>CM023857.1:35258740-36757648 GCA_013389735.1 Phaseolus lunatus | reverse complement strand
CACTGTGTGTAACAAATTCAATCCAAAACCAATCATACAAAGAATGATCACTGATGCACGTTCATTATTATTTTTTATTTGTTGTTGGATTTGTGAAATTAAATTCATGTTCGCCGCAACAAGATCGTCATAAATTGCAACTGTTTCCTCAAAATCTACCATCTCTGCCTCGTCATAATGCCTTGTCGAATTCATAACGTTATCCATGTAATCTTCAACTTTCATCCACAACCATTATTACGTGTAAGTGTGAAAACAACATACTGAAAACGGTTACCGTTTCGGTGTATAACTACACCAATACAGTGATCCTAAAACCTAATCTTAATTAATTATAATAAAAATTTTATTCTAACTTTTATTTCTCTAATATAACAAAATTGATATACATACATACATAAATTATATTGGTGTACATTATAATTCTATCAAATAACAAATAAATATAAACGAACAAAATAAACAATTACATAAAATGAATTAACTATAATAACAATAATAACTATGTATAAATATTCAAACTTTAAATATTTATGTAAAATAAAAATAAATTTTTATGCTTTTATTAATTACTACAATTTCTTTTTAATGTATTTAATGAGAATATTAATATTTTATATAAAATCTAAAATAAAAATAACATAAACATGATAAAGTTTTATTTCCAATATGTAAAAATATTAATTTTAAATAAAAAATCTATTTTTTTATAAACAATTCAATTTTTCCAAAAGTAATAATTATGTACATTTATTATTAAATATTTAATTTTTTTCTCTAAACTTGTTATGCTTTTTTTAATTATTAAAA
Source organism: Phaseolus lunatus (assembly GCA_013389735.1). Classification (NCBI taxonomy): domain Eukaryota; kingdom Viridiplantae; phylum Streptophyta; class Magnoliopsida; order Fabales; family Fabaceae; genus Phaseolus; species Phaseolus lunatus. The sequence continues at coordinate 36,756,838 of CM023857.1, read as the reverse complement.
CATTTTTTCATGTTTTTAATGATAACATTAATAATTTTTGTAAAATTCAAAAAAAAAAAACCTAAACATTATCAATTTTAACTTCTATTTTGTAAAAATATTATTTTTAAATAAAAATACCTATTTTTTATAAATAATTAAATTTTCAAAAGGTAATAACTATCTATATTTATTATTAAAAATTCAAATATATTCTCTATAATTTTTCTGCTTTTATTAATTACTACATCATCTTTTATAATGTTTTTAATTATTACATTAATAAATTTTGTCAAATTTATAAAAATTAACCTAAACATTAGGCCATTTTATTTCCATTATGTGAAAATGTTCTTTTCAAATAAAATAAACTTTTTTCTATAAACAGTTATATTTTAAAAAAATAATAAATATCTACATTTATTATTAAAATTCAAAATTTTGATTTCAAATTTCTCTGCTTTATTTTAATTACTACAACATTTTTTTATAATGTTTTTAATAAAAAGATTAATAATTTATGTAAAATCTAAAAAAAATTAACCTCAACATTATAAACTTATTTTTCCATTTTGTAAAAAAATTATTTTAAAAAAATATAACTATTTTTATAAACAATTATATTTTCAAGAAGTAAAAAGTATGTACATTTATTCTTAAAAATTCAAATTTCTTCTCTAATTTCTTCTTATTTTTTTAATTACTACAACGTAGTTTAATATTATGTTTTTAATTATAACATTCATAATTTATGTAAAATATACAAAAAAAAAAACTATAAATTACAAATTCTTATTTATGTAAAAATATTCATTTTAACTAAATTAAACTATTTTTTTTTATAAAGAATTAAATGTTTAAAAAATTATAACTATCTACATTTATTATTAAAAATTGCTATGTAAACTTTATCTAAACCCTAATTACTACAACATCTTTTTTAATTCTTTCAATTATAACATTAATAATTTATGTAAAATGTAAAAATAAAAAAATAAACCTACACATTCCAAATTTCTATTTCCAATATGTAAAAATATTATTTTTTAATAACTAAATATTTCTCTTATAAACAATTAAATGGAAAAAAATTAATAACTATTTACAAAAATTAAATAATAATCACATTAACAACCTAACACAGCAAAATTAATTTACTAACTATAATTACTCTAAACCCTAAAGAAATTAAATTACAAAATTATCATCATCCAATCCAAACATATAGTAAAAAATGTAAACAACAAATTTAAATCAAACAACCCTAAAATACAAATAAAATTAAAAAAAAAAACCCTGAAGATAAGCAGTAGAAGAAAATTAGGATGAAGCACCACCACAGAAACAAAGCACTACCTGGAAAAAAAAAACCAAAAATTAGAAATCTCAAGAACAAAACCTAGAAGATAACTGATTATTACATGCATGCTGTGCCCACATAATCGATTAGCCAAAGAAAATCACCCACATAATCGATTATTCAAACAAGCAAAAATCAAGCATTATCGATTATCTGCCATTTTGAACTTCATCCATAATCGATTATGTGCCTCCAACTTCACAGATAATCGATTTTTGCATATGCATATTTTATTATCAACTACTTTTAAGTGTATAATCGATTATGTAGGCACACAGTTTTCATACCTAATCGATTATGCTCTATTTCAAACGCAGAAAAAGCTTACTTGAGATGAACAAAGCACTGCGTAAGTGAGCCCCTACCACTGTGCTGCCTTAGGAGTCTCTCCAAGCCCAGTTAACCAATGTAGAAATCACTGCATATGAGGAGTACGTTGCGTTTCTTGGATGAGTGAACTGAAACAAGTAGGCATGGTTAGTTTTATAGACTGAAGAAACAACTTATGGCACACCTACTGCATGCACTGCCCTTAAACACTGCATTCACTCACACCCTTCCATGGTCAAACGATTCCTAAGCCAAAGTCAGGAATCTCGCGCTCAGGAATCTCCAGTCATGCGCAATGCATGCAGCGCAGTGATTTGTCGTGGCATGGAGGAGAAAAACAAGGGTAGAAAGGTAAGTTCATAGGTATGACGTGGCACTCGCCGTGTAGTCTCTACTTTCTCAGTCTCTACTTTCTCTTCATTTTGGAGAAGATGGCAAACCTCCTCTACTTTCTCTGCACCTCCTCCCTCACTCACATGCAAAGTTGGAAGCAAACGGGGTGGCACTGAGACTTCCGTCGTCGACAACAGTACCACCCTTGGAACCAAACAGTATGTAAAAGGCAACTGCAAACACTTGTTGCACCTGATTCTCCGCTCATGAAAAAGAGAATACACCCACACTCACTCCATATACCCCACCACACACATTGCACACACAAAAGGGCACTCACCCTCAATCTTATTTGAAAAAAAAGGAATCACAGATTTTTCTCTGATTTTCCCTCTCTCATTTTTCCTCTTCACACCTCCTCCACCGTCTACCGTTCCTCCTTATCACTCTCCACCACCATGCTCTCAACGTCACAACCATCATCCACAACAATCATTGATTATAGAACCACACCTTCAACGCCGCTGGCGACGTAACCAAAAGCCTCCGCTCTTTCAACACCTGCCTCATTTAGGACCTGCAAACCAGTAGGCATGTTCCCTGCTCTCTGTTGCACCTTCTTAGGTCCTATGCTGTTTCTTTTTGTTACTATTTGTTCTTTTCGTAGTTTCATTTCGTTCTTTGTTGTCAGTAAGAGAAGAAGTTTTGGCGTATGGACGATGTTGTTCTCCGTATATTTCAGTGTTAAATTGATGAGAACGCAACTTGTTCTCCTAATATATTTCTGTGCGGTTGTGTTGGATGTATGAAGCACACTGCCTCATTTGCAGTCTCTGGTTTGATCTAAATGCAGCAATGTGGTTGGGAGCTGCGGGTTGCTATCAAAATGCTTAATAGTTTTTACTGTGACTATATTCATCACAAACATATATGAAGGTGCAGTTTCTGTGTTTCAACTTTGTGTGTTTTCTTTTGCCGTCTCTTCTTTATTTACAAGAAGAACAGTTTTTTTTTCTTTCTCAGTTTTTGTGAGTGCAGTTGAGCATTAAGGGTATGTACAGTGCTCGTACAAGGTTGCCAATGAGCCCTATTGTTTTCTCCAATCTTGTGTTTTGTTAGGGTTTTATTTATTTCATCTTAGTATACTAATGGGTCTTGTAGTTTTTCTTTTGTTGAATCTATGGAACTTAATAAGCGCTTGTGTCTTTTTGTGACAATTTCCGTAGCTTTGATTCATTGCGTGTGGTGCCAAACTAAAGAGTGAGGTCCACGGTTTTGCTTAAATTGGTGATTAAAACTCGCATGCACTTAGAATTGAAGAATCAGAAAAGATCCACAGAAGAAAGATAACATATGGGGTCCACGGTTTTTGTATATTTTGTTTTTTCCTTACCCATTCATGTGCAAGTTTGTGAGACCCCTTATTTTTACAAAATGCCCTTTTCAATTCACGTGGGACCTCTAGTTTAGTACATGTGAGAGCTGCCTTTTTTTTTTTTTTTCACCATGTGTATTCCAGATTATGGGCCTTTATTCGTAAGCCTCTCTTTTTTGTTATTTCCACCACCATTCTACTATTTTTAATTTAGTTCCGTTTCGTATGCACCTACTTGTATGACATTAATTGTGCAGTATACACTACCTCTTGTATTAAAAGTCTTTTAGGTATGTATGGCCACTTGTACCATTTTATACTTAGCTCTTATTTTAAAATGCGTCTTTTAATAAATAAATATTTTTTGTTCAACGTTTATACGTTCAAATAAATGTTAAATATCCATATGATAGCACATCACATTCATATGACCGTATACACCATCTTTTTACTTAATACTTTTTTTTTTCAATAAAAACATTTACGTAAACTATCTAAAATATCGGTAATATAGTTTATATTGTTTTTGTTTGTTGCATGATCAGTAAAAGAGTACTAAACATAGTTACTCATATTGTTTAACACTCTAATCACTGTAAATTATAAGAAAACATAATTCTTAAAAAATATAAAAAATTTAAAATATCTGCTTTATATTCTCGGAATATTTTATTGGTTGTGCAAATCAAAAAAATCATGACTTTGAGTTGTACTAAGTCTGAAATCAAGCGGATTTATTTTTTGTCTCATCATTCTTCACTATTGTGCATAAAATGTTCTTGTCTTTTTTTTATCTATAGATAGATCTTTATAACTTATTATAGTTCATTGACTAAATTTGTTGAAATTTTATTATGGTTATCATTGACTATTGTCAAATAAACAATTCAAAAAATAAATAAAAGAAGATCACCCACAAATAGTTTTGACCCTTTTTAGAATTATGGTATTTCTGATTTTCCATTGTGAATGGAAATACATAGAAGCAATGTCAATCTTGTTGAGTTCACTTTTTAAAAAATATCTTTTTGATCTTTAAAACTATGTAATTCCTAATTTTCAATTGTGAATGGAAGTACGTAGCACTAAAGTTAATTCTTGCCAAGTCCAAAACAAAACAAAACAAAAATTAAAAATTCTTTGATTTTTACATGCATTTCTGCTTTCTTTTTTTGGAAAAATAAACATATTAAAAAACCACATTCGTTTGTACATTTAACTAAAAATATTGTCTTAGAACGAATGTTGAAAGGTGCTAACATATTTCCTATGTGTAACCATTTCTCAGGCCCAAAATTCAATTTTGAAAACCTTTTCTTTTAATTTTTCCATAGTTTTTCATAGTAAACTAGGTTGACAACTCCTTTGTTTTTCAAAGTTTTTCTTCATCATCCCATCGTCACTCTGATTGCGACAAAAATCTTCTATGTTTATTAATAATTTTTTACTAGTAAACATCTAGAATACAACCTGATTAACCTAAGTCAATTGTGTTACTGTGGGTTATTTTTAGTAAAACCCAATGTATTGTCAAAATTAAAGATGAGACCAAAGTGTTTTTTTGCCAATAGAAAAATAGTTTGTATAAAATTGATAGCTCAGAAATATCTTGTGTCGCGACTGTCAAACATAAGGGGCTTAAGTTGTGTGTTGTTTCCCTCTCATTGTATTGCAAATCTTGAAAATATTGTTGAGAAGTAAAGTTAGAAATATATTAGTAAAGTTGACTCTCAATATTTAGAAAATGTAATTAGTTAATATAAAAAATATATTCTGTCTTTTATGTCAATGTTGAGTTTAAGACCAACTAAATAAAACTAACAAAAAAATTATCTTCAGGAAAAATAACTAAAAAATATTAATGATAATTATATGGTTTAAATTTTAGTAAAATAATAATTAAAATACAATAATATAAACATTGTATTATTGTTGACTTAGTGTGTTAGCTAGATTTTCCAGAGGTTGCAGTTGAAGATCAATCTTCCTCAAAGAATTCAATTCTAAAATAGAAAGAAGTCACTGAATCGAAGAGCTAATTGCTTCGCTCCAGCTTTTTCTTGTGAAATTTAATTTACTAAAAGTATCCTTCTTATACAGTGATACGTTCATATTTATCTCTCTATCATTCGGTTGGGTGATCAGTGTTGCTTCCCTTGGTGAAGTATTTATTTCCCTTATTCGAAATTTGGTCAATAAGTTCGAAATGGGTTTTCTTGTCTTTCGAGATCAAGAACCAATAATCTAAAAGGTTTTAACGTTCGTGTTGGGGAAGTGGGTGTATTTTGTCTACATAGTTCATATAATGTAAACTAGGGTGAAAAAAAAGTGAACAACAGTGGTTGATTACTATTCCTTATTTTTGTCCCCATCTGGTAAAACGCTGCACCTTCTGTTTTCATCACTTTGTCAGTCTGAAAATACCCGTGGAAAATCCTCCACCACGTTCTTCCTACTGCGATGCTGTGATGTCATTTTGATAATTCACTTCAGATACCTTCTTGTGTACTAATGTTTCTCTTAGTAACTAGGCACATAACAAAGGATTTCAAACTTTGCAATTTGAGTGAAAATTATCTTAAATATTATCGATTTTGGAATTAATATAATAATGATATAGGATAGAGATGAAATTACTCTGATTTAGTATTGAAAGATTTCCTCCCACTTGGTTATGCTATCATCTCTGCAACCTGCTGTAATCTCAATGTAGTTAAACCTTAACAGGAATTTAGTGGATCTCAATAGTCATCATCTGGTGGAGGAAGCAATACTACATAATGTGTATTTTTTAAATATAATATATACAATATCAATTATTTGATCACTTTGTTATTCTTATTCATTTTTAATAAAGCTTATAATAGAGAATCCTGATAATGTATCAAATTATAACTTATAAGTTTCACACAATTCACTTTTTAAATAAAATTATTTATGATGTAGAATTTAGTCAGATTTATATGGGTGAAATTTTATTGTTCTTCATATATATGGATACATATAAATCAAAATTATTAGTTTGGTATGTCAAAAAGTTTTATAAATATTTTTCTCTCTTAACCCACTTCTCCTACCTTTAGTTAAATCTGTAATGGAATTATAAAATATACGGAATAAAGTTTTTGATATTACAACTTAAATTTGAGGTGGGTATATTAACACTTATAAAAGGATTTAGATTAATTTTCTTCTAGTAATCTCAATCGGAGAATGTTTTTTACACAATTTTTTTTTTTTACATTATTTAGAAATGATAAAAAGTAAATTATAAATATTTTTCTCTTTTTACCCACCAACACATTTTTTTTAACCAAAAGATTACGACGCTACAGTACTTTATATATTTCAGGCACATAGTTAGCTAAAATTATGAAACTCCTGATTGAATCACACAAACCAACCAAACTTAAGAAAAACAAAAAAACTGACATTAAACTTTACAAAATGAATTCAGATACTTACACTGTGGAATCGAACACACACTACTACTAATAGTTCAAAGAAGCTTATGTTCTTTTAGTTCTTATAAAGCTTATCTAACCATAAAACATGATTAGTAAAGACAGAGGCTGATAGAATGCTTCTCATATGTGCCACTTCTGCATGGAAAGAATTGTTTTATTTAAGCCTTAATATGCATGTCATCTCATATTCTATTCATTTTAGCTTCTCTTCAGCCATTTTGTGCTTCATTATGTTTCCTTATGAACACCTAACCTTACCGTTTATGACATTCTCCTTGTACATGTCCTTTTCAATTTGCATTCAAATTCTTAAGTGTTTTTCTGACCAAGCAAGCTGTTTATGCTTTCTTGTATATCAGCTGATTTCGACAATTTTGAACCGTAGTGTTGCCTTTTTTCTGAGAGGGACAGATTACCTCAATTTATACTTTGACAATGGCATATTTCCTTTTTCAGTTTTCTCTATTATGTCATCATTTCAGTGCATGAATCTTTGCACTGGTTGCACTGCATGTGTATCTGAGACTTTAGTTTCTCTTTCGTACATGAGAGAGAATATGCATTTGCATCGTAAGATTTTCGTAGTCCTCAGCCAAATACACAGTTATATATATACATTATATAAACCAAACTAATCAAATTGGAAAAGGAAAAAAAACCAATCACAGTTGATTATATTAGATTTCAATTCCCAGTACATTACACGCACGACTTGAAAGTGTTTGGAGATGAAAACATTCCTTTTTTCTTTGTTACGTTGGGTAAGATAATATAGTAATGTATTGCGTATGTCACAGCAAATGGGCAAAGATGAAAGTTCAGGTAAAATACAAGATGGTTAGTGGAGTGAACTTTGTGGATGAATTGGCCCACCAGGTATCTCCGAAGAACAAATTGATGCAAATTTGAAATTGGAAGCTTTTCTTTGTCTGCCCCGTACTTTTCTGTTTCAGTGTTAATATTTCAGTAATATCACTGATGCATACAATGTTGTACAAAGTAAGTCAATTGGATACACGATATCCGATTAATGCATTGAGTTGAATGTAACTCAAACAGATTCAAATTTGTCCAAGACACAAATTTGAACTGTTCGGACTTGGCTAAACGAGTTTATTGTGTCAAACTGATGGACCCTCGCTGCAAATGAAGCTTTTTTCGTTGAAATTCTTGATGTTTAACCAGAAAGGAGGTAGATGAAGAAAAACAAATGTGAGGGACAAATATAATGTCTGATTTCATGCCAGGAATAGATCGGTGACCTCACAGACCTGCATTAGTTTGGAACAAAATACTTGTAGTAAAACAGGTTAATTATGAAGAATGTACATTGTTAGCTATCTACCATATCAAAAAGACATTCCTAGGGAGAATATCACTAGCATTCTTTTAAACAATAAAACTATTAAACCCAACAGAATCATTATGAACCTTTAAGAAGAACGCTAACTACACTCCTTCTGACACTCTTTTTCTAAAGCACTTTTTATAATTCACTGAAATATGTTGAAAATCATCAATTTTTGTTGGTCATGCTTCTAAATCAAGCGAAGGAGCCGTTAAATGAGAGGTGAGAATCATCAAGATTGGTGATTTCAAAAAATAATAATGTAGAAATTGTTGCAAACATTCCTCTGGTTGTCTACAACAGTTGTATTAAGTTTGATAACAATTATCTTCTGTAACTAATACATGTGAATACGACCTTAAGAAATGATTGTTCTACTCAGTGCATTGAATAGAAAAGAAGTTTTGGATGTATTTGAAGATTAGTTTCTAAAGGTGCAGGACAAAAATATCACCATCGGAGGTACTACTACTACTACTACCTGATAGTGGCATTTCATGACAACTTGTGTTTCTGTCATATCTGTGGAGTGGATGGGATATGCATTGGAAGGAAGAAGCACACGGAAAATAAAGTATGGGAATGGTCATTATTAGGATTAGAAAAGAAAAGGGAAATAAAATAGGGATAGTTGAATGAGATTTGGTAGTGGAAGATGACATACGCAAGAAGAAGAAGGGGGAAGAAAAAGAAGAGGCTTTTGGTTTGTCTCTTTGTGGCGCAGAGGGATATGAAAAGAGGCAGTTTTTTTTAGCAGGCAAATGGGATGTATTGTACCTTAACCCTGCAACTTATAACTATCCTTTCTAAAAGCTTGGATTGATACATAGATAGATATACCATAAAACCAAACTCCATCATCTCCTTTCGTTAATCCCCAGGCTCTTTTCCCTTCCTCTCTTCCGCTGAACATACTGAATTTTAATTACTACAAACTTTTTTCATTCTTTTTGTTACTCTAGGTTAATGCATCCAGCGTGAAACCGTTACTTTAATGCTTTTTTTTTTTAGATTCTTTTTGAGTTTTCTTAGTTATGTCCAACTTTCTCTTCATTTGCAAAATAGAACTCCATTTTGAGGAGATTTCCAAAGATCAGCTAGGCAAAGCTAGACATCCAATTAAGTGTCATCGACAAGGTGGTGATCCTCTGGGAAATTATAAAAAGCAAATTTTGATAGTTTTTGGTTAAGTTGATAACTTACTGGTTCATGCAAAACATAGCAAATGCGTTTGTAAAGAGTTGCCCATATAAGGCTGCGATGTGGGGATGTGCACAGAATTTGATAAAGGGCACACACACACACACGAAAGATGGCTGGGAATTGTGATTCAGAACTTTCAATTCAAAGCTCCATTGAGCAACCGTTGACATTTATCTTTCCCTTTATTTATTTTTTCCTCTTCTTTTTCTTTTTCCCTTGTAATTGAGTACCCCCTATGCGTCATGGACCACCTTCACACTCTGCACAAATACACATACATATCTAGACTCTCACCTTAACTAGTTTACCTTTCCACTCACGCTTATAAATTAATGCAGGTTTTATTTGGATCCTCTTTACAAAAGGCTCCAGTTCTTCGAAACTCTCCATTTTTTTCCCTAAAGAAAAAGCAACGAGGAAAAGAATTTCTAGGAGTTTGGCTAATGCTTTGGCTAATAATTAATATGTGCCCACTATTTCCCAATTTAGCTAAGTTTGTTAAGGATTTTGCATCTCTCAACATTTTCCACCCCTAAATTAGTTCAGAGGACCCGTATGTTTTTATCATATGCAATGGATGGTCATCATAATTTCTGTTTTTTTTAACTAGATAGTCATGTTTTAGTCGAATAAGAACATTCTAGTTAAAATATACATTCGAAACTCGAACTCAAAACTCTCAAATAGTTCTGTTAATTGGTTGGATGAAGACCACGTCCTAAAAAACTCACGGGCGAGGATTTGAATTTTGCACAGATAACACAGCATGGCATAGATGAGTTGTTTTGCTCCTTATAATGATTCCCAAAAGTAACTTTGTGAACTTCAAATCATAATGGCCAACATGACCCTTATCGAGACAAAGTCTTCTTACATAGACAGAGACAAAAGATGTGGATACGAACCTCTGGCATCCAAAACACCATCACTTTTTCAACATAAGCTGGACAATCTTCATTATTTCCTTCCAGACAGAGATATTGCACCAAATTAGTAACAAATCATGTTTAAAAACCATAATCACAAGCAGCTGTACGAGAGCATCGTGCTGCGAATTCTTCTCCAAACAATTGGATGAAAAAAATCCTACCATATATCATAATCATTACTGGGTTGAAATTCCTGGACAGCCTCGACCTAACATCTAAGAAAGCGATGAATGTGATAAAAATAAGAAAAGAGAGATGAAATATCGAGAAAATAAATAGATAGATGGCATTTTCCAACAAAATCGAATGTAAGGAAAGAAGATCCATCATGTGATAACCTCCTCCATCCTCCTGCAATTGTCTTTCAATAATTATCTTACTATTATTAACACAATATTACTCCATTCAAACTCAATCTATATTGAACTTCCAACTTCCAAACAAAAGATGTAACACGTCCCTTCTGCAATTTCAGTGCAAAGTACTTACCCGTGATACCCTGCCAGAAGTGCAAATAGTTATGTGGGTTACTGTCTACTCAGTAATCTTTTCCGCTGAAAATTGAATTCATATTTATTACTTTAAAGAAAATCACATACAATTTTATGAAATATTATAAAAAAAAATTTGCTTACTAATTAATATATTTGTTAACCTACACCGATGTATCTTTTTTTTTAAATAACTCCTTTTTTCAAAAATATTCTATAATTTGTTTGCTATCCTAAGATTAATTTAACACGCATTCCAATGCCTCTATCTTTACTTTATAATCCTTGGAGTTAAAAGTACAAAATGACAGCATTTTTTTAACTTATTTTTTTAAAGCTGAGTTAAATCATATTTAAAAAATCTTAAAATATTTAACATCGTCCAAATCTGATTCAATTTATTTTAAATCTTATTTGGGTAATAATATACACGATATTGTAAGTAAGTCTATCAGTGATTGTTTTCATTAAAAAACTACACTTCTTACCATTAAACAATATATTCAATAAAGGGTCACTAGGATCAACACGACAACATGATAGATCAAAACACTTTGAAGAAAAATACAAATCGATTCAAATCATTGTTTGACAACAAATCTGGTCAATATTGTATAGGTCACGATTTTTTAAAACATCTGAATCGAACTAATCTACATGATTAATAACATTTTTTTATAACGCTTTAGAACTTAGGTCCTTTAGGCTTTAAATTAGTATGTCGAATTTGTTTTCATCTTTTAGTCAATTCATTAATCACATCATACAAAAAAATAGATAAAATTGTCCTTATTTTACAGAAAAAGAATGTCTTTTGTTAAACACTTCTATTAACAAATGATAGATGTTCATGATTTTGTTTATATTTTTTAATTTAGTGGGTCATGAACAATGGTTGATTTAATAATTGCAAGTTAGACATATGCTCACCAGAGGTTTGTGGCTAAAAAATGCCAACCTCAACACTAAGTTAAGCATCAATTCCTATGTTATTTTTTATTACTATTTCGACTATATTTGTAATCCAATCCTATTTAAAGAACTCAATTATTTTACCACTGCATTTAACCAAGATGTAAAAGATAATCTATAACAATGTATTTGTAAAGAAGGTCGAAAGAGGAAAAGGCAAAGAAATATGAGCTATAAATACTCATATTCCCAACTCGTGAGCTTACCTAGCAGGCTAATTACAACCTTGATAACAAAAGGGTTAAATCGTACAACAAATTCAGGATTTTTCCTGTTTATTATATCAATAAAATAAAATAAGACATTTTATAAGTGTTTCAATTCTTATACAGACATTTTAAGAGTGTTTCAACTTTTATACAGACATTTTAGGAGTGTTTCAACTTTTATACAGATATTTTAAGATATTCCAACTCTTATACAAATACTTTAGGAATATCTCAACCTTTATAAAAAGTGTCTCAACCTTTATATAAAAATGGTTATGATCAACATGTTCAATACCTGATCTAATCACAATCTTATATAAAAAAATGGCCATGCAATGGCAGGGCTTTCACTGTTAATCTCAAAGTCAATGATACAAAATATATTTCATTATTGTCTGCTTTGTTCAAGCTCGACAAACAAATTTGCCTCCCAATAACTGTGACAAATCTTAATTTGTGCTCTGTATTGTTCATCCCATGCATGATCTTCCACTTTCAGTCACTGAAATTCTTCATATTATGTGTTCCATCGATCTTCTTTCTTTTATATATATATATATATATACACTATCAGTCAAATAGGAGTACATATAGATAATGAATAGTGTAAAGAAGAGAAAATGACATCAAGTCTCTAACATAAGTACTATCCCGACATAAGTGACATGCTCATCTGCCTCATCTACTCTCCACCATTACTGTTTCATTTTCAACGGTCTGTCAATATAAAATAAGTACTATAAAGAGAAAGGAAATATAGTTTATATGACAAGATTTATAATAAAAAGAAAGAAACATAAGATAGTTGATTAGGTGACGAACTTTTAAATTTCTTTGCTTACAACTTTTGTAATGATATGATAATGAATGAGATGTTATTTATATGAAAAAATCATTTTTTCTTCTTAGGTATACAAGTGAAAGAAAAGAAACATAAAAACAATAAAGAGAGAAAATTTGATAAATATAATAAATTATATATATATGATAAAATTAGTAAGAAGGAAATAGAAGTGAAGTAGAAGAAATCTTAATTACATGTATCTATCTATATGATATCCTATATTAAAAAGAAGATTATGGTAGGTATCCTTTAATTATATATAATTAAGATTGAATAATATTTAATATGGAATCATATCTTGTCCCAATTAGTTAATTCCACGAAATGCAAGTAATTAGCAAAGGGAGGTGAAAATGAAAGTAGGTAAATATTTGAATTGGAATGCTGAGAGATAGGGGGGAAGTAAGATAAAGATAGGACACAGGTAGCGATAACAACAAAAGAGTTAACAGTAATTTTATTGCATTTGCATTGCATGTGACATTTTGGCTGTTGCACACTGACAAAGAGGGCCAGGCCACCATCAACTCAACACATACATGCACGAACACAGACGACACACTCTGTCACTACTTTTCCAATATATCATCCACGTAACACTACCAGGCCACTAAAGTTCATCAAACAAAACTACATAATTCTGATTAACATGTTGAACAAAAACAAACTTCATTCATTCTACTTCTTCCTCAACTGTCAGAAAGAGATTTTATATTTGATTATGGACGCAGCCAAATTTAACTATGAAAGCGCCAAGTTTATTAATATTCAGGAAAATGAAAAACTGAACTAAACCATGCTGACTTGATTTAAATTGAGAGAACACAATCAAAACAAAAGTCCCGAAGTCTAAAAGGAGGATGAAAAAAAACATATAAGGTGTTAAACCAAAACAGATTGATGATTGACGATTGACGATTGAAGAGTCAAGGGTGAGGGGTTATTATAGCAAACTGTGTTGCCTATTTTACCCTCGTGACATGGAATTATTTTATTGTCTGTGTCAACAATTCCCCCACGTCTCGGGGGCAGTGGTTGTCTCAAGGAAACCGAAGCCTTGTTGGGGCTTGAGAAGCGCGTGGTGGTGATGCTGACGGAGCGGTTGTAGGTACTCCACACCCCCTGCGAACGACAGCATATCCTTCACGTTCGTGCTAACGTCAACCGCGGTGCCGTCAACTCCGCCGTTAGCTTCTGCCGTCAGTCCGAGGAAATCCCTAGTTAGACGGTCACTCTTGAGGCTCCGACCGGGGAACCCTCTCACGTACTCCGGCACCACCACCGGGTCGAGTTGGCTCCCTGTGCCAAACTCGCCCGCGCCGAGCTGAGTCACGTGAGCCATTGCGCGCTGAGGCCCAGCAGCAGCAGGGCTTGGGCCCGTCATGGCAGCGGCTCCAACGGTTGCAGCCTTTTGAAGCAGCGCAGTGGCTGACATGTATGCTGTCGTGGCAGTGGTGGAGGCTTGTGAGGGCACGTGGAGGTTCCTGAAGGGTGAGATTATCATACCCTTGTTGGGGTGTTGCTGCTCTTGTTGTTGGAGAAGTGAAGAGAGGGTGGGGTTGTGGAAAGTTTGTGATTCTGGCTTGATGTGGAGGGAAGTGGCAATGTTACTAGGGTTAGGGTTTTCTTGAGACGAATCCCATTGGTTGAAACTGGTGATATGGTGGTTTTGGAAGTTCTGTTGTTGGGTTTGGAAAAGAAAGAGGGATTGGAATGGGTTTGTCGTGGTGGTGGCTGCAACGGCCAATTGGTTTGCTGATAGTCTTGCACTTTCTTCTGCCAATGCATCACAGAATGCCCTATGAGTTATGAAGCTGTCCTTCCTGCAGTTACACATCATAAAACATGAAAACGCGTATTATGCTCACAACCCAATAACAAGATCAGAGTATTTTATTAATTTAGAGTTAGTTAAGCTATTATTATAACATATGTTACTTAGCAACATTGAATTAGTAGTATTTATCAGAGTGAGCTAAAGTTGGTATCCTGCATTAACATAAAAGCATCAGAAAAATATAGACACCGGTGAATGAAAGTCGTGAATTAGTAGGAGAACTGATGCATTATTGTTTTGGATTGTATTTGGAAGTGAGGAATGTGACTGTGAATGGTGGTGTCTATTTTAAGTTAACATTAACAAGGCTTTCTGAATGAGTTACATTAACAAGTAAAAAAATGCTGGGAGCATTTTATTTTAGGACATGACGTCTTTGGAGTATGGAGTACTGTGTCCCGTTTGAAAAAAAGTTGTGGGATCATGCATGGGAGAGCGAGTCCACAGGGAATGAAGTGTCAAAGGCTTGGACCAAAGGAGATACTATGTCGTCATTTGGTCAAAACTAAAGTAGGAGAGAGAAATGATTATATACTGATGGACACACGCTTATGCTTCGGTGAATGAAGAAATAAATAGATACACAAAGTATAATTATAAGTATATATTGGCTCATAGTGCTGATGGTTATTGCTTGTTACTGATGCATATATATTGTTTTGATGTTTTAGAGCCTTTGGAAACTGGTTCTCATGCAATGCAAGACACAAAAATATGGAATTGAATTCTATCTCATGTGTATATTATTCACTGATGAAGCAACGATAAAGAAAGCAACTTGGCATATCTGATAACTTTGCAGATTTATCAGATTTAACAATGATGAAAATTGAGAGAAACAATGCACAGCATTCTCAATAAAACAAAATTAAGAGAAGGAGAAAGTCAGAAATCATCACCAATTGTGTCTTTCATATTGTTTGTTTAGTAGACAAAAATAAATCTCCACATCATTTTCTGAGTATGCAGCCACTTGCACACGCGCAAATGTACATAAAGAGGGAAAGAGAGATTACAAATATTCTAGAAGACAATAGAGCACTATCTGACACACTGAAAATATTGTATAGTCTAAAAAACAAAACTTTTCCATGGAAATAATAATGCAGAAATAGTAATATATCATCATTATCATGCCCTTCAT
Source organism: Phaseolus lunatus (assembly GCA_013389735.1). Classification (NCBI taxonomy): domain Eukaryota; kingdom Viridiplantae; phylum Streptophyta; class Magnoliopsida; order Fabales; family Fabaceae; genus Phaseolus; species Phaseolus lunatus. The sequence goes on along the minus strand of CM023857.1, from coordinate 36,741,017 downwards.
GTATGTGCTTGCATCACAAGTTTTTTTTTTTTTTTTGAAAAATAATTAAAGGTTCAAAGTTCTGTTGAGTCACAGACTATACAGTAGACAAAACAGAAGATACGTGAATTGTGCTTTTTTTGGTCATTGCCGCATAATCATTTGGCAGTTTTAGGATTCAGAGATGAGTAAGGTTTAATCTCTATTGAAATAGAAGCATGCTGTACCACTTTCGTGCTACCTGTGAATGCCATTCTTATATTCCTTGGTGAGTGCCTTCTCGTGTAAAACCAAAGATCCACTAGGAAATAAAAACATTATAGATATGCCTTCTGATATATTATGAAACATGTTTTTTTTTTTTAAATGTGTGATTGTATGTAGACTAATTAGTGACAAAGAAAATGGATGCTAATCCCATCAAAATTTATGAAGTCAATGAAGGAAGGGATAGACTGGATTGATTTCAATTTAAGTAAAACATGAATACCATGATCGTTTTAAACTGTCAGAGAAATAGGATAAATGTGATTAATAGCATTTTGATTATTACCTGGAAAAAAGGGTTCCACAGTCACATCTATATTCTCTAGTACCACAGGTTTTTGAGTGAGCTTTCCAATCTGACTGAACCGCATATATCTTTGAGCACTTTTCACATTTCCACTTCTTCTCTCCATGCTTTCTGCAGTAGTGTTTCTTGATTCCTGTAAGATCCCCCAGGGCCCTAGATGGGTTGTGGTGAACGCATGAAGGTTCAGGGCAAACGTAGGCTTTCTTTTTTACCTCTTTACTGTTCCTTTGCTTCAGCTTCCAGGGGAGATTATGTCCCCTCCTGTGAAGCTGCAGGTTCTGATCTCTCTGGAAACCCTTGTGACAGATCTCACAAACAAATCTATTAGTGGCCAAAAGGGTCTTCGGAGATAAGGCTATCACTTCAGCATCTGGGTCTGAAACACACACACACCATCATCAATTAATATTAATTTAAACTGAAGGATATGCAATATATGTTCAAAAGTTTTGTTATGCTAAAGAGTTGAGTCTTGACTCACCACGGTCTCCCAGCTCAAAATTTATTTACAAAGTATAGACAGATCACTTACCAAAACAAGTTTTCAAATTGACAAAAAAACTCATACTCGCCTTCTTACTATGAAATGAGTCTTTGTCTTTGCTTACCACACCAACCTTGTTGCTTACCACTTCATGCATGTTACAGGTTTCAAAGAACTCGATTATTAATTATGAATTGATAACGAAGTGTACCTGGATTTCCAGGAAGGCTTCTCTTTTTCTTGATCTTTTGGGGTTGCTGTTGAGGAGAAATGTTAGAGAGGCCTTGACTGAGTCCTCCCAGGTCCTGAACTTTTGTAACTGAAGAAACACTGGCATCCTCGGACAAAGAAGTTGAATTGGAAATAGCCGTGGGGAACATATTGGCTTTGAAGAAAACCTCCAACAGGGTGGGAGTGTGAAAAAGAAGAAAAGCGAGATACGATGTTATATTCTCTTGTCTTGGTTTACTTGTTGGTTTTTGAAATCCTAGCTATTTGCTATATTGGTTCCACAAGAAGCCACTTTTGCACCTCGGAACAGACCAAGAAGATGATAAGCTAGCTGGGGTACAAGTGCAAAAATTGTTAAACTTATTGAGGAGGGAGCATGGTAGTGATGTGGCAGAGAGAGATGTAGAAAGAGAAAGGAATATAAAATTGATTCTCTTTGAGGTAAAAAGAAAGGTAAATTAATCTCGTGAAGAGAGGATATATGATGATAGTGGTGGTGGTGGTGGTGTGGGGGTGGTGGGTTATTTTCCAAGTCGCTATCTATCTAAGCCATGGATTGCTTGTCTGAGCAACTCTGCACAACTATTTCAGACACATCTCTCTCTTTTCTCTCTCTTTGTAAGTGTGGAATTGATCAAGAGAATCCAGCATGCAATCAAAAGCAGAAGATATTTAATTTCCTAATACAATCTCAATTCCCAAATAGGACTTGGCATCTTTCTTCTTTTCTTTTGAAAAAAAGAGACTATTTGGGTTCACAGGCTACAAAAGAGAGGGGAGAGAAGTATAAGTTGTATTATGTGTCTGCATATTGTAAATAATAGAGACGGGAAGAAAGGGTGATGATGACAGTGGCAGACTATGGAGGGAGGTGACAAAATGTAAAACACATCCAAAATCATTTATTTGAGTTTTTACATATAAAAATGAAGAAAAACTTTGGTGGAAGTGCATATATAGAGAGAGAGAGAGTTAGAGATGGATGATAGAGTGGCACTGCAGCAGCGCAAATACTGGAAAGTATCTTCACCCATGTCACTATATATTTTCTTTTCTTATTTGTTATTTTTCTCATATCAGAATGGTGGTTAGGCAAAATCTTTCTAGATGTAAATATATTATAAAATTTGAATTGTTAACATTGAAACTAATTCAATATTTATCTGAAATTACAGTTAAGTAATGAACATTTTTAAATAATCTTCATTCATCATATAATAAAAAACAAGAGAGGTCTAAGTTTTGACCTATTATAAGGAGAGCATGTATAAATATGGAATGCAATAGAATTGCAAAAGTTATAATCACACTATTTAAATTGACCTTTTTATTAATGATGTTGTATATGCCTTGCAATACTTTCTCACACTCTATTATTTATTGTATTTTATTAAGAATAAAGGAGAGATGAAAATTCACCTTTTTCTTGTTAAAGAAGGGATGGGAAAAGTAACGGAGGAATATTATTCTGATTAAGGTTGATTTGAGTAGGGTTGTGACGTGGGCACTTTCTGGCTTTTGTTTTGTTACCCTAATAAATAACTAGTAAGACACCCAAATCCAAAAGTGCCTTGAGACTAAGGGAATGATTATAAAAAAGGTAAACATATATTGATATTTTGGATAAAAAGAGTGAAAAATGATTTAATGTGCAAGACATAACCCCACAACTTAAATGATCTGCCCATTATCATTCTCATAGTACCTGTCTAGCATAAAAAAGGATTAAACTATAGTGCTTATTACTTACAGTTATAGATTAATTTTGAGTTGTTGTCACGTGCTAAATATTGATGATGAACAATAATTGACAAGTGATGAAGATAGCTAGTTTTCTGGTCATTCGTACACTTTCCCTAAAACTATGATTTTGCTGGTGGAATTTAACACAAAATAATTGTTTGCCATTATATTCTTAAGGATTCAACGTCCCTCTGATCTTGAAGCATTGTGTGTAGAGAAAGTGGTGAAGCAAGGAAAACCCACTAAAGAAATCGAATTTGGAAATGTCCCTTTTCTTTTACTACATACCTCTTTTGGATCTCTCTTTATTCGAAACCCATATCTAAAGCTATGGAAGGATGGGAAAAAAAATTGGCCATTTTACCCATTTGGCTCACTAAAATGAATAAGGTTCTTACTTTATTTTAGGGGTTATACATGAGCAACCATGCCCAAAAACCATTCTCCTTCCATGAACCAAACCTTATGCGTGTAGGAGATAGGACCCATCACGAATTAGACCCCTGCGACCATGCATATCCAGTTTCAGATTTGTTCTTGTATTTATCCTTTGGAATCCTATGTGGGTTCTTTTTATCCAAGCTTTTCGAATCTCCGGGAATTTCTATTATGTTTCATTTCTCTCTTTCGTTTATTTCTTTCTTCGAGGCATCGCAAGATGATGCTTATGCTTGCTTAAAGGATTCACTTTAATTACTACCATCATCACTCATTTTCTCATCTCCTTTACCATTAATTTATTCATTAACTTTTTCCTAATACACTCACAATATACATGCACTATAAAACATTTTTTTTCTTAAAATGAATCACTATTTAGTAAATACCAAATGCTACTTAATGTAACACAGCGTACTATTAATAAATTAATAACACATACTTAGAGCACCACCATGCATATTTATTTAGTTGTTTATCTTGACTTTATACATTTTATTTTGACATAAATTTATATATTTTACAAATTGAAATTGTTAAAGCGAATATTTAACTTTATTATTTTCTAAAAAAAATTACAATTAAACTTATTGATGCTTTGAATTTTTTTATTAATTTATCTTGTTTAAAACATATTTTTTTAAAACAGTGTTGCTTGTATAAGCAACAATTTATATAAACTTTGGTACATTGTAAGAATCTAGAAAACAATTTTAAAGTAGAAGTGATATATTTTAAATTACACCTGAATATTTTATTATTAAAGTAAAAATAGTATATAGATAGAAACTTCAGTTATTTAAGTTTCATTTTAGATAGAGTAAGTTCACTTTTGTTCTTTTTTTTTAGTCAATTTTAATTTGGTTATATTTGTCTTTAGTATAAGCCCTTGCATGTAACTCTTTTAGCTTCAAGATTAATTTCTGTTAGCTCAGAGTCCTAGTGATATAGGACTTTGTGGTACAAGTTAAGTTACTCTTGAACTTTTGGTAGGTTTGAAACTTTTATTGAGCAATTCCTCAAACTCAAGTAAGAGAAACTAGTTTTATTCTTTCAATAGAATACTGGGTGATTTGGATGTGGGAATGATGTGGTCACCAGTTCCAATTTTCTTGCAAGATTGCCTGTTTTTTTCTTTTAGTATATTAGAAATAATTGAGATTAGAATGTGAAATTGTAGATGTTGTAGATCTTGTATAAAGGTTGAGTTACCTCTTAAGTAATCCATATTTATTTATTTATTGTTTCTCGATGATAAAAAAAATACATATTTTGTTTTTATTACTTTATTGATGTTTGTAAATATTATTTTCCCTATTAAGAGAGGTGTATTTTGAACTATTATATAAATATAGTTAAGAGATGTGTATTTTGAACTATTATATAAATGATATACATATCTATGTAAATATTTATCTTAAAAATTTACGCATATTATAATAATATTAGATGTGGACAAAATATAGGGATGTTTACACATTTATTGGTGAAATTTATTAAACAACAACACTATATAATTTCTAAGCAATCTTTACAAACAAATCTAGTAATTATCTTATAATGTTTATATTAAAATTTAATTAGTATTTTAGACAACATACTATACATTAACAAACATAATATAACATGTTTTTTTTGCTATCGGTATAAATGCCATTTTGTTTTGACTTTGTGAGGCATGAACCTTAAACTCAATTTAAACATGTTGCACGAGAAGACGAAAAAATAAAGAATAATCTACCTAACTCGTTAGTTTATCTTGTTTTTTTGACTAGTAATATGAAACCTTTCAGAGTAGGTATGTGAGTTGCATTAAGTTCTCCCAAAAATCTTGCAGGGAATTGAGAAATTGACATGTAAGTTAGTTAATTTAATTTGTTGAGAACTCTGAATGCTGGCTTCAAGATAATGATGGCTCATGGCCATTTATTTTGACTACTCAACTTAGATCCTAATTTCAGATGGGCCCTAAGTTTTATTGTTTTTTGCAGAAAGTTCCTGGTTTTAATCACTCTATAACAAGGTGATCTACCCAGATAAATATATTCTCTTTTTTTTTCTCAGTTTAAAAACTTCGGTTAAGATGATGGAATTAATGCGTAAATCAATTGGTGTAAAGTTATTTTATTTTCATTAAAAATCTTGAATTAGAGAATATTAGATTAAATAGGTGAAAGGAAAATCTGTCATTTATAGTATAATCATGTATACATTGATGAGGCAAGTCAACCCGTCAAAGTTATAGCATAGATAGTCAATTCTGCGAAACTGTGGGAAGCTTGTTAACCTTTTTCTTATACAAAATAAAATATAGAAGGAAATTTGCAGTTGAATAAAAACGCATTAATTCCAAATCAACGTTTACTTCACATATGCAAAGTGAAAGAGAAGTGAAAATTACTCCATCGCGACTATAGCGAAAGCATCCAAATAAATAATGTGATGTTTTTCGAAGACGAAAAGAGAGGAGTGAATCCCAATTAATTAGGATTACTTTTGGTCTGAAATCCAAGTCAAGTCACTGAAAAGATGTCAGACCCTAATCCCACCTTAATAATTGAGATATCAATGTTACTGCTGAGTTTCATCTTAATTAAATTCTCTAATAGATATATAAACTACACCTTAATTAATAATTCAGAAAGGTAATATTGGACTATCTAATTTTCCACATATGCCTAGCTACCAAACTACTGAAAACCAGTGGAGACCTCTTCCACAAGAAACAACTAAATAGATTATAAATTCTACACTCATATTTATTTTACAATTAATAAGAACCAAATTAAATTAAAATTAATTTATACATATACTCATTCTATTTGATGTTTTTAAATTAATTTTATCTATCGATTTTAAATAAAATGGTCCCAGTGATACGAAAATACTTATACAAAATATGTATTAACATCCAAACATATGTAAACCATCATCTTAAAATCTTATTGTGTTAATTTTGCATGATCTAAAGTGGTAATGAAAAAACAGGTTTAGTCTAATGGAAGGTTCCGAATAATCTGTAAAATGGGGCTGAGACAAACTAGAAAAACAGTTAATTTAAATCAAATCGAGTAAATTTTGATTTAACTCCCTTAGCTAACGATTAAAATAAATTGGTTTATATATTTAAGGGTTGACTCGTTAAACAAATTTTAAAAGAATAATAAAATATAATTTTAAAGTGATTGAACTTAAAGCTTGAAGTTAAGTCATCCTATATTGAACAAGTCATTGATTATAAGTTAATATCCTTTGAGGATCCAAATATCATAATGGCTAACTTTAAGAGACTTAAACAGTTGAAATTAAAGAGGGGAGAGATTGCATAGTGAGGGTTGAAAGATATTAGGAAGTATGGTTAGTAAGATTTGATGTGAAGATAAGAGTGTGAAGAGTGTAATGCAATATTGTGGAGAGAATTTTTATGAGTGGAAAGGAATAGTTGATCTCTATGCGGGCCATACATTATTCACGGGTTCCTCTATTTCAAGATTCCTGCATCATCCATCTTATATCATCAATTTTTCTACCTCCATTATTCCCAACCTACCCTTCCCTAAGGACACACCTCATTTTTTACTAATTTTATGCCAAATAAATATAGTATAATTTATGTATTATATTTTTTAGTGAATAAGTTGCTTTTTGGTTTTGAGTTCACATTTTGGTGAATTAGGAGGTCTTTCTTTTATTAAGAGTTATTACGTAAAAGGATTGGATTATTATGTAGTTTTTATTTATTTATTTTTTCTTACTGATAAAAAAATAATGTAATTTAAGATTTTCAATCTCATAAAGAACCCATTACTAGCATGACTTTTAAGAATCTCATTTGTTTAATTAGTAATATATTTAGCTTATTTTATAGTTAAATCATAGAGATGTTTTCTGTGTGATTTTCACATATAGAGACTCCCCTTCAGTTTCTCCTTTCATTTACCAAACAAAGTGTGTTTGGTTTAAGCACGATAATTATTTTGACGTAAAGATCATTAATAATTATTAAGAAAATTCAATTTTGTTTTGAACTATCAGATTGGATAAAATGCAACTTTTGTGTTATAAGTTAAAAAAATTACATTAACCTTTATATAAAACTTACTTTTAGTTAAGATTAGTTTTGTCTTAAAATTTTGGTTTGATTAGAAGTTGTACAAACTTTCACACTAAATCTCAAAGTCAATTTTGTAAATTTGCATCCAATCATATAATTAGGCATTTAAAAGCCTTTGCAAGTGCCTCATACATTTACTCATTTATCATATGAACACCATCATCTCCTTCAGTAGAAATGAAACCAAAGAAAGAGAATAATTGGAGATTTTTAAATATGAACTTCATACTAATTGGAGAAAATAGTCAATTGAGTCAACGACCAATTAGCATCAGTAATGAAGTGGATGGGCTAGCCAAGTGGGATTTACAAATCCAGGCCCATATAATCATGTTATGGGAAAAAACAGGTAACACGGTTTACACAATTAATTCAAGGGAACTGTTATAGCACATCTTTTTTTCCAACCATTCATTCCCTCATTTAAGTCCTGCTCGTGATTCATGTGCTTGAAACTGGTATAATAAAATTAGCTTGTAAAATAAATAGGTTTTTTTTATTTTTTTTATCTGATTTGCAAAGTTCATAAACGGATCATTATGTGATTCCGTCAAACTTTTTTAATATTAAACTAAAATTATCTTTCCTATTCTTAAACTAAAATTTATTAAAAGTAAAATATATAAACATTAAACTTGTTTAAATACTAAGAATATGATAACATTTAAATTATTTGCCTCTATGCTCAATAGTCAATATTAATAATAATATTTAATAGTTACATTTTTTTTAAAAATTTTCCGGTATAAGTACAAGTTTCCTTACATTGAATCCTGCAATTAAATATCGTTTTTTCTCTCACATATTTTAATGTGATCAAATAATGTTGAGATTCTACTTTTTACTCCCACCACTATGTCTTTCTTATAATATTTAATTTACATTTGAAACTTAATTTTCCATTAAGATATTGAACAGATTGAAAAAAAATCCACACAATAGAAGAAAGATTTCTAGTCCTTTTAGTTGGTTTTTCAAACTCATCATTAGGTTCATCTATGTTAATCTTATTAGATGAAATATTTTTATCCACCTCCACATCAATATTTTCATTGATATAAGCTACCAATAAAGTTTTAAAAGTGCCCATAGTTCAATAATTAAAACTGAAATAATTAACTAGTAATTAACGTGTCATAAAACTTATGATTGATAATAAAATATTTTCATTTTGAAAAATAGTCAAAATTAAAGTTCCATCTGTCTTTAGTGTATCATGTATCCTGAAGATACTATTAAATACATCATCCAATTTAAAGATATGCTTAAATTATTTAAATTTTAATCAATTATAACACATGAAATTAATGTTTTGTTAGATAATGCGATCATAGATCTTCAGTAGATAATTTATAGGAAACTTTATTTGACGTTTTTTAATACACATAAATAATAATTTAAAATTAGTGAGCGTATAAAAATATTTCAAATGTAATAATATTAGTGTCAAGTTATACCAAATTGTTTGATGATAACCTAAATGATTTGCGTAATTAGTAAATAGATATATAATTGTATAAGAAATAATATATAATTATTTAAAAAAAAACATTATAGTTAAGAAAAAATAATTAATTACTATATTAACTAAATTATATACTATTTTAAAAATTAAAAAAATTATTGATATATAAATTAATTTATATTAATAAATAATTTTTAAATTTGTGTCTAATTAGCTATCATGATTTTAGCTACCAACTTTAGAATATAAATAATTGGTAGCTAATTAGATATCAATTTAAAAACTATTTATCAATAATAGAAACTAATTTAGATACCAATAATTTTTTAGTATCTAAAATAGTATTTAATTTAGTTAATATAACAACTAACTAAATTTTGCCTCTAAAATTGGTTTCTATTTAATAATTTGCTAGTAATGAAAATAGAGTTACTGTATAATTATATTTATCACATTAATTTTTAAAAATAAAAAAACTAAGAAAATCTTTAAAAATACTAGCAGAAACATGTCTGTGCATCCACTTTTTTATTTTTATCATTTATATATAATTATATTTAATATTAAAAATTAAATAAAAGATGTTAATTAAATCAAAATAGTGTATTTGTATTTTTATTTTTATCAATTATATATAATTATGTTTAATATTAAAAATTTAATAAAAGATGTCAACTAAACTAAATAATAAGAATAGATAAAAATTATAAATTTTAAGAGAGATAAAGATATGAAAAAAAAGAAAAATTGATTCACGTCGTGAAAACGTTTCCATGTCTAATAAACTGTTCCACATCTACTAAACTGTTTTGTTTGTATATTAGTTTTTTTTAAAAAAGAAAAATAGTCTCCCCTTTATATATAGGTATAAATAATTTATTATTTTATTCTAAAATTTAAAAAGTTAGATGACTTATTATTAATAATAATAATAATAATATTTTATATGATTAAAAATTTATAATTGATTTAGAGATTTATTTGATAATATAGGAATATATTTTTAATTTTATTAGTATAAAAATTAGTATGATTACACTTTATACTTAAGAGTTTAACGTTTATCTATGTAACTAATGTGAATAATTTTGAAAGATATTGATGAGCATATATTTATTCACACTCAATAGCTTAAATCATGAATTATTGGACTCTAATAATAAATAAATCCATTGTTTTAATTAATACTTATATAATTGGGTTTATTTGGGTCTTAACTATTATTTTTTTTTAATTTTGTGTTTTTAGAGTAAATTATCTACAGGAAGCATCTACTTTTGTAAGTGAGCCAAATATGCAAAAGTCCAAGTTGCTTCTTTGAATCAAAACAAAAAAGCAAATTCTGAGGAGAAGAAAGAGAAAATAAAATCTATAATGTCTCAAAACCAGAATTAGAAGCAAATCTTCTGCAAAATAAAAGAATTATGGAAAGTTGGAAACTATTAACAAAATCTAAACTACAAGATCCTTGGAGTAGAAAAGCCTATAAAAAGACAAAGCCTCAAAGAGAAAGAACCTCAAAGAGAAAGAAGAGCTTCATAGGATTTTCTTAGTTTCTTTTCTTCTTTGTAATTCTTTTGTTTTGCCTCTGCATGGAAGACTAAACCTTTTTTATTGATTCCTTTGTAATTCTCCATTGATTTATGAGGTTTTGTTTAATAAAAGTTTCGATTTTTAATTCTCTATAGTAGTTGTTTTAATATTCTAATCTCCTGAAAAACTAGGTTGTACTTGAATGCATGATTGAGAGTCTTCCTTATCTTAAACTTTGGTTTCTTAGTTAGTTTGTATTATTCTAATTAATTTTTTGGACGCGTGATTCAAGAGAGAGAAGATAAGCATTCTCATGGACTATACGCATGTAACAAAGTGAGTATTGATTAAACCACAAAGTGGGTATTGATTAAACCAGTAGACGCATGCTTTATTGGTGAATTTCAGTTGAATCAGATCGGCGCATGTTCAATCTGGTTTCACCTGTGAAGAATTCAATGGTGGAAGAACTTGGGATTAATCGCTTTTTATTTGTTGTTTTAATCTCTTTTATATTTTCTGCAAAACTATCTCAACCCCTTTTTATCTTTATTGTTATTAGTAATTCTATTGCTTGCAGATAGATTCTAAACACTGATTCACTAATTTCACTATTGGATTTGTTGGGAGACGATTTGGAGTCACCTAACCACTTCTATACTATCATTTCTCTACTGAAATCATCTTAATTTGACAGCAAAACAATAGCTATCAAATATATAGGTATTAGTAATTTTAAAAATTTCCTTTTAAATATTCATTAGTAATTAGATAAAATTGATATCTAAATCTATATTTTTTAGATTTATTATCTTTTTATTGTCATGATTTATTTATTTATTTTGTTGTATTATTAATAAAATTTTAATTCAAGTTTTAAAAATGTGATAATATTCTATTTTCCATCCAAACTTGATTCATTTTTTTATTAAGTGGAGATCAAATTTAACAAAAATAAATAAATACTAAAGTAAAAATCTCTATTTTTTATTAGTTAATCACCATTCAAATACATTTACATATATTATTAAAAAAACAACCCAAGAACTTATTAGTAATATTTATTATATTATAATTTTTATAATTTTTTTATCACATCAATCCAATTATATATACTTCCATACCATCTTAGACTTAAATTTACTCACTTTCTTGTACAATCAAACAACTTCACATTCTCATTATTTCCTTCCCTTTCTAACCCCACCACATCCAAAAAAAGCATAAATGACATGTTTTTTTTTTCTAAAAATTAATTATTGATCTTAAAATACAAGAAAATAACATTAGGTGTATATTAAAAAAACAATTATCGTCTTCCATTTTTATGCACAGGTATGAGATGAAAATTAACAATATACAACAAATAATTAAGCAATAACAATCCAAATAATTTTTGTAGAAATGGATGGATGATATATAGTTTCACAGCTGATTCAATCTAATAAGAATCCCGCAGTAGGGGACCGTAAGGATTGCTATGCAGAATGGTAACAGAGATGAGATTTGTCAGTCAACAATGAGATCACAACAGATGCATATATTTAAGATGCGTGCGAAATTTTCACAGCAGAGACATTGAAGGGATTTTATATAGAAAAAAGCAAATTGAGCTAACTATATAAGAAGAAATGCACTTCTATTCCATTGTCTGTCACTGATATGCAAAACTAACACATTTGAGCAAGTTCAAGGTGTAGTTGCAACACCTGATTCAGGATTAGTCTAGGCAGTTAGACGATTGAATTGTGAAGACCATTTTTACATAGCTAGTTAGTGGATTGTCAAACAAAGGCAAGGGGTGTCTACATAGGATGTGATGAAAAAAATTAGGCAATGTACATAGGTAAAGAGGCACATTTCTTCTGATGTACATACATTGTTGTGTTTCCCTTGATTCTCTGTGTTGGTATTTGACTTCTACTTAGTTTGTTCTTTAAATGATTGGGAAAAGTTTTGTTTACTGTTTGGTGGAAAAGAAGAAAAGGGAGTGACGGAAAGTAGTCTAATACACTATGCTCACACAGTACTCATGGAAGCTCCATCCTTATATTCAGCATATAGGTTTAGATAGATAACAGAGGATGATGGAAGACATAAGAGAGTTTTAAGTATAATAGCAAATCAATAAATGACCAGCTAATCAGTGTGAAAGCTGGTGGTAAAGGAACTTCGAATACATCTCTTTTATCTAATGTTCTCATTTTTTTGCTTAGTGGATGCACTTTTTATTATATAGTTTTGACTACTGTTTATGTCTGACTTATAATAGATTTATTATTGGAACAATTTAGTTCTTTGAACTAATGGTTACTTGAATTATATGGATTCATATGAAGGTATATGCACTAATGAAATGTCTCTTAAATACTTCATATTATTTTTTATTATTGATAAAAAAAACAATCGAGACACTTACACCAAAAGCTAAACATACTACCAATCCTAAAACTACAAACATATTAGAACGCATGCTCTTGTTTCAGAGAAAAGCAGATCGTGTCCCTTGGCTTCTCTCTATATATTTTTCTTCAGTTTGTTATTTTTTTTCAAATTTTCACTTTTTAACAGCAATTCAAACACAATAATCCAAAACAACCCACCTCAAATCCGAATAAAGTAATGATGTATAAAAGAGTTTACATATAAACAATACACTTCTCGTGGTTAGATACATTTTTAATGATGACCTAACAAGTTTATTTGAATGAAAGAAATGTGATGGAAAAGAGATAGAAACTGTGAGGAAAGTGGTGTGGACAAACACAAAAATATATTCATAATACAAAATCAAAAGAGATTCATTTATAGAGACTAAAAAATTAATTAAATCTACATTATATAATACTTCATATATTCCTGGTACAAATAATTTATTGAATAAAAAAAGATTTTGTATCAGTGTATGATTGATCATATTATTGATGTTAATGCGTAAACCAGTAGTAATATATGTTTTTCTTGTGAGTAATTACAACATGTCCTTTTTGCTGGGTGGATTGGATTTTGGAGCCTACTAAAATTTGGGCTTTCTTGCATATGAAAAAGATAGAATTAAGACTGTTTCTTCCTACACCTCTATACTTTCTTGTGTCACCTCCATAAGCTTTTATATTCCAAAAATATTCTTTTTTAATATTTTGGATTATGTAATCTGAAAGTCTTTTGTAATCAGCTTTTGGATTATGTAATCCGGAAGTCTTTTGTGATTAGCTTTCGGATTACATAATCTATAAGTTTTTCCTATGTATGAGATTAGCTTCTGGATTATGTAATCCAAAAAGCGTTTTTTAGATGCTTGATTAGCTTCCGGATTACATAATTCAGAAGTCTTTTATGGGTTGAGATTAACTTCCAAATTATGTAATCTAGAAGAATTTTTTCAAATGTATGATTAGCTTCCGAATTACATAATCCATAAGCTTATTTCAAATCCAAAAAAAACTTCCAGATTTCATAAATCTAAAGAACACTTTTAGATCCTAAAACATATTCCAAATTATGTATGGAGGTGGCACAAAAGGATAAAAATGTATTTTTACTTTTGGTATGGGGGTGGCATAAAAAAGTATGGAGGTGCAGGAAGAAGGAGTACAGAATTAATGGGTTGAATTCTAAGGAATTTCCAATCTCTTCTCTTGGTTCTTTCGTGATGACCTCAAAGTAGAAAGAAATAAGTTTTGGTTTTGATTTTTTTATAATGTTGTTCACAAATTATGTGGTTTTCTTTTGTCTCTGCCAGGCATTTACTTGTTCGACCCAAATGCGGAACGAAAACGACAAGAAAAGCAATCTTTAACATATACACGTAGCATCAAAAACGAAAAGCCACGTGCTTTCATATGACTCGAAGCATAAATATATGTAATATCATCTAGTTTAGGTAAATGTTTGTATCGTTATGTGATTCGTCGTTTGTATGAATTGTGTCATCCGAACGTGTGAACCAGTCCATTCAGTATCATTACTACGTACTAACGAATCCACCACTACATAAAATTGTGTGGTATTCATAGTAGTACATGCCCAGATATTCATAGATGTTCTTATAATATGGTCCAGTTTTTATTCTCAATTTATGTAATTATTCTGTCACATATAACTCTGATCCAGTGTACTGCACTCTGCATATTAAATTTTCTCCACAAATGGAGAACATAATGAATAGTTTACATTTTTAGTTTTATTCTCCCAAATTTTAGTGCGCAACATTTAGATGGAGTGAGGATAATTTCAGTTTTTTTATTAAAGTGGGACAAGTTTACTCCGTTTTTATTAAAATGGAGTTCTTTTAAAAAAATTAAATATTGAGATTAGTCGTTACAATTTGATATGATTTTGATTAATAAACTTTTTTAGAAAAATGAAGTTATCTTAATGTAGTACAATTTATACGTAAATCAATATTTTTATTTTATTTACATACATGTTTTAAATAAAAAGTATTAATATAGATAATATTAATATAATAATAGATAAATTTAATATAAAAATTATTATTTTCATAATTGTAAATAGGAAGAACAAAGATAATTTTAATGAAATAATAGATAATAAAATATGTTTAAAGAAAATTGTTATGAAGATAGTGATTACATTCAATATATAAATTAGAATTAGGTTTTAGTTTTATGGAATTATATATAAATAATTTTTGTTTATTAATTTATGTTGCATTTTATAGTAAAAGAAAATGTAAATATATAGGTAAAAAAATATGGGAAAATTAATAAGGAAAGTTGGAACTAAATTTTATTATGAAGTTTGTCTATATAAACATCTGCTTGTATTGTGACATTCACTTTTATAATATGAATATTTCTTTGCAATTAAATCATCTATTTTGTTTCTTCTAATTCGTGTTAACACATTATTGGATCAGGTATCTAAATTTGAATCTCTTGCATCAATAATGATGAAGATACTGATGATGATCAACTTCCATCTCAGTCCAGCGTTCACCCTCCATGAAGATCTCAAAGACCAATAAGAAGACCACCTTATGACATATTTTTTCATAAATAAACTACTTTCTTTTTGTTTATTAAAAAAATTACTTACTACAGTATAAATCTTACTTTTATTTTGTATTTTGTAATAAATTTTACTACTTTGTCTATTTATAATGAATTTCTTCTTATCTTCATTTCTAAAACATATCCTATCTACTCCTACTTATTTTTCCAAATGTACAATAATAATAATTCTTTTTTCATAATTACAAATTTTCTATATAAATTTAGTAATACCTAAATATGAAACAATATACCATATTAAACAATATATTTTACAAAACAAAACTCCTACGTAAAATTTACTTATCAAAATAAACAAATCAAATTATTACATAACTTATTACCATTCAATACACAATTTTAATTTATTCAAATTATAATTAAATAATTAATTAAATATTACTATTTACATCAAATTTATCTACTATCTATATTAACTAATATTACATATATTAATATTTTATATTCAAAACACGAATATAAATAAAATTAAAATATATTAATTTACATAGAAATAATATTAAGATGACACAATTTTACTTAAAAAAATTCATTATTCAAAATGGTGTCAAATTACCACAAGTTTATCTCTTATATTAAAGTTGTGTCTCCTTCAACTTCACTATCATATGAAAAAAATCATATCACCATTCCTCAACTTCTTTATATTAAAGTCCACACGTTTAGACAACTAACTCTAATCCATAATTTTTTAAAATAATCACATTTAAATAAAAAAAAAGTATAAAATTGATCCACTTTAATTAAAAAAACCATAATATGAACAGCCGGTCATCAAAATTTCACCAAAGAAAAATAACAATGCTGATTAGAAAGGAAAGAGGTTGACAACAGTGAGTTTTTTTATATTTTGCTATCTAATCATAATCATAAACCTTAATATACAGTAAATTTCTTGATTTTTTTTAATAAATATTCTAAACATTACATCTGTCATAATTGTTTACTGGTTAATAATGTAAATTTTTAATAATATCAGTGCATGGGAAGTTCTTTCATATATATTATGTGTTATTGGACAGCTTATAAGAGAATAATATGAGAAGATATGTAATTAGAGTTTACTTCCTTTTTTTTTTATCAGCAATTAGAGTTTACTTTGATAAATTTTTTCATGCTCATTTTTTAAAGAAAGAATCAAGTAACTTTTTTATAAACTAAAATTCATTTATACCTAAGTTAAAAATCAGTTTTTCAAAAATTTAATATGAAAAAAACTTCTGTGAATTAACTTATCTATAAAATAACTTTAATTTATAGATATTTAAAAAAAAAAATTATTAAGTCATACTCTTAATAAGAATCTATCACATGTCTGGCACATTTCTAATAATACCAACAGGTATTTCGACAGGTCAATATTGATTGGACAATTTCACAGGCTTCCGCGAAAGATAGTCTCTATAAAATTTAATATATATATATATATATATATATATATATATATATATATATATATATATATAAAATTCATTGTGCTAAAACATGTATTTTTTAAGGAAATATACTCATTCTCTTTCATTCATAAAGGAAGCAAAAATATATAATGAGGAATATGTATGGTGTAGGATGTTGACATTTTAAGTAACGTATGAACCACAATATTGTATAGCCTCTTTATTAAACTTATCAAGAAGTTGTTGATGTTAGGAATTAAGTTACTACATTAATTATTAAGGGTAATATATGGGTATTGAGGGTGTTAATGACATACACATGACTAATACACAACTATATATTAGGAAATTCAGTGTCTTGAAGGGATATATATTAGTGTTGACTAATGTTATAGTTAGATAACTTTCTAAATTTAATGAAATTATAGGAGAAACTACCATATGTGAAGATATATACAATGTTATGTCATCTAATAAATTTGATGAACCAAAGCAAACGCAGGTAAAAATCTATCGCTAACAACATTTCCTATCTAAGTGAGTCACAGAAACTTTAGATAAATATAGTCTTTTCCTATCATTTGAGTTTGAAATTTCAAATATAAATATACCTATTAATCTGGATTTTAGTTCTCAAATATGTACTGTAGACGTACATCAATCAGAAAATAATGAAACGATTTTAACAATTTATATATATATATATATATATATATATATATATCATAATTTCAACAATTAATTTTTTAATTAGTGATTGCAATTTTGCATTTTCACCTGTTAAAATTTAGTTTACTTTAAATAAATAAATCCTTTTTACAAAATCATCAATCTTCTTCATAATTGCTAATTTGAGCACGCATTACATAAGCATCTCAAACTTTTAAAGGTAATTTTAAGTATAGATACAATTTTCTAAAATATAATGCTCATGTTTAAAATATATTTTTTATAAAGGACAATAGAATAAAAGGATAAAATTATATCAACTTCCACAAATATATCTCACTTTTACTAATTTACTAGCACGTGTTATGATTAACTCTAAATTATATACAATAGAATATTTGTTGAAGAGCTCAACTAGATTATTAGATCGAGTATAAAATTGTTTACTATAGATCTCGTCTTGTAGTAGTGTGAAAACCATCTAATACAGTATTTTAATAATTTCTTTAGATATCGTTATAAGTATAAACACTGATGTAAAAAAGCCAAACAAATGCGGCTATTTTACATTTATAAGTACGGCTATATAGCCGCACTTGATGAACACGGAGTCTTAAATCAAAGATTTACAAATGCGACTAAATATAGCCGCATTTGTAAATCCCATTTATAAGTGTGATTGTCCTAAACAACTGTATTCGTATGTACATGAAAGCAACGTTGGTGAAGAGTGGAAGGAGAGCGACAGCGGCAATGAACGCGACAACAGTAGCGGAGCACACAAAAGCACAACGAAAAGGAGCACAAGCCAATGAAACAATCCTTTAACAATGCAAATGTCAAAAACAGAGTGAGAAGGAGAGACAAAGAAGAAAAAACAAAGAAGAAACAAAGAAAAACCGAAGAAGAAGAATGAACTCACAGTGGCAAGAGAATGATGTAGAAGCG
This sequence comes from Phaseolus lunatus, assembly GCA_013389735.1. Classification (NCBI taxonomy): domain Eukaryota; kingdom Viridiplantae; phylum Streptophyta; class Magnoliopsida; order Fabales; family Fabaceae; genus Phaseolus; species Phaseolus lunatus. The sequence continues at coordinate 36,722,406 of CM023857.1, read as the reverse complement.
AATGCGAATGGAGAGGATCAATGAGGAACAACAAACACTAAAGAAGAGGAAGAAAGTATGAAAAGCGTAAGTGGCAAGCTCCAAGTTAGGGTAAAATTTGATTTATAAGCGTGATTATTTGTAACAACTGCAATGCGGCTGTTGCAAATAGTCGCACTCATAAATGAAAATAATTTCAAAAATGTCATCGCGTTTTGTAGGACTATGGTTGAGATAAAAACGCATTTAATAAACAGTAGTTGTTTTACCATTTTGCACTAGTGAAATAATTTCTAGTGTTAATATAAAATGCTTTCTTTTAATCTTGTTTATATATTTTTTGTTTGTTATTGTTGCGAACCAAGTAATTGATACTGTTTGTGAAAAAGTTATAGAATATAGGACTTGTAAGTAAATTTGCACAATTTGCGGAGACTTACTCTTAAAAAGGAAGATTATAAAAAATTAAAGTCTAAAATTATGGAGTTCCATTAAAGATAAGTGAGATAAACAATGTATACGAAGAAAGACTCATAAATTTATTATTTTTAAATTTTGGATTGAAGATGATATGATATCATATATATATATATATATATATATATATATATATAACATAATTCATTAATTCATGACTCAATTAAATGTGGAAAATTTGTGCTTATCCATAAATGCTTAGTAACCTACTTAACATTGTACATAATTTCCATTACTCCCACCACATATAACCATCATCAAAATCCATTGCCCATGTTAATAAAAGACAACCCCGACGTTATATGCTCTAGAAATTAATGGTTAACCTTATGAATGAGACAATGGCTTACATTACAACTTTTAAAAATTATTTCAAAATTGTAAAAGAATGCATGTCAATTAACAAGCTTATACTCCTATTCACATTTCAACTTTTGCATGTTAAGTTTGTAAGTGTTTGTAATGCATTCTCTCTCTCTCTCACTCACTCACTCACACTCACACACACACACACACACACACTCTCTCTCTCTCTCTCTCTCTCTCTATATATATATATATATATATATATATATATATATATATATATATATTTCTTTGTAATTTGTAACTTCTATTAATTGTTAACTAAAATCTTATATAAGGATGCAACTTTTTTTTAAGTGAACAACTCACTTCAGATAGCAAACTGAGTAATTCAATCCTCATATATTAATTTTGTCATTAACGATTGAATTTCTCGTTTTATCCTAACTTTAAAAGAAGCAACTCCTTCCAACAATCAACCTGAGTCAGTTTACTATAAATAGTTGTTGAAATGAAATATGACTCAAGAAATAGTAAATTATACATAAAAGTATAATGTTAGCATTTGACATAAGTTAACCTCTCAATCACTATACTGAAACAGAAAGAGGGAAAAAATGTTGCATTCTAAGGTTACTATAATTGACATTTGGAGCCCTGTGATTGAGTAACCTAGCAGTAGTAAAGAGGAGACTAGGACAAGAATCCGAAGGTTTGCCGATACATCAAGTAGAGCTAAACATGATCACTTTTCACTATTTGATTATGCCCTAGACTCTTGACACGTTTCGCCTTGAGGCATCAGAGAGAGCCCCACATATTGTGTTTGTGTCTTTGTTTTTAAGGTTTAAACGTGAACGAAATCTTGAAAGCATGAAGATACCTAACAAAATTGTCCATGTTGTAACATTATGAAATTCGTCGTGTGGCCTCGTTTTATTTCTAGCCACATGACCAAGCCCACGCAATGAAAAAGTATAGGAAGGGGAAAAAATCAAACCGACAAGGTTAACCACCAACTGGATCTTGGTTCAAAAGCAACAATCAGTTATGATTCTTGGAGGTCAGCTACTTTGTATCCTTTCTACAGCTTCTGAATAATCTACAATTGTTCAGGTAATATTATCAAAACAACAAAGATGCAAACACTAGCTGGTTTGCTATATATGCATTACAAAGTGGGGTTTCAGTGGTTAAAAAGAAGAAGAAAAAACATAAAACTGAACCTTGAGTAAATAACGTTCACTACCACAGATTCTTGTCCAATCAACAGCTGCAACTTACCTAATCAAACATAGAGATCGAAAAGTGAGAAAATTTGAGGTTCTACCAAGTGCTACAAAAGGACATGATCATATAATGGGGTTAGAAACACCAAAAAAGTAAATCATTTCCAGATATATCCTGCCAAATGGGATGCCCTCCACCATATGAGTGCTTCCTATTTATCAAAACTCACTACTTGAACCTAGTGAACCAATCATCATGACTCTATGTGGTTCATCTAGGACTTGACCCTAAGTAACCAAAGCGATTGGCTAACACATTGACATCTTCTTCGTCATCTTGGTCTTGTGAAGTTGGAATATGTAATTCACCCTCAAAACCCTCACTGAACAGTTCTTCCCAGAAACCTTCATCGAGCTCTTTCTCCAACCTCTCTTGTGATTCTAGTGCCTCGGGCTCTTCTTCTTGTTCCCTTTTTCCCCTACCATAACCTTGCATCTCCAAAGCCAGCACTTCCAACTCTGAGACTCCAAATCCATATTCCCCAAACACTTGGGACTCCACTTTAACGCTGCTTCTTCCTTCCCTTCCAATGCTTGATTCTCCAACCCCTCCTGGTCCTTGCTCAATTGGTCTTCTCCTCTTCTTTGAGATGGCCTCTTCAAGCTCCTTCCTCTTCTCTTTCTGCTGGAGTAGCTGCTGGATGAAGGTGGGGTTCTTCAAAGCTCTAGCCAAGAAGGCCATCATCTGTTGCTGCTTAATTTCTGTCCCTCGTAGCCTCTCCTCCATTTCCTCAAGGTGCGACCTGGTATTCAGCTGCTGCTGTCTCAGCTTCACAAGCTCCATCATTAACACGTGCTTGTCACGCTTCAAACGATCAACCTCCTCATCAAGTCCAAAATGGCCAACTTCAACACAGTGACCTTGTCCTTGTTGAGTAGAAGGCTGAGAAGGTTGCTTTCTTCTCCTTATGTTCGCCAAAAGGTGCCTGTGCCCTCTCAGGAATCCTTCGTTTGCAAACTCCCACTTATCGGGATCAATTTTTCTAAAGCCCTATGAAATTTAACCCCATATTTAGTACCCAAAATCAACATACGCTCAAGAAATTGAAACCATAACTGCTATAGTTATTATGCTATAGTTATTATGATAGAAAATGATCAAATTGAGAGAGCTTGATGCCAAACTGTACCACTACGGCAGGCCTCAGCAGGATTGAATGAGAGAGGAGAATAGAGAGATCTAGAAATCTATAAAGAAACCCACTAGACAACATGTGACTTTGAATATTTAAATACTACAGTACCATATAATAAATTTTGTAGTCAGTTTTAATAATAAAAAAATATGAAAACTTACCGCTGTGACTGGGAAGAAACAAAATTTAAAATGATAGAACAGTGAAATTATCTTCCACTACAAAAAGTTAGCAGAAAAAAAAGAGATAGAGTTATCTTTCATTCAAAGAAAAAGATTGTTTCTTAATTGGACTATTACTTATCTATTCAGTATACAGTTTCATAGATATTTCTTGTACCGTTTTCCAATGAGAATTGGAAATTTTACTCAATTAATTCGCATACAAAAAGTTTTCATTAAATATAGAAATACAATTCTAAAAAGAGAACACCATGAAAACACTTGTGAAACTGCACTTAAAGTTTTGTGGAACGTTAATCCATCAATCAAACTGGAAGAAACGGTAATCTCATACAAGTGGAAGAAACGTCGATCCCATAAAAGTGGAAGAAACGTTAATCCCATAAAAGTGGAAGGAAAAGAGTGAAGAAGATTGTGGTAAACAGAAGACTTACGTAAGTGTTTAGTTGCCGTACAAAGCTGGAGAAATTGTTGTGCTTGAAGTATCGAGGGAGAAGGTCTCTGGAGAAAGCATGAGGATCCCAAACCACAAAGCTGGCACCGCCTCTGCTCCATGAAACTATGTGGCTAGTGGTGGGGTTCTCCACTGCATCATAAGTCTTGGTCAGAAATGGGGGTGGCCCTACTTCGTGAAGCCTCTCCATTGGCCTCGGAAGAGGAACCATTGTTGACTCATCAGCTCCTGTTTGAGACGTTGGCGATGATGGTGGTGGCGATTCCAAGTACTCTTCTTTCACAGGGTACAAATAGTTCATTTTGAAAAATAAACAAATTCGATTGTTAAGGTCCCGATATGTTAATTCAATTCGCTCTTAGCTTCAAGTTAATGTTTGTGAGGTTTGTTCATATGTAGAAACTAAGGATGAGTTTGACATAAAGCAGAGTAGAAAAATAGGAGAGAAAAATACATGGAAACAGAGGAGAATGAAAGAAGCAAATAAAGAAGAAGAAGAAGAAGAAGAAGAGAGAAAGCGGATATACTGCAGCGTAATCCGAATGGAACTGAAATTGAGGGAAAGGGGTTAGAGTTAGAAATGAGAGAATAGTGGAGAAAAAGTGAAGGTTTGGAGTTTGGTTTGTGAAGCAAGAATGCAGAGGACTCTGTTTCCTTGTTTGGAAAGTCGTTTGAGCAGTTAAAAACAGGATAGTGTTTGTTTGTGATAACACACACATACCTATCTAGGAAGAAAGGTGATGAAGTGGTTTGAGGGCTTATGTAGGGAGAGAGAGATTAACAGTGTATAAAATATATTATGTATAAATTAAATAAAAGGAGATTTAATTAGAAGATTCTAGACTTGTTGGAAGCAATATGGTTTGTTTTATTCACCATTTTCCGGAAATAGCAAGTGGACGAGAGAGGAAGAGAGAGAAAGTGGGTGGGAAAGTTCTGGAAGTTACAGAGGGAAGCAGAAGGGCGTGGTGGTGGGGATGTCTGGTTTTTTAATGCTGCGGGATTCGCAAGTTGGCATTGGAAGAGTGGTTTTGATTGGAATATTGATATTTTTATAATATATGATCCTAACATATGTGAGAAGCCACTTGGTTGGTTCATTAAAACTATAAGCTTCAAAACCACAAACAATTTATGGAAAGGATTTTGCGAAGCAGATGGATGAAGAAACACCTTATTTGTTTGTTGTCAGAACTAAATTTTAGGGTTAAAAATTTTTATTGGTCCTGGGAGGTAACCTTAACTCTGCCACTAAATCCGACAAAAAACCTTTGCTTAGTATTTCCGTACACAAAAATCTAATGTCACCTCACTGCTTACTTTTTGCGTAGCAAAATATTTTCTCAACCATAAAAACTTGTTTACTCATTTTTTAATCAATTTTGGAATATGGTGATGTTTAAATTAGAAAATAAACAATTGCGTGTAATGTTACACTGACGTCGACTTTTACATTTCAATAATGAATATGTTTGGTTTTAGAAAATATCATTATGAGAGGGTTTCGATGCAGAAAAGCCACTATAAGAATAAAAAAATTTAGTTTTTCACATATACTGTCATCCAAGTTATCCATTTAAAAATAGATAATCTTATATACTATAACATTTGTAACAGTTGATAACATGTTTATTCTTTAATTTTCTTTTCAATTCCCTTTCTATTTGGTTGACCACAGAAAAAAAAGTAAAACATAGTGAAGATAAAAATATAAAAAAGTGATTCTAAATATGTAAGGATGGATAAAAAAATATGTTCGGCTAAGAAAATTATAATAAAAATAACTAATGAGTCTCACTTTTTTTTATTTCTCTCATTTTCCTTTTCCAAACTTACTTTTTTTTATATATTTTTTACCTATATTTTTCTTCTACCAAAAAAATCTTAATTGGTTTTAATACATTTTTCTCAATATTAAATTTTATGACTAATGTTTATAAGATTTTTTTCTACTTTTAAGAAATACTACTTTAAAAATATAAAATTCATTTATTTATTTTTTTAAAGAAAAGTCCATGACTTGTTTTTATCATTAAGTTATCTTTGAAAACTGGACTTTTTCTTATCCAGTGGAATAAGTAACCTTATTTTATTTTATATTTATTTATGTAATTTGAACAACAATGATAAAATAGGTTAATTCAATCCATTTTGTTCGATATATTGTTGATCTATTAAAAGTATGATGAACTAGGTTAACTGATTTAGATTATGTAGATTGAAAAACTAACTCGTTCCACTATATGATAATTTGACGGGTTGGTAGGTTGATCCGTTAATTTTTAATATTTATTTCAAAACAAATTCTTTTTTTTATAGTTTTTTTTTTGACCTATTTATTTGATTGAAGTCCTTGATATCATTTTTTGAACAATAAAATTGTAAGGAATAACAATAAAATTGAATTAAACTTTAATATTTTAATCAAACAGAATTTAATGTCTAAAAAAATAAAATAAATATCAACAATATTCAAATGAATCAAAAGATCTATAAAAAAATTAATGTAAATAAAAATTCATATAAAATATTGATAATCAATAATTTTGATTCTAAAAGCATGACATCCATTTTGAAAAGTACCATACATAAAAGAGGACGGAGTAATAGATTAGCCTAACCTGCCTCACTTGCGACCCCTCGAGTTGACGGGTTAGGTGGGTTAGACCGATGCGTTGATGAGTTTAAAAGGTTAACCCATGTCACCTAAATAAATATGGATTAGAAAATTAACTCCATAACTCAGGTCTATTTTGTCACTCGAAAATTTCAAATTACAGTTCAATATTATAATTATAAAAAAACTATGGAACATGTGGATTAATTAACACACCATTGATATAATTTAATTGATGATTTGAAGTGTAAATTATTTAAATATATAGCTGTACTTGTTTAATTTCAAGTTTATCAAGAGACCCGCAATATCTAACTATATGGGATAGTGAAATTAAATCTAGTAAATAATTCAATAATAAAATTGAATGAAGTTCAAAGAGTGAAATTAACAAACAGAATGATTCTTTTGTTACTAAACCCTAACTTTAAAGACTTATGAATTCACAACTTAGTAATGAAATATTTTTCTTTTTCAACCATTTATAACTCCACATTCTAGTAATAACAATAGTGGTTATAATCAATTAAATAGAATTATCTTTTATAAATCTATTTGTAATATGCATTAAAAAATACCTTATGAAATTGTATTTTGAATACAATTATTCTCGCTTATTAATGTTTTTTACATTCTCTCTAACGTTACTGATTTTTTTCTCTCTTAAACTTTATTCTACAGTAATATTATTATTAATATAAATAATAAAAATAATAATATTTTTTTTAATATTATTAATATTACTCACTAATATAAATTTTTAGATAAATTTATCCACAAATACAAATTCTCAAGCAATTTACCTATAAATTTATTTGTGGATAATATAAATAATAATATTGTTATTACGAAGATCAATAATAATTTTAATAACATGAATATTAATATTAACAGTAAAAATAACAATATTATATAAATAAGTATTATTAATCCAATTATTAATATTAATAATAATAACATTTTTTATTAATATTAATATTAATAATAATATATAATAATATTAATATATAATAATAATAATTTTAATAATATTAATAATAATAAGAATACTCATAATATAATTATTAAGTTTGTGTCGTATAGTGATTAAAGTTTCCATGTGAAAATAATTAACATTGTTTTTAATACATCAAATTTAATGTGATCGTAAGATTGTTTGACAAAATTAAAATTAAAATTATATGATATAAGACTTTTGTTTTAGTTTGTTGTATTAGTTTCGAATTGTCGAGTATTCGATACGTGAATATTTTTAGTTAACACGTAGGAGTTTTTAATTAACATATTTGCTTAGTTTACACGTTGATAATTTGACTTTTCGATCCAATAAGACATAATTACATTTATATTAATTATACAGTAAAACCTGATTACTTACTACTGAGTGAAATTATATAAGTATTAGGCTTGGATCAACCTACCTTAATTCTTTTGAGTGAAAATGTCTATAGAAAAACTATAAATAAAAAATATTTTAAGATAAAAGATAATGAATGTTTTAATCTTTAACCTGTAAACTAGTATAATTATATTTCACTTAATGTCAAAATATCTTTCCAAAATCATACTAAAACAGAACGAGAGAAAAAGACACCGAATAAACATAAACTTAAAAGGAATATTTGGAATTCAGTTTTGTTATGTTATAACAAAATTTGTATTAGTCTGCATTATTTTTATAAGGATGAAAAGAAGTGGTGTGAGAGAAGATGTTGTGGAGACAAAAAAGCGAAAAACAAAAGGCGGAATGTTGAGATGGATAGGTATATAAAATTGTAAAAGCAAAATATTCGCACACGGAGTTGGAAAGCAGAAAGCACATTAAGAAGAAGAAAGGTAAAGATAATATTTAACTAATTAGTTAATTAATGAATTTATGGAGAAGCAAAGTAGTGTGTGACACGCCACCAAAACCACACACTTACTCCATATCAATTCCCTCGATCTGAGTGGCTGAGTGAGTGAGTGAATCAGCCATGCAGATCCAGCCCATGCTTGCAGACCACAAATCCAGAACCTTCTTCACCACCAAAATCTCCAACCTGTATTTTTATATGCATATATATTCTACATCATCACCTTCTTCACTATAATAATATATTTCATACTGTGTGACCCATTCAAAATGAACTTGTTTCGTTTAGAGCGCATTGCTTCTCCCTTCTTACTCATATTTTATATTCTTGAGATGCTGTGTGTGGACAGATTATCCTAGTGGCACGTAGCATTATAAATTATTAGTATTATTCAAATCAACCCAATGAATCTTCTACAATGTTCTCGAATGTACTATTTTTGTATCATAAAATACCTTATTTTAAGTTTCTGGCAGACGAATTATTGGTGTCTTCCTCCCACCTTGAAACGATAGTTTCTGTACTTTTTTTTCTTTCTTTTCTCAACCGACCTTAATGGTTACACTCAAATTCTTACAAGGATATTTTGTTTCTCCTTTAAGAAAAACCCTGTTGAATCCATTATTTTAAAGTGTGGATCAAACCAATCCTAGGTTTTCAATTTCAACCCAAAATATCAGTTCTTGGTCGGAAAATATCAGCTTACTATAGCCCGTTAGTTGTTCATCCATAAATAACTTGTTATAAAAATATACCAATTATTCGTCTTTACATATATATGCCAACTTTTTACTAAATTTTTTTTTTCATTTCTCTCACCACCTTATGTAATTTTTTGATTTTCTGAATTTATATATTTAAAACATTAAGACATTATAAGATAATATTTTATTTAGCGTAAAAATAACTAGCTTTTATGATTAAAATATTAAATAAAATAAATGTCTGTAAACAATATTCTTAACATGTACTGCACATATGTTTGCTAGATCATTATTATCATTATTTTTATTTATTTATTTTATTATTATGTATTTGGTGTTTAATTTCATACGTGTGTTTTTAAAACATAAAACTGAATAATCAATTTGAACTACAAAAGTTTGATGAATCCAAATTAAATTGTACTTTGTTTTCTGTATTACTCAGTTTATTTGTGCTTAAAACAGATCTGCTCAAATTTACAACCATCTCTAGTTGGTCGTAACAGCAGAATCAAGAAACAGAACATAGGTATATGAAACTCAGCACCCGTAATCCCATATATGAAAAAAACTAATATCTAGATATCTTAAAAGACGAAAAGTACCTATAATACTAAAAATATACACAACCTGTGAAGTTTAAGGATTAAAATATTTACATTTTCAAAGTGATTCTCTGAGTTTAAATATTATAAGTAAAAAAATATAATTGACCATGTTATATATATGAAGTATTTTTTTTGAAAGAATTATGTATTTTATAATAATATAATATAATTAAGAAAAAAGAAGATAGTCAAAATATGCAACTAATTAAGAAGTATTTGTTGAGAATTTGGTGACACACCACCAACACTCTACTTCAATCTATATCCTTGGAATGTGAGAGAGTGAGTCAGCCATGCAGAAAATCCAGTTCCCTCATTCATATCTTCAACTTGCATTTTTTAATCTTATTAAGCCACTCACTCTTACTATCACCCCTTTTAACACATTATTATATTATAATATATGCATCCTCTCACCACCTTGGATACATGTTACTTTCTTAAGGAAGCCATGGTTCTTAGTTATTGTTCTTCAACTATGTCAGGATTATTATACTGTGAATTTGATGTGGATGAAATATCATCACGACACGTAGCAAGAAAAATCTATTCAATATTATGGAAACAAATCTGGTGAAACTTCTAGAAACTACTAGATCTTGTATCACTAGACTTGTTGTTTTTAATTTGGTACACTTATTATTAGTGGTTCTTTTTTGTTTGGTACATTGTTGGTGGTCTTTTCTTTCTGCCTCCTTTGAAAGGATGGTTTCTGGTTTTTTTTTTCACTTTCCCAACATGTTCGCGACCTTAAAGAGACAAGTAGCTTATATTATGGAATTAAAAGTTAATAAAGTTGTCAACATAATTTTTCATTAAATTTATAATAAATAGCATATATGTAGAGTCATTGTTTATCTTTTTTCACTCCACCATTAAACTTTATCATATTATTTACATAATTTTTTTCGTGAAAATATGTCACATCAAAGCATGTTCATAGAAAAAAAAATTATAGCCATTTTTTTAAATTAAAATTATTTTATAGCCATGTTCCTAAATTTAATTTTAAGACATGTATTCATCATTGATTTTTCATCTTTTTGTTTTTTTTATTTATAAAATTAACGTAAACGTTACCTTTTACATTACGTTTAAATTTTCTTCTTTTATTTATTTATTTATTTAGTTAAAATAATTTTTTTATCTTATGAAATAAATAACCAGTTATTTAAATTGGTTATTAATTTTATACTACTTGATTTGAATAATTTATATATTATTTCATTGGTAAATATATTATATATTATTTGTAATTATTATCAATGAACCACAGCAAAATCAATAAACTGCAACCACTCCCCGCGTGATAAATTATTCCAACTTTTGGGTTTTCAAAAGTAATGGTTGGTTGATATTAAATTAGGAAACCTTTAAATTCTTATAATTGGTATTTTCCTCTTCAAGTCCCCCTAACTGTAATTCCATTTTTTCTATTAAAATACTTTTGATTTTTATTTTGAATGTATGACTATGAGGTTGTTTATAATGATAGTATTTAATAATGTTATTCTCGCCAGTTGATCTTGGTTGGACTAGATGAAGAGTTCTGTTTCTAATCTGTTTCTTCTTATTACTCTGGAATGCGGCTCCGTTAGGACAAAGGGACTTTACCTATTGATCACACTCCGACTTTTGATCGGTCTCCTCTTGCTATTCTAGAACGCGGTTCTGGTGGGATAGAGGGGGCTCTACCTGTTGATCACACTCCGACGATCAAGTCAGTGAGAGCATTTAAAATATCAAACTAGTTTCAGTCTTAAGTATTCAGAAACATCCTACCTTTACCGGGGTCTCAAGTCCCTTTAATAGATATCCCTTCAACAACTTTAATTAAAAAGAATGTAATATCAGCAGAAAGTATTTAATCATAACAAAAAATCATGCACTACTTATCTTTAGGTACTAACAACAGTAAAACATTCTGTTCACATGCGCACTATTATTCTCGGGTGCTAACTATTTTATTCCCAACAACTTTTAATTAACTTATGTATTATAACAAGAAATAAAATATTTCTTTATCTTTTATCTTAATTACCTTTCTCGGATCGATCAACATGTGGGTCGAGCTCAGGACTTATCCTTTGAGCCCAAACATCGAGCTGACCATCCTCAAATACTTGGACTGAGGTGACGAAGACTCCTATATGGTACAAATGCATACACGTGTTTAATAATTTACTTCAAAATAAATAAAATATTACAGAGTTTAATTCAGAATGAGACATTTAGTTATTAAGTTTGGACAAATTCTTTAAAGCAAAATGCTATAAAAAGTTAAGATGCAGTTCTTAGTTCTAAAATTTAATACATTAAAAACATTCATTATATGCACACATAACAAGTCTTTAACAACAAGACACAATTATCATAAAGTTTAAGTAAAGGAAATAATATACGCATAAATTGAAGATTAAAATATAGAAAATGTTTTGAACATTAAACTCAACTTATATGTGCTCAACACTAGACATGAGTTGAAGTGAAATTCATGTTAAGGAGGATTGTGAGAGAGAGAACCAAACATCTAAGAATGTCTGTTCAATATGATCTTAACAAAATGGCAGGAGAATTACAACAAAAACAAGTTTACCCTTACCACAACACCTTTAGTATAAAATTAAAGGGTGTTATTCAAAAGTAAACCATCATTACTAGAAAATCATTAAATAGAAACCAATTTTAAAGACTAAAAATAATTAGTTGTTATATTAACTAAATTATGTACTATTTTAGAGACTAAAAAAATTATTGATTTCTAAATTAGTTTCTATTATTGATAAATAGTTTCTAAATTGGTATCTAATTAGCTACCAATGTTTTGACTACCAATTATCTCCTCGTGATTTGGGACCTTCTTCTCATAACCCTCCAACATTAAATACAATGTGCAACACAAGGTTTTAAAATAATTTTTCTCTTTGCCATCAACATTTCACCAACAACTTTATAGTTATTATCAAGTTTGTTGCATTATCTGTCAACTTGAACAACATTGTCTCCCCTCAATGCTTCATTAATGTTATTCATCATCTTAAAAAAATTAAACTATTTTAGATATAACATGTGCATCTATGGACATCAGAAACATGGTTCCTTTAGGCCATTCACTAGGAAGTTTATTATTGTCATTTTCTTATCCGTCATACTCGTGCATCCTGCTTTCTTTCATTCATCCTTATGTGTTTGTAAAGCGAGTGATGCATTTTTCACTTTTTTCTTCAAATATTTCACTATAATCTCATGATTGGACGAAGATTTAAATCCAAGATCATGCCTTAAAACTAAACCAAACATAACATTAAATTCTTTACTCTTTGCCATATTGAAAGGTATAACATTATTGTGGGAAAATCCATTAATTGTTTGACATACTTCCTGTAAGGATCTAGAAATTTATTTGGAATAGAAGTGGTATATTTTAAATGATTTCTGAGTATGTTATTATTTAAAATGAAAAGAACTTGTAATAGAAATTCCATAGTAGTCAGACCTCGGACGTCGCCCAAGAGGTCTGAGGTCAGTATGGTAGAGGTCAGTCGGTGGACCATAGTGGGTTCCAGAAATCACATGTATCAAGGTGTGATTTGAACCTTAGATACGCCATGCATGCGGGATAAATGCAAAACTCTATGCTTTGGCATAAGAGATTGTCCTCAGTGTTGCATGCATTGGCGCGTGAGGAGTTGGTACCGACCTGTCCTCGAGCAAGAGAAGCTACTGACGTCACCGAGCCATGTGGGGGTGATAACACAGACGTGGAGTAGTGAGTCGATGAGCCTTCAGCAGGGTGTGACGATGTGTCATCAGACATCGATCGTCTGCCAGGGTGATACATCGGTCGTCTGCCAGGGTGAGACATCGGTCGTCTGCTAGGGTGAGACATCAGTCGTCTGCCAGGGTGACATCGGAGGATAGTCATCGCGAGACTAGTCATCGGTGCCTGGTCATCGGGGGGTTCTGTTACACGCAGATAAGCTGGGACCCAGGCTCCCAGCGAAGGCGTTCTGCAGGCGCGACACGTGGACTGTAAGGGTGCCCCAAAGTAGTTGGCGCCAGAGATTTGGTAGGGCAGGTGCCCAAAGTTTTGGTACGCGCAGAGACACCACGTGGCCATCCTGTCAGAGGAAACTTGCACGCAAGAGTTTTCCATCAGAGTGGGTAGTGGCAGCGGCATTCCTGGGCAAGGTGGTTTAATTTCAAAATCTACTTCTGATAGGCAATGTTCGAACGCTGTTTGGGTAGAGAGAAATCGAGTGAGTTGAGTTTTGGTTCCCTGTTTCCTTTCTCTCCTTCTCTCCACGTTCGGGCATCTTTGCTACCAGTTGACGTTTCCGACACCATCGAGCACCCGTTTAACGATCGACGACTGCCCCTGGGCTCCGGGCAAGTATCTCTGCAAGTTTCCAATCAAAGCCTTAAAACAGAGTTAAGGCATCCTTGAGTTCTCGGTGGGTTTGGAGCTCTTAGTGAGATCGGCTCAAGTCCAGGTAAGGGAAGCTAGCGTTATTTTCAATAAAAACCTTAGGCTAGCAGATTCTGAAGTTGGGGTGACGTGGTCACCAGTTTAAAATTCTATTTCACAATCCTCTGTTTTTGTGTGAATCGGTATTTGTTGAGATTGAAATGTGGTTTTTTTTTTAATATAGTGGATGCTGTGAACTGTGTATGATTTTCGAAATTATCAACCTTAGTATGATTTGATTGAGATATGTTTGGATTGTTAGAAAAGGTTTAAAGTATGTTATGGTTGCCTTGTTCATTTACGTGTTGGATGATATACTGGAATGATGTGAAAGAGTGATCAAAGCATAGTATTTTCAGGAAAGAAAATACCGTGTGGAGATTTGTTTAGAATGTGCATTGACTAAGGATTTGTAATAAGGAGATATCCTGACTCTCCTGAGATAATGGAATCATATAGATGAAGTTATTCAGGTGGTGAGAGTCGAAGGAGGTTCATATGTATGGGTAAGTCGTTTGAAAGATAACTGACTTGACCTGTTATATGGATTAACCCTGTCATACTAGGAGAGTGATGATATTGAGATTATTTATGTGCATAGCTGTGTGGATTCACAGCGACCCTGTGTGGATTCACAGTGGTGTAGTATGATAGGTGCAGATCTCTGAGTCTGAGTCAACGCACGAGTCTTCCGGAAGTAGAGTCAAGTGTCTATGTGTTATGAGTCAGTGGAAAGTCTGACATGAGAAAGCTGAATAAAGAGAAATTTTGATAGACACTTGATGGTTATGTGGAATGAATGACACTTGATGAAATTGTGAAATGTGTGAAAAAGGATGGGTTATGTTGATATAAAGTTTCATATTTAAAGTTTTTTTTTTTTAACAGCGAGCTTACCCCTTTGTTTTTTTTTTCTGGTTGTTTTTCCTTAAATCTGTGATGATCGTGTATAATTTACACGGGAGCAGACAAGGTGACAGGTAATAGAGCTCCCCAGTGAGTTATTGGAGGAAGGGATGAAAGAGTTTGAATGCTGTATTTTCGTTCTTTTTGAAAACTATTTGATGAATCTGTATTAAAATCCCCTAGAGAAAAGATGTTCTTTTGAGATACAACGTACGGGATGGATGTATTTTATTATTATATATACATATGTTAATTTTGATATTATTGTTTTACGTTTATTTTATTATATAAATATGAATAAAATTTGAGGGGCGTTACATTAATGGTATCAGAGCAGTTCATCATTAGGATGACCTGAGGGTAGTGGATTCATTGTGTTTCTTCTGCTTATAAATAATTATTGGAGTCTTAATCAAAGCTATAGTGAAAGGTTTTCAAATGTTTTTCTGATTGAAATCTTGTTTGTGCTTTAGTAAATATATGCTCTAAATGAAAAATTTTAGTATTAAGAGTGAAAGGATTTTGATAAAGTAGTGAGGGTGCACACTCATAACTGAATCGAGATGATTCTTAATCTTAATTCTAAAAGTTTGATGTTTAGCATATATTCACTTCTGGTGTGTTTTATTTCATTTTATTAAGTGTGGTGGTATTTGATTGATAGTTTTACACCCATGACTGTTTCGGTGTTATACTTTATATTTTGAGTATTATGATTTTGTTGATAAACTCAAATTCTAGAAGATTTTGAGATGCTGACCTTTGTAAGATCTAGATGTTACCTTCTGAATGAATTGATTTCTTATCGATTTCATTCTTATAGTTGTAGGAATAGAAAACAATAGTTTCAAAAATCTGAAACGGAGAAAGATGGCTCCTAGACCTCCTACCCCTCCCCAACCTTCTTCGGAAATTAGCCAGATTGCCAAGGCTATTAAGATGATGGCAAGTGCTATCCAACAATAGAATGCGGCAATGGCTCAGAATCATCAAGCTGCAATGCACCATTGGGAAACTGCTAGATCGGCTGCAACAGCTTCCCACGTCGGTCAGCCTCAGGAACAGATGGAACTGACCGAGTTCATGAGGCACAACCCACCCAAGTTCAGTGGGAATGCTACTCCTGATCAAGCAGATCAATGGATCAGAGAGTTAGAGAAAATCTTCAAGGCAACCTCCTGCCCTGAAGATAAGAAATTGGTATTTGCTACCTATCTGTTATTTGGAGAAGCCGAGTTCTGGCGGATGGGAACTCAACAGATGATGGAAGCCCGAGCGGAAGTATCAGATTGGGAAAGCTTCAGGGTGAGGTTTTTGGAGAAATATTTTCCAGATAGTGCAAGGTTCGCGAAGGAAGCGGAATTTCTCAGGTTGGAGCAGGGAGAGATGTCCATGAACGCTTATGCTAAGTTTGAGTACTTAGCCAGATTTTATACCCAAGCTACCTCTGAGGCTTGGAGGTGTAGGAAGTTTGAGGAAGGATTAAAGCATGAGTTGAAGAGGACCATAGCACCTATGTGCATAAGGGAGTTTCACGCCTTAGTGGAGAAGGCGAAGATGGTGGAGACCCTGGAAAAGAGTGATTCCCGGGTGATTAGATCACACCCAGGGGGTTCTTCCAGTGGGGAGGCCAAGGTGCAGCACCCACAAAACAAGCCTTATGCGAGACCTCCATAACATCGGGCAGGAGCAGTTCCACCCCAGTTTCAGCAGCAACAACCATGGAAACCTAGATGTTTCCATTGTGGTGGACCACACACATCCAATATGTGCTCTAAGGGGAATTCAGAGAAAAGATGCTACACATGCCAAAAGACGGGACACGTTGCTAGAGAGTGTCCTAACAAGAATAGGATGACCCAATCCGGTGGTTCTCAGCAGTTTAGGAATGAAGGCAGCAGACCTCTGGCAGCAGGGAGAGTGTTTGCTATGTCAGGAGCTGAGGCATCTCAGTCAGGTAACTTAGTGCCAGGTGTTTGTTTTATAGCTGGTAGAAGTGTAAAAGCCTTGTTTGATTCTGGAGCGAAACACTCTTTTGTGTCAAGTCTGTGTGTAGCCGAGTTGGGCCTTCTGGTGAAGGAGTTGCCGTTTGAACTATTGGTCTCTACACCTGCATTAGGACAAGTATTGACCTCTACAGTTTGCTCTGAATGTCCAGTAATAGTAGAGGGACGCAGGTTCAAAGTAAATTTGATCTGCCTACCTCTTCAGGATTTGGATGTTATCCTAGGAATGGATTGGCTGCCTGCCAATCACATTCTCATAGATTGCGGTAAACAGAAAATAGCATTTTCGGACTTCCAAGAGTCAGATGTGATATCTGCTCAGCATGTGTTGTCGGAGTTGAAGGAAGGGTCGAGGTGCTTTGTGATCCTAGCTCAAATGGAAGTGAAGAATGAAGAAGACATAAGCAGTATACATGTGGTGAGGGATTTCATGGATGTATTTCCAGAAGAAATACCTGGGTTGCCTCCTAAGAGAGAAGTGGAATTCTCTATTGATTTGGTACCTGGAGCTGGACCAGTGTCAATGGGACCTTACCGAATGGCTCCAACTGAGTTGGTAGAATTAAAGAAGCAAGTAGAAGATTTGTTAGAGAAGCGACTCATCAAACCTAGTGTATCTCCATGGGGGGCTCTAGTGCTTCTAGTTAAGAAAAAGGATGGAGGGTCTCGGTTGTGTGTGGATTACAGGCAGTTGAATAAGTTGACCATCAAGAACAAGTATCCCCTGCCAAGAATTGATGATTTGATAGATCAATTGCATGGAGCCTCAGTGTTCTCAAAGATTGATCTGAGAACTGGATACCACCAAATTTTGGTAAAGGCTGAAGATGTTCAGAAGACGGCATTTAGGTCTCGTTATGGACACTATGAGTATGTGGTGATGCCGTTTGGAGTAACAAATGCTCCAGCCCTGTTCATGGATTACATGAATAGAATTTTTCGTCCTTTCTTGGATAAGTTTGTTGTAGTCTTTATAGACGACATACTTATCTATTCAAGGACCGAGGAAGAACATGAAGAACATCTGAAGACAGTGTTGGAGATTCTGAGGGAGAAGCAATTATATGCTAAGTTCTCTAAGTGTGAGTTCTGGCTGAAGGAAGTCAACTTCTTAGGACATGTAATATCTACTCAGGGGATCTCAGTGGATCCAGCCAAGGTAGAGGCAGTGCTTCAGTGGGAACGTCCTAAGACAGTCACGGAGATAAGGAGTTTTGTGGGTCTAGTTGGCTACTATCGGAGGTTCATTGAAGATTTTTCCAAAGTAGTAGCTCCTTTGACTCAGTTAACTCGCAAGGATCAACCTTTTGCTTGGACTGACAAATGTGAGCAGAGTTTCATGGAGCTAAAGAAAAGATTGACTAGTGCTCCGGTGTTAGTGATCCCGGATGTAGGAAAACCTTTTGATGTTTACTGCGATGCTTCACATCAGGGTTTAGGATGTGTTTTAATGCAAGAGAAAGGAGTAGTTGCATATGCTTCAAGGCAACTCAAAGTTCATGAGAGAAACTATCCTACTCATGACTTAGAGTTGGCAGCTGAGGTATTTGCTTTGAAGATTTGGAGGCATTATTTGTATGGAGCTCGGTTTCAGGTGTTTAGTGACCATAAAAGCCTGAAATATTTGTTTGATCAGAAGGAGTTAAATATGAGACAAAGAAGATGGATGGAGTTTCTAAAGGATTATGATTTCCAACTCATGTATCATCCAGGAAAGACTAATGTAGTAGCGGATGCTTTGAGTAGAAAATCAATACAAGTATCAACCATGATGATTGAAGAGCAGAAGTTGATCGAGCAGTTCAGAGATTTAAACTTTGGAGTAGAATTCCATGTTAATCATATTAGTTGTAGTAAGTTAACTATAACTAATGATTTCATTGGAACGATAAAGGATAAGCAATTAGAGGATCCTGGTCTGAAGCGTATTGTGGAATTACTAAGTACAGATCGGGCCAAAGACTTTGTGATGGGAAAAGATGGAATCTTGGGATTTAATGGCAGAATTTGCATACCTGCAAATGAGGAGTTGAAGAAGATGATCCTAGAGGAAGGCCACAAGAGTCATCTTAGTTTACACCCAGGTATGAATAAGATGTACCGAGATTTAAAGGAGTCTTTTTGGTGGTCGGGCATGAAGAAAGAAATAGCTCGGTATGTTGCTACCTGCTTGACATGTCAAAAGGCGAAGGTAGAACATCAAAGACCTGGTGGTTTGTTACAGCAATTGGATATTCCTGAGTGGAAATGGGATAACATTGCGATGGATTTTGTCACTCATTTACCTAGATCGGTAAGGGGTCATAATGCAATCTGGGTCATAGTTGATCGGCTGACAAAGAGTGCTCACTTTCTTCCAGTTAATCTGAGGATATCTATGGCCAAGTTGGCACAGCAGTACATCAGAGAAATTGTGAGGTTGCATGGAGTGCCTTCCAGCATTGTTTCAGATAGAGATCCCAGGTTTACTTCACGGTTTTGGCAGACCTTACAAGATTCCTTGGGAACTAAGTTGAGAATGAGCTCGGCATATCATCCTCAAACAGATGGACAGTCTGAGAGAACGATCCAGTCCTTAGAAGATCTGTTGAGGACGTGTATCTTGGATCAATTGGGAAGTTGGGATGAGATGTTGCCGCTGGTGGAGTTTACTTATAATAACAGTTATCATGCCAGTATCGGGATGGCGCCATATGAAGCTCTGTACGGAAGGAAATGCAAAACTCCTCTATGCTGGTATCAGGAGGGTAAATCAGTTTTGGTTGGGCCAGAATTGATTCAACAGACGACCGAAAAGGTGAGACAGAATGAAAGCTTCTCAAAGTCGGCAGAAATCCTATGCAGATCAGAGGAGAAAACCTTTGGAGTATGCAGCTGGAGATCACGTGTTTATGAGAGTGACACCGACCCAGGGTGTAGGACGAGCTATCAGATCAAAGAAGCTATCTCCTAAGTTCGTTGGACCATATCAGATCTTAAGGAGGATAGGTCCAGTGGCTTACGAGATTGCTCTACCTCCCCATTTAGCAAATCTGCATAATGTCTTTCATGTATCACAGCTGCGAAAGTATATTCCAGACCCTAGTCACATGTTGGAAGTGGATGATGTGCAGATCAAGGATAACTTGTCGTTTGAAGCAAAACCAGTTAGGATCGACGATCAACAGAGTAAACAGCTCAGAGGCAAGACTATCAATATGGTAAAGGTGGTGTGGGATGACAGATCTGGTGATTCAACTTGGGAATTAGAAGAAACCATGAGAGAAGCCTATCCCTACCTCTTTTCCTGGTAAGTCAATTTTCGGGGACGAAAATTTTTCTTGTTGGGGAGAATGTAAGGATCTAGAAATTTATTTGGAATAGAAGTGGTATATTTTAAATGATTTCTGAGTATGTTATTATTTAAAATGAAAAGAACTTGTAATAGAAATTCCATAGTAGTCAGACCTTGGACGTCGCCCAAGAGGTCTGAGGTCAGTATGGTAGAGGTCGGTCGGTGGACCATAGTGGGTTCCAGAAATCACATGTATCAAGGTGTGATTTGAATCTTAGATACACCATGCATGCGGGATAAATGCGAAACTCTATGCTTTAGCATAAGAGATTGTCCTCAGTGTTGCATGCATTGGCGCGTGAGGAGTTGGTACCGACCTGTCCTCGGGCAGGAGAAGCTATCGACGTCACCGAGCCATGTGGGGGTGATAACACAGACGTGGAGTA
The DNA here is from genome assembly GCA_013389735.1 of Phaseolus lunatus. Lineage (NCBI taxonomy): Eukaryota > Viridiplantae > Streptophyta > Magnoliopsida > Fabales > Fabaceae > Phaseolus > Phaseolus lunatus. The sequence continues at coordinate 36,701,698 of CM023857.1, read as the reverse complement.
GTGAGTCGATGAGCCTTCAGCAGGGTGTGATGATGTGTCATCAGACATCGGTCGTCTGCCAGAGTGATACATCGGTCGTCTGCCAGGGTGAGACATCGGTCGTCTGCCAGGGTGAGACATCGGAGGATAGTCATCGCGAGACCAATCATCGGTGCCTGGTCATCGGGGGGTTCTGCTACACGCAGATAAGCTGGGACCCAGGCTCCCAGCGAAGGCGTTCTGCAGGCGCGACACGTGGACTGTAAGGGTGCCCCAGAGTAGTTGGCGCCAGAGATTTGGTAGGGCAGGTGCCCAAAGTTTTGGTACGCGCAGAGACGCCACGTGGCCATCCTGTCAGAGGAAACTTGCACGCAAGAGTTTTCCATCAGAGTGGGTGGTGACAGCGGCATTCCTGGGCAAGGTGGTTTAATTTCAAAATCCACTTCTGATAGGCAATGTTTGAACGCTGTTTGGGTAGAGAGAAATCGAGTGAGTTGAGTTTTGGTTCCCTGTTTCCTTTCTCTCCTTCTCTCCACGTTCGGGCATCTTTGCTACCAGTTGACGTTTCCGACACCATCGAGCACCCGTTTAACGATCAACGACTGCCCCTGGGCTCCAGGCAAGTATCTCTGCAAGTTTCCAATCAAAGCCTTAAAACAGAGTTAAGGCATCCTTGAGTTCTCGGTGGGTTTGGAGCTCTTAGTGAGATCGGCTCAAGTCCAGGTAAGGGAAGCTAGCGTTATTTTCAATAAAAACCTTAGGCTAGCAGATTCTGAAGTTGGGGTGACGTGGTCACCAGTTTAAAATTCTATTTCACAATTCTCTGTTTTTGTGTGAATCGGTATTTGTTGAGATTGAAATGTGGTTTTTTTTTTAATATAGTGGATGCTGTGAACTGTGTATGATTTTCGAAATTATCAACCTTGGTATGATTTGATTGAGATATGTTTGGATTGTTAGAAAAGGTTTAAAGTATGTTATGGTTGCCTTGTTCATTTACGTGTTGGATGATATACTGGAATAATGTGAAAGAGTGATCAAAGCATAGTATTTTCAGGAAAGAAAATACCGTGTTGAGATTTGTTTAGAATGTGCATTGACTAAGGATTTGTAATAAGGAGATATCCTGACTCTCCTGAGATAATGGAATCATATAGATGAAGTTATTCAGGTGGTGAGAGTCGAAGGAGGTTCATATGTATGGGTAAGTCGTTTGAAAGATAACTGACTTGACCTGTTATATGGATTAACCCTGTCATACTAGGAGAGTGATGATATTGAGATTATTTATGCGCATAACTGTGTGGATTCACAGCGACCCTATGTGGATTCACAGTGGTGTAGTATGATAGGTGCAGATCTCTGAGTCTGAGTCAACGCACGAGTCTTCCGGAAGTAGAGTCAAGTGTCTATGTGTTATGAGTCAATGGAAAGTCTGATATGAGAAAGCTGAATAAAGAGAAATTTTGATAGACACTTGATGGTTATGTGGAATGAATGACACTTGACGAAATTGTGAAATGTGTGAAAAAGGATGGGTTATGTTGATATAAAGTTTCATATTTAAAGTTTTTTTTTTTTTTAACAGCGAGCTTACCCCTTTGTTTTGTTTTCTGGTTGTTTTTCCTTAAATCTGTGATGATCGTGTATAATTTACACAGGAGCAAACAAGGTGGCAGGTGATAGAGCTCCCCAGTGAGTTATTAGAGGAAGGGATGGAAGAGTTTGAATGCTGTATTTTCGTTCTTTTTGAAAACTATTTGATGAATCTGTATTAAAATTCCCTAGAGAAAGGATGTTCTTTTGAGATACAATGTACGGGATAGATGTATTTTATTATATATACATATGTTAATTTTGATATTATTGTTTTACGTTTATTTTATTATATAAATATGAATAAAATTTGAGGGGCATTACACTTCCTCTATCACATTTCTTAAACATGGTGTTAATGGTGGCTTGTGAGCTAATTACTCTTTTCTTAAAAATATATGTAGGACTATTCTCATTATCAAATGTTTCAATGTTTTTTTCTTTTCTTACATATTTCTGCATTTTCCTCCTTTTTATTATTGTTTGATTTCTTGATAGAATTTTGTTGGGTTTAATTACCTTATTCGTCCCTACATTTACGGTCAATATTCAATTTAGTATACTAGTTTTAAAAAAAATTAATTTGGTCCCTATATTTTTTAAAATGTATCCAAATTGGTAATTTCCGTTAAGTTCCATCTAACAACAACGTCAAGTGTTGCTTATGTGGCAGAGAGAGTGTTTATGTTGCAGAGAGAATGTTTAGGTGGCAGAGAGAATCTTTATGTAGAGAGAGGTGTGAGATTGAGAGTTATTATTATTATTATTATTATTATTATTATTATTATTATTATTATTATTATTATTATTATTACTAGTATTATTATTATTGTTGTTGTTATTATTTATTATTATTACTATTGTTACTATTATTATTGTTATTATTATGATTAATATTATTATTACTATTATTATTATTACCACTATTGTTGTTATTATTATTATTATTATTATTATTATTATTGTTGTTGTTGTTGTTGTTATTATTGTTATTATTATTGTTGTTGTTGTTATTATTATTATTATTTATTAGTATTATTACTATTGTTATTATTATTACTACTACTATTGTTGTTATTATTGTTGTTGTTGTTATTATTATTATTATTACTATTATTATTATTCTTATTAACTCTTCAAGTGGGATGATAGTGATAATTCTAGTTATAACTATTGTATGCCGATAACATATAGGATTTCCTATCTAAAAAAAATAATCTATCCATTTTTGCAGAATCTCAAAGACGCATGGAAACACATAAGAACTCTTGAATTGAAATGGAAAAATAGATAGAACTCCAGTTACAATACAAAACCTTGTCTTTTGGTCAAATAAAAAAAAAAAGTCTATGTCTATTTACAACACAAAGTACAATAGTAATTGATGTGATTTATACATAAAAAAAAAGAATAATAATAATAATAGTAATAGTAATAATAATAACAATAACAATAATATTAATAATAATAAGAATAACAGTGATAATAATAATAACAATAACAACAACAACAATAATAATAATAACAATAACAACAATAATAACAACAACATCAATAATAATAATAATAAGAATAATAACAGTAATAATAATATTAATAATAATAATAAAAGTAATAATAATATTAATAATAATAATAGCAGTAATAATAATATTAATAATAATAACAGTAATAATAATAATAACAATAATAATAATAGTAATAATAATAATAGTAATAATAATAAATAATAATAACAATAATATTAATACTAATACTAATACTAATACTAATAATAATAATAATAAGAATAATAATAATAATAATAATAACTTTAAATCTCATCTCTCTCTGCATAAACTCTCTCTGCCACATAAACACTTTCTCTGTCACATAAGCAACACCTGACGTTGTTAGGTGAGACTTAACGGAAAGAACAAATTTGGATATATTTTAAAAAACATAAGAATCAAATTGATTTTTTTAAAAACCACTATATTAAATTAAATATTAACCCCAAATATAGAGACGAATAAGATAATTAAACCAATTTTGTTGGAAAAAAAAAACAATTTCACTCTCTCATTTTATTAATTTTTGACAATATTTGCATTGAAGTTCCCTAACACCCCACCAATTGAAATACAACGTTTTCAAGCTATATCACTCTTATTTCCTAAAACATTGTCGGGAGCCATGGTACAAAGGAGTTTGAAGTTGGATTTGAAATTATTTTAATGATAGGAGAAAAAATTCTAAAGGGATAAGTAATATTTGGCAATAATGCAGTTTGGTTTATTGTAAAAGAAGAGTAGAGTGGTGTAGTGCAGTGGTAATAAACAAAGAGGGAGAAAGATAGAATGAAATGAAAATGAGGAAAGAGATATGAAATAGCTAAAGGGAGAACATAAGTCTTTATGTTTTTGTAAAGGGTGAACGACAGTTGTGACATATTTTGGAAACATATTTGGAAAAGAGAGAGTGATTCATGACATCTTTTAACTAAGGAAGAGAGATAATCACAACTCACAATAGTTTTTAGGCAATAGTTTGTGTGGGGGTAACATGATGTTTTTAGGCAATGGGGTGAGTTGGGTTAAGTAATCGAGCTTTGAAGGAAAAAAAACTTGACTTATGTTTTGGTTTTATAAAATTGGGTCATGCAACCCAACATAAAAAAAATAACATAGAAATAGAGAAATATAGGTGTCGCAAGGTGCATCACGAGATGTGTCACGAGGAGTATCGTACCCATTGCAAGAGGCACCACCATAAGGAACATTGAGGTTGCAAGAGCAATTGCTCCGAGGCTCACGAGAAACGCAACTCGTGGGAGTTGTGATATACAACCACAATCTGACACGATCAACTAAAATCACAACTTTTAAGTAACACAAGATTAAAGAGAGAGAAAAAAAAATCATGAATACATAAAATTTTATGTTCGGATTTTGACTATCTTGGGTGTCACAAACTAATGACACCTCTACTATAATAAAATAAAAGTTTTCTATTTTTATTGCACTTGAATAAATATATCAAGATAACTTACACTATCTAGAATTTTGAAAGGTAAGAAAATCAACCAAAAAAACTTGAGACTCACATAGGTCAAGCTTGCTAGAAAAGCTTTTATATTATTATTTTCTATGTTTCAAAGTAAACAAAAGTAAAAGGATAAAAATAGTCTGTCCTTAAAAGGAGAATTCATTTTTATGGATTACAATATTTCATGCATATTACTACTACTACTACTGGTTAAAGACCATGTGACATTGCAGTAAATAAATATTTTTTGCCTTGCACACCATTTTAACCAAGAAACAAAAGGGAGATAAACAACACATTTGACAATCATAATATACCCCAAAAAAATCAAGATTAACAATTACAAAAATGGGACTACTCCCCCGGGGCTAAAAAAATGGTAATAGTTGACAGGTTCATTACTATGGACAGGATAACAATAAGAAAGAACAATAATTTAACTATACTTTCTATGTTACAATTTGATTTTCATGACTAAGCTGATCAAATGGTGGTCATCACTATGATGTGCATTCCTCAAGGCATGACTGTAACTTTTTCAGTGCAGACATATTTTGAATGTGCAATTGATTCCATCTACCATTTGATCATGATTTGGACTCACGGCTCGTGTCTATTGACTCGACTATGAAGTTCCAACATTTCTTGGTGGTTTGGGTCCACTGAGAGGGCAGCACGACAATCTCTTAGAGCACCTAAGACGTCCTCTTTGTGTTCATGAAAAGCTGCACGTAGATGCAAGAGGTGCAAATCAGCTTTAAATGCGATTGCTCTTGAGAGTTCGGCTATGGCCTCCTCTTCCTTGTGGTTGTCCATCAATACTGCAACCACAAATACCAAAACACTTCAGCACTACTGTGCTATCAGCAATCGAACTATTTCACAATAAAATATGGCAGCCCCAACAATGACAACAATAATAGAAATATCTAATATTTGGAAATTTTAAGATAACCACTGAAGGTAAGGATCTTTATAACATCAGAATAACCAACATTCAACATGGTAGGAAATGCTTTAAAACTGAAATCACTGTTTTAAAAAAATGTTAGCAGGGCACTCTTTAACATATTCTTTCAAATACACTTTATCACGCAAAAAACGTTTAACATAGATCCTAAAACATGCCACATAAACAGTTTGGGAGCTAAGCCATCAAAGATAGACAATGAAGATGATAGACATTCCATGCTTGACTTTATACCACTTAGTACGCACCCAATAGCACGTAATTATTAACAACACATGCATGGTTGCATTCATCTACTCTAGCAGAAAAGGTCCAGATGTTGCATATTTACTATACTTAGGTAAAACACTGACCTGCAGCCCGATATCTATAAGGATACACCCGAAGAGGATCTAATCTAGTGACCATCTCCAAATCTGCCTTTGCTTGTTCACGATCACAATACTCAGACCTCTTCTCATAAGCCGATGCATTGTTTTTTGCTTTCTTGATAAGTTCTGTCATTTCCATATAAGCAGCAGTCTTGTCATTTTTTAGGCAATGAACACGGGCAAGACCATGATGAGCTCGGGTGTGTCGGATTTTAAGGGCATTGATATAACAATCAGCAGCCAAGTCCAATTTACCACAGTCAACATAAACACTTCCAAGATTGTTCAGTGCCTGGAAAATTAAATGGAATTATACGTCGTTAAACAACGAATTAATTATGTTCAAAGTTGCAGAAACACATAGATATTACAAGTTGTGAGAGTATAATAGCTGAAAACTTTGAGTTCAGCAAAACAACAGAGCTTCATAGTTCTTACACTGGACTTCCACAGACTAGCCAAAACTTACAACCACCGCAATACAAGAATGTGCAAATCCAGAAATTAGAACGCAGAGGGAATGGGGTAAATACGCATTTTCATTTGAAAGCCATAATAAATAGTTCATCAATACAATGTTTTGATATTCCTTGTTTGTAGCTGATACATTCTGTATATAGAATAGGAAAGAGATTATATGCTTACTCTGTTGGGTGTGGCGAGTCAATCCCTAAAACTAATTAAATTGTGTACATTGTAATTATAATTCGTGAGGATTAGAAATTTCTCTCTAGTCATTCACATAGAAAAACTCTTATTTAAATTGATAAAAGAGCTTGCAAGTTTTGGGCCTGAATATCTTGTACTTCCAGCCACCATCAAGTTTGGAGCTCCTGTTCAAACAACTTCTTGTCAAAGTGAAGAAGCAAAGTGCCTATGAAAGTCCCAACCTGCCATCCCTCTGAGCCCTCTTGCTAGATACCACCGTGCACCTCCACATGCAGCCTCAGAACATGCACCACCTCCCATAGTCCATTGATCTGCTGCAGAAATTTGATGCATCTGAATCTTCCAAGATGAGCTTCATCTACTTTGCTTTCCCTAGCATCCCCACTATAACACGAGAAACTACAACAACAGTAACAACAAAGCCTTATCCTAGGAAGGAAGGCACCTGATGTCATTTGGCTCTGGGAAGACCAAATCTCCAGAGACATTTTTCACAGTAAAATTCTTTGTAACAATTTCCTCTAATATCCTTCTTGGTAGTTCACCCTTTTTCACAGGATTAAAAAACACACAATCTACTCTCTTAGTTGGAGCTTACAGTGTCTTGTATGTACATGTCCAAACCACCATAATTAATTTCCTATCGTATTTATCTCATTGGTGTCACAACAATGTCTCTTTGCATATAATCATTCAAATCCTATCCTATCTTATGGCCACGCATCCATCTTAATATTCTCAATTTTTTCTACTCTTGCATTTTTCTCTTGTCCCTTTAAAGCCCTTCATTCCTTACCATAGACTATAGACAAATGGACAGCCGCAAAACTTATTTTTGAGCTTGGTAAGCATATTGTGATTACAAATAACAACTTTCAATATTTTTCTCCATTTTAGCATCTTACTTGTATCATGTGTGGCATCCACGTTAATTTCCTCATCATTTTGTAAAATTAATCTCATTTAAATTATAGCATGAGAAACTAAATTGTAAAATTTACTTAGACTGGTGTGCTATTTTTTATGTGTGGCTTTGGTATTGTACCTGTGTTACTATTTTTAATTCCCAAGACATACTTAGAATCAATATTATTCTCTTCAAGATTTTCCAAAGATTGATAAAATTACTTGGTGTCAAGGAACCCGCTGAGTTAAAAGCCAACTTTGAAAGTGTTCAATGACAATCAAAATATTGTCAGATAGTGAACTGTCCAAGAAGCACTTTCCTATCAAGGATGGAGACAGACCACGATTGATGAGATGGCAGTCTTGGATTCCAATCTTACATTCTGTTTCTGGAGAAAACTACAGTTGGTTGTCAATGGGACTTCATTGTCATCATGAGTCCTAACAGAAAGATGGAGGGAACATTTTTAATTTTCCATCCCTCTTGAACAACAATCCCTTTCCAAGACTTGTCTTCAAATATTGAAAGATTCTATTCACAGTCTATAAGTTTCGTTCTCTTGGATCATGCATGAACTACCTGACTACACTCACAACACAAGCTATGTTTGGTCAGGTGTGAGCTAAGTGAATGAGCTTCCCTACAAGCTTTTGATATTGACCCTTATTTACTGCAAAGCTATCTTCATCAATCCTAATTATAGGGTTATTTTCTATAGGAACTATAGTGGCCTTGCAATCAATTTTACTTGTATCTTTGAGAAGATTTAGATTAGAACATATTTTCTTTGGGAGATAAAAATGGTTTTTTTCCAATAGACAACTTGTATCTCAAGAAAGACCTTAATTTTCGAGATCCTTCATATCGAACTGAGTAACAAGCTTCTTTTTCAAGATCAATTTCTCATGTTCATCATCCTGCAATAATCATGTTATCTACACGATACGAGTAAGTTTTCCTGCTAAGGAATGTTTGATAAATAGAGTATGGTCACCTTGACTCTACCGGTACCCTCAAGGAAATCATAGTTTGAATAAGTCTCGTTGACCAAGCATGGGGAACTACCTGAGTCTATACAAGGTTTTCTTCTGCCTACATATTTTATTCCTTAAAACTAAGTAGAATCTCCATGTAGACTTCTTCCTTTAGATGTCGGTGCAAAAAGGGATTTTTAACATCAAACTGTTGCAGCTCCAAGAAAAATGTGTTGCTAATGCGAGAATGATTCAGATAGTATTCATATTTGCCATTAGAGCCAATGTCTCATAATCAACACTATATGTTTGAATACATCCTTTTGTAACTAACCTTGCTTTGTAACTATCCAATGTGTCATCAAACCAATATTTGACTATGTAAACCAACCTGCATCCCACAACCTTTCTATCTTGTGGCCTGTCAACAACCTCCTAAGTTTGACTATTTTACAGGGCACACATCTCTTCATTTATAGCTTGAACCCAATAATTATCTTGTAATCTCTCTTGAACTTACGTAGGGATTCTAATTGCATTCATATATTTTGTTATTAATGGCTATCGCATTGCAAGAACAACAAGGCAGCCTTTTTGCATGATGACTTAAAGGAGGAGGTTCACATGAAGCAATCACCTGAATTTGTTGTTGATGGAGAGTTGGCTTTGGTTTCTTTACCACACACATCTTAATACCTAGAAAGGGTGAATATATGAAAATATAGGCAGACAAACATTACACCAGAAAAAGGACACATAGACATTGTATCTTATGCAAACGTAAATTGATTAGATCTTGGTGATAGACACTTGAAAAGCATTTAAATATTTGAGAAAAAAATATATGATTTTATTAATTCAATTGTAAACCAATGCATTATAAATAGCTCTGCACCCCTAGAATAATTATTGCAATATCTCTTTTAGTATCCTACAATATCTTAGATGTAGTAATTACAAAGATTGATAATATAATCCTCATAACTCAACATCGACTATCAACTCTGGGATATTATGTTTTTATTGATAGTAATCTCCTCTCATGGAAAAGCCAAAAACATGCTATGGTCGCACAATCACGTGTAGAATAAGAATATTATGATGTGGCTCTCACTACATATGAATTTTTTTTGTTGAAACAAATACTTCAAGAATTGAAGTTTGGAATAGACCCATGAAACATTAGTGACAACAAAAACCACCATTGAACTTTGCCTTTAGTCAGACTATCATAAGGAAAACAAACATAAAAACATACTACTATTTCATTCGTGAGAAGATTTGTTCTAAAGAAATCAACACCTCCATTGTGAATTTAAATGATTAACTAGAAATATATTTTCACTAAACTTCTCCAAAGTCGATATGTAAACAAACATGTGTAACAAGCTGCATATGACATATATGCCTCAATTTTAGGGGCAGCATTTATATCTCTAGAAAATAGTATAGGAATAATGTTAATGCTTACTTATCAGCTTAGTCAATCAGAAAACATCAATCAAACAATATATCTGTTCTACAAATTAACATACACGTCATAAGCCATTGAGTAGTGTTAGGATGTATAATGAAGGCTGAAGAATAACAGTTGTTGGTCAGTTAGTCTATTAGTTACCTAGACTGATTAGTTAGTTAGAAGGGTTGGTTAGATCAATAGGAAAAATCAGATTAGGGAGATTCTGATGATTTGTGTGTGAAAGGAGAAATCCTATGTAAAGAGAAAGCCCTTGCAGGAGAGACCCCACTCATATTCTTAGTTGTTGAAGACCCCGCATGAAGACCTAATGGGTGTCAAAGCCACTACGATCAAGGAGAAGCTGGTTGTTGAAAGACTAGTCCAATCAAAGACCAGAAAGGGCACAAAATGTATATTGGTTTCAGACTCCAATATCAGGTGTCATGCAACACTTGGTTGGCCAGCTTCACCCACCTCAATTCAAGGTCAGACCCTGTTGAGGCAAGCCATGACACATCTGGCCCCAACGCAAAATTCAGACAAAGGAGTGCTAATACATAACCAAAGTGGGATTCAGTTGATAGTTAAGTCCACTGGAAGTCTTTTGGCAAACATATGAAAAAGAGTTATTACTAGAATGTATAAAGAGGACTGTATACGAGCAGTTGATGCCAATTAGTCCATCAGTTAGTTACAAAGGAAAAATCAGATTAGGGGGATTTGTCAAGTAAATATGAAAGTTTGTGTGTTAAAGGAGAAATCCTTTACGAAGGGGAAAGCCTCCAAGAGACCTCTCTCCTGTTCTCAATCACCCAACAAAATTGTTCATTTTTCTCATTCGTTTCTATTAATTTTCAATTTATTTTCCTAGATTCTAACAAGCAGTAAATAATTTTGTAGAAGTAGCAGAATATAACCATACCTGACCTTTGCGCAGATTATCTGAAGGACACTTCAAGGCATCTTCCAGAAGTGAGATAACAATCGGTGAACATGATGGATCTATGCTAGAGTCAGCCAATGCATAGGCCTTCAGGAAAAATGCCTCAAAAGATCTTTTGATACTAATAGACTCTTCCGCTTTCCGGAGCCCTTCTTCATAATGACCTGTATCATATAAGATCCACCCCTCATATACAAGTCGTTCGTGCTCACTTGATGCATGTTGCCGAGCTAACTGTAAACTTCGCATAGCAGCCTCAGGACAGTTCAACCTAAGTCAAATAAATACATCAGATTTATAGAGGCATCATATCAAACAGTATTCAGACAGATATAGATCCCAAAGCCAGAGAATCTTCCTTTCTGGACACAATTTCACAGGGATAAATAGTATTTCAAAGTAAAATATAATGTTCTATGGATATTTCGTCCTTAGTGGCTGAGTTTATTATCGCAGATGTACAACTTCTAAAAAACAGATTTCCATGTGCAAATAACCAGCAGATCAAAAGTAGCTACCACAGACATGTTCTTAGTTATGAAATTTAGAATATGATTCAATATTGTGAACATAAAATACCAAGTACCATGTTAGATTCCTAATACACATGACAGTGAGTTGAGTTCAAGGCTTGAAAAATTAATGACAGTTACAAATACCAAAACATTTTGTTTGGGAGCAGGGGGGGTTATATGGAGGTTTGCACCTACTATGATCTCTAGCAACACTAAGTACTTGACCACTGATTCACTCCCAGAGGCTTTCAAAAGTTCATAACATACCTTAGGAGAAGCAATGACTGTCTGAAGTACAGAATACCTTTTGCCGCATCAGATTCAAGCATCTGGTATATAACAGACAGAGACCCAATATCATCAACTGCAGACCAACAGTCATATAACCGGGCCCAACAATCAGCAGTTGTCCAACGTTCAACATGCTCACGCACAAGAGTGCAGAGTTGGGATGCAGCAACACGTCCCTCAAACATTCTATAATCTGAACGTAAAGTAAGAATTGTTTGAACATCACATAGAGCTGCTTTGTAGTCCTCAAGAGTCAGATGAATAAAAAATCTTATTTCTAAGCATTCTAGTGAAAGTTTGAACCCAAGAATCCTATTGATTTCTGCTAGTGCAGCTTGAGCATTCTGCGTCCTCATCAAAGAGGCAGCCCTGTACATGTAAGGATATGCAAGTGTAGGATCCAAATTACTTGCTTTCTCAAGGTCATCCCACCTTTTGTCACTGTCACAGTATAATGACCTTTCCTGATACATCCATCCAAGTGGAGTAACAGATGAAATGACTGAGCTGAACTGCTCATAAGATAAAAGCTTGTCACCCTTTATAAAGTCCAGTCTAGCTAGACCTGCCACAGAATATATATGGCCTGCTTTTACGGCCCCTTCAAAAAGAAGACGTGCTTCATCATATTCTTTCCTCAAGAGTCTTACACATCCCAACTGATGTAAAGCCAGCAGTCTCTGTTTATCATTCTCAGCAAATTCAACTAACCGTTCCAGGATATGAGCTGTTTTGTCCGAACTAGAATTAAGGTTCATAGAAACTTCACTTAAGAAACAGAAAAGTGCAAATATACCTGGCCCAACCATGACTGCTAGCTGCTGCTTATTAGCATGAACAAATATCTCCACTACCCGACTGTCATTCAAACAGTTTTGAAGATCACGCAAAAGGACTTGCAAACAGGATGCAGCAAGGACAGTTGAATTCTCATCAAGAGCATATTCCATGAGCTCTACAGCATCTTCTTTGGAGGAAACCAAGGATGCAAGTCTTCTATCACAAGCATCTTTAAGTCTTTCACAACAATACTTATTTGCAAAAACTAATATCTCCAATAAAAGATTTGGAGGGACCTCAATTAAACTGTCAGTCAAACTGAAATTACTTATTGCCTTCATACCTAGTGGAGAAATATTATTTTCAGACAAATCTATAGACTCAGCACGTGATTCGCTGAAATACCCCTTTAGCATAGCATGAAATGGTGCCGAAAGTTCAGAAATTTTTTGTCTATCACAAACTATCTCTTCATCGCCAATTTTAAAAGTAACATTTTGAGAAATGTGGTTCTCCTTGGTCACAGAACTTACATTTACATCAAATGGAAGATGAGATGCTATATCTACAGGCGCAAACTCCTTTGCACATTTACCACAATTGGCAAGCAAGTCGGCGATTAGTTCTTCCTCTTGCTTCTCGTATTTCAACCATGCCCCAAATATAATCTTCTCATGAAGAGTGTTGGCTCTCTGCCAGGCTCCCTGAAGGCTTCTACGCATCAGTTTAACTTCCCCAAGGCCCCTAAAGACCTGGTACTGTAATAAAAACAGATTCGACCGCTCTTGTGGAGGACAAGACTCAAGCTCTTCATGGATTTGAGCTAAAACTTCCACATAATCAGCAGGCTTATAGAAAGGTAGTAAAGCTGGCTGAGGGACCTTGACCAGAGATTCTCTAAGAGCAGATGAAAGCAAACAAAATCACACCCCAATCCCACCAAAAAATCAAAACACCTAATTAAATTGGCAGAAAAACTTCAATTGAAATAAAGGACCGGTTCAGAGAGAGAAAACTCACATCGAGGCAGAGGAAGGGTGCGATGACAACTTGGGAAGTTTCCCTCTTTCAATTTGAAGCCAAGATTGAGGATTCAAAGCATTTGGGTGCGTCTCTTTACAGGATTCTGCAGGGAAGAAACTCCTCATGGGGCATAAGAGACGAAACAACTCCCGGATCTCCACAACAGCACCACACCCTTCCACTTCAAAAACCAAACTTTACGAATTGGGGGCACATTCCATTGCCAACAAACACAGCAATCAATCTCAAGCTAAAGATTTGGTGCACCCAACCAACAAGCAATAATATAAAACAAAAGCTAAAACGTAATTTAAATTGACTTAATTTAATTATTCTAATAAGCTTAGTCTCTTGAGTTCAGCATAAAACAAAGCATGCCCCATAGTTTCTGGCTAGGAAAGATCGCAAGCAGAAAAATGCAACTCACCGAATCAGCTCGGAAAATGCAACAAATGAATTGATAGAGAGAGCTCAACTATGAACTGAATCTGCAGAGGAAAATCAAATTGGAAAATTGGTTACTGTAACTAACTTTTTTTTGTGCCTTTTCTTTTTAGTGATAGGGAAAGTATCTCACTTTCCTTACCTGGAGACAGACCATACAAATTAAGCTTTTCTTTTAAATTGAAATTGAAAACCTTAACTTTATTTCCGGAAAATGCTTCCACTTGAAATTGAAAGCCTTTTGCCTTGGAGTTGAAAGTTGAAATTGTTATACCAGAGTTCATTTTCTTTCAAATACTAATAACTTTATCTTTTAATTCTTTTTCATGAAGTTTTGAATTTTAACTTATTTTTCTAAATATAAAACAAATTAAGTCAAAGAAACAGTAACATGAAAAGATATTATTGGAACCAAAACATTTTTTTCTCTTGAAATTTAAAAGATAAACACATGTGGAAAATCATAATGTTTTATTTCGTTACCTTTAGTAATCTAGAAATAATATATTAAAGATTTTCTATAAATTTTGTGGACCTTTTGATTTCTCAAGAATGTGAATAGATTGATTCCTAAGAAATAATTTTTGATAGGATCAAACTTTGGATGTGGTTGGTTCGAAAGTGCATAATTGCATATGACAAATTCATATTTAATTAATCATTGTCCTTTTATAAAAGAAAACTAATTATTATTGCAAAAATAGTTTACTATCTTTCTTTTATGCTAAAATTTCTTCCGCTGTTGGAAAGCATAACATTTCATTCGTGAAATATTTTTTATATTTTATTTTCATTTTCATTAATCACTCATATTATATACGTTTTTCTTTCAGTATTTTTTTATTTACAAAATATGATGTAGTTTTTTCTATTTAAATAGCGTTATCTCAATTAAGAAGGATAGAAAATGATAACGTGCAAAAGATGAACACCAACCACATAATTAGTCCAGCAGATAAAGAATAAGAAAAAAAGCGATGTATTTGATCGGAATTGACACTTCTGCATCAAACTAGGGTTTAGTGCAATTTCAATTCAATTTTTCGTAAATGAATAAATTAATTTTTTATTTTAGAATTGGATAAATAAAATGCGTACGATTAAATTAAAAAAAATGTAAATTAAGAATATAATATTTTAAAATTTTAAAATAAAAACTCGCAAGTGCTAAATATAAGTTCTATGGAAACTAAATTTAAAAATAATTTCTGAAAAAATTGTAGTTACAAAATACGATTTTAATTATAATATAACTAAATTTATAAATCTAAAATACAATTTCTATAAAAATAACTCAAATCGTACGTCATTATACTGAAATCATATTTAGTATTAGCATATCTTAGTTTAATGATATTTTATTTTTTATGTTGGGAATATAATTAAACTTCTACATCTAAAATATGATTTCTGAGAAATTCTGTATAATTGTATTAGTATATCGTATATTAGATTGAACTGAAATCGTATTGAGTAGTTACAATTTTAGTTTATTAATTTTATTTATTTATTTATTTTAGGAATATAATAAAACTTATACATCTAAAATATGATTTCTAAAAACTCTCGTATATCAAATCATATTGGCATCGTATTTATCATATATATATATATATATATATATATATATATATATATATATATATATATATATATATATATATATAACTTTAGTTTAATATTTTTTTTTTGGGAAGAATTTTTTAAATAATAAAATAATTTAATAAAAATTTAGTTATATTATTTTAATTTTTGAAAAAGATGAATAAAAATTAATAATAGTACTTAAACCATAAGTATGAGATTCTACAAATAAATCATAAACCTAAAACTGATAACTTTAACCAAAATTTTAACCATAAACTTTAACAAAAACGTTAAATAAAAATTTTAAACTGAAAATTATTCCAGTTAACATACCTAATGATGACGAAGAAGAAAAAACAACACAGTTAAAGAACCTGTGACTACAATGTCCAAAAGAAAGGTATCACTGTTCTTGTGTTTCTAAGAATTTCTTTCTTGCTAGTTGTCGTGGAAAGAAAATCCTTTTTGAAAAAACGATAGCTGTCAATGGAAGAAATGAGATTGTAATATAGAAGAAATGAAAAATCAAAATTTTTAAATTTTGAACCAAAAATTTAATATATTATGGGAGGAGAGGGTGAATATTATAATATTGTATCTTTAACGGGACACTAATGAAAAATAATAGTGTTATGTCTTAAAATCTATTAAGGGAGCTGGAAAATTGTAATAGTGGTATCTCTTTGGACAGAACAGTATAATTTACTCTAAAATATATAATTTATTTTTCTTTAACATTGCTATATAATATTTTAATTATCAGATTTTAAAGTATATTTACAACTAATAGTATTTTTAACTTACGAAATTATCATTCACTGACTCAATAATGATTTTTAAAATACATAACTAATTTTTATAATTAATAGATTAGTTTGAAGGATATATTTGTTGACGGGAATTGAAATTTGAAACTTCAATATTCTTGCTACTCGTTTGAGTGAGCTATATCTTATTTCACCTGAAACTCAATAGTTGGGATTTTTTTTAATCATAAATCACGTACTAGAAATTAAGACAATCTGAATTTATTAAATTATATTTTTGAGTAAATTTTTCGTTCTTCTAATTTGAGTTAATAAATTAATATTTTATTTTAGAATTATATGTTTTATGTGCTAAAATAAAAATTTCTAAGTAGAGTTTGTTGGTATGAAGCCAGGATCAATTGGGTTGGGTTGAGTAGACACTATGTTTTAGTGATTGGGCTTAATCATTGTGTTCCCTTTATTATCTCTATTTATCTCTATTTAAAGAGATTATTGTACTTGTAATTGTGTGCAACAGGAAAGAAATGAACCTAATAGTTGCCCGTGTGGATGTAGGTTGCAGTTTGCAACCGAACCACGTTAAATCCTGTGTCGTTTATTTTCTTGCATTGATTCGTGATAATGTGTGTTGCTTCCGCGTGCATGTGCGTGCATTTTTTTCCATCAAGTGGTATCAGAGCTTAGGTTCATTTACACACTAGAGATCCGATCAGCATAAATTATTCGACGAGACGTGAAAATTGAAGCTAGGGTTTTGCAAGGGCTGCAGCGGCGTCCCAAAGCTAGGGTTTTGCAAGGGCTGCAGCGGCGTCCCAAAGCTAGGGTTTTGCAAGGGCTGCAGCGGCGTCCCAAAGCTAGGGTTTTGCAAGGGCTGCAGTGGCGTCCCAAAGCTAGGGTTTTGCAGGGGCTGCAGCGGCGTCCCAAAGCTAGGGTTTTGCAAGGGCTGCAGCGACGTCCCAAAGTTAGGGTTTTGCAGAGGTTGCAGTGGCGTCCCAAAGCTAGGGTTTTGCAGGGGCGGCAGCAGCATCCCAAAGCTAGGGTTTCGCAGGGCTGCAGTGGCATCCCAAAGCTAGGGTTTCGCAGGGCTGCAGTGGCATCCCAAACCTAGGGTTTTGCAGGGGCTGTAACGGTGTCCCAAAGCTAGGGTTTTGCAGAGGCTGCAGCGGTGTCCCAAAACTAGGGTTTTGCAGGGGCGGCAGCGGCATCCCAAAGCTAGGGTTTCGCAGGGGCGGCAGGTCGCGTTTTCACGATGAATAGGTGTAGGTGCTTGCGATGAGCGAGACGGCACGGAGGTGCAGTGCGATGGCAGTGACAGAAGACGCAGGGTGGCGCGTGCATTTTTCTGCTAGTGCAGCAGTGACGGTGCGGTGCTAGGCGCAGGGTGTGGCTGTTTTTCGCTATGGCATGGAGTATGACAGTTCAGTTACTGAGCACATCAATAAAATGAATTCGATCTTAGCCAGACTTATGTCAGTGGGCATTAAGTTCGATGATGAAGTTCAAGCTTTACTACTACTATTGTCTTTGCCTGACAGTTGGTCCGGAACGGTTACAGCGGTTACCAGTTCAGCAGGGCCTGATGGATTCACTTTTGAGAAGATTCGTGATCTCGTTCTTGGCGAAGATGTCAGAAGAAGGAGTTCCGGGGAATCTTTGGGTGACTCGCTAAATGTCATCAGAGGTAGAAAAAATAGCAGAGGTAGTGGGAGCAAGAACAGAAGGAGTCAGTCAAAGACTCGAGATTGCTCGAAGGTAACATGTTGGAACTGCAAGGAGTTGGGGCATTTCAGGAATCAATGCCCAAACGAAAAACAAGTCAACATTGCAGAATACTCCGCGGACGAGGACCTCTTAGTCTGTTGCGCGGATAGCAGTGTGGATTCCTGGGTCATGGATTCTAGTTCTTCATTTCATGCTACCCACAGCAGTGAAGCATTGCAGAATCTGATTATTGGAGACTTTGGAAAGGTAAGACTAGCAGACGATAGAACTCTTGATGTTACGGGCATGGGTGACATAGTGTTGAAGACGCCAGTCGGTTTCTGGACTTTGAAGGATGTCAGAGTTGTTCCAAGCTTGACGAAAAGTTTGATTTCTGTTAGGCAGTTGGACGAACAGGGACATAATGTGAAGTTCGGAAATGGGCAGTGGAAGGCTGTCAAGGGAAATCTTGTCATGGCTCGCGGAAGAAAGAGAGGTTCATTGTATATGGTCGAATTACCGTCTGAGGGAGGGACCGTCCCAATTCAGAAGATAAACAAAGTCCGGTTCACAGAATCTCGTGGGCAGAAGAGGGTTGTCTTTGCAAGGAAGAAATCCAGAGCCACAGGTCAGATTCAGGATGAACGAGCATGGAGAGGTTCAGGTAGACCAGTCAGAGGTACTTGTGGCAGTGGGAGCACGGGTAGTGCTTCAACTAAGGTCCCCAGAAGACAGTGGGTTAGGAGAACCAGTATTCCAGCTGTTGAAACATCTCCAGAAAATTTCTTGCTGAGTATGGAGAGTGTTTGTTCTCAGGATGTTCCAGGATCTGACAGTTCGTGTAAGTGGGAGCCGATAGGAACAAAGGACGAGTCAGTGGCAGTTTCAGCCATGACGAACGTATTGAAACTCAAGGGAGTTTCTGTGAAGCCTTCAAGATGATCAAGAAGGCTGGTGGCAACTAGTGGTGGAACATTGAGTTCCGGTGATAAATTACAGAAGTACATGTACACAGTTGAAGCGCAGGTGAACATTGTTCCGTGACTTCAAGTGGGAGATTGTTGGGTATGAAGTCAGGATCAATTGGGTTGGGCTGAGTAGACACTATGTTTTAGTGATTGGGCTTAATCATTGTGTCCCCTTTATTATCTCTATTTATCTTTATTTAAAGAGATCATTGTACTTGTAATTGTGTACAACAGAAAAGAAATGAAAACCTAATAGTTGCCCGTGTGGATGTAGGTTGCAGTTTGCGACCGAACCACGTTAAATCCTGTGTCGTTTATTTTCTTGCATTGATTCGTGATGATGTGTGTTGCTTCCGCGTGCGTGCATGTGCGTGCATTTTTTCCATCAGAGTTAAGATTTTTCTTTTTTTTTTTTAATCTTTTTAACAAGAAATAAGAGATGTTGATTAGAAGAAAATTATTAAATAATAATTAATTTTAAATATAAATAAAATAATTAATTTCTATAATATGCAGAATCAAAATCGGATACTTACCAATTTAGACTACTCGATTTGTGATAGAAATGATCAAACCTTCTTTTTCAAGAGGGCTCATGATGCAGTTTGGGAAACCACATCTTTTAATGTTATCATTATTAAAATCTTACAAAGTTATTATTGTTAATATGGACACATATATTCCGTTAAACAAATTTATTATACAAATTATATTTGCAAATATTCTTGGTTATGTGCATAAATCCTTATTGCATTAAAATTATAGATTTTAACATAAATTATCTACAATTATATTGTATGAATTACATAATGCTCTGATTTTGATATATAAAGTTTAAATTTTATGACATGATACCATCATTAAAGCTAAATATGTCTCATTGAAATTTAGAAAAATCAATGTCAAAGGTTCAAGTTCACATAGAAAGTAATTTCAACTTATATTTCACATTATACTTACTCTATACGTAATTATATTTTTATTGATTTGAGTATCGGAGTGTTTTCTATAATGAAGTCCCCTTATTTCTTTAGAGTTAATTCATAAAACTTACAAGGAATTAATCCAAAATCTATTTCAAAATTCAACCACTTTCATCTCAACAAGAATAATTAATATATTAAATTATTTAAATATTAATTTATAAATAAAAAACTATTATGATTTAAAATAGTTTTTATTATTAATAAAAATTTATAAAATAACTTTTAAATTAATATCTAAAATCACGCAAAAGAGATTCCGAGATGGAATAAAAACAGCCCTTCTTCACCTAGAATTGTATTATTTTATAAATTTAAGTTTAAGCCTAAAACCGAGTTATGTTAATAAT
This sequence comes from Phaseolus lunatus, assembly GCA_013389735.1. NCBI lineage: Eukaryota > Viridiplantae > Streptophyta > Magnoliopsida > Fabales > Fabaceae > Phaseolus > Phaseolus lunatus. Next base: position 36,681,391 of record CM023857.1, on the reverse strand, counting down.
TCTTCGTTCCAAAACATAAAAATCAGGTTGTTAATAATAGGTTATTAGATTAAATGTAAGGGGTTTATTGTGAGAAGTTACAAATACTAAAGTTTAATTATTAATTACTTTAAATTCTAAATTATAAGTTAATAATTAATTTATATTATGTTTGTATAAAAGTTTATGTTAAATTATTTTTATATAAAATCACGCAAAAGAGATTCCGAGATGGAATAAAAACAGCCCTTCTTCACCTAGAATTGTATTATTTTATAAATTTAAGTTTAAGCCTAAAACCGAGTTATGTTAATAATTCTTCGTTCCAAAACATAAAAATCAGGTTGTTAATAATAGGTTATTAGATTAAATGTAAGGGGTTTATTGTGAGAAGTTACAAATACTAAAGTTTAATTATTAATTACTTTAAATTCTAAATTATAAGTTAATAATTAATTTATATTATGTTTGTATAAAAGTTTATGTTAAATTATTTTTATATAAAAAGCAACAATTAAATATATAATTATATAGAGAAAAATGCTAACTAATTTTCTTAAGTACTTGTTAAGAAACTAAAATGATAAGTATATTTAAATTCGTAAAAAAATATTTTTAAGATTTTTAATACATTTTAAGAATGTTTTAAACATTTTTTGCCAAGCGAATGATTAACAGCACCATAGAACTGAAAAACAAAGAATATAAGCACACGAACAAGACACAGAATGTTAGTTTTCCAAACAGTATCGACAGAGAAAAATAAACTGTATAAAAAGTTGCAGAGTGTGAGAGTGCATTAAACGGGTGAAAATAAAACGTAGTCGGCAAGAATGACGTGTGAAGGTGGTAGAGTGGAGTAGGAGAAAATGCTAGAGGGTGCATGCACCATATATGACACACAGACACGTGTCATCCTTTCCTCACTTCAAGGGTAAGAATCTGGTTCTTCATAGTATAAAACCAAACACATAACCGACGCACACACGTCTACAAAGCCTTTCTTGCTGAGAAACAAAGAAAAGGAAAGAAAAGAGAAAGAAAAATGTTCATGAAAAGAGACGTTGAAAGCGGTGGTGGAGGCGAGAGACCCCTCTACCCCACCATGCTCGAGAATCCTCAACTGCGTTGGTCCTTCATACGCAAGGTTTACTCCATCCTCACATTCCAATTGCTTATGACCATCGCCGTCGCTGCCGTCGTTGTCTTCGTCCGCCCCATCCCCCACTTCATCGTTTCCACCACCCCAGGCCTTGTTATCTACATTGTCCTCATCTTCGTTCCTTTTATTAGTACGTCCTTCCATTCTATCTATTCTTCCATGCGTGCCTTCAATCTTTTCTTTTATTTCTTACAGACAAATTCTAATTTCTAACTCGGTGCATTGTTAATAATAATGTTGCAGCGTTGTGCCCTCTTTACTATTACCACCAGAAACACCCTCTCAATTACTTCCTTCTCTTCATTTTTACCGTTACCTTGGCCTTTTCCGTTGGATTGACTTGCGCCTTTACTAGCGGTAATGTCTCCGAAATCTCTCTTGTTTTAAATTCTTTTTACAAACGGTGATTATTTGCTTTTATCATTTATGATTTGTGTTAGATTGTTTGGTTTCACTGTGGGTGAATTCGTTGATAAAAATACGTGAGTTAAAATTGAATGACAAAAGGTTGTTTCTTTTATTGTGGTTGTGGGGTGTATTTATTCAAAATGTTTGGATTCCGAAAAGATATATAAGAAAGAGGTAAAAATAATTATGCAGAGTTACCTAAAATGCTAACTTTTTTTATTGGGATAATTGAATTGATTTTGAATCGATGGAAGCGCTTGGAATTTGAGTTTAGATTAATGTGAAACGCGTATTTACAGTAGAATGTGTGTTTTTCATTGGAAAGTGCGAGTATTGGTTAGCATTTGTTTTAATTTAAGATTTAGAACCGTTCAAACTGTTGTGTGGTTCGCTCTGGTTACATGTCCGTTAGTTACTTGGTATTTGTATTTTTCTACCTACTGATAGCATTTCATAGTTTAGGCATAGAAAAAACAATATATTCTCCATTTTTATTATTTTCTTAAGATGGAAACTTTATTAAGATAAAAAAAGCAAGAACATCATTAGTTTAGCATCAGAAAACTATAACTTATTTAACAAAGAAAAAGACAGAAATACTAACGAGTTGCAGGTCCATTAGCCTCCCTTAGTATGCAGCAGAGTGAAATTTTGGAAGCCAGCGTTAAATTTCTGTAGTCCTGACAACAGGATTTAATTCTGGATTCCCTTCATCTTTTAGCACTCAATTAACAACCATTCGATGATCAGTTTCCACTACTAAGAAATTGTGCTGACAAATTGATTTCCCATCTTAAAGCAAACATTTTCAATCATGGCAGGGAGTTGAATATGTTTTTAAAATGACAAACTTCAATAACAATACTACTTCAGTGACCTCACGTCATCCTTTTAAATGAAAATAAAAGATGAGAATTTATTGTTATTTCTTCTGGCAGTGACACGCTAGCATTTCTTTCTGTTTTTTGTAATGAACATTTTCAGTGCGAATTTCCAATTATTTTCTAAGGTGTCTGGAAACTGGTTACAGGGAAAATTATTCTGGAGTCTGTGATATTAACTACAGTGGTGGTGTTCAGCCTGACTCTCTACACCTTTTTTGCCGCAAGGAGAGGCCATGATTTCAACTTTTTGGGCCCATTCTTGTTTGGAGCATTGCTAGTTCTTATTGTATTTGCCCTGATACAGGTATTTTGGTATTATGAAGTCTTTATGTTTGGGGTGTTTCTTCCTGTATTGCATAAGTTTTTGCATATCTCCCTTACATTCTGAAATGGGCTTTCTGCCGCAAAAGTCCACATCATACCAGAAAAATCTATTCCAGAATGAGAGGGAGTTGTTAAACTTTTTTATGAAGGTACAGAAAGAAAAGTCTTCAAGTCTTCTTCTTGATATGCATGTATGTATCTACAATTGGGCTAATAGGCCCTCTTATGGCTAAGGGATTCCGATGCAGTGTTTTGTTCCTTTCCTTGCAGATTCTGTTCCCATTGGGTAGGTTGTCATTGATGATTTATGGGTGCCTGGCATCACTTATATTTTGTGGCTACATCATATATGACACAGACAACCTCATAAAGAGGTTCACCTACGATCAGTACATATGGGCTTCGGTCTCCTTGTATTTAGACGTCATCAACCTCTTCCTTTCTCTGCTTACTGTCTTTAGAGCTGCTTCTAACTAAGGAGATAATTCTAGAAGTATATATTCCTTGCCTAGGTACATGTGTTTGCTTTAAGGAACTATAGTTATGCGAAAAGATAGTTCTTATCAAGAATTCCATGTGAGTGTCACGCTGCTGGTAACCTGTGGATTAAAAGATGGAATTTTGCCCCTAAATGTAAATATACATTTACCATCCTCATACCTTTCTTCTTTTTGGCTCTCAGTTAACAGCTATATGCTTTAAAGATTTATCCAAACTTTATTGTGACTATTAGGTGATAACCAATAAGTAGTAAGATAGTTGGTTTTTTTGTTCAAATACTTTGCCTTATTTAATTAATGTTCACAAACTATCTATTTCAGAGGCAATTAAGATAAAGAGTGTAGAAATCCTAGCAATTTTCTTCACTGTTGGCTGTATTGTATTGTATTGCATCTTTGAATATTCCACCCAAAGTTCACACACATCTTATTGTTGTGAACTAATTAATTATCCAAAGTCAAAATCCACCTACTTTTTAGAATAATAAGGTAAGAAGGAGATGAAACTCTTGACCATATATCTAGTCAGGAAAAAATCATCAAAAAACTTCTGTTGGATGAAAACACGTGAAGCGTTTTATATTTATAAATATAAGCTATCCATGACAACGTATGGCAACATTGCATTGGAGCGATTCTCGACTCTAGGGACTTGACACATCCATTATCGCTGGGGTGAAAAAACAATTCCTACGATTTTTACATTTTTAGACAGTAAAAAATATTTTCTTGTGGAAATCACCTAGTCCATTTGAGAGTCTTGCCGATGATGATTGTTTGAGGCTATGCAAATTACATCTCAATACATATTTAGTTTGAATCGAGTTCAGTAGTCAGCCATAGCTAGCGACTCTGTTGGTAGTATTAAGATGACAAGTTCAATTCCCATATCTGTTTTGCCTTTGTGCTACAATGGAGAGTAGCCTCGAAACCCCTTGTGTCCAGATGTCATATTCTCTTTGATTTCGACACTCAAACTCCACAATCCCCCTTTGGTCTGTCTTCAATCCAAAGTATCGTCGCTTTTCACCATCATCAAACAGATGTCTCCCTGGCCATGCTGGTAAATCCGTGCAAATATCTAGCACAACATCTGCATAATTTAGAGGACAAGTTATGAGCTATTGTTTATGGCTGCCTCTGTGCCAGCAAAACAAAGTTCTAATCTAATGGCTGCTCTGTGCCAGCAAAACAAAGTTCTAATCTAATGGCTGCTCTGTGCCAGCAAAACAAAGTTCTAATCTAATGGCTGCTCTGTGCCAGCAAAACAAAGTTCTAATCTAATGGCTGCTCTGTGCTTACTCTTTTTCTTTTTGGTAATTGTTCCTGCCACATGTCTGCTTTTCATTTTCAGCATTACCTGAAATGTTTGCAAGCCTTGTAATTGTGATTCAATGGACTTTAAGCCAACTCCATACGGCAAATTCTTAAAAGGAAACTTACCTGGCCGGTTCGATGTATATAGACAGACACTATTTTCCAGTGAAGATCACCTACATTTGCACGAAAATGGAGTTTACTCTTTTTTGCAAATGAGAGAGAGAAAGACTGACTTAGTGCTAACAGCACATTGGTGATTGATGTTACCTTTACGGGTGCGCTTGAGTAATTCACTGCCCTTGGCAATAAGCTCTTGGCTGCAGGCACCTAGAAAATTTTCTCCATTGAAAACTTCCCCGCTATCACTGGTGCTGGTGTTGCTAGTATTGCTATTATTACTTTTACCACATAGTCCAATCCCCCCTATGCCTCGCTCTAGTGGTGTCACTGTGGCTATATTCCATACCTCCTTCAAAGCTCTTGCTTTCAAGGTTGCTGCTCCTCGTAGAGCTGCACATGAAAGACAAAAAATACCTAAGCTGTCAATATGAAGAAGCCAAAAGATAAACATCAGACACATTCTATCCTTACAGTACCAAGAGACTAATTAACAAAGAAAACTCTGGTTGATACTAGACAGCTGAGACAGCTTCGTTAGTCATTTTTTATGGTTAAGCCCCTACAACATATTGCTAAGATCTTTCAAATGCATTTTGGTGTGTATATCAACTTTACTAAAGTAGAACCTAATGGCCTTCCTAATTTCTTGTTCGGAAAAAGTATCCACTATTAAGAAATAGATGCTTAATGAGTGCAAAAGCTCTACCTGTGGCAGCTGCAGCTGTAAGAGTAGTAATATCATCATGAGAACGGACATTCACAGCAGAGCTGACCACAGAAGCAAGGTGGTCACGCTCGGCTCCCATAGCTTCTGCAGCCTCTACACATTGTGCAGCAACTAATGTGGCTGCGGAAGCAACGGCCATGTCAGTCTTTGCCATCTTCTCATCCTTGCTGGGAGCAGACGAGCCTGCTGTCGCTGCCGCAATAGCTGCAACGGCAGCAGCCACTGCAGCCACTGAAATAGTGGCATGCAGCTGAGCAGTATGGGTTCTGTTTTCTTCTTTCTTCTTCTCTCTTCGGTCCTTTAACCATCTTCCAACAGTTTTAGGTCCTGAGCATGCTGTGCCGTTGCCAATAGTTGCACTGGCTCGTCCACCATTGAATAAAGGGTGAATGGAATTATTTGCCCGAAAAAACTGCATACACATTGATAAGGATAACCATTAACCATGAGTGTTGCTTGGTGTTTTACATGGTAAAAACACATTACCTATGAGTAATTTCAAACTCAACTTGTTTAGATTTCCTATTTTAAGAATGAAAAACATGTAAGCCTGTCATGTTGTACTTGTGTTGATATAAAATTACAGAGATGTTTCCGCTTTCATTTCAAAGTTACATATCATAGGACTGCTGACAACATTCTCGGCTGTCCCTCGAGTCACTGGCACACGACTTTTCCTCTCCACATTATGTTAGTTTTCATGGATTAGTTTCAGAAGTACAAAAAAACAAAACAAAATCATTGGTACGATAATACATCCTGTATAGTATCTCCAACTTAAATATAAACAAAACAAGAGACTATTTTCCTTTGTTCTGGCCAAATCAAAATCAGCTTGCCTTCTAAGGCTAAAAGGTGAAATTGTTTGCGTGAATGTATAGAGAAAGGATCACTGTGCTGGCAATCTCTTTGTCCTTTTGTTGTGAGGCAAACATCCGGCAAGTCCACACACACCTTTAATCAGTGATTTTCGTCATTTGACATTTCAGCACTAAGCATTTTGCCTGTTTCAAAATGTTAAAGGTCATTGAGCATGACCCTCATTAATTCATCTTCACAGCTCTAGTTCCCATTTTTTCCCCTTTCTTTCCACTCCATTTTCCGTGCAGAGTGTGGGAAAATAAAGTTGATCCCAAGTCATTTAACTCTCCCCTCAAGCAACAAGCACCAAGTTCCAACGAATTATTTTTGTGAACAGAGGCCTAGCTTTCTTCCATGCATCCACACACACATACCGTAGGAGCTATACATAAGCTATAAGCGGCATGAATCACCACCACCTATAGGGAGACAGATGGGCCCCTCAATTCTGTTTTTGCAAAATCTTTTACATTTTTTATATTCCCTTTGGGTGGCTTTTAAGAAGAGAATCTTCTCCCATGTCTTGTATACTAAGACTAATCAGAGAAGACAAGACAAATGCTGTATTCTCCATATTGAAAAAACAAATTAACTTACTAAAAAAGAAAAATGGATAAACCAGAGTGAGTTTCCTCAAAGTTAAATCAAAGAAATGCACCTGTGAGAGTTGAAGCAACTCGCTCCTCCAGGCCCACTCACCCCACTTGAAAACCAAAGAAAAGGAAAAGAGAGTTGAGTGAGATAATAATACCTTAACAACGTCATCAAACTCATCTGAAGGCGAAATCGGAGGGCTATCTGTTCCGGTTAAGGAACCACCGCCATTCAAAGGCTCGCTGCTATGAGATAATCTACCCGACGTTAACGGAGACACTTCCTGTGAGACAGTCAACAACAATAAAACTACTTCAAAACCGACACCAACATTAAAAACAATGTATATATATTCAGACAGAACAACTTAGAAACTTTCTTAAAACACTTTACAGCACCTCTCTTGTGGACTGTGACATAATGCGTTCAAGGACAAGCTGAGAGGTGGCTGAGGAAGCAAAAGAGAACTGATTCTTAGACATAGTGGAGAAATCTTCAGAGAGAAAGCTGTTGTTGGGAACAGTTTCTTCAGGAATGGAAGTGTTTGTATTAGGCATGCAAGAAGAGGAGAGAGAAGAGTGGTGATGTGAAAGAGCTTTGGAGACCTCAAGAGCAGAGGCACTCCATGAGCGTGACAGAAACTCCATGGGCACTCGAGGACTCTCCGGCAGAGGGGTCGGAACGACCTCCGACCGGCGACAGTTAATGGTGCACTTTGGCTCCATTTGAAAGGTGGGAAGTAGTGTTATTGTGTTTTTGGGGAGTGTTGAAATGTTTGTTGAAGCGGTGACAGCATGAAGGTTCACATGTTTATATAGTAACAGCAATGGAGAATGGAGAATGTTGAAATGGTAATGAAGCTCGCAATCACGTGTCAGCAAGTGATAAAGTAGGCCAAGGAATGGTCAAAACTCAGCATGTCAAGTACTTTTTGTCGTCACCATTAGTGCCTAATTTATCATCATATGCCACTCACTTTACTGTATCAAACAAACAATCTTTCCAAATCTCACTGTTTCTCTCCTCCTTTGCAAATAATACAACTACTTCTAATTCTACAGTTACAATAGACTTGCTTATTTTATTTTTTTATCATACTAAGGACATCTTTAACATATGGGCCTTAATTTACTATTTGTTAGTCCCATTATATTTTTTAGTATAATCTTAGTTATAACCCTTTCATTAGACAGTTCTAATGTCTTAAGAACATTGATTAGCCAATTTTGTAATCAATTTTTTATAAATTATCATCATCATTGTTTATTTCTATTTTTTTCCTTCCTTCACAAATTATACATTCACAAATTATACATGTAACATCCCTAATTTTACCCATATATAATAAAATTAAAATAAAACAAGCAATATCTAATTAACATATAAGCATATACTATTTTCTCATATTTGTATCTAAAAAGGAATCCCTTTTCATAGGGATTTAATATATACACAAAAGTTTACAAACAAAACATTCAACATAAAAATATATGTTCCTCTGACTGCTCACCAAGGAGCTCTATCACCTGCAACTTCATCTACTCTCATGTAAATTAACAATCATCACAAATTAAAAAAAAAAACACAAAACAAAGGTAAGCTAGCTATTTTTAATAATTCTAATATAAATTTGACTTTTAAGAACAAGCACAATCCATCAAATTCTCATAATTTACACAAATTCATAAGTGTCTATCACATTTTATCCTTCACATTATTCTTGTCAGATTTGATTCACATACTCAGACACTTGACTTTACTTCTGGAAGACTCATGTAAAGAAATTAAAATCCTGAGACCTACACCTGTCATACTACTAGCTATGAATCCACAAAGCCATTTGCATAAACATTTCAATATTTCACAATCTCATCTGACAAGGTAAATTCATATGATCTGAAAGACCAGATTATATTTCAAACCACAGACAAAGTCATATGAATCTCCTACGAGTCTCACTAGCTGAATAACTTCATATATGTGATTTCATTATATCAGTAGAGTCATGATCGTCTCATTACGGGCCTAACAAATCAATACACCCTAACAACAATCTCAACATGATATTTTATTTCTTGAAAATATTATGTCTTGATCACACTTTCACACCATTCCATATCTCATTTAATATCAAACAACCAATTCTCATCAAACATCACATTTGAATTAATTCAACAAACTATTCAAATACATTTGTTAACTCATTCAATTCCAAACTCATATACATTCTACAACATCTATTATATCTACAATTTCAAATTTCAATCTCAAACAAATTCCATTTCAATTCTCAATCAAAAACACTTTCAATAACTTATTCACTTTAAAATCAATATATAATATTCAAAATTAACCATTTCAGTCAATATATTACTTTACTCCTAGAAAAGACAATCCTGCAAGCAAAATTTGAGACTGGTGACCACATCACTTCCACAACTAGATCTTCTAACCTAAGATTCTATTGAAAAGAATAAAACTTGAGCAAATGCTCACTTTGAGCTCCAACTCTACCAAAAGCTTAAATATAATTAACCTGCATCATAGAGCCCTGATAAAAAAAAATTAACTATATCACTAGGACTCTAAGCTAACAGAGATTCACCCTGAAGCTAAAGATTTACATGCAAAGCATAGACAAAGACAACCCAACAAGTTCAAAATTTGACTAAAAAAGAAGAGCAAAAATGAACTTACTCTATTTGAAATTTTGATCGGTCAATCTTGTAGTCTTTGCTGCTAGAAGTCTAATGGCGTATTTCGATCATCAAACTGATGAGGGAGGAGGTTAGAATCTTATAGAGAAGAGAGAGGAAAGGGAAAAGAAAATTTCTAAAGAGATGATGGTTCTTTTAAAATGAAACCTGAATAACTGAATTTTCTATTTATGTGTTATTTTCATTTTAATATTTAAGAGAGGGTGAATGGTCCTATCAGTGCAAATTATTTTTAATGAAGTAACTAAAGATGTTAAATTTTGAATATTTAAAATTTACTAACCTACGTATTGATAAATTTTATGATTATTTAACTAAACATGTTTAAAAGTAATCATTCCTAACATGTTACTTAGAAGTATAAACGTGAGGAATGGATAGTGAAATAAAATCATATTTGAGTATTCAAATTGAAAATCAGGTGTGAGCATATTACATTAAGCTATTAAAAGATATAATTTTGACCAAATATATATCACTAAAAGTTTATTATGTGAAATAAAAATATATTTATTAGATATTGAATTGAATAGTTTTAATTAATCTAATCTACGCTATACTTTTTAGTATTTTTTTTATAGTTGGTATATAACTTAATAAGATTACATACATACTCTTAATATTTAAAATTACTTAATATTAAATACTTTTAACATCAAAATTTTTTTTTATTACTTAATATATTTTAATCATTATAAAATGAGTAATTTTTTTTTTATATTTATAAGAAGAACATTATTTTTAAACTCTAAAATAAAAATAATTATTTTAAGATTAGTTGATATTCATTTACAGTTAACGAGTTAACAAAAAGTCAAGCCACTTAACAAAATAACATTATTAGTATCTGATAAAATACTAATATGTGATATTCCTCAAAGTTTTCAAAATTCCTAAAATAAAGGTTTTCTATTTATCCTGAAATAAATATTACAGATAAAAATTGTGATTTTGAATTTTTTATAAAAATAAAATACAAATTTACAGAGACTACAATTAAAATATACTTAAGGATTAAAAGTGTGACTTCAAATTTAGAAGAATAGAAAAAATAACAAATAAAAAAAATATCATTTGACATAAATTAAAAATATTTAAATTTATTTTTATGTACTTAACTTATACACTTGATAGTGGAGAATTTTTAAATAAAATATTGGTTATGACAAATGTGAAAGCCCTTGAATTATATTTATAACAAAAGTTTATAGGCGAGATTGTAAAGTTTCTTGCCAAAATATGGTATAAAATGTCGTTACAAATTAATCAATAATTTTAAATGTTTGTATTGTTTATAAGTATAATACTCTCAAACTTCACCCAAATATAAATTATTTTCTGGTTTTAAATATATTTTATCTTCTGACTCATTTGATTAATTTATTATGTGATATCTTCTCCACTAAATTTTTTAAAATATACAATTAAGGTATATGTTTTCTGTTGGTTTGAGTAGTACTTTGTGTTTTCTGCAGTAGAGTAGGTTTATTCACATGTTTATATTTAATACTTTTATCATTTCATTGTAATTGATTTGATCAGAGAGATGATTCAGATGTTTCTTTTCTATCAGTGTTGACAGCAAAGTATGATGGAGCCATTAGTGACTGATTCTAGTGACAATACATTCGAGGAGTATTATATATATATGATGTCATGTCATGTCATAGATGAAGAGAAGGGAATCTAATATAATTTATTTACCTTACTCGGCTCCCAAAGGATTGATGAAGAAATGCTAGTTGAGTTGAGTTGAGTTGAAAGGAAACATAATTATGGGAAGAGACAAAAAGATAATGCGAGACAGTCGAATGACATAGGCCACGTTTGGAGGCAGGATCACATAATTCTACAACTTTTGTCTACCTCATCTACCTTAACCAAACTAGTTTAATACTTCAATCTATTGCTTTTAAGATTCTTCAATAATTCCTGAAGAGATTCATTCATGGTTTTTTTTGGTAGTATTTAAGTATTTATCTGCAAAATGTGATTGATAGGAAAGAACCTAATCGACTAATACCACATGTTTAATTCACTTTTTTATACAAATTAAACTACGATTATAAATATATATATATATATATATATATATATATATTACCTGGATTAATTATTATTTAACTCAGAAACTAACATTAATTATTGACTTTCTAAAAGTTATTAGGTTCTAACAATATTCTTTTAACAAAAGAATTATATATTTATAAATATATGAATATTTGGAGTGCTCTATCCCATATAAAATCATTATAAGATAATAATCTTTTAAAATTTAGTTTGTGACGTTAAAATTCTGGTTTAACATGTACATATTACTGTTATATTTAGACTTAATAAAGAAAATTATGATTACCTATACATCTACTTTTTAATAACTCTTATCATTTTGTTTTGTTGTCTTAGCATCATCTAGCATCATCACGTGTGTTGCTACTTAGATTTTAAGACTATTTCTCATTATTCTATTATTATTATTATTTTACATTCATACTCCCTTCATAGTTTAGATTTGTTGCTACTCCATGTTAATTGTACTACTAAAAATCAAACTATAAAAAGGCGTATACATTATTATTTGAACTTAGTGCCAACTTAGTTGCTTTCACATGTCATTCCTTTTATCGTAACACTTTTTATTCTTTCTACATTTGTTATGGTATGTTACTTTCTGTTATATATCCATTTCACCTTTGATAAAGAGGTTGTTATACTTGCATATTGTTGTTCATCTCAGATCTTCATTAATTTCCCCAAACCATCAACCTTCCAACATGTTTCAGTGCAAGTTGAATCAGTCTCAATGTTCCTATCTCAGACTTGATATTTCTTCATTGTTTTACTTCTCTCTTGGAATTATGCTCTATATCATGCACATTGATTAGATTTTCCTAATGACCTATTGCCTTGCATGTTGCTTCTTTGGACTTATAGTCCTCATACCCTTTGAATTTCATATAAGTTTTTATCTACATTAAATCTATTGTTTTGTAAATCCACTAATTCACCCTTACCCATTTTCACCCTCATTTTAATGTTTCGTCACCCATTTGTTTGTCTTTCTAATGGCATTTTGCCTTGCCTATTGTTGTTGTTGGAGACTTAGACTCCTCCTACCCTTTTATTTTCATACTAATATTATCTATAGTTTAGATGTTTGTTGTTTTATAAAATAACTAACTACCTCATTACCCATTTTCACCTTCATTCTTAGTTTTTCTCTCCCATTGGACCGTTATGCATTACTGGATATATTCTAAACATGTTAAAGAGCTTAAACACTAATCTAAATATTAGAAAGACAATGTTGGATTTTTATAGGTTATCCAAGAAAATATCTTATTCATAAGCCTTATCATTCCTGAATACAATTTCATTTCTCTACTTCTAAATATTCCAAATGATGACTACTCACTGTACAAACCCGATTACCTTTCTTTTTCAGGTCTGGAATATTGAACTAGTGAACATGTTGGTTATGATGTGTTATTTTAACACCTATCCATGTATTACACATATTCTATATTCTACTTGCTACCTAACAAGAAAAGAATAAATGGGATGATGTCTCATATGATAGACTGCACATAGGGCACATTTCATTACTAAGATTAACTCCCACATGACATAAATTATCCCTAGTGGTCACTTTATAAAAAAAAAAACCTCTCCATGCGAAAATTTTAGTTGGCGGTATAGTTTTAATCTTCCAAAACTAGCTATAAAACATGTTATCATATCCATTATCCTTCTTTTACAGCTTATTATATGCTAACTTAGCAGTGCACACCTGTGTTTTTTCTTCCTTCCATAACCGTATATCATCCCTAGTTCTAATAGGTATGTTCTTTGTTAGCTCTTGCATCAGCATCTCAACCTATGGTTGATCCCATTCGAACCACCATCTTATCCACTCCAAGCACCATTCCCATGCATTACCTTTCCATCTTCCTAATTCTCTCACCTTTGCATTTTTGAACATAAAGTTTTTGTATAATCTCATATATTTGTGTATTAGTTCCCTTTCATCCATTCATTTATCCTCCCAAAATTTATCTTAGTTTGATTTCTTAACTTCCATGTGGTATTTTCTTCATACCAACTTGTCATCTTCCCTTCCGCACATACTTTTCTTAGATCCCTCCACCGCCATGAGTCATGTTTTGACACAATAGCTACCTTTAAGCTCTTACTTAATCCATGCTTTGATTCTAAAATATCTCTCAACGTGCCATGAATTTCTATTTGTATTCTTCATCTCTCTTTTTTTAGAAGGGTGTAATTGAACAGGTTCAAATCCTTCACCAGGCTGCCTTTTTCTTTTCAGTTACAAATATTCTTCCATTTTATCAAAACAATTTTTCTCTCATCACTTTCCCACTTCCATATAAAGTCTATTATTCAATTCCTTTCCCACTTTCACAGAAATTTTAAAAAATGAAAAATATATAGTAGGATAGCATTAATGATAGACTTTATCAAACATATTCTCTCTGTAAATGTTAAGTTCCTTCATTTCCATCTTACAACTCTTTTCTTAGATTTTTTCATCATTGGTTCCCAAAACTTATAATTCCTAGGATTTTCCCCAATTTTCATTCTCAATTTCTTACCGTGGTGGTGATCTCATTCCTTCCTCATTTAATCCTTTAGATGTGAGACAATTTTTTAGTGTGGTGTCCATTCTTTACACGAGATTTTTGCATGCACTATGTCCTCTCCATCAATCCCTCCGATATGAGGTTGTTTTTCAGTTTGGATTGAGCTAAGAGCCAAACACTCATCCTCCTAGTTCTTATTGAGCCACGAGTCAAACACTCATCGAACTAAGATCCAAGCACTCCTCTACCTAAGTTCGTTAAAAAATCCTTTAGATTTAAACTTAAAGTCTTCTATATTTCTCCAATACTTTTTTTTTTGCCCATTTTTAAATCTTAATTATTTACAACCATGACACATGTCATGATTGTTAAGAGATAGTATTTTTGTTTGAAGTTTTCAAAGTAAGATTTTTCATTTTTATTCTTAGTTAACAAAATGAAAAGTTTAACAAAATTTAGAAATTTATCACGACTATTAACAAATAGTGACAAGGAAACATTTCAATTTTTCAATTGGTGAAAGTTTTAAAGTAAAATTAAGATATAAGATATGAGAAATAATGTTTTATTCCATTTAAATACAACCGTAACTCTTATATAATAATAGTAATATATACCCGAATCAAGATAGACAGTTAAGTGCTTTTGTTACTTTTAGTTAAGATCTTTATGATATTTTTTTTTATTAAAACTGATGCATACAAACTCTCAAAGTATAATTTTTCATAGCTTTTAACACATACTTTCTCCTCTGTTTCATTTTCACCCTTCAATCTGGTTATTTTCTCTCTCTTCTCTTTTTCTTTCTAACTCCAACCTATCTATCCAAAACGGGTCGGATTTACTGATTTTCCTTTGAAGTGTGAGCTAGAAATGATAGGACACTTGAACGAATTTCCAAGACTAAAGAATTTAAGATGATGTTTCCTCGGAGAATGTCCGTGAGGCCGTTATATAACAAATCGTCACTCATCGCCAACACTGGGAAACTTTGGAAGAATCTAACAAAACCAGCTACAATTATTACTTCCAATCCAACAGAAGCGGGTGTAGCCTCGAAGAGTTCAAATTTAATTTCAAATGCTGATGTCAATTCCCAGCAGAGTGCTAAGTAGAATTACTTGTGCTCAAGTAAAGCTCATTAGATATCAAATTATTACCAAAACAAGGATATCTATCAAGTAACTAAGATTGTCTGTGTTTGCTTTGACGATATCCACGTGAAAAAAAATCTATTCAAAGCAATTTTAACTTGAATATGAATTATATGTATTTGTGTTTACAAACATGCAATAATAATTCTGCTTGGTTTGATCTTATTAAGTGTTGCAACATAAGTGTCTGCTTAGCCAATGTTAATGTTTGTTTCCCATTCCCCTATGTAGCTTGAACCATTGGGGTACGTATAGATGCTGCGGCTCTGACATATACAACTGGAAAATGTCAGGGTTGGAGAGTGAGGTGAGTAGTGATGGTGTTGCTTCTTGTTATAGGTGTTGGCTATGTCCAAGACCGACATGTTAGGAAGTGCAAACAATGCTATAACCTATATCAGAAGTCTCATTTGATCAATCTATCTATCTCAACACTGTGTTGTTGGACACAAAAGCTGTGTTCCAGAAAGAGGGGGACCTAAGCTAAAATGCGCGTGCCTAGAGACGTCATCACCTCCTTGTGCTTTTTCAAAATTTTCAGCCATCACTATGAACATAATCTCATCATTTTCTGAAAGGCTATGACAAACAAACCACAGCCTTTGCTTTTGGATGGTATTTTGTTCTGTCCTTCATAATAATAATTTTCTGACAAAAGACATATAACCTTTATTCCTTTTGCCTCATTTTCTCAATAATAATTGCTCGCTTTCGATTTCATTAGCCATTCAAATGTGCTTTCTTGATTTTTTCAAGAGAAAAAAAAAGAAGGGCCTTTTTTAAATTTTTCTTTTTCATCCAATGAGTTTACTTTCCGAGTCAATTTTGCCACCCTTTTGGACCACTAAGGAATGGCGAAGCGCGACCTATTACAACCTAATGGCACTTCATTGTACAGAAAGAATATGGACATTTTTGTTTCTTCTATATCACAACCCCACTTTTTTGTTTTCCTTTTCTTTCTTTCAAACTTTATTTACTCAAGAAAGTAGACCTCGCCATGCGAATTTGCAAACCCCATATGCACCCTTTGCAGGTGAGCTATTTATGGGCAGACTATTTAAAGCGTCAGAAGAAGCATCATCAAGGAGGAATATGACATTTAAATGTCATATTTATGGGTCTTGTAGCTAAAAATAGATGATGGTAATCAATAATCCTCTTAAGTTATGTGCTCAGGTTTGGGGTTTTAGCCAAAGCTTGGCTGAATGGCGACAAAACATAGGAGGCACAACCTAACTTGCCCGACATATATCTCCTGACACAACCAAATATGAACAGCAGGGAATGTTGACCGAAAACCACATCACAGAGATGCCAAAAGGGAGAAGGAATCAAATGCATGTCCGTTCTTTATTGGCCTGTCACTGGAGGGAAAACATTGTTACTTGTATACTTATATTATAGATATATGAGATATGATGAGTTCTTCTTTTTTTATTATTTAAAGATGTCTTCGGGTACAGAAAAAATATGCAGTTGCACATGAAGTTGGCAGCATCATCAACCTTAATGAAAATAGGGGAATGTAAACCATCACCTAAAGACCAAGTGGGGACAATTCCATTCCTCTATGACACATAGATGTAGTATGATACCTGTTACTTTTGCTGTTATTCAATTAGAATTAAAGTTAGACTTTGATAATAGGCAACGGTAAAAAATCTCCTAAAGTAGTATGTTTAAGTTCTCTTTAAGTTAATCCTTTAAACATGAGCTTTTAATCTTTAAAATGTACAAGGTTTTAAACTGTAGTGCGTGACACTTAAAAGAGTTAAATTTCAATTCCTAAGCTTTTTAAACTGTACCAAAGATAAAATCTTTCCACCTCAATTCCTCATTTTTCCCATTTAACTTTTCATCACAAAGTAGATTCCATCGTCCTCCTTCTTTCATGCATGAAATCAAGGATGGGTACGTGAAGGAGGTACGTTCATAAAAACAAAGTGCAGAAGTAGTTTGTGTTGGAGGCACAAAGACAAATATGATTGCGTTAGGAATAGATAAGTTTGGTACTTTTTAGGGAGTAGTGGACAACAATTTGAGCAGGTATAGTTATAGGGTTGGCAGGTGTTAAGTGTAGTTTAGTTGCTTGGATGGTGTATGTAGATGCAGATTGGGTACTGTGGAGAGAGTTTAAGATGGTAAAAAAGAAGTGATTATAATGGTTGTACAAAGGATCTAGTCATCATAGAGATCATATGACTGTGACTAACAAAGTACCAAGCAAAGTGTCCAAACTACCATTATTGTGATGTAGATCGTGTTCATTCAGCTTGGCTAGAGTTTAGGTTGAGACAAAAAGGATTTAAGGTTTTGGCTTTGCTTTACTTTGGTTTACTAGTAGTGTTCTATAGGGAAAAGAAATCACCCAAATAGCCCTTTTATAAAGTTAAGATTTTTTACAGTCCTTCACTTTTTAGGGACTAATTATTTGTTTAAAATAGAAAGAAAATGATCGAAGGACTAAAGAGTCTCTCTTTGTAATCTCTATTTGGTGATTTTTTTTTTTCTTTTAGAAACCAAATTGAGTTGCATATTTTATTTTTTAAGGATCGAATTAGGTGCTTTATTTCATTGTTATTTCTGTATGGCAAAGGTTGGGTATGTAAGTGAAAGTGGAAGCACAGTTGAATGGTGAGGATTCAAGTTCCTATGTATAAGTGAAAATCGTCTGGATTCATTGGGACATTTTTTTGCAAGAATGGACTAGAGATTGTGAAATCTCCTTTTTGTTCAAAAATTGAAGGGGAATAGTGATTGAAAGAAACAGAAGTTGTCGTACAGTTTTAAAAGATAGCAACTGAGTTGTTCACGATCCAAACAAGTCATAATCACAAGGACAATTTTAGAAAAAGTAACAGTCATTTGCTAATTACGCCATGCATCTCCTTCAATATTTAACAAGAAAATTGATGAAAGCATAAACATACATTTTTGAAAAGATGAAACTAGGATTTTTTTTATAAAAATATAAAATAGACAAGAAATAGTCATAATGCTGTGTGCAATTATTTTGACACTAGAAATAATGTTGTTAAAGAAGGTGAGTGGTAACAGTTATATGAAGGGTGAGTAGACTCTTTTGTCTAGGGTTGAGTGAAGGTCCTCTTTTGAGATAATGTCAGCAGATTCTTCACAATTTAACTGTGAGGAAATGAGAGGGCTTTACAAAAGAACAATTCTCTCCTTGGGATCATACATTTCTACAAACATCTATGCCCAGTTGGAGTTACTGATACGGATCAACTTTCGTTACTCCCAACTCATAACATTGTGCACTAAATGCATTCTTTTCTTTTTTTTTCTTTGTCACTGAAAAAAATGGCAAAAGAAACAAGCCAAATCTATTATTACTTTTACAACATTCAATTAGTATAGCATTTATTTTGAATATTTTTGAATTCCACAGGCACTGCTTTCTTCTTTTTTAAGAAAGTGATTGCTATAATATTATGCCGTAACCACAAATTAGTACTCTTCCAATTGTGGAGCTTGAAGATTTTGGTATTTAGATGAATGAAACCATTGGAAGGAGAGAACAACAGGGGCTTCTCTGGACAAATTGTATTTCGGCTTTTATTCCTGCACTATCTAATTTGAGACTTTCACTATACAAATATTTTAAATGGCCAAAATATCCTTGGAATTTTGATTTGAAAATGAGAAGTGTGAAGCTTGCTTTTTGGGAGTGGTGGACTGCACCGGAGGTGGAGGCAAGGCTAAGCTCCGGCAAAGTTCATTGGAGGTCTTGATTGTGATTGAAGTAAGAATGTGTGATTGAATATGAGTTTGGGATAAAATGGTGAAGAAAGTGGTTTCTGGAAATCAGATTTTGAAAAGACCTTCCAAAAGCATTTGTGTGTATATGTTGTTGTCATTCTGAAAACTATGTTCTGAAATAAGGGTAATTTGCTTTCCAGAAATGGAAATCCGAAAGTGATTTTCATATTTCCAAAAGCGAAATCTGAAATATTAGTTATAAATTCTAAAATATGAAATCAAGAAGAGAAAATTTGGCTTACGGATTCTTATGAGGGTATTTCTATCATTTTACCTATGTGATAAAGTTCAGGTTGCAAAATGATACAGTGCAGGAAGCAAAAGCTTGTATTTCTCTAACTTTCCAATAGTTGATGCTGATGGGTTTAGATTTCTTGGGCCTCCAATTTACAGACCGAATGACCCATCTTCCTCTGTTTACTGAGATGTTGTTTCTAACAAGGATGCTAGGAAGTACCATAAAATGTTCATTTCCAACCAAAATCAATTAGAGCCGAGAGCAACCTAAAAAAAGTACATGTTATTGCCCATTTTAGTTGTCTATTCTCATCTTCCAATAGTTATTACCTATTCTCATTATCCATTTTTAGTGAGTGTATGAATATGAGATGTTAGGTGTGTGCAAATAAAAAAATTTCTACAGCCACAATACAATATCAACATTGGACATATACTAAGTTCCAATCTGCAAAAACTATCAAAGATCAGCCTGAAGATTGGCTATGTCTAATTCATTCAAAACCGTGTTTGGTCCTCTTCGGCGTATAGGAAGTTAATATTAGAGCAAGGGATGATTACCTATGTGTGGGTTGTCTTATACACTAGTCCCTTTTTTTCAAAGTTGTCGTTCTAATTTCTAGACCATCACAAGGATAAAGTTAATCTATAATAAGAGTTAAGTATCAGATATAGAATCTGAACTTGACCAGTGATATACCTGAAGTTGGTCTAAGAACTTTTGACGATCAAGAATGAATAATGCTTGGAGCATAACACCTTGGTGTAGTCACCTTCATTTATAACAAAGCCTGAGGTGGACCGTTTATAATCTTGAGAAAACTTTATAAATGAGAGTTGA
This sequence comes from Phaseolus lunatus, assembly GCA_013389735.1. Lineage (NCBI taxonomy): Eukaryota > Viridiplantae > Streptophyta > Magnoliopsida > Fabales > Fabaceae > Phaseolus > Phaseolus lunatus. The sequence goes on along the minus strand of CM023857.1, from coordinate 36,661,179 downwards.
TGCAAAAAGAGATTTGTTGGTATTATTCTATATGATGCATGCCTGTGGTGCACTACTCCCTGCATCTCAAGGAAAACGCTAATGGCGATAATAAAAGCCACTCTTCATTATTCTACCGTCAACTTACACAACATTATGTACACTATCCGTTAGCAATGATCATAACGTGCATGAAAAGAAAACCTTAGACCACAGTTTCCTTAAAGCTCTTGGTCAACCAAATAGCTGTTTCCCTGGGAGAAACCTTCTCAGGCCCGAACGGCTTCAGCAAAACCCCAAGCTCTTCAAACCTTTGTTGTTGTAGGAGTCTGGCACTGAACTCCAGCAAACCCTCCAATGCCTCTGCGCGCTGCTGGTATGAGGACGTGTCAAACCGGCGCTGATCCACCGCAGCAGAGGAGCGACTTGAAACACAGGCTTTTACATGCTCAGAACGGCATTCAGTTCCCTTTGGACCAGGGCTAGCATAACTGATTCTGTTGGGGACAGTAACTTTGTCCTCCAGGATTAAACACTTGTCCATTGTGATGGAGATATCCGCAGTACTCCGTGTTGAGCTTGAAGAGCAGCGAGCTGAAGTTAATGATGGTCCACGGATAGGGAAAAAAGGATCCTCACATAAAGCCATTGGGAATTCAGCCATCTTGTCGATTCGTGGTGCATTAACAGAGACATTAGGAGAGTTCAAATTTCCAAGGACACAAAAATTGGTGTACAAGTTTGTTGTCGCCCTGGCTCTTGGTGGTGAGGAAAACCTTCCAGATGGTGCATTAGATACTGGAAGCTGAAATGAAAAGCAGAAACTTAAGTATATAGCCTGTATTCCATGGGAACACGTGAACTCTCTTCACCAAATCAAACATCGCAAACCACATCACCAATTAAGCTCATGCGCACGCTTAGCTCGGCTTATTTTGTAGATACAGTACAATCATTTATGATTATCAGTTTTATAAGAAAACTTTTATAAAACAAGAGAATATTTCTTGAGTTTAATTTCTATACTCTACCACTAGAAAAATTTATATTGCCAACTAATTAAAAATCATTATTGATATAACTTTTAAGATAGTTATTGTAAAATCAGACATAACACACATTAGAGTTTGTGATTTGATAGTAGTGCAAAAGTGTCATCACAGTTATATTTTGCTATATAGTAAGTAGACGTGCTCACTCATGCATGTAGCATGTACACACTGCCTAATTCTCTACTCCCACCATTGGGAATAAAGAGAAATTAATTCAAACACTTTAGCACGAATTCATTTTTTCCCAATGGACATCAAGAGAAATGGAAATATTGGGTCATGCAGAGGATAAACTTACTGAATCTCGGTTTGGAACTGCAGAGGTTGTCTTTGATGGTGCCATTGTTTGCCTTTTGGCAGTGGCAGAAGCTGTAACTGCCCTCAATCTTGGTGTTCTTTCAACTGTTGAGAACTTTGTGGCTTTTGATGTGTCAGCATTGTATTTGTTACGTACACAACCTACAGATAGTTCATAGATTTTCTCTTCTGAACAAGAGGATAATCCATGTGCTCTTTGAGTAGAACACTGAGAAACTTGTTCAGTTCCAGAAATACTAGGATTCAGTGCCCTGTCCTTGCTAAATGACAAGAATTTATCTTGGTCAGAAAGAGTAGAAACAGATTCTGGCTCTACGTAGCGAGTTCTCCTTACGTAACTTGGCTCTGGCCATTGGAAAGGAAAAGTACTTCTTCTGGGGCTATTTAATTTAAGGTGAATCTTTTGAATGTAAGGCTGAAGATGCGGATGATTTAGTAATTCTGAAGCCTGTCAAAACAATCTGTGGTTATTGAAGAAGTCCACCAAAAGAAAGTTAGCCAAGAGACAATGCCATGCAAATTTTGCCTAATAAAGGATGAAAAAAAAGATATCAAATTAAATTTGAAAATGTAGTAATGTCTCACATGAAAGGTATGGTGGCCGCCAAATTGCTCAACTTAAAACTTTTACAACAACTTTCAAAGTTGCTTCATAAAATAGAAGTGAAACTTAAACTAATGATGATGACTACAAGGATAATATCAAATTAAAACCACATATATTATATATGGTCAACACAAGAATAGATGAAGAGATCAAAGGAAAAGTAGGCATGACCTTTATATCGCATGCTTAACATTTACTGCACCCAAAAGTATGGTGAATATGGAGAGGAAATGCCTAGGATAAAGGTCTAAACAAATAATCCTCTGACTAGCCTTCTGGCTTTTGACGTGCATGTTGATGTACATGCTAAAGGCTTTTGCTTAACTACTTATTTATATAGTATTTTGTATACTATTATCCATTCTCAGAAGCTTCTTCCGCCTTGTTAACCCATACATATTATCTCCTTAAAAAGTGATGAAAGTGGTAGCCAAAGCACTTTAAGTTTTGACATTCTTATATGAAAAATAATGTAAAAGTTACCATATATCCAAATTTCCTAACCTTTCTATAGTTTACTCCTATCACGTAAAAGTCGTGTATTATTTTAAAATTTAAATCTCTCAATCTCTACCTTTCTGTATGCCTCTACAAATTAATGCTCTAGATATCTTCACATTGCCCATCTTGACCTCAATCTATATATTTTCAGTTGTACTTGAATTTTAATTTCTCTTAAATAATTAAACAAATATTGTCAAGTAGAAGTGTGAAACTAGAATCCTGTATATTTATGCTTATCCCATTACAGATTTTCCACTACCCAAGTCTCAAGTGACCCAAACAACAAGAAACAGCTCATTGCAGCACGTATGAACTTGAATAGCAATATCTTAAGAATGGGGCCCGAGGAAATAAAGTCAAATAATTTACTAGAATTGCTCCGCCTAACAACGCATAAGGTGGAAAATTTAAAATTAAAAAAAAAAAAGAGCAAAAATATAAATCGGCATCTGTCATACTGATAACATTTGTGTCATACTTGCACTAAATGACAATCCGATGCAATCATATAAGCCACATAATAGATAATGGCATATGCATATCATTTTACTTTTAGAGACTGGTTTTAATCTATACATCAATAGCACCTTAATAAACGTAATGAAGTTCCCAAATGATAAAACTTACAGTTGGCCTCAGCTCTGGATTTTTCCGCAGCATACTTTTGACAAGCCCCCGACTGAAAGAAGAAACATGTATGTAAAACAAGTCTCACAAATCAAGTCACTGAATGAGGTTCGTAACTTAAAGAGGGAATAATGATGAGGAGAATCAATGAGATGTAATATATAGAGGAAAGGGCATATACACAGAATAGGATTGCTCACTATTAACGGATCACCGTTGCAAAATGTGTAATGGTAAACCAATTCTGGTGACTGATTTACATGTCATCCTTCCAGTTCAACCATAATGTTTTGTACTTGTGTAAATCAAGTATATTGAAAAACGGTGTAAAATTTTAATTGATATGACACTTAACAATTAGCATGGATAACTTTGCAACGGAAGTGTTAAATTTCATATTCCACAAAAAAATTGGAAGCCTATGAGGGAGACCATAAAATCTAATGGTTGGTCTTACAAACTATGGGTGCGTAGTAGGGTTATTACCAATTACGAATTTGATTAATATCTGCATGTACGCAAACATGAACGAGCTTTATTATTATTATTTTCGTTAATCAATAACTATAGACACTAACATATCAGTTAGATAAAGCAGCTAAAAACAGAAAAGTCAAAGATTCTCACGAAACAGAGGACTCACAAAGCAGCAGTATACATAGCTGGCATGGGAGCTACTATACACTTGTTTATTTTGTTAATCAATGATTGTATGTCCTGCTCAAATGAAGACAATACAGAAAAAAAAAAAATTAAGAAGGTAGAGTCGATGATTTAATGTTGAGATATTAAAAAATGTGAAATACTGAGTTAGTATGCCATCATAAAAGGATGAGAAGCAAATCTTTCCAAAATGATACAACTAAAAGTCTCAAACATGAACATGAATACTTAAAAATCGAACAACATAGTTTTAATTGTTTTAATCAAATTTTTGCACCCTTAGAAAAATTTCCTATTTAAGACGACAAAGTTCCTGGCATTTCATTAAAAATAATGAGTACAAAAGCTTAGGATAGTCGCTTTAGAAATGCGAAATATTGAACGTCAGATATGCTTATAATCCAACAGCATAATTTTACTTCTAACCGAATTATTGTATCCCCAAGTACATTCTCCTACACAAGATTAACAAGTTTTGTAAATAACATTTCATGAGAAAAATGAATACAAAAGCTTTGGATCATAACTTACAAGTGCTTTAAAAGCTGGCTTGTGAGCAGCCATTTCATAGATACAGCATCCTGTCAAATGTTAATATGATATATACATTTGTTTATTTTGTCAATCAGAACAAATCACAAATGTAGTTAAAAAGATACTGCAAAACAGGGAACAAAAAAGAGTAATCAAGATTAGGCAATAGGAGTACAAATTCAAGCTATCATACCCAAAGACCAGATATCTGACTTGGAGCCATAGGGTATATCAGCAAGAAGCTCTGGGCACATATAACTTGGAGTCCCAACGACCTAAGTTTAGAGAAAAAGCAAACAGCAATTAATTCAGAAAAAAAAAATGTTGAAACAGTGAACAAAAAAATATTTTGTCAATATCACTCACTGAGGAAGCAAGATCATCAGATGTCAACATTTTAGCAAGACCAAAGTCCCCTGCATCCACAATGCATAGCATGCGGATAGTTATAACATACCAAATTCCAACTTAGAGATCAAATCTAGAGAGCAGTGTGAAGATAAAATGAGTAAGGCTATTTACCTAGACGAATATCTCGATCTTTTGTCAAGAATATATTTGAACACTGAAACAGTTGAAAATCACACATCAACATAAGGCTGTTCCTCAAAATTCTCTGATACATTAGCTACCTAACATCAGTTGTTTAACTTAAAGAAGTCCTGTCCATTACCTTGACGTCACGATGAAGGATATGATTTACATGCAAGTAATCAAGAGCCATCAACAATTGAACGAGCCACTTGCAAAGTTTCTGCATGCACAATGTTGACCTTTAACAATTATTTTATATAGTTCAAAAGATCTTGGGGCTGGAAATAGCAAAGGCTCAGTTGTGAATGGAGTTTTTATAAAAGTGATCAACCTCCTCAGAGAAGTTAACACCGTTGGCCTTCTTTATAGCTTCAGCCCTGTTCAACAGAGCCAAACGATTAAAAGATTACATAATTTGGCTAGTAAAAGACAATGTCTTAATAAATGCTCTAACTCAAATGTTTAAATTCAGAGCAAATTTATGACTTACATATCCCCTCCTTCACAATAGCCAATGATGATACATACAAAACAACCCTGCAAGTAAAGATACCAGCTTGGCTAAATTCAGTATCTGAAATCAATCAAATTTATGAACCAATATAATGGACTACAATAGAGGTTCTTCTTTAGATATTTCCATTACTATGATAAAAAAAATAAAGCGTCTGTAAACAAATAAGTAAAGACCAAAATACTAAATTTGAAGAATCCAAAATAAGGTTTACTTTGAACAAAACGTAAAAAGAAAAAAGGATTCTTGACAACCTTAGTAAGTCGAGCAAAAAGGCACACGCACAAACATGAAAATCAACAGAGTTAGAAAGCTCTGTTTGAAAACAATGCTAACCTTTTCAACCCAGGAATCTTTATACTCCACAATAAATGGATTTCGAACTTTAGATATAAGCTCCATCTGCAAGACAAAGAACCAACAAAGCGTCTTACAATCTAATTAATGAGAAACCCAGGCTTAAAGATCAACTTCAAATTTCAAGCTGCAAAAACTAACACAACAATGAATATTTCATTTTCTACATGAAAACATCTGGCATTCGCTAATCCCTTCCAGGAAAAGGACAATCATTCAATAAAAACCAACATTAAGTGGGTTACCTCCTGGTGAGCAGATCTACGGGTTCTGTCAGTTTGGCGAGCAAGACGAATCTTTTTAAGGACATACCTAAAATATAAATGGCATAACTCAAAAAAAGTAGACTATATATATGATATAACAGGCTATGGATATTAGAAACACTTAATAAGTTCACAAACAAATACTTAACATATTAACCTGCAAAAGGATATATAATATCTTAAAACACATCTGAACAAGGTATTGGATGATACTCACTTTTTCTTTTCGTGCCTATGCCTCACAAGCAGAGCAGAACCAAATGCACCCTTGCCAATTTGTTCTAGAATTTCATACTGCTCCATTTGAACTAAACTCACTTTACCACTCACTACCAATGATAGAGTGAAATTCCTGGAAATGATAGCAAATAGCAACACTGATCTTATCATAAATAAATAATAACAGACAAACCCATAATATAACATAATCCGTTGCCGCTACAAATATGCTGAGCTATTTCCAATAACAAAATGATGATCAGATTGAGAACAATACATCCACAAGAAATAATTCTGCGGTGGTAACTGACAACTCTACCAGATTCTTGCAGAACAAGATCTGGAATCTGGACATAAAAATAGAACACGGCTAAAATCATGTAAGTATTTACCACTTTCTGCAGACATGAACCTTTCTCGGGACTAATCATTTCCAAACTATAATTATATAAACATAAAAAGCTGTCATACAATAGGAGAGCTGTGTAATAAAGAGCACTAAATGTGACCAATCAGTTCTGGTTTGTTTCTTTACGTTCTTTAATCGTTCAAAGGCCAATACCAGCAATTATGTGGTTAGGTTTTAACGACAATCATTCAACACTGCTGAATAGGCAATCCATAGCATCTTAAGTTCCGAGATCATTCTCCTTATTGTCATGTTTATAACTTTACAAAATTACACCCCCGACCCCCAAAAATTAGATTCTTTTAGAATATAAAATTCAAACTTGCAAACTAAAAAGTGGAACAAAACACAGAAATTCAACTCCATAAAAACCCAGTTACATTAGACATGACTTTTATTTCATGTCATCGTAATTACAAATAACAAATGCATAATTCAGATTATCAAGTCGGCAGCTAACCATAGACTCCCCATATTCTCCGTAAGCTGTGTGAAACTTGACAATTAATAACAAAAAAAATTACAAATAAGTGTTTCATAATTCAGTTAGTTTACCAATGATGAATGAAACTGAAAACACAGAAGAGGGGGAAAATACAGAACTCTCAGTAACATACATAAGCACAGCAAGCAAGTAACTTACAAGGCAAAAACTATATACATATGACAAACAAGAGCAGAATCTACGATGAACTGTTATTAAAAGGAAAAAAACCTGAATTCGTGAAATTGAGAAGCAATTCGGCTAATGTTACAGAGAATTTTGCAATTGCAGTTTTGTGAAGTTAGCACTGAGCAGCCCCTGTTAATATTTTAAGCCAGCATAAACCATATCATATAAAAATATTATTAAACTATGATATTATAATGTTGTTGCTTATATTTTATTTTGAAATTGAGCAATCAATATTAGAAAGAGAGAGAGCGCCAAAACCATAGAAGAATTAAAGTGCACGCAAAAGGGACGTGTGATTCCAAAATGTGAAATTATTTTACTGTTACATAATTTTTTTTCATGCAAAAGCTTTGTACTATAATAAAAAAATAATATATATATATATATATATATATATATGATAAAGTGATTAAATGGTTAAAAAAATATTTTACAAATAATATAACTCTTACAAAAATAGTAAGAGAATGAGAAAGAGTCAAAAGTGTAGAAGTTATGAGAGCGCTTGACGACAAGAGAGGTGCACGGGTGGTCTGGCAATAACATACGTTATTAATTTTTAAGATAAATTATGGTTTTTCTCATATTTATTTTAATTTTTAATTTTCTTTTTATCTTTTTTTGTCTCTCAACCAAAAACATGTTCCCTAATTATTTTATCAAATTAGTAATTTTAATGATGAATGCTTCCTCTTATTACAAATATTACTCTTATTATTATAATAGTTTAATTTGCACAGTACTCCAACTTCTCTTAATTTAGTTTTGAAAAATGTTTGGATTATGAGATTTGAACAAATATTGATTAATCATTAAAAAAAACTTCATGACTCAATTGAAAGTCTACTGCTCGGTAATCTTCAAAGTTTTTTGACTTGTTTTTTTTTTAATTGGTGTATTCATTATCTAGTATATATATTTTTAATTAAAAATAATTGATTTACTTTAGGTTCGTCAGGTGTTTGATTTGCTATTTATGAAGAGCATTGTTTTTTTTTTTTAGAGTTAAGTGGTAGATGTTCAAGGTACATAAGGGTTAGGTCATTTTTATAAAATGACCATATTTATTTATTTTTTTTACCAATAATTTTTTTTTATTTTTATAATTATAAAAAAAAATCAAACTTACTAAACCCTATTCTTGTCTTTATAGAAAAAGTAACATCTATTTAACACTTCTAACAGTCCTTCCATCTACTTTTGATAACATCATCTACTTTTTTTTATAACATCAAACAATGCATTAATGATTTATAAATGAACCACACAAATTAGAAGAGATGAAATATTTAATTAAGCAAATAAAAATAATTTGAAACTTTAAATAAATAAATATTTATTTTTTATCAAAGAAGAGTTTTATTTTATATAAACTTGATTGAAAATTTATTAAAATCAGATTCAAAAAGCTTATGTTTAATCAAGAGTAATATTTGTAAAGGAATACTTGAATGCAATGGAAATATTCGGAAAAATATTTTACCAAAAATAAGTAAGAAAATATTTGCATATGCATATGTGTATTACGATACTCGTGTTAATTAAATTAATAATTATAGCTTTTTAATTTGATAGTGAAATTATTAGTAGACTATCGTAATCTTGTCATAAATGTATTTATTATTATTTTTTTCACTCAACTTTATTGTTTTAATTACCTAATAAAGATATACACTTTATTACTCAACAGTTCATCAATTGTCATTAGTACGTTAGACGTTTCTTCATAAATGATTTAAAAAAAATTAAACACAACCTAACTTTCATTACTATGTTTTGCAAATTTATTTATAAAATTCCTTAAAATACGTTTAACATGCATTATAAAATTATTTGATAAATTTAAATAAATTCTTCCAAATATTTCCTATAAATTGAGTAATCTCCTTCATACTATCCCATACTTGTTGACACTTTTTCATTTAAAAATATTTTAGAGGTCTAAAATATAAATCTTAAACAAGTTTTCCTTTTTATCTATCTGGAAATGAAAAAGTCCCATAGAGGATACTACATGCAAAAATAAATAAATAAATAGAAAAATATAACATATTCATTTTAAAGAAAACCTTTTTGAACTTACAAAATTAAATTTATTTCATATGTATAAAATAAGTTATCTCATTAAAAATAGGTACTTTTAGGAAAAAGAATACACTTATATTATATAGAGAGAGATATGTTCCACAACTAGAGATAAAGACATTTCATTGTATATAAGTGGGTACAAATCTCCCCTTATAAACTGGTTTTATGGGATTGAGTTGGGCTTAAAGTTCACTTCTTAACATGGTATCAAAGCCATTTAGAGTCTATCCTAGCAAGTGTTTGTTGGGCTTATCAGGGCACCCGCTATTGGGCCGTTATCGGATCACCTATAATATATTGTCTCGCACACGAGTTGTCACTCTCGGCGTGAGGGGTGTGTTGGAGATCCCACATCGACTAGATATAAGGACATTTCATTGTATATTAGTGGGTGCAAACCTCACCTTATAAACTGGTTTTATGGGGTTGAGTTGGACTTAAAGTTCACTTCTTAACAAGATACTAAACATTGTAAGAAAAATATATGTTGACATTTTCAAAAATATTTATTACTAAAAAATTGATTTTAATTATTTTAAAGAATTATGATAACCAAATTTTATAATTTTCATGTATAAACAAATTATCCTGCCAAATATATATTTTTTATAGAAACTCCTGATTAGTTTAACCATGTACCTAATCTATATAAAGCACACCCACTTTGCCTATTATTAATTTAAATTTTATGTTATGTTATATATATGTATATATATGTATGTATATTCAACTCTATATGAAAATGTTTTCCCATGTAGTTAGGTTTTTAGTTGATTCAGTGTCAATTCTGAGTTAAATATTTAAGTTGGGTTGTCCATATCTTCTTCTAAGCAAAATTAATGTTTGCCTTTATTATTCTTAATTCTTATATCAATCACTCATATTTGCACTTTTCTTTCTTAGAACATGTTTAATCATGAAACATCATATTTACATGTTTTTATTAGGTCATTATTATAATATATTTCTGGTAAACAAATTTAATAAAGAAATTGATGTCTCGAAATATGCTCATTTTCCCTCCTAACTTAGTATGCAAATGCCCTTTATAAGGAATACCTTCCTATGTTCTTTATTCTTTTTCATCAGTTATTTATTATTCCAACTTGTGTATTAACACTTAATAGTTTTATTTAGTTTTCTCAAATATATATTGGCGAAAAACTTGAAAAATGAATTGAACTCTTTTATATATTAGAATTAATACATGCATTTTACTATAAGCTTCTCACCTTAATATCTTAAAAGTTGAATTACATAAATTGATTTTAGTTAATAGAATATTAATTTTTACATTTTTTTTCTATAGGTATTATAGGGAAATTCAATTAAAAAAAATCTAAACATTTAACATATTATATTGTAGACCAAGTTCATATCTGAGTAATGGCGTGGTAATGTAAGGTCATTGTTTTTTTTTCTATTTTGTTTTTTAATACTAACTGTTTTTTAACATAAAAATCATATTCAAATATTATACACTAAAATAACAATTATGATATTACATTTATTTAAAGTTTTTTGGAAAGGACATTTACATAAAGTTAATGCACAAGTATAACAAATATTTAACGCCCATTGTTTAAATATATATATATATATATATATATATATATATATATATATATTCTGAATAAAACAATTTTCTCCATCTTTTCTTTATCACTTTTGTGTCTTGAATTTCATTTATTTATTTTCTTAAAGTGCATTATCCTTTCAATCCCCAGGAGTACTAGTTATTTAAAATACTTTTTTTTTTGTAATCTATAATTATAAGATATTTTAGTAACTTTTTTATGCAAATCCTTTTTTCTACTTCTAATATACTTGAGGAGAATAAATATCATAATGGTATTTTTCATGTGAATATAAATGGTGTGAAATATCAATTTAAAAGTAGTCAAGTAATAATTACTGTTATACTTCTACACTTTATATTTTCAAAATATTCATGTCTATTTATCAATAAACATTTTTTCTCAAATATTTAAAACACTACAAGAAAATTATTAAATAAAAATCAATTTTAGAGACAAAAAATAATTAGTTACTATATTAATAAAATTAGACACTATTTTAGAGATTAAAAAAATATTGTTATCTAAATTATTTTATATTATTAATAAATGATTTTTAAATTAATATCTAATTAGATACCAAAGTTTTAATACTAACTTTAGAATTTAAATAATTGATAGTTAAAACTTAGATAACTAATTAGATATCAATTTAGAAACTATTTATCAATAACAGAAAATAATTTAGATACCAATAATTTTTTTAGTCTATAAAATAGTATCTACTTTAGTTAATATAGAAACTAATAATTTTTTGTTTCTAAAATTGATTTTTAATTAATGATTTTTTAGTAATGAAATATGATGTTAAATTAAACATTTCAATTTTTTTTAAGAATAATAAATTTAATTATTTTTTATAAACCATCCTAACATGAAATATTATATTTATATTTAATTTAGTATTATCATTTTAACACACAAATGGCATACCTTTTATTGACAAACAAATGTTGTACAAGTTATTCACACATTTAAATGGACTGGGCTTACTAAAGCTCCGGAATGGAAGTCAATGAAGGCTTCTTAAATGAAATTGGGCTATAAAGGGCCCCAACATATAATGGGTTTAGCTAAATGTCCCCAACATTAACATTAAGGCAATCGCTTTCTGCACCAACGATTTTAGACCTGTACCCAATAAACTTTTGAAATTATAAAATTATTCTTTATTTTGAAATTGAAAATTCATAATTAAGAAATAAATTCTTAAAGGAAATATGGAATAATTTTTGTGTTTTAAATAGTAGAATTGAAAAATCAAAATCTCATTTCAAAAAAATAATTTCAAACTACAGAAAATCCATGATAAATAACTCTTACTTCTTTCTCTTTCCTCTTTCATTTACTCCAAAAGTATTTAACCGGTTTTAGTAAACTTTACATTTGTTTTTCTTAATTAGGACTTGATTTCAGCCTTGGAAGGGTACATGCATTAAATACTAATTAATTAACACAGCTAAGTACAAAAAAACATGAAATATATATAATTTTATTGAGACGAGACTTTAATCTAGACTAACATTATTGTTATTATAGTTGAAGTTGTATCTTTCAGATATAATTTTTTCAGAATAAAATTGTGTCTACAATAACAAAACTTATCTCTAGTAATTACTTTTTTTTCCTATCTATATAATAAATCCAAATAATTTATTCATTTTAATGCTAAAATTCGAGAGTTTTGTCCCATAAAATCATCGATAAAAATATTAAACTGGTGGTTATCTCAATATATAAAATTTTAGGTATGGGGCTTGATTCATTTAACTTACGAATGAATAGACAAAAAATATGCTTTTTTTCATAAAACAAGTATTTTAACTATGAGCTTTTACCACACTACATAAGATTAAAAAAAACTATGAGGTGTAGAAAACAATTATTCAAACTTAGAAATAGAGGCACTCTAATCCAATTACACAATTATCACATAATCAATGAAATATATAATTGATCAAACTAACTAAAAACCTACAAAAATCTTTAGACCAATTTAAAGAATTTTTCAAATGACTTGTACACAACTGTTTAAGTGTTTTTTAAAAGGCCATACGATATCATTTAAGTGTTTAGTATTATATAAAGTAAAAACATATATTCAATTACCACAAGTTAATCAAGATTGATTGACCAAATTAAAACCAATTCAAGTATAAGTTTAAGAAAAATATAGACATCACAAGGTTTTGTGAAAATAATGAAGTTATGAATATATATATATATATATATATATATATAATTATTAAATAAAAATTAATTTTAGATAAAAATAATATTGATTAAATGAAATATTATTTTTTATATATTTTATAATAATAAAATTATTAAATAAAAACTAATTTTAAATAAAAAAATTAGTTATTATATTGGTTAAATTAAATATTATTTTATAGATTATTATTGATAATAAAAATTTATAAACTAGTTTTTAAATTAGTATTTAATTAGTTATGAAGGTTTTTAAATTTATAATTAATTAATTATTTTTTATATTTAAAATTAGTTTTTATTTAATAATTGTTTTAATAATATATTGGTGTGTGATTTTCTTTAAATACTTGGATGTTTCCTTTCTATCAAAATTGCAATACTAAGAATCACAAAAAATAAGATAAAAATTAGTGTTGAATAAAGTCATATAAAAGATAATGTACCTATTATCCGAAAATTTCAACATAAAACGAACATGTTATTGGATCAAGCGCAACCATTGATGCTCATATCACACTCATAAAATTGAAGAAGAAATGCACAAGTTTGAGGGGGCAAAACACTTAAAAGAAATAAAGTACATTGAGAAACATAATGTCGACCACCATTGATTACCGTAGCTATCACACAACAAATGCTATTGATTCAGTGTAAACAGTGAGCATTAAGGAAGCACTATATGTGGTGTGGCTTTAGGTTTAACATGTTTTCATTGTACACAAAAGCTACACACACATTATACCACCACCTTTCTACTTATGGAAACCCATTTTTAGTTTTAACTAAAAAATACAATAGTAATTTATTAGTGGATCGGGAGTCAAAAATGTATTTCTCACAGTTTAGACTGATTGAGAAAAGTGAAGTTCTTAATCAGATTTGGTTGAGTGTATAGAAATAAAAAGATCTTCAAGAACGGACACATAGACTATTTGAAGATTTTCTCGATAGTGCAAGTTTAGTTTTGAGTGACATTGAAGGTACGCTTAACATGTTTCTCTTACTCTAATTGGTGTCTTGAACGTTTTATTTGCATGAGGTCCATCAAAAAATATAAAGATTAGTGGTGAGGTGAGGAATAGTAATTTCATGGATAGAGGATGTTTTGTATACATCTCTTATATAAGAATTGAGATATCTCCGAAATATCTTTATTATTTATTTATTTTTTGGATAAAAAAAATTGTTAGAAAATAATATTTCAAAGAAAAAATCAATTTTTTTATGAACTAGAACATTGATTTAAATATTACTTATTGAAGAAATGATAATGTAGGGATATCGTGTGTGGAAGCGTAATAATTTCAACCAAAGATTATATGAGAAATTAAAGTAACAAGAAAAATGAGAATGATACCAGAATTTTTAGGTGGAAAACCCCTTTAAATAGAGGTAAAAAACCACCAGCGAGAGAGCCAAAAACCTTCCACTATAATGGTACTGGGAGTACAATGAATTCCTCTCAAACTAATAGATAAATAGCCTCAAAACAAATTCTCTCTATATGGGTTAAACACTTACACCCAAAGAAAAGAAATAGAGAGTATATGAAAGGAGAGAGAGAGGAAGCAAGTGTGTTGCTGTTTTTGTGTGTGTTACATTGGTTGAAAGAAGTCACTATATATAGTGGTTCTAGGAGACAACAACAATCAAAAGCAATTAATTGAGAATGGTAACCTCCCTTTGATGACAATTAATTATAAACGGTAAGTAACCTCCCATTGATTTTAGTTAATGACAAGAAAACGGACAGAAAAAAGGTGAGTCATATCCCACAAATCTCCACCTTGACTTGCCTTTGACTGGAACACTCTCTCGCCATGAAACCTTGATTAAGTATGGATAATACCAGCTAAGTTCAGGCAATGATCGAACTTAGCCGGTGGAAGTGCCTTCGTCAACATGTCTGCAGGATTTTCGGCTGTATGAATTTTTTCAACAATTATATCTCCCGTATCAACAATGTCTCGGATAAAATGGTGCTTAATTTCAATGTGCTTGGTCCTTGAGTGATACTTGTTGTTCCTGGTTAAGTGGACAGCACTCTGACTATCACAAAATATAACAAGAACATCTTGTTGAAGACCAAGTTCACTTACCAAGCCTCGAAGCCATATAGCCTCTTTGATACCTTCTGTAGCAACGATATATTCTGCTTCAGTGGTGGACAAGGCCGCAATGGCTTGAAGTGAAGAATACCAGCTGATAGCAGAACCACATAGGGTAAACATGTAGGCTGAAAGTGACCTTCTCCGATCTAAATCACCACCATAGTCAGCATCAACATAGCCAACTGCTCCTCCGGGATCGGCTCTATGTTGATCAAATACCAAACCAAGATCAGGAGAACCTTTTAGATAACGAAGTATCCATTTAACGGCTTCCCAGTGTGCCTTGCCTGGATTATGCATGAACCTGCTAACAATGCTAACAGCATAAGCTAAATCAGGCCTGGTACATACCATAGCATACATGAGACTTCCAATTGCATTTGAATACGGGACATGTGACATGCGCCTTTTGTCCTCGTCTGATTTTGGACACTGATCTGATGACAACTTGAAGTGGGCGGCAATTGGAGTATTAACAGCTTTGCAATCTCGCATTCCAAATTTGTCAAGCATCTTAAGAACATACTTCTTTTGTGATAGAAAAAGTTTTCCAGCTTGACGATCTCTGCTGATCTCCATTCCTAAAATTTTCTTAGCAGGACCTAAGTCCTTCATATCAAATTCACTGCTAAGCTGGGCCTTTAACTTGTTAACTAAAGATTTATCTTTTGCGGCAATCAACATGTCATCAACATATAACAACAAGTATATAAATGACCCATCGGATGTCTTTTGAAAATAGACACAATTATCATAGCTACTTCTGGAGTAGCCATGTCCAACCATGAAAGAATCAAACCTCTTATACCATTGTCTTGGTGATTGCTTCAAGCCGTAGAGAGATTTCTTCAAACGACATACATGGTCCTCCTTTCCAGGAATAAGGAACCCTTCAGGCTGCTGGATGTAAATTTCTTCCTCAAGATTACCATGAAGAAAAGCAGTTTTCACATCTAACTGTTCCAGCTCCAAATCATACAAGGCAACTAAAGCAAGTAATATACGTATTGAAGTATGACGAACAACAGGAGAAAATACTTCATTAAAGTCAATACCTTCCTCTTGATCAAAACCTCTTACAACAAATCTTGCTTTATTCCTTGTACTCTCAACACCAGGGATCCCTTCTTTTCTCTTAAAGATCCACTTGCAACTAATGACTCGTTTTCCTTCTGGTAACTTCACCAATTCCCATGTTTCGTTTTTGTGAAGACTCTCAACTTCTTCTTGCATAGCAGCAATCCACTTTGTTGAGTCGTCACTAGAGATAGCTTCATAGTAATTCTTGGGTTCACCTTCTTCACCCATCTCTTGAGCAATAGTTAAAGCATAAGCAATGTTGGCAGATTCTGCAATTAATCTTTGAGTCAGTTTTCTTGGTCTCTTTTGTGGAAGCTCTTGAGCCATAGGCCACGGCTGTGGTAACCCTCGTCGTTGAGGTGGACATTTCTCATGTGGTCTCAAATGTTCATTTGTACCATCAATAGCAGTAGCTTGATCATCTTGAATACTGGAGGAATTGGGAACGTTTTCCTCATGAGCAGGTGTTTTAATCTCAAACTCCACCTTCTCTCGAGCATCTTCCTGGTCACCTGTATCAATTGAGGAAATGACAGTATCTTTTACAGGAGAGAACATAGCAATTTCATTAAAGGTTACATTCCGACTGTGAATTACTTTGTGAGATTCTGGGTCATATAAACGATAGCCTTTAACCCCTAAGCCATAACCCAAGAAAATGCACTTCTTAGCACGAGGTTCTAATTTTCCCTCGTTTACATGAGAATAAGCAGGGCAACCAAATATTTTAAGATTAGAATAATCAACAGGGTTACCTGACCAAACTTCTTCTGGAATGTTGCAATCAATTGATCTGTTAGGAGAGCGATTTATCAGATAACATGCCGTTGAAGCCGTTTCAGCCCAAAAAGATTTCTTCAAACCAGAATGGGAGAGCATGCAACGAACTCTCTCCAGGATAGTCATATTCATCCTTTCTGCAACCCCGTTCTGTTGTGGAGTCCTTGGAATGGTGAGGTGTCTGGAAATGCCTTCCTTCTTGCAGAAATCATTGAATTCATTCGAACAAAACTCAAGGCCATTGTCTGTCCTTAGCCTTTTTATCTTCTTGCCAGTTTGATTCTCAATCAATAATTTCCACTCTTTAAAAGTGGAAAATGCTTCATTCTTATGTTTGAGAAAATACACCCAAAGTTTTCGTGAGAAATCATCAATAATTGTCATCATATAACAACATTTACCTCTGGAGGGAACTTTTGACGGACCCCAAAGATCCGAATGAATATAATCCAAGGTACCTTTGGTTCTGTGTATGGCTTTAGAAAAACTAACCTTTTTCTGCTTACCAAAAATGCAATGTTCGCAGAAATCAACCTTTCTAGTACAATGGTTACCATGGTGACCCTTCTTCTTGAGGATTAGAATTCCCTTCTCACTCATGTGGCCTAATCTCATATGCCACAACTTGGTGTTATCTGTGTTGGGTGAGGCAATAGCTGCAGAACCTGTAACTGTTGAACCCTGCAGCACATACAAACTATCACATCGAATTGCCTTTAGTAGCACAAGAGCTCCTTTAGACACTTTTAAAACTCCACCTTCAGCTGAGTATCTACACCCATGAGATTCAAGGGTGCCTAAGGAAATGAGATTCCGTTTCAAATCAGGGACATATCTGACACCTGTTAAAGTTCGAACAATTCCATCATGTGTTTTGATTTTGATTGTTCCTACACCAAAAACTTTGCATTGAGCATCGTTTCCCATCAAAACAAGACCATCATAAACTGGTTTATATGTGGTAAACCAGTCTCTATTGTGAGACATGTGAAAAGTACAACCAGAATCAAGAATCCATTCATTTTTAGACCTTTGTTCAGTGTTGGAAGCTACAAAACAATCCCCATCAGATTCAGTTTCAACAATACTAGCTTCGGCAGATCTTTCTGGTTGTTTACCATTTCCCTTATCTTCTCTATCTTGCTTATTTTTCAATTTATAACATTCAGAGATCTCGTGTCCCTTTTTCTTGCAATAACGACAATATTTGGAGTTCTTGCCTCTAGATTTTGACCTAGATTTATATTTATTGTTCCTACCTTTCTCTTGGTTTCTCCCTCTAACTACTAATCCTTCACCAGAACTTCCAGAATGAATTTCAGTATCAAATTTTTCTTTGGCTAGTAAATTAGTCTTGACATCATCAAAGCTTAAGGTAAGATAATTACCGTATAACATAATTTCTTTGAATTGTCGATACGAGGGTGGTAGAGAAACAATAAGTAGAACGGCTTTATCCTCATCATCAATTTTAACATCCAAATTTTCCAAATCAATTATGATGGAATTAAATTCATCAAGGTGAGATTGGATGGAAGTACCTTCTGACATTCGGAGTGTAAAAAGTCGCTCCTTTAACCGGAGTTTGTTTGCAAGACTTTTGGTCATGTATAGAGACTCCAATTTACTCCATATGCCTGCTGCAGTTTTCTCGTTGATGACCTCACGCAACACCTCACGAGACAAGCATAACTGGATTGTAGACAATGCCTTTTCATCCATCTCATCCCACTGCTCTTCTGTCATAGTGGTTGGCCTCGTCATTTTCCCTGTCAGAACTTTCTTTAAACCATTCTGGGTGAGAACAGCTAGCATCTGGACTCGCCAGATAGCAAAGCTGATTTTACCATCAAATTTCTCAATATCGAATTTCGACATTATTGAACAACAAATCTTGGTTGAATTATCGAAAAGCTCTGATGCCAATTTGTAGGGATATCGTGTGTGGAAGCGTAATAATTTCAACCAAAGATTATATGAGAAATTAAAGTAACAAGAAAAATGAGAATGATACCAGAATTTTTAGGTGGAAAACCCCTTTAAATAGAGGTAAAAAACCACCGGCGAGAGAGCCAAAAACCTTCCACTATAATGGTACTGGGAGTACAATGAATTCCTCTCAAACTAATAGATAAATAGCCTCAAAACAAATTCTCTCTATATGGGTTAAACACTTACACCCAAAGAAAAGAAATAGAGAGTATATGAAAGGAGAGAGAGAGGAAGCAAGTGTGTTGCTGTTTTTGTGTGTATTACATTGGTTGAAAGAAGTCACTATATATAGTGGTTCTAGGAGACAACAACAATCAAAAGCAATTAATTGAGAATGGTAACCTCCCTTTGATGACAATTAATTATAAACGGTAAGTAACCTCCCATTGATTTCAGTTAATGACAAGAAAACGGACAGAAAAAAGGTGAGTCATATCCCACAGATAAATATATAGAGATTTGTCCCTATACATCTTAATTATGTATGGATTTATAGAAAACATAAACTTAACAATAATTTTTTCGAAGAAAAGATCACGTGTTTTTGGAACTAGTAAACCAGATGTAATAAAAGAAAAACAGTAGTAGTAAGTCTTTATAATAGTATATAAGTAATATTGTTTTAAAGACATAGTACCTACATTACAAACTATGTATGAATCGCCAACCTGACCAGTGAAATTTAGGAACCACACATCTTGAAATCATTGTTAAATTTCAACAATCAACAGTGAACAATTCTGCAATTGCAAATTTATGGTGAATATCAAGTGTGCATGTGAGTTGGTCTATCCGATTGGACAAAAAATTAGTGATATAAATGGTCCGAACTAGTTATTGGATTAGAGATGTTATCGAATCAGAATTTTCTCATTAATTTGATAAAGTGGTATGGTTGGAATGGAACTCAATCATGATAATATATGTTGAAAATAAAATTATATATATATATATATATATATATATATATATATATATATATAAAATGTAGGTTTTCAACTTTCGAAAGTTAGTTTTCAAATGTTCTATCTACTACGTCTATTTGGTCTTAATTTTTTAAAATTTAACGAAGATTTATAACAATTTAAATATATTTCTCTCTTAATTATTAATATATTTTTTAATATAAAATTATGATAGAATTTCAAATTTTAAAGAGATACAAATTTTAAAAGAGACAATATCTTTTAAATAGTAATTAACTTTAATAATACTAATTTCAAAGAATTTAAGATTAAACATTTTAAATTTTTTAGACTTTGATAACTTTTCAAGTGCTAAAAAGTCTTGGGCTAATAACTTATTAACTCAAACTTCTTGCAAACTTGAAAGATACACCTTATGATTCGGTTTCCTTCTTGAAAAAAATGTATTTACATTGAAAATTAATTACCCACAGGCATGGATAAATAATGTGTGTGAAATTATTGCATTAATAGCCACCAAAACCATGAAAAGAAGGGGAAGACGTTGTTGACAACAAGCTCCCAACAAATTGAGGGCCTCACTTTAACACAACAAAACATAAATTAAATCTAAATTAATAATTTTAATTTTTCATTTTCATCATTTTCTATAAATCAAGTCGTTACCGAAACTTGATTTATAAGATTGCATCAAATATTCCAACTACCTCACCGAATAATCTATCCTTCTAACACTAAAATGTCCCTATAAATGTTGTTGCACTAATTTAATTATGACACTTTCACACTAAAAATTGCATCACATGTTCCCTTGTCAACTTAAAGCCTAGTCATAGTTGAACTAAAATTATGCATATATCAAATCCTTTGTCTTTTTTAATCAATAAGAAAAAAATAAATAAATAAATAAAAATTATTGTAGAGGTGATCAAATCCTTATACAAAATCAAATAAAACAAAGATCATCTCTTCCCTTACAGCTTGTCAAAGACTTCTTACTAGACCAACAGAAAACAAGCCAACACGCAAATCTTACCTTAACAAACCAAATTTGTGTCTCGAAGATTGATTGAAATGAAAGAGAAAAATAAAGAAAATGCATTTCTAATTTTTATTTAGACCTACCTTTATTACTATTAATGTTGGAAGCAGGATTTGAACATAAGTCCTTCCAGTCACCAGAGAAGCTTTAACCACTAAACCAGACAAGTTCTTCTGTCATATTACGATTTTTATTATACTTATATTAATGTTAATAATATAAATTATATTAATATTAATATTCATAAGAGAAATTAGAGGAGGAAGAGGAAGAGAAGGAGGAAGAGAAGGAAGAGGAAGAGGAGAGGAGGAGGAATAGAAGAGGAAGAGGACTAGGGAGATTATTAACACGAGAGGACGAGGAGGAACAGGAGAGGAAGAGGAGGAAGAGGATAGGAGAGAAGAGGGAGAGGGGAAGAGGAGAGGAGGAGGAAGAGAGGAGGGAGGGGAGGAAGAGGGGAGGAGAGGAGGAAGAGGAGGAAGAAGAGGAAGAGGAGGAGGAAGAGAGGAAAAGAGGGAGGAAGAGGAAAAAAACGAAGAGAAGAGGAGGAAAAGAGGAAGAAGAGGAAGAAGAGAGGAGGAAGAGGACGAAGGAGAGGAAAGGAGGAAGAGGGAGGAACAAGAGGAAGAAGAAAGAAGAGGGAGAAGAGAAGAAGAAAGAATAGGAAGAAGAAAGAAGAGGAAGAAGAGGAAGAATAAAGAAGAGGAAAGAGGAACAAGATTAAGAAGAGGAAGAAGAAAGAAGAGGAAAGAGAACAAGAGGAAGAATATTAATAATATAATAATAAATAATATTAAATATTAATAATATTAATAATATTAATAATAAATAATATTAAATATTAATAATATTAATAATATTAATAATATTCATAACATTAATAATATTATTAACAATAATAATATTAATAACAATAATAATATTAATAACAATCTTAAAAATAATAATAATTATAATAAAAATCATAATATTGTAAAAGAATTTGTCTGGTGTAGTGGTTAAGGTTTTTTCTCTTATTGAAGAAACCTAGCTTCGATTCCCACCTGCAGATTTTGTTTTGTCAATTTTTCTTGTAGTATTGGTGTTGCATAAATTTCATTTTTCAATTCTTTACGACAAAATTGTATTAGGACCCTCTTTTAACTCTATGGCAACTCCTATTTTTTATTAGCAAAAGAATAAAATAAATAAATGTAGAGCATTTTAGAGATGTTCCAACCATATTATACACGAAGGTTATGTTTCTTACATAATCTTAAAAATAAAAAAAAAATCCAAAACCAGCCTAGAATCATACAAACAAAACTATCAAAGATGTAAAAACATGAAAAAAGAGCTAACTAATTCTCATCCCTATAGAGATAATTTCAAGAAAAGAACAAAAATGAGCCCCAAAAAACTAATAAATTTAATCTGATAGATTCAACAACATATACCAACTCTTATACTTTTACCTTAATTGCAGAAGGCTTGAATCAATATTGTCTTTTACTAGCTAAGACAATAGTATATATTAGGTAAGTTCATGAAATTTACAAGAGTTAGAAAATATTAAACCCTCAAAAGACGTGAGTGATAGTTGAAAGTGGAAAGGGGAGCTAGAAGGGCATTATACGGTTAAATCAACCTATGAAATTATAAATAAAAAAGATGAGGAGGAAATATTTAGTTTTTATTTAATCATATGGAAATTAAAAGTGATACCTAATGCTGCCCATTTTGTTTGGAGATTGAGCTTGAATAGGATAGTCACAAGGGACAACCTTAAGATAAGAGATGTACCTATAGCCTCTAATTGATGTGTTATGAGTAGGGAAGAAGAAGAGTCTACCAATCACTTATTTTTTTAATGCAAAGTTGCCCGGTATGTTTGTGACTTATGTAGTAAATGGATTGAAGAATTTAGTGTGGAACATAAGTAGGTAGAACAAAATTTTTATCATTTCATAATGAAAAACTTAAACACATTCGAAAATTTGATATGGAAAGTCATGTGGATGGCACTGGTGAAAGGAATTTGGGAACAAAGGAATAAAGTGATAATTAATAATGGAATAATAGATGGAGAGGACATTTTTTTAGGGACGTAATTGAAAACTTGGGTATGGATAACAAACAAAATATCAAAGATTGTTTTTTTATATTCAAAATGGTGCATGTGTGCTAGATAATAAGTATCAAAAGTTAATTTTTTGGTGGATAATCAAATGTGGGTGTTTTGGGTTGGGACAAAAAGGGGGTAGTCTTTAGATGCATGTTGGTAAACAAGGGGCTCTTTTTTTTATTGGATATCTTATTTTTTGCTATATGTACAGAGCTACTGGTTCTCTTTCTGTTTTGCAGGATTGAAGGGATTTTAGTCGAGTTTTCATCTTGTTGGAAATTTTGCATGTGATAATGTCTAGGAGAATCAATATTGTTGAAGTGGAGGGGCTCCGTGTGAGGTGGAGATAAGTCAACAATACTTGAATTCATATGCAGAAAGGTGCAAGGGTGAATATGAATTTCAAGCCAAAGTTTTTGAAGTGGTAGCAGGGGGAACATAAAATATATAGAGTCTTTTTTACTTTTTCAATGCTATTAAGAAAATGGTAGGTTGGAATGTTTGTTTTTTGATGGAGTATGTCACAATTGAATGTTTGTTAGGTTGTGTTAATTAATCCAGAACTATTGTAGAACTATTCTGAGACGTTGGATTTTCATTTTCTTTGAGGCGGAATATTTTTTTCATATAAGAATTGAGGTATTCTCAAATATCTTTATTTATTTAATTTTTTTTTATAAAAAAATAGTTTATAAAATAAAATAAATTTAATTTTGTTCTTGTTTGAGAAATAACATGAATTTATTATTATTATTTTTGCTTGATGTTTTGTTAAGGTTAATTTTATGACTTTTACCTCGTTCTAATTAACATTCAATACATAGGAAAAAATACCAAGTCAATCTTTCTTGACATAATATATATTAATTTTAATATGATATTATTTAAAATTAAGGAAACTTGCAAGATAACAATTAACATCAATAATATCTATATAAATATAATATCATTTTAGAAAATAATATTTACTAAAAACAATACTTGACATATTTTTCGATAAACAAAATTTATTTTTAAAATAGATTGAGTATAATATTTTAAAATTAAAGTTTAAATATTTTTCTTTTCTTTTTACTTTCACATGAAATTGATTTTTGTTTATAGTCAAACCTTTAGATATTTTAAATATTTGTAGTAAGGAAACTATTGAGTTTATACTTGCATATTGACTTATTGTTAAGTAAATGTTATAATATTATAATACAATTTATGCTGAAAATTTGTTTGTTAGAAACTCGCTGTAACTCATTCCAATAATTTACTTATTTAAGAGATTTAAAATTTAAATTAAAAATAAATTAATTTCATCTAATAATACATGAATGAAAAATATATTTAATAAAAAAAATTATAAAAAATTTCTTTAAGCAAACTTTAGTTATTAGAATATGGGTGAATATCATGAAAATACTAATAAAGATGATAAAAGCTTAACTAACTAACGACCACTCAGTTCCAAGACAACAATAATATAACACTAACGGTGACGCAGGCCACAGTTTGTCCATGTTATAATCGATTTTAGTGGGGGGTCCTTCTATAAGCATGCGCTGCCATAACCTTTTAACTCAATTATTATTCTAAATGGATTTCAGCCACAACTTAGGGTCCCCAGCTGCAGCAACATTCGAATTACAATACAATGTCCTCATCATGCTATCATATGAATCCTAAGTCAATATGTTCCATTATAATAACCGCCCAAATTTATGTTCTTCTGCTATGTCTTGCTACTCTTTAGAGAATATGGGAGATTCATGTCTGTGCCACTATGATTACATGCATTTCTATGTACCCAAAATAGTAGTCAAGAAATAATAATGCTGACAAAGGGAATCAAATCCATCTTCATGAAGTCAACGCCCAGCTTTATTTGCACCCATAACTCACAGTGCAGTATATGTTTGTATGAAAATGAAAAAAAAGAAAACTGGGGATGATTAAAATATTTAGCATCACCATAAAAAAGCGTGATGAAACAGATACGAAACATATATATACAGTGTTAAAGGTGCAGAAACAGTTTTTAACAATGATGAGAATCGAACATAAAGTTGGGGAGATAAGGTACATGCAGTGCAGGAACTGATCAAACGTTGTTATACTTCGAATGAATTCAACCTCTTCCTTATCATTTTGTGTGTGGTGTTGGAGATACATATTTAAAGTCATTCACATCTGAATAATAGTATTCTAACAATATTTGTTTTATTTTTAATTTAAAATTCTAATACATATTATTATATTATTAAAGTGGATTATTAAGTGAATGTAATTTTTTGAAAGTGTTAAAATCAAATTCTAAGATATGTTTATTTATAAGTTATTGGTTTTCTATATTAAAATTTGTCGACAACTTTTTGAAAAAGTGATAGAAATGGATTGTGTGTATTAATAAAATATAGCTTTTTTTTTATATTTTGAATCTGAATCAAATTTAAATTTTTTAAACTTATTTTGAATTTGTCTCACAAAAATATATAAAAATAAAATATTGAACATTATTTTTGAAATCTAAATTATATTTGGAAATTTTCTTGTATCTCTTTAGTCTACATTGTCATCGTAATCTAAACCTTTTGATTAATTTCTTTCTTTCTTAACCATCTTTGACATCTTTGAGTAAACAGTGGAATATTGAAATTTAATTAGGGGTATGACATTCTTCACACATAACATTTAATATCATGAATAAAATTAATAAACATTAGTCTTTGTTTAGTTAAATTAATTAGGTTCAATTTACCTGTATTATATATATATATATACATATATATATATATACATATATATATATGTATATATATATATACACCGAGAATAAAGATTTACGATAATACATATAAAATTAGATAAATCATAAATTCATAATGTGATGAGAGCTAGAAAAATAGAGACTTATACATAAATAAAATTAATTCCTCTTTTTTTTTCATGTTTTTTCTTTCTTTCGGTCACCTTTTTTTTTCCTCTCTCATTCTTTTAATGTTCGAGCTTCAGTTCTCGATCGAAAATATATCTGTAAAAGATTTTCTGACACTTAAGTAAGGATTTGGTATTTAGGTGCTATTAATTTTATATTAATTATGTACATTTTGTTTTGTCTGTTGTACCTATTTATACACCTGTGATGATTCTTGTTATCGATGAGTCGTAATTAGCATGCATAATCATGATTAAAAGATTATTATCTAATTTAACATGTATTAATTATCCTTTTTAGCTTGATGTATTTCACACAAGTCAGCCAGTCAACATCCAATACTGAGGGTTTCCAGATTGTCTGACCTCGACCAATACACATACTATTGGAAATCTCTCCTTAATTTAATGAGAGGCTATGATCAATGAATCTTGGTAATTGATCTATTAAGTATATTCAATGATGGACATTCCAAAGTCTTGAAATTATATCTCTTGAAGACTATGAAGTTCAACCTAGAAAGTTGAAGATAGTATTTTCAAGGTAACTTGAAAATATGACAAATATTAATTATCCAGTATCTCTTCACGAAGAAGTCTTCATCTCATTCTCTATATATAAAGGGAACTTGTGAGGAAGATAAAGACAAACAAGTGAGAAGAGCAATATAGAGAGTAAATGAGAAAATTGATATCCACCATAATGTGAGATTAGAAATCCTAGTAAAAGACCAGAGAGATATTATATTTCATCCTTATTGGGTGAGATTAAGTATTATCCCCAGAGTAAGAAAAACAAATATTATAATTCTACTTCATAAGGAGACATTTTCTGGACTAGATCCCATTGATTTTTATTTCTCAAGTTGGGAAGGTTTCTTTGCGTTAAAAATTCTTGGTGTCATTATTCTATTTTGCTTTATTTTCTTTTGTCTGATTATTGCTTTCACAAATGTCCATTTTGTATTTATACTAAGAAGAGAGAATTAGTTCTAATCTTCCCAACACATACAGTGATACATTCAATACATTATACAATATAATCACAAGAACTAAATACTAATGAGACATAAGTTTACAATTTTATAATGATAATACTTTTATGTTGTACTTATCAAATTAACATTTAATGTGACATGAAAATCCACAACCCACCTAATGTCATTATTAATATATGTTAGAACCTCTTCAAACACTACAAGAAAATCATTAAATAAAAACCAATTTTAGAAAAAAAAAATTAGTTGCTAAATTGACTAAATTAGAGACCATTTTAGAAACATTTTTTTTTTGTAATTTTTAAATTAGTTTCTATTATTGTTAAATAGTTTCTAAATTTGTATCTAACTAGTTACCAAGATTTTTACTACCAAATTTAAAATCTAAATAATTGGTAATTAAAATATTTTATAATATATAGATAAGTGCAAATCTCATCTTATAAGTTGATTATATAAAGTCGAGTTAGATTTATAAAATATATTTTTTTGATCTACATCAATTAGGAATAAAGACATTTCATAAATATATATATATATATATATATATATATATATATATATATATAAACCTTATTTTTTAAATTAATTTTATAAAATTGAATTACACTTAAATTTTATTTTTTTTAAGAATAGTATTTTTTGGACGACGATAATACTTAAACCAATTAAAAACGTTGAATGTGAGGAAACAAAAAATGAAAGGAGTGAGTAGCTAGGGAAAGAGTGGTTTGCGTATGGGGAAGGCGAAAAACAAACAAAGGTCAAAGGATTGAAGATGGTAAGAGGAAGAGATTCATAAATCTCAGAAATTGAACCATATAAAGTGGTAGGCTCCACCCCTGGTACAGAATTGCAATGGATTCACCCACAACCTCTACATTCATAAACTGCCTTTAGGAAACAATAATTTGGTAGGACACAGTATCACGCAAGAGATGCCACTATAATGTTTCCCTCCAAAACCGAAAGTTGCACATTGCTAATCACATTTTTTGGAGAACAATCTGGTGTCGGTGCAGATAGACTCTCCCAGTCCAACTAGCTTTTGTTGCCACTCATTTATTCAAAAAGCCTATCATTCCATCCTAAACCATTTTTTCTCACATTAAAAATAGATTTAGTTCAATACTGAGAGTATACAATAATTTTTATGTACCAATCCATCATCAATTGTCTAACAATAGTAGAGTATGATCAATTCATCATTAATCAGATGTCAAACCATATAACCTTTAAGATAATTTATGTAAAAATCAATAAATTTATCATATATACATTATTTTGTGATTTAAAGATAATAAAAATTTGTTTTATAATGTTACTACATAACTTATTCTATCTTTATTATCAATATAGGGATTTATGGTTGATAATAGCTCTCAAATGCATAATTAAATTGTTAATTTTAAATTTGTGGTTATAATGTAATATATATTTGACATAATGGTGTAAATTGAGTAAAAAAAATTAGGATCTAGGATTACCGTTAACTTATGTTAACTTATGTAAATCTTACCAATATTTTCTCACTAATTTATCTCATCCAAAACATATCCAAATAAGAGATTTATATAAATGATATAAATCGACTTTGATAAGCAACTTTATCATAAATAATTAAATCATAATTAAATTATCATTAAGCTATAACATATAAGTAAAAGTAAATATTATGTCAGAAACAACTTTTTAAGATTGGATTAGATTTAAAATCTACTTTTAAGATAATATGAAAATATACTTTAACAAGATTTGTTAAATTTACTCTTTCATTTGTTATTGGCTACTATAAAACAATTATAAGACATTCTAAAATATTTAGTTTTATGTTTTGGATGTACAACTTTTAGTGTGACTGGATGTATTCGGATGTCACATTTACTATAATGACTAAATTTAATACATATAGAGATACATCAATCCGTATACAAGAAAATGTTAAAGATAAAGATATATTTAAAGATAAGAAAAAAATAGATCAATTAAGAAAGAGAGTCCTCCCAAGTATAATTGTTGATGTTAACCATCGCTTAGTGCAACAAAGCTATAATAGGTCCAAAAATAATATAGAAACTTGAGTCATTCTTGAAAAACTTTAGTTTTGTATCATACATTAAATTGCTTGATCATTCTCCTTCGTTACATTTACATGGCTCAATCTCCTGTACTTTTTCCTTCACTTTTTTTGGAAGCAAATTATGATTTGTATATTTGGATTAGCCATCTACCCTTATGTGTATTGGTTTTCTTGCAAAATACCCTTCAACAAGCCAATCCATTACAAAAACATGTATACTAATATTCAACAATCTATTCCAAGTGGTTATAGTTTGTTTATCTCAATAACACACCTAACTACACATATATGTAAGCCATTTCCATTCCCCAACCCAAATATACAACGCTATGCAATTACTATCCTTATGTGCAAGGTGTATATTACTAATACTATCTTTGTCTACATTTGTCCTCTTAACCAAAGTTACCCCATAAGAGTGGTACCTCACAAGGTTTTAAAACACACCAAAGGGCAAACATCAGTCATAATAAAAGTATTTAGCTTTAGAATTTTAATTTGTCATCCAACCCAACACCTAAGTTGCACAATTGTAAATACCTTAATAGAATTTGACACAATTTTTGGAAAGTAGATTATTTCCATCATTCCACAAGATTCAAATAACAACCATCAACATGTTCTTCCAGATCCTATTTTAACTAATAGATAATTGCACAAGATTAAATTGATTGAAATACTGTTTTGTTTGGGAGTGCATAATAATACTAACTTCCACCTAACTATTACACCTATTATAGAATCCCTTAGAAAGGGTACACATGAAGAATAAATGACTAACATTTTCTATTGCTTTTGCAAACAATGGACACAAGTTGTTTTCTGTAATCATGCCTATCCTAGCCAACTGATCTTTGGTAGCTATTATATCCAACAATGCCCTCCATGCACAAAATTGAGTTGATGGCAAAGATTTAACTTCCGAAAACATACTAAACAGTCCCCTTCCCCACTTATCCCTTTATTTTGCATTACCAAAATAAGAGTTAGATTATGTTTTACTTCATTTCCACTCGTCTAATGAATTAGAATTAAGGTGTTTTAAAGAAATGGCATTCATTATACTTTTTAGCTAGTTAATTTCTCAATTGTATCAATTTCTCTTCCATATATTCTTGATATATTCTGCTCTGTATTGATGATTGCTTAAACTAAAAGCTATTTATGTATAAGGATTGAGACACCCCTAAAGTGTTTCATTTTATTTTATTAATTCATTGCTGATAAAAATAAATAAATTTCTAAACCCAAATGCCATCATTTCGTTCCTCATCTCACTTATTAAAGAATAAGTACTCATTCTATTATTGCATAACTTCGAATAGGTCTTGATAAAGTTCTCTTTTCCAACCTACTTGTCATGAAAAAAACTAATTTTGGCTCCATTTCTCACCCATAATTTCAAATTATTCTCAAACCAATTATTCTCACATTCTTTTCACTGGCTACTTTTTTATAACTGAGTTTAAATATCACTTTATAAATCCATTTTATAAAATTAAATTAGATTTAAAATTTATTTTTTGAAAATTACTTATATAAGTATTTTAATTTAACTAATATCAAATTTTGAGTAAAAGAAGATTTTTTTTATGGGTACAAATTAGTTAAACAATGCTACTTATTTGAATACAAAAAATGTAAAGCAACTCACAAATATTTGTGTTGAAGATACTTTAAAGGATTGTATTATAGAGTTATCACAATGGAGGTGATAGTGTTAGGAGGAATTTTCTTTTTTGAAAAATCGAAATGTGATTAATTAAATGTTCTCCCAATACCCCCAATTAACTAATGCATTTGGCATCCATTAGATGTGAGTTTCTAGACACCCACAAATTCCAGCTAAGTAAGCAATAGATCTGTGAATGATGCACTCGATCTGAGAGACTTCGTTCTTGTTACTAATTTTTAAAAAGAAAATTGAGTTTCAGATGTTTCTTGTTTTTAAGTAACAATAATATTAAACAATCAACAATTTTTGTTTTCATAGAGACATTGATTTGATTCAACCCTCTCATGTTCCTCTCTATCCTTCCCTCTTTGTCGTAATGCTCGTCTTATCCAATACAATTATTTAAACATCCTGATTGTACCGTAAACGCGTAATACACTATATTCTAGGCTCCTAATTAATAATAATTATTAGTTTTTAAATAATGACATGATTCTAAGAAAAAATATATTAATTTTAATGTAGCATATAATTATTGTGTTGTTTGTCATATTACCCTAAAAGCGTACTTAACATGATGTTTGGATAATGTAAAAAATTACTTTATACAATTTAAGAGAAATACAAAATACTAGATGAAATAATGTGATTAAAAATTAAATATTACAAGAAAAATTATAATTATATTATTATTTTTATTTATTTTTTCTTCATTTGTAGATAAATTCATTATCTTCTTTTATTACAAATTATTTTAATTTCTTAAATTTTTAAAATATATTTTCAATATCTAAAATCACAATACGTGGAGGAAAAACTGGAAAGTAAAATTATATTAACTGTGGATAGTATTCCTACTCATCATTTTGTTAACACTATTAGAACTGATATTGTATTTTTTTTTTTAAATTTAAGATATTAAAAAATTAATTATTTTGAATATTAAAAATTCTATTATTAGAAACACAATTAGTTGTGCTTTTTTATCAGAAAAAAATATTAAATAAAATACTAAGGATATCTCAATCCTTTTATAAGCAGAAAATTATAAAAAAAAACAAAATAGGAGAATTTATCCCCTCCTAAATACTATCCATAGTTGTGTTGAGAGACCCTCAAAACTATCTCAACAAAAGAGTCATTATATAGGACCAGAATATTATACAAAAATAAATCCTATGAGAAAATCAAATTTGAAATGTAAGAGAAGTTTAATAATCATCATCAACAATGTAAACCAGCGGTACATGTTTACAACACATCTCAAAACCCAGGATCAAAGCAAGAAATGTTAAAATAGGTAGTTGAATATAGATTCAACATTTTTTCTAAAATTGTTATTTGTTGTCCCCATGGTTGCACTCTCTTCATTTAGAGCCTTCAAATGTATTTGCTTTGAATCAAGTCATCTAAGCACAATATTACAAGAAAATAATTAGCAATTGTCGCTTAGCATTAGTGAAAGATACCTTCAAGGTAACCAATTCCAAAAGTAACAACAAATGGAAGCGCATAAGAAAAGGGATCATGTCACACATATGGCATCTATAAATTAGAGTACTCATATGTTGATCTATAGAAACTAGAATATTTGTATGGAGTTAAACACTACAAGAAAATCATTAAATAAAAATTAATTTTAGAGATAAAAAATAATTAATTGCTCTATTTACTAAATTAGATACTATTTTAGAGACTAAAAAAGTTTTTAATTTTTAAATTAGTTTTTATTATTAATAAATAGTTTCTAAATTAAGTATCTAATTAGCTACCAAGGTTTTAACTACCAATATTTGGTAGAAAAAACTTTGGTAGCTAATTTAGAAGCTATTAATCAATAACATAAACTAATGTAGAAACTAAAAACTTTTTTAGTTTCTAAAATAATATATAATTTAGTCAATATAGTGATTAATTATTTTTAATATCTAAAATTTGTTACTATTTAATAATTTTCTAGTAGTAGAGATACGTCACCAATAATCTATCAACAGAAGTCGTCAAATGCATTTCAACATCAACAGTAACTTCTGTATGTTACAGATTATGTCAATATTTTCACCCATCATCCTCTTTGTCTAATATCAGCTGACTTATCTTGAGATCTCTCCAAATATCCTTAATTATCTTAGGATTCTTTATGGTTAGTATTCTAACTCATAGTTGCTTTTGTATGCTTATGATGCAGAACTTTGGATAGATACATAAGTGTATGAAAAACTTGCCTTTCTAGAATTATATATTTCTAATTCCTGCTCAAGTCTTTAATTGAGTGTTTGTAAAAACGTCCTCTTCATCTATGACTTCATTTCTAAATAGCACATTATTTTCAGTGTTTTCATGTCGTTCTTATATTTCCATTCACATCATTTTGTTGAAACCAAGCATATGAAACTGATGGAAATTTTATGTGATATTATTTTACGTAACAAATGTAAGACCTATCCATTTATTATCTATATTTTAGACCAAGCTAGAGACACCTTACAGTTCAAGAATAAGTGTTGGATAAACTCTTCCAGTTCATTACATGGGACACAGAACCTGCACTGTACTTTTTATTTCTCTATGTACAAGTTTGTCCCTAGTTGCAATTCTATTTAGGTCAATTCTCCAAATGAAGTGTTTTGCATTAGGGATTGCATATGTTCTCCATATTAATTTAAAAATTCCATCCATTTCATCACTAATCTTATTTTGTAAGATTTTGTATTTAGAGTTGATAGCATATGTCTCGGTCTCTTCTCCCTTCCACTTCCAATGATCTAGACACTGTAATGTTTGGTGACTATTTGTTTCTTAAATCATAAACCTAATTTAATTCCCACATGAACCATTCACTTCACTCAAAATTTCATTCCCAAACCTTATTATTCCATTCCCACTTATGAATTTTTTCCATCTTAATATTAGAATTGTTATATAGCCTAGGGTATTTTTCTGTCAAAGTTATCTCATCATTTCATGCATCGTTTCAGAATTTTATTGTTGTTCCCTTTCCCATACACCATATGATGTTATTATCAAACCATTTTTGCTCATGTTCAATTCCAGATATTTTCTTCAAGTCTTTCCACCATTCCGATTCGTATTTAGAATGAGTGTTTTTGTTTATCTGTCTTTAATCCTCATATTTTAAAACATTTTTTATTTTTTATTTTTTTAGTTGCATACCTTCGTTTCTATTTTACAAGTAATGCTTCATTAAAACTTTTTATATCTTTTATATACCTAGTTCTCCAAATTTTGTGCGCTTACAAATTGTTGTCTATTTCACCTAAACTATTTTCTTTCTCTCTGTTCTCCATCTCTATTGTCTTTGAATTTTTGTAATATTCGTTATCACAAATTTTAGAGCTAGGGAGAAAGATAAAAAGAATAAAAGAAGTGCAATGATAATTGATTCAATCAAGCGAACTCTATCTGCAAATGGAAATACCATTCCACTGCAGATATCTTATTTTATATTTTGATTATATTATCCCACATCCTAAATTTTCTTAGATTTTCCCTTATTGAAATGCCGGTATATGTGAACGATATTGACATTTTTTTTACAATTCAAAATGGCAGCATATCCATCTAAGAGAATATTATTCACCCGAACCTCCCTTAATTTGCTCTCAAAGATATTAACTTAGAGACTCAAATGCAATTTCTAAACATCTTAGAACAAATTCCAACACTATGATATTTTGCAATTTTTCTTCACATATAAATAAAATATCATCAATGTATTGAAGTATATTTATTTTTAGAGTTAAATATGTTTTACGTTCCTTTACTTTTATTCAAAATTGATTTTTGTTCTTAATCCAAACTTTAAACCTCTTGGTAATTATAGTAAGAAAATTATTGAAATGAATTATTGTCAATTTTTTTACATGACAAATAAATTATCAGTGTGAATTATGATATTAAAATATTTTATGTTGACTCATTGTTGATGTTAATGTTATAATATAATACAGCCAATCCTTAAAATTCATTTGTTATGGTAAAAAAAAAAATAGTCATTTCAATAATTTTCTTAATATAAGTATTTAAAAGGTCTAAAGTTTGACTAAAAATAAAAATCAATTTTGTGTAATAGTATGAACACTAAAAAAATATTTAATTTTTATTTTTAGATTTATTTTTCCTATTTTTACTCCTTCTATATGCACAATTAATTATGTATTAAAATTAATTATTATTTTTTAATTAATATGGACTGGTTGATAAGATCTGTAATTCAAGTCACGGGTCCAGGATGTACTGAAGTCAACTTGAAGCTTTAGATTGTCTCTTTTCAATAAGTAAAGATAGATAGAGAAATAAATAAATAAAATTAGATCTGTCACCTTGTTTATATAACTTTTAATGTTAGATTATCAAATCTTAAGTAGAATCAATATTTAACATATTGAGATAGGTCTAATATAAAATAAGTGATTTGTTAAAAAAAAAATTAAGCTACTATTAATTACGATGCTATAGAAATCCGATCATATTGTACGTTACGAGATATAGAAATTTTAATCATAGGTAATTAATTATATGTTCCTTTTGTACTAGGGGAAAAAAGAGTAGATACTCGTGACATGACA
Organism: Phaseolus lunatus; assembly: GCA_013389735.1. Classification (NCBI taxonomy): domain Eukaryota; kingdom Viridiplantae; phylum Streptophyta; class Magnoliopsida; order Fabales; family Fabaceae; genus Phaseolus; species Phaseolus lunatus. Next base: position 36,625,742 of record CM023857.1, on the reverse strand, counting down.
ATTGTCACAGTGTGAATCACGGAATTTGTTTCGTAAACTCTGCATTGAGGTCAATGTGTTGCGGCACGTATTCACATTGCCAACTCTAATTAAAAAAGTTATCATTATTTCATCAATTATTTTAATACTAGTTTTTCAGTTTTTATTTTCCTTCGTCGATCCATAGGATTACGAAACTTAAATCACCAATTCCATCCAAATAACAACTTGTATAATTTTTTTTCTCCAACTTGTTATGTTGGTCACGTGATCTTATTTTACTAGTTTTCTTATCAAAACTGGTAGAGAATTGTCTTACAGTGCAACTAAATTCAATCGAAAGGATTATAAGGAGTACTTTCAATCCAAATACAAAAATAAACACAACAGTAACTGAAATGTGTATTTAACGCACGCAATGGATTAACAAACTAGTCACAAATAATTGTTTTGTTTATTTATATAGAAAAGGCTAAATTATCTGTTTAGTTTATATATTTACATAATTGCTATAAAATACGGTTTTAAGATAAATATAAAAGAAAAATAATATAAAATAAAATCAATGTATTATCACAAAATAATAAATATTTTAATCATATATAGACTAATAGCCAAAAGAGGATGTAAAAAGTTAATAAAATTATGTTTTATTTGGATTAGGGAACACAGAGAATTTGAAAAAGTAAATTCGAAGTAATTTTGGAAAAATATGAATAAAGTTAAATTATTTAAATTAAGATATATAAAGTGAATTTATAAAAGAAATTTATTAAAATTTGTAAATGATATAATAATTGTGATTGAGTTTTTAATTTTTTTAAAATATTAAAATTATAAGTTTACAAATTTATATATATTTTTAAAATAATTTAAAACAGAAATATAAAATATTTTTATGTAGATTTTAGTTAATTAAAATTATACACATTAAAATTCAACCGAACAAAAACAATTTTTTATGTTTGTTTAAAATGATTTTTTAATAAAAATAAAAAAACCCGATAATTAGCGTGTGATATGTTTTTTTTAGTATATAAAAAAATTCATTAGTTATTACTTGACTTTTCTTTCTAATAAGACATTTTATTTTTCAATTTTTTTTTATTGTTATACTAAAAATATTGATTTGGTGTCTCTAGATCAAATGCATGGCGTAGAAAATAATGTTCATAAATGCATGCTACAATGAAAGCAATGTGAGCGTGAAGTAAAAAAAAGCAAATTAAACAAGGGTGATATTGTAACATTATAATTATAATTGTGAAGTGTATATTCTTCATACGTTCTTTCCTGCAGTTTCACGCCCTCACTTTCACTCCACACAAATCTGTCAATTCAAATCAAACACAAATTATCAACGTTCTTTCATCCGAACTTCTTTCCACGAATTGATCTAAAGAGAGTGTTAATAATAATTCGTATCATTCTTCCTTTGCATATCAAGTGTGAGAATGTTCTTTGCTAAAATTTTACGGAGAAAGATATTATAGGATACAAACCAAGGAAAGAAAATAATATATCACTTTCTTCAATAGATATGTAAAATATATTTATTTTTTCCCTAATAAAAACTTTTATGAACCAATTCTCTACAAAAATTTCTTGAAAAATATTAGATAGATCTACCAATTTTCACATGAAGAAACGTTCTATATTTCTATATTATTATTATTTTAATTGACTAATACATGCAATATTAACAAATATTTTGTTTGTCAAATATCATTTTGAGGAATTGACAAATAACTTGTATTGGCAAACTCATTAGATGTGATTTTAAAATATGTGAGTAAAACAATCCCATATTCATATTACCCTTAAAATAATGAAATATATATTTTACTATAGTTGAATTAGTTGAATGTTATCTTGTAGGTGAAGAACTGTATATTTCAATCACTTGCATTGACATCTTAATTAAGGACATATAATATGTCAAAATTACAGATAGCAATGACATGTTGAAAAAACAAACAATTATAAAAAACAAACATATTATTAAGTCCCAAAAACTAACCCAAGTATAACATTTACATATTACAAAAAGAAATGGCAGCTTCTTATGAAGGTAGATGACAGTGTAGCCTTCACCTCAACAACGTAAGCCAAATTAGCTAAGCATAGCAACATCCAGTGAGAAAGACGGTCATTCCAAGAGTCAAATATTAGTTCCTGATATCCCAGTTAACAAAAATGTATGCAACATAATTGATTATTTTTAATTTAAGTCACAAATTACATTACTTCTTCTTAAATATAATCGATTTAAAGTAGTTAAATATAATCAATTTAAAGTAGAAAAAAATTGGTCTTGGGAACTACACTTGAAATCCAAGTTTTTTTGTCAGATTTTAAAAATTTACAAGAAATTTTTTAAATAAAAACTGATTTTAGAAATCAAAATAATTAGTTACTATTTAATTAAATTATTAAACAATTTTATAAACTAAAAAAAATATTAATATCTAAAATTGTTTTTATTATTAATAAAAATTTATAAAGTAGTTTTTAAATTGGTATCTAACCATTTTATAAATGATTAGTAATAGAAATTACTTTAAATACTAATAGTCTCTACAATAATATTTAATTTAATTAATATAATAAATAATTATTTTTTATTTTTAAATTTTGATTGTTATTTAATAATTTACTTAATAATTTTTTTTAATAATATTCAAACTAGTTTCATTACACTAAATATCCACCTTGAATATGCAAGAATAATTATAAGGAAATTTATTGATAAAACGTAGGATTATTCATATTTTTTAAAAAAATTATTTTCTGACTGACTTAAAACAGTACAATTTAATTTATTAATAATTTTCAAAACCTAATATTTTTCGATTTATTTATGGATATAACTAGTTTAGTATTTTATTCAATATTATAGATAAAATGGTAATTTCATCCAAAGCGGTTTTAGAAAACTTAAAAAGGTTAGAAATTGAGACAGTTCAAATTAAAATAAGATCATTTGAATTAATTGTGAATTTTGAAATTTTAATATATTTTAATCAATGACAGCATTTATGTAATTATGAATTTAATTTAGATTAAAATTTAAAAATAGTAATTCAGATATGGAAATTATGACATAAATATTTAATTTAAATTATTTAAGTTTTACAAGTGAAATGTAATTAAAAATTCCTTCAAAACATATTTATAAAAGCCTATCAAAATGTTGAACATCAAGTGCCAACCGTTGACAGAAAATTCTAAAAAACATTATAGTGATTTTGATGTATGTTGATTATAAGATGATTAATTATAATCTTAGTTAAGACCTAGTGGAGGGTCCTATGTGTCATCGCAGAATTGTTGGGTTATAACTTGAGCCCTAAGACTGAAAGATATATTTTTTAATTTTTTATTGTTATGAATGAATATATGGTCTTGGATGTGACAAATTTTTCCCTCCACTTCGATAGCTTCTCCTCACTTCATATCCACCATGAAAATTTGGTTTAAACTTTTTTAAATGATACTAAATAAATAATAATCTAATATTTTTAAATAATTGCACCCATATATTTTCTTTTTAGTCATAATATTTTTATTATTTTCTAACCACAGTGTTTAAAAGAACAATTTTATCATTTAAATGTGTAAGAGATGATTGACGAGAAGATTGATTGTATTTAATATTTCTAGTGTGATTTTTTTTTTAATTTTGTATTTCATTTTTGCACCTTGCTAATTATTTTTTTTTAGATTTTGTAACTTTCAGAAAAAAATTAAAAATATAATCATCACTAGTTAAAATACCACAAAATTTACCTCATCTACTAACATTTACCATTAATCACCACTTAAAAATAAAGAAAAAAATACAACATTCTCAACTATACTAAAAAATATATTGTTGAAATTAAAATAAAAAAAATAACGAGGAGAGGAAAAGTACGAAAGTGCAGGGAGAATTTGTGTTTATACATTTATATAAAAGAAGTAGTTTATTGCTATAAAGTGGTTTATGGCGGATGATTATATATGATGGTTTTGGAGGGTTACAATTAAGGTGGTGAACTTGTTGACACTAGAAGATTTATTCCCATTTTCATAAAAAGGTAAATAAGTTTTTGTTTAAAAATAAATTATTTTTGAAATTATTTGGTAATTATGTTTGTTATAACGTCATTACAAAATCTCATCCAAATGTTTCATCTACATCTAGAAGAGTTAATGAGCTAATGACCATTTATAAGTATAAATATTCTGGTTACTTTAAAATAAATTTTATGAAAAACAATAATTTAAAATATTCTTAATATATATTACATTTAAAACAATTCTTTGTAATTTTTTTAAATAAAAACTAAGACTAAAATTTGGAAATACTCTTTCTGTCCCATATGTAGTTTAATATTTTGTTTTTATATATTTAAGAATAATAAATATACGACTTTTTAAAAATAGTTATACCGAGTAACCGCACTTTTTAATAATACTAATTTGATTAAAATAGACACAAATCAATTTGATTTTTTTTTATCGGCAAATAACACAAATTAATTTGATGATAATTAGAAATAAAAAATTGATGATTTATTTAAAATTCCAATCATTGTGGATGCAGGGAGTATATGATTATATATTTTTAGCATATAAGGGGGAGAGAGGGGTGGGTATAAGCCTTCTATTTGGTGCTAATCTCTTTTTTTTAATAATAATTTTTATATAAAAAATTATTGACAAGTATTACATATAATAAAAATATTTTTAAATTATTAAATATCAAATATAATATTTAACAATAGAAATAAAGTTAGGTATATATTATTTATAACAATATATAAAGGAATTTTATATTTTGAGTATATATTTATATTTCTATGTTTTTATTTATATTTTAAAATAAAATAAAATAAAAACTAAGTTAAATGTTAAAAGTTACTGGACACACCTCTCATCAGCATAGCATACTAATAAATCATTTACCTATTTCAACAATATAATATATATTGCAAAACTGTACTATGTTAGTATTTTGAATACAAAAGTCGATATACAAAAACAACTTATTTATATATTTTTATAAATGCTATAATAATCCCCATGCAGAAATCTATTTTTTATAAGAGACGTGGTTTCCTTTGCTTTTAACTTGTAATTGTCTACGTAATATTATGTTTATTGCGAAACGCTTAAACAGTGTGTTGTATTTTTTTTATGAGCAAAAGAATTTGCAGTGTCTGGTATAAAATACTTTGTTCCAAGTGATATATGTGTGTGTGGATGTGACGAAGTTTCACGCTTTAAGCTCTGCCAAGAAAAACTTGAGTATGTATATTTATCTAAAAAATAGTAAGACATGCTTTGATCTTTATCACCAGCAAAAAGCAACAAAATGTAGGGTAGCTGAAGCTACAAGAAGTAAAAAAGAAAAAATAGATAATGATTTTGGTAACACGATCCTCGTCACAAGGAAAAAGGTGGAATCAATATCTTAGTGTCGAGAGTATCGGAAGGTGAGATAGGGAGTGAAGTCATAAGTCATTACCCATAGCCATAACCTTCTTAAGAAGAAGATGCGTCTCAGTTTTCTACCTTTCTCCTCTAATATGTGTCCGACAAAAATCACTACCCTAATGCACCAGCTGGTCAGCTTCAGACTCACACATAACATTAATTAATATTTTTATCACACCTTAATTCAACACCCTCAAACCTTAAACAAAACAGAAAATGTTACATTAAATTACCGTGGAGAGAGTTAACTAGATAGAGAGGATCTGCAGAGAAAAATGGCAATCAAAAAATTTTTTTTTTTTCTTTTATAGCACACCAGAAACTATAGATGTTCCTATGTAGTAACATAAGATTAAGATCTGTGGTAGAGATAGCTGTGATTAGAAAAAAGAAGAAAAAGTATAAACATTAGAAGTGAAAGAACAATCATACCACGTACACCTCAGCATTCCATCCTCCGACCACACACATGACCAACATAACTGACCTTAACTCACTTTATATAAACCCATATCATTCACAACACCCTCCTCACTTCTACCACCAAACCTCACCCTTACCTCTTCTTCTTCCTGCATATCCTTCATTCTTATCCCCTCCTCAACAACTTTCTAGTGTTACCATATATAGTCCTAGCTAGCTAAATTATTTCAAGTTAAGTTACTCTAGCTTAATACCATCACATAACTATTTGGTGTTGTGTTAGAGATGGGTAACGCAGACTATGCATACCCGAACGCTGACTGCGTGCACCGAGTGGCAATTCCACCCCCTCAACCATTCTTCAAGTCTCTCAAGTACTCCTTGAAAGAAACCTTTTTCCCAGATGATCCGTTTAGGAAGTTCAAGAACCAAACACCCTCTATCAAGTTCGTCCTTGGACTTCAGTACTTCTTCCCCATCTTTGAGTGGGCACCCAAATACACCCTCCAATTCTTGAAATCAGACCTCATCTCTGGCATCACCATTGCCAGTTTGGCCATTCCTCAAGGCATCAGCTACGCCAAGCTCGCCAACCTCCCTCCAATTCTTGGACTTTGTCAGTGACTGTTTCACTCCCTCCTTCATCATCCACTTCATCTCCTCATTTTATTATTTTAGTTGTGTTCACAAAATCTTTGCAATACATTAATACTCAAAGTTAGACATGTAGTCAGTAGAACATGTCTTTGTAAGCAGAAAAAGATATCAACCTTTTTCTATAACACGCTATTCTTACCAAATATTAACTGGTATCAGATATACCATGCTTTCTATAGATGATTAATATCAATCAAATAACTTCACTGCAGTCTTTCCTAATAATCACATTTTTTTATTTCACAGGTGATGTATAAACTTTTTTAATATACATCAGTGTTTCATAAAATTGGCCCTCAATTCTGGTCAGCAATACCGAGTTCACCCAAAAATATACTCAAGTTTAAACCTACTTAAAAACATGAAATCAAAAGTGTTTAGACTGTAGCAGTTGAGCCATATACATTTGTTCAGTTTGGTAGATGTATTTCATGGTATCTTGTTTTGTTATAATGGGGGAACACATATGAATGAATGAGTGCAGATTCCAGCTTTATACCGCCTTTGATTTATGCTATGATGGGAAGCTCAAGGGACTTGGCAGTGGGAACTGTGGCTGTTGGATCACTTCTGATGGCTTCCATGTTGGGTCGAGTGGTGAACTACATCGAGAATCCAAACCTTTTTCTCCACCTAGCTTTCACTGCTACATTCTTTGCTGGAGTTTTGCAGGCATCTCTGGGCCTCTTCAGGTAATTCATTATACTATAGTTCTACTTGTCCTACGTTTGAAAACATGCTGAAAAAATCATGTTTGAAAAGTAAAACATATATTATGGTGTAATTAACATAATAGTCCAGTAGTAGGCATAAGAATTTATTTATTAAATAAATGCTTTAAGCTTGATGTAAGTTGAAATGAAAACAAAATGAAAGTGTTCCCAGCATGTTCTTGTCACTTGTCAGTGAGTAAGTAGTAGTATCTTTTATCTTTAAAAATCTTAATATAGAAGTAGAAAACTTGCAGTATTCAAAAGGATAAATAGAATGAAAATATTGTGGGGACTGTTGTGTAGTTCGCTATGGGCTGGAGTTTTTTGTCTTTTGGCCATGATTTGTCTCGTGAAACTATTTGTATTTTGCAATTATGAGATTCAACACCCACCCCAATTCCCTAAAGCATATACATATTATTATTATTATATATTATAATAAAATGTTGAATTCTGGAATCAGCTTGGGCAGTGCGATTGGCCTATTGGCTACTGCATTCCCTTTCATGAATACTGATTTGTATTGGATGGAGCATTTCTGCATCCATAATGTCAACTTTTTATATTCATTTTTATACTTAATATACCACCCATGCTTATAAATTCTTATCATATAAAATTGTAACCAAGTACCCATTGGATTTGAATAATTGTACTATTCAAAACTACAATTTTCATTTCTTAAAATAATAATAATAATAGAAATCTGAGTTGATACACATGATTTGTTCTGTAATTTAAAGTGAGGACAACTGATTGATTATACAAGAACTGGATTTTTGCCTTAAAATATTATTATTTGTGGATTTTGTTGTTGTTGTGAGCAAGTGGAATGGTTGAGGAGTGCAGGTTAGGGTTTATCGTGGATTTTCTGTCACATGCAACCATAGTAGGGTTCATGGGGGGAGCAGCCACAGTGGTTTGTCTGCAACAGCTAAAATCAATACTTGGCCTTGAACATTTTACTCACGAGGCTGATTTAGTCTCAGTGATGCGCTCTGTTTTCACCCAAACCCATGAGGTAACTAGTACAACTTCAACTCTTTCTCTTCTATTCTTCTATTTTCATATCTCTTGCTTATTTTTTTTTTATCCACCGACAACACTATTTACACCCAACGAAGACACCTCCATAACTATTTATTCTCAAAACAAGTACTACATACCATGTTACCATTGCTCCATTTTTTACTATTTAATTAAATCAAAATCCAAATTTTACTTTAAATCAATTTGTTCAAATATAAGTTATTTATCTAATAAATAGTCCACATATTTTTTGTTAGGCATAACTTGAGTGATTATTAACTAAATTTACCAGTTTAGAAATATAGTAGACCAACACTACCAAAGCTGTTCGTGGAAGATTGTCTGAAATTAAAAAAAGAAAAAAAAAGAATCTTCTCTTTCTCCCTTGAAGTTATTATTGGTTGATGTTAGCATATTTTGTTTTTTCTTATTTGTTTATGTATATGCAGTGGAGGTGGGAAAGCGCTGTGTTGGGTTGTTGCTTTATTTTCTTCCTCCTTGTCACAAGATACTTTGTAAGTGATACCTAACCCTTACCTTAATTATTCTTCACATATGCTACATTCCACGTTTCACATATTGTGTTGCATTATTCGGTAGGTAAAAGTTTAGATTATATATATGTTACATTTAATCCTTCATTTTCTTTTCTTTTTTTATTCCTCAAGTAAGGTTGTAAAGTAACCAAACAAAGAAAAACAAAAATACCCACATGTTATTATACTAAGAGCCATGCCTTTAACTGTGAAGTGTCAAGGGAAGACAATCCCTGCTCTTTTTTTTCTAGGATTGGGATTCTAAAATGATCAACTTATTCTTTCGATAAACCCTATTTTCAATCCTAACCTACCTCCCTCTTTGATCCCTTATTGAAAGTAGATAACAAGTTTTTGAGGCAATTGACTTATAATAATTTTTTGATTGTATTCCTAACTACAGCATGGTCGACTTACATATTATACCATAGACAATAGTAAATAATATTCGTTTTTCTATTAAGCTTTTAGTTTTATAATTCTACTGTAGTCAAACAATTGTTTCCATTCGATTCCCTCTTCTCAGCTAATATTCCATGGTCCTGAAGGAAAAGGACATCAATTTCCTTCATAATTCAATTCTAATATGATACAATGTTTAAAAATAATGCACAGTAAACATTTGGGCGTGTTTGTTTGATTTACCTTTAATAACTACTACATGTTTAGATATAACTGGAGAAAGTTTGAAAGTACTTTTACCTTTAAAATGATAAACTACTCTTTCTTTATTTTGTACTTCAGAATTTGGAAATATGTATTGAAATTCTGAAAAATACGTTATCAACTTTTATCCAAACATAACCTTTGGATCATGACGACAGAGCAAACGACAACCAAAGTTCTTCTGGGTGTCAGCAATGGCACCATTGGCGTCCGTCATACTGGGAAGTCTGCTGGTTTATCTCACACACGCTGAGAAGCATGGAGTTCAAGTGGTGAGTTTTTCATCTCCAAGTGGCGGATATTTAAAAGTTCTTTTTAAGGTGCCAAAAAAATTTGATAGATATAATTTCTTTTTGGAAATACCAAATATATAAAATATAATAAAATTTAAAAAAATATTATTAATTTATATATATGTAAAAAATTGGAGTAATACCACTAAGCCATTGTCTTCAAGTTCCATACAACAATAACACTCCATTTTGTATTGCTGATAAAAAAAATTTTAAAAAAACACTCCATTTTGTGACGCACTAGTATTGACCTTTGCACTCAACCAAACACGGCACTAGTAGGTGCCTGATAGGAATAGGACAGACACTGAGGCTCACATGTATTAAGGCCTTTTGGGTTCTTATCAATGGCCCAATCCCAAATTATTGTCCTACCCTACCACACAACCACCACTTGTAGGACCCTCTAACAGACCTTCACTATTGGGCCCCATTCACTTTAAACATTGGCCTGTTTAGTGAATAGCAGTTTCTTGTTACTACACTATCATCATTCAAATTATCTGATTAAGAAAAATGGGAGCTATATGTGATGTGAAGTGATAGTAATGGAAATTGTTATTTAATATTTATTGAAATGTTGTTTCAGATAGGAAAATTGAAGAAGGGGCTGAATCCACCTTCCGTGACGAATTTGGTGTTGGTGTCACCTTACATGGGCACTGCCATAAAAACTGGTCTTGTCACTGGCATTATAGCACTTGCGGTTAAGTATCTCTCAATCTCATTTCCTTTGCTAGAGGGTAACCTTGAAGAGGGTCCATGACTTAATGCCTGATTTGACAAATCTCAACTCTAATAAATCACAGCCTAACTAATAAATATTCTGAAAAAATTGTTTTAACTTCTGCCAAGAAAAACTTATATCATGTTTCTTTGAGCATGTATAAATAGAGATAGTTTAGTTAAATATTTTTTCAATAAGTTTTATGAAATGAAAAAAAAAGCAAGCAATCAATCACATTGTCCTTCTTTCCTAATTTGATGAAACCATGTTTGGTCTTTGAAAAGCACTGTTCTTGGCCAAGCACAATAATATACAGTCACATCAGATCACTTTCTTCTTTTGTTGCTGTCTATCTTTGGTCTCTGCTTTCATCGATTGTCCTGATTTCTATGATCATGTTCCAGATGCCCTTTTTACTAAAATAATGTACTTCAACTAGGGTGCATCAAGCAGTTGTTTTAATGGTACTATATAGTATTATAGCCTTTGGCAAATAGATTAAAACTGGACAGAACATAACATTTGAAATCTGTTTCATATTAGGTTTATTTTGAAAGAAAACGAACCACATAATTGAACAAACAATTTTAGTCCAGTTTATTAATGGTCTTGAGAATATGATTGATGATTGCGCAGGAAGGAATAGCAGTAGGTAGAAGCTTTTCAATGTTCAAAAATTATCATATTGATGGGAACAAAGAGATGATAGCTATTGGAACCATGAATATTTTTGGTTCGTTCACCTCTTGCTATCTCACCACAGGTAATTGTTCCACTATTAAAAGTTAGTCTAAAATGCCTACAATGTGTTTCAATAAACATTAGTAATTTATTCTCCAATAAATTTTCTAACATATCCTTTATTATTAGCTAAAATTTATTAGAAATCATTAAAATTTGTGAAGTTTACTTTTTCATATAATGTTGATTTTATAGGTTGTAGTATAATGTTGTGTTATATTATTATTTTACTCGTGTGGTTGTGTGGGGTCTATTAAAACTCTTCATCCAGAAGAAAAACCACAGACTAGTGAAACAATTTTCTGCATATTGCTAACAACATGGTATAAAACGAATGTTGTTTCAGGACCTTTTTCACGTTCAGCTGTGAACTATAATGCGGGGTGCAAGACTGCTGCATCGAACATTGTGATGGCAATAGCAGTGATGTTAACATTGTTATTCTTAACACCTTTGTTCCATTTCACTCCCCTGGTGGTGTTATCGGCCATAATTGTGTCAGCAATGCTCGGGCTCATTGATTATCAGGCAGCCATTCATTTGTGGAAAATCGACAAATTTGATTTCTTAGTGTGCTTCAGTGCTTATGTTGGTGTAGTCTTTGGCAGTGTTGAAATTGGCCTAGTCATAGCAGTATGTATCATCCAGCTCCTAACTATTATTGTTTGGACAAAATTTCCCAGAAAAGAAAATAAGATAACATGAAATTTGTCATGGATATTGTTTTCTTCTCTTATAAATGCTTAAGAAGGTTTTTCCAAACAAGATCTTAACCATTGTTGAGAGATGAAATAAGGGCCAAGGAAGTTAATGTGTTTTCTGTGAATATTCAGGTTGCAGTATCTCTACTTCGAGTACTTCTATTTATTGCAAGGCCAAGAACATTTCTCTTAGGCAACATTCCAAATTCTGCAGTATACAGAAATGTGGAACAATATCCAAATGCAAATCATGTTCCTGGAATCCTAATTCTAGAAATTGATGCTCCCATTTACTTTGCCAATGCAAGCTATTTAAGAGAAAGGTAAGCCACCAGTGATTTTGTTCCTATTTGAATGGAAAAAATACTTCCTCCGATGAAATTGTAAATTCACCACAAAATTTGATTCTTAGGATCACAAGGTGGATGGATGAAGAGGAAGATAGGATAAAAGCTTCAGGGCAAACCAGTTTACAGTATGTTATAATGAATATGACTAGTAAGTTATTGATTAAAGAAATGAAGTAAATTTGACAATGGGATTAAAAAGATCATTAATCTAACTTGCAATGTGATTTCATTGGCAGCTGTTGCAAACATTGATACTAGCGGAATAAGCATGCTTGAAGAATGCAAGAAAAGTGTTGACAGAAGAGGGTTACAAGTAATTATTTGTTTCTCCTCTTTGTATGTCTTATTTCTACCTAGCCCACTCTTTATATGTATATATTTTTAATCATTCATCTGTCTGTGTTTAGCTTGTTTTGGTAAATCCTGGAAGCGAGGTGATGAAGAAGCTGAACAAATCCAAGTTCCTTGATGAACTAGGGCATAAATGGGTGTATCTGACAGTTGAAGAAGCTGTTGGTGCATGCAATTTCATGCTCAACACATACAAACCGAACCCCTTGAAGGATGATTCAGAAGGTTGGAACAATGCCTAATAAAAGCAATGTTTAGATTAACCTTACAGTATGTGGCATGAGAATCACGCTGCACAAGATTTAGAGTGAGTCATGTTAAATTTCTCAACATAATTAGTTGGAAGAAAATTTCCAACATAGGCTGTTCAATCTTTGTATGCTTAATTAATCATCTATCAGATAGAAAGTGGCTGCAATGGAATTGAGGTTCCTTCGAAATGTTATAGAGCTTATCAGTGACCACTACAAATTATAAATAAATTTTTAATTTCTTTCTATCTCTATCATTTTCATATTTTATTCTAGTTTTACGTTGTTATGGTTGAAATTAATTTGTATTATTTTATGTTCATAAACCCAATCAATTATTGTCGCTCTTTAGATTAAAAAATATAAATGAAAATAGAAAGTCCCATATATTATTTCATGAAATATATCTAAAAATCATGCAAAATTCAATCAACAAAATAATCAGTTAAAATTTTTATGATGTTGAATACCAAATTATTATTATTTTATTATTTTAAAATCTCAAATGAATACTAAAAAGATTTTGTTATCTCTAAATTTTTAATAGTTTTAATTAAATAACAACAAGATTGTTTATGATGTTTAGAAAATTTGAATACCATAAGACTTTTATTTAAAAAAAAAATTAAATCCTAATTGAATATACCCCGAATTAATAATGAAGAAAACAATCCATACCAAGAAACGCTCTCTATTTTTGGTGACACAAATTTTATACTCCAAAAGTATGACTAAAAGAGAGGGATATAATATCATTGTTCATCACTTTTTCCCTATATTCTTCTACATCCAACTTTGCTATATAAAATTTCTACACGTGTCCATAACATTGAAGTCCCTTGTAATCGTCCTAGTTTTGTTAATTTGTGTTGACACTAATAATAGGATTTTAAATAAACAAAATACATAGTCACATTCACAATAAAGATTTAACAAAATTCAATAGCGTGTCTATGTCCTCTAGAGCATAACAATCACCTTCTATTATTGAGTAGAAATAATGTTACATTCAATATTTATACAGTATAGTATAATATCACTCTTGTGTTTGTGTTTGTGTTTGTAACACATCGAAGTTGGTTATTTCTTTTTACACCTTATCAAAATTCTGCATGAATTTTTTAAAAGATGGTTTTATTCTTTTTTTTAAATGACTTCTGGATTTTTTTTTCTAGAAATTTTCAGAACATCTCTTTCTGTAATTCATGACATGTATTCTAAAAACTTTGTTGAACACAATTTTCAGAAAATATTTCTAGAAAATAGTTTTGGAATAAACTTTCTGGAACATATATAATACGTTTTGTAATGTTTTTTTTCAGAATAACTTTCCCAAAGTGAAAAGAGATTTCTAAAATAAAAGCAAATAAGATGAAATATTTCAATCATTTCACCTATTTGATATGTTTGATGGGTGCAGGAAGAACTTTCATGGGGTGCAATTCCCAATCCATTTTTGCCGTAACATAACAAACAAGTGGGCACAAGGCCCAAAGGAACCATGAGGTCATTCCGGTCTCCTTGCTTCAACATCTTTTTCTGCATAAAATATGACTCATGCACATCATTATACTCTAACTGAAGTTTTATTACTGTTTAGATATTGTAATTAAAAAGTTATAAAACAATAGTTCAATTTAAAAGATATTAAAAAATAAAAATTGAATGAGTTTTTCCATCAATCATATATTTATGGGTAGAGAAAATAATTACATTAAACAATAATTTTGGAAAAAGATTAAAATACACTAAATGAAAAAATCTCCTTTAAATATTATTATAGAAAACAAATGTTATGATCCATATAATTCTTGAAAGACATGACAGCGTAAAACATTTTTTACACCAATTTTATTTTATTTTTCATTTATATCATACTCGATCTAGTTTTGTTGTGATAAGATCCAAAAACAAATTATGTTTGGTACCCTTCACTTGTTACTAAAGATCTTGTTATTGATTGTGTATCTAATGCTTTATGGGTCAACAAACATGAATTCCTTCTATGTGTTTGAGAAAATAATTCTTTATATTATGATTTGCCAGAATATCCCGTTTTTTGGATTCCTTTAAAAACTAAGTAAAAAATCATTTCTTTACTATAAAAATACCTTGGTCATGGGCATGGTCAAAACTTAGTATGACAAGTGTGTATTATTTTTTATTCATAGAAAAAGTATGAAATGTGCTTGTTCGATATGGAAAGGAAATTTAGAAATAAGTTTTTCAATTAATTTGCCCAAATTTTAAAAGGGTCTTTTGTTCTGGGTAGACTAGAGAAGCCCAAAGTTTCGATTTTTGGAGAAATATAAAATCCTGAAATTGGACAACAGAGAGGACCGAAGACAAAGATGGCGTGTTCGGACTTCCGAGTAACTTTCAGTTTCACTTCACTCTCTGTGCTCTTCACTTCTAAGTAAGGTCCTCCTGTCACTTAAAACAGTGAATTATTGGTCCTGTTGTTAATGTTCAATGGCACCCTTCCAGAAAAAATCCAAGACCAAAAAGAAGACTAAGAAGTTCAAAAAACACAAACAGGTGAGTCTGGTCCCTGTTGAGCCCAGAACCAGCGAGACCGATTGGTGGGACTCTTTCTGGCACAAGAATTCTACTACCCCAGGTATCTTCTCCGTTCTCATAATTTCATTCCCCTTCAAAGTTTCGAACTTTAATGATTTACCATTGATGTTGTTCTGGAATGAAACCCTGCAGTCATGCGTATGTTTCTCCCGTGTTATCACTGGATCAATTGTCAACAATTTTGTTGTTTATGTGTTGTTGGTAAAGAAATAAGGGGGTTTCCACGCGTGGGTTTTTTTCTCACATCCCATTTTTTTGAGGCGGTGATATCATTCAAATTACTTAGCTATTTTGGTTGGTGTTATGGATATGTTTGATTTGATTTGAAAAATTATGATTTGAATGGGTATGATTGATGCAAACATGCAGGATACTCTGTACCGGGTGATGAGGCAGAAGGGTTTAAGTATTTCTTCAGGGTGTCAAAGACTTCTTTTGAATACATATGTTCCCTTGTGAGGGAGGATCTCATATCAAGGCCTCCATCAGGGCTCATCAACATAGAGGGAAGGCTTCTTAGTGTTGAGAAGCAGGTTGCAATTGCCCTTAGAAGGTTGGCATCTGGGGAGTCTCAAGTCTCAGTTGGAGCTGCCTTTGGTGTTGGGCAGTCAACGGTGTCTCAGGTGACTTGGAGATTCATAGAGGCACTGGAGGAACGTGCTAAACACCATCTCAATTGGCCAGATTTCAATAGAATACATGAAATCAAGCGTGCTTTTGAAGCATCCTATGGGTTGCCTAATTGCTGTGGAGCCATCGATGCAACACACATCATGATGACCCTTCCGGCTGTCCAAACCTCAGATGACTGGTGTGATCAAGAGAAGAACTACAGCATGTTGTTGCAGGGAATTGTGGATCATGAAATGAGATTTATTGACATTATGACTGGCTTGCCTGGTGGCATGTCATTTTCCAGATTGTTGAAGTGTTCAGCATTTTTCAAGCTATCAGAGAATGGTGAGCGTTTAAACGGAAGTGTGAAAGCTTTAGCTGGAGGTTTTGTAAGAGAATACGTGGTTGGTGGGTGCAGTTATCCTCTTCTTCAATGGCTTATGACTCCTTATGAAAGTAATGGAGCTAATGCCATATCAGTTTCACAGTCTACATTCAATCAGAAACATGGAGCAGGAAAGCTACTTGCTGTGAGGGCATTCTCATTGTTAAAGGGAAGTTGGAGAATCCTGAGTAAGGTTATGTGGAGACCTGATAAGAGGAAATTGCCCAGCATTATCTTGACATGCTGTTTGCTCCATAACATAATCATTGACTGTGGAGACTCTTTTCAACCAGACGTTGCCTTGTCTGGTCATCATGATTCTGGATATCAAGAACAATATTGCAAGCAAGTTGATCCTTTGGGAAGGACCATGCGAGATAATGTGGCCAAGCATTTACAACAGGGATGTACTTAGATGTTCATGATAGTTCTGATGTTACCTTTGTACATCTGATCTAGAATTTGACTTTTGACTGCGGCATTCCGTCTTCAAAATTAAGAAACTGAATTTTCTCCCCCTTTTCGTTGAGAATTGTGATTTATCCGCAGCATTTTGGTTAATGTTAATTATTCTTGAAAGAAATGTTCTTGAACAATTAGGCAATTAGCCTTTAGTCTTGTAGGATAATTTATCCATGAGCAACTAGTAATGAGTCTTGTTCTGGTGTAACAACGGATGCTTCGCACCACAATGAAACTTGATAAACATATTTTTACTCCCACTTAATAACTTTATTTATAGATTTTTGGGTTGTAATCATGAATAAATTTATTATTTTAAATAGGATTCATCTAACCGGGTTTATTTGAGTCTTAACTTTTGCATATGCTAATTTGGTGTTTTAATCATAGTAGATGGTCTAATATTTTTCAAAGTAGATGGTTTGACTAGATAATATGATAGAAACGTTTAACTAAACATTATGATAGAAAGGTCTAATTAGACGGTTTGAATAAAGTGTCTACCACTGTCAGTGAGTTGAATCACATGAAAGAAGTTACTTCTCTGAATCAAAATGGAAAATGAAATCTTAATAGAAGAATTAGAGAATAAAATCTATAATATCTTAAAAACATAAATGAAAGCAAATTATTTGTAGAAATACGAAGAAAAGAATCACGATAAAATTGAAAATAAAATCTAAAAATTCTAGAAAGTTTGAAACTAAAAAATTGTTAACAATATTTGAGGAACAATATATTTAAGAGATCCTTAAAGTAGAAAAACCTATAAAATGAAACAAGCTTCAAGAAATAAGGATGAAGCTTCACAATGATGTTTGAAAAACAAAACATTAGCATTTTCTTAGTTTTCTTATTTTCTTCTTTATAATTCTTTTGTTTTGCCTCCACATGGAAGGCTAAACTCTTTAGAAATGATTCTTTTATAATTTCACAATGAATTTTGAGGTTTCTGTTTAATAAGGTTTTTCTCTTAAATTCTCTGTAGTAGTTTATGTTATACAATTTGATCTTTTTGAATTCTGGTTTTTGTTAAGAAATTGTTTTTGAATGGTTGTTGAGAATTCAATTCTCTTATTTAATTCGCTTAGTTTTAATCAATCCCTTATTCGCTCAATTCAAGAGGTAAAAGATAAACATCTCACAAGAAAATTTTTGGAGACAAGAGAGATTGATTGATGCTTGTTTGGTTAAGTTCAACTTTGTGTTGAAAATTTTAAGATAATCAATGACGAATTTACTATTGAATGAACTTGAGAGTTAACATGCTTTCTTTATTGTTTTATAATCATCTATTTTAATTTTCTGCATAAGAATCTCAACGCCCTTTTTATCTTTATTTCTAACCCTTATCGCTTGTAGATAAGTTTTGAACATTGATTGACTAAATCTATTATTGGACTCGATGGGAGAAAACTTGGGATTATTTGACCTTATTTATATTATCATCTCTTTGGTGTTAGATGATTTTCATTAAAATTATTTTAATTTTACTCTAAAATCAATTATCAAATTTGACATCGTTGTCGAAAAATTCAATTTGAATATGGTTATCAACTATCTTTTTTATCTACATATTTTTTCTACATTTTCTTTTGTATTTGCATAATTTTTATTTCTTTTGCATATCTAACTTGTTTTTTCATTCTATTTGTATGGTTTTCAATTTTCACAATGACCACATTATTATATAAAAAAAAAATATTTCAAAATAGACAATCTAATGATAGAACATCTCATTGTTTTTCACCTTTTCCTTTTATTTTGATTATGAAATTGATATGGATTTAGCTTCTATGTTAAACCAACTTTCATATGGAAATCATTCTTCTCTTCAACATGATCAACAAAATTATACGCAATGTGAGCCTTACTTTCAACAGTTATATCACTCTTATAAGTCGTATTTCAAATAATTTTTTGATCCATACTTTCAACAACCTTATGAGTCATTTCAGTTTTTTTACAATGAGGACAATGTATGAATTAAGTGTGGGAAAGGAGAATCAATTAGGATTTATCTTTTGTTGATTTGTTGAAGTTTTTTTTTACTTCTCTTAAAATAAAAATAAATATAAATAAGGGTTTTAGGATAGTCTAGTAGGTGGTAGTTTCATTATTCTTAAAACTATGAGTTTCTTGATTTGTGTTGTGTGGATTTCCTTAAAAAATTGATAAATAAGTTGGTTATGAGAAATTATGGCTTGAATATTTTGTGATAGACTATCTCTAGTAATTATTTTAGCCTTGTTGATAGACTGTCTAATGAGCTATATAAAGATTTTTCTGATAGACCGTCTAATGATCTTTTTGAGGTGTTTCCACTCATGTTTGCTTATATATTCTAGAATGTGGTTTGATTCTTTGTTTTGTAATTATGCTTTATGTGCATGAACTGATATGATCGAAGCATTATTTGTTTAATTTAAACCACTAGCCATATTAGTCTAGCTTTCATGATAATCCACTTGTTAGCTCTTTTGAGCATATAGCACTTTTCTTATTTTTAACCCTCATTATAAACCTTAAAACAGAAAAGACATGATTGTCCCTACCTTAAAAGATAAAGGAGTTTTGAAATTAGTTTGAGAGTAAATTCTTTTATAAGATTAGGAGTGTCGTTGTCTATAAGCTCACCTCTTTGATATTCAAAAAAATAGAAAATAAAGAAAGGAAGGAATAAAACAACAAAAATAAGAAAACACAAGTGTAGACCATCTGCTGCATGAAAAAGCAATAAAAAGAATGATGTCTTGAAAAAAAAAGAGGAGTTGAATTGTAAAGCTGCTTACATTAGTTTTTGGATTCATTTTCCTATGGTTTTAAGCCTCTTTTCTCCCATTTTACCTACCTTTACAGTGACCCCATTAAAACCTTATGAAGTCCTCTTTGTCTTTATGTCCACATTTTTCAATTATTGTAAATATTAGAGTCTTGCTAAGTCTTTGGTAATGTTTGCTTGCTCGAATGCTTTGAGCGAAAATACAAACTTAAACACTTGAGAGTTGAAAAGTGTCTAGTGAAAATTCTCTCATTTTTATTTACCCTTTGAATTCAATTACTTGTTTGTGTGTTAAAATATAGGAGTTTCCATTCACATTTATCTTGATTCTTAGATTTCTTGAAATTGTATCATGTTAGCCATTATGCATTCTTAGGATATGTTGTCAATTTTGTCATTCGCTTATACTTTGTTCCTTTAAGTTATTGTAAGTCTATAGACTGTTTTGCCCACGAGTGAAAAAAGATAAGCATGAGGTTATTTGATGAGCATAATTTTACTCATACTTGGAGTGTAATCATAGATTCTTGGAGTGTAATCATGATTCATCTAATTGAGTTTATATGGATCTTAATTGTTATTTATGGTAATTTGGTGTTTTAGTCGCAGTAGATGGTCTAATATTTCTCAAAGTATATCTGATTAGATGGTGTGATATAAGTGTTTGTTTGTTAGACGGTTTGAATGAAGTGTCAAGCACTGAGTGAGTCGAATCATGCGAAAGTCCAACTTGTTTATTTGAATCAATACAAGAAATAAAATATGAGTAGAAGAATTAGATAATAACATCTATAATATCTCAGAAACAGAATTGGAAGCAAATCATCTAAAAAAAAATATGAAGAAACATAATCGTGATAAAATTAGAAACAAAATTTGAAAATTCTAGAAAGTTTTAAATTGAGACATTGTGAACAATATCTAAAACACAATATATTTTCAATATCCTTGGAGTAGAAAAACCCATAAAAAGATACAAGTTTTAGGGAGAAAGGATGAAGTTTCACAATGGCATTTGAAAAATAGAATGTTAGTGTTTTATTATTTTCTTCTTTATAATTCTTTCATTTTATCTTCACATGGATGACTAAATTCCTTTGGGTTGATTCTCTTGTGATTTTGCAATAAACTCTAAGGATTTTTGTTCAATAAAGTTTTATTCATAGATTCTCTGCAACCGTTTATGTTAGACGATATGATCTTTATGATTTCTAGTTTTTGTTAAGGGATTGTTTTGAACAATTGTTGACAATTCATTTTTCTTCTTTAATTATAATTATTGGTTAGTTCGCTTAATTCTAATCAATTTCTTGTCCACTTAGTTCAATGGGTAAAAGATAAGCATTTCATGAAAAGACGTTTGGAGACAAGTAAGATACTCAATATGTTAGTAGACATTTATTCTGCTAATAAAATTATGTTGAATTTGATTGATGTTTATTTTGTTAAGTTCAACTTGTGTGAGAATTGAAATAGTGAAAATCTTAAGATAATCAATAACGAAAATGACGTTATATATATTATCATATTTTGGTGTTAGATGATTTGTGTGGTCTCCACTAAAATTATTTTAATTTAATTGCTAATATGAGTAGTAGTGAAAGTAATAGCTAGGAAAGAATGGCAAGTCTAACCAAGAAGGAAATAAGACAGGAATTATTCAGAAAATGAAATGGCGAAAATTCCATCCTAGATTCTTGTGAGAGAACATTACATAAAATGTACAGAAGGATCTCTACGCTACAAGAACCGTAGATCCTCTATATTGAAAAACAAGTACGGTCTTGAACCATTTCTAGATTATAAAGAAAGAAGTAAACGTCTAATGTAATTTAAACTATGTTAAAAATCCTTCCAACTTAATCTCCCTTTGTGGGAGGCTGCATGCATGCACAAAAGTGTGCTTTCTTCTTCTTTTTCTGGTAGTTTCTTCTCGTCCCATCATAGAGATAATCTCGCAAAAGAACTTTTGAATTTCGTTCATCTATCATTGCCTTTCCTTTGCCTTCTTTTTCATCATTCAACTTTAGAAGTAAAAATTGCAGTCTTTGCACCTCCAACTGCAGCCGTCCTATCTTTTCAGACCCTCTCCGAGCCTGTTCTGAAACTCTCCTGCTACCACTTCCACTCTCATTTGATTCTGCTGTATACTTCCCAACAAAGGATGAAGTACCCTCTTCTATATTCTTCTTCAACTTGTTGTTAGCATCAAACAACTTTGTGATGGCTTCCTGGGTAGTTTCAAGCTGCCCTTTCACCGTATCGAACTCAATACCTTTTCCCTTTGTGCTCTCAGTGATTTCTACCTTGCTCATCAAATCTTGCACGGTAATTTCAAGGTTTGTCAACTTTTGAGCATCAGAATCAAGTCTTTCTAAAATCTTCCTCCTGTTGCCTTCTTCGTGTGAATGTGACTGTGTCAATCTTCTTGAGACCTCTAATTTGTCCACACTCAACTCCTTCTCAATCAAGGACTCCACTGACGGATATTTGTTTCTGAGCTCCTTGGTTGCTCTCTTTTGATGGTATCCAGTAGGCACAATGGCTGTCTTCTGCGCCTTTCCAACTGTGAGCCCAATAACGCCATCCTTATTAGCAGTTTCCCACAATTCGAGCATCTGATCATCAGTCTCAAGAGTTCCTCTCCTACCTATCCCATATGAACATTCAGACGTTTGATCAAGCATGATGTCTTTTGGCAGAACTTCAATTTCTGCTACAGGGACATCTGACACTGATCTTTTTGACTTCAGTTCATCAGAAGCTCCACCTCGATACCCCTTCGCTTCATGCATTTCAGTAACATACTTACTTGCTTGAATACTTCCCTGGCGCCGGCTGAATCCAGATTTTAACACTTGAATCTCTCTCATTTCATCCTTAGTTTTGAAACTTTCATTCATCTGTTTAACAGCCGTTTCAATCGCATTGACTCTTTTCTGCATGCCTTGGAAATCTGGAAGTGCATCTATTGCCGCAGCATTCTGATCCTCACCTGTTTGTGGACCACCTTCATTGTATTTGTGATATGCGAAATCTTTAACCTGGAAACAATTTTAAAAAGCATTGTTTTGTCAATGTAACCAATGCAATAGTAACTGGTTCCCAGTTTATGTAAATTACCTTGGATACTTTTTCGTCATGTGGATTTGCATGCCCAAGTGTTTGCATCTCCAAGGATGTTATGCAGTCATTCAAAGCACTGGCAGCCGGGACATAAGCAGCCAACTGAACCCGAAGCTTCCCATTGTCACCTTCCAACTTGCAAACTCTTTCTTTCAGCATTTCACTTTCCATGTCTTTAAATTTGCTTCTGCGTTCAAGATCTTCACATGCACCAGCTAGCTCACGGACCTTCTCTTCATATAATGTCTCATTGACGGCAGAAATCTGCAGTCTGGTATAGAGTGTGGCAGCCTGAGTTTCCCATTGTTTAATCTCATTTGTTCCCTTAAGTAGTTCATGACTTAGCTTCTCTTCCCTCAGTTTAATTTCTCCAATTTCTTGGTGCAGGTGCCTCATTTCCTCCTCCAACTTCTGATTCACCTCACCGAGGCATCCAAACTCATCATTTTGTTGATCCTTTTCGGAGGATAATTTTAAAATTTGACTAGCTTGGTCTTCAAGTATCACCCTGGCTTCATCATACTTGCTCTTCAGAACCTCCACCAATCTTTGCAATTCTGTTTTCTTATCATGTAAAGCGCTAAACATCTCTGCTGCTTCCAAAATCTCATTTTCCTTTTGAGACAACAATTGCTTTCCATTCCTAATCTGACAATTTAATTGATCATTGACGGATTGAACTAATTTTAGTTCGATGCTTGACACTGCAAAGGACTCTTTAAGATCGGAATTTTCCATTTGTACATCTTCTATTTTGCCCATCAGTATTTTTAGTTTCTCCTCAAGGTCGGCATTTACTGAACAAAGTCTATCGAAATCGTTGCTTAGCCCTTTAAGTGCCAGGAGTTTTTCGAATACAATGTTCTGGTAGACCAGCGAGAGATTAGATTGTGTTATTGTCTCATCAATCATAATGCAGATTTCATCTTCCAACTTACTTTTCTCTTCACCCAGGTCCAGAAATCTTCCCATCAAGGAATTTTTCTCTTCAAAAGTTTTGCAATTTTCTTCCTTTATGTTTTGGAGATCCTCTTTCAAGTCTAACAGCTGTTTGCATAAATTCTCTACTTCAGTAGCCATTAGTTCCATTTTATCTTCTCCTTTCCTTATTGTCGACTTCAATTCCTGATTCTTCTCCAATATCTTTTGTACCTCTGCCTGCAATGCCAAAAACTCTGTAGACTGGGTTCTCAACTCCTTATCTAGGGAATTTCTTTCCGTCAAAAGATTTTCAGCCTTTAACTTCAACTGGCCAAGGAATGTAACAAGAACTGAATTCTCAATGGCCACTTGCTGGCTTTCATTGAAAATTGTGACAAAAGAACTTTGTGTCTCCTGAAGTTTACCATGTATATGGTTCAGAAGCTCCTGGTCCATTTCAATCATATTTTCACACCAAGGCTCGCTGTTAATATCAAGAGTCTTCAACACCTGAAGCAGTCCGATCCTGAGTATTTTAATTTTCTCAGACAGTGAATTAACATCAACTTGCTTCTGAGTGTTGTCATTCTCCAATTTAGATATCAATCTATCAGACAGTTTAGAAGCCTCCAAGAGTCTCTGACACTCAACTAGAAGGGAGAAGTTCTTTTGCTCCAAAGCCTGGATACATCTCTGCAAGATGAAAATTTCCATTTGAGCATGTACAGATCTGTCCATTTCCTCTTCATATTCCTTTCTCTGGTAATCTACATCTTCTTGGAGAACAAAAATTTGCAATTCCTTCTCAGCCAAGTGACATTCATTCAATTGCACAATTCTGGAATGTTCTTCCCTCTCAGCATATAAAGAAACAAGTAGCTCTTCCAATTTGTGAAGTGCAGATTCCCTTTCTGCTTTCAGTTCAGAATGCTTCAGTTCCAATTCACTGTGTTGTTTCCCAAGATCTTTCAGAGTTTGATGAGTGATGTTGAATTGTGAAACTAAGGTTTCTTTCTCAGAGTTGATACTGGACCTCTCATGGTCTAGCAACAGACAAGAGTCTTCTAAGATCTTTGACTTTATTCTTAATCCTTCAAGCTCAGCATTCACATCACACAGTGAACTTTCTAAAAGGTTGTTTTTCTCTGAGAGCTTCTCCAGCTGCTTAGCTGTGGTTTGTAACTGAGAAAACAAGGTCGCTTTTTCATCAGCAAGAGTGGATTTCTCCCGAAGAAAAGATTCGCAAGTTTCTTCCAATACCTTTACCTTTCCTCTGGCTTTCTCAAGCTCTACAGTCAAATCTGAAAGAGACCTCTCCAAAACAGCATTCTTCTCCAAAAGCTTCTCCAAGATCTCCACTTTTTCCTTTAGAGCTGCTTTCTCATCTTTGTAGGTTTCACATCTTTCCTTCAGCTTTGAATTCTCATCTTGCAAATTCTTCACAGAAGAGGCAAAGCACTGTGGATCTAAGTCAGTTGATCTGACATCCTCCATCATGGATTCATGTCTTTCATTCACATCATTAAGCTCCTCTTTAAGATAGTAAATTTCTTGCTGGAGAGCATTTCTTTCATCTACCTGCAGTCCAACCTCCAGTTCAAGTTTCTTTATTATCTCCCTCAGATTTAATATCTCATCCTTCATTTTTTTTATAGACAAAGATGAAGATAATTTGAGCTCATTTAGAGTTTTGTTTTCTTCTTTGGCCTTGTGTGCTTCTTCCTCTAAAGCCTGCTTATGGGATTCCATATTCTCCAGAATTTCAGCCTTACCATGAAGCTCGGTGGCAAGAGATCTTAGTTCTTCTTGAGATTGAGAATGCAAATTCTGAAGAGTTTGGAAAGCAGCTTCAGCCTCGATGAGTCGCAATCTCTCCTCTTGTATACAAGTCCAGAGTCTACCCAATTCTTTCTGCTTCTCACTAAGTTCTTCACTCTGAGATCCCAACTTCTGTGCCAAAGACTGCAATTCAGATTGCAAAGTCTGATTAGATGTTTCCAAGAGAAAACACTTCTGTTCAGAACTATGTAACTTTTCAACCCCATCATTTATCTTGCAATTTAGCTTATGCACCTCCTCTTGGGCACAAGAGAGTTTATGCTCCAAACTGGAAATTATCTCTAAGCATTGTTGATAACAGTGAGCTGCATCTTCCTTCTCTTCAGTAAGTTTAGCAATTTCTAACTTCATGCTCTCAATTTCAGTTTTTGCATCATTAGCTTGTTCTTTAATTCTTCTTGCGTTCTCTTCAGCTTGTACGAGCCTCTCCTCTACTTTTGACAACAACTCCAAGGACTGGTTATATTGAGCAAGGGCAGCTTCCTTTTGAGCTTCTACTCTAGCAAGGTCTTCCTTTAAGGATTCAGCTTTAGTTTCAGCTCTAGTAGCTCGTTCATTGAGTTCTCCTACATCCTTTTGAGCAGAGCAAATATTTTTCTCCAGATTATATATATTCTCCAAGCATTGCTGATACTGAAGAAGACTAACTTCTCTTTCAGCCTGTAAATCATCAAGGGCTTCCTTCAAGGTTTGAACTTCAGCTTCAGCTTTGTTTGCTCGTTCATCAAGTCCGTGAGAATTCTCTCTTGCACGAGACATTTCTGATTCCAGATTAGACAATCTCTCCAAACTCTGTTGATACTGAAGCAAGCCAGCCTCCTTTTCACTTTCTAAGTTAGACAGGGCTTTCTTTAAGGCCAAAATTTCTGTCTCAGCTTTGGTCATCCGTTCAGACTCTGATAATACTTCAGTCCTACTATCTTGGCTTCCATTGTCTTGCCCATTAATCTCTTCTATGTCAAGAAAATTGAGCCCCCTTCGAACACGCCCACTGACTGGTTCTCCTGACATAAATAGATCATTGAGCTGTTTCAAACCCTTTCTGCTTATACCACAATCAGTTTCATCAGTATAAGATCCATTTCTTTTGATGGTATGGAAATGAGTTGAAGCATTCTTTTGCAATTCATCTGAGTCAAGAAATGAACGGGAGAAGCCGAGTGTCTCTGGTGTATGTGGCTCAGTCTCCATGTAAGAAACACCGGATGAATCATCTGCTGCAGGAGGCACTTGATTAGGAAATGCTTCAGCCATGGTACGATGGGCCTGACGAATCACTCCAGTGGCATGATCATATCTCTCAGCCAATGCCCGGTATGCACGATAAAACTCTTCAACTAATTTCATAAGCTCTGGCCGTTTCTTATAATACATTTCTGCCCTCCTGGCAAAGGAATCTGCATCTTCTTCAATAACCTTGATCATTTGCTTCACCTTGGAATCCATATCTGTTCATGAGAATGTATAGATGAGATAAATTAATGTGTTTCAGGGTCTTTACAAGAAAGCTAACAGCAAAATTTCAGTTTTCAAGTAAGGAAATAGAAGTGTGAGTGAAAGGAAATGTAATACAGGAACTAGATATGGCTTATTATCATACACAGACTTCCATAGAACTGCCTGTAACATCTATATTTCCATACAAGACAGAACTGATACTTCTGAGTTTTAGAAAGAAATGTAATTTTAATTTTAATGAAGATATACACCAACAAAGAAGATTCTGAAAGATATATCAAAATACAATACTGTAGTTTCATTAAATGCTTCCTTGCATTGCAAAGTTTCCACTAGAGTGCATCATGACTGTAAGTAAATTTGGAAGTAAAACCGGAAACTGGTTTAAACCAGAATAAATCTTTTTGACATACATTCCCAAAGGGTGAATATACATTGACATTACAAATGATAAACCAGAACATTTTGTAACCAGTCCAATAATTTGAAAGCCCAAATTTTACAAGGTCTTACATCAGCATCAGCAATTATCTGTTATCAAACAAATAATATAACTAGAATTAAAAAGAAAGAAGAAGAAGAAGAAGAATCGTGTTCAATTAAATTTTGTTTCAAGTTTAACAGAAGCATTCCTTTCTCCTACACATGAGAGAACAAGAGATGGGTGCCATTTAATCTCTAACCATCAAGGTGTCAGGTAATGAATAGCAACTATGTTAACATCTCAAACAGAATTGCTTCCAAAACCAGAATTACCTGTCAGATTCTCTTGGAGCCATTTCGAGTTCTTGGGGCTAATGTGACTGTCCCACCACCATGAATACATTCTTCTAGAATCAGCATGGGACAGAGCCGCCATCACTCCAGCCAAGTAAACCAACACCAACACTGTGTCTTCTGGTGTTGAAACAACTTAATCCACAAAAGTTCAATGAAGTGTAACCAGGACCACGCTAACACTGATTACGGTCTCTCTTGCTGCTACCATATAGTCACTGGAGTAAACAAAAAAAAAAAACCAAAGTAATGCAAATGTTTCAGTTTCAGAAAAATCATAGACACGTCTTTTCTCTCATCAAAGCAAAGGTAAATGTTCAGAAACAGCACCAAAAACAAAAATAAATAAAAAAAGGAAAAAGAAAATACCAGTTCAGTTAGACTCTGAAGTTCCAAGAGTGAATGAATCAATAAGCATCTGAAAGACCAGAACTACTGCTGATCAAACACAAAATTTCAATTAGAACCACAGGGAGAAAAAAGGTAACAGAACTTGGCTTGTAAACAGAAACATAAATTATGTCAGAAAATACAAAAAAAAAATGTTATAAATTATTTCTCCATGAAAATCATTCATGAACATGAGATGTCTACACCATGTAATTCAAAACATGACCGGTCAAGAAGGTTGCACTCATAGTTAAGAGATCAAGGCTCAAAACCTGCAACATAAAGCTCATAATTCAGGTAACAAGTTACTCACCAAAACAAAACAAAAAATTCAAACGTAGGACATTCGGTTTCAATTAACAGCAACGGCAATGAACAACTTCAACTGCTTTTCATCACTTTTTCTTTTTTATTCCATTTTTCAGAGTCACCCCATGTTGCTTAGATCTCTATTTTGCGGACAATGTTGTTTGTGTTCTATGCTTGTTTCTCTCTCTCTCTTTCTTTCTCAGCTTTGCTTTTTATGCAGTATAGGTTGGTGGTACTGTCTCCCAGGGTCTCAGAACTGTTAAAGTGGAAAAGAAAACAAAATCATAACAAGTTGGCAAAGAAAGAAAAAAAAAAAAGGAAACATGGGTATTAAGAAAGAAAACAAAACAAAAGTTAGCATAATCAAATTACATTTATGAGTAGTAATTTAGAACCTGAAGCTGACATTGATTACATTAATTTGGAATATTGAAAATGAAAACAGGAGATTGTGGGATAAGTAACCGCAATTGAATTTGTTTCCGTTACTAACAATAATCATGATCATACTAAAATAAAAAATAGAAAATATGCAATGAGAATGCAATTATTTGTTATATTAAAACATTAAAAAAAGTATCTAAGGACTCCTTAAGCACTCATGTGTCAAAATTCTTGTAAAAGTAGTATGAAACTTAGTTGCGTGTATTTTACGAGGAGATGTATAATTTGTTTTTGTTAGCGTTACAAAAAATTTCAAATATGTCAGCGGACTTTAGGGTAAATTTATTCCTATATAATATAATGTAATGTAATAATAGCATTTTGTTGCCGTTGCAGAATGGTGCATCACTGTGTCAGCTATGAAAATGTGAAAAAAGTAACACTATTACTATTATTATTATTATGATTACTACTGTGTGCCAAAAAGTAATGGTTGTATACGCTCCCACATTTAAAACCCTTCTTCATTGCTATCTACTTTAATTCTAAAAGATAATAAACTCCTAGAGCTTGAAAGATATACTCTGTCACCAAGAAAATTGAAACATCGTTCTACATGCCTTATTTAGATTATATCTTGCATTCATTTATTAAAACACAACTTTATGCCTAATTTGAATATGTATTCTAGTATAGAAACATGTTTCATTTTGTTTTAGGTAGAACAGGATATGTTTCGGTTAACTCATCTTACAACACAACTTTCCCTAATTTCAGAAAGTAGTCGATGGATTCTAGAAATTGTAAAACCCACTAACTTAAACATAATTCATTACACAAGGTAAATATTATTTTACAAACCATAGACTCATGCATTTTACTGTGATTAACAAAGATTTTACATTTCTATTTGGATTAATTTTAATGGAAATTTAAATTAAACTTAAAGCACAAATTACCTTAAATCAGTTATATAAGATTCTAAAAGTATAGTTTGTATTTTACTATCTACACAAGTTTCATCTACTTTTTAATATTGAAATTTTTAGCTTATTTTACACTTTTTTTTTAATAAAATTAA
Source organism: Phaseolus lunatus (assembly GCA_013389735.1). Taxonomy (NCBI): domain Eukaryota; kingdom Viridiplantae; phylum Streptophyta; class Magnoliopsida; order Fabales; family Fabaceae; genus Phaseolus; species Phaseolus lunatus. The sequence goes on along the minus strand of CM023857.1, from coordinate 36,595,735 downwards.
TTCAATATATTTAATATTTATTATATTCCTATTTTACTTGTGTATATAGAACGGATATACAAACTAGCTAATAATAATAGCAATATATATAACCTAATTTACTAAATAGTATTAAGTCTAAGTGAAGGGTTTATCTTCTCAACTCACAAACTAATACCAATATCTCTGTTCTAAAGAAATGTCCACATTTAATGTTCAATGGACGCTAGAACCCGATTAACTTCAAAAGAAAATGTGTGTATAAAAATCATATTTTATTTTATTTTTCATTTAAGATATGGAATATTTAGATATTAGACCAATTTAACTCTATTTAAAAAAAAAATATATGATTTGGCAAGACTATTATAAATATATAATTACTTCGTTCATATAAAATGTCAAAATGTTGATGAGATAATCTTGTAAGAAGATAAGACTCATTGATTTTGGTACTTTCATGTTAGAAAAGAAAACAATATTCTTTTAGCAAGACATAAAAAAAAATTCTATTTCTTTAGTGCTCGAGAGAGAGAAATTAAGAGAGATTATATTTACACACTTGAGGAAGATATTATTAGGAATTCAAGATGAGTTAAGTCTCACATTAGATAAAATGGAGTAAGATGGATAATATATAAGTAGAAAGGTACATAAATATATATTCTTAAGGTTTTTGGTTCAAAGTAGTGTCATAGTCTTTTATATAAGTTTGTTGATGACTCAATAATGACGTCAAATCTTCATTGATGCTTTCAAACTTAGGTTGTTGATGGTGATCTGTCAAAATCACTATCAAATCCTTCCTCACTACTTTTAAGATTCAAAAATTCATAAGTGTAAAACCAATTTCGATGTGAAGTCATGTGTCAAGTTGCACCTGAATTACCATCTACTCATCATGTAATTGTTTTTCACCATTAGAGCTCATTATTGCTTCACTCACCGAAATATCTTCTGTACTTGCAAATAATCTTGTCGGGTTGATGCTTCAAAGTTCTTTTCTCCATTCTTCCTATGTCAACAACCTTTCTTTACATGTCCTCTCTTGCCACAATGGTGACATTTGAGATATTTGTTGTTTATTTTATTTCTCTTTTCATCTTTTATTTTAATTGTGAATTCTTATGTTGTTATTCTAATATCCAACAAATTTATTATTTTATTTTATATATTTATTATATTAAATAGTTATAATGAGATATGTATTTAGTGAAGAACAAAATTATATATAATCTAAATAGTACTTATAATATGAATAAAAAAATATTTTTACTTTTTATCATTTCAATCAAACTTATTTTTCATCTTTACATTTTAAAATTAATAAATTTAGTTTTTCAATTTTTAAAAATATGTGAATTTAATTACTCTTTAAATTTAAACGTGCATTCTATGGTGATTTTTATCACTTCAAACTTAAGAAAGTACCACACATTTTTTCTCATAAATAAATAGACATTGCTGGTGTAATTTAACAATAAGTTAATATTTATCATAAATTGGTTTATTTTTATAATAATAATATGAAAATTATATCTGCCATGATTTTTGATAGATTTAGAAAAGGTAAAAGTTTCTTTTTATCAATGCACAAAAGTTAAACTTCTTTAATATCCCTTTCATTTCTTTTAAATTGTGGTTTATATTTTCCTCCAACTTTTTAGCATTTGTTCAAAAATAAATAATTTTATTTAATAAAATAAATATATTTCTTATTTTATTTCGTCATCATCAAAATAAAAATATTGACAGTACAGTCTTTAAAAAAATATATAGTTCAATATTTCCATATAAAATTCTTAATATTCATATTTTCATGCACTAAAATAGCAATAAATTTTGTATTTGATGAAACATTTAAATCATTATATTTAAAAAAAAACATTTTCTTCTACCAACAGGGGATATTTATTTTCAAAATTTTCAAAATAAGTGTAGTTTTAAATAATAAATTACTTTTAAAATTATGAAATTAAATTGCAGTTTTTCACCCTCTAAAAAACAATTGTATACCACAGGCAATTTATATAAGTAAAAGAAAAAAATGAAAGTTGTAACCTAATGATGATAGTATATAAACATAGAATAATAAGATAAATAGAAAGTGTTAAGGGAGAAAGTGACAAGTGTGAATAAGATAAAAAAAAACAATTGTAACATTTGGCAACGTCACACGCCGCCCCAGCAAATTGTCCCATTAGGAAAACCACACGAGTTTGTCGTGAGAGATAAAATTATATTTAACTCACTAATAGTTAATATACTTAAATAATATTTGAATAAAAGATATATTAAATTTTCTTGTAATACCCTAATTGTTGTTGTATTAGAATTTCTCAAACACTACGAGAATCGGATCTATTATATGGATCATTGTTATGAATTAACTTTTTATTATCATTAGATATTACACTTTTGACTAAGGACGTGTTTGTCGGCGTACGTGAGAATTATATTATTTTTTTTATTTTATTAAGTTAAAATTAATTTTTAATACATTTTTAAAAGGTGATTTCAAAATAATTAATTGTGATATAAAAAAAAACTCTACTTTAACAGAAAAAAAAACTAGTGTAAAGTTGGAAAGGAAAATTTTGTTAAAATTAATGATAAATTAAAAAATTTCATGAGAAAAAAATCAGTTATTCATTTTAGTTATTATTCCAAATATTCTGTTTATTTTTAAAAACTTTTCAAACACGATATACTGATATATGAATCAAATATTAAATTACATCCAATATATGGATTAAAAGAAGAGTGAAATATGTTTTTCCTCCTTATAATATAATGTGAAATCATGTTTTTTTCATAATTTAAACTTTAAACCTCTTATTTATAATAAAAAAATTATTAGAATAGTTTTTCTTTTTCACATAACAATTTTCAGCCTGAACTGTATTATAATATTATAACATTCACATCAGTGATAAATCAGTATGAAATATTTTAACATCCTAATTTACATTGAAAATTGGTTTGTTATATAAAAAAAACTGACAATGACTCATCTTAATAGTTTTTTCTTACTACAAATATTTAAGAAATCTAAAATTTGGACTAGAAATGAAAACTAATTTAATATAAAGAAAAAAAACATATTTAATTCTAAAAGAAAACTAACTAGAGAGTCAATTCATTTAAATTTGTCATTTTTAGAGATTTAATGAGTTGATAGATTGAAATGTTATTTATGTAAGTTGAGCCACTTATTTAAATTTGTTTTATCATCTCTAAAATATTTCAATTTTATATTATAACTTGTAAGATGAATTTTATATATCTCACTTATATATTACACCAATTCAAATGATTGAATACTCTAATTAATAGAGTTATAACAGAGTAGTTAAATCGAACAATTACTAATAAATTATTTATAATTTAAAAAATTACAGTATCCATGTGAGATAAGATATATCATATTAACTTATTAAAAAAATTCTTTATGTTTAGATTTTTAATGATTTTTATGTTTCAATAATAAAATTTATCATCATCTCAATTATTTTGTTCTAAAATATATATGTTTTATTACTTTGGTTTCAAAATACTCATGTTCACTTTTTAAAAATCTAAATACTTATCTGATATTACTTACTAATCTATATTATTTGTGTACTCATACATTGGACGGGACAGTCCTTAGCTTTAAAATCATTATTTATGTCAGTCAAAATTGGGGTGTGAGATTGGTTTGGTTTAATTTAGGCATTAGTCAAAGAATTTCTTTTTATAAACTTAAATAGTTTTTCTCTCTTGCCCCGTGTATATTTTTTAAAATATCATGCTATTTGTTGAATAAACGAAATCTCAAAAGCAATTAATTATTAAATATTTATTCTGTCTATAAATGAATAAAGTTTTGTGATTCCAATACTATTTATTAATTTATAAAGGTTTTGCTTTATATGGTATGACATGAAGTACGCATGTGTGCTTGTGAGCTCAATGGCACGCGTAGACCATATAATAATCATACTCTTCAAACTTTTGTTGTTCTTGTTTCTAAATAATCTTCTAACTTCACCTTAACGTTTGTACCATGATTTGCCTTGTGTAGGATACAAGGTTTTAACTTTTTCTAGTGATAACTACCATCAGTACGTGTATGTTTCGCTCTTAAAACCCACCTAAAACCTATAAGTAAACTTGCTTCCATCAAGAGGCCAAACAAACAGGGTGTAGCCTTGTAAGTTTAGGGTCATTTTGTACACTTTTTAAGCAATATTACTAACTAAAGTAAGTACCAACTAGGAGGTGTTTGACCTTATCACACAATCACATGACCAATACATGAACCTATTTAAAGTTTAGGCATCTCCTTATTATTAAATTAAATCAAATTAAATTTAAACAAATAAATTCCACAGTTGGCTTATCTTGAAAGTAGGCTAAAAATGATGACCCATGTGACTTGTGAATAAAATGAGTTGTCTCAAAATAAATTTTCACTTTTTTTATAATCTAAAACATTGAATTAATAGTGAAGGTTTAGGCTTCAATATTTGAAAGAATGAAGGGCATGCAGCCACACCCAAAACAAGGTTGTTGAATCTAATTAGTTTAAGTAAATGCAAGTAAACCAAACCTTCCCAAATTGACATCTTGAGTAAGAAAAACACTGTTTGGCTCCACACCTCCACAATCAATGCTCCAAAAATTATTATGGATGTTAGAAAATCTTATTTTCACTTTTGGTGATGATTGGATCACATTTGATTTATCCTGCACTTGTCATTTAGTCATCTGTGAAAATTTATAACTTCAACTCTTCATTAATTGAAGTAGTTTAAGCAATTGTAAGTCATTGTAGTATTTTTTTTTTTCAGTTTAATTTTTATGCATTTAGAGTGGATGAACTTTTACACTCATAATCATAATATTGCCTGTATACTTTACCTTCTTTTTTTTTTTCCTTTTGCAAGTTTAACAACTATGCTTTATAAAAATAAAATAAAAACCTTTACATTATTAGTTAATAAAAAAGTTATTGACAGTATATATGATTAATTAGATAATTATTAGAATAAATTTATTATATATGATTAAATAACTACGTAAAGTTACTTTACACTATGATATAATCTATTTTATTTTCTTAAGAAAAGAAAGAGATTCTTTATTTCAATAACGTACGTGTGAACATTTATTAGAAAAAGAACTTGCAAAAGATCAAGACTATTCAATATGTCAATAATTGTGTTTTGAAATATATAAACATAACAAATTAATTTGATTTTGTGAGTATTTGATAAATATCGACCATAACAATTTAATTTGAACTTGTGAGTATTTGATAAATCTTGATCTAGTTTTTTTTTGATGAAAAATAAATTTTCTATTAATTTTATTATTGTTATTATTATTATAAAATAAATATTCATATTTTGTTTTATACTTTTAGTTCAATAAAAGTGATTTCTTGTTTGCAACGTATTTTCAGGTACAATAGATAATCAGAATTATGTAATTTACGTGTGTGTTGAAAAATTTTAAATTTTTATTATTTATTAAATATTAAGATAATCGAACCTAAGTACTCATATATCTTAAAAATAAAATTATATATATATATATATATATATATATATATATATATAACATTCTAAAAATATATTTAACTATTTTTTACAACTTTAAAATTTTTCAAAAATATTTATAATACATGATTAACATTTATATAAATATAAATAACTACAATTCAAAACTTAAAACAAAATCATAAAGTTATATACATATATAAGTATTTGTTCGTGTATAGTGATTATAAAGTTTAAAAAAAAATTATTGAAAAATATTTTTTTAGATATTAATTTAAAAATTAATTTAAATACTAATATTTTTTTTTAATTTAAAAATAATATTTAATTTAATTAATATAATAAATAATTAATTTTTATCTTTAAAATTAATTTTTATTTTTAACCTTTTTAGTGGTCTTACACAGTTGTTTATCGTAATTTTTTAATTGAATATATGAGTATGGTTGTCTTTATGGACAAATGTTGTTTACTCGTGTTGGTCTTGCTTCTTGTTTCTTTGAGTTGTGAAGTGGACGTGGTGGTGTACTCATGGAATGTAGGTGGCCATGAACTTAGTGCTGGTTGCTTCTTGTTCATTGTTTCAAAGACTCATGAACAAAGAATAAGTGTAAAGCGAGCACATATTTCATGGAGATAAAAGTTTTTGCCTCCATATGCATGGTTGACGAGCCATGAGAGAAAGGAAAAGGTGTGTGTGTGTGAGAGTTTTTTTAATTTTTATTTCTAATGCTTTCTTTAACTGATAACAGATTCAGAACGAATACAAGAAATGAAAAGATAATAGAAATAGATAGAGTTATTTGAAGTGAAAAGACACTGAACAAAAAATAAGTTAAAAAAAGAGTGGAAAATTAAAAGAAAACTAATTAAATAAAAATTTGTAGTTGATTTGATTAATATAAAAAATAAATTTGTAGTTGATATGCTCAGCCAAGTTTACCCACCTCTAGCAATTTCTATTTTTCTTTATTTGACATTTCAACAGTAAAAAATAAAATTTTTATTATTATTTTTTAAATAAAATATTATATTATAATAAAATAATAATTTTTTTAAGGTGTGAAATTAATATAATGAAACTGGTACGAAGTATCATTTCTCTTTCTTTTCTTTTTCCCTCATTTTCCTATACAAACAAAGTCTAAATCTCTAACTTGAACCTATTAAACTATGTTTTTAATTGATAAATATAGATGGATGGTGATGGTGACGGTGAGATGTGAAGGTGTAGCAAAAGAGGAAAGAGATTCCCAACTTTATAAAAGCAGATCCAACAACAACTCTTTTTTCTGCTTCTTTTGTAAGACTTACAGTAACAAACTACACCACAATTCCACATACTTCTATCTTTTTACATTCCTCATTTAACTCAATTTTTTTTCTATAAAATATTATCATTCAATCAATACTTCCCTTTTTAAAAATTGCATCACTTAACAAAAATAAATTGAAACTAAAAGCAACAAAGAAAACATACAATTTGAGTTTAGAAAAACATAAACAGAGTTTTATGTATGTATTTGATAAAATAACATAATTAAATTATAATAGTGAGGACTGGGAAGATGAGGCGCTAATGACGGGAAAGTAATATTAGCGTAAAATTTTGTTCGTGGTTGGGGCATTTCATCATAAACCTTTTAACGTCAATTCGCAGATCTAACTCTCTCTTTTTATTCGTTATGATTGTCAACTACAATGCTTTTCTTTAGATTACAGATGAATCAGAAATAAATAGAATAAAAACGTAATTTGAGATGAATAAAAAAGAAATAGATCTGAGTGAGATCTAGACTCAAACTTGTGCTTTGGTAAAACTCCATTTAGCGTATGGAAAAAACCATATGGCTTTAGTAGAAGTGCGTTTTTGTTAAAGCTGATGTTACATGCAAGAAACAGAGTGCAGAATGGTCCCACGCTGCTCCTTGTCTGGTTGAAACCCATGTAAATAGGAACTTAGGCTTCTAGAGTTTATACACACCACAGAGTGTACCCCATTTCATGATCGGAGTTTGGTGATGTTAAATAGAAAGTTGCCAAGATATGAATCGTACATATAATTTGTGATGATGTTGTTATAGGCGAAGGAGATATGAAGGTGTAAGACCAGGTCCAACACATAACATAATAAAGAAGACCAGAGATGGAGCATACATAAACAATTCTCGCAAGCACTAATGAATGAACCTTTCCACCACATTACATGGTTCATAGAGTTAATGTATTTCCAAACAAAACATACAATAGACCAATATTAAAGATAAATACCTTATTCAATTTTCTAAACAACTTAAGTTATTTTAAAACAAGAAAAATTATTCAATTTTCTAAACAACTAAGTTCTTTTAAACAAGAAAAATAAATATATTTTTAATCACTCTTTTAGGATCACATCAAACAAGCACAAGAGATAATGCAAAACTAAGCTATGACTTTTTTGTTTAGTTTTAAAAATATCTGTTATTTTAAAAGAATATTCTAAAAAAATGTGCAAAAATTATAAATTTTAATAAAAATAATATCTTTTAAAATTAGTGACCTAATTGGCTTTACTCCATCATATGGATTAAAAATGAGTCAAGTTGGATTCAATTCAATAAAAAGATAATTTGACTTTAAGTTTTTTATATTAGATTGAGGATGAATTTTCTAGAACCATTTAACATGATGCGTATATATTCTAACATAAATTTGAAAAACAAAAAAGTTATGTTAAAATAATTTGAATAATGTAATCAACAAAAAAGTTATATGAAAATTTATAAAATCGGTTTGAGTGTCAACTCACATCATTATAATATGGAAAATGATTAATATGGAAAATGATAATTTGAGAACTCTTAAAGTTGTATATAATTCTTAAAATGACGGGTTTAGAAATAAATATATATAATAAAGAGTAAGTTTGGAATTAAATTATATGAAAAAATATTAAAATAATAGTATTGAGAGTTGTAATGTAGTTGTATAAAAAATGTGGGTTGTCAATGTATCATTGCTCTTATAATATTACTTGTTGTTGAATATCCCAAGAAAAAAAAACAGAAAAGAAGAAGAAACGAGAGAAAAAAAGTGGTGTACCAGAGTACTTCAATTAAAATGTATTTATTTTACAAAAGTTGCCACCAATTTTTCAAAGAGAAAAGATTGGAAGTATTTTACTTGCAATTGATCTGATTAAAAACTAGATTCAGTCACAAAGTAAAGTACTAAAAAGGGATCATGTAAAATAAAATTTACACAACCAAACACAAGGGTCAAATTTAACACTAAATAAAACACACTAAATAAAAATGGTTTACCGTCGGATTCATTGGATTGCTTGGTGATGAAGCTTTGATGGAGCTTGGACGAATTGGTTGAGGAATTATAACAAAAAAACTAATATATGATCTAGTATTAACTAAATACACCAATCTTCCAATGATTTTTTGATATGAAGATGCATCTTATATAGGCATATTTTAATAAAAAAATTTGTCATTCTTCTTAATTATGGTGTGATTGCTGGTTTTGCTCTCAACATACATGCATCAGCTAGCATATTTTCTTTGACAGTCATGTATTCCTTCTATAGTTCTGAAAATTTCCATTCCCAGAAAGTATTTCAAAATGGCCTAAATCTTTTATTTTAAAAGCATTGTTAAAGAAACTTTTAACTATTCCAATACCTCTTATGTTGTCTCCAACAATTAATATATCGTTTACATATATAAGGGGGAGATTAAAGATGTTTCGATTCTTCTAATAAATGAGAATTATTTGCCTTGGATTGAAGTAAGTTTAATTGTATGAAGAAAAAAGGTAAGCTTCTTGTATCAATTTTTGATTGCCTATTTTAAACCATATAACAATTTGGTTAGACGACAAACCTGATTACTCTTTGCATAGTGATGCCTGGGGGCACATCCATGTACACTTCTTATCGTAAATCGTCATGCAATAATGCATTGTCTACATCAAGTTGCTAAAGGTGTCCACCTTTGATGGCAGCTACTGCTAAAATGGTGTGTATGGTAGTGAGTATGGCCACAAGTAAATATGTATCTATGTAGTAAATGTCTTCACATTGTGTGAAGCCTTTCGCTACAACTCTAGATTTATATCTATCAATCTTCTCGTCTGTCATACATTTGATCTTATACACCTATTTGCATCCAATAGGTGTTTTGTTGTGAGGAAGATCCATTATTTCCCAAGTATTGTTAGCTTCATGAGCTTTAACTTCAACCTTCATTGTTTCTACCCATTCAGGATGTTGCTTAGCTTCCTCATAACATTGTGGCTCAATTTGAGACAACAAAAAAAAAAGTATAATTTAATTGTTTTCCTGACAATTTACTATAAGACATCATTGAGTCAAAAGGACAACGTAACTTGCTATTTTGTTTCAAATCTTTGTTGAATGGAGACAACATGAGTTTATGTTGATAATCTTCTAGAAATGTTGGTGCTTTTTTTATTCTGCTGGATCTTCACAAGCCTTCTTCTTCAACAATATTTTCATCATTCCTTTTAGCAGACTTATAATTCTCATTATAAATGTTATCATAAATTTGTTTTGTGTATTCTTCATCTTCTTATGTATCATTTTAATCAATCTTATCATGTATACATTAGAAAAAAATATTCATAGAAAATAACATTTCTAGATATAAAAATTTCTCTTGAATGAATGTCTATAACAATGTAACATTTCGTTCTCCATTTAAAACCAAGAAATATGCATTTCTGTGCCATGGGATCAAGTTTGCTTCTATTTTCTACAAGGGTTGAAGAAAAACACATACATCCAAAAACTCTTAGATCAAAAAAACTAAGGATGCAATTATATAGGACTTCATAAGGACATTTATTTTGAATCATAGAATAAGGCAACCAATTTATCAAATAAACAGAATGTACAATGGCTTAAGATCAAAACATCTTGGGCTCTTAGGCAGTTTAGATTGAAACATAAGGCACCAAGTAAGTTGAGTATGTGCTGGTGTTTTCTTTCCACAATGTAGTTTTGTTGTGGTGTTTCTATGCAACTGGTTTGATGAATTATATTTCAGAAAGGAAAGTAATACTTTTGCCTGAAGAATTTGATTCCTTTTTAAATGGGTTGTTGCAAAGAAATTGGAGAAAATTAGCAGATCCTTACCCCAAGTATGATTCAACTATAGTTCTTGAATTCTATACAAATGCTTGGGTTGAAGATCTGAATGATTTGAAGGCTAAAGTCAAAGGTAGATGGATTCACTATGATAGAAACACAATCAACCAATTCTTAGGAAATCCACTACTAGATAATGCTGAATGTACATATCAAACAATGACAAATTCAAGAGATGGATTCACATAGAGAAATGTTGTAGAAAAATTGTGCATTCCAAACAGATCATTTCAGTAAGGATCCACTGAAAATTCATTAAGGATCAAAAGAAAAGACATGAAGACTTTAGCTTAGGTTTGGATGACTTTTCTGCTGGCCAACATTATACCTTTAGGGCATGTTTCTGATTTGAATTTACCTAGATGCCAATTGCTCTACTCTATCATGAGAGATGACTATAAGGTTGATGTGGCTCAAATCGTATCTGATCATATCTATAAAACTGCAAGGCTGGAAATAAATAAAAATAATGAAAAGGCAAAGGTTTCTTGGGGTTTCCAGCACTATTATAGCTCTTTGTGCAAATCAAGGGGTGGTAGTCAATCCAACAGTAAAAATCAGACCTGTCATTGATTAAAAATTCATTGATCAAAATTGTATCAACCTTGAAGAAGCCCAACAATGCCCACACCCTCCACAACCAGTTGTTGAAGACCAACCTTCTGCGGTTCCTTCACAACAACATTCTTCAACTCCAATCACAATAGAGCACATCATGGAATGTATCAGAACCTCAATAGAGCACATCCAATTGTAGAATGCTTCCAACCATAAGGGCATAATGTACATTTAGCAAGGCATCTACTAGGGTTCTACTCAAGGTCAAAATAATCCATGGATGACACCCGCTGAATTTAATGATTATTTATCTTGACTTGGGGACAGACACAATTTTTCAAGGGAGGCAGGAGCGTCTGGAGTTGAGACTAGAGTTGGAGATGAACTTAAAATGAGAGCTGAAGAGGAAGATGTTGTTGGCTTCTATACAAAGGATGCACAAGAAATGAGAGTTGGACCATCTGGAGCAACAACAGCAAATGAAGATTCAAACCAATTTCAGGATGATGATTGTGGCACAGAGTTGGACAAAGTCATAGGAGGAGATTGATACTTCTCATGCACAATGAATGAAAACTGGTTTTATCTTTTTGTTTAAACTTTAATTTTAGTACTAATTTAGTTTAAGTAGTTTAATTTAGTAAGTTAATTTTAGTAGTTTAGTTTAATGTTTCTTACTTTAACTTGTGTTGATTGTAAACTTAATTTAGTAAATATTGGTTGATGTTTGCATATTTTGTGAGATCGTGTATATAGACAGACAGATGATGTTTGCATATTTTTTGTGAATGAAATGAATAGTTATAGTAAATTTTTTTGGAAAAAGAAATCAAATCCTAGTTTTAAATTAGAACAACCAAATGGATTGATCAAGGATTTAATTTGAAAAAATTTTACTATAACTATTCATTTCCTTCACAAAAAATATGCAAACATCATCCGTCTGTCTATGTAAACAATTTCACAAAATATGCAAACATCAACTAATATTTACTAAATTAAGTTTGCAATCAACAAAAGTTAAAGTAAGAAACATTAAACTAAACTACTAAAGTTAACTTACTAAATTAAACTACTTAAACTAAATTAGTACTACAATTAAAGTTTAAACAAAAAGATAAAACCAGTTTTCATTCACTGTGTATGAGAAGTATCAATCTCCTCCTATGACTTTGTCCAATTCTATGCCACAATCATCATTCTGAAATTGGTTTGAATCTTCATCTACTGTTGTTGCTCCAGATGGTCCAACTCTCATTTCTTGTGCATCCTTTGTATAGAAGCCAGTAGCATCTTCCTCTCCAGCTCATTTTAGGTTCATCTCTAACTCTAGTCCTAACTCCAAACGTTCCTGCCTCCCCTGAAAAATTGTGCCTTTCCCCAGGCCAAGATAAATAATCATTAAATTCAGTGGGTGTCATCCATGGATTATTTTGACCTTGAGTAGAACCCTAGTAGAGGCCTTGTTGAATGTACATTATACCTTTATGGTTGGAAGCATTCTGCAATTGGATGTGCTATGTTGAGGTTCTGATATATTCCGTGATGTGCTCTATTGTGATTGGAGTTGAAGAATGTTGTTGTGAAGGAACCGCAGAAGGTTGGTCTTCAACAACTGGTTGTGGAGGGTGTGGGCATTGTTGGGCTTCTTCAAGGTTGATACAATTTTGATCAATGAATTTTTAATCAATGATAGGTCTGATTTTTACTGTTGGATTGACTACCACCCCTTGATTTGCACAAAGAGCTATAATGAGTGTTGGAAACCCCAAGAAACCTTAGGCTTTTTCATTATTTTTATTTATTTCCAGCCTTGCAGTTTTATAGATATGATCAGATATGATTTGAGCCACATCAACCTTATAGTCATCTCTCATGATAGAGTAGAGCAATTGGCATCTAGGTAAATTCAAATCAGAAACATGCCCTAAAGGTATAATGTTGGCCAGCAGAAAAGTCATCCAAACCTAAGCTAAAGTCTTCATGTCTTTTCTTTTGATCCTTAATGAATTTCCAGTGGATCCTATCTGAAATGATCTGTTTGGAATGCACAATTTTCTACAACATTTCTCTCTGTGAATCCATCTCTTGAATTTTTCATTGTTTGATATGTACATGCAGCATTATCTAGTAGTGGATTTCCTAAAAATTGGTTGATTGTGTTTCTATCATAGTGAATCCATCTACCTTTGACTTTAGCCTTCAAATCATTCAAATCTTCAACCTAAGCATTTGTATAGAATTCAAGAACTATAGTTGGATCATACTTGGGGTAAGGATCTGCTAATTTTCTCCAATTTCTTTGCAACAACCCATTTAAAAAGGAATCAAATTCTTCAGGCAAAAGTATTACTTTCCTTTCTGAAATAAAAGACCAAGTTTTCAGCTCTTCATATCTTTGCTTCTTGTCTTTGCTTGACTCAATATTTCTTGGTGGGTTGAGTGAATCAACTCTAGCTCTTTTTCCTTTGTTAAAGCGTGTTAGATTAACACTAGTTGTAGATTTGGTATGACCCATTTTTCTGCACATGCAAGAATAAGCATTTCTCAAAACCAAAGCATTTTATTTTATTGGCATTTTAACAAACACTTGGTATGCATGATATAGAATGACACTGAGTGAGTAATGTTTTGGTATTTAATCCATGGAAAACAACATTTAACTTTGGATAAGGTCAAAACAACAATCCTATTCAACATCAATACATTGAAATTTCAAAAAGATTGAAACTTTGACTTTGGAACGAAAATGTAGAACGAAAATGGGAACACCCTTGACTGAGAATGAGAAAATGGAAATGGCACTGAGAATGATAATGGAGAAGGTACTTACCTTGATGAAATGTAATGTAGATGAAATGTATATAAAGTGATTGAATGGAAGAGAAGCTTTGGAAGAGAACTTTTAAAAACTAGAAAACATTGCAAATGAAAATAAGGCACCGTGGTTTTTTAATGGACTTTTAAAATAGAAAAGGGTTTTTTTTTTTTTTTATGACTCATAACTTTTTCTAGCCCAAGCTAGATCTGTCTCGCTCAAGCTAAATTCAGGCCGAGAGTAACATGTTCTTTATAGCTCAAGCTAAACCATTTTAGCTCAGGCTAAAATTTGGCAGAAAGCAACAGATTTTTCTAGCTCAGGCTAGCTCCTTTTAGCTCAGGCTAGAATTTGGCAGAAAGCAATAGATTTTTCTAGCTCAGGCTAGCTCCTTTTAGCTCAGGCTAAAATTGCAGAACAAAATTTCTTTATTTTTCTGCATATTTAGCTTAGGCTATAAGAACTTAGCTTAGGCTAAAATTACCCTACAGTGAAATTTCTTGAAAATTTTCATTTTGTCTTTGCCAATAGTTTCCAACCTTTCTAAGCTTTATTCCATCCATTCATTTCACCTAACATTTCAAAACTACATGACCATTACACATATTAAACTGGTTTTAAAAAACATCAAATATTAAAACATACTACTAAATCAACACAAAAATTAAAGACACACATCAAAACAAATTGAATTGCAAATATGCTAATCTTTTGTTAAGTGTGCATTTTGTTATCTTGGAAAAACCAAATTTTCTTTGTAACCCAACCTCATTACAACTTGAAAAAGACCTCAAGATCTATGTTTGTGAAAGTGTTTGTAATCAATTGGAAATGAAGGGCAACCTTAAATTAGCTTGGAAATCAGTGAAAAGAAAGGGAAAACACTCACCAATGAGGAATTAAGAGAGAAATTCTTAGTTTGATTCTCAGTAAAAAGTAACAATTCTTTACCTAGGAAATTGAATATATTCTTATCTTGTCTTGGTTTGAATTGATTGGAAACACCATAATTTTTTTCTTTTATCCTGTGCTCTTTTCATAAGTTGTTCTGATATTGAACTATAGTCTTGATTTCTAAAGGTTCTTTAGGGAGGAATGAACTCTTATTTTTTGGGATTCAATTACTTTGCTTGAGGACAAACAAGATTCTAGGTTGAGGGGAAATTGATAAGTGTCAATGTGTTTATAATTGAGAAAATTGAACACTTTGGAACTTAACTATTGCTTAATGTCAGAAAATTACTCTAATATGATAATTATTGAATCCAATTATATATTTTGAACCAAGAAATAAATGAAGAAATTTAATCCCAATTTTACGTAGATTTCATATGGATATGAAGCATTAAGGGAAATAAAGCAAAGACTTAATTGGATCACAATAAGGAAAATTGAAAGGAAGCATTTAGCTCAAGCTAGAAGATTTAGCTCAGGCTAAAATTATCCATATTTGATTAATGGTGCAGTACTAATCTAGCTCAGGCTAGAATTGCTAGCTCAAGCTAAAACAACACTGAATGATCTAGCTCAAGCTAAAACAGCACTGAAAGATCTAGCTCAAGCGAGCCAATTTAGCTTAAGCTAGATCTTTTAGTGTTGTTTTAGCTTAAGTTAGAAATTTGTTGATTTTTCTCGACAAGTATACTGAATCAACTGTAATATAGTACTACTTAAAGTACGAAAGTCGAACTCACAGGAAACAATTCTAATTAAGATGTTTTGTTATAAAACTCATTAAGTATATAAAATAATTTTGAGAACTTGTTCATAATCAAATTAAAGATTTCACAAGAGGTAACTCAAAGTTTAAGATTTGATTCAACAAGTAACGAAACTAACTTATCAAATATAGAGAAAGATACCTAAGATTGAATTGCGTCTATCTCAATCATCTGTATTTTGGAATAATACAATATATAATACTCAAAACTACTTATTCTTGATGCTTAATTTAAAGTCATTCATCTTGATTCCTCACAGATGAAATTCATAAGATAATTTCTCAAATATTGATTCCTCATATATCTAACAAATGATCCAGCTTTATGAACATAATTATGATGCAATTAATAACCTGAAATCTATTCCTAGCATTACAAGTTATCAAGTATTTTCATCTATTTCAGATCCTTAGAAGTACTTTCCAGTTAAATTTAAGGATCAAAATCAGGACTCCATTGATCAGATAGAATCAAGCAATAAGAATAAAACGAAAATACCAAGAACAAGTAGAAAATAAAATATTATATATATATATATATATATATATATATATATATATCATAAAGAATACATTTGAACAGAGTAGATTACATTCAATCCCTAGTTAGAAAGCACTTAGCCACTCATGACAGCTCCTCCAATCTTCATTCTTGATCTGGATTGCATAAGAATGGCTGATCTGAGTAAGTTCTTCTCCTAAGAAGAGATTTTTCTTCTTCTTCTCTCACTAACTTCTCTCTAAAAACCTTCACACTTTTCCATCACTTGGGTTTCCACTTTGTTCCAAAATTTGTATAATGAAATTTAGCTCAAGCGAGCCAATTTAGCTTAAGCTAGATCTTTCAGTGTTGTTTTAGGTTGAGCTAGCAATTTTAGCCTGAGCTAGATTAGTACTGCACCATTAATCAAATCTGGATAATTTTAGCTTGAGCTAAATCTTCTAGCTTGAGCGAGATGCTTCCTTTCAATTTTCCTTCTTCACTCCTTCTTGTGACCCAATTAATTCTTTGCTTTCTTTCTTTTAATGCTTCATATTCATCTGAAATCTACACAAAATTGGAATTAAATTTCTTAATTTGTTTCTTGATTCAAAATATATAATTGGATTTAATAATTCTCAGATTAGGGTAATTTTCTAACATTAAGCAACAATTAAGTTCCAAAGTGTTCAATTTTCTCAATTATAAATACTATACATTGACACTTATCAATTATACCATGTTTATCATAAAAATCTTTCCAACAAAATTCATGCCCATTGTCTGTCCTGATAGTTTTTCTGTTTTTGCTAAACTGATTTTTAACATATAAATGAAATTTTGCAAAAGACTTCTAGTTTCGTCTTTGTTAATTATTAAATGAATCCAAGTGTACCTAGTGAAATTATCTACGATGATTAAGAAATGTTTATGTCTGTGTATTGAAGGAGTACCAAATGATCCCCAGATATCCATGTAAATAAGTAGACTTTAAGTCTAACTCAACCTTACAAAACCGGCTTGTAAGGTGAGGTTTGCACCCACTTATATACTATGAACTAATCTTATATGCATTTGATGTTGAATCTCCAACATATCTCCCTCAAGCCGAGACTAGCCAACTCATGTGTAAGACTATATATTTATGGGTGATCTGATAACGGGTGACACGATAGACAAACTATAAATGACTTTGATACCATTTTTAAAGTTTTTCATAAAGAAACAAAGAAATGAAGGAGTAGGTGGTTCCATGGAAGAGTAGAGAGTCACCAAAAAGAAGAAAATGCGTTAAAATGAAAGTTTTATTATTTACATCTGTCCAAAACGTGGCAAAGCAAGATTTATATACAGAGGAAGAATAAAAGGAAATGGGTTGCCCAAAACATATCCCAAAAGACAAAAAACATCAAAACCAAATGTAATAAATAACTTCTATAGTTTTAATTAATTTTTTTAACAAAGAACTATACTTTTAATTCGTTAACTTATGCATATTAGTATTAAGCAGAAGAAAATTGTATTATATAAAATTTATGTAAGGCCTACTGTATTATTATTATTTTTAAATAAAAGTTTTTATATTAAACATCATTATGAAATCTCATATTTAGACCTACTGTATTATTAAAAAAAATTCCTTTTATTTTCAATAAGAGCTTACCTAATAATAAGAAATACACTAATAAGAAAATATTACTATACTCGAATAAACGAGCTTAACTCAAAACTAACTATGCATTACGTTTAAATAATTTTTGGGTGTGATTCAGTTTTAACTTAATTGTTTTAGGAAAATTACTTTCTGCACTCGATAAATTTAAACTTGTTATAGATAAAAAATACTTTTAAAATTCTTTTGTGAAACATGTTTCCAGATTTATATTTTTGAAATAATATTTTAAATTCTGAAAATCATTTTCTAAAATATGTTTTGAGATTTTTTTTTAAAAACTTTTTTTAAGACATATTTTGCATTCCAAAAATGTTTTCTCAAAATGAAATTTTTATTTTTGAATTATATTATGGAATTTCATTTCTAAAACATAATAATCTATTTCAAATTTATTTTTCTGAAATTTATTTTTTAAATTCTGAATTTATAATTCTGGAAAGAAGAATAATTTTTGAAATTTCAAAAACGGATGGGGTAGAGGTCACAATTGGTAAGGTGTATGAAGAATTTGCCTTGGAATAGTTGTGAGATTGGGCCATAAAGTATCCGTGTATAGATCGGGCCGGGCCTTAATTCGAAGATCAAGCTATAAATACGTAATAAATAATAAACAAATAATTAAATATGTAAAAAAATCATTTCCTCTTTCCGGCGTAAATATGTCGTCGTTAATAGCAGATTTGCTCCGTCAAAGTGGCGGCACTGCCGTCATCGACGGCGGTCTTGCGACGGAGCTGGAGCGCCATGGTGCGGACCTCAACGATCCCTTATGGAGCGCTAAGTGCCTCTTTTCCTCTCCACACCTCATTCGCCAGGTACACTCTCCTTCGTTTCAATTCTAACGCACCGTTCGACTCTTCATTTTTTATTGTTTTTTAAATGAATAATTCTGAGATTTCTATAATCACAATGTTAATTCATTTATGCCAATCTCATGGACCTGATTTTTATTTTATTTTTGCTTATATAATTGTTAAACAGTTCTTTCAATGTTAACGTTCTTAGCTTAATTAAAGGATCTTTTTTTTTCTTTTTCCAATTTCAAATTGAGGTAATGATTGAGTTATTAAATGGAGCAGGTGCACCTTGATTACCTGGAAAATGGCGCTGACATTATAATCACAGCATCTTATCAAGTGAGTTGGTTTAGCAGTATCATATTTCTTTTGTTTGTTTGTTGCTAATGCTGAACTTGAGGTAGTTGTTTGTGTACAGGCCACCATTCAAGGTTTTAAAGCCAAAGGCTATACTGATGAAGAGAGTGAAGCTATGCTCAGAAGGAGTGTTGAAATTGCTCGCGAGGCGCGTGAATTGTACTATAAAGGATGTTCTGAATGCTGTTCGGGTGATGGGGCTGATGGTAAAATCCTCAAACAACGGCCTATCCTGATTGCTGCGTCAGTGGGGAGCTATGGAGCTTATTTAGCCGACGGATCAGAGTACAGGTGAAATGATTAAGATATATTCTTTAGCATTGATCGTGGTTTGTTTACTTGTGGCATTGTGGGCATTTCTTATCTGTTATATAGCCCACGTATTGGCTAGCAATCAAGATGATATTCATGATCATTATATGTTGTGTTTCCAAGGTCACATGTTTATCTGTAATTTATATTGATTACTTGGCACCAGGCTTTCTCGTTCTTAAATGTAACTATATCAGAATGCTGTATCAAATGAATTTCTAGGCCCATCTTAATTACAGTTTTCAGTTTTTTTTTTTTTTTCTGCATAGGTTTGTTAACATTTTTAGAAAGGTTGGGGTTTGATAAACTTTTTCTTCTGTTGTTGGCACTAATAGAAATTATATTTTTTATTGTCGTCTTTTCTTGATATTTTCTTCTTAACAGTGGTGATTATGGTGATGCTATCACGAAGACAACTCTAAAAGATTTTCATCGGAGAAGAGTTCAAATTTTAGCAGATTCAGGTGCTGACCTGCTTGCATTTGAAACAGTGCCCAATAAGCTTGAAGCTGAGGTACCCTAAAGCTCTGGACGGCCAAATGCTTAAATTTATTTCCTTGGTTCTTTCTTATATCTTTAGAAAGTGTATCCTGTCTCTTTAAAATAAATGCAGCATGATTTATTTTTCTAACTTAGCACTTAGTATTTATGAGTGATAGAAGATCAATAGAATCTTAATAATATTTTAATGAAGCGCACTTCAGTCCAGTGAACTTATTTTGCTCATAATCAGGGCAATCTAATGACTTTCTTATTTTTTGTGCTGTGACCTTAAGAGCCAGATAATGAACGGAAGGGATAGTAAAATGCTTGATGATTGAAGATATTCTGGTGTAATTGTATAATTCATTTTGACTGATTTGTTTTTGTTCCATGTTACCATGAAATGTGAACTACTTAAGCTTTTGATGGATTTTTCTTTGAGTCAAGAAATTTTGAACAAAAGAAATAGAAAAAATAGCAATTCTGCACATAGGGAAAATCCTCAAATTAAACATATAAACATGTTGACTTTACTTCCAGATAAACATTAACTTTGTTGCTTACAAATATGTTACATTATGTGGTTTATATCTGTTATAAAAAATGAAGCCTCATTGTCAATCAGGTTTTTTTAATCATGCATTCTATATTGTTGCTATTCACAGCCCTTTTGCTTCTATGTATAGTTTGAATTGCTGTCTGAACACATATGTGGTCTTTCAAAGTATATTTGTGGATTGAGAAAAGAGCAAAAGGCTGTTCTTGTCAAAATAGTAGTCTCTTTGGCCCAAAAAATGCTTTGTTTCCCAAGACCACAGGAAATTGAGAATGCATTAAATTTCCATTGCTTTTGTGAAAGGGTAAAATCAAAACGTAAAGTAACTGTGATGAGTAACTCACTAAGAGAAATATAATCAATTAAAGGTAAATAATAGTCTAAAGGTAAATAATAGTCTTGGAGAATAAAAATTTGCTTGTCTGCACTTACAATGTTTGTTTTTTTCTTGACTCCTGAATTTACCAAACTTTACTTGTTGACTAAGCAGGCTTATGCTCAGCTTCTGGAAGAAGAAAACATACAGATTCCAGCATGGTTTGCTTTCAACTCGAAGGATGGAGTTAGTGTTGTTAGCGGTGATTCTCTAATGGAATGTGCCTCTATTGCTGAATCATGCAAAAAAGTTGTTGCTGTTGGAATTAACTGTACCCCGCCTAGATTTATACATGATCTGATTGTTTTGCTCAAGAAGGTATACTTTGGTTCTCTTGTTTCAAAATGAATTTGTTGTTTAACTATCAATCTCTCCTCTCTTAGGTCATTATTAATCAGTGCAGTTTCAGTTCTAATAGCGTTAGTACCTATGTTGCCAAGTTGTTTTCATTTTTATTGGCCATTTACATTTTGATGGAGAAATACACATGGATGTTAATCTGTATAGGTTTTCAACCATACTAGAGTTTCATAACATTGTAAATAGCCGTCAACTTTATATATAATGGAAACCTCTTTGAATCATGTACTTAATCTATACACCCTGATACAGTTTTCACAAGTATTTGTCTTTTGAAATATACATAATGCCTTTTCTCCCTTATTTTGATGTGTTATTTTCATAAAAGGAAATGTGCCAGCATTAATAAACTGTTATGTTATTATAGTTATGGGAATTATCTTTGTTTAATAAATACTTATCCTCGGTTCACATAATATCTTCAGGTGACAACAAAACCAATTCTAATATATCCAAACAGTGGGGAAACTTATGATGCTGAACTAAAGGAGTGGGTGGTAAGTTCATTACATGTGGTTATACTGTTATATTTAAAAAGATAGCAGCCCAGTTTTAATGTAAAAAATGAACCACTAAGCACTGGAAAATTTGATTGTGGAAACTGCTTGAATTAAAGCAATTCATATGCTGTGAAATAATAAGTTGTTGAGGCAAACCTAATTAAAGAGACGAAGTACGTAGATTTGTTGTGAGTATTCCTTCTCTTGTCCTTTTTTGGTTAAATCATTTTATTCATTTTTATTTGATCTGTGTACTACTGATTCAGATTATTGTGTGTGATTTGTCGTCTAAAATGGAAATTGCTCAGAACTAGGAGTCTAACTGTAAGTGGTAGCCTGGTATGGTACTGGTTTGGAATGACAATTTTCTTTTTGGTCCTTCTAATTTATTTTTCTTCCTCTTTTGGTCTCTGGAAAATGTTTGTTTTATTTCGATCCTTGTACTTTTTATTAATTGATGTCATGACTTACAAAGATTATTGCATAACCTAATGTTTCCTAAATAGCAGTATCTAAAATGAAAATTCTTTACAGAAGAGGGACCCGTATAAAAATTTACTATTATATTGTAACTGGAACTAACATCATGGACTACAATAAAACAAAAGTAATTACAGAGACCAATACAGAAAAATAAAATTAAGAGGATCTGAATGAAAACAACCCTATATTCTAGAAACTAAAATGTTATTTGAGCCTTAAAAGTAAATTTGGATGCAAAAAGCAGGATCCTCCTTTAGGTTATTACTTTCTGAATTTCATACTAAATTTTGCGCTGATTTCTCATTTAACCTTACACTGGTGGTTGAAACATGATTTTAAACCATTTTGGAGATAGTGAAGAGAGATTAGGGCATCTCCAATGGAAGCAAGTCATGAGTTGTTTCATAGATTGAAAATTGTGATTTGTGGTCCCAACTATAGTACATCATCATTAAACAACTTACACTCAATTGTGCTTCAATAAATAAACTCTAAAAATCTCTAATTTTTTCTTGAAAAATGTGATTTTTGGTCTCTTTTATCCTTTATTGTTGTTGGTTGTTCTAAAATGAACATTTTTTTATTCTCAAAAAAACATTTTTTAACTTGAAAAAACCGAGAGTACCACATAGATTGACTCCAATGGAAGCTTTCTTGAAGGAACAGTTTAAAAACTTATGATACCAGAAAGAAATGGCTGTTGGAGATGCTCTTAGCGATTATTTAATCCTGTTCAGCCTGCACAATTTTCTATATTTCTTGGAACACAATAGCAAACAGTACAAGTAACATAGTAGATTCTAAATTAATCAAACCGATATAGACATACATGAATGCAGAAAAGTGAAAGTTTATGCTTAGCCTAACCTTAAGTTATTGATCTGTTTTGAGCTATGTTATCGATGCTAATGTATTTTAAAAGTTTATGAACTTGATGGTTGTTAAAGTTGATGAGTACTTCATATCACACACATCCTCATCTTTGTGAGAAACCAAAGACAATTTACCCAAAGACAATGTTTTCCATTTGTATTCTTTGGAACGTTGTGACAACTGATATTCAAACATACTCTTACATATTCAATCATTTTGAACAAAATAATTTGGGATATTTCTTGAATTATGTAAACTGATACTACGCTGTTATTATTTGCAGCAAAATACTGGTGAAACAGATGAAAATTTTATCTCATATGTTACTAAATGGCGTGAACTAGGGGCCTCCCTTGTAGGTGGCTGTTGCAGAACGACTCCAGCTACAATAAGGAAGATATACAGTGTACTGTCTAGCAGGGAATCTGCTATTCTTGGCAAAGAGTGACTACCCTGTGTTCAGAAAGGAGGGCCAATGCGCAAATAAATCTAATGCACATGTCTTCAGGACTGGCAGCTGCATTGGATCATGTTGCAACTCTGGGCTGAGATAGGACCATCAATATGATTTGGCTAATTGATGAAGACATACATTATCAAACATTGGTCAATGCAACTTGGAATATGCTCTGGCCTTGGAGCTAGTAACCTGAATAATTGCAGTTTGTGCACATAAAGAGCAGGGGAAATATGCGCGTGTTCCTTTTCTCTTCGATTTTGGAAAAAGACATGGTTATATATCGGGAGCAGTTTAGGTTTGGGATTTATGAAATGGACTTTGGATAGCCCATGAAATTTAATTCTGAAACTATTTGCAAGTGAAAAATATATTGCATGCATATGATATTTTAATTTTAAGCTTAAAAAATTGTTTAGCTTTTACAAAGTAGTTTCTTTTGCCTGGTCTTAAATTTCTAGGTTAAATTACACTTTGCATCATTTTTATTTACATTATTTAAGGTTGTCCCTTTATCTCTAGAATGTTTAATTTTTAAAAATACTTAAATGTTCTTAGTCTGTCTTCCTCGTTATAGGAAAATTGATCATTTGTATTTTAAAAATACTTGATGTTCTCGTTATGTCTTCATTTTATTCAGAAAAATTGGATACTTGTCAGAAAGTTGACAATGTCATATATATATATATATATATATATATATATATATATATATATATATATATATATATATATATATATATATTCAATCAAATTAAATCTCTCTAACTAGTTTTATCTCATTTCAAGTCAATTTTAGTTGAAATAGTAATACTGAACATTTTATTTGAACATTCTATTTTTTACGACAGGATTTAAGTTTTGAACATTTTTCAAATATAAGAACTAAATTATTAATGTAAATGAAAGGAAACAAGAAAATAATTATTTTTTTTATTTATTATTTGTTCATGTAACTGATTTATTGTTTTCTGCAATTTAGGTTAATTTGATTTTTCTTTTATTTGTTAATTACTAAGTTTGTTGTTTGTCATGGTTTTGTTAAAATGTTTAAGTTTGTTTCAAGATTCCAGTTTTTTAATCACTGTTTTAAAAGTGAGACTAGACAAATTGGTGAGACCAATAATTTCATTGGGAATATATTTAGTGATAGATCAAATAACTTTAATAACGTGACCACTTCGGAACTAATAAGAATCAATTGAACTAATTTAAAATCGAAAAAAAATAAATTTGAGTGTGAACAAAAACATTTTATTGTTTTAAATTTAATCTAAAACAATTTAAAGATAAACAAAAAAAATGCTAATTTAAAGATTGCAGATATGTATTACTAATTTTGTCCATTATTATTCAACTTACTCTCCCTTTCTAAAATGTCCATTTGGTACTCTTTTTTTTTTTTTTAATTAATAATTCCTTCATGTCTGATTTCATTAATCTAGTTTAGGTCAATCAGAACAAATGACACCATTGAAAGTTTTTATTTTTTTAAATTAAAAGATAAAGGGAAGTTGTTTTTCTAAAAAATACATCTATCTGTAACTACTTTTTAAAATAAAATATTATAATAATTTATGCATATGTAAGATGACCGTAATTTACATTTACTGGTGTTCTCTTTTCTTCATGAGCAATATTTCTAGCTATCGCCATCATCAATGTAATTTATTGTTGTTGTTGTGAGTGCATTTGTGGTGTAAAAGGATGGAAAAGAAAAAAAGGAAAATATTTGTTTTACATATATATTTTGCCAGCATTCATTTAACAACTGTTTTTTATAATAAAATATTATATTAAAATAATAAAAACAAAAATAAATAAAATAATAATATAGAGTTGTAATTTAAATATGAGAGGAAAGTGAGTTCTCAAATTATCATCACCAAAAAACATATCCATGAGTTGAATATACCCAGATGACTTGCAACTATCTAGGAAATAACTACATATTAACACTGATAAATAGACAACTACAATTTAGCAACTATTTCATGACTCTCAATTGATGCATCTCAAATATAAACTCTCCACCAAAATCATAACCCACTCAGCTAATTCCTCGGTGGCCTATTTAAAACATTCAATATGCCACCCGAAAAACTTAACTTCTGCATTTTTCTACATTCATTCCCTAAAATATTTTTGTGTTACTCTTTCTTTTACTTTACAATGCTGCATTATTTCCAATACATATATATATATATATATATATATATATATATATATAGTTGTCCCCACTGAATGAAATGAAAGCGATATATATGTTAATGCCTCCTTTCTGATTGAGGCAAGCAATATGTTAAATGCTTAGAAAGTAGTAATAAAAATATGGTGGTTTATGTGTAGACTTGAAACCATAAATAAGTAGTGGTTCACGACCATCTAATAGTTTTCTACTGTTTAAGCTGTTGATGGGGAAGTTACCGAATTGTTATATGATGTATGAATAATGCACACAGAGATACTGAAAACACAAAATAAGACTAAAATGGTAAACACTGAGAAAAGTAAAAAGGAAAAAATGTTGAACAAGTTAAATATGAACAGTCAAGAACATCATGGATAATAAGCCCGAGACTTGAGAGCACTGTTGTGCATGGGATGATTGAGCATTCTTTTGTCTGTTGAATGCCAGGATAAAGCAAAGATCCAAAAAAAATAAACAAATAAAAGAAGCCTTCTTTATAGTAATCTTAGGCAAGTGAAACATTTTTACCTAGAAGCTCAGTTTCCAAATCAGGCACAGGGTTTCAATCTCATGCATACCATGTCGTTTTCCTAGCTCCACTAGGTGTGTAACATTGTGTATCTCTTGCAATGTATCATTATAATTTCTTGAACAGAAAAGAATATATTTAATTTGTGAATTTTTCTGATAGGAGCAAGCAACCATCATGTTGTGTACACAGTTTCCAAATTGTACCTTGAACAAGTATAAATTAACCAGTGATGATGTGATGATCCAACATGCAAGAAAGGGTTGCATGCGTGGGTTTGGTCTGGCAGGAATTAAAGACACTGATGATGCAAAAAGCTTGGCAAATGATATAGTAAAGCATGACAAACTGCAGAGAAAATATCTTTTGTCTGGTTCTATGAAAACGAGGAAATGGTCTTCAACTCACTCACACCATAAATAACCATAACTGTTTAGGTAGAAAACCCTCTCATTTTTTCTACCCTATGGTAAAAACCTTCACATCAACATCACCATCAATATCAGCCTTATGAAGTCAACACAACAGCCTTAAATTTTGGTTTAAGCTTTTCACTCAAACTGCAACTCATTTATGTAACTCTAACAGCATCAATGCTCCTTATGTATGGTTAAGGAGAGGTTGGCAAAGCATATGATGTTCTTGTACAGGTTCTTGCTGAGGTTTCCATGCCTCCTATCTCAGCCACTAACCTCAAAGTTGAGAAGGGTCCAAAAAATATACATTTCTGATTTCCCTGCTCTTGCTTCTCTGCATTCTTCTGCTTTATCACTTCAATAATGCTGGGCCCATTCTGGTATTCCATTAACTCTGCACAATGCTGTTTCTGCTTTCAACACCAACGGCTATGTAACTTTTCTATTCGCTCTTCCTAAGATTATTATTATTATTACAATTTTATAATAACAAATTAACTGTACTATCATAAATTATCACTTTTCAAATATTTTTTGTGAAATTCACTTATAATTAAATATTAATATAAATTTGTTTTTTTATTCCTGCTAGTAAAAACCTATTTATTCATGAAAAACAGAGGATATGCTGTGCTGGAAGCAATTTTTATTGCAATTAAGAGCTGTTAGGTCATAATTGCCATGCACGTATGAATGCAATAACAGTGCAAAAGAAAAAATTTCTAAAAAATTACTTGTTAAGATGGATTTAACTTAACCGTGTTACTTAAGAAAAATATGTAAGATAAAAGGAGAGGGGAATGGAATTTTAAAATCTCTTAAGAAATACCGATATACTTTACTATTTTTCTTTTTTACCTTTATTTTTTTTAATTTAAATTAAATCCTTTTCACATTCAATCATTACATTTACTGAAACCGCTAACAAAGAAGATTTTGTAAATGTGCTTATAATTATTTTTATTTTTATTTTTACAAAGAAGCAATTAAAACTATTTTTTTTAAATATTAATAAAACTTAGAATTATAATGTGTATAAGCAAATACAATTTTTAAGTTTAGAATGAGACATGCTTATATTTTTTTTTAAAGTTTTAAAACATTTTACCCGAAATTAAAAAATTATTGCGATTTGGTTGGAAATGAAATAAAAAAGTTTAAAAGAATGTTTAGATAAGCTCTTCTAGTGTTTATTATTTTCTTTTCATAAAATTCAACCTCAAATTTATGTTTAAGGAAAAAAAAATTCTTATTATTTGGAATAACAAATTTTGATCATCCAACTTTACAATATACAATTTAAACAAGTATTTTTATCATATAATTTTAAAAATTTCATTAAGTGAACCTCATAATTATCTAACGTTTTAAATTGTTATTCATAATTATTTTATTAAAGTTGAACTAATTGGCTTTGTTGCTTAAATTTTCAATAAAACAACACCATAAACATCATTTTCCACTATAGATACTTCTCTATTTTTCCTATTTCTTTTCCATTATATTTCCTATTTTGAAGAGGGTGATGTCACCAATGAATGTGTTAATATATTTAAATTATAATTTTCACTTTTTAATTTAAATTACTAATATATATTATTATATTATTAAAATGATGGTAGGGTAGGTGCTTTTGTTTTTTGAAGGATGAGAAAAAAAACTAGTACTCAAACCACCATTTATATTATTAATATTAATTGTGATTCATTATAATTAATATAAATAGGTGCACATACAAATTGAATGCACTGTACCATTTGATTCATCATGATCAGCACCCTTTTGAATACAATTATGTCTCTGCCAAGAAAATATGTCCAATAAGTCTAATTCACTGTTCAGATAAATAAATAATTAAGATTTAAGGAAAATAAATAAAAAATTGCACATAAATGGTAGTTCAAGTAATGCCCCCAATAATTGATCAATAACAAGTCCAAATTTTGATTGACCTACAAAAGAAATTTTATGAGGGAGGAATAATACCTGGATAGCTGGAGAAATTTTAGTTAATCCTTCTTCATTTTTTTAATAAATAAAATATTTTTAATTCTGTTCAAGACATTTTCTTATCAATAGTTGAAAACTATTATATATATATATATAAGATTATTAAAATGAATTTTATCTTTAATAACAGAATCCCTTTGATTAGCATAATTAATATCTAATTTAACTGGATGAGTAAACATATGAGACCATTATTCTCATGAGTAAAATTAGTATGGATTAGAGAATACTTAATATAGAAAAGGATGAGTGACAATGTGTTTAGAATTGTGAAGTACTTACCAATTATGTTGGATAGTATTTATAAATAAAAAAAGTTTAGGAGTGGAGAAGTATTAAGAATTGTGGTGGTCCATGGTCCATATCCTCATTAATATTTTGTAGTGTAAGGACATATATATAAAAATGTGGTTGAGAAAAAGTAAAAGCCATCATGTTTACATCAATATCTATCTATATCACCAAGTGCGAGTGTACAACAGTACCAGTTACATCTCTTTTTTGCCAGATTGTTGAGAAAATGACAGCAAAATAAATTGTAGAGGACAAAAGAAAAAAAATAATCAAAAACCTAATTTGACACCTTCATCATATCAATTGGCTAAGAGAAAAGGAAAGTACGATAATAACAATAGATTTTTCAAAGCTGCAAAAGCAAAAGAAATAGAATATCCTACATCTAACTTGCTTTAGTTAAAGTACAAATTAAAGATCATCCTTTGACTGCCTCGTTTATCTATCAACCATTTTTTTTACCTCATTCATCACAATGCATCAATCAACTTACCTTACCACCACTTACTTATTCTTCATTTCTCAAAAATATGCAACCCCCTTATTCTAAATAAATCTTTGAAAATTAATAGATGAGTAAGTATTTCTAAAATAAAACAAAACTAAACAAAGTAACCTAAAAAGAAAAGTAATCGTCGGATATTCAATAGTCTAAAAATAATAGTAGTTCATAGTGGATACAAATTTCTTTTTGTAAATTAATTATATAAATTTAAATTATATTTAAAGTTTATTTTTTATAATTTTTTTATCTTTATTACGTTATATATTATCAAATCACTTATAAATTTAACAGTTCCATGAACATGTTGGATCAATGGTAGATCGATGGGGTTTTGTACCATGTAAACTAGAAAGGGAGGGAATGGAGAAGCTAATGAATAATAAGAGATATTGTAGTATTTCATTATTGAATCCAATAATAGGGTGCCCCAATCTTTTTGACAAAGTAGTATCTACTAGGCAGCAACCTTTCCCTAGGCAATTTAGAAGATTCAAATTGTAGGGTAAACGCTATCCCCTTTAGTTATGCATTCCATTAATTGGGCCCATTCATATTTAATTTTGACACTGCCCTTTCTTGTAAGCATCATTGGCACTATTATGAGGGGAACATTGAAAAAAAAGGGGGAAAATATGCAATGCTGACCTTTCACCTGTCGGATTCACCTGCATACATCATCATTCTTAGTCAACATTATGAAATGCTTAAGAACTCCAATTACCTCGTATATACATTCATGTGTGTCTCACTTTAAAAAGAGATGAAATACACACACTACTGGGGAAGAAACTAATATTCCCTGTATTTTATTTTTCTCTGAAACTATAATCATATGATATGATAAGGTGACAGGACACGACAAGTATAGTTAGGGAAACAGGGTATTTTGGGAGAACCACATGAACCTATGCACTATTGAGGGTAAGGCTTATATGGTGGTAGTGGAACCTTCACTCAACCTAGTGGGTCACTATGTTGCCTTCATTTCAAATTCCAACCCAACACATTCTATTCGGTTTCTCTTAAATTAATTCTTCATTTTAAGTTTTTAACATCAAAATTTACTGCAAAAGCTCATTGAAAAAAGACAACTCATAAACTATCATTTTATAGATACATGGTTTCACTTAGGTCAAGGAAATCGCATATTTTCACGTGGGTTAAGTAGGAACATGGTTTTTGGACCCAGTTGGTAATTAAATAGCTCTGGCCCAATAAGATACTACTGTTTTATATTTTTCATGTATTCTTAGGGAAAAATATTAACGAATTATAATTCATTTTAGATGTATATTTTTTTAAGTAATTATTATATAAAAAAATGAATACGGAATAAGAAAATATAAAGATGCATTTTAGCATGATGAAGGATGCGTCACCTCATGCAAAGCATAATACACTAATCCATGTGCAGAATGAAAAGTACTCAATTCCTATTTGGAAAAATTGCCTTTTGTCTTCTTGGACATGATGAGTCTAAGGTTCACACAAAAACAAAAGCCAAAGTTTCATTTGCTTAACAATATTTCCTTTCAAAAAGCAGTAAATGAAGTTTTTGAGGAGACATAGTGTTATGTAACTTGTAGAACCAATGAGTCCTTTGAATTTGCCAACCCCAACACACACAAGAGATAAAAAAAAACAGAGACATCATCTCATTTATGTAAAAAATAATAATTAATGATGCTCACTCGTGGCAAACTCATGAAATTACAAATGGTGTGGCATTGGAAACAGAAGTAGTTCAACACTTTTCCGTAAAACACGAAACATTCTCTTCGACTATGTCACATACACTATGTTTAGAACATATAAGATACTTTATCTCAAACAAGGTAGATTCAAAGCCACCCTTGAACCCCCCATGGAATTTTTTCAACCAAAAAATAAGAAATAAATTGGGTGGACAGAGAGAAAAATAGAAATGATTTTTGTCGTGTGTATTGAAGACAATGTGAAAACATAGAGAGAAGTTAAAGAAGGAAGAAGAAGAGGAGGAACAAAATCCTCCACATGCCTCTTTATCTTTTCTCTCTTTAACTGCTTTCTCCTATATCACCAACTTGTTAAGATCAAACCTAACTTTACTATCCTTCCACAACTACCCGTCTTCCTTCCTTGCCATAAATCTTTGAAATTATTGTATATTTTACTCCTGTTCTAGTATGTTTAATATAGTTCTACATCGTTTAGAATAGAAACTAAAAATAATTTATATGTTTATTTCTTTTTTAATCTATCGACCCATTAACGATAGTGAGACTTTGCACAAAATTTTCTTCTGTGATATGAGTTACTATCCCTTGATCACTTATACTACCTCAAACATCTGACTGCATTTGCCAACTGAATTAGAAAATGACTACCAAAATTGAATTGTACATTCAAAATAGTCCTAAGAAGACATGATCCCAAGCGGATACTTGGCATGTACCCCCTCTTCCAGGTCCATCACAAGGAAAACGAAAACTTAGATTTGTTTTATCCGGTATCAATCGTGAACTACGAGCAAATGAACACCCTTTAAGAGTATCAATACTATTACATGAATTGTAAATGCATGAATATGATGGACCAAAAAATCCATAATTCCTAATGGAATAGGTAACAAAACAACTTTTTCTACTGCTACTAAATTTTCACCTCCCCAAGTCAAACTGGTACTTGTTGCTGCACGTGAATATGTTGTACCAGTACGGGTATTTTTGTATCCATTAAGCAAAGATCAACTGTAATTGTATAACCGTATTTGAAAACATATTTTGAAGATGTCTTAAAGCGCTATGGTATCATTATGAATATATAATCGATATCAAATTTATTGAAATAACATTACTAAAGTCAAACACCACATTTCAACTTCATTTTGGAATTTCTATTTATACTTTTAAAATTGATATATACTTCATAAGGATTAAAATGAGGAAGAAGAAAAAACTAAAAATGTAATTTTTTTTCCTGAGTAAAAAGTGTGTCATGTTGATGAAATTCGGATGTTAGACTTTCTAACTCCTTATATCTATTTAGGATATGAAAAATGCTGGGTATTTATTAAAGAATAAAAATATTAATGTATTGGGATATCTCACAAGTTTTAATGTAAATTCAAAAAAAAATTTAATTTTCTTATCTAAATTTTTTAATACACGTTAACAAGACATTTAAGGTATTGATTTCTCTTTAATTCAAATAAACACTTTTTTTCACACAGATAGAAGTCATAATCAGATGTATATTATCAACAAGTCACAATCACATCTTTAAATGCATGATTATCTTCTTCTATGATCACCAAGTATATAAAGTTTTTAATTTAATCATTGATTAATCTCCATTTTGTGAAGTCCATTACATAATATCTCAAGTTGTGACTTTATTCTCGAATCAAGATTGGAATATGAAAAATTATTAAATGATCATGAATCAACATTTATTTTATTATTAAATAAATTATTAAATAAAAATTACTTTTAAAGATAAAATATAATTATTTTATTAAAACTAAAAATATTATTGATAACTAAAATAATTTTAACTTAGGAAAAAAGTTTAATTTTAATTTTAATTTTAATTTTTTTTCTTAAAATCTCTATAAAAATATTAATCTAAACAGAATTTAAGTATTGAACCATTTGAGCACATAGATGAAAGGAGTATCTTAACATGTGAAGAGAGTGTTGGGGTGTGAACGAATGTGAGCATTAGCAATATATAAGCAACCGTAGTTGCAGGTTGTGTTTTCTTGAATGTGTGAGGTTGGGTGGGTGAGGTAGGCCTTGTATTTGTGGTAAGTGAAAGTCCTCCACAGAGACACCAACTTAATTTCCTTCGCTCTCTTTTCAATTTTTTGCTGCTTACCTCTCTGTGCCTCAACGAGGTTTCTCCAACACTCTCTCTTTCTTCATGTCTTCTACATTGTCTTCTTCTTCCTCTCTCCCCTCACAACCTTAAACTTCACAACTGTGGCACCACTTAATCATCTATTGATTCTTCACGTTCTTTAACTTCATCACATTGCTACATCACCAAAAGACATTTTTCCCTCCCTTTTTTTTATCTCTTTGATAGAGAAACATATATCAAAAGGTGAAAGTCAACAGAAATTAAGGTTGTCCGGTCCCGGTATATAAACTTGTCTTCTAACTTTCACTGTCTCCATTTTGATGTGTAAGCATAACCTTAGAATGGAGGAGTGTTGATTGAAGGAAGGAATAGATTGTGTGACATTAATTCAGTGGCTTTGTTTCTGAATAGAGAAAGCTACATGAAGTTGTGAGTTTTGTCCCAACAATGAGAGATGAGAACTCGAAGAAGGGCAAGGTTTGAGAAATGCAAACTCTCTTCAAATTCATTTGCATTTGATTTCTGGGATTGGCATTGCTTACCCTGTTTTTCTTGCTCAAGCTTTCTTGGCCAAAAACATTGGTCAAGAAGTGGTTCAATATCAAGAGCAAAGCTGAGGATTTTCAGGCAGATGATGTTCTCTCCCAAGGTGATTCATCAATTTTCTCACTTTGATGTAATCTACATTCTAGGGCTGTCGGAATGGAAATATTTTGTTTTAAAACCAAAAAGGGTATCACTCCTGCTTCTAGTTCAACTAATTTGTCTGTGTTTTCTAAACAGTTATTTTAAAATATTTTTGTTCTTGTCTGTTTCCATGGGTATGCGGATGCTACTTGCTGCACAAGATCTGCCCTTTGTTGTTTTGCTGCTTCCATGGTTTCTAGCTCACCCTTTTGCTATAAAAAATAATTCTGCTTTATTTTGCCTTGTTTGATCGAATGGATGCTAAAATGACTGAAAAGAGCACAGCTTTGTTAACTTTACGGTTTTCCTTTTTCAGGTGTTGATGAAGAGTGTAGTAGCAACTACTCAGAGAGGGAGGCATGCACCATTAGGAAAAGCAAATCAGGTTCAATATCTTCTTCACCATCTTTTCTCTTAGGACCACACCATTCCAAATCCCTCAACTAGATATGGATAAAAATATATTTATTTAGACCACAATTTTGA
The DNA here is from genome assembly GCA_013389735.1 of Phaseolus lunatus. Taxonomy (NCBI): domain Eukaryota; kingdom Viridiplantae; phylum Streptophyta; class Magnoliopsida; order Fabales; family Fabaceae; genus Phaseolus; species Phaseolus lunatus. The sequence continues at coordinate 36,561,282 of CM023857.1, read as the reverse complement.
GCCGTAATTTGGAAATTTATTTCTTCGTGTTCTTTTTTTTTTTTTTTTCTCTTTTCTAGTCTTTCGCGTCCTACTAATTGCAGATGTTTGGTGTCATTTTTTATACGTAGAGAGATCAAGCAGATGGTACTCAGACAGAGTGCGTAGAGTTAAGAATGACCTTGATAAAGCTCAGGTTACAGATGTGTATAACTATAGGTATGCTTCATGCAACTGTGTGTAGAACTTGATTATCCTGGCCGTTACTATTGCAATGAAATTTAAGAATTTTTATTCTATTGAACTTCTTTTGCCCCTTTCGGATACAGAATCTTTGTTGCCACTTGGAATGTAGCAGGGAAGTCACCTCCAAGTTATTTGAGTCTTGAAGATTGGCTTCACACCTCTCCACCTGCTGATATCTATGTTCTTGGGTAAATCACGGACTATATAATGTTCCATCTCCTTTACTTATGCAAAAGTTCACATACTGAAATATTTTGCATTTCCCTGGCCTCAGGTTTCAAGAAATTGTACCTCTTAATGCTGGTAATGTTTTGGGAACAGAAGACAATGGTCCTGCAAGAAAATGGCTAGCCCTCATTAGGAGGACCTTGAACAACCTTCCTGGAACAAGTGGAGGATGCCACACACCTTCACCCCTCCCTGATCCTATTGTAGAGCTAGATGCTGATTTTGAGGGATCAATAAGGCAGAAGGCAACCTCTTTCTTTCAACGAAGATCCTTCCAATCCTTGAGTCGTAGTTTGAGAATGGATAATGATATGTTAATGCAACAAACTTGCCTCGATCGCCGTTTCAGTGTCTGTGATAGAGTGATATTTGGTCACCGAGCGAGTGACTATGACCCCAATTATCGATGGGGTTCCTCAGATGAAGAAAATGGCATTGGTGACTCCCCAATTACAGCACAATATTCACCGATGTCATATGGTGGTTGTTTCTCTGCAGAGGACAGTGACAGACAGACAGGCCACTCAAGATACTGCTTGGTTGCTAGTAAGCAAATGGTTGGGGTTTTTCTAACTGTTTGGGTGAAAAGTGATATAAGAGATGATGTTCACAACATGAAAGTGTCTTGTGTTGGCCGAGGGTTAATGGGATATCTCGGAAACAAGGTACATTTGACAATCTATTTGAATAGCAGAGTTTATAATGGACTAGGGAAGGAAACAATTTCATTGTCTTGGATTTTCCAGGGATCAATATCAATTAGTATGTCATTGCACCAAACAAGCTTTTGCTTCATTTGTAGTCATTTGACTTCTGGACAAAAGGATGGTGATGAGATAAGGAGAAATTCAGATGTAATGGAGATTCTCAGAAAGACAAGGTTTCCCCCAGTCCACGACATGGGTGATGAGAATTCTCCTCAGACAATTCTGGATCATGAGTAAGCACCTCATATCCATGCTTGATCCATACAACGCATTTCATACTTGGAGATTTTAAATGTAAATAAAATTCACTACTAAGAGCTAACTTGTGCTAGTTAAAAGCTAAACTTTTGGTTTAACTGGTGCAGTCGAATAATTTGGCTGGGGGATTTAAATTATCGGATATCCCTTTCTTACCGTGCTGCAAAAGCTCTTGTTGAGATGCATGATTGGAAGACTTTGTTAGAGAATGACCAGGCATGTTACTATTTTGTCTCCTCACAAATAATTCTGATTGATCTTTGCTGCTTTCCCATTTTGATATACCTGATCGTTTTGATATTTTTTTTCTTTCAGCTGTGTATAGAGCAGAGGCAAGGTCGAGTCTTTGAAGGATGGAACGAAGGGAAAATATATTTTCCTCCAACATATAAATATTCAAACAATTCAGACCGATATGCAGGCGATGACAGACGCTCAAAGCAAAAGAGAAGAACTCCAGCATGGTAGTCTTCTTTCTTGCAAATGACTTGTGTGAATCAATACTATTGCCAAATGAAATGTTCTGGATCATTATTGTCAAATTATATCATTATTTATGCATACAAACCAAATCTATATTCATGAAGGTGTGATCGTATCTTGTGGTATGGAAGGGGCCTTCACCAATTATCATATGTTCGTGGGGAGTCAAGATTTTCTGATCATAGGCCAGTTTATAGCATATTCTTGGCAGAGGCTGAGTCTGTTACCTGCAACCAAATAAAGAAAAGCTCCAGTTCCAGGATTGAAGTAGAAGATTTGTTTTCACATTCACATGGTTATGGCTACACTGATTTGCAGTACTTTTGATGAATGCCAATAGTCCTTATTCCATGAGATCAACTTGACTATTTTGAGGGAAGTGAAGGTCTACCACGCAAGGTAATTCACCTCAACAAGAAAATTCCAATAAATATTATCTACCTTGCTCGATTATCCTTTAGAATTTAATTTAGCTTACGAAAGGCCAAACTAGTTTTTTCCATTAATTGTATTTCCTGCAATTTCAAAATTTAATGAAGGCCAAGGTCCAATATGCACAGTACTTCTAACTGGTCTTTGTAATCAAAATTAGTTAGTTAATTGTTAAATGGCCATATAGTTTAGGTAAACCACACCTAATTTCACCAAACAAATACACATTTCTGACCACAAGATCCATTTCAAGGAATATGTACTTATATTGTCAGTTCTTGCTTATTAATTTGAATGTGCAGAAGTTGATGCTAGAAATATTTCAGAGATTTGTTGATAGTAATGGATTTGACCATGTCGTCTTCCTAATAAAGTTTCTAGTTGAGATGTCATGCAAGCCTTATCCTATCCTTGACTTGGGGCCCCTACTCTTTTAGGTAGGCAATACTGTGAGAAGTTGCCAGCCAAAATGATGATCGAGACATTTACCCTCACACCCCCAAACAAGGTTGTCCTTTGCCTATCTCTCCTTTTCTCAGTTTCTCTACATTTTTTCTTTCTATAGCTGCTAACCTTCTCCATACATCGTTGTTGCAGCTGCAGAGTTTGTGGGCATGCACTAACTATGGATATTTGCGGCTCACAACCGTATTGGAAGAATAATGGCTATGTGGGGCAAAATAAACCGCATCTATTCTGGCTTCTTGTGAAAGAGAGGTCAGTCTCTTAAATAGTACTTCCAAGAATTAGTATCTGACTCTTGGTTACAAGATGCCCATGTTCACCATAAACATGAAAAAATAATTTAATTAAAATTAACTCGTGCTATAACTTAGTATGAAGTAGTAGTTTTACTTCATCACTAATTTTGTTGTCTTTGTTATTACTGCAGGATTTGAAGATTCTAACTAGGCGTTTGACTTATTCTTGAACACAATTATGATAAACCATGGGAATATTTGTATCATCCTACTGTATGCTTATAGAAAGCTTTAATGAGAATCATTGAAGCTAACGAGTAAAATTACGTTTTTGTTTTTCTTAACAAGTTGCAACGAAAAGGAAAAAGAAACTACACTACTTTCACTGCTTTATTGGCTTTTACCAGTAAGTCATTATTTGTACCCAGTGCTAACCTTCTTTTTCCTTTTGTTTCATTCTGATTCGGGCATGTTTCTTTGAGCAACATTTGTTCAGTTTCAGTCAATGTTTATTCTTTAAGGAATAAGTTCAATGCATATAATGTTAACAAGAATGATGTTGTCTAAATAATTTGTTACACCAAAAACAAAAGCTTTTGCGGTCCTTCTTGGATTGTCTGGTTTAGAATTTTTTGGTGATAAATGTCAAAAAAGCTAATCCGTTAAAGAATGACAAAATTATTTAGCTATGTAAGAGAAAAGGATGTACGTAGCAAAGTGTACTTTTGCTTGACTAATTGATCCTTTCAGAGAAGAAATTCTGACCCCAATAATGACTCACTTCTAAGTTGTCAAAATCTAAAATGTGGACCACCATCATGAATACAACTTCCACTAACCTTCCCAATAAATGCTCATGTAAACAAGTGTTTTGTAGGACAAAACCACCAATGAATTTGACGCTCAATTCATATACCCTTGTTTTTAAGTTAATACATTCACGCATTTCAGTTGTGTCTATCTATGTGCATTTTTCTCATATCGAAAAAGGGTCTCTTTAGACAACACATGTGTTTTGCTTTTTATAAAAAATTGGTCAAGCATGTTAACCTCATTATGAGTTTTTTTTCGCACTTAAATCAATTCAATTGAGGTACAAGGAATATACAGCAACTGTTCCCAAACACGTTAAGTTCGTTATTCTCGGTAATTACCCAATTATTGGGCTTTGTTTTGCAGCTAATATTAATTAAGTTTCGATTATGTCATTGTCAAATGCTAGTTTGTTTGTGTTCGTCAAATCAAGACATCAAAGCATCCTATTGACTGCAGTTTAAAGAGGCAACACCTTGAATAAGAAACAATTAAAAAAAGATAAAGAAAAAGTGTTTCAACTCGCTACTTTTTTCCTTTTTCTAGCAGTAGGTATCACCCCACCTTAACAAATTTTGAACTAAATTGAGATGAGTTCATTGCGTAAGTGTATGATTTTACTGTATTTCAAGCGCGCCCATATCTCAGTTTTTTATAATTTGAGAGTGAACTTCCCGGTAATTTATTATATATATGTATATCCTACTTTTTTCTAATTAGATACTCCTCTCAATACTTTTTACAAATAGAAATAATCTATGAAAAGAACAAAAAAACATTAGATAAGATACATGTAAGTGAAATAAATGGAGAAAAATAAAAAAATTTAAAAAGTTATTGTAGAAAATTGATGTTAAAATAACATTAGTCTTTCTACAATTTTGTTGTACAAATTGTCAGTGGCATGTTTCAGCAAGTGATATCATTGTTGGCGTAAGAATGCTGTTCAGTAATTGCCTTCCTGTGGCATGCCCGTGCAGTTTTTCAGTGGATTGTTATTAATGTTATTATCCAGTTTATGCTGTATAGCTGAGCCCTGCATGTTCTACAAATTACAATCACGCAAATCCTTTTCATTTCATTGCTTCTGTCACAACCCTGGTGTCTCAGAAATCAGAATTCACAAATAACAATGTTCTCAGCGGAGCATGTGTTTGTCCCATTGACAAAATACATCAACAAATATTCTATGGCCAACAGCTATGTATGTATGAATGCATGTTCCATACCATCTTCTATTTGTTGTATAACTTAAATTTTCTACAAAAAATAAGATGTTGGTTTATTCACATTGGTAGTACATTAGTGTTAACCCTGTAAACATGAGAGGAGAGAGAACAAAAATTGAACAGCCGTAAGTTATGAAGTTGATGGCATACTTTTGAAACTTGCAAGAGCGAATGCTTTGATTTGGTTGAAACTTTCATCAAGTCAAGCCTATCCACCTTTTAAAAGCCAGGGCTGCTTCCCTTTTGCTTAGTTGGGATTCTGTCTGAAATTTCGGAGCCTTCCCTTTGTAAAGTGATTTATGATATTTCAAGAATAGCATTCGGTACTTGTACTTGTCAACAAACATGTTTCCTTTTTCCATCATGGTCACAACTTCATTGGCTCGAACGAAGAATCCACCCCTTACAAACGTATACAACACAGAATCAAGAAGTTCCTGATCAAACGTCATGGAGATAGAAGAAGCAAGAGCCTTCATCTCACCCCACAGCTCTGTCACCTCTTGATATTTTCCTCCAGTGGCAGCATACCCCGTGACCATAGAATGGAAAGTTTGCACATTTGGCAAGTGGCCTAAGCTTCTCATCTTTTTTAGAGCCTTCTCTGCATCTTGCATCAGTTTCTTCTTGCAAAAAAAGTGGATTACATTATTCCAGTCATGAACTCCACAATCCACTCCCTGCCCTTCCTTGATTTCCTGCAACAGCTTGGTCATTAGCCCAGCTTCCTCAGTCCCCGCCCCATCTTTAGCCATCATGCCAGAGTTTTGTTGGGTAACTCTTGGAATTCTAGCCTCTTTCCTCTCTTTAAATAGTTGGAGTGCACCCTGTGTGTCTTTCTGGAGCACTCTGGATTGGATCATTGCCTCATAAGAGCTTGAGTCAAGCTGGATACCAGCTATCCTAGCATCTCTCAGAAGCGATGAGACATCTGCCACCCTATTTGCTCGGCAATATGCTTTCAAAAGAGATGAGTATACTGATGAACCTGTTCTAACCCCGGCTAGACGCATTTCATCCAGGAGATCGTGTGCTTGATCCAGCCATCCAAGTGAGATGCACGTGTTAATAACATGAACCAAAGCTGAATTGTCATTGGAAAATGGAGAATCTTCTCTTTCTGCCTTGAGAAGAAACACAGCTAAATCCTTGGTCTTGCCAGCTTCTAACATAGCTTTAACTAATTTTACATAAATTGTTTCAGTTGGCTGCAATATACCATGTTTGGTTGTGATCAAGTCCACCCGCATGTGCAACTTAGACAATAAAGAACCAAGTATAGCTTTCGACTCTGCCTCAAGCTTTGAGAAGTTTCTATCTTTAGAGAACTCCTCATAAGATAATACAGCCCTTGTAATCGACCTGTTATTTTGTAAACTATCTAAATCTTCACTGTTGTTCAAACTATGCACAGAAGCCAGTCCAGGAGAACGATTAGGATCAATTCCATCAGCATTCATCATAAATTTGGCAGCTGCAAGAGAATTTCTTGCTTCCTTTGCTTTCCTAAGCATTTCCAAAACCATGTTTGAAGCAGAATCTAGATCCCCAAATTTCAAATGGCATGTCAACAAACAATTATAGAAATGTCGAAACTGTAAATCAGTTAGATTTGGGGCTTCCTCTATGTGCCTTTGCAGCTTCTTGAGCTCTTCCCTTCGCCCATTTCTCTCGTATACACGTGCCATTATTATCAGTAAGTGTGCATCTGCTTTGACACCAATTCGAGGCATCATATCAAGAAGCTGCTCTGCCTTCCTAGATGACTCAAATAGGAGGCATCCTGCCAAAGCAATGCTAAAAGCAGCACTGTTTGGTTTCATGGCTATCATAGGTGCATTGCTCTTTTTACGCGGATCTACTCTATTGTTCTGGAACAAATAACCTATTTCAAGAATCAACTCAGCAGCAAGGTAACTTCCTTCTGCAGTTTGTGACATGTGTGCTAAAACTGCAGACCAAGCAGTGGCTGAGGGAAAATGCTCCATATCTATCATCTTCCTTAAAATGGTTGATGCTGGAACTGGTAGTCTGGCTTTTGCAAGGCCAAAGCTGAGGTAGATAAGCACATTCTTTTCCAACAAATCTTGTTTACCTTTCTCAATAGCACGTTCTACCAACTCATAAGCCTTTCCTAGCAATTTCGTATCAAGGCTGTCCACATAACTTGTTACAAGCTTAGTGATGACAGATTTTCTGGGAAACCCCTCCATGTGCATATGCTGCTCCAATAATTTCCATGAATAATCTAATTGATTCGAATCGATAGCATTTTGTATCTCCAAACTAACTTTGGCAGGGTCTTGAGCATGGACCAAGATTCTTTCAGCCACACTAGAGAAATATAGTCCTTGAAGAGTAAATTTATTCTCTGATCCCAGTGGAAGTGTTGATGAACTTGATTTAGCTAAACTAGAGGCAACCGACTTAACAGTATACCGGACAATTTTGTCACTGGAAACATGGGCTGTTCTATAACTGAAATTAGCAACCATGATACTTAAAACCAAAGGGATATCAGGCCCTGTTTTCAGCTTTCTTATTGCAAGCATCTTCAACTATCAGCAATTTTGTCAAGATGAATTTAAGAATGAAGTCAATAAAAACCTGCACAATCATAGTGTCCGTTGGTAAACAAAATGCATAACAAATGTTACACTAAAACAGTACAAACAAATCACAGTTATGCTCAAAAGGTGGAATGGGCATCGTTGAAACTAGAAGTTTCAACAAGAGGAGTCTGGCAAAAACAAACACAAGAGCAGGTTTAGAACTGCATTATTGTAACAACCAAAAATAAAATTGAAAATTCAGAATTATTACATTTGTAAGTAGATAAAACATCTCCGGAAAAACGATATAACTATACAGGCCAAAATGAAATTGTACTTATTTTAATTACATCTAACTTGTGCACATACATTAAAACTTGCTTTGGCATCATTCCTTAAGTACTTTTAACAAACTCGAAACAATGATTACAAAGAAAGAAAAGAGTATACAGAAATGAACAACGGCAGAAACCCAAAGTTGGTACTTTCATCACTAGAAACTATAAAAGAAGTGAATAAAATCTCATAAACCAAGTGGGTCGCTAATAAGTGGGGAAAATGTAAGAATTAATGTTTCACCAGGATATGAATAAGTGGTTGATGCCCATTGTTTCATTTCATTTGATAAACAGAAAGACAAGACAGCGAACAGAAACCACTTGGTTTGTCCACTGCTCAGCTCTGCTCTGCTCTGCCCATCAAAACACCCAAACCAACCATGAAACCACCGTACCCGACTTCGATCTCTGCCACCGTAGAGGGAGGCTACCGTCAACCAAGCCTTGGATCAATCAATCAATCAATGCCTTGCTTTGGGTATGGGCCAATTGTCACTCGGTCCATTTCATTTTTGCTAGGCTTACTACTTTCATACTATTTGGGCCTTCTAATTTTTAAACTTACACAGTTAAAATAAAAATTGTTTAAATTTATATTAAAAAAATTGTATAAAGTTTTTAAATTTAAATAAAATTGTAAAAATTACACAGTTAAAATAAAATAAAAACTCGTTTAAACAATCATTCACTGTTAACGCTCTTATTGATCAACTTTTGTTCGATAGGTTATTTAAAACCTCTTTAGTTTTGTGAATTGATGGAATTTTTTCATTTGAAATAAAACTTATGTATGATTCTTTTCAATTTTAGAGTTATTCTTAGACATGACTGAAATTAAATATGAATCTTGTGTACTATTTGGGCCAGCATAATCATTTTTCAAACATTGGCAAAAAAAATAAAAACAACCTTTAAAATATATAGAATTATACACACGTCTTTATTTGCTTTCCAAATATCTTAAGAACACTTCAAAATTATTTTTCAAAAATTAAAACATTTAAGAAGCTCTAGTTTTTATCTATACCACATTAATATTGTCCCCTAATCATAGGGGATATTTTTTAAGTAACTTTTTTCAAATATAATTATCTAACTTTTCTATCAAATATAATTTCTAAAGCCAAACAACTTCAAATTTAATAATTGATGCTAATAATATTATTTCAATAGATTTAAGATCAAAACAATAATAATTTGTTTTCTCACTTAGAATAACATAAATATGATTTTTTTTTTATATTTTAAAATCAACTCTTAGAATTATAATTTTTTAAATTGTATTATTTAAATTTAAAAGAAAAATACAGATATAAATTTTTTTAAAAATACAGATATACAAGAACAAAAAACACATGTGTTTTTGGTAGTTATTTAGGGAATTCTATGGGTTTTTTTATTTTTATTTGCAATCATGGCAGTGAAAAAACAATTGATACAAATTTTCCATTTATTTGCTCATAACATGTGTGAAACCGGTTATAACGATGGGTGCACTTTTATCTTAGATCTTCACAATTAGGTTTTGTTCAACATTAGTTTTAAATTTTTTATATTAATTGAAATTTTTGTTTGATCTTATAAACAGTACTTGGTAAACAAATTCCTTTTAGTGTTTAATAGATTTTTCAAAATATTTACAAAGATAAAAAGGGTTAAATAAAATAATTGAAATTAAAAAAAAAAAAGAGTAAGATTCTCTGTAAAAAAACACCACAATCGCATCTCTAAGCCGAATCTTGTTCATATCACTAACTTTCATGTAATTTAGTTGAATATCACAATTTCCCAAACTTTATACACCAGTGTCATACTTATTAAACTCATAAATACGCAATCGTTTATTTTGAGTTATTATTTATTTTGAAATTCGAAATTTTCCTATCATTATTCTAAAAGAATTGAATTAATATCGTTAAGGTTACGTAATTGCTTAACATATTAAATTTGGTAGTTTTTTTCTCAAATTTATTGAAATAGTATTGTTATAGTTAATTATCATAAATATTATCTGTTTAAAAATTTAAAGTTTTATTACGATTTTATTTTTAAAAAATAAAAGATTTATATAAATTATTCTTAATTCTAAATAACATGAGACTATTATCCTAAGAGAGATTACCCAAATTGAAATCATGCATGAAATGAGATCATGAAATTTCACTCTTTCATATATATATATATATATATATATATATATATATATATGCATTTTGCTTACGGAGGATACTAATATTATTTATTAAAACATTAATATTTGCATGAGTAGGGAGAAACATAGAGAAGGGAGATTGTATAGAGTAATTAGATTAGGGTTTTTGTGTTATGCATTGTACATTAAAATTTAGGAAAAGAGGCCTAAAAGCACGATTCCTATGAGAAAAGCATAAGGTTGTGATGAGAGAAATGATGAACGAGATGGCGAAGGACGTGGAGTGAACACTGGTATGATCTGTGGAATTCTAGCTCCACTGGGTGCTTCTGCTTCCACCGGAGATGATGCTACTGCCAATTGCACTTTCTCATATTTCTCTTCTTCCACCATTTTTGAATCTGCTAAACTTCTCTTACAAATTAGTGTTTAAACTAATTTCGTTACTTTTCAGATGTAAAAGCAGTTACATCATTTGCAAGAAAAAATAAATCTTACCAATACACAGTGTTCACGTTTAAATTATAGAGTATAAGTTTAAATAGTCCAAAAATTATATCCATTTTTATGGTTATATGCAAGTAACACTTTCATATTTTAACTTACCAGATTATTTTTCTTTTCCTTTAATTGTATCCTTTGTTAAGTTAAAGGCAATTTTTCATACCTTTTCCCTATATTTCCATACTTTCTATTAATTTTAACCCTACCCTTATGAATGTGTTAGAATTTTCTGTTTAGTTAATTTTTCTTCTTCTTTATTTTCATGTATATCGGATTGTAAAATCCGTAACACTTCTTACTATAATACATATTATGGATTGTATAATTTGAAAAATAATTTTAGATTTGAAAATACGTTTTGGATTCGGATTGTAAAATTCAGAATACATATAAATGAGTGTTACAGATTGTAAAATCGAAAGCTATTATTGGATCCATGAATAACTTTTGGGATTCAAAAATATCTTCCAAATTCTATAATTATAAGGTGTAAATGGTCACTAAAAGAAAATCATTTATTAGAAATCAATTTTAGAAATAAAAAATAATTAGTTGTCATAGTGACCAAATTAGAGACCATTTTGGAAACTAAAAAAAATTTTAGTTTCTAAAGTAATTTATATTACTATTAAATGGTTTCTAAATTGGTATCTAATTAGCTACTAAGGTTTTTGCTACCAAATTTATAATCTAAATAATTGATAATTAAAACCTTAGTAGCTAATTAGATACTAATTTAAAAACCATTTAATAATAATAGAAACTAATTTAGAAACAAAAAAATTTTTAGTTTCCAAAATGGTCTATAATTTGGTTACAATAACAATTAATTATTTTTTGTATCTAAAATTGATTTCTATTTAATTATTTTCTTGTAGTGAGTCTTTTCCCTAACCTATGAATGTCTAGAAAAGCTATGGAGGTACATGAAGAAATAGCCTTAGACACATTGGTCGTACCTTGTGGGCTTAATGGTGATGGAGCAACGGAAGGGAGGGTTGGGCCGTTAGATCCAAGAACTGCAGGGCCTAACACAAGAGTATTTTTGTCATTTATTGATATAATTTTACGAAGATAAAAATATATTGAAAGTAACAGAATATTGGAAAATGCATGCATGATACCTGGAGGTGGTAAAGGAGAACCAGAAGCTGCGATGTATCCTCCAAAAAAAACAGTATTAGAAATGTAATTTGATTATCAGAAATGAAAATGGGAAAATATTAAAGTTTGTGAAAAGTTATAAATTAATACTGTAAATGATGCAGACCTTTGCACTGCAAAGGAAGTCCATTGATGTTGCATGCTTGTGAAAATGAGAGGGCAAGAGTTTGAGTGATGGGTAGTTGGAAAAATGGAGCATAGGCAGAGACCAGAAGGCAAGCACAATCCGTATTAGTGGTCATCAAAGACCTTAGTGAATCACAACACGTACTTGGTGGCATTAAACCCTTATTATTAGTGCTTCCTGTTATGATGTTGGCGCATGGTGTGAAAGTGCTCATCATAGAGGTTGTGCAAGAACTAGTAACTTGTCCATTAACAGAATTCAGTGAAGCCACTGTGAGGGCTGTTAGAATGAGTCCTATTTGAAAAGCCATGAGGAATAAGAGGATGAATCTTAAATGGAAGGAGAATGATATATGTTTGATTTTATGGAATGATTTTATATACTACAATGGAGGATAGGTAGGTATGAGTATGATAAAGGAGTTCAACTAAAACCTCACTAACATTTCCTCTGTGAACAATATTCCTGTCAGTTGTTGTCACAGCCTTGCAATTTGGTATGGTTGGCTAGAAGAATTTGTAAAGCTTGATGGAAGTTGGATTTTATGACTTTTGACATAAGCAATAGAACATTCACAAATCACCGCAGAATTTGCTCATATAACATACCAAAATAATCAGTACAAAATTTACAAATTAACCATTACATATTAACAATACATCTTTTTTTCTACACTCATCCACCAACTCTTAATATTATTATTTTAATCAATTTTTTTATATCATTTATTTACAAATTTTTTCTTTATTATTAATTTTAAAACTATCACATCAAAGTTTGTATACAACATCGTTAAAGTATAATTTTTTTTTTTTATAAAAAATATTACTTTGCAACTTTAGTTTAAAAGAGTAATAATATATTGATACTAGTTTATCCACTTCGACACTTAAAAAAATTATTATTTTATTACAGTGATATCTTTGTGTGTAACTTGTAAAAAATAAGATATAAGCAGATCACTTACCAAATTAAAAATCTTGTCATGTGAGTTTTATTTTTTAATTTACTTACTTATTTACTTATTTACTTATTTATTTATATAAATATACTTAATTATATAAATATTTTAATTATTTAATTAATGTCTCTAATTAGATAAATTAAAAAATATTGTATTTACATGTTAAATTATTTTATTATAATTAATAATTAAAATTTAATTTGTAAAAATGATTTAAGTTTTTAAATGATATAATAAAAAATTATTTTTTATTTATTTTTTATTTTAATTGAAAAACCATGTCTAAGTGGGTTGATGGAATGAAAATACAAATTTCATTTGACCCATTTTTTCTCCTTAATTCAAAGTATTTAAACAACAACATTTATTTCACTAATTTAATAATATTAATATTTAATTGGACAACTTCCTAAAAAAACTATATTGAACACTAACATTGGAGAATAACACTTATTTTACTAATATTGGTATTTAACTATCAGGTGACATCTCCCAAGTGCAATCAAAATCCCCTCAAGCTAGGTTCCAAAAATTCCAAAGATATCTAATAAGTTTTAACTATACCTTCCTTCGTCTATGTAATTAATTTATCATAGAACATTTGATTGTGCTTAAATAACTCAGTACTTATACTAAACTCAATACTTATACTAAATTAGAAAACATATCTTTACTTTTCTAGTATCAATCAATTGACATAAATCACACTCATTTAACCTTAATATAAAATCACTCACATGTGATTCCTTATTCCATTGGCTCATTAATCCATATAATTTTTGTCATCTATCAACTTATATTAAATTTATTTAATCACAAATATTTTTTTCTACTCACTAGTGCAAAATGATGAAAGGAAGACTCCTTTCCAAGTGCGGTTTCGCGTTAAAACGCATTTGTTAAAAATGCGGTGGCATTTTTGAAATTAGTTTGTTTTACAAATGCAGTTATTGGTTAAAACCGCATTTGTAAATAAAAGTTTTTCATTTACAAATGCGGTTATAATGCGGTCATACACACAACCGCATCTGTAAATGAAAAACGATAAGACTCCTGCCTGCTCCATTTCTTCTTCTTGTCCTCTCCTTCTCCACCCTTTGCCCATCAGTGCTCTCTCCACACTTACCCTTTCCCTTCACCACCGCGTCTTACTTGAGCCATCTCTTCCGCGCCTCTCGCTCCATCTCCACCACCGTAAACCTCCGTCAAGTCTTCTAGCCGGCAACACCTTGGGGACTTGGTTGCACCCACAAGTATAGAAGGTTAGTTTTTTTAGGGTTTACGGTTTTAAATTTTTTAATTAATTTTATAATAAATATTGATATTTGGATTTGGATGTATGTTTAAAACTTATTGTAGTGTGTTTATGTGTTTAGTGTATGTATGTTTAGGATTTAATGTGAAAAATTTGTAGGAAAACTTCAAACGACCATAACTTTTGATGGAGAAGTCGGATGGAGACGCATAAAAAATGAAAGTTGCTCGAAATGAGGTAACAAATGCCATGGCCAATCCCCCGAGGATTGGCCTCACCAAAATTTCAAAATTCCACCATTTACTATCACTTTTTTATTTTTTAGTATTATTTAGGTCTTTTTTAGGATATTTTGAGGTTTTAGTTCTTATATTTACACTTGTTAGAAATTTCTAAAATTTTGCATAACGTTTTCTAGCATAAATTAGAGATTTATCAACCTATTTTGAAATGTAGTTCTTCACGGATGAGGAACCCATGAGTTCGGAAGCCATGATATATGTGAGACAATCTTCGTTCGCATATTTCCTAAACTTTTATAACTCTACGATTTGATCAATAGTGTAAGAAGATAGATAGAGATATATTATTACTATTTTATATATACATTTTGATCAATTACTATAAATTGACTTTTAGTTTATCTGAATCTGTTTATCTGTCTGGTTGGCTGGGTATAATGAAACTGCACAAATGCTCTAAAAAAAAAAAACCTGATTTACAAATGCGGTTGTTTACCTTAACCGCATCTGTAAATCAAATTGATTTACAGATGTGGTTGTTTACTACAACCGCATTTGTAAATGTGATTTACAAATGCGGTTGTTTACTACAACCGCATTTGTAAATAGTATTTATAGATGCAGTTCTTTATAACCGCATTTGTAAATCTCTTATTTACAAATGCGTGTTGATCAAATGCGGTTGTATAGCCGCATTTATAAAATGAAAATAACCGCATTTGTTCTACGTTTCTGCACTAGTGACTCATAAATAGGATCTTTATGACATGATTTATTAAAAAAAATAATAATTTGATTGTCTGCTAAAAAAATAAATATAAGGAATAAATTGGCCATTTTATTTTATGTAAATCTCTCTAGAAAGATTAAAATTCATTTATATTCCACTTGCATTTCTTTATTTTCTCCTATTTTAATGTGAAGGGAATGTAATTTGTCATGTTTGATTTTCTCTAGCAATTAATTCGTCTATTTTATTTTAATAACTTTGTAGTAGTGCTTGATGGACGGATAACAAAATTAGTGTATTTTTTTATGAAGTTTACTCATATAAATAAATTTTTAAAAAAATATAAAAATAACAAATTGAAAAAACGTGACTTTAAAATGAAGAAGACATGTTTTGCAAATACAACTTTAAAAACCATATTTTTAAATCACAAATTTTATTTATTTATTTTTTATTAAAAAATAATTTCTTATTTTTCTTTATACGTATATTTTTTTTAAATTATATATTTTAATAAATTAAAAATAATAATTACCTGGTTTAGAAATATCATTCTTGGCGTGACCATATTTACATACATAGGAAGTAGAAAAATGGAAAAGTTGTCGGACAAAAGTATCCCGTGTTTCATCGGTCATGCCCACAAACATGCCTTCTCTTCTAAGCAATTATTTTTATTATTATTCAATGCCTTAACATTTTAGGTCTCTTTAAGTACCCCACTCCATTATTCATCATAATTATTGCAGCAAAAGCATAAACACACTAATTCCATTACAAATCATTCTCAAAAGTAAACCCATCATGAAAAGGTTATGCATTGCCCCATAGGGACAAATCAACAAAGCAACAAAGGAAAGATAAGAAACATAGAACGACACATAGGGAAACTTTATTAAATCAAAATGGTAAAGTTCCTATCAGATAACTAAGAAAGAATCTGCTGCCTATGCAAGGTAAAAAAAAAAGTTGTTTCCCTGCTGCACAAGCTATCCACCTTCCACTCTTTAACTCCTTCAACTTTTTCTCACAATAACTCATTCTCTTCCTACTTTTTCCCCTCACAAAATCCAAACAAACCCATTCACCACTTAACTATTCCCATTTGATCACCACCAACATTGTTGGGGGAATATCTGATAGCTAGCAACATCATCATCATCATCATCCAATGGCACCCAGAAGGATTGAGATGCTGCTGAGCCTGTCCCTTGTGGTGGCTCTTTCTGGTGCCACATTGGCTCAATCTCAATCAAGTTGCACCAATGTGTTCATAAGTCTTGCTCCCTGCCTTGACTATGTAACAGGAAATGCTTCTACCCCTTCCTCTTCTTGCTGCTCTCAACTTGCCTATGTAGTGAGTTCACAGCCAATGTGCCTTTGTGAGGTTGTTAACGGTGGTGCTTCATCTATTGCTGCAAGTTTCAACATCAATCAGACCCGGGCTTTGGCTCTCCCCACTTCTTGCAACATTCAGACACCTCCCCTTAGCACCTGCACTGGTATCACTTCATCACATTTTTTCAATATCTAAATTAGACATGTGAAAAGCTTACCTTGTTATGTCATGATTTCAGGCTCAGATTCTTCCTCACCAGCTCTTTCGGTTTCAAACTTTCCCAGCTCCCCTTCAGGTTCCAGACACTGAAGTTCATAGATGCTAATCTTATTATTTTCTTTAATTATATTATTGATATGAAGTATTAACTAGTTTTGCTTCAAATCTTACTTTATGAGAAATCATTTATCTTATTTTGATCATGTATTGAGATGTGTCGCATTCAAAATTCAGTTTAAGTGAAAAATTGTCCTAGATGTGACCATCACACATGCTCAACAATTTGGGGTGAGAAAAATGTGTTAATTAGAGAAATTATTAAGTAGTCTGGTTATCATTGGACACATAATAATCAATCTTAAACTGTCTTATAATTTGTGATGAGTAAAACAATAAAGGGCAATATATGCCTTGTGCATATGACAGAAACATATTCTTCTCAATACAATACTAGGAGAGAATCACCTTTTGTTTATTGAGTTCGATTTCTCTCGTTTAGTACAATAGTTAGGTAAAGTTTTGACGTGAACCTTACACCAGAGCAAAGAATAAGTCACAAAAGAGTGTGAAAGAAAAATTGTTAATAGTTTGCTTGAGTGGCCTAGGAATATGTCAAACTTATTGCATAGCATACACTTGATGTTTTTGCTTATCTCAGTTTCTTTTTTTCTTCCTTTATGACTACCTAGCACAGTGAATTTGACAAAGTATGTTTTTTTGGGCACAGGGATTGGATCTAACACTGTTTCATCAACTACTGGAGGTAGTAGAAGTGTCGGTGGTTCAGCTCATGGAAATTCAAGTTCCACAACTAATTTATCATGCTCTTGGTTTCTCGTGTTTGTCCTTGCAACCACTTTGACTTTCACCTTCAAGAGTACGACCTAGGCAACATCACTGCAAGTTTTTTAAACCTTGTTTTGGTATTATTATCTTCTACTGCTTCCAGCATACCCACTGGTATTATATTTGCCCTTTTGCCTTAACAAAGTTAGGATTAATTCGCCTCTCTATTTTTAGTTATTTCTATTTTCCTTCTAACTATGTCTGCACTATGTGCAGTGATACCACATTATATTCTGTCCTAACATACAGCCAACTAATTTAAGAGGAAGCTGAAACTGAAATTTCAAAAATTTAGAATTATGAACACTGGAAGTACAACAATTAATTGAACTAAAAACTGAAACCGTTTATATTAAAAAAGGTTTAAATTTTAAAGTAAATACTCACAAATAATTTAAAATAGTTGAAGTTCAAATTCAAGCAAAAAAGTAATATTAGTTATTATTTGTATTGTTTCTGAAGTGACAGTGGATTGAGAAATTTAATTCTAATTCTCTCAAGAATATAATATAAAATATTTCTAAATGAGAAGCTCAAGGTTTATTTTTAATAATAACTTCTATTCATATTTTCCTATTTAATAATTACATATGTTTTTTTTCTTCTAATGTTTTCAGTTTTTAAAACAAATGAAATCAATATTTTTTAAGACCAAACATTTAGTAACAACAACACTAGTGTAGTTGCCTCATCATATATGTCTTACATAACTGGTAAAATCATAACAATAACTTTCTTTTCTAAAAGTCTAACATAACAATCTCCTTTTTAAAACTCAATTTTTTTTTCTTCAATTCAATAAAAATTTGTTTGTAAAATCTTTTTTTTTCAGAACATTTTTAACATGTCAAAAAAATAAATTACTTTTGTTATAAATAATAGCCAAAACGCAAACGTTATTTCACGTGGTTGCATTTTTATTATATTATCTTATTTTAAAGATCTAAAATTTAATATTTATATTAATTTTATTTTTATGTATTTATTTAAATTATATATTTATATATATATTATTTTTTTTATATTTGATGTGTAATCTATAAATTGAATAAAAATAATATTAAATAAACTATTTAAATTTATATGGATGAAAAGAAACAAAAATGTTAGTTTTAAAATTCAAAATGTTACAATTTTTAATATATAATCAAAGACAAAATAGAAACAAGAATGACATACATGAAAATTTTCCATTATATATATTGTAATACATTTACTGTTACATGTGTAAAAGAATTATAGTTTTAAAATTTAAAATGTTAAAATTTTAAAATATAATAAAAGATAAAATAAGAATATGAATTATATACTGAGTCTGCACAATCCTAATATTTTATTGTAATTCCTATGAAGTTTACATAATTCTAAGTATCTCTTTTAGTTTTAATATAATAATCAAAGTGTTCATCTTTTCACTATTTGACATTTTCTAATATCTCAAAGTTCACCACAATAAATTCTCACTTTCTTTGATAATCTTCCTTAAGTTTCTTAGACTTTTAATCCCAAATAAAAAAGATATGTTGTAATTCCATTATTATCTTCTTCAAATGACTTCTTTTTAGAAGTCAAACGTATACCCCCTTCACCTCCCACCACTTGTTTCTTGAATTTATAATTTGTTTGGTTCTCTATTTAAGATTCTTAAAATGAACATGAAGGATCAAACTTCTATGTTACGTAATAAGAGTCTCTTTCAAAATTATCTTGCAAATTTTACATGTTCTTTTATAGTCTTTTCTTATTAAAATAATCAATTTGTATATAGTACCGAACTTCAACTTTTATTAGACATAATCTCATCCTTAATTATTAATTCACGTGTTCAAAATATGAAAATCATTTAGGTTTTTTAAAGGAAAAAGTTCCACAAACTCTTTTAAATTGCATTGTCTCACTACCAATATACCTTTTTAGATCACCAATATTGTCTAAAAGAATGTTTTACTCTAAACCTCTTCAAAAATTTTCAAAAATACTTTTGATCCTATTTGTGCTATATTCTTGTGATATTACATACAATCATTAAATATAAAGCTAAAGATATATCTCAATTTTCTGTATAAATATAAAAGTTTAAATCATATAGTGTATTAATCCATATATTTTTCTCCAATCCATTTATAATTAGATATTCAATTAAAAGAAATTTAAATCAGGAAGTTTTTTTTTTTGTGAAGTTAATCCCGTTAGCATCATAATTTATATCTTCAACAAAAGTGGCTGATGTTTGTTTTATTATTGATCTATTTTTTAAGAAAAATAATAATATTACATGAAATTTTTTAGAAAGCATTATATCTCACACTTATAAAGAGAGTTCTTTAAGTCACATTTGAAAGATTCTATGGGAAAGTTGGCCACCAAACTTATCTTCATCTTCGTTTTGGTTATCATACTGAAGTGGTTAATATGATTTTTAAAAATCTTAAAAACTATAAAGATTTCTTCGTATAGAGTTTGATTAAAATAGAGTAATAAACTTTACAACTTTTTATCTACCTTTTGAAATTGTTTATGAATTTAATTATTTAATAAAGTCATGACATGTATTGATAGAGTTGAAAAAACGAAACTTGTGAAAGACTTGCATATCTAACTTAGATAAAAAAACAAATAAAGAATAATATATCTAACTTAGATAAAAAAATAAATAAAGAATAATGTAAGCTAGTATATAAACTTGTTTAGATATGTTTTGTAAAATATGGGTAGATGGGTTTTTGTTTAAGACTTTAACTTGTATTAATCGTAGAATATAGCAAAGAGATGATTGTTGTTTTTGGGAATCTCTCATCTTTTTTACAATGAGATTTTTGTATGAGTTGAAATATATTTAACTAGTATTTTCATTTATTTTATTTAGTGTTACTGATTAAAAAAAATTAAAAATATAATCTTTTAATTAGGAAATTATTTCTTAATAGGAGAGAGTATAAAGTCAAGGATAGAGGACATACTCTTTTTCAAGTTCAATGAAAAATAAATACTTAACTTTTATGAAATTAGAGCATTTATGAGATTTTTAAGTGTATTTTAGAATTTGATATCCTTAACTTTAGGTTCTTATCTTAACATATTATTCATCTTTCCCACTATGCATTGGTTTTTCAATTTTACACTTTGTTTTCCTATTCCAAGCTACATAGCTGAGAGCTTCTACCTCCCTTTTGGATCAACTATTGGTTTCAAATCCTTCATTGAGTAGATAAATCTTGCCAAGTTCAAGGAGAACTCCATCACTTGGCCATTATTTCTTCAACTTCAATATGAAATGTTTTTAGGTGACAAAGTAAATATTGAATACCATTGAATAGATTAACTTTTTGGCACCTTATATTCGTAATTGGTTTGTTAATGAGTTCCATTGAGGAAAGTTAAAAGTCATGTTATTGCTCTAAAGATTTTACCTTTATCCTTTGAAGAGTGACTATTTGCATCTTTAAAGTTTGAAGCTCGCTGTAGTTATTCATTATTTGTTTCAGTTGTACTTGTGCGTTCATTCATCTTTTTTTTACATTGTATTAGTTTTTCATTATCTCTTTGTAGTTCTTCCGATCTTCGTTATATAATGTCACCTCTTTGTTGAACTTTTTCATTTTACAAATACAAATCATCCATTATTTGCTACAATGTAAGATAGTCTCCATCATTATCTCCTTATGATATTACATTTATAAATTATTTCATCCTTGTATAGTTTTCTCTCACAAAAT
Source organism: Phaseolus lunatus (assembly GCA_013389735.1). Taxonomy (NCBI): domain Eukaryota; kingdom Viridiplantae; phylum Streptophyta; class Magnoliopsida; order Fabales; family Fabaceae; genus Phaseolus; species Phaseolus lunatus. The sequence continues at coordinate 36,540,058 of CM023857.1, read as the reverse complement.
TTATAATAATGTAGAAATAATTTTACATACTTTCTAAAGGGTGTCAAAGTAATACAGTCAAAATCTCTTCACCTAGATTTTAGGACTTAACTCATAAATTAGTATTTGTAATATTGTTTTATTTGCTTGTCACATATTATAAACCCTTCTTTTGTTTTTTTCTCATGCCCTCTCTTAAGAAGTGTAATATTGTTTTTTCTCATTGCCTCTCTTAAGAAGTGTGATGAAATATACGAGTTTTTTGCATGTTGTCTTTTACCCTTAAGTTTGGATTATAATACTCCTATTTTTAAGCTAACTACCCCAAATAACTTCTATTTCTAAAGAATTATTTTTAACTTTTCTCGCCAAGGGTGCCTTAAATATATAATATAAGTTTATGCAATAAACAATTATTGAATAGTTTGGTCAATACCTTAAACTATTTCAAATTAGTGTATCATTCAAATTTTATATGGGTTTACACTAATTAAAAAAAAACTCTAACTTCAAACCATTCTTATAATTGGAATTAGATTAACATATTGATGATAATGAAAAATACATGGGTAGATAGGAAAACAAACTTATTACCTAAATAACACCAAGCTTCTCACTACACCCGCAGTATACAAATATTTTTTAATATCACGTCATTAATAAATTATGAATTAAAAAAAAAGGAACTATTGTTCAGTGTTATTTTTGTGAATGAATAAAATGTATTAACATTGTATTTTAATTTCTTACCGGTATTTTTTGTAAGTAAAGTAAAGCGATATTTGAAAACAAAAAAGAGAATAAGTGGATGGATTACCGGGTCCATACGAAATCAAGAGTCAATATCCAAATCAACGCACTGTAATCTAAAAATAAAACCTCTGATGTGAGAAGAAGAACACATTGTTGTTGTTGAGTTGATACTTTCATATTTTTTGGTCGTCCACGCGCGATTCACACGTCAAACAAACGTGAATAGGAATATAGAAAGAATTCTGATGATGGTTTGAAGCACGGAAATAAAAACAAAAGAGAATAGAAAAGAAAATAATAAATAATAAATAAATAGAGATTCCAGAAGTTGTGGGGGAAGAAAAAATGAAAAGGAATTTAGAATATACGGAGAGTTATTCGTTGGTTTGCTGCAGCAGCACCATAACGAATGAGGGTAGTGAATTACAGCACGCAAAGGGGAACCTAAATTAAATTATATTATTGTAGAGTATATTATTAATTATTAATTAATTTGATTCTTAAAATGTAAAATCACAACGATAACCTAATATTGAGAAATAGAAAAGAAAAGATATATTGGAAGTATTATCTAGTTTGCATATTTGAAAAACAAAACCTAGGGAAGGGGAAGTAACGCAAACCGAAACGCACAACATTCACATTCATATTCACATTGTAAACTCTTAATTCAGCGTGCCGTTTCCTAAGCTTCCTTTCTCTCCTTACCCCCTCTCTCTCTCTCTCTTCGCAATCTCTCCAATTTCCTTTCTTCTTCGCTTCTCTTCGCTGCCAGGTAAATCACCTTCCTCTATCTCTTCTCTTATCTTTTTCTTTTTTTCAATTTTTCTAATTCGAATTAATTGGGAGTGAGGGATGATACTTAATTTGCGTTGATTTTGGTCGTGTTTGGAGTTGATCCAATACCCATTGCTCTGTTAATTTCGAATTTCGACTTTCTTTGGCTTTACCACTTGTCGCAATTCGCGTACTTGCTTGTTCCTGTTTTTCTTATTACACTGTTTCTTTTTCGAGTGGTGAAAAATGTTAGGGCTGGAATCCCTATTTGAATTCTGTGTTGTGTGTAGGCTAAGTGGTTCGTCAATCCAATACCAGCGCCCAGTTTCGTTGTTGGTTTTTCCCATTTGACTTTGTTCATTGCTTTATTCTCGGTAGAACTGAGTTTGGCCTTTTTGTTGTTGCTTCCTATTTAAGACATTTTCTGAAACTTTTAGTTTCTTTTGTTTTGGGTTATGCACTGAAGCTGGTAACTAGTGGCGTTTTTCGGTCAATTTCCCTTTTGAATGTATGCACATCCTGATAGGAAAACATTGCATTGTATTCATATTAGATCATATTTCCCTTTTTGCCTCTACCTGCAATGGGCGGTTTTTGTTGTAGATTCTATATTGACTAGTGATATGATCAAATAATATGTACAAGTGAGGGGTAATTTACTCACAAGAATTTTCTAGGAGTTTTTCTTCACATGTTTGCTATAGCATATACTTTTCAGTGAAATTGATTTGTCCTTTGACATGTAAATAGTATTTTTACCTTCGTTTTTTCTAGGGAGCATCTGCATCCTAAGGTTTATTTTATTCGTTCATAGTTTTCTTAAATGACAGAAACATTTTTCTGTATTTCATGCCAGAGAAGGAGAGTATATAACTGACTTGTTCTTTTTTATTTTTCCATTATTGGGGTTGGACATTTAGTAATGGAGGTTTAATACTAAATTACTCTTCCTTGACTCTTCAGAATACATGTGATTGTATTTAGGAATCATGAAACTGAGATGTGACAAACTAATGCAGCTTAAAGGGGGTCTATGTAACTTTCAATAACAGGTCCAAGCATAGAATGCATAATGTAAAACGCAGAAAGCACAAGTCGGTATTTGGGCATGATTTGAGAATAGATCCTGCTGGTTAATTAATTATAGCATCTGTTGTATCCTTCTATTCCCGTAATTGTGTTGAAAAAGTAGAACCCTCGAGAATGTATTGAATGAAGGGATGTGCCTATTTATTTGAGGGTAGTCAGTCACTCAATCTTTTTGTGCCTTTAAATAGGCAATCAACACTAGATGATGCTGGGTTGCATTTTTGTGCCTTCCTGTTTCCTTTGTTAAACCAGATTTTATCCTCCATATATCTACAATGAGATGATCCAAGGTCCCTAGTTGTATGCCGGTCAATGTGAGTTGAACTCTAATAGCCAGCCTGTTTAATATATTTTTATGAAAATAGCCATAATTTTAAGTCTTTTTTTAATTCTTCAGAGGGGGTGATGTTGAAACAGTATTTATGTATGTAATAATTCTGTAACAGGATTGAAGAAGTAGGATAAAATGCGTAGTCATATTAGTTTGAATTGAAGACTGTGAGAGAACATGGGACAGTTGCTGGGGGGGCTTAGGGGGTGAAATTGTGAGATATATTAAGGCTATTTTGGCTTTATCTTAAACAACAGCTTGTCCTTGTTTGACTCTTATGAAATTCACTATTATCTGTCAGTGTCCACATTGTCAATATGACTTTTACCACTAGGTAGAGGGAGGGACCACTGGTTTGAAATCCTATGGGTTAGTATGTGTCTCTATGTGACTCGATCATTTCTATCTTTTATCAAGTTCTAAAATATAGCTAGTTCAATTAAAAAAAATCATATATAAAGGGATCCAATATTATTATTAAGAAAGTGAATTTTAAGTCTAATTCAACTCTACAAAACTGGTTTGGTAAGGTGAGTTCTCCTATAAATTATTGTATAGCCATATCTCTCTCCAACAAACACCCTCACACCGAGGACTAGACATCTCGAGTGTGAGACTAGGAGGAATCCGATAACGGATAACACAATAAGCCCAACAATGTTGAGTAAGCTCTAGATGACTCTAAATGGCTCCAATAACATCTTAAGAAAGTGAACTTTAGGCCTAACTTAACCTTACAAATGTGACTTGGTAAAGTGAGATTTGCATTTATATATGTATTATTATTATTATTATTATTATTATTATTATTATTATTATTTAGTCATATTTCTAGTTGGTGTGAGATTTTCAGCAGTTGTCATAAATATATACCACTGCATTGTATTAGTTGTTATTCTTGCTGATATTTAATTCGCAGAAAGGAAAATTTATTGTTTAATTTGTTCTGATATCCAAGAAAGTCTACCGTGGTTTGTAGACAATTTTCATTCAAACTTCTAAATTGAATTTGAATTTCATTAAAATCCACCTTGCCTTTCACAATAGTACTCAATTTGAATTTCTAAAGTATCTCTATATCGGTATACATTAATGGATAAATACTGTGGTTGCAGGTGCACCTTCTATAGTAACATAAAGTCAGTGGTAGAAGGTTATCAGAAATAGATGAAACAGCAGTTATAAATTTATAATGTCTGGACTGATTGAAGGACTTCCTGATGCTGTTGCAATTAGGTGCCTTGCACGGGTTCCTTTCTACCTTCACCCAGTGTTAGAGCTTGTCTCTCGATCTTGGAAAGCAGCTATTCGAAGCTCTGAACTATTTAGAGCTCGGCAGGAGGTTGGTTCAACTGAGGATCTGTTATGTGTCTGTGCTTTTGATCCAGAGAATTTATGGCAGCTGTATGACCCCTTGCGAGATCTCTGGATTACACTTCCTGTTCTTCCATCAAAGATCAAGCACCTTTCCCACTTTGGTGCAGTTTCCACTGCTGGAAAGTTGTTTGTGATTGGTGGTGGAAGTGATGCTGTTGATCCTTTGACTGGGGACCAAGATGGTTGTTTCGCAACTGATGAAGTCTGGTCATATGACCCTGTAGTCCGACAGTGGGCCCCTTGTGCACCAATGCTTGTCCCACGTTCTATGTTTGCATGCTGTGCTTTGGATGGGAAAATTGTCGTAGCTGGGGGCTTCACTAGCTGCAGAAAATCAATATCTCAAGCAGAAATGTATGATCCTGAGAAGGATGTTTGGATTCCAATGCCTGATCTTCATCGCACTCATAATTCGGCCTGTTCAGGAGTAGTCATCGGCGGAAAGGTGCATGTACTGCACAAGGATATGTCAACAGTGCAAGTTTTAGACAATGCGGGGCCTGGGTGGATTGTTGAGGAATGTGCATGGCTCCAAGGTCCGATGGCAGTTGTCCGTGATTCACTCTATGTGATGAGCCATGGATTAATCCTTAAACAGGACAAAGAAGTAAGGAAGGTTGTAGGTTCAGCATCTGAGTTTCGAAAGAGAATTGGATTTGCAATGGCTGGACTAGGTGATGAGTTATACGTGATTGGAGGCTTCATTGGCCCTGATAGATGGAATTGGGACATTAAGCCATTATCCGAAGTTGATGTTCTCACGCTTGGAAATGATAGACCAACTTGGCGCCAAGCAGCTCCGATGACTTGGTGTCATGGTACTATTCTTGGTTGTACGCTGCTGAGAATTTAGGCTTTCGCATTCTAGGTTCTAGTGTTATTTGTTCTCGCAGGATTTGGATACCTTCGTAGACAAAGAATCAGTTGTTCAATGGTTTCCTTGTTTTGTATGTAAGCCATAATATTTGTCCTTGTTTTTATGTTGATCACATGCAGTAACGAGTTGAGTTTCTGTATCTGTTCTGTTTGTAGTAAAACAGTTAATGATCACCATTAACAAGGCAACAAATCGGTTCTATTGATATTCCCACTTTGAAATTCATCACTTCACTAGGAAAAATAAACTTCATTTAGCCATTCACCCTTTTGTGTTGTGACTGAAGTTTGATTGTTTTGATTTTGTCTTTTCCTTGAAGAGGAGGGGTGATTTGACAAGATAGAGTGAACCATTTATGACTAACAAAATTTGGACTGAAGATAATTTGACAAAGGGAAGGATAATTCAGAATTGACTTTATTATTGATATGAAACTCGAGAACACTATTGAAGGAGAACTGTTTCCCTCTCAATACATCACATGCTATTAGTTTATCAACATTAATACCCAAACAGGGAAACAGTACTGATTTACAATCTTTTAACTGCTTGAAAGTAAATGCTAGCTGGACCGTAGTAAAGGAGAGGAAAAGGATAAGCATTTGAGGAGGTACGGTTTCCATGCATGGGTTGAAACTTACCATCTTGGGTCCCTCATACTGAGTTAGAACAGGCTAAAATAAAAGAAGGAAAAACTATCAATTCTTTGGCGATAATAGCTTAGGTCCTAATTATGATCGGACAAGGATAAAATGTCTTAATATTTCTTGGGTTAAATTTAAAAAGTTCAAGCCTTATATTTCACTGAATGGATTAAAGTTAGCTTTCAGAAAAAGAAATAAAGATTTAAATCTTTTTATTTGGATAGAAAGTGAATTTAAAAATTAAAATAAATAGGATATTCAATCAAGTAATTTTTGGCGAAAATTTGCATTGTTCGGATGGATGGAACATAAAAGTTAAAGCTTAAATTTAAACATAACTTTTATATTCCAAAACTGAGTTAAAATAATTTTAAAATTTATTTAGACTCTTTATTGAAACAAGTTTTGTTTTCAAATTTAAATTTAAAAGTTAAGAGCTAGAAACTTACAAACAATTCAAATGCAACCTAAATTAATGGAGATTGTTAGAATTTTCCTATAAATTATTTGGACTATATTAATTGTAATATTTGTTTTGTCAAAAATGAGCTAATATTATGATTAATTTTATGATAGCCAACATATTAATAATATGATTGATTGTTTAGGAACTTTAGAGACCCAGTGGGTCTAATAACTATGTTCATAATGGGAGATGTTTGGGATTAATAAATAGCGACACTAGGTTCCTTTATTTTCACACTTTATACATTGTTTTTAATATTTGTCTCATTAAAAAATTCTAAAATATGGAGAACGTGATCAACCACAGGAATAATGAAAATTATCCTCTGGAATTGGAGATATACTTTAAACATAAATAATTTGCATCAATCTTGATTATGTCTTTATCAAGTAAATATTTTAAATTCATATGAATTATTTTATTCTTGATACATTATTTATTTTAATCTTATATTATATATCAGAGTCGAATTTTTATGCTTTAAAATTGGATAATTTTAATTATTAGAAGTTGTTTTCATCAAATGCCTTAAACAACCAATTTCATCAATTCACGACACTCTTTTTTTCTTTTAATTTGACTGAGTGTCATATCAACTAATTTAAATTTTACCAGTCCTTTTAATTTCTTTTAATTAACTATTATATATATATAATTTATAAAATACTTTCATTAGAATATGTTTACATAACTTACGATCTAATTCTAATTTTAAATAAAATCCTAAGTCATAAGAATAAAAAAATATTTTTATCTTAAAAATATATCTATTAAAACGTTAATTAGATTATAAGTATAAAATGACTCTTGCATTGGAATAAAAGTTCCAAAAAGTCTTTAAAATAACGTAACACTGTAGAATTTACAGGAAAAGAAAGAAGAATAACGAAGAAAACAAAGGAAAAGAAGCAAATGATGAATCAATTGAAATAAAAGAATCAAGCTCAACTTCTCTTCTCTTGCATCTTCTTATTCATCATCATAAGTAACTAAGTTTTCCTTATATTGAGACTGAATGTAGTTGATCACTTTTTGTGTAGTACTCTTGATTCATATATATGCCATCTTTTTATTCAATGTTAATGAGTCAGTTTTTTCTTAATGCTGAGATGATCACTCATCCTTTGATTTTTAGTTAGATCCAAGTTGGAACAAGTTCTAAATTTGAGCTAAATCAAATAATGTAATAACTTCAAATGCTATGGATAAATTTAAAATTATTAGTTGAATCAGTATTGAATTTAATACAAAGATTTTGTTTTTGATTGTCTTCTGTTGCAATAGAACTTTTAGAAAATCCAGTGTTAGGTTGGAACAATATTTGAAACTTTAATAATGTTCAATGATTTAATAAGCACATTTTATTAATCTATCAGATATTTAATGGGTTGAGAAAATATGTAAAAATTGAAAAATTGTATTGGTAAAATGAGCAAATAAAAGCTTAAGAGATCAAATTAATAAAATAATAGTAGTCAAGTGATAAAATATGTAAGTATTATTATAATTTGGGAGAACTAAGAGTTTCATTGCATATTTAACCACACAATATAAATTATTTTATTTTACTCTAAGTAATTAAAAAAATTTCCCGTTTCAAATTATATACATGTCTTATAAAGATATAATTAGCTATGTTTTTAACAAAAAAATAGGATTAAGGCAATATAACTAAGTAAAAGAAAATAACATCCCTTATTTTGTGTGAAATTTAATAAAATATTTATTTCTATCTTTATCTCCTAGACCAACAAACTATTTAAGATTTATCTAGAATATATATATATACATATATATATATATATATACATATATATATATATGTATATATGTATATATATATATGTATATATATATATATGTATATATATATATATGTATATATATATATGTATATATATATATATATATATATATATATATATATATATATATATAAATTGAAATGAGCATTTTTGTTAAATGATATCATCAAGTTAATACATGCAAACAACAATATAAATAATGCTGGTTAATTTTCTACTTTTGCGGGTAAAAATATTAGAGAAATATGTAACTCACATTATCATCTAATCATAAATAACAATTTTATTGACCTTTATAATAAATACTTTAAAATCAATACTAATACTATTAATAATAATAATTCTGTAATAATTCTGGATTGTCTAATGGTGTAAAGATAATTGCGTTCACAGTTTGTCATTAAACTCAAAGTTTCAACGTATTAGGAATGAAGATTAATTTTTAAATATATTTTCAATTTCTTAAATTTGTAGTCAAGTTTTGTTTTGTTTTTTTTCAAATTTAAAAAATAATTTTTAATTTTATAATTTAAAAATATTTTAATTTTTCTGTTCGAACGCCTTCTACCAAATCATCATAAGAGTAAATACTATATAAAAAAAACACGAGATAGTAAGATTGTAAAGTCAAATAACCTAAGTGTAACTAATGAGACATGCAAACAAATTTGTTAATACATTGAAAACAATAACCTTATTTTTTTCAAATTACAAAACAAAAAAATTAATTTTAAATTTAAGGAAAAAAAGTTTATTTTAAATTAAAAAAATAGAAAACATATTTAAACGTGGAAGTTTTATTTTTCGTTGGTGGGTTATAGAGAGGCTAGAAAGCCCAATATTTGAAACGGAGAAGGGCCAAACCCTAAGACTGAAGTTAGTTTCTCAGTGGCAGCATGGATTCGGAACCCAAGAAGGACATCGAAGTCGCTCCGGCACTTATCGCCGTTCACCCCAACCAATGCTCCGTCGCCGTCGCCGTCGGTCATCAACTTCGCGTCTTCGACCTCCTGTAAGCAAAACTTCATTTCTCTCATTTCACTTCAACTCACTTATTATACTGATAAACCCGCAGTGCCGGTTCCGCAGTTTCCTTAACGGACGACTCCGCCGCCGTTCCCTTCCACACCGATAACATCAGAGCCATTCGCTTCGGCGCCAAAGGAAAACTATTCGTATCCGCTGGTGACGATAAAACCGTCAAGGTCTGGTCAACACAGTCATGGCGTTGCATCACCAGCGTGTAATTTCGACCTCTCTCTCGCTCTCTTTTTGTGCTGTTTCACGTGCACTCTCCAATTCAATCATTGATTTTCTTCCTTTTTGTGCTGGTGAAATCAGGTCCTCCGAGAAGAGAGTGTCCGCAGTTGCAATTAACGACGACGGAACCTACGTTTGCTTCGCCGACAAATTCGGCCTTGTTTGGGTTGTGGATCTCGATCCTCCGTTACGCGATAAGAAACCGGCACCTCTTCTTTCGCACTATTGCAGTATCATCACTAGCTTGGTCTGTCACGTCTCGTGTTTTTGCTTCGGTTTGCTTTTCGAAATAAGGTAGGTAACTTTCTTCTAATTGTTCCTACGCCATTGTCTTCTGCAGGAATTTTCGCCGGATGGTCGCTTTATTTTAAGTGCTGATCGTGATTTCAAAATTCGTGTAAGTTATAACATTTCAAAGTTCCTGTCCGCTATTGCTCTCTTTTTTTCTGTAATAATTATATCCATATCGCAGGTTACTTGTTTTCCAAAAAAACCCTTAAACGGAGCTCACCAGATACAAAGTTTCTGTCTCGGTCATACAGAGTAAGAGTTGCTTCTATTATTCTTGAATTTGATGACGTTCAGTGACTGCCATTATCAAATTTTGATGTGTTTGCGTAATTTATTCTATTATTTAGCAATACTAAGGGCATTTCAAATGCTTATATTTTTACTTGCCTTTTAGAGTAAAAACTCAATTCCTATTTCATTTTGTATTTTAGAAAAATGAGTTGTCTAGAATAATTTGTTATTAACAGAAAAACAACAACGGAGGGAGAATGAATTAAATTCAAAAGTGTAATACATTATGGGATTTATTAAAATAGGTTAAGAACTCATTAAATTTTAGCACAAGAGAAAAGCATGGAAAGTTCTTTAGTTTTGTGGGACAATTGAATTCACAAAAAGTATGTTAAAAACCTACAATGCATTCTAGCATTGGAGATGACCTAAGTTATTCAGATCATCCTATAAGAGATATTTTCAAAATTATTATTTCTCGTACGCGTACTTGAAGCTGTCTTGTTCTTTTGGTTTTAGAATAAATGAATATGCATCTCTTTGCAGGTTTGTTTCCTGCCTTGCCTTCGTTCAGGCTCAGGAATGCCCTCTAGGCCTTCTTCTCTCTGGCAGTGGTGATTCCACAGTTAGTAATTCATTCAACCCTTCAGGATTCAGGATACTGTCTATTCTCTTTTAGATGAAAGCAATATGAAACTGTGAATTACATTTTTCAGGTTCGATTGTGGAATGTCGATTCTGGAGCACTTCTAGATACTTGTGAGGTTGCAATTAAGGTATTTATTTTAATTATTGGTGGTTCAAAGCTTTATAATTTTTTTTTGCTTTCATTATGAAAGCATTTTCTAAAATTATTACCGGCTTGCCAATTCTTCACATAAATGAAATATATTTTATTGATTTTGATATGACTGTAGATTGTACCACTTTTTACTGTGGAACTTGGTTTTTACTTTCTTATTTGCATCCTCTGTTTCCAAAGGCAGGACTTTTAGAGTCTGATGGCAAAGCAGGGGAGCATGACCATGCTGTTACTGATTTATGCACCGTCCTTGATGGTTTGCTTGTTGCGGTGGCCATTCAGAGGCAAGTCTCCCACTATAGCATTCTGTCATATTTCTCACTGATAATTTTGTTTTGGTTTACTGACCAATTTTATTTGATAACTCTGCAGTTTGCAAGGAATAATATTGTTGAGTTGCAATGTTTCTGCCAAAACTCTTTCTGTTGCCACGGTAATTGCTCTTGCACATACTTGAAATGACCATTATTAACTTGTGTCATTCTGGTAATATTTAGTTAGGGTTTGTTATTTTTAACAATTGAAGTTAGATTTGTTCTCGAGTGTTATTATTGTGGAGAAAACAAAGCTAACTGCTGATACATATGAAGGGAAATATTTGTTTCTAATGGTGGGCCTTTATAATGATGGGAACACTCCAGGTGGTTTCAATTGCTGGAGAGGCCTTTGTCCCTACGTGCTTGGGAAGCAGCCCCTCTACAGGGAAATTGTGGATGGTTACTGGTGTATCTAATTTACCTGGTTGTAATTATCCCGCATTGGCTCGTGTAAGAGTAATTTCTGGTATAGATGTTGAACAAGAACCAGTTGTTCTGGGAGATGATAACATACCTGGGGGAGAAAAGCTGCTAGAAACGTTGCAAGGAAATGCATCCGTTGATGACAATGCTTTTTTAGCAGCAGCTGAAGCTGTCAAAACAGCAATGGGTCACCTGTTGATTAAAAAACAATACCCTTCAGCGAATAGAGAATCTAGGAAGAAATGCAGAAATGATAGAAAACTCAAGGGTTAGCATTTTTTTTCTCATTTTGTTTTTATTAATATATGAAGAAGTTTAGCACGGTTTCCTTGATCACCACTTCCCAAAGAATATTCTCGAGGATCCATTCTATTTATTCTGATAAACTGTGCATCTGAGATATTAAAACCAGATTGCCATAAATTTTGTTGTCAGTCATTTTAACATTATTCTTAACATATTGGATGTGCTGTTCATCACTGTTCATTATGTATACCATGAGTCCATGAATTCTCAGCTCTTCTAAATAGTACGATAACATGAGGCAATTTTCGTCATGTGTGCTAGAGCGTCTTTCGTTGAACTTAAATGCTGAGCTGATGCGCTGGTAGTTGCGTGCAATATCATATTCAGTGCATCACCCAGATTGTGGATGTTGAAAAAATAGGATACAAAATTTAAATATCATTTTTAATGAGATTAATCTAAATTGATAGATTTAATTAAAATTTTCAAAATGTCAATAAATTACTCATTTGGTTTTAATATAAATTGTCCTATATTATTAGAGAAAACGAGTTAATAAAACAATCCAACAACGTTTATAAACAAATTTCCAAAAAAAATCTTAATTTTAAAAAAATGTTCTGTTCCTTTATATTAATAGTTTGACAAATAATCACTAGTGCATAAAGGGTTGTGAATTGGAATTTGAATAACTTTGTGAAAAAATTTTAATTGTCTTTCTGAAGGATTCAATTGATGTTGAAAAAAAAAATTATGATCATGAAATGGTTAACGATTACAAGATGTATAATAATGAATTAATCCTATATGTGATTCTCTCACAATGAATAATGACATATAATAAATGCAAATAAGAGAGGTCTAGAAGCTTGCATACCAAGAAATTTTTTTTGGTTAATACCAACTTGTAAATTTTGAAAGTCCTAAGTTTTAATAATCAATTGACATGTTCTAACAATTAATTGAAATGAAATTGGGTGATTGATTTTAATTTTCCAATTCTAATTTTAAGTTATTTTGATATTGGAGATAGATTAGATTTCTGTGTATATATTAGAGTGTATAATGAACTAACATTCTTAAGAGATGCCCAAGATTACTTAGAAACCCAATTTTGCGCCTAGTGTCTTGTCCTTATCAAAGTGTCTTCACCAAAACTTGTGTACGACTTGTCATGATCACATTTTCATTCCCATTAATATTTTTATTTTCTTATTTTTGGGGGAAAATTGAGTTCTTCCCTGCAGTCAATGAGTTTTGGGCTTTGTAAACAAGATTGTTCCATCAAAGACGTGTCTTGGGCCCATGTAGTCATATCAATGATATATCAACACGTCAGCACCAATTGGGGTTAAAAAATTAATAACTATCAAAATGATTGGATTGATGAGTTCAATGGCCATTGGATCAACCAAGCAACTCCACCCATTTGATTCTCTAAACTCACAAACTCACAATGATAGCAAGTTGGCTCTGTTATTACAATCATTATCAGACAAATTAATAGTTTCACCAAAAGAAAAAAAAACAACTCTGGTTTTATACACAAGCAACATTATATAAAAAATTAAAATGAGATCACCAACATATTTTATTAAGTTAGAAACTCCATATATAATATTCACAACAATGTCACTGCTTATAATTTGCAGGGATATTATTTGTCATAAAGTTGTTTTAAGTGATTAGAAGAAAAAAAAAGTTAGAATTATACAATTTTTAAAACTTGAAGACTAAAATAAATTTAAAATTAAAAAAGAGACCAAAATTATAGTTCAGTTAAAAATAAATTAAAAATATGTTTTACTGATTGAGTCTCAATCATTACCCACCACCAAAGGCCATATAGATGAAGTGCAACATGAATACTCTTGTATAATTAATTAGTTTGAGATATAATGGTTTTGTTAATAGAGAACTACATAATTGAAAAATTGTTTCGTAGATGCTGACGTGGCTTTCTAATCTTTTCTACATAGAGAAAGTGAGAAACAATGGAATATGGCAGAAGCAGAGATATGTCACGATGCGTGTAAGGACACGATTCCTCCTCATTTTAGGAAATGTAACTGCCGTATACATCTGTATAATGTATACGTATATGTATACATGTATAAAGTCAAGAAAATATATTTTACAAACAGAACTATTCAGATAAAAGATTGGGCTTTTAACGAAATTGTAAACATGCAACTATGAAATTGATTCATTCGTTAATTCACGTTAGCAAGTAATAGTATAAAGTTATATTTATTATGAAAGAGAAAAATACTATAGCAACATTAATTAAATTTACACAAATAATGATGGATAAATCACACTAAAATTATTCTATATCTCTAATTATCTTGTAACACAACCAAATTAAAGAATGAGATAATCTCGATTTAACGAATTTAGATACTAATACTAAAAATACGTATTGTCTTGTTGCACATAACATCATTGTCATCCCTAATGTGTCTAATGCTATATGGTTGTGACAACGTGGTCCTGTGTTTTTTTTAACATTTATCTAGAAAATAGCCGCACACCAAAGATTGACGTAATTATCGTAAGTTATGGCAATAACTTCATCGTTATCCAATAGGGGAAAAAACTCAGTGACGTAAATTTAGTGATGAAAAGCATGCATATGTTTGTTTGCTAATGTTTTAACACTGAATTGAAGAATCGTATATGAATGTAATGCAAGCACCGGAAGTTAAGATATAGATATAGTTGATGGTGTGATAAGAAGGAAGACAATTAGGAAGTAGATTTTTAAATTTAATTTAATTTTATAAAATTAGTTTATGTAATAAAATTTATATTTATTTATTATTCATGTGATATTATATTTATAAATAATGGTCAAATAGTAGATAAATTTATATGCTAACAAATTCTTGTTAAGATATAATCTAAATAATTATGATACTGTATTGCAAGGTAGATTTTAAGTTTAATCTAACTTTATAAAATTGATTTATAAAATAAAATTTTTGTACTTATTTATATATTAAAATGTTTTTTATCTTTAATCGATTTAATTGGTATGAGATATTTTAACTTATAAAACGAAATAGGTTTTGAATAGGATAATTTGCGGAGGCAATATGACGGTTCCACTACGAGATTCGGATACTCCTCTTAAATGACGTGTCCATGTCAAATATACGTATCGAATACGATACTCGTACAACACTAGTTGGACACGTATTGGTGAAGTGTCTAATTCAAAAAGTAATTGTTGAATTTTTGACAATTCTATTATGGTTCTAACACAATTTTAAAAATGAGAAAAACATTAATTTTCTAAAAACTCAAACTTCTATAGAAATTTTTATTATGATTATAAAAATAAGAAACAAATCATTTTGAACTAACCATAAAAAACATATTTCTACTAAAAAAAATCTAAAATATATTTATATATATAAATTTTTATTGTCAATTTATATAATTAATAATTATATAATATATAAATGCATGTTTCCGTATCTTACATTTTAAAAATTATACATATCTTTATGTTTATGTCCGTATTGTATCAGTTTCTATGTTAATAATATATTACATAGATTTCAAGTGTTGAAGTTGGTTTAGGCCCCCTCCTCCATATTTGGGTGCATTATCATTAACATGAACGTAGTGTGGTGACACTCTACCTAACTCCTTTAGCTTATTCCTTCATCTCTATGCCTCAACTCTTCTTGTCTTCTAGCAACCCAATCCTCGTTATTCAACCCAACATACTATTTTTCACCACCTATTTCATCATTTATAACACTTTCACTTTATAATGTCATATCAAGTTTGGTATTCTACAATCATTCACATTAATATCAAACTTACTTTTATTTAATCCCTCTTACATTCATCTACTTATATTAATATTTTAAATATTTTATTTTTAATATTTTTTTCATACGTAATTTTTTAAGCAATTATGTTCGTGTATAACCAATTCTATTTCACCTACTTCAATAATTAATTTTACTATCACCCAATATTGTTTAACTTAATTTATAAAAGAAATTCGCCCATGGTTACGATTTTCTTTACTATTTAAATACTAGTAAAATTTCAAAATTTAGTTCTCTTCTATTTGATTAATTTACATTAAAAAGGTTTAACTCTTTTGTATTGAGGTTTATGAAAACTTTAGTTTAAAAAATAAAACTAATCATTGACGGAGCCAAGTTTTGAACGAGTCAAGTCAAATTGTATCAAAATCAAAATTACTTTTATTAGTTTAATGCATATTTTAATTGTTGGATTATTAATTTTATAGATGTCATCCAGACACGGACATTTTAACACTGTAAGATAATAATGGATTAGGATTCCTGTACCTAATAAAAACATATTCTAATTTTGTGCGTATTAAATGAGAAAATAAATAAATTTTATCCTGTTTCATCTTCACATCCCTTACATCACACTGATTTAAGTAAAATCAAGTCTGAATCTTTTAAACGATATTTCTGTTTCAAATATTGTGAATGAAAAACATAATATAAACAACCCCGAAATGGGTCAATACTTAAAAAATGTTTCTGGTTAATAAAAGAATTGTTAAATACATAACAAAAAAAATCTTTGCACAAACACTCCCTTATTATTACCATTATTTCAGATTTTGTATTGTAGTTTTAGGGATTGAACGATCTCGAGCGTATCGATTGATCTTTACAAATTTTTTTTATTAAGGTTAAAATATATTAATATAAATTAAAATATATGAAAAATTAAATAATATATTTTTAATTATGATATGAATGTTAATTTCAACTCAACAATAAAGAATTTATAAGATCATATAAATAAACACAACAACTAAAATAAATACATGTCATTATTATAATATTTATTACATCAAAATATTAAACACTTACTTAAATTTAGAAAATTTTTTTGTATGTCCACTTCCAATCAACCGAAAATCGATGCTTGATCATTAAGACTAGAATTTGAAGTAGACGAGAAGACAAGCAGTAGAAAAAAAGTCTTTTAGTCCCTTTTACAATAACATTTATAAACAATTTTTGGAAATGTAATATATTAGGAATGCCCATTTTTTCCTCTTTGCGTTTTATCCTCTAGGAATTTCTTCTCTTTTTCTACTTTTTTCATGGGAGATTGTATTATTGGTGCTTCTTTTGATGGTGTTTAAGCTTGTTAATTAGGATGAGAAAATAGCTCTTAAGTTTAAGAATGAAATTGAATCAATAATCACTGCCCCTGTTAATATTTTAATATAGAAAGAATATTGATACCATAATTACATGTCCCTTTTGGTCTATATATATTTGTATTATATATTAATCTCGGTAGCTTGAATTTTACTTTAATATGTTTATATTACAATTTTGGCATGTATATACATTTCTGGAAATGAGTCTTCTATTCTTATATTTCACTGTACCAACAAACAGCACTATTAGAGGTATTGCTATCTCTCTCACCACCTTCTGTAGATAAGATTTTTTGGAGTGGAAAATGTTTATTTCTTCCTTCATTCAAAATGTAATGAAAGGGGTCTCCTCCAATTTATTTATTTACAAACTTTGGTTTCCATAATTTTGGAATTGTATGCATTATGTGACCAAACATCCCATGTTATCCAATAATTCAAAATACAGGCCATATCTTTCAGTTTGCGATTTCCACACTCCTCTTTCGCCACCTTTTTTTTGTCCTCCTGGAGTCTTCACAAAACAGGCAAATGCAAAATGTTGGCGAATACTTGGTACTATTCAGTTTATAGGAAAATAGATTAGAATATTTCTTTTAAAATTTTACAATCATTACATTGAAAATCTTAAAAAAGATTTGAATAAGTTTTTGAAAAAGTAAAAATAACAAATCTTAAATATTCTCCACTCTTAATTAAACAATATCTCGCTACATGTGAGTGACAATGTAAGATGGATGGGACGAGACTTATCTATAATTTGTTGTGAAAAAATTATAGGATAGACTCACTGTTTTGATTTGCTAACCCACTTAAGTCCGTCTCACATAACTCTCAACCCACACAGGTTAAGCATGGGACAAGGCAAGCAAGTCCACTAATCCGCATAATAATAAAAAATGTGTTTCTTCCGGCATCTTATAAAGTTTAAAAATCGAATTCTAAAAAGTAAAATAGTTGTTCCAAAAAGATTATTCTTAATTTTTTTTCTTTTTTAAATTTTCATTTTCAAAATTTACTTTTATGTTATGAAAATTAAATTTTAAAATTGATGAGGTTTATGAAGAATTTGATGGGGTGGAGGAAGAAATATCCTAATAAAAAATACAAAATTGTCTTTTTTAACTTCTCTATACCAATGCAGAATAGACTAATATGACTAAACTAATTACCACTCATTACCACTCTTATTAAAGAATATTATTATTTATTAATCATTTGTATTTGTGCTAAAGCAGGTAAAATTAAGGTTTTTTTAATTGGTGTAACTTTTTACATGTATTACTGAAATAAATGGAATTTTTAAAAATTACTCATATAGATAAACATGAATTCATTGTAAAAAAAATTGTGTATGCATTACATAACGATTAATGTTAATTAATTTCTTTTAAATAAAGTTGTGCTAGTTGAAATCAGTTATTGGTATATCTTTCATATCTTATAATAAATTTTGTTTCAAAAATAATATTTTTATATAAATAATTAATATTAACATATTAATATTTTTTTTATATAAAATTTTATGTATTAATTTCAAAATAAATAATAAAATAATCTATAAAAAAATTTGTTAGCATGGTATAATTTATTTTATAAAAAATTTAATTAATATTAATAAAATTTATTATAAAATAAAAAAACTTTTATTTTAACATTAAAATTGTGTCAATATGATATAATTTTATTTTCGTAAAACTAAAATAGTGTTCACGACTTTTTCCACTGATACATATAGATAATTTTTTAAATATCTGCCTACTTTTTTAATGAACGTAAAATATTGCACCAATCTAAAAAAAAAAATGAAAAATTGACTTAGAAACTCTGGTAAACATAAATGAATTTGATTATGTGAATAAGATTTAAAAATTTAGAATATGAAAACTTGGAAGTGAATCTGAAAGCCTTAACGATGAGTTGGTAAGTGATACTGTAGCTCTTTTGAGATGAATGGATTGTGTGCTGGTCAAGTTCATAAATCTCCCCTTCCAAACACAATCACGTGGTGCTCATATTTTCCTTCAAAACAAGCCACCTCAAATAGTTTGTATTAGACCAAAATTAGTCGTTAATGTAGGTCAAAATCTAATCCACAACAAAAAATCCATCGCTACGTCATTTCCATGTTTCCCACTTTATATTTTAATTACTAGATTCCTTGCAACAAAATAGTAACACTTTTTTTTTTAATTATTTCACCCAAGAATTGTTTCCAACTTCAAAAACGATTTAATTGCAAAAATTAATTATTGTTTTCGGCCGAAAATATAATTTTGTCTTATTTAAAGTAGAAGATACACGGCCCAGTAAGGAGAAAGTGGGCCCTGGATAAGATCGAAAAGGACACGGCTCTTTGGTGGGCCCACTTGAGGCAACGGATAATAGAAGTACGTTACGTGGAAGAGGTAGGTCTCGTTAGTGGGTCCCATCCCACGAGGATAAGCAAAATGCATTATGCAGTCTACGTCTCTATATGCCTTGTGTATCGTTTTATATGTTATATAATTTTTTTAATATAAATGAATAATATTATAACTTAAATTATTAACTCAATCAACTGGCTTAACCTTTACGCACCAAAACTTATATTTTCCTTACTAACCATCTATTATTAACTATGCACTCAATTATGGCAATGTTCATTTATTGTTTTGTAAGAATATGTTATATATAAAAAAAGGTTGGTTGACCTAAGTTTTCAGTTTAATTTACGTGTAGTGTTGTATTTTTTTTTTTTATCAGACTTTTAGTTTATTGTTTGGTGAGAATTGTAAATAACGACTTATATACTAAGGACTATTACTCAATGTTCTAATTATATTTGATGATTATTTGTTTATTTACCAAAATAGAAGATTTGTTGGATATTTAAAAGTTTTACAGAGAGAGAGAAGATAGATCTATGAAGTGATGAAAGATAATTCTAAAATAAAATGATTGAGTTAGCTGTTGTGTCTGTTTCCTTGTTATGAGGCACTGTGCGAAAGAGAGTGTGGACAAAATACCTTCCATCACCAACAAAAGATTGAAATGTTCAAAAAGGACAAAAATAAAGCTGTTTATTCACACAATTGGATGGTTGGAGATGAATCACATTAAAAACAAAATTAAAAGGTGAAACTAAAAACCATATATAAGATTTCTTACTTACAATACGTTTATGCAATATAAAATTTTAAATCCTAAATTTTAGATGAAATTCTAAATCAAAAGTAACAAAATACACATAATTTTTTACTAAATAATATTTAATTTTTATAAATTTTCTTCAAATAATTATTTTTTAATATGATATCAAAAGTCATTTATACTCTATCATAATAAGAGTTTGTTGAACTTATCAAATCATCCGCTATCGGACTATTCATAATATATAATCTCACGTACAAATTGAAGAATTTCGATGTGAGAAATGTATTAAAATTTCAGGTTAATTAAAAATAAATTTTTTTTATAATATATAAGTAAATCTTATCTTAAAAATTGATCTTAAAAATTAATTTTATAAGAATAAGTTAAATTTAAAGTTCATTTCTTAATAGTCACTATTAATATTAATATGAAGTTACTAAAATTTTAAAAAATTTTTTATGTCACATATATTATTAGTTTAACCACAATGTTTTAGAACACATAATTACTTTTTGTTGAGTAAATGCTTAAGCATTCTGCAATCAAAATACTTTAAGACTCTTATATTGGATTAAAACTTGCAAATAAAATTGAAAAGTGATATAACATACTCATTCAAACAACAAAAAATAAATTGACAACACTTAAAGAAGATGACATAACAGTCCAAGAATAATTTTTTAAAATCACATATATACATATTTAAATTGTAACATTTAGTGCGCTTTTTTAAAAATCATAAACCATTTAATAATATAATGAATATTTTATCCAACTTATTATTTTAAGAAATAGTAAAAAAGCAGTGATAGATAAACAGATAGATAAAGATATAAAGATATAGGAAATAGTATAATAGATACATTAATTTTAATTTAATTTTACTTTTTTTTATCAAATATCTGTTTTTTTTTTTTCTGTTTTCCATAGTCTAACATAATGTTAAATAATGACTAAAGATGAAGAAAAAAAATGTAATATAAATGTTGATAGAATAGTCAGTATGCAGAAAATTCTATAATTGATTATTCTTTTTAAATTAAATTTTTATTTTGATAGACACTATTTTTTACGTTAAACTATTTAATTATTTCTCTTTGCATGTATCTGACGATTAAAAAGATCAGGTTGTTTTATACTCTTTCTTTCCTTAATAAAACAATAATATATAGTAATATAATTTTTCTGGAAAATATTTTAATTTAATTTCTAAAGCGCAATTAATTTCAAATTCATCCTCATAATTTGATTACTGTTGTTAAAACACATTGATTTCAAGACATTAATATTTTTTAATGTAAAATATATAATAATATTATTAAACACGTTAGTCAAACATAAAAATAAAAATATTGTACTTTTGATTCTGAAATCTAATATATATTAATTTCTGCATTTTGTTATATTATAAGTTCAAAGGCTGTATTTAATAACACTAAATTATGAAGATAAAATTAAAAAAATTAACTGCTTATAAAAAATAAATTTAAAGCAGTTTTTATTCAGTCAAATTAAAAATAAATAAGATAATACATACATATGAAGACAACGATGTATTTCAACATATATAGTAATAACGTTTGATTTTCATGCACACGACTCCTTTGCTTCTCCTTCGTTTATCTCTGAACTGGCATGTGAATCCAAACACGACTCTCTCTTTCTCTCTCTCTCTCTCTCTGTTCTCTCTTTTTCTTCTCTTCTTTATTGCTCCAAATCCAAAGCTCTTTATTTAAACTCCCAGACTTTGCAGCATTAAAACAGAAAAAGGAAAAATAGAAAAATGAAAAGAGGTAGGAATCAGTGATGGGGAGGAAGAGGCAGGAAGTGCATGTGCTTGGTAACCGAAACCAAACAAAGCTCAGGACTTCATTTTTGGGATGATGCTTTTTCTCATAGACAGCATCAAATCCAAAAACTGTTTGTTTTTTGCGATCTGTTTCTGAACTCCACAGATCAAATGGCAGAGCTGCTGCTAATCACATGCCTTTCACTACTTTTTCTCATTCAATATCAAAATTGACAAAAAAGATAACCGAGGAGGCAATTCTGTTTTCAGTTTTTTGCGTTGTTTTTTGTGAGTTTGTTAACAAGTTACAAGTACAGAAACATTCCCAGTACGCTAGATAGGCTTCAGTGTTAGAACCAGGAAAAGGACCTTTGCTGGTGGTTTTTTGAAATAGAAACCTGCATCCCTGTGAGTGGTTTGTTATTGCTAGTGCCATCACTCTCTATAACCATTTTAGGTGAGTTTTATTTATCGTAAGTATTTGACCATCTTTGTAACATTTTCTTGTTGGTACTTTATTCTAATTTTGAGTTGATCTTGGTTTAGGAGTTAATTTTCCTTGTGGGATCATTTTCGTTCCACTTATGCTGCTGAGGAACAGATCAAGAGCGGTGAGCAAGCCAGGTTTGATGGCTGATCATAGCTCTCAGCAATCCCCCCCACAAAACTATGCTAAAACTATACCCTCTCTATTTGGGTCACCCAAATTTAGAGATTTCACCAACAAGTGTCTCTCCTCAGGAACCGAGGCCTTAAGGAGCCCAACTTCAATTCTTGATGCCAGAGCATTATCCCCTTCTGCCTTTGGAAATCCATTCTTAACTCTTCCATACAAAATCTCCCCACCAAGCAGAACTTCCTGGGACAAGCCTGATTCAAAGGGCCTTCGTCTTGCTCTTGTTGATGCTCTCAATGATGATTACAACCCAATTCATGACAATTCTGAGCCCAACAAAGGAAACATTCTGCTTAGAGTGAAAATCCCATTTGAGTCTCAGACATGTACTGATGATTTTGGAACCAAAACCAAGGATTCAAAAAACTCATCAGGGTCAGAAATTTCTGCAAAGGATGATTGTGCTTCTCCAAGTGTGAGGGCTCTGTCTTGGAGTGAGATGGAGCTTTCTGAGGAATATACATGCGTGATATCCCATGGACCTAACCCAAAAACCACACACATATTCAATAATTGCATTGTGGTAGAGACCAATTATTCTCTCCCCCAAAACCAAAACTCTCATTCTGCTACCTCCGCAAATTTCCTCAGCTTCTGTCACACTTGCAAGAAACATCTTGACCAGACCAAGGACATCTTTATTTATAGGTACACACACTTTTCCCATCCCAACCTTTGCAATTTGCATTACTAATTCTTTTAATATTAGCCTTCTTCTGTGACTCCTCAACCACAAGATAACAAAACTTGAAAGCCTTTTAATTATGTACTCTGCCATTTTTTTCAACAATATCTCGACATGGATAATACTCTATAATCTTTTTATTTATTTATTAATTTGATCTTATTTAGTTTAATCCAGCTGAACAAAGTTTAAGGTGATGAACTGGTTTATTTTTATGCAGAGGAGAGAAAGCTTTCTGTAGCAGGAAGTGCCGCCACCAAGAAATGGTGCTGGATGGAATAGAAAATTCAGAGTTTGAAAGCAACGGTTTTTCTTGACTTCACTAGCGTGCTTTGCATGCACCGTGGCTCCAAAGTCCTGCATTTTGAGGAAGATAATAACCGGAAAAACGCACAAAGTCAAATCCAAATTTTCCATTCATCATGATTTTATTACAAGACTAGGAATAGTTGTAGTAAGTAGTTACTAGTTAGTATTTCATTGTAATCAGTAATGTCCTTTTTCCTTTTTCTACCACCTTTTTTGAAGAAGTCTTTTGCGTTGTTATTTTCTTTTTTTGCGTCCTCTCCCCTGCAAATAGAGATAAGAGAGAATGTTGTAGAGTTCATTCCAAGTGATGACTAATTTGATTGCTTCTTCTGGTTTTGGGGTGAAGCAGACGATGATGTGAGATTGAAAACAGTGCCTTTCTTTTTCTCCTTCCTTTGAGTTTATGATAATGATGGTGCTACCTATTGTTTTAGAAGGGACCGGTTAATTATTTCTCACAAAGATTCCTCTCTCTCTCTCTCTCTGCATGTACTCTATTATTATCATCCTTAGCCATTGCCGTTCTCACCCTACCTTGAGTTGATAAACAATTCAGCAAACCATTATAATAATACTCTTCAAAACTGACAATGACACAAAAATATACATCTGTTAAAAGTCCTTTTCCTTACCCATTACTTCATTATCCAATTATTTTAATATTAGGTTACCCTTGGAAACTTTGATACGTATAACATCCAGCATCCTCAATTTTCAAACTTTGGAGTTAAAAGCCGTTTATGATGAATTAATTAAATACCCCAAATTCTTATTCCACATCCTAAGAGCTTGGTCCTAATCCATAATAGTAATGCCAACAGATTACAGTGAGAGAACAAAAGAGGTAGGAAATACCCAGAGTGATCATTAAAGGAAGGAGCAGAAGTAAATGGAGTTGAAAAGCCAAAAGATTTATGGAACAAAAAGAAAAAGGCCAAAAGAGATGAGGTAAAGGTGTTCTAATATCCTATACTATGATAACCTTTAATGCGCTTGCTGCCTCTTTCTCTCTTCCCCATTCAGCCTTTCAATAACTAATTGAATCATTGCCTTTACACAGTTCTAGTAACAGTTTGGGAGCATATGTGGATGACTGAATCAAAGATACCATGTTACCATTTTGAAGATAAATCACTTCCTACCTCACTGTTTTCAACATTTATGGAATACAAATCAAGTATCCCCCTCTTGAACTGAAATTTCTTTTTAAGAACATAAATATACATTAACTTTTAACTTAGTTCAAAATATCAAAGTCTTTATTTATTTAAACTTCGTTATCACACTAAAATACTCCAAGGCTGCTTCTAAAAATCTCTTGAATATTGTTAAATTAATCATCTTTTTTCACTTAGGTCTTCTCACCTGATTAATTTTGTGGCTGCTCATCTCAAATTCTATTAGAGAGAAAACAAGTTTATTTCATTAGTTAAGGATATTTAAAAAAAAACAATTAATGCAAGTGAAAAATAGAAAATAATCCTATAAAAAAGAATGAAGAACTTTTGAAAAAAAAAATCAATACAAGAAAAAAGAGAGTATTTTCCATGCTTAAACGAGTAAAACACAACTTTTTTTACTCAACTTTGAATGAGTTGGTAATGATACATGGGATGCATACAATATATACTTTTTTGTGGATATGTTGCAATCTTGTACCACCATATTATTATTATTATTTTGTTGAAATGTGGATTCCATATGAAAAGATTGAGTAATTTTGAAATTGGATCATATCACATCAAAGTTGTAAACTAACATCTTTGACTGTACAATTGTTAAAGTAACATTTTCCAACTGTAAATAAGAAAAGATCATGGTTAAAATCACAATCTAAGTCACAAATATGGAGCATAG
Organism: Phaseolus lunatus; assembly: GCA_013389735.1. Classification (NCBI taxonomy): domain Eukaryota; kingdom Viridiplantae; phylum Streptophyta; class Magnoliopsida; order Fabales; family Fabaceae; genus Phaseolus; species Phaseolus lunatus. The sequence continues at coordinate 36,514,760 of CM023857.1, read as the reverse complement.
TTCCTAGATTGGTGGTTTTGCTTCATTGAAGTCTTTTAGTTTTTTAATCATTTTGTTTCAAAATCACTAGAATGGATAAAAATTTAAATTTTTTTAACAATGAATAAATTGTATTTTGTGTGCATGAATTCGTATAAGGGAAGTCATGTTAGTTAAACATGATTTCAATTTGGACCTCAAATGAAGAACAAAATCGTGTTTTTGTTCCACGACTTTGGTACAAGAATGTCAATGAAAGTAATCGTTCTCATCAATGACAACTTTCATTAGCATATAATCATCTTGTATTTGACAAAGTTGTGATATGTAAGACATGTTTTGTGATTTTTCCGTATACAAGAAGTCGTGTAGGTAGAACATGAGTTCATTGCATAACATAAAAACAGTTGAAGTCGTGTATGAGGTGACGACTTTAGTATGACTTTTATTGAATGATAAGTATAATGTTATGTCCTATCAAAATAAAAATATATATAAAAATTAAAAATAGACTATGTGATAGTTAGATAATATTTTGGGTTATAAATAAAAACGTGTTAAGTCATATTATTACATGTATTGTCCAGGTAAAACTATCAAGTTATATGATCGAAAGGTTGAGAGGCCGAGAAGTCACAACTACAAGATACTCTCAATCTACCAAACATCATGTGATTAATAAGGATCAAAAGACTTTAGTTATAAAATAGGAAAATATAAAATAATGATACCAAGGTCCAAAGGTTAAGTCCAAAATATTAAGAATAAACTCAGTAAATATATAGTACAAAAAGAAAAAGCCTAATAAGATTGATAAAGCCCAATAAAATACAGTATAAATAAGTGACTTGATTAACAGGTAAGTAGAGTGTTTTTAAGAGAGATTATCACTTAATCAAATTGATTATGACTTTATCATCAGAGCACCTTACAGATACACGCACCTGTTCGAGAGAACCGAGACCAACCTGTCCGAGAGAAACGACACCTACCTGCCTTCGAGAGAACCGAGACCCACATGTTAGATGAAACCGAGAGGCCATGAAGGAGAAATCTCTGAAGTATACTAAAGAACGAAGGAAGAAGGACGAGAAGTGTTGAAGTTGTACTTATTATTATGGTATAATTACCTTATTTGTCCCTACATTTAGGGTCAATATTCATTTTAGTACAGTGGTTTTAAAAAAAATCAAATTGTTTCCTATGTTTTTTAAAATACATCTAAATTGGTCATTTTTGTTAAGTCACACCAAACGACGTCTAGTGGTGCGTATGTGGCAAAGAGAATTGCGATCCCGAGCCCATGAAGTGTGATTGTGTGAGGCAGTGATTGTGGGAGGTGCAACCATTGTTGAGCGTGGTGCTGTTTCGTGCTCGATCTTTTGTAAGGTTAGACAAACATTCCCACCATAAACGAAGCTACGAACGAATCAGAAAACCTATTTACTCCTTCCCTACCAACGAATACACAACACCGGACTCCACCACAAACAACCCTCGTATCTGTCAACACCCTCGTATCTGTGAAGAAGCCACCGTCCAAGAACGTTTACGATAAGACAAAAACCCTAACCACCACACTTTATTAATCTCTGCTAAACCCAATGCCTCCAAACCCTAAACACCCAATCTAATGTGTCTTTTAATTGACAATCCACATCACCTCTTCTCTCTGCCACATACACATCACTTGACGCCGTTTGGTGCGTCTTAACAAAAAGGACCAACTTGTATGCATTTTTAAAAACATAGGGACCAAATTGATTTTTTGAAAAACCATTCTTCTAAATTTAATATTGACCCTAAATGTAGGGATTAATAAGGTAATTATACCAATTATTATCTTGTTAAAAGTCCTATAAGAATATTACATATGAATATTCATGAAATCTAGGAATGAATTTTCATGATAATTTTTTTTTTATATAAAAAAAAGACAGTATTTTCAATATGCATCCTATTTACAATTTATTTTCATTTTAGCATATAATTTATGAAATCAATATATATATATATATATATATATATATATTTAAAAGATAAATATAAAATATTGTAAAAAATAGGTCATATATATAAAAGTTGGGAGTTGAATTGTGTATTAAAATTGTTTACAATAAATGTAAGAAACAATGTCTGATCAGACGAATAAACTCATTCTAATGTTGAAAACTACATATCTTTATTAGGAATTCAAATATAAATTAAAAGACTCACATTGAGTATAAATGAGAAAGTTGAGCTACATATAAGAAAAAAAAAAACCCACAAACACATAGCCTTGAGGTTTTAAGTTGAAGGTGATATCATAATCTCTTATAATATATTTGTTTTAATTCATTGGTATTAATTCTTCCTAATGCATCCCCTTAGAAAAATTCCAACAATACTATTATAATATTAATATTTTTTTTAGTTTTAGCATATTTATTTTGAAATTTTTCATTGGGTTTGTCAAAATTACTTTGAAATTAAGTAGTTAAATATTCATTGAACATACTATTTCAACATATCCCAAGTTGCTTTGATTAAGTGTTTTCACGACATTAAAACATGAATCTAACTTTCTATCATCATGACATATACAAATGTTTGGTCTGATAATTTTAAGAAGAAACTATTCTCATGAATAATTGAGTGGTGGTCAAACTAAAATTTATCTTTTAAGAAGTTAAATTATTAGTCGATTAACAAAATATTTGTAAAGTTGAATACAAGAAGCAAAACATGAACATTGACAAAAGTTTTGTTTTTCTTTTTTAGAAGGAGTATGACAAGCCGTAGGCAAGTAAGTGCATTTTCTAACAGATTGTGGATGTAGTTTGGAACATATAACAATGTCAACCAAATGTTGTTGTGCTATAACTCTCTCTTTTGTCTTTCCTTCTATGTTTAACAATGTCCCAATTACACTATGGTAAACATTTTTCTCCATATGCACCACATTCATACAATGTCCAACATCTAATTAGGCCAATATGAAATATTATAGAATATTGATCATTTCTTCCAAATGTTCTTCTCAATAGAATTTTTTGTGTGTTTCCAAACACAACATTGTTGTTCTTTACATGCTTATATACTTGTTCACCATCGTGGATGTCAATGCAACTTCATCCTCTTTACATCATGCTTTCTTCAATCTATGATATGGATGACTATGAACAAGGAACTTTTGGTGCCTAGTGCACATTGTATTTTTCCCATGCTTCAATTGGGTATAAAAAAATATTTTCTTCACATATAGGACACATATTCGCATTATAAATGGTTAAGTTATCATATGCTGAAAAATCATTTATTGTGCAAAACAACATTGCATGTAAACAAAAACTATTTTCACAATATGCATCAAATATATTCACTCTTATTTTCCATAACATCTTCAAATCATAAAGAAATGACCTAAAATACAAATCAATGTTATATAAAACTTAGTATATTTTCTCTCATGCACAACCCAGACCTAGGTTGAGTTAAATCGACCCGATCCAGGTCAATCCAAGATGACACAAGACCAGGTCCAACCGAGTTGACCCAGGCCCGGATCGAGCCCAAGTCAAGTTTAGTCGTTTCGGGCCCAGATCAAGACGAATTGATTTGGGTCCATGTCGAGTCGAGTCAGTTCGAACTTAGGTTGAGCTGAGTTGGCCTAGTATCAGGTCGAGGTCGAGTTGAGTCGGCCCAGGCCCTAGTAGAGCCAAGTCTACTCAGGTCGAGTCGGTCTAGGTCCAGGTCGAGTTGAGTCGGCTTGGACCCTGGTAGAGTCAAGTCCGCTTGGGTCGAGTTGGCATGGGTCCATATTGAGTCGAGTTGGCTCGAGCCTAGGTCAAGCTAAGTCGGCCTGGTACCAGGTTGAGCATAGTCAATTCAAGTTTAGGTCGAGCCTAGTAGGCCCGAGTCTAGGTCTAGCTGAGTCGGCCTGGGTCCAAGTCTCGCTGAATCAGCCCAGGCCTAGTTTAAGCAAAGTGAGTCTGTGTCCAAATCAAGATGAATTTAATCTAAATTTAATATAGATTTAATCTATTTTAAATGAATTTTAATTCAAATAAATTTGATTTAGTTAAAATGAATTTGAATTTTAAATCCAATTCATTTTGTTCGATGGGGATTGGATTAGATTGGATTTTTAAAATCCAATCTATGATCACGTGTATGTAAGGCAAAATTTGTAGGTAGTGTTTATTTACGGACTTTAAACTTAATCAACAAATTTGTTCTTTTTTAATATAAGCATCTTTCCTAGCACTCTTCTAACCATGAGCTCAAGCAAAGATGAGTGGGCATGAATGTAGCTAGCTATGCCTACTTTATAAGCAAATTGTTTCTTAAGGATCAAATTTTATATGTTATTCTCCAATTATATTATAAAACTAAGTTCGATAATAGTTGTAATAAAGGTTCTATTAAATGTAAGGTAAAATGCAAAATTTGATGGAAGATATAAGTTTTACTGCATATTTTTTAAGGAGTCCAAGGGTAATGATTTTCCTAAACTTTTTTTTATTGATATATATATATATATATATATATATCTATATATATAATTAGATTTTGGATCTTCAAAATTCTATTTCGACTTTTGGCTTTGCTAAAATTTTTAATCAAGCCACTGATAAGTTTATTTTCTTTTTAAAACCTTGGACTCATGTACCAAGAAATGACTTCAAAAATCAACTCACTATATAAGGATTTCATTAGCAGTGAAATCTATAACCATTTTTCATACTACTTTCTGATTCATGAGTTGAGGCAGAGGTAAGGAAGGAGAATATGCAGGGGCATGCAACCCGGACTTTTTAAAAATGTGTATTTAAATTACTACATAAAAGGATAATATGTATAAAACTTATAAATAAAAAAATAGTACAAAATTATACATAAAAACTACCATGTTAGATGATTTCTATAAGAAAATAATAGAAAGAAAAGTGTAACTACAATAATAACATATATAGTAGGAAGTAAAGACAAATTATAAGATGTTGAAATGTTGATATATAACTATCCGAAATTATATTAACTTATATATATAATAACTAAGTTACGGCTAATTAAGGATATAAAAAAATGTATCATTAATATATTTGAAAATGGGTCCCTTTCTTATAATTATGAGATGTACGTATTTATTTTCTTGTATATATAAATGATTTAAGTTTATTCTTTTTTTTATGGGCAAAGAAAATTTATTCTTATTGAATATAGTTATTTATTTTTTGTACATGTAAACATTTAAATTTTGATTGAATTATGGTGTTTTGGCCCAACATATGAACCTGTCTTGACCTAATGAGTGCTAATGTGGCATAAACATGTTCACCATATAATGCAGAGACATAAACCAGAATTTATGCTTCCCAACCATAAACTGTCCCAAACAGACACACGTGTCGTAGAGTGAGAAAGCAAATGGCAAACACTGATGGAGAAAGCGAGCAATAGTAGTAGTAACTAAAGCATGCATATAGAGTATGTAAATGAGCAACAAACAAGAACCTTAAATTGGCGATGGAATGCAGTAGCTGGTGAAGCATTAATGGAAGACATTGACATGTAGAAATGCAGGTGCAGGAGCAGTGTGGCCCGTGTGAAAACTGGAGAACACACACAACACAACACAACCAGTTGGGACCCAAAGAACTAAAAAGTGCGCGTGCATTAGATGCTCAATGGATGATAATAAAGAACAAACAAAAGGAACCTAAAGATGGCGACGCCTTTGGCATCTTTCAACGTTGCGATAGATGAGAAATAACATCCGTTGTGACACCTTTAGGATATATATCTATGCCTACAACAAGATAATCTCCACCTAGCTACCTTCTGCTACAGCTACCCCTTTCATCAAACGCAAGGCAAAATAATTGCTACACAACAAAACTCATCACTTTATACTACTACATGCTCAACAAATACAAATTAAACCATAAAATGACAAATAAAAATATATGCATAAATATGGGTAACAAAACAACAATTACTAAATATGTGACACGTTATTAGAAGTAACATAGACAAAATTTTGAGTGTGTGACGTAATGTTTGAAAGGAAAACCTCATTTGTTAAAGGTTTTAAAAACCATATTTTCATTTTTTTTACTCCCCGTGCATTGACCATTTAGACTGCATCAAAAGGGATGGTGGTAGTGGATCATGGAAGGTTTTGTAAGTTAATGCCATGGAAGTCAAATGATGATTGGAGGCACATTTTTAAAATGGCGTCAAAACTCAAAAGTTTTGGGTTTGTTGGTCATATAGGTAGATGCTATGGCCTATATAGGTATAGGTATAGGTGTTTGAAAACATATGGAGTGGGTCAAGCTTGTAAGTTGCTAACTAGTAATGATCATCCATATTTTGAGTGTTTGTGCATGCCACCCCTTTTCATGTTTTTATTCCAACTTTTCTTCACTTTTATTAAAATCTTTTTAGTTAAACTAATACATTGTAAACAGACAATCATCCATTTAAATGTATACAATTTTTTGGATTTTCATAAAGGGTGATTACTTGGGGTTAGAAACACATCTGCATATTTTAATCCATATATTGAACTATTTTTTTTTGTTTTTAATTGCATTTTGATCTTCAAGTTATGTTCAACGCAATCAAATTATGTGAAGTTCATCACATGGCAAATTACGTCAATCTAACGCATGGAAACGGAATAATATCAAAAGTTCAAGAGATGAATCACACATTTTTATTTTTACAACAATAATTAACCACAATACATGGAAAAACTAATGTATGCTGAAAGATTTTTTTTCTTTGTGTTTGGATTTTGTCCTTAATATATATTTTTTCATCTCTCTTGCTTCTTGTTCTTTTGAAGTTAAATTTCATAATTATAATATTATTATGATGGCATCATCCTATGTTACATAAACAAAATTAATTAGTAGTACTATTGTCATTAAAAGGTTTCAGCAAACAGTTTCATAAGAAATATATATATCATACGTGGATTATGAAATGTTAAAGTAAATGATAAATTTGTTTTCCTAGGTTTGTGTTGTAGGTAGATAATTCAATATGGCTGGTGAATTTTAATAGGACGGCAGTAACTATAAATTTGATTATTAAAGATCTGTGTGTGAAAGCGCGTAACCTATGCCACGGGTTTTCTGAAATTTAAGAACTAATTACTGCTGTTTTTACCTAAACAGATACAAGTGTTGTGTTCTTGCTACATACGGAGTAATAGCGTGGACTCCTAGGCTTCACATTATTAAAAGCTATTTAATAAAATAGACTTCATTAACAACTTAGTAACCTTCGTATTCTTTATACCAACTAAATTTTTATACCTACCTTCTGTCTATTATTTTATTTTCTATCATTTTTTTATAAATATAAAAATATATTATTTTAATGACTATATTCGTCCTAAAAGTATGTTGCAAAGTGAATAATGAGATTGTCACAAGATAATTTCTCATTATTCAAATATTAATCCGTGCTCCTTTTACTTCTCAAGAGTTCTAATTCACTTTGTTGAGCAATGTGGTGGTAATCATGGATTGAATGAGACCAACCATCAACTGAGACAAATAGTATTTTTTGGTTTGATTAGTTTTAATTACCTTAGTTTCTCTTACATCACTTTTTGTTTAACCTCTTTATTGGTTCAGTTAATTACATGAGGGAGTTAAGGAAACTTGTCTCACGATTTAATTTTAAATTTTTTTATAGTACTTAAGTAAAATATTATAATTAGTTATTAAGGTTAAGTTTCAGTATCTCATAAACTTTGAAGTCATTTTCAATTGATTTCATATTAAAAAAGAATTCTATCGAATACTAAAAAAAAAAAAATTCAATTGTTTAATTTTATTTTGTGTGACGTAATTATTATCTTACCTCATATTTTTTTTTAATATATTAAGATTCATAATATTTTGTGATTAATATAAAATGATGTTTTTTTAAAACAATAAATGACTTTTATTGTTTTTATTAAAGATGTATTGGATGAAGAAGTTATCATATTCCCAAATGTATTAAAAATGTATTGGATGAAGAAGTTATCATATTAAGAATTTATTTATTAAAAGAAAATTGTTTTTAATATTTATGGGGAATAATTAGCGTGATAGATTCATTAAGAGTTTTTATACTTATTAATATGAGAAAAATATTTAGAAAATAATATACTTTTAAAAATTTACCAAAATGGATTCCATTTGGATGGAATATGTGTCATGCTTCCAATTACCATTTTTTAAAGAAATGTAACTTAAATGAACTTGTTAATACAAGTTATTCGAAGTGGAAAAAAAATATAATATAAAAGGAAAGTTGTGAGTTTTTAATTATAGAATACTTTGTAAATTTAAAATATTTACTAATTCTTCTAAGGTTAATTGTATATTATCCTTAATATTTTTTAATAAATACAGGTCACAGTTATTAAAAATCAAATATATTTCGTTCATTTTTAATAGAATTCAAATAAAATTAACTAAAGTAACATTTTTATAATAAGACTGTTATTTTTTTATATTGTAAATAAAATATGTCAATATTTACTATATTCAACCGACTAACCTAATATTTTACAAAAACAAATTTTGTTCACACAAAATTCAATTTTAATCCTATATATGACTTTGATATAAAAAAAAAAAAAACTGATGTTTTATTGTTATAAAACAATCCTAATATTTTACAAAAACAAATGGTTCACACAAAATTCAATTTTAATCCTGTATAACACCGATTATATTAATTTAATACTTAAATAAATTATTATTTTATTATGATATAATATTTTGTTTTAAAAAGCAGTCGAAAAATAGTTGTTTTTTTTATGTATGTGGTATGAAACAAATTTTTATTCATTTATTAGTGAAACACTTAAGTAGAGAGAAAAGTATCATCATTCTTTGTAGGCTTATAATGTCGATGTTTCATCATCACATAACACATATCATTTAAAAGCTATATTGATTGAATAAGATTAACTTGAAGAGTGTTGATAAGAGAAAATTTTCAAAACTGATGTCGCTATCTAATTAAAGTCTTTTAAATAAGAAAGATAATTTTAGAATCAAATGAAAAAGAAAGGGTTAGAAATAAAAAAAAATATAAAATAAAAATTAATGCTTTTTAATTATAACTTAATTTCTCGTCTAATAAATATACAAAAAAACATAGGTTGAAAAATAAATTTTAATAATTATTAAAATGTGTTCAAATATATATATATATATATATATATATATTAAAAAATCGTTAAATTAATAATAAAAATAAATTCAATTTTAAATCATAAAAAGTTACAGTAACAGATTAGCGTGATTAGAAATATATTATATATTTAATATTATAAAAAATAATTTTTAATCACCCATTATTATTATTATTATTATTATATAATTACTCCAAAAATCTATTGACTCGTATAAGGATAAACTCATTAGCCTAAGAGATAGTTCTGGAAATGTAATTTTATCACTTTTAAAATATAATTCCAGATTTCTGTTTAGATAGTAACTACAGAATAGTACTGATCAATTAACCTTGCCTTTTACAACTAGACTTCACTCTCCCATTCTTTATTCTACATTTTTGTTCATCAATGTGAGATTTTAATAATTTGTGATTAATTTGATTGATCATAATTATTAGATAAAATCATAATATTAATTAAAAATCAATTGAAATTTTTTTCAAGGATTTCAGTAAAAGATTCTTCCAACATGTAGATTGTGTTGTGAACCAAAAGTCTAAAAAATTACATAATAATTAGGAATAGATAATGAAATGTCTTATAAAATTAATTTTAATTAAATTAAGCTTCAATGAAAAAAAAAATAGAATAAATTGGGACATCGTTGATTACAATAACATAATTCTAATTTAATATTAAATGTGTTTTTTAAGAAACTTTTAAGCCTTGTTGGGTAGAAAGGAGGACAGAAAATCCGAAATTATGTTTGATTTTGGAAAAATTAAAAAAGAATGACACCCCCTCTATTGTTTTTTACCTATTTTTATTCATTTTTTTTATCTCTTCATATATTTTTATAACAATTAAATATTGAATTTTATTTTATTTTTTAGAAAAATTTATGCTAGACATCACTCCTATTATATAAAAAAATATTATTAAACAAGTAAAAAATAAGAAAAAGAGTATAATCAAGTATGAGAGGACTAAGACAAAACTTATACATAAGAAATGACTTCAAACCAAAATCAATAATATATAATTTTAACACTTTTCAATAAATAACCCAAAAAAGAGCAAAGAACCATACCAGTACATATAAATGAAAATCCCAACAAAATCTACACAAAAAATTCAAAAAACCAAATAAACATTTCTTTTTTAAGAGACTTCTTATCACTTTTTTTTTTTAGGAAACTAAGACTTCCTAGTTGCTTGAACATCTTCTTCGTGATCACTAAGTAATTTATCAATACTTAGCAACATCACATTCTTTCATGAAATTGTTTAGGATTTATTTATTTCTTCCCTATTTTCTTCTTTTTATTTCTTTTTTTCCTAAACCGAACACGCCAAAAAGAAAAATACCACCAATTTTAATAAGTACATAAATAAATAAGTAAAATTAAAATAATCAATAAGATTAAACATTATAACCTTAATATATGTCCATCCTTTCTTTTAATTTGTCCTGAATGAACTCAAACATCCAATGTTGATTGTCGGTCAATACAAGGGAGAGATACATAGAATATAACAAAGATATGTTGCATACATAAAAGATCAAGAAAAAGTGAACCAAAAAAATCATTATATTTATGTTCAAATGAATGGAAGAATTAATAAAATTAAATAAATAATTTGTACCTGACACTTGTACTGATTAAAAAATTAACCATAAAAGCTAAAGTCTCTTTTTCCAGCCAAACACATGATAATGCAATAACAAATAATGTAAAACAACACTTCTTTTGAACAAGGCAACCATGTTTTATGCCACTTTCTGATATGGGTTAGAGAGAAAAATATACTCTTTTTGAAATGTTTCTAATTGTTTTATTATTGCAATGCAAATAATTGTTCTAATTTTTAAATTGCTATTGTCATCCACGATTGTCAGGTTTTTACTGATAACTGATTAATATCTTCACAAATACTATGCCTTTTGGTAAAGTATTTTTTTTACAGAGCCTACGGTGAACCACTTTTGTATGAGATATCAGGGAAGAAGGAAAATATGCAGAGCACGGATACTAATACGGTAAGCTTACAATAAACTCAATAGAGAATAGACCCATCTAATGACTACAAATGATAGTGTATCACCACATGATGAGGTGGTTCACATGATTCGTGCTAACACATAAACTTTATAGTATCTTGAATTTTAATAATTTCTCCTATCCTTATGTCCATATCACATCGTACCCAAATTAATGTCTCGTTAAGAAAACAGAAAATTCATTCTTCATAATTCTGCTTTCATAGGTTTAACAAAACAGTATATAAATTACTGACCAGAAACATATAACTTAATACCTACTCCAGATAAACGATAGTACATAACTAATAGTTACACAAATTTATTTCAGCAGACCACATGGAGTTCCACAAGTTACACAAACTCAGAAAGAACCACAACGAGATTTTAAGAAAAATGAACTTGCAAACTAACTAACGACCTAGAAGATCATGACCACATCTTTTGAACAAAACAGCCTCGGCACAGTTTCGCCTGCCTGATTCACATAGAAGCAATTTTTAGTAACTGGATTTATGGCACGAAAATAACAAAAGCAGAAGCATGAACATCAAGCAATACATTACCTAAAATTCTGGCGTAGTATGGTCAACGCTCTCCATCAAGGATAAGCCAGGTGAGACTATGGAAAGAAGCATTAACTAAAAGCTATGATGGAAAACATTAGGGGCTTGATAACAGGTTGTGTGACACAGACTAACCCTAAAAAACTATAGCAAACAGCAACGTAAGATTATATAACCGAAGCCCTACCAACTTTTCTTTGCAAAAAACTGAAAAGATGGTGAAGGGACAAACTATGTCCTCTCTGAGGGCAACTAAGAAATGAAAGAAATACATACAGAGAGAAAGAAGAGATGGCTAAAGAGAGAAGGACCAGTAAGCAAAGTAGTAACTACAGACTAGTAAAAAGTGGATCATCCTACAGGACCAGAATATAAGGATAAAAGACTACAGATAATAAAAGAAAATTTGAAGAGGGGAAAAGGACCAAAAGGGTTAAGCTCAATAGGCTATTGCAAGTGCAAGGATTCTACAATCTACATTATGTACTAAAACAGGAGACCTACCTAAATCCTTTATCAGATTAAGCGAGTAACCATTCTTTCTGTTAGGAGTTTATACTATGAACTACACACCATCACTCTGTATTCCTCTTGAATATATAAACTAATAACTTTCTTCATTACCACCCATTTCTATTCCATGCCACTCCAACCCTTTACCACACCATTCAGCTTCTCACAACCATTTCTCTGGCAGCTTCCATCAATGTCACAAAATAAACCCTGCTAACGTTTCCAATCATGAACCCACCACACCCATCATCAACCACCACAGTCAAGGGCACACCACCACTGTACTGAAAGCCACACATTAACTAAAACTACAAGCTTTTATTTGGTCACTCTATACACACCTAATCTAACCCTAACCCAACTTCATTAACCAAAAGCACTCAATATTTACAGGAGCCTACTGCTCCTCCAGTCTCATTCCTCATCCAAGCTAAGATTGAGGATGCGACGCAACGCCTTCGTTGCCGAATCGAAGAGGTCTCTGGCACATGGAGAATGATCCCCGCAAGGGGAGGAAGGGGCAGAACTAGCATGTAGCTGCAATTGAATTTCAGGACAAGAACCAGGGAGATCAAGGGACACACTCCTCTTCGGCCTTACAGAAAATTTCGGAATAGGCAAGGAACTGGGTGGTGGAGAATTCGAATATGTAGGCCCAGCCCAAAGTTCAGAGAGCAAAATGCCCCCATCAGAGACATGCTCACTGAAACTTTTCTCCTTTCCGTGATCGATGGGAACTGGGGCGCTTTTTGTAGTGGTTCTGCAACGGGTTTTGTTTGTGTTTGAAGGAGTTATCTGCGTTTTGGGGCTTTTAGTTAACGGTGAAGTGTGAGAATTGAGTGGGGTTGGTAGAATACCACACCCCGTTTGGAAAGTTCTGCAATTTATGGCCCTAAAGTCTCTTGAAGGTGAAGAGGAACCAAACTCAGCATGGTCTTGGGGTTTCGACCGGGGGTAGCATTGGTTCCTGTGATGCGCCACAACAACAAGTGTCTCCATTTGTAACAACAACTATTCCGACGATGTTTTCTTCTGTTTCCTACACTCCTACAATACAACCAGTACGAGGTTGCAGAAAACAGCGAGTCCGAAAACACAAACCAAAACGACGTCGTCACACGGCTACAATCCCAAATCGCTTCCCAAGAGGATCGGATCAACCGGATCTTCCCAGAAACCAATTGAAACAAAAAGTTTCTCAGATTCTGCAAAGTTGGAAATAAACAGACAAAAAAGGAGAAATCATCAAGGCATGACCGTAGAAATGAATATATATAAATATATATAGATAGATACATATAATAAAACACAAACGAAAAGCTAAAGAGGATCGATCTGAAGAAAAAAATGAACATGCAGGGTTGGGTATTAATATTTAATTTGTTTTTCATGAACAAGTTGAAGGAGATTACCGATTAGTGGAAGAGAAAAAGGTTGCGATGGAAGTGATGTTGTCGTTGTTGTTGTGGTTTTGTTGGAATGTCTCACAGTGCTTTGAGAAAAATTTGAAAAAAATGATTAGAAATGAAAAGAGGGAGATGAGGAAGATTGGAAGTTAGAAGGGGATCTGGAAGAGAAAGAAGAGTGTGAGAGTGGTATATATTGTACAGTGATGATGGATGGGTAACCGTGCCTGCTTTTCACAGTAATTAAATGTCACATTACCTTTCATTTTCTCACTCTCTGTGTTACCATTTTGCCCTTCTAAGCTCTTCCTTTGGTGAGGTATGTAAGAAACTTGACTCGGATAAGAGCCTCTGGACATCCCATTCTTGCCATTTTCTTCGCAGGCTTCGTTGCTACACTGCTATGCTCTATCCAGGAAACTAAACTACTATTTATTGTTTCATTTAAGGGATGTATATATTTTATCCAATGTTTTAATTATGAGAAAATATCATTCACTATCAACTAAAACTTTTTAATGTTATTCATTGATGCTTTCTGTACAATAATTTTATTCATTCTTCCAATGTATATTTTAAGCATCACATAAAAATATTTTTTTATATAGAATCATAAAATCATTTTTATACATTTCTTTAATTTAAGACACTCCTTGAATCTCTGCCTTTATTAACTTTTTATAGTCTTTTGTATTTATATTTTAAGTCTTATTCAGATTTTTTTTCTGTTTTAATTAATGCTATGAAATGTCAAGTAGCTTACAAAAAATCGAATTAGTTAAATTCCTCAATTGAAGGCTTTTGTGATAAAAATATTTTCTCTTATTTGGGTAAGTTAAATCAATATTTTTATTACTAAAGTTATATTTATGTTTGCATTAAGAAAAATACTATTTATGTGTATGAATCAATAGTGATACATGTCATTTGAATTCACAAATGTGTGCGTAAGAGAAGGGGAAGAACTGTGTGAACCAGAGAAGGGGAAGAACTGTGTGAACCGTGATTTTCATCTCTTCTCACATATAAAGAATCTTGTGGAAAGTCATGTAAGCAGTAGTGATTTTTTCATTTTACCTCTTTTTTTCCTTGCATGAATGTGGGCACAGTGCTTTAGAGCCATGCAGAGATTCTTGAACTCCACAACATGTTTTCCTTGACCAAGATCGTTCGTGAAGCAACATTAATGTGTGTTTGAAATGTAAATAAATAGCAATCATGAAGAGCAAAGAGCAACGTTGTATAATTTGTGAGAGAGTTTTTTGTGAGTCTTCCATTGTTGCATTCTTGTTTGATGTTGGTGAGGTTAAGCACCATTTGTTCTTGATGTATATGTGGGCTTCATTCTCGGTGCTTGTAGGAACCATTGGAAGGTGCATGAAGGTGTATGAAATAAGTGAAACCATTTACAAACGTCCATAACGAACAACGAAGACATAATTGATTTTGTCCTTAACATAATATATTACAGTGTAAAATATAAAGCATAATCGATTATGTGTGAAGAACAACTACTCACATGATCGATTATATGTCTAAAAATAATGGGATAATCGATTATGTGTAAAAAAAAAACTACTCAAATAGTTGATTATGTGTCTAGAAATCAAGGGATAATCAACTATCCCATTCTCTTAATCAATTATATGTTGGCTTTTTTTTTATTTTATGTCTTTGTGTTGTTATTTCATCGACTGAACTTGTTTTTGTTTTGTTGTTTTTGTTGTATTCAATTTATCAAAAAACATCCTTGCACGTACATAATGATTGATATGTGTTAATTTAATTTTTGGTTTTGTAGTTCTTTGGAGTTGAAGCTCTGATTAGTTGTGGGGTGTGCATAGTTGGTGGTGTGTTTAGCTTGTTCTGTTGATGGTGTGGTTAGCTCATGTAGTGGTGTGGTTAGTACTTGCAAGTGGTGTTTTAAGTAGTTGTTGGTGGTGTGATTAGCATCTGCAAGTGGTTTTTTAGTAGTTGGTGATGGTGTTCTTAACCGCAACTAGGGTATGTTTAGTAGTTTGGAGTATGTTTAATAGTTGGTCACGGTGTGCAATAATCATAGAATCTGTGGCATTCTTGTAATTTGCAGCATTCTCATAATCTAAATCTGAAACTTCATTTAACTTTGTTGGATTTGTGATAAACATGGAAAAAAAAACTTGATCTAAGGGGAGGTTCTTATTCTAATTAACATCATTATGGTAGTAATTTTCTTCAAATTCACATTACATGAACAAATGTCTATTTTAGGATTGTAATGTCATGAACTTATGTAATGTGTATTTTAACTCATGACTGTTTCAGCTTCATGGTATGTTATGTTCAAGTAAAATTTAATGTCTAATTTTACATGACTTGAACTTGTTCATCTATTTTCCATTTCAGCATAATGTTAAATGAATCAATCATATTAACCCTTACAAATATGTTTTAATATTCAATTAATTATTAATATAACAAATTATTTTATAATTAATAATATTATTTAAATTCAATACAAATTATGTGAATAATTATATTTTATAAAATTATGAATATTAAATTTCATAATTTACAATTACGAACACTTCAAATTTTATTTTTAATGTAAATAGAATTATTTTATAATAACTTTTTATTTTCTTACAAATTGACATAATTTGCATTTTGTTTCACAGTCAATTCTTACATAGTTTAAAAAATAATGTTTTAATTACAAATAACTAAAATTCACAAATAAATAAATCATATTTTTTTTTAAAATTATGATTATATGAATATGATTATTTTTATAACAATTTTTCATGTTTTGACAATGTTAACTAACACGTATTTTTTTCAAAAATATTAATTCAACGGTATTGGAAATAATGCAGAAAATTTTAATTAACTCAAATATATTAAAAAAAATTCTCATATCTAATTATTTATAAATTTTTAATTATAATGATCAATTTGTAAACTTACATTTAACACCTTTAAAAACATTAAAAAATTTCTCACAACTATCATTTCACTCACAAATTCCAATTAATTTTTCTCACAAATCCATCCTAATATATTCAAATTCAAACACACTCACTTTTTTCACATTTTCCTCTCAAATCCTTGCACATTCACCCTCTCAAATTCTCACATACTCACTCCCTCAAATACTCACAAATTTTCTTCCCAATCCAAACACAACCTAAATCTAATGTTCTTAGTAGTCTTATAATACTTGGCTAGTTTAAGAGAAATTTATACTTATAGGAAGGAGAATTACCATTTTACTTATTTTTAACCATACAATGTTTTACATTTTTTCCATTATTTAATTTATTATAGTACACTACGAGAAGAAAATCATCAAATTGTAACTAATTTTAGACACTAAAATAATTAGTTGTTATTGGACTAAATTAAATACCATTTTAGAGTCTAAAACAATTATTGGTATCTAAAGTAGTTTCTATTATTAATAAAAATTTATAAAGTAATTTTTAAAATGATATCTAACCATTAGCTATCAATGTTTTAGCTACTAATATTTTAGATTCTAAATTAGTCTCTAAAACAATAATTGAGACCAATTTAAAATATAAAATATTAGTAGCTAAAATCCTGATAGCTAATTTAGATATCAATTTAAAAAATATTTTATAAATTTTTATTAATAATAGAAACCACTTTAAATATAAATAATTTTTTAATCTCTAAAATAGTATTTAATTTAATTAATATAATGATTAATTATTTTTAGTATGTAATTTTAATTGTTATTTAATGAATTTCTTTGTAATGGTAAGACATCAATCATTTTTTTACTTTATATCTTTATTTTTTAATTTACCATTTCTTATAATCAAATACTTTCAAGTCCTCTTTATTAGTTTATATTTATATAATTTAATTTATTTCTAATCATGTAGTTATTTAATTTACTTTCGGTTACAATTGATCGTCTCTATTAAATTGTATATATATTTTTCGTTTAGTTCACTTCTAATTATGTTTTCTACTTGTCCTTTTATTCATTTTACATTTTTTATTATTTAATTTAATTTACTTCTAGAATATGGGTCATTTTATTCTTTTACACTCTTATTATTTATTAATAACATATAGTCAATTCTTTTTCATTCATTTATATTTTTATTATTTTATTTGTTTCTGTATTTTATATTGGTTCATATGTAATTATTTGTTTAAAGTTCTTACTTTAATTATTTTTTATATATATTTTGTATTATTTTAAGCATTTCCTTTTACAATTGAAATAAATGTGTAAAAAGTAATAACTTTTTTAATTCAATAAATTTGGATAAATTTATTATTTTTATACTTATTATTATTATTATTATTCAATAAATGTATTATTTAAACATTACTTGTATTATTTTTTTTATAATTTTTTTCTAGTATTCTTTTCATATATGATTGTCACTAATGCAAATTATGCATATTAAATCGATTCTACGAGACATATTAAATCGGTTATACCAACGGTATAGATCTCATAGATGTAAAATGTCTAACACATATTACATCGATTGTAAACACCGACGTAAAGTAATAAAATTTGACTAAAATAATTGAAGAAAAAATAACACCAAGAAGGGACATATTACATCGGTTATAGACCATAACCGATGTAATATATGTTCCAGAATCACATATTTTAATGTACATATTACACCGATTGTTCACATAACTGATGTAATATGTGAACCTTTTTTTTTACAAAAATTATTAAATGTGTTTTGTCCCAACCTGTAATTGTGAAATCAAACCACTATACCAACAAGATCAATTTCTATATTCAAAAATATAAAAATAAGAATATATACTGATTTAAGGAATATGTTTATGAACCTTCTCGACGCGGTTCAATTCCATTGCATCCATGAGGGAGTGTTCCTCTATTAAAAGGTTCTCCATGAGATCGGTGAAGCCGAGTCAGGACTTGTCGATGTGACGGTAGGTTTGGAAGAGGAACGGGTGGTGCTCTAGGAAGCGGAAATTCGAGCTCTCGGTGGAGCTTGTCGGCGTCATCGAGGCGAATCACATGCTCTGGCTTGGCGGAGAGGAACTACTTGGATGCATGACGAAGTGAAGGAGGGCGTCACGGTGGAGAATGCACTCGAGAGAGGGGATGTGGTTGGGCTTGGGCTCACATTTTTTCTTGAACTTTTTGGGAATTTTGGTGACGATGAATGGGGTGGCGAATGAGGTTGTGTGGGATATAGGGTTAGGGTTTATGGTTTTAAAGGATTTGATGGTGGAGATGAAGAAGATGAAGACGAAGGACAAACACATAGGTACAACGGTGGCAACAGTGATGTAGGCAACATGACAATAGAGGCAACATGGTGACGAAGGCATAATGTATGAGACAAAGAGCATCGGTAGAGGCAAGTTTAGTTTAGGCGTGAAGTGAGCAGAGAGAGTGCGAGAGAAGAAAATAGGATTATATGTCATGTTCCAAGTATATATTATTTTGAACCTTCTTTTTTACTTTGAACAATACATATTACATGGTTGATCCTTCCAACTAATGTAGTATGTCATGCTCCAAGTATATACTTTTCAAAAAAAATTTTATTCTAAACAATACATATTACACCAATTGGTCTTTCCAACTGCTGTAATATGTGATGCTTCAAGTATATACTTTTTTAAACTTCTTTTTTTTACTTTGAACAATACATATTACACTGGTTGGTCCTTCCAACTATCGTAATATGTCATGCTCCAAGTATATATTTTTTTAAACTTTCTTTTTTTACTTTAAACAATACATATTACATTGGTTGGTCCTTCCAACCACTGTAATATGTCATGCTCCAAGTATGTATTTTTTTTAAACCTTTTTTTTTTACTTTGAACAATACATATTATACCGATTGGTCCTTCCAACCGATATAATATGTCATGCTCCAAGTATATATTTTTTAAACATTTTTTTACTCTGAACAATACATATTACATTGGTTGGTTCCAACTGGTGTAATATGTCATGCTCCAGGTATATAGTTTTTTAAACCTTTTTTTTTAAACTTTGAACAATACATATTACACTAGTTGGGACTCACAATCGATGTAATATGTGTCAAATATTTAAAAAAATGTCACTGTGTTTTTGTTTACACTGGTTCTCAATTAACCAACCTAATATGTTGTTGTGGAATGCATTATTTGCACTAGTGTGTGTTGTATAGATTGTTGGTTATGACAAACATGACATATATTAATCGATTAAAAATGCAAAAGAGTATGTGAGTTGAATTATGTCAAAGAGTATGTGAGTTAAGTTGAGAAAGAGTCTTAGGTTTCATTGCAATTAGTTGAAATCATGTTAATGCATAAGTGTTTGTATTTAGGAAGTCATATTTTGGTACACAATAGGATGAAGGGTAGGGACCATGATGTCTAAGGAAACACTTACCAAGTAGATGAATATTTGTATAGTTCAAAGTAACGCTTTGAACTAGGATATTCATGGTCAAATATGAGACTATTTGATATCTGGTCAACATCACTAATATTAGATAGTGAGTATATATATCTTTTGTGGGGTGGAAAATGGTCAATATTTTAAAGAAAAATAATAATTATTGCATCAATATTTTTAATGAGAAATACTTAACTTCTCAATCACTTCTAAATAACTTTTGGTGTTCATAGTTGATCACTAGAGGTAGGATATGTATTTGTATGGTTGATAACGTGAGATTGTGTTTTATAGTTGTAGATCAAATCTTAAATCCCATTGTTTGTATTGTATATTAAATTTATTAAGATTAATATTTAAGATCTACAAAAACTACACTTATGTTCGTATTTTTATTTCATGTGTGTTTGTGGTATGAGAAGAAGATAAACTTGCTTAGTAGAAGTTGTTTGAAAAAATTTCAAGAGATCTTCTATAAGACATTGATCCTTGAACAATTAGTTTTAATATCTTTGAGAGACTTTAAATATATAGATAATTTTTTTATCTTGATGTAGAACTCTTATTATTATATATAACTTATATGTTCTTGTTGTAAAATGTAAACCTAAACTCTAAAATATTGACATATGTATTTATTTGTGAGATTATGTTCTAATTAATGTTCTTTATAAGAAAATGCAAAAAACAAAAATCACTCCCAATTTCTAAATAAATAAAAAAAATATTATAGAAGGGTGTTAAAGAAAAGACATGCAAATTTTAATAATATGTTTCTAGACTTGAAAATTTTAATAATGGGTTTAGATTATAAATTTTTAAAACATAATTTATTTTATTGAGAATTTGAATTTAGATAGAAAACTTTAAATATAATTAAACAATTGAGAAATTTATAAAAGTAATTTGATTACTTAAAACTATTTGGTTTTATATTTTGTATAAAAAATAAATAAATAAATTTTTATTCCCTTATTTCTTAAAATAAATTTTTTGATTTTATATTTTTTAGTTAAGTTTTAAATGCGATATCTTTGTTGGGTCATCTTTGATCAAATGTCATTGTGAATTCAATTGAGAATTTTTCTTCAAATGTCACTAAGAGTTGTTTTAGTAATGATAGGTTGATAACCTGCTTCAATATACAACCTGTGATTGATGATACGAAGAAAGTGTATTTTCGTCATTTTATGTAAAAATTGAAATTTTAAATAAAGAAATAAGATTGGAGACTGGTGCAAGTTGTCAATATATCATTTTTCAAATTGTTTTTTAACCAACATGAATCAGAATTTAAGTCAAAGTTACTAATTTATAAACATGAATAAGAGTTTTCTCAACCAATAGAGTTATTTTTGAGTTTATATCAACCAAGATTCTTATTAACATCAAATAAACTAATTTTTGTCGATGTAAGTCATAATTTTTTTAGTCAACATTGATTGGTACAGATTATTTTTTATTGACATTATTTTGATTATTTATTCTTCAATGCAGGTCAAAATTATATTTTTAGGTTGATGCTTGTAAGGATCTTTTGACCAATCTCGGTGGAACTATTTTTTAATTGAAGTTTGTATTGTAGTGATTATTTTTTATGATGTCTGCAAAAAAATATTTTTTATCATTGTTACTAAATTTTTATATATGGTAGGAGTGAGAAAACTCTATCTAAATAACAAAATTAAAATTCAATAAACTTGAATTTTCTTATCTAAATAAAATATTTTAAAAATTAAATAAATAAATAAATAATATTTAAATTTATTTTAGAAAATCTAAAATTTTATTTCTTAACAAAAGGTAAAGATAAGTTTTTTCTGTAATGACTTTTGGATAATTCCATTGTTATACTTTTAATTAATTTATTTGTTCCGATTGTTTAGTTATTTAATAATAATTATAATATTTTCTCTATTTAGATGTGATATATATCTTATTCAATCCATAATGTCATTGAATTTCATGAGAACTGAGTTTTGAAAAAAAAAAAGAAATTGAACATAGACTATTTGTATAAAAGGCTGCTTCTTCCTCCACTCTATAGATTCTTGATACACCCCTATAAGTTTTGCAATTCCAAAAATACTCATGGTAAAAAAGTTTGAAATATTTTGTACATTTTAAATTACATAATCCATAAATTTTTTTTAGATATAGGATTAATTTCCAAATTATAAAATTTGGAATTTGTTTTTTGAAAAAATGTGTTATGGATTACATAATCCAAAAGTTAATCATGAATCTAAAAAAGACTTTCAAAGCATATAATTCGAGATTTATTTTTTTGAAAAAACATATTCTAAATTACATAATCTATAAGTTAATCTTAAATTTGAGAAAAGTTTCCGAATTGAGTAATTCAAAATATGTTTTTTCAAAAAATAAATTTTAGATTAGATAATCTAAAATGTTCTCATAAATAGTGTAGGAAAAGGGTAAAATACATCCGAAAAACTAAAACTTTTCACGACACAACCACAAACGTATCGTAAAAACTTCTAAACTCTATCTTCAACTTGTGAAAATCATGTTTTGGAGTTACCTTGGGTTGGATGTGAGAGAAATCAGAAGAAGGAGGTAGGTGAAAAACATAGGTAAGGTTTTAGGGTTTATTTATTTTGTTAACTGAAAGACAAAACTGTAATTGCACAATTATTATGGGGGTGTCACGAGAATCTATGGGGTTGCAAAAAAGAAGCAGCATTTAAAAAGATATGTGCTTTTCAATAGGGTTACAATTGAGGTAACAATTTAAAGGCAAATTCTCTCTGCACCTCCATACATTCTCCCTACACCTCCATATATTTTTTAATTTCAATCCTACTCTTCTGAGTATATGTTAAGGTTTTTTGTTCACTTTTTTTTTTCTTTTGTGTATTACCCAAATTGTAAAATCCGTAACACTCCTTACTATAATATATATTTTGAATTATATAATCTGAAAGGTATTTTGAATTAAAAAAATATTTTAAATTTACATTATGGATTATACAATCTAGAAGATATTTTTAGATTCGAAATACCTTTTCGATTGTACAATCTGAAATACATATTATAGTAAAGGTATGTTATGGATTGTACAATTTGAAAGGTATTATTGGATATAATAATACCTTGTAGATTACGTAATTCGTAATGAATTTTTTTTAAAAAAAAGAATGTATTATGGATTGTAGAATTCAGAATGTATTTTTAAAAATACTTTTAAAATTCTACAATTCCGAAAATATAAATAGAAAAAATAACATTTCTTAAAAAAGTGTATTTTTTAAGGATAAAATAATCTTTTCACTTGATTTTTAGGTGTGTTCGAATGGAGGTGCAAGAAGAAACATCCCAATTTAAATAACTACAATATGTAAAGTAATAAGTAATGAACCCTATTTAAAGATAACTATCAAGTCAACAACTTCTAGTCAATTGCTTTTCCATCCAACAAATTTGAACTACATCATAATCCAAAATCTCAAAATATCCTTTTATAGTTTTTAAATAAAAGTGAGGGGTGCAAATCAAGATGTATTTCGGATTTGGTATTTCATAATATATTTATGAATTTTTTGGATTTTTAGATTTTCTTTTTGGATTTGAAAATTCTTTTTCTATAATATGTTTATGGATTTTGTTTTAGATCTTTTTTTCTTAAATGTATCTTTTTATTCTAAAATTGTTTTTCCAAAATAAGATTTTTGATTTTCCAACTTCATTTTGAAATTTTATTTCCGAAACAAAAAAAATTATTCTAAATTTCTTTTTTTGAATTTTGGATTTTCAATTCCAAAATGAAGGAAAATTTTGGAATTTCAAAAGTTAATTGGTGTAGGTTCAAAATCATTGGGTGAAGGTTTCCAGAATAAGATTTTGGTTTTTCAATTTTATTCAGAAATTTCATTTCCAAAACATAAAAAATTTATTTCAGATTTCTTTTCCCAAAATTTAATTTTAAATTTTAAATTTTCAATTCCAGAATGAATAATAATTTTTGAATTTCAGTTGATTGAGTACAGGTTCAAAATCAAAGAAAGTGGAGGAAACAATTGCCCAACTTGTAAGTTTAAGAAGATGGGCCAAAATGAATGCAACCATATCCTGCTCGTTGAGCATCTTTAATGGGCTCAAACTATGCATTGTTGAGACAGTTGCATTCTTATTAGCAAAAAGGGAAACTAGGTCAAATTCTTATTATTTTATGAAAACTAATTCTTGGTTTGCTGTTGTTTTATTGTGCTAAAGTCTTATATAATTAAACATAATATAAATGTTATGTATAAGTTATATATGTGGTCTATTATACAAGAGACTAAATAAAGAAAAGAAAGAGATAAAGGAAACAAGTTAAACCTCGTAATAACAAGAGAAAAAAAGATAGTTTTTTTTAACGAAAGTTATGAATTTGCTTTAGTTATTACTTATATGGACAAATTTTAATTTTTTTATAAATATAAGTAAACCATGTTTAGAAATATGATTTAAAAATAAATGAATTGTACTCTTAAGTATGAATTTCGTTTAAATTATTTTTCTCGGTTAAAATCGTGTTTCAAAGTACATTTGTTCTTTTTCTCTCTCTTAAAATCAGATTTAAAAACATGATTTTAGTTTATTTAATATAATTTTAAAAAAAATCATGCTTCTAAATACATATTTTTTTTTTCTATTTTTTAAAATCATATTAGCATGTTTTCAACTTTTATTTTTTATTTTTGAAATTGTATCTGTTGACACGTTTTAATATTTTATTTTTATTAAATCAATGTTTATGTTTCTAATTATTTTATTTATTTGAAAATTTAATTTATTGTTTTTTTTTAAATTAAAAATGAACATATAATTTTTAATTTTAATTAATGTATATACTAATTTTGTATATTTTGCATAGTGTGGTTCATTAATTCAAATAAGGGTGTTAATTCAATGTAATTTAGAAAAAATAAGTTGACCAACAATTTAAATAACAAATATAAAAAAATCAAACATTTAAATAAATAAAAATTTAATTTTTTTTCATTATCTTACTAAATTAAGGTCATAAAAGAAAAAATTGTGTATAAAGACAATGCAAAATTTTAATTTTAATTTTTTGTTCATTTAAATGTTCAGTCTTAATATTTTTTTTTAAAATTATTCATTTATTTGTTATTTTTTATCTTCTAAATTATATTAAATTAACATTATTATTTTAATTGATGAACACATTATACAAAAATATACCAAATCAATATAAATATTAATTTAAAATTAAAATTATTTTAAAAAAAGTATGGTGTGTAGACATGGTTTGTCACATTTCATCGTTACAAATAGCGGTATAGACAAGGGATTTGAAAAGATCTTGCAACAGCTCAACATAAAACATTGAGTCTCATCCGTGGAACACTCAAACTAATGGATAGGTTGAAGCGACCAATAAAATTATCTTAAAAGAACTCAACAAGAAACTCGAGGAAGCTAAAGGTCTTTGGACTGAAGAGATATACAATATATTGTGGGGTTATCATTGCATCTCTTAATCATTTATAGGGGAAACGCCTTTTCGAATAACATATAAGGCAGATGTCATGATTACTCTTAAGCTTAGAGGAACGTTCTAGTATAGGCAAAATTTTGACAAGGACAATAATGATATCAACCTTAGAGTTAATCTAGACATCACCGAGATCATACAATTATTAGAACTAGAGTGTCAATCTGATATTAGATGATCATGGAAATAATTACTACCAATGACCAAACTGTCTCAGAAAAGAAAATACCAAGATCAAACCATCATCGGAACAACAATGTCTATTTGAGATTAAATGATCATCGAGACAATTACTATCAAAGGTGAAACGGTCATAGAAATATAGAAATATCACTCATCAAGATTAAACGATCATCTAAATAACAATGTCCATTCGAGGTCAAATGGTCATTTGAACAATTACTATCCAAGAGCAAACAATCATAGGGAAAAAGTTATACATAATCATTGTCTGAGATCAAACACGAACATCGACAAAGAAGTATCAAACTTATACAATCAAGTACATATCTAAGTTCAATCACGAACATTGACAAAATTATACTAAACCTGTACAATCAAGTACATACTCGAGTTCAAACACAAACATCAACAAAACAATATCAAACTTAAACTAAACGGTCAAATACATATTTGAGTTCAAACACAAATATTGATAAAGTTATATCAAACAAATACATATCTGAGTTCAAATAAACATTAAAAAAATGTATCAAATTTGAACAAAATGGTCAAGTCACAACCCGAGTTCAAACAAATATCGAGAAACATTATCAAACTCGAACCAAACAGTCAAGTACTATTTCAAATGAACATTGACAAAATTTCTTAAACTTGAACCAAACAGTCAGTACTATTATCTGAGTTGAATTGAAACAATTATTGGAAATAATTAATAGACATCGAAATCAAGGGGTCGACCTATGCTAAACCCAAACAGGTCCAGATCAAACTCGATAATCTTTCAAATTGTTCCACCTGTCAATCTTCTCAGATTCCAAACTAGGGGAACTTATATACATACCCCTAAATTACTGCCAGATATATTTAAATCAATAATCATTAATTTAATATAATATTTAAGATAGACAAATCAGACCATAACTCGATTATAAGCTATTAGAAGTTATAACTTACTATTATAAATTTTTTTATATCTCATAATTACTTATTTATATCTTATAATTACTATTCAATGTTTTAATGGCTGAAATCAAAAAGACTTATAAACAGGTTATCCCTCACAAATACTCCTCTATTTTTGTACTAAACTCTTCATAGTTTTTTTTTATTTTTTTTTATCTCTTGTACTTACAAATATTTTATATTCTTATTGACTTGAGTATAGAAGAGTCTTTTGCAGATAAATTTCCATTCTCTTCTTGTGATCAGTCAACGTTCGATTAATAAAGAAGTTTTTTTTTATCTAAGAACTCTCCTAATCTAGTAAGAAGACAATTATATATTTGAACTTTTTTTCACTGTTTAATTACCCCCAAAAGAAGTTTTAACTGGTACAAAGTAGGAATGAATGGTGTAACGTATACCAGAACGAATGGGATTAGACATCTTGGCAGCAAAATGAAGCAAAATATTCTGCCTATGAATTCTAAACTAAGCAAAACTCCCCCACCACGTGCTTGCTGTGAAGCTTCTGATAGTTATAAAGGTAGTTGGACCAACCTATTTTCTTCTACCTATTTCCTTCATCAAATTCCTAACGCACGTACAACTGCTCCATCCCTGAAGGCAAAAATAGTTGGGGTATGAGAGAAATTTGTATTCAAACTTTACAAGTTATGCCTATATATATGTATCTGCTCGGAAATATATTATTAAAACTTGCATGCATATTTATTTGTTTTGCGGTACAAAATTATAGACATAAAATTTAGGTTCCATTTAAGCTTTTTCATTTGAATGGAAATTCACTAAGAATCTGAATCGCTTTTGGGAATACAGACATTCAGGACCACCTGTTTACAGTAAAAACGAAAATTGTGGTTCTGTGTGTGCCCTATCAGAAGCTGCATGGACAAACTGAAGAGCATTTGGTTGGTCTCTCTCTCTCCCTTACACATCTTTTTGCACGAGAGTAAATTAAATTTTAATTGATTAATAACCACATATACATATGCTCCAAAATAATGAAATATAAGTGTTATTAGAAGTTAGCCTTTGGCAATTTTCTTCTCCCAGTGGTTAAACAAAAGGAGTGTTTCGCTGTTTCCAGTGGAGTGAACAGAGTGATACGTACATTAATAATGGAATATTGAAGTAGGGGTCACATTTTGGTGTTGCCGAAATTGCAGGAAAATGCGCGTTCGCCAAGACAAGCCAAGCCATGATGAGCATAGGAACATGGATTTACTCGTTTTGAACGCAAAAAACACACAGGAGCATACAATGTCTTATGTATCTGTCTACTGCATCATAACCACACCTACATGGACAAAACAATAACTATGCTCTTCTCAATACATTTTCTTTTTCAATTTTAAAACCAACAAAAATTAAGAATCTCTTCATGGTTTTTGGGGCAACTATATCACAATATCCCAGCAAATTTTACGGCTGTGTCATTAGGACGAAAATAAATATCGAACCAATTATTTACAGTGAATAAGTCTTACTCATTTAGGAGTTGAATTTAATGAAATTAATTTATCTACTTCAATATAATTAATCAATATTCCAATTCTTGATTCACCTTTAAAATCTAACTAACAAAATTCAAATGATAGATGTTATCTGTACTAATAATAAAGAAATTTGTTTTCTTTTGTGTCGACAATTTTTTTTAACTTATCTTAGAATCACTAATAAATGCTTCTCATGACATGAAGGTACGGGTACTTTTTCTCAACCAACCAATATTGGTAAAACTAATCTACTCGAATGAGTTTTGGGTCTATTACCTATAAAAGTTTGCGAAGAAGAATATATAGTTACAGTCACCTATATACTATTATATATATTTGTTATATGAACCTTTGGACCTATATATATATAATTCTTTCAATCATTTTACAATAATTATTTTTTAATAATTTAATTAATGATATTAAATTTGTTAATAATTTATGAACCTTTTTAAAACTATTTTTGAAATTGCTGGAACATCATTCCCTTCATCTCTTTCTACCTAATTGATCAATTGCTGTATTTCACTATTTCCGCTTAAATAACGATATTAATTTGCATTGTATACAAAGACACAAAGGAGACAGAGAATTCCACTATTGATTTCCTCAACCTTGCGATAGAGTTGATTGACCAGAAAAATATGAAGTAATTAAGAGTATTTGCGTAAATAAATAGTTTGCTAGACAACTTGGAGGGAGACTTGTATAGGAGAAAATATTTATAATTATAGAGAAAAAAACTAAGTATTAATTGAACTGATATTAAATTTCTAAATAATGGACTTTTAATTTGTTTTGGTTAAATTCTAACAGTTAACTCCGATATTTTTGGTACAGTTAATACTTTTATTAAAATAGCACACTTCTTATTTTATTAGCATTAAAAGTTCAAAATATTTTATTTTTAGGAGAACCCAAATAAAAAAATTTAGAATTGGATGTGAGTATATATAGGTGTTATTAAATCTAATGTATACTATAATTGTTAGTCATATAGATAAGAGTTCCAATTTGTTCATGCATGCGGAGATTAAGGAAAAATTTCTTCAGTCCCTCTCTTTGCATCTCTGTTTTTGGAGAGTTGTATAAAAGTGCAATTGATTACACTACACAGAGACAATCCTCCAAAAGAACAAAACATAAGTGTTAGAAGTTTGCTCTTTGGCCTTTTCTCTCTTCCTTGTGATTCAGCAATGTGTCCCTCAGTGGCTTATTTAGTTTCACATCCAGTGAATACTTTATGGTACAGTCCTACAAGGTAATCTAATTAATTAATAATGGAACTTGAAGTAGAGGTCTCTCTTAGGCATAATGAAATTATACATGCTGGCTTCAAGACAAGCCAATTGATGTTATCCATAGGAGCAAGGACAAGATAATTATAACGATTATGAACACATGGACCACTTTTCTTTTCAACCAAGAACAAATTTTATGCAGATGAATATTAATGTTAATATCTTCAGGATATATAACTTGTATGCAACCTTCTCAGTTCTTGAACAGGAAAATGGAAGTGAGGACACATCTGCATTGTGATAACTTGCATGAATAATGAAAAATGGTGGCCATCTGATACATCGTTTCCCAAAGCCATTTTTCCAAAATGAAGGGGACCGGCCACGAGTAATGCCAGTTCATCGTAAATTTGGCTTGTACCATTTGGAACCTTCTAATTTTGTTATATGGATTTTCACTTTCGTGTGTTTATTATGTATAGTTAATATAATAAAAAAGTTACAGTGACACTTGAAGACTCATAACAATATGCTTTGTGCTTTGCTTTTGTTTGATACCTTTTATAACCATTCCCCATGTGCAGTTTGCTTTTATCACAAACAAAATATTCTTAAAATCGGATCAGTTTGACTATACTAGCCATCTACAGCCGTAAAGAAAGTTTTCATTCTCCATAGCCTAATTCACATTTTGTGAACACTTTGGCCATAGTTTATTATTGAAAAATATTCATGGACAAATATTCATGGACTCTCGTGTTAATCTATATAATAAGAGGAAAGAGATATTGGTCATATTGCATACTAAAAAATAGATAAAAAAATTAGAGTGTATCAGTTAATACACATATGCATATTGTGCATGTGTCTATGTATATGTATAATTAATTCTTTATGAAAAATCACCTTATCAGCAAAATGTAAACTAGTATCTTATAAATAAATAAAAATTAATATTTTTTTTCTATTAATAATAAAAAAAATATAAATAAATAGGATATTTGGGTTGCTTCAAACCGTATACAAAATCTAAGTTATGTATTTAGATGATGTGAAAGTTCCACTAAAATTATAATTAACTCTCTAATCCACCCGTTAAAACCATATAAAAATATTTCACCTTTTCGTATAGAGTTAAACAAAGTTTACATAATATTTGAAGTATAAGAATCGTACAAACACAAAAGTGGAAAGACATAGTTGTTAACGTGTGGGATTGAAATGAGTATTGCATTAAACAATAAGTTATATTTATAAGTGTTCTTACATTGTTCTCATGTTCATTTGGTGTTTCAAAAGTTGTTAACAATCACAATTGACCGATCAAACGTCCATGTTTTTTAAGCTTTCATGATCCTTTATTGTATCTCTTAGGTTGATTTCATACGAGAATATACTGTTAAAGAAATTTTAGTGCTATACAAAGGGAAATAGATAGTAGAAAAATACTTTGTACTGCTTTTAGGAGTAAGTGAGATATATATAGAAAAAAAGTAGTGCAAATAAGAACATCATTGATAAGTGCCAATATAATACCTAGTTAAACCAAACTTGGAATTTCACATCAAAGAACATATCATTGCATACCCTATTATTAGGCTGATTTTGTCCAAATTATAGCATAGGGAAAAAGGTACATCATCAAGCATAAGAAGATAAAGAGTTCACATATTGAATAAATAATTTTGGGCATAAGCAACGATCAAAATATGATAATGTTGCTTTCTTTTTTATTTGATTGGTTATCCATGTACAAACTTTTAATTGTGTCATTCCAAAAATTTCATCAGTATCCACTATTCCATGTTCTAGGTTATCCTTTGTGGCCACTTCATTTATCCTCACTCCCCATACAAAGTGTAGTGCATTTGGAATTGCTTTTACTTTTCAAATTGAACTGAAAAATTTATTGTTTCCTTCCTGTTATTATTTTGTATAATATCATATGCAAACTTTACTGAAAATATTATAAATCTTGTAAGAATGTTTGGTTTAATTCAATATTATTATACACTCTCGAGTATTTTTTAGCATAAGTTATTTGTCCATTCCATTTGTCATACTAAAAATTATTTTTAGTCCCATTTCCCGATTTCCATCTTATATTGTTATCAAACCAAGCTGAGTGTTCACATGCTCCATATATTTTCTTTAAGTCCCTCCATATTCATTTTTTGGTATATTGTCTCTACTAATCTCCCTCCAATTTCCGTATTCAAATTGTAAAATATCCTTCCATAGTCATTTGTTTTAAGTTGCATATCTCCAATTATACCTTTTCAGGAGTGTCTCATTAAAATATTGTATTTTCTTTATGCCTACACCTTTTACAACTTTTAGATTGCATATATGTGAGACCACTTTACCCAAGCTATTCTCCTTTCTTCTAATCCTCATCCCATAAACAATGTCTTTGAATTTTCCTAATCTCCTTTAGAATAAGAATTGGGGATTTGAAGAGAGACAGGAAAAATAGTGGGAGAGTTGTGATAGCCAATTTGATCAAGCACACTCTGTCAGTAAAGGAAAGTTGCCTACCTTTCTATCTTGATAGTCTTTTTCGAAATTTTAAGATCAAATATTTTCCCACACATCTCTCCTTCTTGGATTTCCCCAATAGACATACCTAAATATGTAAAAGATGAGACATAGTTGTGAAATTTAAGATGACCGCATACCATTCTAAATGATTTTTTTTAACTCTATCCCAAACTTACACTTATAGAAGTTCACTTTTCAACTTGAAGCTAACTCAAAACATCTTAGGATGCATTTTATTATTATTACATTTTAAGTTTTCTCCTCTTAAAAGAAGATTGTATCTTCTGTAATTTGCAGCATATATATATTTATGCAAATTTTTCCCACCTTAATTACCTCTAACACTTGTGATATTACAGTTTGTCTAACTACACCTGCTCACCCTTCGTCTACAAGAAGGAAGAGAAAAGATGTAAGGGGATCACCTTGTGTTGATTCCTTTTGTTTGACTAAATTTTTGGGGACTTCCATTGATAAGAATGGATATTGTTGGTGATTGCAAGCATCCTCTAATTCATTTAATCTGTTTCTCACTAAATCACAACCTTTGCATCATGTATATAATAAAATTGTATTTTACTGAATCATATGTTTCTTCATAGTCCACCTTCATAAGTAAGCCACTTTCCTTCTTAATTTATAGTTCATACATAACTTCATTTGTTATTAGAACACTATCCAACATATTTCTCCTTGCTAGAAATTCTGACGGTGATTCATCTTATTTTTTTTAGTACTTCCAATCTTCTAACCAATACTTTTGATATAATCTTATATAAATAACCTACCAAAGATATAGGTCTATATTATTTTAATTTATGTGGATGTTGAATTTTGGGAATTAAAAGTTATGAAAGTTGCATTGCATTCCTTTGGCCATTTTCCAGAGTAGTGAAATTCATTTACCACTTTCATAATATCATCTTTAATTATCTCCTAATGATTTTTTTAGAAATGTGAAATTAAGTCCATTCTGTCCATGGCTTTTATTCCCTTCACAAACCCATACTGTTTTACAAATCTCTCTTTCTCTTTCTGTTAATATATTAACATTGCATTATTCTCATAAACTAAGGTCTTATATGATACACAATCCAATGAATAGGTTTTTCCTACTCTGTTATGACATTGCTTTTTCATGCTTGATACTAGAATACTTTTCTGATTGTACTTTGAGTATTTTGCTTGTATCTTAGAATAGAAAGGATCCATTGGTAGGGTTTCTTCCAAGGTTGGCCACGGAGTTTGTCTACGATAAATTTCCAGGGAAGTGCTCATGTAGATGGAGTTTAATTTTTTATCTCAGTCTGCCAAAATATGTGAATTTCCTTGTGTTCCTTCTGCTGACTCGATTAATGATCCCAAAATTGAAGCATTATCTCGTTAATCAGTTGTCTATTTTTCACTATAAATTTTGTTGTTATTACCCTAGAAATTAGTAGGTAAAACAATACTACATACAAATTACTTATTAAAAAAAAAAATCCATAATCCAGATTTCATGAGTATACATAGAACTTATAACTACTACATAAGATAAACTTTGTGATCATATTATGAATGTTATTATTCTTATTATAATAATAATTATTATTATGATTATTATTATTATTTGACACAATTATCCTTTTATTTCCTATATTAAGGACAAAAAATCAATTTCACCCTCAAGATTTAGATTTTAAAAAGTTCAATGTCATCTCAACATTTTGTTTAAAAGTTCAATTTGTTTCCAAATTTTCTTTTAAATTTTTGGTCCAAACATTTTTAAAACAATTTAATATGGTAGTCCCATTTTTTTTAAAACAATTTAATGTGTCCCATTTTTTTTTTTAACAATTCAATGTGTAACAACACATCTAAATAATTTAATGTGCATTAACCGAATAACCGAGATAAACTTGTTTTGATGAGGATGATTTAACAAAAAGAATCACGTCGAATCATTTTAAAAGTATTTGAACGATATTGAAATTTTAAAAATTTTGGGACTAAATTCATTTGACCTTTAAGAAAGAGAATAAAAAGATAATTAAACATTATGATTATTATGATGATTATTATTAGTATTAATAATAATATTATTAATTTTAATAATAATTAATAATATTAATAACAATATTAATTATATTAATAACAATACTAACAATATTAATAATAATAATATTAACAATATTAATAATAAATGAATAATATTAATAATAATGAATAATGTTAATAATAATAATTAATAAGATTAATGATAATTGATAATATTAATAATGTCATTAATAATAATATTATTATTATAATTGGTATTATTATTAACAATATTATTAATTTTAATAATAGTATTAATAATAATCTTAATAATGTTAATAATAATATTTATAGTATTAATAATAATTTGAATAATATTAATGACAGTAAAAATATAATAATATAAATAGTTTCAATAGTAATATTAATAATATTAATAAAAACAATAATAATATTACTATTATTAATAACATTATTAATTATTATAATATTCATAAAAATTATTGTTATTATAAATAATATTAATAATATCATTAGTAAAAACTCCGTATAATATGTGTGCTACACACATTTAAGTCATGAATTGTGTTTTTAAGTAAATATAAGAAAAAATTCTTTGCTGAAAAAATTAAAATTTATATGTTTATATAAATAAATTAAAATTTATATGAAATTATACTTAGAATATAAAAAAAGTTACATTAGATAAATGATTATATATTTGAAATTTTTAGTTTTATTATAATTATATTTGAAAGTAATAGTTAGTATATTCATATATCCAAAAAAGTTCCTCATAAGTTCCTCGTGTGTGAAGACTAGATATCTAAATATATTTATCACTTTTAACATATCAAATATTTATTTAAAAAATAAAATCAAGATGAAACCAAATCAAATGTGAAAAGTAACAAATATTCAATTTGAGTAACTCTTCCTCTGAAGAATAGTTGGTTTAAATTATTAGTTAAATCCTATGTAAGTTTATTTATTTTAATGGTGTTTTTTTTTTTTAGAAAAATAGCAAAACATCATATTGAAATATAATACTTCCACAAAATTATGAATTAGCTGAAAAAATGTGTTAAAAAAAAACTTTTTTGGTGCAAAGAAAGTATCGAAAACTCTTCATATCTTGTCGTGAAACATTTCAAAACAATGATTCATGATAAATACTTTAAGAAAAGATTTAATTTTTTAAATAAATTTAATTGTAATATTTTACAAGTGCATAAAATTAAACCCTTTTTATATGTGTATAAATATATGTTAAAAGAGTGTATTCAATTAGTTTTCAAAAGATAATTTTACATAAAAATAATTTATGTAAACTTTAAAATATTTTTGTAAAAATGTAATAATGTTTTTAAAGATTTTTGTGATTAGGATTATATAATTTAGATTTTGAAAGATTTATAAAATAATAAATTATGAAATTCGGAAGAATTATATGAATTTAATTTCATATATTTTAAAAATATAAATTGTAAAATATCATATTTTATAAAACTATGTAAACTACTAATTTTACATTAAGATATAAACAATATTTAAATAAGTTTAATAGTTTTTTATCCTAATTTCGGTCTTGTGTTATTAAAAATGAGTAAAATGCAATCATTTTATCAAATTTACAAGTGACATAAATATGGTGTCATATGTTAATTCATCAACAAGTTAAATTTGATTGATGATTTATTAATTCTTTTTGTTTTTACTAAATGTAAAGAGTGAAATATTTTTTAAACCATTTAAATATCAAACTATTATTGAAAATAGTAAAAAAACATTGTTATTTCTCATATATTGATTCAAGTAGGCAAAATGTTAAGGAAAGATTTCTTTTTTTTTTTACATATCAATCAAAACAGTAATTCTTCAGTTCACTTTTAACACTTATAATCAATTAATTAATAATATGAAAAAAAAATTGGCCTTTAATCCATGTCCATGCCTTTAGTTGATTCAATTCGAACATCTTTACTGGGTCAATACTAGTGTTCTTAAAAATAATATTGTTCCTTTGTCTCTAAATCTCTCATTTGGCTTGTTTGAGATTGTTGACAAAAAGAAAAAGATGTTAACATGTTTGAAGGTCTATTTTCTGGTGTTTGTTAGAAGTAACTGAAATCTTAGCTAGTATGGATAGGAGAGTTGTTTTATGTTATGCAGGGATCACTCTGGAGCGCAAGAACTGGTTGCTCAAATGACAACACCTTACAAATGCAGAACCATGTGAGATCTTAGTTTATAGCTCTTAGTCCTTTTGTGACTCTCTGCTGCACATTTTTTCTGCATGTCTCTAGCCAATGGTTTCAGGTGGGGGTTGGGTTGTTAGGTTGTTGGATCTTACTTGGTAATGGGTCCTTTTTCAGGGGGTATTTTTAGACATAAAGGTCTATTTAACTTTTGTAAATGCAGTTTTAGAACACATGTTTCTTTATAATTCTTTTGTATACGAGTTTGAGTATCCCTTATATACTCTTTTTAATTGATTTTATTCTATAAAAAAAGATATAATTGACTTAATTATAAAAAATAAATAAATACAAATAAAGAACTATGTGTGGGTTAAGCAACCTATTTTTTCAGTCTTTCTTCTTGAGACAAAAACAATGTTTCAATCTCTTCAATTGTATAGGGATTTGTGTGAGAGAATGGATGTGATAAACTTGTCATAATCTTCATAAAGACCATTCAAGATGACTTCAACATGATCTTTTTGTGGTGATAGACAACCCAATAACGACTAAGATATCAACAATCTTCTTGATGTAACGAAGATATGTTGTAACATTCTTAAGATTTTTAGGTGTATGTAGTTGAATCTTTAATTTTTCACTTTGACTCTTGATTGAGAAGCATGTTATACAAGCAATTTATTCCAGATTTAGGAAGAAGAGGAGAGACCTACCATGGATGAGTTCAGATAGGGAAGAAGGCAAGCAACCAAGAGTTGCATATAATTTAGATATTTTTTATTAATGATATCATGAAGAGCATCATGAGTTATAAGGTATTTGATCGGAATATTTTGACCTTTAAAAAATTTGAATAATTCTAGACCTTTAATAGTGACATGCATTCGTTTCCAACAATGAGTTTAAGAGTGATAGACAAGTTGAAGATATATGAAAGAGTAAAGAAAACAACACAAAAATATTAAGAGTTATGGATATGAAAGAAAATGGTGAAAGCTATAATAGCTTCAGATACCATGTAAAAAAGATAAAACCAAGAAAATAAAATGAAGTTATATTATTAAAAATTGTATTATAAGAAGTAATAACAAATATAGAGAAAACTATAGGAAATGATATAACTAAATCAGTTATTCTTTCAATATGTTATTATAACTTGATTTACTTATTTTTTCTAAAAATCTAAATAGCAAACAACAATTAACAACAATTTTGTTGGTGCCACCAAAAATTTAATAGCTCACTTATTTTCTTGGTAATTTCTATGTTAATTTCAATTATTTTGTTCATTTTTTTCTTTTGATAATATTTTCATGTTGCTGCCAATAAGATGTGTCATAAACGCGCTAAATACGTTAAAATTGATTGCAACATTATGCATGAAAAACTAACGAGGGCACAAAATTCTCTCATCCCATTTACAATCAACTTGTTGATATCTATACAAGACTCTGAGTCTTAAAACTTTTCATTTTCTCTATAAGCCGATAATGTATCACATACATTCTTCATATTGACGGATATTAACTTGCATTTAGATGGTTTTTACTGTTAGAATTAACTATCATATTTAGTTATGTCATATACGTGTAAAAGTATACAATTTTTCTTCTTCTTTTTTTCTTTCTTCAATCATGATATCAAATCATGTTGGTTTTTCTTTATCTTTTTTCCCTTTATTCACAATTTACAATATTGTAATTCTAAAATGCTTTTATTATTATTATTATTATTTTTAAACAAAATTAAAATTTCATTTTGATATCCCCATAATAAAAATCTGCATTCTGGAATAATTACAAGACAAAATTGAAACTTTAACTGAATAACACTTAAAACTATCTTAAATAACCTCATTTAATTAAATTTCATGTGAATGATAACAAATGCATGTAAAAAAAATCCCCTTTTTCTCGTGTCTCTTTCTGGGTAGAAAGTAGAGAGACAAAAACTGTTGAGGCCGTGCAGCTACGCGCCTTAGACGAAAGCAATGGTTGATCGAAGACAGTGGGTCCGATTTTAATACCACTTCGTTCTACTGCTGTCCCGTCACCGTTGAAATCGTACGAACCCCAAAACCACAGAATCCCTTTCTCTTTCATTAACCCTTTTTCTTTTCGGAAAAAAGAAATAATTTAACTCATCCATGCAATAAAATTTATAATATATATATATATACACACACACACACACACACACACATATATATATATATATATATATATATATATATATATATATATATATATATATATATATATATATATATATGCGCTATTAACCCACCAAGAAAAATACCTTCTTTCTTCCTTTTTTCCTTTCTTCACAATTCACCTAAACCAATCATGCAATGATGCCAAACATGCCGCCAACCGGAGAAAGAAGAAGAAAAAGAAACAACCTTAGCCGCTTGAACTTGAACTTGAACCTATGTTTCTCAATTCCCATGCAACCGTTCGCACCACAATCTCACCCTACAATCCCTACCGCCACCTCTTCAACCCTTCTTCAAAATCAAAATCAAAACCCTCCATCACAACCCGCCACGTCACCGTCCCCGATCAAAAACTTCAACTACGATTCTACTAACCCATTCCCGAGCCTAGGACCCGAACTCGAACCCGAACCTGCTGACCTGGCCTCCGCCTTCGTCTCCCAACGCTTCTTCTTCACCGACCCCGGCCGCTCCAACTCCATCGTCGAATCCACCATCACCGACGCCGATTGCGCCACCTCCTCATCCTCGCTTGAAAAACCCGTCGCTACTGTCGACGAGAAGGCGAAAGCTGCGCTTGACGGCAGCGTTGCGGTGGAGATGTACTCGCCAAACCCCTACGCGGATTTCCGGCGCTCCATGGAGGAGATGGTGGCGGCGCGCCCCGAGTTGATCGACGTGGCGGCCAATTGGAAAGCGTTGCAAGAGCTTCTTCTCTGCTACCTGGCGCTCAACCCGAGGAGCACTCACAAGTTCATCCTCTGCGCTTTTTCTGATCTTCTTCTCAGCCTCATCTCGCTCTCTTCTCCTCCGCTGCAGGATCCCGGTGCCGGCGACGTTGCCGTCGGTGGTGATGGATGTTCGATTTAGATACAGTAAATGTTGAGAAGTTGCATGTGCATCTGTAAGTTGAAAAAACTTAACGTGGGTGCCAGGTAGAGATTAATTAGTGGTATAATCGCATTTCGAAAGAATTAATTAACATTATAAAGTTTTCTTCCGCATAATTATGTTGGCTTTGTTAACTAATGCGCTGTTTCGCAATTTTTGCTATTTAATTAATTTATTTAGTTGGGAAGTGACGTCTTTGATTTTTCTTTGTTTTTTTGTTTTGTGAAGGTCTGTGGGTAATGGAAACCTGAACCCGATCCCAAAGTTGGTCCCCTTAGCGCCAGGCATTCCATGTCCTTATGCATCTTTTCAACATTTTCTTTTCTCTATAGGAATAATTCACATCTCTTTTAAAAACACAAGCATTTATCAACTCTTTCTACTAATATAATAATAGTAATAATAATAATTTTAAATTTATTTTTATTTTTATTTTTTGTAATATTAATAAAGAGAGTTGTGAAGTAATATTTTTAGAAAAGATATGTAAATATACAATTACTCTACAAAATATTGCAAGTTTATTTTTCTACTCTATATAGTCATTCTATTTCGTAAAGGTTGTAAAATATGAATAGGAATGATATTCTTTGTTTATGTGAAAAGGAGTTAATCTCAATTTTGAAGGTTGTCATATTAGCCATTGAATAATTATATCTATGATCCTGTCAAATATTTATTTAATTGTCAAGTTAGCTTTAAATATTATTAAATGAATTTGTAAAAGTTCGAGATGTAATAAGTACGGTCACAGAAGAAATAGACATTTTTTTTCCGAACATTTCAACATTTAATATACACATCTTCAAATTGACCATTTAATATACACATTTTAGATCATGTTCACTCCAACCAACACTGTCTTAAGTAATCACATTTACGAACTTTTAGATCAAACTTTTATCACTTATAGACAATCACACGAATGTTTTTTCTGATAAAAAAAAAAACACGAGTGTTTTTAACTTCTTTCAAAATTAATATAATAATTTACTGACTCGCTTACCATATATGGAAAAATCTCTTTCATTCGTCCATTATATATACACTACGTTTGGGGAATTCAGAATTTTTTTAGAAATTTTAAAATGTTATGTAGAAAACAAGATTGGGCTATCTAGGGAAATAACAAGGCAGTTTCTGGTTGAATTAGAAGAAAGACCAGAAAATGGTCTGAACTCTGAACTTTGCAGGTTTTTTGCATAGGAACCCAAAGTTTATTTTGTCTTTAATATATTGAAGAATCATGATAGTATTGAGCTGAAATGGCAGTGTTCCTATTTTTGTGTCATACTGAATATATATAGCAGAGATCCCAGTCAGGTTCCATCAGATCGGCATAAAAGACGTGGTTACAATTTGCAGGTTGAAATTCAGTCTCAACCTCCAGCTTGTCGTTAGAGTAGCTTGGTCATTAATAATATTATTATTAAGTCTTCAAACTGTTTCATATAGTTATAAGAAATTGTGACAGGTGAATATATTTGAATAAATTATAGTATTGGCTCATTGAGTAATCGTGTTTTGATTGTACGTATGCAATGGTTTGCATCCAGACAGTGAATAGCTAGATCAGAAAACGCCACATGCAGATAAGAAAATAAGAATTGGAAAACAGCTAGACAGTGGCAGCGGCACAAGACAATAAAAAATAAGTTTATAGTATTTTTTAGCGGAACTTAATAATTACCATAAAAAAAAAAACTTAAATGCGTGGGAACATGCAAATAATAATACTAGTT
This sequence comes from Phaseolus lunatus, assembly GCA_013389735.1. NCBI lineage: Eukaryota > Viridiplantae > Streptophyta > Magnoliopsida > Fabales > Fabaceae > Phaseolus > Phaseolus lunatus. The sequence goes on along the minus strand of CM023857.1, from coordinate 36,473,646 downwards.
TTGGTGTAGGAACTGTCTAAATTGTTAATACTGTCTAGCTACCATATCCCAACTGCTGCCACTCAATATATGCCCTAGAGGGTTATGTATCTTACATAGGTAAATTTCATTTTTTTTATTAGAAAGATAAATAAAAATAAAATAATAAGAATATTTTAAGAAAGTTTCAATCCTATTAAGCAAAATACGCAAAATAGTTATGATCAGTGTCTATCTGCCAAACATATACCTCCAACAATAGTGATATCCACCACCCCAACACCTATCATCTATGAACAAAAATTCTTTTAAGTCAATTTAGGAGTTGCTACCATAACAATATATATATATATATATATATATATATATATATATATATATATATATATATATATATATATATATATATATATAACTCTATTATGTAGGAGCTGATAAAAAAAAAAGACTCTATTATATAGGAAAAAAAAGAAAGTAGTTTCAACAATCCACAGTAATCAACTTAATCATACTCAATCTTTGCACATTCAGACTTGGGACAAATTAAGTAATATGTATGTTTTTCATACACCTACAAGCTAAGTCCAGACTTAATCATAACTCTATCTTTGCACATTTATAAACCGTGTCAAAATATTTTAAAGAAATTCTAACCTATTAGGCAAAATAGTTATGATTCATGCATAACCCTCAAATATACTTAAGTGATAACTAGCACTCCAACACCTAATCATCTATGAACAAAACTCTTTGACAATTTAGAAATTGCTGACACAACAACATATACATATATGACCTCTTTAAGTAAGAAGCAACTATATAAAAAAGAGTAGTTTCAACAATTAACATTAACCAGACTTAATTATGACTTTATCTTTGCACATTCACATCTAGGACAAAGTAATATTTATATTTTTCAACACCCACAACCTAAGTCCAACTGTTATACTGAGATAAATTTCATAATTACAAAAACAGATAGATTTTAAAAAATAAATACAAAATATGAATAAACAGTGTTTTAAAGTATAATCTTTATTTAAGAAAAGTCGTGTCAAAATTGTGTTTTAACATATGACTATATATATTTTTTAAATATAAAGTTTGTTTTTAAAAGTCTCGAGTTACATTTTTTAGTTGATACTGTGTTTTAAGATATTTCAAATATGTTTTTTAAAAATAAAAAAGTAAAATAATATTTTAAAACATAATTTATTTATCCAAAGTTGTCTTTCAAAGCTATACTTTTATATGTGTGTGTGAGATTTTAAAACAATTTTATATTTTTGATTTTTAAACAACTTATCAAAAAGTGTAAAAAATCAATTTCTAACAATTATAAAAGTAATTAAAAAGAAAACAAAGACAAGAATGTTTAATAGATGTAATGAAGAGAGAAAAAATAAAATTATGAAAATATTATCTATGTATATATATATATATATATATATAATATTTATATATAAATCATATAAATTAGAAAATTCCAAAAAAAATAAGAATGTAGACTAATTATATAACTACCTCCACACATTGCTAACTTAGGACATATATAAGATTTGTATAGAAATAAAGTAATGACATAAAAATAATAAAATACTATTTTAACCCATTTTGGGAAAATAAAACAAAAATTATGTAAATGTTTATAATTATTCAAAAACAATATATTTTTAAATCCTAACATAAACTTAAAATGTAACTAATATATTTACTTAAAATGTACCTACAAACTATATTTTAAATCCATTTTAATATATGGTTCTCTGATAAAAAAAAGAAAACTTGTTTTTTTCACTCTCTTTTTTGAAAATATTATTAGAAGGGCACATGGGTATCATAACCCTTTTACATGAAAATAATAGCATTCAACAGATACCTTAATACCTTGAAACCTAGCATCATACCTTATCTATTTAGATGACGCTTATGAACATTTAAACACTCCCTGGGACGACCATTCATAAGGAAAATGGAAGGCTTTCATTCGGTTGGACAACCAAGACCAACCTTTAAGTTCATCAGCTAAAAAACATAGGTTCCTCATCATTTTTAAATATGACAGGTCCTATGTAGTCTTAGTGACCAAATTGAAAGGAAGCACACAAATGATCAAGTTGTCTTAATTAACAAAAACTCCAAACAAAGGTAATAAGTCTACAACAGAACATTGAATATAAAATAGTTTCGTCCACCAAATGATAAAATAGGCAAGAGTAGTCTTAAGTAGAATGATGTTTATCCTGAGATTGAACTTGATTTGTATCTTGTCAAGTGTCACCCTCCACAAACCTAGATAAAAAAAAAAATGTGTCAAGCTTTATGCAATGTTAGTATCTGCATGACACACAAAATGGGTTTTGGAACTGTGTTAGTGTGTGCGTGCATCTTTCCAGAGATACAGAACATTTTCCAGTCTATACCAAAATGCACCTTTGTTGGAATCAAATTCTCACCAGGAATATTATGTAAGCTTTGGTATCTTTTTCTGTAACATTTCTGTGCCACGACACATCAACAGATTCACGCCCTTTATTATGCTCTCGGTTCTCGAATCAAGTGGCTCAAACCTAAAAGAACGAACCCAAGTTTCTTTTGCTTGTTTCACGGCTGGTACGATCAATAACTCAACGTTGAGGTGGCTGAGTGTCTGGTAAATAGTAAAAGTCATAGAAACACAAGTTAATTTTGAAGTAAGCAAAACCAAAAAAAAAATGTACACATTAATTATAGTCGCGGTTTCATTACTACTTTTGATATTTTAAAAAAAATCTGCAGAAATAGGACAGCTGCAGCCACAATACAGTCACAAAAACCTGAAAAGATCTTGACGTTGCAGATAATTTTTCAAAACCTTGTGAACAATGTTATAGAGCACACGAAAGAGACAAATAACCTTAACGAACTCACCGATTCAATTACTTTTAGAAGCCGTGCGAACATTCCTTTCTTCCTATATCCAAAAACAGTTGCAACAAATGGCATCTCTGCTAGTTTGTTCCCATGAATCCTATTTAACAAAATTTATCATCATTATACACATTTCAGTCTTCCCAGCATGCAGTCATGCACATGTGACATAAAAAAGATCAATAACTTTGGAGAAAGGAAATTGATTCTTAGCAGTAGGGCAGGAATTGAACAATAAGGATAGAGACATCTAACCATACCCGAAGAAAGTAAATTCACAGAAAACAAATTTTTAAAAATAGCAGTAAACAAATTAAAATACTACTGATTTGCAAAACACTCTAAAACATGTTACCCGAAATTAAACAATAGAGCAGCAGAACTAGTGTTTGAAAATCATTTCATCGAACAGAATGCCAGAATGCCAAAAGCTTGTCACAAGAGAATTTTAAACTTGAATTGTTTTTTCCTGGCTTCTTATAGTATTATCGTTTTAAGCTATATTTTTCAAAAGAATTTAGTCTAAATATTCAAATTATGGGTCGAGTATGAATTTCATAATAGTATCAAATAATCTACAAACAGGTAAGCAAATGAAAAGGGCTAAGTAAAGCTATCAACTAAAAGTAAAATGAAATCACAACCTATAGCGTATCAGTTTATTCTATCAACATATTTGTTCTCTCATTATTACAATGATGGCCTGTTGCAATCTCAGTAATTTTAAATAGGACAAAAATTTAGATCTAATTATTTAGAGTTTGTATTATTTTTCTTTGGATTTTTTTTTACCTTTCATGGTAAGCTATTCACATTTGCATACACACTTTAAGAAAATCTTTTAAGAAATTAGACTTCATACTCCTATTAATGCAATTTTGTTATGGGCAAATTCCAGTCTTCACATCATCATTTATAATCATAAAGGAAAATCATATTGATTACATACATATGGAAACTGAAATAAGAACAAAAAATAGTAAACCAAACCATTTAAAATATCCAAGAGTGATATTTTTTTGATATCTCAATAATGCAAACATTCTATTTACGCAAACAAATTCCAGTACTGTAGAGAGCTGGTCCAAAAGAAATCCAACACCAAAGGAAAAAAATTGGTTCTTTTTCGGCCTCACAAGTCATATTTATTTTCCAATTTTAGTTTGTCATGCATATGCTTGTATATTTTTATCAGCAAATCTCGTTTTGCATATACATATATAAAGTTGCATGAACGCATTTATAAGCAAATTTGAATAGACATTTATACCTGATTGATGCAACGCTGATAATCTCATAATCTTTCTCAAGAATCACAGTAATAAACCCCTTACAGTCGAGGCGAGGGAAGTTTGACCTGACCAAGATATATAATGACCACACATGACAAGAAAAAAACTATCAACCCAATCGCAGATATTAGATCTTCAGATGAACACGTAACTTACTTGTGAATGTCAAAATCCAAAATCATTTCAAAAAATAACTTTACCATGCATTGATATCCTTATTGTGATGCCCAGTACAACTCACCTCAAACAGTTTTCTATTCATCATTCTCTTCATCAGGAACCTCAAATGAGCACCAGGATTGGAGGCATTATACCCATATTCTCTTTAAGAGCACAAGTTAAGTTGAATATATTATACCTTAAGTCCTTCATTCATGTCTTTTAAAAATTAAAACACTGTATTTTTTTATATTACTCCGATTCATTGACTGACAATAGGCTCAGGGCCAAGAGAATCATTATTGAGGAGTGACAATTCTATTGCTATTTCAGTTCTGTTATTTCTGTTCTGATATATATAGTGAATCATTTTCTCTAAAAGATCTCTTTTCCTTATTTTCTGAAGGTTGTTTGCATTTTATCCCTTATCAACTTTCGCTATTGAACAAATATCTTGCACAAAGTTTACAAAATCTTATTACCATAATTATTTAGCTAGACTCTCTGTCTGGACTCATTCTGTCAGTATCCGTTTTTCCTATTTTCCTATTCCTTCAGAAATAATTAGACTTGTATTCCAAAACTGAAGGTGAAATCTGCAACTAGATCAGCCTAAGAAAGTGTTGAAAAGCACGTAAAAGACCATAGTAAGTCAAGTGAACTTACCTACAACTGTATACAATACTTTGTATTATATCTGCCCCGCTTCCATCAATGTATGGCATGAAGCTCTCACTCAATACCGATAATGCAACACCCAGTTTGGCATTGCATTCAACCTTAGCGGGTTCTAACCTTGTTAAATTAGGGTCAACATCTTCCCGGTAAAGAAAAGACCAAGACAAGCCATCCTCTATGTCATGTTTAACTCGAAGAAGCTTTTGAAGTTCCTCGTATATCTGGAAGACAAAATAAATTACATATTAGTTAGATTATCATCACCAGGGATACCTTGTAATAACAACAACAACCAAATCTTGTTTAAGTAGGTATAGTCTATTACATAAATTAAATGATGCTATAACATTTTGTTGTGAGTCTTGTCAATAATAAAGCATTGACCTCTAAATCTATTTCAGAGGTTTTGCCAGCAATATATATATTCTCTTGAATCAAAAGGAAAGGAAGGAGACACTTTGTAAATGTTAAAACACTGCTTCAAGCACAAGTTTTAATGAGTAATTGTAAATTCAGTGTAAACTATTTTCCGTGTGTTGCTGATAAAAAAAAAAAAAACTATTTTCCGTGTCGACCCAAGTTATAAATGAACGGCCAAAAAATGTATTTGGAGTAAACAAGCCTGTGAGACTCGAATATATTATCAAAAGAGATAGGAGAATACCATAGAATAACATTGTGTAAAATAATTTATTAAAAGATTCAATAATAATGATCAGATGTTCTAGTTATATAATTTATTAGACTTTACAACTATCTTTTACTCCTAACAATAGTAAAAGAAAAAAATTATTTCTTTCACAAATTTCAATAATTAAATTTTTGTGCAAATAATATTTTATCTAACACGAGGTGTTCTTCGTATTGAGTAAAAAAAATAAAAATAAAAAATCAATTTAGAAACTATGTATTTTACAATTAATCAAGAGTTCAAATTGTGTCTCATATATCCAAAATGAATCACAAGTCGGTCTTAATTATGTTAGTATATGATTTGGTAAAAGGATGTGGTGGATGAAAAAATTGTGTAGGGTTCCAAATGGTTATTGTTGAGATGGGTAACTATGCGAGGGATGAAATTGCTCTCATTAGGGCAATATTTTGCCAGATGAATGTATTGGAGACAGTAGTTTTTCTAGTTGTGTTACCTTGTTTGCATCGGTTTTGTCTTATATATAAATATAGATTTTGCTTATAGAAAATGTGAATTAAGTAAAAAAATTGTAATGATGGTAAAAGATGAACACAAGCCAATTTTTTGATTGAAAAAAAATAATTAAATAAAATGGAATGTTTACATACCGCAGTCCAAATACAAAATCAAACTTAGAAATAAAGATTAACCAATTAACCCGAAATCGTCAATCAACAAAAAATAAAAGAACAAGCATTTGTAAATATTTAAAAACACAAAAACATATAACAGTGACAAGCCAACTTAGTATGAGAGAATAACATAACATGGCCACTATAACAATGTATGAAGAACATGAAAGAAATAGATCATACCTCCCTACATCCGTTTCCACATAAGGATAGTCTTTTGGAACGAGCAGAATTGCCTCCACTGGCAGCAAGACAGCATTGGTGATCTACAAAAAAACGATAAATACAGTGTTCATGAATAGCTTCAGAAATGATAATCTAATTGATAAAAGAATACATTACGTATGTAGAGGACATACATCTTCTCTCGCATACAAGGCATTCCGTCGATATCTCAAACGGGACAAACCCTTCAAACTTTATCTCTGCCTTTCCACAATAAAACCCACAAATTTTGCAGCAGCAATTCATACAGTTCCAATCACCATCTGGAAGTGTCTGCAAGGAAAAAAAATGTTTATATTTCGGTACAATATTTTTTTAATCACCAAAGGAAAATGTTTATTAAATATTTTGTTCAATGATGTATTTTCCCTGTGCTTCTAATGACATGCACTATAAAAAAAAATGTCATATATAAAAAAAAGTACAATCCAAAAGAATTTATTTGTCTCTCTATTTTTAAAAGCTATTAAGAATAGTTATTTATATAGGCAATTTAAAATAAATTTTCATGTCAAAGTTCAATAATTTTTACACAAAAACTATACTAATGAAACTAATATACATCTATAATAAAATATATATGATTTTTTTAATGATAGAAATTATTTAGAATAAGAAAAATATAATTATGAAAAGAAGAGAAATAAAAAAAATGTGATAAAAATAAAACAATTCATGCTATACAGGCTAATTAGAAATGCAGAATGAAATAATCGAATACAATAAGTTAATTATATGAAATAATGACTAAAAAAAAGGGTTTTTTTTTTGTTTGATCAGCATAAAAAAAAAAAAAGGTTCTTAAGACTACAAGAAGATACATACTTGAATACCCAAGCAGCTCTGATGGAAAGTTGATGGGCAAGTATTGCAACGGATGAGGTCACCCTTTTCCCCACAAACTCTACAAATGTCGTCGCTTTTTTCTTTCCCCTCATGAACCAATTTAGAAGAAAAATCAGTTTGCTTATCCCAGGCTTCTGCCATGCATTGCAAGAGACAAAGTCCTCTTCCTCTCCCCAAACATATGTTTTGTAGTGGATTGGATACTCTACTCAATGGATTAAAGATTTGTAGCCTCCATGAGTGAAATTCAAACTCAGAAATGGACACAACTTGAGAACAACAGTCACATAGAATGCCATCTCCAACGGCATCTCCACCCAGTGATATACTTTTACTCCTGTGATCCCTGTAATAAACCCTCTCCCGTGATTTTATTGTTTTCAAACCAATCATCCACGAAAACAAAGTTCGTTTTCCTGTGTTCAGCTTTCTACGTGTCCTGGTATTTCTTGGACCAAACCGTTTTTGTTTTAAGAAATTCATTCTCTTCACTCTTGGAAGGGTATTCACACCCTTTTCCTCCTCAAACAAAACTTTCTTCTCATTTCCCGCAACCTTCTCAGCTTGATTCATCTCGCCCTGAGGTATTGGCTGACTCCCTTCTACTATTTCCTTTTTAATTAATCTTCTAGGGCATATATCAGTTTGATTCGCCAAATTCACACCATGTATCTTCCTTAAGCGTCTTAAACCTCTGGTGCGGCGTTGTAGTTTGGCCATCATTTCCAGCCCCAAAAGCTTATCTTCTGAATGGTTCAGATTTCCATTAAATCGTAATTCATCGCTATCCAATTCCCTTTCCCGAACCTCATTTCTATTGCTGTTTCCGGGAATTTGTTCCATCGGCTGTTCCCTGAGATGCACCTCAAGACTCGTTGAGGGCTCTTGTTTCACTATACCATTATTACCCACGATTCCCACTGCTTCATCTGTTCTCCCCCTCTTCCTCGCATTGGTTAAATTCGCGCTTTCTGCGCTTTCCGCGCTTTCTTCCTCCTTCATCTTTCTGAAAAAATCTAGTTGCGAAAAAATATCTCAGAATCATAAAAGAGCTAACTACTGAAAAAACATCCAAGTTCAAAGAGAAACTTACATGAATTCTTCACAAATCTCAGAGGCTCTTGATCCAAGTCTGTAAAGCTTGCAGCTGTATTTGGTTTTCTGTGTGGTGCTGCTCTTATGCGTTTTATTGAGTGCCTCGCAGATGAAGGAATGATCTAAGAAATGTGACGCAAAGACCGTGTTTTTTGTTTGTTTTACTTTCGGTCTTGCAGTTACGTTAGAGTTTTGTAACTCTTCATACGTAATCATTCAACAACGCATCTTGTGCTGATGTGGCATCTTTATTATTTATATAATTTATTTTATGAGCATTTTTTTTGTTTTGTTATGTATTTTTTTAATTTCATTTCACTGTTTTAAATATTTTAAATTAAATTTTTATTTTAATTTGACTTACTTTTTTATTTAATTAAATAATTAATAACGTTATTATTATTAACAAGGAAGAAGAAATATTTAATAACTAGTTGTAAAAAAAAATTGAGACCAAAACTAAAAATCTTTAACTTTTTCTAAGGTAAAAAAAAAAGACAGATTTATAAATTTGATAAAATGTAGACCTGGATATGACTGTATGATAGCATGAAAGGATTCTCGGATTTAGCATTATTTCTATTGAGTAAGAAGATTTTAGGTTTTGAATTTTGAAAAAGGTAAAATGTTCAATGCATTCAATAAATATTATTAAATTTATCTGTCTTTAATAAATTTAATATTAATTATTCATAAATATTTCATTTACATATTTAATATAAAATGTATAAGTTAAATAAATAAAAACTATGAACATATTGTAAAATAAAACAGTTTTTTTTAAAAAAATTTAAGACTTTTGAATTGAGGATTTTGTCTCAAAGGGCATTGCAAATATTGAAAAAAAAAATTAATGCACTCTGTAAATATTAATAGTACAAAACGTTATATTATTATTATTAAATTTAAAATTTATTATATATGTGTATATAAATGTATATATTAAATGCATTTAAACAATTAATATAAACAATGTATATGTTAAATAAACAGCACAGCTATGAAATATATAAAACCAATTTGCACATATGTAATTAATCATTATCATTTCATAGGATTATTTTATTTTAAACTAGCAAAGAAAGACACTAGTGCACAAAAGTTTTTAGAAAATGGTTTTTAAATTTCTTAGATAATGGTTTTGTAACCACAGTTTATCAGCACATAGTTTATACTTTTGATTTGTAGATAACGGTTTAAAACTATAGTGCATCATATCCAGACAACGGTTATTTTGATCAATCGTCAACTATAACTTAAAGTAAATATGGTCAAAGTATACTTAGAGAATGGTATAGACGACAGTTTTTGTACAAACCACAATTTATTCTCTCTTTGTGACCTTTATTTTTTTTTTAAATGGTCCCATGATAGATGGAGATTTTCGCCAAAATCGTAGCCTATAGTGTCTTATAGACTACAGTTTTGATAATAATCGTCACATGTTATGGTATTTTTTTTTAAAACAAATTGTTTATGTGTTTTCTCCTCTTGATTAACCTGTTCATTTAAAAATCTAGCCAGAGACAGTTTCAGACAAATACACATTCTTTCAAACAATGAAATTATATATATTGATAAATCAATTACAAACAACAATGTATATTTCTATTTATCTAATTCTTATGCATTAGAAGCATGGTATATCACTTAAACCTATATACTATTCATTAGCTACCCTAGAGTTATAGAAATTAATGAAGTATGTGGTCCAAACATTTCTCACATAATCCATTGCTTCCGTAGGTACAGGTTGATCATCCGTAAAAAACTACTTTACAAAATAAGTTCAAATTAGTGTTAACGTACATATACTTTTATTATAAAGAATAATTTTAAATATTTTTACCTGCTCCCAATCTTGTTGAATGTCTACCATTATAATGGTAACCATCCATTACATAACGTAGTAGCCACACTCATAGTCTCTCAGTTGTTTATTACACTACAATTCAATATAAATTAAAAGTTAATATTGATATTTTGATAAATAATGAAGAGAGGAAGACAAAAAAATTACAAACCTTTAGGTCCAACCATGTCAACTTTGATAATTTGCATTGGGTCGACCTCTGAGTATGTTATATCCACGCCATGCCTTGATTAATAGAAAAAACCTTGTTAGTAGATGTTTAAGTATTATACGCAAGTAAAGTTAATGTAATTACACTTCAACTATTTGCTTGAGATGTATGATTGACTTCTTGTGTAGTGAACAAAACCACACAGTAGTGTTATCAATTACGCATAGCACAAGTAACTATAAATATCCCTTGCATCATCCATGAAAACAGTTAGTAAATATTTAAAAGATGAAATACTAATAATTGACAACTTATAATTGAACTTACTCATTAATATAAGGGGAATATATATTTGTGTTGCCTCTCCAATAAAAGTATAGGGGATGTATGTCTAGGTTTCAATTTTCTTCGCTCCAGTTAGATTAATGAAATAGAGATCCAAGAATCCATACACATATTGATTCCTATCATTAATAGAAACTCCAGACAAATACCTACAAGTAACTAGTTAAAGCATAATCAATAATTTAATATAATAAAGTAAATTGAGATATAGGTGGAAGATACTTACATCATAAAAAATTGAAACGATGGCTATATTTAGTTCCTGGTTGCTAACTGCAAACTCTAAAGCATTTTTCATGTGTATGTATAAAGGGATGTCAGTGTTTCTTCCAAAAAAAGTGTCATTCCACAAAACCTCCACTAGGTTTGTACCTATAGCCTTAGCAATATTAATAAAGAGGCTATAGGATCGTCAATGGAAACCGGAAGCTTCTTTATTTGCAGACTTGGTTTTCGACAAGGTTGCTACAAAATAAAGAACATTTGTATTAAATTAAATATAATACATAAATATAAATTAATATAATCAAATTAATTTCTTACCGGGGGTCTAGAATAAGTCGATTGAGGTGTTTGGGTCAAGCTATGAAAGTTTGAATTTCCTCGACCATAGTAGTTACCTCATATGTAGGTAGAGGAACATGAGCTTCAAAACTCGTACTTTGTCCACTGTCACTTTTGTCACATCAGGGGGAGAGCCACGTTATGTAAGGTAGTGGCCCCTTCAAAGACTTTTCCAATGGCCACCACTCAAGGAATGGTGTCGGCCTCTAGAAGTAGGTCACATTGGCTTATCTTGCCAATAACATCCCTTGATGTTGTAGGAGCTGCACAACTTCCCATTATGCTCCTGAGAGTGGGAGCCACAAACGGTTGAGTAGAAACCTACTACGATAAAAACTCTTATCGCAATAACTAATTCTTCTCCTCAAACTCTTGCCTCATCCGTTGACTCTGCTCCTCAAAATCATGTTGCATTCGCTTACTTAAATCCTCCTGGATTTGTTGACATAATTTATTGATCACTTCTTTGCTAGGCTCCGTTGAGGATGAATTTCGTGGCGCAACTTCGAAGAATTGCTGAATTCCAACCCTTTTCCAGTTGCACGCATAAGACTAGGGTGCTCAGGTCGTCCGTTATCTTCGTTTAGGATATCTTGACTACCATGAGGTACAAAATTACCTTGGGAGCTTTGCTCAACCAAGGAATCCGGCAAGAATCCAAAACTATATAAGTTTTTCATATAATTAATACTTTAAAATAAATGCACAATTAGTGTTATGATCAATAAATAAAATCATTAAGTAATTTCACTTACCTTCCACTACTTAGATTCACGGCTTTCAACGAAAAGATGCCACATCTCCTCATCAATATTGGAGTACCTTAAACAAGGATTTTAGCGTTTATAAGGTCCAAAAACATTTTGACGAGTTGTGACTTAAACTGACGGAATTTAATGACAACCGAAGATAGAACATTGATCTTAGACTCTCCACATTAGGAATATCAAAATGTGTTTGCACAAACATATCATGAACTTAAAATTGATCAATTAATATGAAAAAACAATATATGATAACAATAAGAATGTATACATTATCAATATATCCTTCGGATCATGGTCCACTCGACCTCAAACATATAATCCCACGAAGGTATCAATATGGAGATCCTCTCTCGAGCCACAACTCCAACATAATTGCTGAACATATCAATATTAATACCAAAAGCCACCCTGGTGCTAACGTTAATTGTGACTGATGTTCTATCACCACTAGCACGTCTCAATAAGAGACATTTGAGTCTAATAAAAATATTTAATTATGTTATTCAATTTTATTAAGATTGTGTCAATATTTTTTAAATATTTTAAAAGTTGATATAAAATTCAAACTAATTCCTTTTATCATATATAAAATTCTTAAGAAGAAAAAAGTTATTTTTTTTAATCAACAATAAATAATAATATAAATGGGAATACTTGGGGTACTCCAACCTATTTACAATACGTGTAGTGAAAAAGGTTATCTTATTTACAAATGTTGTGTAATAAATTTTTTTAGAAAACATTAAAAGTGGAATGAAACTTTGTGGTCAATCATATTGAACGAAAATCTATGAAAATATGGTTTATGAATTAAAATAATATAAATGAGTAAATATATGCTTGAAAGTTTACATATCACTCACTCTAATATAAATGAATCGTTGCGTCTCACTAATAAAAAAATTTATAGATTTGAAATGATTTTTTACATTTTGAAAAAAAAAAAGTTCTTCAACAATTTAATTTTGTACGAAAAGCTTTTTACTTAATAATTACAAATAAATGGTATAAGTGATGTTGTTTCCCAAAAAAAAAAGTAGTTTTTATATTTTATTTTATTCATAGGAAACAGGGGAAAAAATCTTGATATTTTATACATACATAAGGATACATGAGGCATTTAATCTTTTTAGTTTTCAAACAAACAGAATTTTTAGAGAGGATTGCTACAAAGCAAAATTTTCTTAAAAGGTCAGTTCATCTTGTGAATTTTCTCTGTGTTATATGTGAGAGCAAGAAGGAAATGACTTCTCATCTCCTGATATCTTGTCTGATTGCAAATGCAGTTTGAAATTTATGCAATAAATAGTTAGGGGTTAGTTATGTAAACCATTTTGCTTTGAAGGAACATTTCGAACAATTTTATAGGTTCAGCAAAAAAGGTAATAAGTTGTGGAAAGGAGTATGAGTTTCAATCGTTTGGTGCATTTGGAAACACAAGAATGGAATAGTGTTTAATCAAGCAAAAGTGGATGCAAAAAAAATCTTCACACTGGTTCAAGTGTAGTCATAGGCTTGGTTAAAAAACAAGGTTTCAATGATGTCTTTCTTTTTCTCAGACTAGGCCAATACCTAATTACTTGTATTAACATAGTAGCAAATCGTTGATATTTATTTGGTTAAAGAGGTCAAATTGTTCCAAACGCTTGTCTAAGTTTGCATTCGTTGTAGGTTTTTAGAGAAACTGTTTGGTTTCTATTTTGTAAAAAGGTTGGAACATCCCTATATATTTTCTTTTTGTTTAATTTATTGTTCGCCGATTAAAAAAAAACAGAACTTTTAGAAACAAATGTATACATATTAGAAATTGTCTTATGCCCTTTATTTATTGTTAATACAGATCAACAAAATTATAACCTGCAAAATTACCAACAAATCAAAACAGCCAAATATTCTTTAACCCTAGTGTAGTCCCTTTAATTCAAAGGATGTCTTCATACAAGAAAAAAAAAATACTTCATCGTGGAAGACAATCATGTCCAATATGTAAAATTTAATAAAAATGCATTATATTATCACTCTTAGAATCTTTATTATTCAACACGATATAAATTTCTATACATCAAATTAAATAACTCTTCATGTTAGAAATCTTACATTAAATATCACTTTTAAAATCTTTATTATTGAACACAAATTTTTATGTATCAAATTAAACAAATTTTCATATTAAAAATGTTACATTAAATAAAGATGAAACTAAATTATAACTTTTTTAGTATAAAAAAATTAATATATAAAAGCCATATGAAATACTTTTATTAAGATATGGGCTTTAAACATTCACTTACGTATTTTATGTTTAGGCGGAATTTTTAATAACTCATATATATATATATATATATATATATATATATATATATATATATATATATATATATATATATATATATATATATATATATATATATATATATGATATATGAAAGAGGCTTAACTCAGACTAATTTTTGAAGCATAACATTCTTTTCCTTAACCGTAAAAACATTCCTAAATGTTATTGAAAGATTTCATTTTTTTTATCGAGAAAGAATAATGTCATTAAAAAATATCAACCATATTATTTCCCACATAACTTTACTAATCGTATAAGTCACACAAAACACATGTATGTTAATTCATTGTAAATCCAATGGTTATCTTTAATTCTCCTTATGTTTAGCAATTTTGATCTAATATACACAATATACACACTTTGAATCCTCTTTATTTTATTTTATTTTTACCGATAAAAAAAAATGTGAATCCTCATTATACAGACATGCAAATTTTATCTTACAAATTGTAAAGTTGAATTACACATACACTTCATTTATTATTCATTTATTAAGATAATATCAAAGAAATGTTAATGGCTTATCCTATTGAGATTATCTAAATTTATTGTGTCATTTACTCTCGAATTTACCAATGAATTTACCTATAAGGATGTTAAGTGAAACACATTAATGCTAGCACCTGAATTCATGGGAGAAAAAAAAAATATTATCCCAATTTACTAGGACTCCATGTGATGCTATTCTTCTTAGCCAAAATCCAAATATGTGCTATAATTAACTAAATGATTTTTAGACTCCGTGTTTGTATTCTAACTACCTATAACAAAAACCAAAATAAAAAACAAATCTCTTCCTCTGCACTCTCAGTCAACTCTCTCTTCCTTCAGTTCTCTAACTCAATGGATAGGGCTTCTTAGTCTCCTATACATATATATACCTCTCTTTGTATCGTTGAACAGTGAAGTCACGTAAAAAACTGAAAAAGAGAGTATCATTATACCATAAATTTATTTTTTTAAAGAACCGATCTCAACCAAATCAAAAAACGAAATCGTTTTTCTTTTTTATCAATCTTTTACATTCATTTAGCAATTTTAAGTTGGACTCAAACACTCACATAACTCTTATACCCAAAATCTTCTTTTCACTAAGCCATTTTTATTGATCATATTTAGTCTTATTATGATTTGGATCTATGTTGGAGTAGCTGTTGGATGGAACATTTAAAAGCTAAGAAACAATATTACTTTTAGAAGAAAAAAAAACGTTGAAGGAGATATTTTGTGTAGCTCAAGTAAATGCATGGCATTGGATTACAAACAAAAATTCTAAGCCGAAATTCTTCTATTCGGAATGGTGTCTATGTCTATTACAGTGCATAAAATTTGTAGTAAACAACTTTTTAAGGTAGGCTAAGACTCTTGATGGGGAGAGAGCTAGGACAGAAAAAATTGAAAAACATGCTAATAAGATTTTTTTTATCAATAAAAAGCAATAAAATTAAATAGGTTCAGAAGTAATCCAACCTTTATATATAATAAAAGAATATATAATAAAAGAGTTCAAAAAATATCTATTCATATATACACATATATATATATATATATATATATATATCAAACTAAAATATAATTTCCTACTAAAGTAAAAAAAAAAAAAAAAAGGAACTTTTTTTATATGTGTGTTTTCACAGGAGGTCATCAAGATACTGAGACGTCCATTAAAGTGAAGGGTATTGGACAAAAGTGAAGGGTCGTTGGATTGCAGGTATAGGAGTTTAGATACGTTGGAGAGGGTCCAAGTCAGTGAATACAAGACTAATAATACAGTAAGTGTAGGAGTTGTCAGTGTTTTAAAAGTAAAGAGTACTGTTATTTTAATCTTTTTAACTTTGTGACACATCTCATAAGTACAAGAGTTGAAAGACCTTATAATTTGGGTAATTTATTATAATATAATATTTTATTCCAAAAAAACAATTGGAAAGTATTTATTTTTTATTATTAGTATCAAAGAAATTTTGTTCATAATAATAATAATAATTTAATACAACATTTTTTCTACTTTTATTTATTTGATAATTAAATATGTTATTATTTTATTTCAAAATTTTATATATATATATATATATTTATAAATTAAATATAATATTTTATTATTAAATAAGTTGTAAAGTGAAAGTGAGAGTTTGATGGTACCGAAGTAGGTTTACGAGGAAATAAAGTAACGGAGAAATTTTGGTTTGATAGAAAGGAGAGAGAGAAGTTGAAAAAAATTAAGAAGAATTTTTATTTTACCTTTGTTTAAATTCAACAAAGAAATAAAATAGCGATCATATAAAATCAAATAATATAATATTATAAGATTTTTTTCTTTTTCATTTCTTCTCAACCAAATTATCTTATTTTTATTATGTTTTTATTTATCTTCTTTTTTTTCTGCTACTATCTTTGACATTCTTTTCCATAATCCAAAGAACACAGAGAAAAGGATCATATTTGGAACTGCGAAAATTAGCCACAACTCTCATAAACTTTTATAAGTGAAGTACATGACCAGTTTAAAGTATGATTTACTTTGGGGGGGAAAAGGCGACGAGCAATTTACAACTCGTTCAGCCACTGATATAAGGTGCCGAACACTTTGATATAAGAATCTAAAGAGATACAGTATAGAACCACGATATAGAAATCGTGCATTTAAAATGCTGTACATTTACATTATTATATACTTTAAATGAAACTAAGTGTATCAACATTTACTTGGTGTAAGGTAAATTAGAGAGTCGATCATTTTGATGGCAAAGAAGCAGGTGCAGCCCCTGACTCAACCAATATTGACCAAAGAACATGAACATCTTCGCAAGGGCAAGACTTCACATCCTTATACAGAATGTATATTCCTCTCCCTGTATTACAAAACAAAATGCTTTTAGCTATCATCATTTTCATATAAAATAAAGATTAATGGTATGAATCTACGACAACAAAAGAGGATACAAAATGTTAACTCAGTTGCATATGCATGCTTACTCTTTTTTTGGCCTGAATGAAGCCGATCCCAGAGCTTCTTCAGAGGGCAGAGAAGGGACTGAAGCCATCCCATTGGTATGTGTGTTGCTTTAGGGTCATAGTTGGTGAAAGATTGGAAGAAAATGAGACCAGTTTTAACAAGAGGGGTTGCTTGCAGCATAGTGACTTCAATGCTACTGCTTCTCATGAAATTCACCAAAATTCCTTTTCAGTGCAATCATGCAAGAAAAACATGCCCCTTCATGGGTGCTATGTCTTTGTCACACATTTTTCTTTCGTGTGAGAAGCCAAACCCATGTGTCTATAACCTATAAAGTACCCTTTCTTTGGGTATTCACGCTTTCAAACTATCCTACTTACATAAACTTACATGTGAAGTCAAAGACTTTTTACTATTTTATACGCTCTTCTTGATTTCTACGTATTTCGTGGGTTTTCTTCCATTGGATACATTTCTATTCTGATTCTGAATCATGTTGTACACAAGAAAAACCATAACTTTGGTTGCCCAAGGGAAAATTAAGCCTTAAAATCAATGTGCTCAAAGCCACATCACTTGATACCTAGTCTTCATTCTTATCCTCTATGCAATTCTATGAGCTCGAACTCAGTAATTACTAATTAATTAATCATAGTTTTTTGAGTTAGGACTATAACCATAATACTAGAAAAATGAAACAAGATGAGCATTTTCAAAGTTAATCAGATTCAGCAAAAAGATACGCATTCTTTGTCTTCTCAGTGAAGGTTTACGCAAGTTCACAAAGTTTGTAACCTTAGTATACAATATTAGGTACCTAAAAGCATGCACATTTCTCAAAAGAAAGTGCAATTAAACATGTCAAGCTTAATCTTCAATGTGAAGGAAAGCCTTCCCAATTTGTATTTTCTTTTTCTCAATCAATTTGCAGAAAATATGGGAACGTTTTAACGAATGTTGTTTTGGTTACCATATAGATTATGTGATTATTAGACCATTCAGAATAAATCATAGTCCCTCTTGGGAACATCATCATTGGTATGAACTCAAAAGAAGCTTCTTTTTTTTTTATCAGCAATAATTATTTTTTAAGCTTATTATTTATTTATTTTTATTTTATTTTATTATCACTAGAATGTTCAATAAGTTCCTTGATTTTTAAAAATTAATAATGTGATCGCTTTTAATCTAATTAGCACATAAATGGTTAACAAACAAGTATTATTGATTTTAATTTATGTACAGTACAATTTATAATCAACAATTAGTAATGATTTATAAAACTAACTATATCAATTTTAATATATGAAAGAGTTAAATAGTTACATTTTTTAAAATTGATGGAAGTGATTGAAACTTAAAAGAATCTTTATTGTATTTTTAAAATTGAGGAATTTGATATTGAATTTTTTATTAAATAAAGAGATGAAATTGAATGAAATTAATAAATAAGATTAAAAAAATGAAAAATATGAAGTGTGGTTGGGGTGTTATATTAGTTAGTGTGGTTGTGATGTTATAAGGTTAGGTGTCTGACTTTGGTAAAATATGAAAGGCTCTAGAAAACCAACAATTTGATAGGAAAGTGGCATCTAATAATAAGAACATCGTAGTTTTCCCATTAGTCCATTTCACCACTCGGGAAAGGAATCACCATAAATGAATACATGAAGGAATTTGAATAATTTTGTTTGTTTCATAAACTATGCGCTGAAAAAGGTACATATTAGTATTCAATAAATTACAAAAGAAAAGAAAAGAAAAATGGACTAGTTAGTGAGGCTCCCTAAAAAAATCATGTTGTTTAAGAAAATTCATTTAAGTATGTAATTAGTTTCGTTCTTTATTGAAGGGGACTCTATGATCAAATTGACTTAATTATAATACTCATGTACCAAAACAGTGTGTTCATAATATATTGGTAACATCTTTAGCTTATTACATTTTATAATGGGATTACTAAAATAGTAATTGAACTTTTCTGCCTTATGTACCGAGTGAATAGTAAGAAGTTAAAAATAAATTTATACTAAAAAAGAAAGTATAATCAGAAACATATACAAATCATTTAATATTTTTAAAGTGGTTGAAAGACATTCTGGAGGATGAATTCAGCATGCCCTAACTTATTTTTTCCCGAAGCATGTCATAAAAAATGTTTTTCCTGTTGGATGGTCTTTTTTGTTATGAAAAAAAAAATAATTTAATTAGGCACAAATAGCAAGTATGCATTCTTTTTTCAATGTCGTTTAAATAAACACTTTGAGAATTAGGGATATTCAAAATATATAGGTCTGCCTAGTAAATTTTTTTTTATATATAATAAAATTTCTTGATTGTAATAAAATAGTTTTTTTCGAATTTCCTATTTTACCATTTTTTTTTTATCTAACACAAAAAATATACGTATAAATTATTTAATATTTATTGTAAATATTATTAAGAATAAATAAATATGTTATCAAAACTATCCATAAACTAACACTACAAGAAAATTATTAAATATAAATTAAATTTAAAAATAAAAAATAATTACTCATTATATTAACTAAATTAGATATTAATTTAGAGACTAAAAAATTATTTATACCTAAAATAGTTTTTATTATTAATAAAAATTTATAAAATAATTTTGAAATTTATATATAAATTAACTACGTAAGTTTTACCAATTAAAATTTTAGATTCTAAATTAGTTCTTAAAAAATTAATAAAAATTAATTTAAAATATATATAATTTTAAATTAATAAATATATACATTATGGTAATGATTCATGACTATACATATTATTTATCTTATATATATATAATTAAAAAAAAAAGTATAGATAAAGAGTGATACTACTTGATAAACTACTAACTATACCTTTAGAATTAATTCTTCACATATCAAAATCATGATTATAATAAAATTATAAGTGACTCTGATAATTTCTCTAATTTAATATTAAAAATCTTTATTGATTTTATCATATCATACTTTTGCCTATTTAATTTAATATTTCATTAGAATTTGATTATTTCATCAAATCCAGTAACTCAATACTTCAATAGTATATTTTTGGCTTCTACTTACATTCACAGGTACATATACCCATAGACATACTAGTCTAGTTATTACTTTATTCATATAGTACTCATTAATCACACTTTACACTTTGTGATTTTACTAATTACTTCTTAACATTATACATCATAAATATGAATAACATATCATATCATAACAATGAAAATATGTCTTTTTAAGTGAGAATACCTCATTTGAGTGACTTGTCTCTTTACTAAAAAGGGAAAGACTTATTGTTTAAGTTGTAAGACCACCACTTGAACAAACACCTCATATTCCTTAAGCAAGTTAACATTGCTTTTTTTTTTTTTTCCGATCAGCAATAATGAATCAATAAATTTGAACCACTTCAGGGGTGGTCCAACTCTTATACAAAAGTAGCACTTTAACCTCTTCCTAACTGCCAAAAACACTTCCATCAACTAAAAAAATAACCCTTCTGTCCAAACCTCAACAACCAACACAAAATCAACAAAAAAAAAAACAACTCACGAGATATAACATCAAGAAACTAACCTCATACAAACCAAAGGGTCCAAACACCAATCCGAGTAAGAGAACAAAACAAAACGTGATTTGGAAGAAATCCAAGACCAAATCTTTACTTGAACCATTGCAAACGATTTTGACTCATCAACTATGCCCCCTTTTAAAGATGACATTATTCTTATGTTTCCAAATTTCACTTACTACTCCAACCCATATTGCTCCCCATACGTCATTAACTGAATCAGAAACATTGCACATCTTGAACTATAAAAATTTTGACAAAGGATCATTGTAAAACACGGACATCACTCCAAGCCAAGCAATGCATTGACTCCAAACAAGCCAAGCTAATCGGCATTCAAAGAACAAATGACAGCAAGACTCCTACACCATCCCGTACAAACTACATAAAGGACTTTCGATCGCAATCCCACGCTTTTCCAAATTGACCTTAGTAGCAATCTTATTCTCCATCACCCTCCAAGCTGTGAAAAGTGCTGAAGGCAAAGCATTACACCTCCAAAACTTTTTGTATGCAGAAGACTTCTCCCCTTCTTGATCCCTCCTTAAAAAAGCATAGGCGGAGTTAACCGTATAAGTTTGAAACTCCCCAACCTTCCAAACCCAGTTATCCTCCTCTTCCAAGTCCAACCTCAACCCCTGTAAAACCTGGAAAAAATGACTCACCATAGGCTTCTCCCATTCGAAGAAGCTCCTTCGGCACTCTAAATGTCAAACCCAAACACCATTAGTCCAGATCCCAAGCTCGGCCACCTTAGCAGCTGTGGACGAGCTCATCGAGAACAACCTCAGGAAGACTCTCTTCAAAGCACCACAACTCAACCAACTATCCTCCCAGAAGGAAATTTCCCTTCCATCACCAATTTTCCACTTGAACACATCTTCAAAATTCCTTCCCCAACCCTCTGAAACCCACACCTCCTTCAAGTCTCTCCACCAAAAAGAGCCCCTACAATTTTTCCCACCCTCTCTCAAACTTCTACAACCTCCATATTTAGATTCAAGAATCTCCTTCCACAAACCACCTTTCCCCGACCCCAACCTCCAAATCCACTTACCAAGCAAAGCCATATTAAAAACCCTCAAATCAATAACTCTAAGACCACCGGACTCGCGGGGCTCACATACCTTTCTCCAAGAGGCCCAGGCAATCTTTCTTCTGTCAGAACCCCACCCCCACAGAAAATTTCTTTGAATCCTTACTAACTCGTTTGCCACCACTGAGGAAATTTTGAATAAAGACATATAGAAAAGTGGGATAGAAGAAAGCATTGACTTAATCAGACAAATCCTCCCAGCCAAAGACAAGAACCTGCCTTTCCACCTACATAACCTAGCCTTAAGTCTCGCTACCACCCCACTCCAAAACGTACCTCGCTTATGGCACCCCATACCGGCATACCCAAGTATACAAAAGGATTTACCATCTTATCACAATTAAGAATCGCCATAAAACGTTGCGGCGAAAGCTGATCTATATATCCCCAGCCCGCCTATCCTACTTTTCAAAAAATTCACCTTAAGCCTAGAAGAAAGTTCAAAGCAATGCAAAATTGCCTTGATACAAAAGAAACTTTTAGTTTTAGCTTCACAGAAAAATAAGGTACCGTCAACGTATTGTAACATGTTTACCTTCACTTTTGCCCTTCCAATCTCCAAGCTACTAACAAATTCTTCTCTACTGCCATCCTTGACACGCCTGCCAAGCCTTCTGCCGCAATAAGAAACAAAAATGGAGCTAACGGATCACCTTGAAGACGCCCCTTCTTTGGGGAAAACTCTTTAGTTGGAGTACCATTCACAAGCACTAACACTGAAGCAGATTCTAAGCAACACTTTATCCAATGGATCCATTTGCCGCAGAAACTTAACCTGTCTAACATATAATAAAGAAACTCCCAACTAACTGAGTCATAAGCCTTCTCATAATCAACTTTAAAGACAACACAACTTCTCTTCTTTCTTTTCATTTCTTCCAAAACTTCTTTAGCTACTAGCACACTATCCAGCAGCCCCCTTCCAGCAAGGAAAGCCGACTGTCTAACGTCAATGACTTTGCTAATCACCTTTTTTCAAATGAAGAGACAACGCTTTTAAAATAATTTTATACAAGCATCCAACCTACGAGATGGGTCTGAACTCGCCGAGTTGTTGAGGATTTTCAACTTTTGGAATTAAACAAAGGAATGACGCATTGGAACCCCTTAGCCATTTACCGTTGTCTGCAAAATCTTTCACTGCCGACACCACATTCTTTTTAATGAACTCCCAACTAAATTTAATGAATTCAAAATTAAACCCATCAGGACCATGACTCTTCGAACTGTCACAACTCCAAACTGTTGTCCTAATTTCTTCTTCGGAAAAGTCACCAACCAACATTTCATTGTCAATCTCTGAAATGGAGTTGAACTCAACATTGTCCAATCTAACTTTTCAAGCATCGTTCCTGGCAAACATATCTTCATAAAAATCTTTAACCATGTCCTTGACCACATCCTTATCCTCACACCACCTTCCATTAACAAAAACTCCATGTAACTCATTCCTTGCCCTCCTCCATTTAATTGATGAGTGAAAATTGCTTGAATAATATTAGCTATAAATGAGAGAGAATTAGTTAGACCTTTCTCTTGCTCAATCACTCTCTTATTGCCTAAGCGACCAATTTTAGAGGAGAGAAAATCAACACTGACTCTCTCTTGCTCAAGCATCACTTTGTCATTTAAGTTACATGATTTGGTGCACAAAGTCAACCAATTCTAAAACATCACCAGAAATCTAGCTATATCAATTGGACAATATAGTTTCATATAAGAGAAAACTATGTTAACATATCTCTTTCTCAAGTCACAAATTATAGTTTTGATGAGTAGCATTATCCCTTTAGGGACCAAAAATATGCTTACTTGAGCATTGCTTGAACGACGTCTTAGTGCTTAAACGAGATACTTAGAAAAAAAAAAAACATCAACAATAATTTTATAATTGACACCAAGATCAAGTAGCTTTCCATTCTAAACTGTAAAATTATTTATCTAGCTGAAATGACCAATCAAACACTTAACATAAACCAAAATTACCACATGAGCCAAACAAATACTTCAATATTATATAACCAATTAAAATTTAATAAGCTTCGTACTATATCAACATATTTAAATTAACACCGTTAACATATGGGAAATAATTAACTACCCTTATCTAATAGGCGTTTGCTTCCTAGCCACAACAGCTTCAACTAAGAGGAAGAACTAGATACTCTCAAAATCTCCAAAACCCTATTTTACACTAACCACACATTGCAATGATAAAAAACTAAACTAATCAATAAAAACATTCTCAATATAATAAACATATAAAATCTTATGTTATTCACAAAGATAGAGAATAATTAAAGTAAATGAGAAACTTACTCCACTTCCAATTTAAATTGGATACATTTGATCTACGTTATTCACAAAGATAGAGAATAATTAAAGTAAAGGAGAAAGTTACTCAAATTCCAATTTTAATTGGATACATTTACCAGCAAGAGGGTTTTGTTTGGAAAATAATGGTAAAGAATAATTTCAGAAAGTTGTAAAAAGGTCAAAGAAAATATAGAAAAAAAATTTAAAAGATAATAAGTT
This sequence comes from Phaseolus lunatus, assembly GCA_013389735.1. Lineage (NCBI taxonomy): Eukaryota > Viridiplantae > Streptophyta > Magnoliopsida > Fabales > Fabaceae > Phaseolus > Phaseolus lunatus. The sequence goes on along the minus strand of CM023857.1, from coordinate 36,448,935 downwards.
TTGGGTCTTACAAATCTTCTTTACTTTTTATACTACTATATGCACACAAATTTTTTTTTTTAAATTTCATATATTAATTAGGCTTCCTATGAGAAAACATAATAAGTTTTCATTATGTATGGTAATTAAACCTTAATTAGTTACTTGGGTTTTGTAATCGATGAAAAATTACATACAATTGATTAGCTAATCTCTCTTATTTTGGAATAATTTGCCCATTGATATTGAACATTTCCTATTACACTACCAATATTATGTATCCTTAACTAAAATTTAACATCTTAAATGATATCGTTTTTTTTTAGTTCGTGCTATTATATAAATTAATTACCAATGCATAATTCAGACGGTAACAACATCAATATTTGTCCATTTCAATTTCTATGCCCAACTAGATGGGCTTTCCACTCATCTCCATATTTTCTTCTTGCATCTCCATATTTTAAAAAATATTAAAATTACTTATTCTAAATTTTATAATTTAGAATATAAAATTTTTAAATTATAAAATTTAAATTATGAATCTTATAATTAAGAATATAAAATTTATATTCTAAATAAAAATTTTGTATTTCAAATTTTAAAATTCAGAATAAAATTTTTTCTCCTTAGACAGTGAAATAAAAAAATGTTACAGCAATGACATTAAACTGTGGGAGGTGGTGTTGGAGGTGAGGACTATGTGACAATAGCGCTGGAGATGGAGAGTTGCTATAGCGGTGGAAGTTGGAGGTGGAGTGTTAAACAGAGAAGATGAAGAAGAGAATGAAATTATAATTTCACTTCTTCTATGGAGGTGCTGGAAGAAGGCATGCGGGTGCAGGAAGAAATTGCCTTGGTACGGTACTAACACCATTTAGGCCCATGCTATTCACACACTTTTCCGTTTTGTTCTTCATACTCTCTACCTTTTGGTTTTTCTTTTTGATTTCTAAAATACTTTTCTTTTTACTTTCACACGCTATACTTTATCTTAGTTCTTTTGTAGAAATCAGTTTCCATAATATATTTATGTTCTAAAATTGTAATATATTACAAAATTTAGTTGCTATTATATATATATATATATATATATATATATATATATATATATATATATATATATATATATATATATATATATATATATATATATATATATATATATATATATATATATATATTGTATATTACATAAATTATTCTTCGTAGTATATAGAAATGTAGTGGTGTGAATAGTATATCACTTAGTTTGCTCATTGACTTTGTGACTTTTTTGTGGGCTCTTCATAGCCCATAAGTAACTATTACCTTACATAGGATATTTGATCCATAAAAAAAAAAACGAGTTTAATTTTTATATATTTTAATATAAATTTTTTAATGCTTTTTGTTGTCTTCTGATTTTTTCCTTGGTAAACAATCCTGTTTAAAACACAGTGAGATTCTAAACTTTAAATGAAATTTAAACTTTGTTCTAATAATATTATTTCAACTTCCGTCAACAATGTTTGGTGCGTTTAGTCAATAGTAATGATCTTACACACCTGTGTGTGAGCTTCCAACAAAATTTCAATTTGGTTTGTAACAAGAGTAATTTCTTTAACCATAATCAACTTCCTCGATCATTTTTTAATACGGTTAAGCAATTATAATTTGTAATTAATTTAAAATTTAATAGTCTATATATAATAAAAATATTCATAATTTTTTAATTTTTGGAATTTTGGTCCTGATTTTTTTTAAAAAAATTATCCCTTAATTTTTTATTATTTCTAATTTTGTTCAATTTTTAATTGTTTAAAGTTTTATTACTTGGACATGATAGACTAAGATTAGGATAAAACACATAAAATTCATGTTTTTTTACAGGAATGAGGATCATAAAAGCTACAGGGACTTATTACCAAAACATAATTTGATAGCAATTAAATATACTTTTAAACAGGAAATTCAACAAAGTTCTATATTATAAAAAAATTATGAGATAAAAATTGTATAAAAGTTTAGGGACAAAAATTATAGATAAATAAAATTCAAGGAACTAAAATTGAGGAGAGAGAAAATTAAGAACTAAAATTGGGGATAGAGAAAATTAATAACTAAAATTACAGATTTAAAAAATACATATATAAGAATCAAACTTAAAATTAAGCCTAAATTTAAAATATAAGATGTATTTAAATATATTTGTATGTTATGAATTTTAATTTTAGTGTAATTTATATAATAAATATTTATTTATTATAATTATACAATTATATAAAAATCATTATATTGTGCAATACTCGTTAAAGTACCATATTATTATAATTACAATGTTAATATACAATATTCTTAGTGGGATAGTCAAAATGAATATTTCATCGTACCAATACAAAAATTGTGTCTTTAGTTCTTACAATTGTTTTTGTTAAACTTAGTTGTAGCTTAAGCTTTAGAAAGAAGAACTAACCTTTTAATTCTTAAAAATATGTTAAATTACTTTTTTTTAAATTAATATTTAATGACAATTTTTTAACTTCTAAAATTGAAAGACAAACTAAAATGAATCTTTCCAAATATTATATAATCAAATTTTTATTTAACGATGACATATAAGCAACTTCACATGCATATATATAATATTTCTTTTAATTGTACGGTAATATGTTTCTAACTAAGTAAGTCTAACTTTTAATAAGTGTACCACATTTCTCCTCGTTACCCAAGACTTTCAATATTCAGCCAATAGAAGTTCTAACAATTCATTTGAACCATGGCAACTAAAAGTATAAATGACATTTTCAAAATCAAAATCACCATTAAATTTGTCCACTTAAATTACCTTCTTTTCTTTCTAAAAATAAAAAATAGCTCTTATTTATCCTGAATTAGAAGTCGATTTAGTATCATAACCTTTTGATGTTAATATTATTTATTTTATATAAGTTTTTATAAGATAAAAAGAAACTTGATAATTCTTTTGAACAAAATAAAGTTGTCTTGTTGATATGACATGTGTCAAATGGTTAGAGTAAATTGTGATGACACTTTTAATCTTATGGTGATGACATGACCTACATTCTCTTGTATATTGATGATATGATCCTTATTGCCTCTTCTCTCATCTTCATATCACTATTATGTCACTCCTTAGTTCACAATTCACTATGAAAGATTTAAACTTGCTCAACTATTTTTTTAGGCATTGCAGTAACAAGATATGCAGGTGATTTATTTCCTTGCCAACGAAAATATGTTGAGGAGATCATAAGTAGAGCCAACAAGACTTCATGTAAACTTACTCGACATCATTTTACATTAAAGTCAAGCTTATTGTCATCTCAAGTTCTTCGTACGAGAATACAACATATTATCACAGTTTAATAGGATCATTGCAATATCTTACATTTACGAGACTTTATATATCATATATGGTGTATGTTTACACATGCATGATCCAAAGATAAATTATATGTATGTTCCTTAATGAGTTTTGTGTTATGTAGAAGGCACCTTAGACTTTGGATTATATTTGAATACCTTATCAATCTTCGATATCATTTCTTACATTTATGCTAATTGGGAGGATGTCACGACACTAGACAATCCACTTTTGACTACTACAGTTTTATCAAAGATAATATTGTCTCTTAGTCCTCTAACCAATAACCCATCTTGTATTAGTCAAGTGCTAAATCCAAGTAGAAAGGGGTAGCAAATGTTGTTTCTGGATCTTGTTAGATTTGTAATCTATTACTAAAACTTCATTGTCTAGTCCAAAAGGCTACATTAGTATATTGTGACTATTAATGCAATGTATTTCTTGGATAACTCGGTACAACATCAGTGCACGAAACACATTGAAATGGGTATACATTACACATTGAAATGGATATACATTTTGTACATTAAGAAGTTATTTGTAGGCAAGTTTGTGTCCTTCATGTTCCCTCTTGTTATCAAATTGCTAGCATTTTCACTAAATGACTTATGTGCATTCTTTTCAATGATTTTCAAGTCAATCTCAATGTATGAAAACCTCTCGATTTGACTATGAAGGTAATATGAAATATGTAAATATTTTAGTATTCTTTGTATTCTTTTATATCAGAATGATTAATATCCTTAAGTAATTCTTGTAATTGTTTTACCTATTTTATAGTCTTGAATTATACTAATACTCTTATGTATAATTGATCTTTTGAATGAAATACAATCACAAAATAATTTTCTTCACCAATAAGTAAAATAATATGATAAAATAGTTATATCTTATTAAATATACTTAGAAAGACATATTTGCAATGAATATATCTTATTGTTTTCAACTAAATAAACTAATTTTTTTAACATGTTGAAATGAGTTCAACTAATTTAACTAAATTTGTAAAGGGTAAAAATGAGTTGAAAGAGTCTTATAAATAGGAAATGAATGATTCTAAATTAATCTTATTATTTATATATAAAGATACTAAAACACATTCTTTTATGTACTTCCAATCACACATTTTTTATGTTTGAAAATATTTAAAACTATAAGACCATGAATAAGATACACTAAATAAGAAATAAAATACTCATGTGTTGTCAATAAGATAGGCTCAACAAGCATTACTAGGATAGACTCTTATTTTATCTTAAAAAGCAAGGTTTTAGACCTAAATTATTAAATTCACATTGTCTAGAGATATGACTATAATAGAGCATATATGTGAGTGTAAACGTCATCTTATAAGTTGGTTTGGTAGAATTTAATTAGATTTAAACTCATTCTAAAATAGTATTAGAGTCTATATTAGAAAAAATTGTTAGATATATCAAGTAATTTCTCATTAAGTCAGTCATAAATATCTAATCTATCTTTTTATATTTATCAATTTTAATATAAACGAAGTTGAATATTTAACATCATTTAAAAATAAATATCTAATCTATCTTTTTATATTTATTAATTTTAATATAAATGAAGTTGAATATTTAACATCATTTAAAAATATGATTGATTACAGATTTGTCTATGCAAGAGACCTCACTTAATATTATGCTATTTTACAATCATAAATAAATTTTATACATGTTCACAATGATAAATTTTGAGTACCTTTTATACATGTTCATGATGATAAGTTTTGAGTTCAAACTAATGTATAATAAAAATCATTAATCCTTGATCCTTGATAGCTAGATTCTAATTTTATCATCAAACATTAATTCTTTGAGTATTTAATAAAAGAATTTATTTTAAGATTGACAATGTATAACAACAAATAAATGAGTATGCCAATCTAAATCAAAATATATAAAATACTCTCCCGATAGATTTTATATATCTAAAAAGAAATTCATGCAGAGTAAGCAAAATTTCTCCCAATAGTTCTTTACAAATTAAAATGAAAGTTTGCATCAACAAATTGCCTTCAACCAAGAAATCCTATTTAGAGTGTTAAATTGGTAAGAAGCACCATTTCCCTGCACACAAGGTTTGAGAGTTTGGTAACATGATTTGAAATCTATGATACATTATTTTTACCCATCATTATCAAACCCTTTGGCTATCTGCTTCCTCCAAAAACAAGCTATTTCTCAATTTCACTCTCTCCGACAATGATCCTCTACTGTGCTCTTCAAAAATTCAAAGTTTCTCTCTCTCTACTCAAAGCAATTTTGGGCGGCTATAGTATTCAGTACTCAAAAAAGATTCAATGCAGCATTAGGATTTATGAGTTAGGGCCAACATGTGTGAAGAACCCGTGACCACATTCCGCAAAATTTGGATGCCAAAGAAAGATCCACATCACATGTTTATGTTACCATAACCTTACTTTTTCACAATTGCTTTTTTGATAAACTATGATTTGTGTAACTATCAACTATTATATAAATAATTTTTATTTAATTAAAAATTAAGAATATATTTATTTTAATAACAAAAATTTAGAGAAAAGATTAATCATAATATTTTATATATACAAATGTGGGTTAATATTTTACATTATAATTGTTCATAATATATTATAAAACTATATAAATTTTGCACAATAACAAGAGTTTATATTAGATAATCGTCTATATATTTTATATCATAAAGATATTACAATTAAATTCTCCATGAGTCAATATTATAGAAAAGATCTTCTAAAATTTCCTGAACAATTCTTATTGGACAAGTTCTGCTTCTATTCGTACGATAGGTACTTATAAAGTAAAAATACCAAAAGGAATAAGGTCTTTGTAAGCCTTAAATAAACTTAACATACAATACAAATACCTATGATTTGACCTACAACTATAAGACTCGATCACATTTTATCAAACATATAATTCCAACTTTTAATTATCTATTATAAACATCAAAAGTCACTTGAGAAGTGATTATGTAGTTAAGTATTTTTCATTAAAAAATATTGGTACAATTATAATTATTTTTTCAAGAATATCGATCATTTATCAGTTCACAAATATATATATATATATATATATATATATATATATATATATATATATTCACTACCTAACATTAGCTATGTTGAGTAGGTATCAAATAGTCTCAAGTTTAGTCTGTGAATATCCTAGTTCAAGACACTATTTTGAATTATCTCAATATTCACCAACTTGATAACTTCCTTAGATCCAACTATGATCTTTGTCTTTCATCCCATAGTGTACCAAACTATAACTTCCCAAACACAAAAACTCATACATTAGCATAATATTAAGTTAATGCAATGAATTTTATTACTTTTTCTCAATTGACATATATTTTTACACTTTCCAGAATCACACAACATAATGACTATTAAAATATATCGTATTTATCTTAACCAATAATCTATACTCATCATTCAAAAGACAGATAAAAAAAAGTATATCAATAATAATAAAACATATACGTAACTTTCTTTAATCCAGGCACATTAAATAAAATAATAATTAACTTTAATTTATATTTTAATTATTACTTTATATATTTATTTGAATTATAAAAAAAATATTCTAAATAATATTAAAAAATAAAAAAAAAATCAAAGTAAGAACTTTAAATAATTAAATAAGGATCAATATATTATAAAAAATTAAACAACATAATCGAATAAAATAAATTTTAAAAATAAATTAAATAAGATAAATAAACATGACTATTATATAACCCGAGATAAATTAAATTATATAAATATAAATAAATAATGACATAAAATAAATACATAAATAAATATACAGGAACAATACATTAAATTGAATAATATATATAAAAGAAAAAAAAATTTAAAATAATATATAAATTAAAATAAATAAAAAGTTAATAAAACACACATAAATATATTATTTAAGATTAATATAAAAAACTTAACATCTCTTCCTTTTACCTTTTGATTGGAGTGACACAATAGAACAAGAACTACAAGTGTTTTTATAAGATTTAAAATTTTCTTGCTCCAATCTTCTTTATCTCTCCTTCTTTCCTTTTCTTTCTTCTCTCCCTTATTTTATTTAATGTTATTTTAATTTTTTTTTTAAATCATAAATACATTCATTAAATGTAATCTTATCTTCTTATCCTATCTTTTATATTTTATTTTTTATCTTTCTTATCTATAAAAAAATTCTTTTAAATAATTACTTTTAATAATTAAATATCTATATTTTTTAATAATTAATTATTTTTTATATTTCTTTTATATTTTTAACTTACTCTTATTTTAAAGTAAGGAGAAAATTATTAATATAGTTATTTAAAAATATGGATGTTACATTTTGTATGTTTTTTTTGTTTAGACAGTTCTCAATTATACTATCTAAACCATTTGTTGAATCAACTAAATTTTGTATAGGTAACTTTTTACCCGACCATCTTGTTTGATTTACTTATTTAATTCACTTTCATTAGACCGTGTAGTCTGTATGTTTAACACTAGAACGTTTAATATGTGTGTTTAACACTAGATCTAGATCATTTAGTATTTGATTAAACAATCTAGACATTTTTGTGTTTGTTTATTTGTTTTTCTTTCGGTTTTGTCTTTTCTTTTACTTTATCTTACCTTCGTTGCAAACTTATAGGTGTTGAATAAAATAAGTTTTCATGCTCGATGTTTCTTTCTTCTTTTTTTTTTCTCTTCTCTTTCTCCTTTAATTTTACAGGCTATGGGTCATTGTTACGAAGAATCCCATAAATCTTTATAATCGTTATTCCATGAAATGCATCATGTACCATATTATTAGATTTGGAAGTATTTAAAACTTTTCGTCACATTAGGTTGGTAGGACTTGTTCATAAAATGTCTCAATGTCAAATTTTGTTTGCAAATTTATGTTACTAATGTATTTTTACATCTATATTAGTCCTTGTTAAGTAAACTTCAGAAAACTCTCTTTTTTAAAGGTATTTTTCGTTTATAAATCCGAACTTAAGATTAAAGAAAATAAGTTAAATATCATTGGATTAACACTTGTTCATATTATAATATATTTTATACATAATTTTATCTATTAATTATGCAATCATGAATTTGATTTTATGTTAATGTGTATAAAAAAATGTATGGATACATTTCTTAAATAATTTTTTGATATTTTAAACAATCAGTCTCTAATTTCCCACAGAAAAATAACTAACAACATTCCAAAAGAATTCACAAACTCCATTGGAATCAAAGAAAAGGCATAAAATCCATGATTGATATTGTTGAGAGCAATTGATTGTAAGTATATTAATGCGTTTATAACAGAGAAGGTGGGAGACAGCAGGACCATTTTCATCAACCTGTGTATGCTTTAAAGTCTATATACCTTTTTTTTCTCATACTGTGATACGCACACCACTTGCAGTAACACTGACACTACACAAGGGATAAATTAACCTCAATTTCTAAGCAATGTTTTGTCTCATAAACTTTACCATTATTCCATCTCCTTTAATCATTCCACTTTGTTGTTTTTCTTTGCAAATAGAATCTTTAATATATTTTGTACACCACATCTTGCCTTTTCTCTTAAATCAACTGTGCAAATATTCTTGGGTGCTGTTTAATAGAGGATGTGTTCATAACTGTGTTGGAATCTTTAGTTTTAAGCTAAGGCCACATATTTTTAAGGCCAATTAAGCAAAGAATATAGTTAGTAATGGAGACCACATATTTAATTATTTGATTCCACCCAATCTGAATTCTGATCAGCCTGAGCTAAGGTTACTGTACTTTCTTTATTGTGGCAAAACTGTTCTATTTAAGCGATTAACCTTGTTCATTATTTCTACAAAATTAAGTTAGATTGGAATCAAAATCAATTTTCATTATTTCTACAATGAAACCAAACAAATTGTAAAATGATTAAAAAAAAATAGTTGAACTTTTTGTTATAATTTAAAATCGTTTTACGTATTGTAAAATAATAAATATTTTATAGAAAATTAAATATATTGTTTCAACAGTTAAGACCAATGACAATTTATATATCGAGATGTTTTTTAAGAACAAAATCGTAATAGAATATTGACCTTCAAAATAGACAATATCTTGAATATAATGATTAACCTCAAAAATATTATCTTTCTGATTTTAACTTACATAAAAACTTATATTCTTCTTCTTTTCTCTTACAAATACTTCTTCTTTTCTCTTACAAATACTTCTGATAAATTATGATAAATTAAAGTTTCACTCGCATGTTAGAATAGTTTGAAATATTTTAAGTAAATTTAGTAATTGGGTTTACTATCCTGTTGGTATCTAAACTTTTAAAAAAAATTGTTTTTAAAATTTTAACCAGTCATAGTTTGTGAACAAAAAATATTAATATTCAAACTTTTGTTGTCAAGCAACCGCATTAACCAATAATGTGTTTATTACGTTGTTGACTTACCAAAAAGTTATTTAGAAAGTTAACCGAGTTAAGTGAATATGGAAATATATTTGAATAGATTGAAGTCAAAAACAAAAATGTTAGGCAAGAAAGAGAGTTTCAAGTGGATTTATACTTGTGGTCATCTAATCATGTGAGGAAAGAATAATAATGTGCAAGATCCTTACATTTGATAAATAAATTGTTAGAAAATTTAAGAAAAATAGATTGTTAGAAATTTAAAGTTTAGAGAGTCAGTCTCAAATTTTACAGTTTTGTATTCATTTATATTATAAAATATTTTTATTTTAAAATATTTTTATTTTTAGTTGATGTTGAAATCTCTAACAATTAAATAAAAGTAAAAAAAATGATTTATAAATTTATTTATTTAAGATTTTGAGTTAAAAACAGTCCTAATGTGTGTGAGTTTTGTCTTGGCAAAAGCTTGACTAAATCCATGGAATCCGAATTGCTTGTGTGTTTGGAGTTGCCATTTGATAACCGAAAGTCCATCATGACTGCAATATCATGTGTGTTTCACATTGTTCATACCATCAGGATGAGGATGGTGATATCAATCCTCTATTAACCTTCTACTCATCAATATATATATATATATATATATATATATATATATATATATATATATATATATATATATATATATATATATAACATGAACAAAACAAAGGGGCAAAAAGAGGAACAACACACATGTCATGCACAACATCTAGCCTGCAAACACTTTTGGTGCATATACAATTTGCAAAATAATGATCCTCATCATATATGAATAAATAAGTAATCTTAATGTTTTCTAAACAAGAACTCAAGTTCAAAAATTGTACATAAAAAATTATATTTATTATAGAAAACAATAATTAAAGATAATTTGTCAAATCTCTAAAGAATTAGTCATCATGGTATTTTACATCAATGGTTATATAATGAAACTTAGGTATATATTATTTATATTTCCAGCTGTTTGATAATATCTGGGATCGCAAGAATTAAATAAGTGACAAACTCAAGCTGATAATATTATTGGATACATATAATATTCGTAAAAATAATGAAAACAAAAGTCTATGTCAAATGAAAGTGAGCCCTGCAACATTATTGAGACAGCTAGGTAACCTTTTCTCCACACCTTGTTTAAGGAGAGAAAAATTATTGAGCAGTAGAAAGTAAGAAAAATTAATACATGATAAGAAAACAACGTAGCTTCAAAACAAAATCACATAATACATAATTAAGTTTTTTTTTTTTAGGATTTAAATTTATACTTCATTTAATCTTAAAAACTTGTTCAAGAAACAAAGATTGTCTCTTATTATAAACTTTTTTCCACATAAACTCCAATATTTCTTTATAATTTATGTTTGAATTTAGAATTTAATGAGATTTTTAACATTTTTCATAAATTAAAAACTTGAATTTGTATCACACACATAGAAATAAAACGTATTAAATGGGAGCATGAACTAGTCCGAACTATTATACAATTTCTCATAAATTGAATGCCTAAAGTTCGAAGCAGTTGGCTGGTCCATAATCTAACTGTTCCATGGTGGGGCACCTAATCTCTGGTTTGGTTATGGCAAGACGAAGATGATCCACATTATGTCATGAAATTAATTGTTGAAGATGATGGTCAAACACCCTACAATTTCCATTGGAACACAAGGAAAAAAGTTTCTGGCTCTGTTCCCCAACCTCCCTCTTTAAAGTGAACAAGAAAATACATCACAATTGTTACTAATACCTCCTTGGTGAAGCAACAATGGTTTGTTTAAATTTAGAGGCTTAAGAGTGGTACCACACACACACACAAAGAACAAGGTTAGATTAACAATCTAATCAATATTATTCACTTAAATGAGTGTATTAGTGTATTAAGCTAAAAAACAAGATTATCTCGTCATTAAAACTTAGAGCACAATCCACACAATAAGAATTTAATAAAACTAGTATAAATATACGTTAATCCCAAAGTAGTATAAATTCCTAAGATTATGAGATGAGATAATAAGTTATATAAGTTATAACTTGCAAAAATCAATTTTGGATGTCTAAACAGAGCTGATCCCAGTAATTGTGGAAAAAAAGCCACGTTTTGGGGGTTGGATAGTGGACTCTGGAGATGAATACTTAGTGCTCAATTAATGGTTCAATTGAGAAGGTGCCCACCTAATTAATACCTTTCACTTCCCTTATCTTCATCCCAAAATACACTGTATTTACTCATTCTCCTCTCCTTTTTTTCTACAGAATACCATTGAATGCTTATTTTATTCTCATATAAAGTATTCCCATAACAAAAAGTCCTTCATCAAAATAATTGTTGAGGACTAGAAACAAAGTTGATATTTTTTTTTTCTTGTAACTCTACAAGCAAAATATGATGACTACCCACTATGAGTGTCTTCTGTTATTTTTAATAAACTTTTCCTAAATATTCAAAAACTCAATTTTTCGCATGACAGTATATTTGCCAAATGGTTTGATAGTTTAGATTTTTTTTAATAAGAATGGAAAAATTATTAAATATTGTTATTTTCTTGCTTGAATATATCATTTCATAGTTATGTATTTTATCATTTAATTAAATTAGTCTCATCCTTTTCATACTCACTCTAATTATACCAGCTCACAGACACTTTGAAGTGATACATTGAATATCATTCTTAAATATTACGTTTATTGCTAATGATTTCAATCATTTTATTTTATGGCAATTATTTTAAACACTTTGAATATTGTCACTGCTTCTCAGCAGGGACATAATTATAATTTTGAAAAATTGAGCTGGCATCATTATATGTTTTTTATTTAAAAGAGATTGAGAGAGAGCTTGTATAAAACAAAAACCAGTCTCTTAAGCAGATACATACCCAGATGCCACACTTCATGCTTTGACCAACTCTCTATTTTTTTTTAAAAAAAATTCTATTCCAGGTTTTTATGCTTTATCCATTCCTTCTCTTTCCTTGTTACCCCATGTGCTAAAAGCAAATTCTCTTTTACTTCTTAGCCTTCCTTTCCGTTCCTTCCATTTCTCAAATCAGCTTCTACTTTAGTATTTCCGCATACAATTAACAGCTAAAGCAAATCTCTCTCTCTTCCTCCTCTTCAGCAATCCCATTCTAAACAAATACTGAATCAGATGAAAAATGAAGAGTTTTTTAGCTGATCTTGAAGAATTTAGGCCATGAACTTTTCCAGCTCATAAAGTGATAAAGATCAGATTTTAGGAAACAAGTTCAGATAATTAGCTGCTGCTGCTGCCATGAAGGAGTTTCCTTCTTGCTTTGGAGAAAATGGTGTTCAGGTTGTGGATTCCTCCTATTCAAGTACCACAAGGGGAGCTCAAAATGCTGTTACTTGTGTCTATCAGTGTAAGTTAGGAGGCCGTTCATGCTTGATTACTGTCTCTTGGACCAAATATTTGATGGGACAAGGCTTGAGTGTGGGAATAGATGAGTTGGGTAATAGTTGCCTCTGCAAGGTTGATATAAAGCCATGGTTGTTCTCAAAAAGAAAAGGGTCAAAGAATTTGGAGGTTGAGTCGAACAAAATCGATATACTTTGGGACTTGAGCTGTGCAAAATTTGGTTCCGGGCCAGAACCATTGGAGGGATTTTACTTGCTTGTTGTGTTCAACCAAGAGATGGTCTTACTCCTTGGGGATCTGAAAAAGGAGGCATGCAAGAAGATTGATAGTGACTACGCTTGTGCTCACTCTGAAGCCATTTTTATTGCAAAGAGAGAGCACATTTTTGGCAAGAAGTTCTATGGTGCAAAGGCTCTGTTTTGCGACAAGGGCCAAGTTCATGATGTGAGAATTGAGTGTGACACTCTTGGCCCTAATGATCCATGCCTTGTGATCCGAATTGATAGCAAGACAGTGTTGCAGGTGAAGCAACTCAAGTGGAAGTTCCGGGGCAATCACACTATTTTGGTGGATGGCCTACCAGTGGAAGTGTTTTGGGATGTACATAATTGGCTCTTTGGAAATGCCATGGGAAATGCAGTTTTTATGTTCCAAACTTGCATTTCAACTGAGAAGATGTTCGCAAGCCAATCTGTTTCTGATCCTTCTGTCCTCACATGGGCTTACTCTCAGCAGTTCAGGGATTCCCAGTTGCAAGGTCTTGGATTCTCTCTCATTTTGTATGCTTGGAGAAATGAGTAGTCAATATAGGAGTTATTAAATCTTATTCTTGAGTGCTAAACTGGTATTGCCAGCCACACAGTTTTCAGCAATCATGTGATCAAAGTACATGAAACTCAAACTCGTCTTTTTTTGTCTTAGTACTTTCTCTTTTTCTTCTATTTAATTCAATTGCTTGTATATAATACCACTAGCCCTCCCTGTTCCTTCCATTAGAACTTCTCGAATACCTCCTTGCGGTTTCTAAATCTCTGAATCTGTTTCTTGCTGCAATTAGTCATTAAATTTATGGTTTAATAAGAGCTGAAAAGGTGCGTGGAACAAAAACTTTTTGGTGGTATCACTGTCGAGGAACTTCTGTTTGTAAGAAAAATAACAAACACGGTATATAATCTTTGATTAACTTGAAACCTAAGCTTCAAATGTTTTCCGTTTTCAACGATCACCCAGAAACAATATCATGATTTTGACTGCTGTGATAGACTTTCAGTTCTGACATTTAACTTCAAACTCAGGCTTCAAATGTTCGATTTTGATTTTGATTTCCATTTTCAACAACCACCCCAAAACAATAACACGAGATTTGACCTTTTGAACAAGACTAAGTTCTTGCTGATAGCTTAACTTTCACAACCCGGAAGAAAATGGCCAAGTTTCCATCAACCTTTTGAGAATCTTTTTCTATTCATACCGAATGTGCGAAACTTATTTTATTCACTCCAAATTCTGATGGTTAAGAAGTACTATAGGGTAAATGTCTTAAAAGACCTGTCTGCAAACTCCGTTTATTTTGCTTAAAACTTCTCCTTTTGATGTACAAAGGGACAACTTTAATCTCAATGTTCTTTGTGTTTGTAATTTTCAACTAGTTTCCCCGAGTACTGCTCCTGGAAAAAAGAAATGACTTGGAAATTATTTTGCCTTCGACTTTATTGATGGCATGATACTTGAACGTTCATGATGGTGGACTCTGCAACAAATTGTTTGACTATGTTTTCCCAATGAAAAGTCCTTCCCACTTCTTTCGCTTTTAACTTTTCATTAGATGAATAAAATCTTAGGAAAGTTTTTTTTGGTGAATTATCCGTCTTTATCCCTCTTCTAAATCTGAATAAGTTCTGGACGACTATTGGTACAATACATAAAGCTAACAACACATTTTTTTTAACAATAACTAATGCTTCGTACCTCTGACCGAAGCTTTTGTAAAGATAAATGCTTCTTAGTTTTGACAGAAAGATATTTTCAGATTGAGGGAACAATTCTCAAATTTAATTCAACCAAACCAAATCATAAGTTAATACGCATGCGCGTCCAGTGTAAGAAGACAAGGTCAAATATTTATTATACAGAGTGTTAGTTGTCAAGACTTGTACATTACCCTGTTATCTCCAAGTCAATTGGCAGTAATACGAATGAAGCCTAAACCACAACGTGTACTATTCAGTAATTAAATATACAAATACAAGCAGAGGCACAGAGCAAGGAAATAAGGCGTAAAAGATTAATACAACTCGGGTAAGAATAATACGAATCACTGATTCTTCCTTTGACCAAATGTGTCTTCAACACCATTTGTAACCCTTTCTCTGCGCTCAGCAATCATCTCTGAATATGCCTAAAAACAAACAAGAAATATTACATGAATCTTACTGAAAATTACTGCAAAAGCATTTGAAAATTACACTAGCCTCATATGAGGTTTAGCCCTACTTACTTCACGTTGTTCTCATTTGAAAAGCCAGAGCATTTTCAATACAAAAACTCAATCTAGATTCTTAATTCTCTTTTAATAGATGTCTTGTTATCATATAGAATTTAGAGCCACTAATTTCCAATTAAGAACTCAATTGAATTCTTTACTTGTTTTTGTCATTACCAGAGTTCTATTTTATTTCTCAACTCACACAAGAGAACCCTCATTTTGACTTGAAAATTTGAATTTTTTTTTAAGCTTAAACAACCTGTAGTTGCATATTTAAGCAACTTCAATAATAACTCCTATACTTCACATACAGTCACTTTTAAGTGTAATGATAATCAAATACAAAAAGAGATGAATATAACTTCTGAAATAAAAGGGGGTACTGAATGTAAGCACAGTAGAACCTCCACACTCCACATAACTTTCTCAAATGCAAACGCTAATGCCATGTAGAACATGCAGTGTGTTTGGATGATAAGAAACCTTCTTTAAATTAGTTCATGCAAAAATTAATTTTAGCTTATAAAAAATTAATTGCAATTTTTTTTCTTATTTTTCTTTTCTAGAAGAAATTTATAGAAAAACTCATCCAAACATGTTCATTTCTTGGTAATATATCTAATATCATTATCTTTAGCTTCGAGAGACACACATGAACAATATCAACATCAGTTGTTATTAAAGAAACAAGATCTGAACAAATCACTACATAAACCAAACTTGATGCTTCATTCCCTAAGCACGCTGAACGCCTGTAACTAAAATCTGCCAGGTATCTATGAGGGGGTAAAATTTTAATCAGGGTAATCTCAAAATCCCACTGAATCAAAGATTCATAAGCTCAGACTCAAACACTAACCACATGTTCCCCCCTAACAGGCAAAGAGCTTTTGGCAAATTATGTAGGCACTTTCAGAAGTTTTCTGATGTCACAAGCCTTTTAATTTTTTTTATCATACACTAATTCCTTTCAAGTGTATGAAAAATACTACACTGATTACCTTTCATATATTATATTAATTTTCTTTACTTGTTTAAGACAAAAAGTGTGCAGTATCCCTCGCCAGAGATTCACAAAACTTCACCTGATGTCAAGCTAATGTAAAGTCTAGACGAATTTCTTCAGACACACTTTTGGAAAGAAAATAAAAAGAAAAAATAAAATTGATTTCCCCATAATTATAGAAAAAATCATTCAATCTTTTTTGTCTTATTTTTATCCCTAAATGCTTGTAGAAAAACATGGTCAAGCATGTGTTCCCTCTTAGTTTTACACCCTAGACCGCAATAAGCAAACAAAGAACCATGTCATGAAAAACAAAAGAAAAAGATTAAAAAATGTAACATAGATAAGAGAATGCTGACAAACCTTGGGATAAGAATAGAGAAAAATGAACCACCATGCAAATATTAGCGACGATACAAGCGAAGTGACTAACAGAGAATTCAAAATTAACCAACTAATGGCAATGAATGCTACACCAGTGAGCGCAATTGTCCAGGGTTGACACCTAAGCAAAATATCAAAAAGGATAAGCAATCAACCACCAATAACGAAGTGTCACTAAAAACCAAAAAAAATGTTAAATTATGCTTTCAAAGTCCAATATCAATGTACAAAATAGGGGTTAAAAAGATATTTTATTGAAATAATTGGGGAAGGTAACCAACCAAGAGGGTTTGGTGTCCCAAACAGAGTCGTATTCGAGGGAGAGGTGGTTGAGGTAACCCTCCATGTCGTTGACGGCGCCATTTTCGTCGAAGAAAGAAGGGTCTTTGGAGTCGCTGGGATTGACGCCAAAGACGATGGTTTTGTTGGGGAAGGATGCGAGGAAAGAGAAGGAAGAAGGAAAACGGTTATGCGAATTGGGGTTTTGGGTTTGTGTGGATAATCGATTGGAGAGTGGATACGGCAACACCGACACGAGTGCTATCATCGTTTTAAAATTAGTCAGAACAGTTACTACTTTCTTTCTGCAACTGCAAACCCTGTAAATAAAAGGACATTGAATTTCTGAATTTATTCACTTTCTTATTTTTCTCCGAAAATACTATTTTATTTTTACATAATTTCTACTTCACAGATACTTATTTTGTGGTTTTTAATCAAATTTAAAACTAAATCAATTATGCTAGAAAGATGATATATTTTACAAGTTAGAGCTATCAAAATCACCTACCTTAATTAATCCTGAATTAGACGCCGATTAAAATAAAAAAAAATTCACTAAAACTAAGTACAAGGTTGAAAAACACAATCCACGTCAATGAATTCACTCTCTTCAACAATTTTAGTAAGATAAACAAGAATTTACAAGCGTATGAAGTTAGATTAAAATTGTTACTTGAAAATATGCTTTTAAAATTGATCAGAAGTTGATTTCTCAATTAAAAAAGAAACTTTGTTTTTGAATAAGTAAATTCAGTATTTAATGAGTCTTTATAAAATAATTGGTTGTTTTAAATGACGTGAAATTATTGAAAGTATCAAATTAAATCCTTTCACTTAAAAATTTTGGAAATGAATTTTCATTTTAAGAATATTTTTTCATCTACACGTAAAATTTTAATATTTTGACCTTAAATTCATTTAAATAGTAATATCATTAGAGTTAATCATTGAAATATTGTATAGTGTGGAGTTTGAAGTTCTATCGTAGATTGAGACATAATAATCATATTTTATAATTTTTCTTATTCTTTTTTTATTACAATTATTTACAATTTTTAATTTTATAGATTGATACTTTGAGTTTTTCGTATTTGAAGGATTTGGATGCTTAATTATATGTTTTCTTAATTAAATAAGTTGGCACTTACTATTTTATAATATTATTTTTTAATTAGCTAATTGTTGGTAAATACATGAACATCTTATTTGTTATGTTATAATTGGATCGCACTGTAATAGATATATAAAATAAGTTGAAAAACAGAACATGGTTAAATGAGTAACCATTCAACCTACTGACCTATGATAGATCGAGTCGAGCTACACCAAAAAATTAATCAAATTTACTTGTTTATATCACAACTGAAAAATCAATGAATGTAAGTCGAGTTACACTCTTTTATTTATATATCAATGAGTTTGTGTTCATCAACTCTATTGACACATCTCATATAATTAATTACAAGTGTAGTTAGTTTTTTTCACCTTATTATTAATCATTACAAAGTTATAATATATATATATATATAATTTGAATAGAGATATAAATATATATTTATATTTGTATCATATACTTTTTTTTTTTAGAAAAAAATTATTAATATATTATTTACACCATTATATCAAATATACAAATATAATTTTAGTTGATTTAATTAATATTATCAATATAAAAGATATCAAAAAGTATATTATGACAAGCATTTATTCAAAATATAAAAAATAAAAAGTGATTTGGTGTCAATTATTGGATTAAGTGTTTATCATTAGATCAAAAGTTATAATTCTTACTATGACTTAACCCGCAAAATGTCCCCTACAGGACAATTAATAGAATATAGAATAAGATAAATTGTAAAGATAGATTGTACTTTCTGCAAAGTAGATATTTATAGATCTCTTGAGTGAAGAGTATGTTGTTTTATTCAGATAACAATGAAGGCTCGATTAGGGAATGTATACAATTATTCAAATTCTTTGACATTCTTGATCTTGTGACGGGTAAGCACAATATATAAATTATTCAGAAGAAAGTAAAATGGGCAATATGAGACCTAAGTATATTTTAAATACTCAAAAATTACAACACCGTATAATGTCTAATTGCAAATAAAATGTGAAGAATATAATGCTTTGGAATATAATTAATTGAATTGTAAAACAAAATGTCATTGATAAAATGTAAAATATTAATAAAGTATTTCTTGTAATAATTAGTCTTGAGTTTTTATGTAATTTATATGTATAGATGTTATGTTTATTGTCGTAATTGATTAAGTAAATTATCTTAATATAGATGAAATTGAATATCTTAATAAATAGTCATTTTGCTATTAATAAGGTGGAAAAATATAAAAGTATTAGAAATAAAAAAAAGTATATGTTACTTTTGTAGGGTGTATTAATTGTTTTTTGTGAGTCATGTTGGGTGCTTTAACTCATAATTGAATTTTTTGAGCAATAAAACACTTACCATCAAAATTTCTCACTTAATACTTCAATAAAATATATAAACTTTTACTCAACCAACAAACTATAACTACCATGATTCAGAAGCTTTCATAGATCAATTTGTAAAAGTCTAAAAAATCATCTTTTGAATTGAAACAGGAGTTTTGAAACATCCTCTAATTAGGCCTTTTTTTCAGGAAGAAATTGAAGTTACATTTTTTTCTTTTAGGAAAACATGGAAGTTATGATTTTTTTTGTAGGAAGGCTTGGAGTTAAGTGGAGAAAGTTTAGGATATCTCTTTTTTGCACCTCATAATTTTTCTTTTACAACTTACAAATATGAAAATTTTCATTTTGTCCTTTTTTATTATCCAATCTGAATGTAAAAAATGTCTTTTGCATTGCCTAATCCAAAAATATTCCGAGTTGTCCATTTAGAAGTCATTTTAGATTTCCAAAAGTATACAATGTGAATTCATTTTTTTTATTTAAAAAATATTTTACATTCTAAAAGTCTGGTTTTACTTTTATCCAGAAGTAAAATAGATACGCTTTTTATTAACTAAATAGTTCTCATGTGTCAGTAAAAACAGTGCTAGCGAATCCTTGATCTAAATCTCTGGAACTCACAGAAGACCAAGGCACATCCACTCTCAATTCAGCATAAGCTTGGGATCTTTCTTTCCTCAAAGCTCAAGCCCGCCCTTGAAGCCAGGTCTTTTTTCTCTTCTTTAAAGCCTGGAGCTGGTGTATGAGTTTATTATATCATAAGTAAGGAAGTTGATATTGTCAGTTTCCTTGTTCACAAGACTCTGATATCTGCTACATCAGAGTGAAAGAGAAGACTGCTTTCAAGGCTTGTTGAAAAGAAAAAGATGTATCCTAGGACCTTCACCACATTCACAGGTGGAAAAGAGACCGTCCCTTACTCATAAGCAGGAAAAGATCTAACTTGCCCTATCCAAAGACCTTTTTCTGAAAGATTGATCCTGTCGCTTTCGTGTCTATTCAACTGTATGGATCCCCAGCTTTCCAACTGCCTTCTTTTCAGAAGGACTCTAACTGGCGAATGAAACTCCAACTAAATCTCCTGGAAAGAGAAGAGGACAGGCTGGAAGTGGGACTAGATCCCCAAGCCCAAGGAACTAGTATTCCAGAATGAAAGTACTCCAACTGGGAAGAAGACGGATACAAGGATAGCAACTACAACTCGATGTTGGGAATAGGATCTAATGAGATGAAAAGGAAATGGAACTTCTTCTTCGATCCCTTCCCGCCGTTTAGGATTCGAGTAGCGGTTCGTTTTAGACAAATGAATATTATGTCAGCGAAGCATCTGAGTAGCACCCATTTCCCGCAAATGATTAGTGGAACTTCAAATACATACTGAATATTCATAGTGATACGTAGTGAATCTTTCCTAAAGCCTGGCTTTGAGCCTTTTGCCTGCTTCTGCTTGTTATTCTGCCTCTTCAAGTGTCCTAAGACTAGTTCCTTTGTAACTAATATCCACTCATAGGGGGATACTCCGAATATCTATTGTCGGAGAATAAGCCGATAGATAGAATATCCTGAGGAGAAGAATCGGATAGGGAGTGAGGTAGCGGTGATCCAAGCAAGATAGTCTGGAGCAAGTGCAAAGAGAATACCTCTGCTGTTAGCTAAGGCTAGTCACCTCAAGTCTTTGTATGGACAATAGATATTGTTGTATAGGTACTTTCTCTGGGTTCTTCCCGGGGGGGTCTAACCATCTTACTAGCTCGTACTTCCTTGATCCCTTTTGGCTTGAGCAAAGGACTTTCACGACACGAGAAGAAGGCTTCCGTTAATGGGTTAATGTATGTAGATGTCGTGGTGAACGGTTAAAACCCGAGAAAGACAAAGACAGGCTTTTGATCCATTTCACCAGCTGTAAGACTGGAGCTGATTCCAGTAAGTCTCGTACTATTGAGCAGTTCTGGAAAAATTTCTACAGTCAGCTGTCGGGGATTGCTAAGTCTTTCACTTCGGGTTCTAATGTTGGTCAGTATCACGATGATGTTATAAGGTTGTTGTTGGATTCAAAGCTGAAAAGACAAGGTATTGGGTTTACCAAGACAGAGTTGATTTATTTACAGAACCATATGGAAGATCTTACATTAGCTATTCGAGTCAAATCATAGGATTGAAAGCCGATTGCTACTTTCTTGCCTTGGGGCATCGCATTCTGGATAACGTAATAAAAAAGTCTTTCTCTACTCTCTTCAGTCTGGTTTGCTTTAGAAGTAAGCAAGCAAAGACAAGTGGTAGGCCTATATCGAGATAGTTCGTTAGTATGCCCGTTTTTTTCCTTAGTCAAAGGGCGTGTTAAAAGAAGCTTCTAGGTCAGTTTATTAGCATGCAAAAATATAAGCTAAAGCAAGAAAGGGATGCGCTTTCGCGCTAGTCGCTCATCCGTAGCTTGGTCTTGACGCATGCCAAGCCATTCTTTGGGACGTAGAAAGGAAATATCCTAATTCAGTAGAGGACGTAGCTGGCGCACAAGACGAAGGAGGACAGAAGGGGTTCGGGGGAGGAGCTCTCGGCACATAGTCAGTCGGCATGGTCTTGAATGACCCATAGGCTTTGGGCTTCGATGACTGCTTAAAAGACGCAGATTGGGAAGTTGGCTATGGTCCGTCGTGCATTGTGCAGACGACTGATGGCTTACGTTGCCAAGAGGGCATTGTGAGACAAAGGAAAGGGCTGAAAAGGATGGTGCCCAGGATCTCACTATTACCTATGCATGTGCAAGAATGCGATACGGTAGAGGTCGATGTGTCATTGGGACACTTAGCGTGGTAGACCGGGCTAGAGTGCTGTTACCACTCCTCATACGGAAGAAATGCCATGATGCTCTCTTGTGGCAATTTCAGTTCCACTTCACTTCAAGGGGATGTGATGTCTGGTGTGGCGAACCGTCATCACTACTGCAGGAGAGAGCTGCAATGAGACTCGCTGCAGAAGTCGAGTTAGACGACCGCGTCCTGTTGCGTTCACGGGCGAAGACAGGACTCAAGCTTCGTAGTTAGGGCAAAGTACTGGCATGCTGCTATTGGTAGACTGATGAAGTCACAAAGGCTGAATTGGAAAAAGTCGGATACCTTCATAAGGGTTTGGCATGAGTTAGCGGGAGACTCTGTGACGGCTCACTGGTTGGTGAGAACGCTGGATGAAAACGAAGTTGCTAGAATGCTGTTTCGAAAGGGTCGTTCCAAGGGGAGGCGAACCCTCCAGTTTGCTTGACAGGGTTAATCTAGGTTGCGTTTTCTTTGTTATGTTAAGGTTAGTTATGAACCCAGAGGGCTGTGCGGAATGTTTGTGGCATGTCGAAAATGTGGGCTAAGACTCAGAGGGCTCGCAAGAATAAATAAGTGTCCATTCATACTGGTGGGTGAAAGAAGGGCTTTCTGAAAAGGCGTAGCTGCAATTGGGCTTTGGCTTGTACTTGACTTGAATCGATATTGCCTTGGTGTTGCCCGAAGGGCGAGATTTACCTTTCTCCTCCGTTAACAGACTAGGCTAAGAAAGCATAAAATCCCGATCTTCTCACCACTTTATCTTTGCTTTGAATAGCTAGACCTTCGTACTTAAGGGATGAAGTAATGGATGCAGACTAAGAAGACTTGAAAATAGGTTCAGATTTAGCATGAATAAAGAAAGGACCTGCAACGGCAGAAACTATTTAACGGAATGAAAGAGCTTAAATAGTTACTATGTTTGGAATCATAGCAGGAAAGACGAGCTAAGCTTGAAACTCCTAGGCAACAAGTCTTTGATTCGATTGATTTTAACTCTTTCGTCCAAAAACTCTAACTAGTCCATCAGCCAAGCCCTTCTCTCCTATTCGTCCAGTTCAGAAAGGAAGCTTCGAGGCATAGGACCGTGAGGTGCTTTTAGCGAAGCCGGGATTAAGGAAGTTCAGTTGAGTTTCCTGCCTCTATCTTCTAGTTATGTACCTGATAGCCCGCCCGCCTAGTCCCCTTTTTGGAGGAGTAGTGCCAGTAAGGGTAAGACTCTCATATGATCATTCCTAGTTTCCAGCCATCGATTGAGTTGCAGTCCTTTGCTCAACCAGTTACACGCCTGTTGAATTGGACTTTTTTTTTCAAGCCCTTCAAGCAGTCTTACAGCCGAGTCTTTCTTTGAGATGTAGACGCATAGGTTAGTGCTCCGCTTTCACTAGAATATTTCCTCCTGTGCTATTTTGGCATATCATCCAATTCCAGTTTTCCAGCCTTTGACTTTGAATCCCTTTCAGTGGGCAAAGTCAATCCATCAGTCAGGGGCGGAGGAAGCACTATTTCAAGTGTTCAAATTGGAAAAGCTCTTTGATCTCCCGCAGGAAGAAGAAAGAAAAGAAGCCAGCGAACTCTTAAGAGGGCAGTCTCCTTACCTCTTTTCTGCTAGCCATAGAGTTTTAGTCTTAAAGCACGCCAGCCTCGGGAGTTCCATTCTATAGTGGTCAGCCTTTCCATTCCATCTCTTGGCATTTATCTGACAACCATTGTTAGCTCTCTGCCAGCCCGTGCCAGGTCAGTCATAAGCACTAACGAAGGCTGACCACTTACTTGAAAGGGGATTCAAATAGAGCAGCTTTGATAGAAGCGATAGAAGCAGGAGGAGAGGCAGTTTCACTATATCCTGCAAGTACGTCAAAAGCAGTTCAATCAAGCTAATGTTTTCAAGCCAGTGATCAAGCTTAGTCAAATAAGGATTTTAGCTCAAAAGCTCCTTCTAAGGCTAGCCATAAAGTGAAAGAGTACTGGGCGCAGGCGAGCTAACAGTCTGGGGGCCCACCTTTTATACCATTAATAGCGTGTCTAACGAGTCTATCCGTCTAAGTCTCAGAGGAGTCGGGGACAGACCGATGTCCTTCCCTTGCAGGCATTTCGTACCTGGGGCAAGCTCCATTTCAGCCAATGCCAGTCTTAGTTCTTCTCCCTTACCTGGGAGGTTTCACATAGATTGATTACCTGGGGAGCCTCTAGTCTCTAGCCCTGTACAAGTATAGGGTCTTTCAGGCTTTATGTACTATATTAGCGTATTACCAGTTGCCTTCCCCACCCTACGGACCGACATGACCTTAAAAATAATCAAGGTCAATGCCGGCCGGAGAAAAGCTTCTTCTTGGGATCAATCAAAGGCAAACCTTGTCCTTTCAGGCCAAAGAGTGCCCTGATTCCATTGTTCACCTCTAGAGTTCACAAACTCGACCAGGTGTCGGAAAGCGGCTAACTCGAACGTTTGAGCAGGAAAAGGAGACCTAATCTTGCCAAAATGATCCTTGTTAAAAGCTTTCCACAGATGGTGGAGTGAACAAGAAAAGAAGAGGGTCAAGCTTTTCCAGCAGTCAAGCCAGATGCGGATTGAATAGCTGCGCTTACTCAACCCCGAAAAGATCGGATTTGCGCTAATGCGGATTCGATAGCGCCGTTTTCTTCCTTTACACAAGGCCATGCCTTTTATACGACAGGACCAATGGCAACTGATGAAACAAGAGAAAATGCTATTGAACCACACTCACTAATTGGCCGGCCTATCCGGTTCTATAGATTAGACTGCCAAGGTGTCTTGCTCAAAGCTTAAAGGCAAAGATCACATTCCTACTGTCAAGCTAAAGGCGAAAGATAGGGGCGCAAACGCTAAAAAGCCGTTGCGCTAACGCTATGGAGTTTGATTGCAGGGCAGGAACGAGAAGAAGAAGGCTTTTCGCTTCGCTTTCAGAGTTCAAGCTTAAGGCCTGAGGAATGCATTTGAATTCTCATTTTCATTTCAGCAACTCCCCAGACTCGAACTGGAAGGGCTCTGCTCAAGCCTATTTTCTAAAGCTAAAGTATACTTTGTAATTCCGAGTCACAGGAAAATAGGAGAATATGGAATGGAATTGATTACTAAGTCGACAGTGAAGTCAGACTCTCGGGAAGAGAAGAGAAAGTCACTGAAATAGTGTAGTTCAGAGTTTGTTTTGTAGTTGGAGTTCCTGAGCCTATAAGTGAGCAATCTATCTTCATACCTCTCCCGTTAGCTACATAGTAACCTCTTCCCTGTCTTGTCTTTCAAGAGAAGTGAAGTGGGCGAACGATAAGAAGAGTGACTTTCTCTCTTTGCTCTCCGTAATAGAATATGATTGATTAAGGAAACCCCTGCTTCTTAGAGGAAGGTATAATCCCAGGGAAGAGATATGAGGCTCTCGACCGATAGGGAGAGGAGGAAGGATTTGCTTTTGAATCTAGTTTAGTTGCAAGCGTAAGCGAAACTCAGAACTCCATTTCTAGGAAATAAAATAAGGCATTTCAACTGTTCCCCGGTCACCTATGCAATTTCCTCATCTGTGACTCTCCTACGGGAAAGATTAAGAAAAGCATATGGAAGAGAGTTCGATGTAACTTGTAGATTTCTTTCTACCTTTTATTCTTTAGCTGAGTTCTCTGTAAGCGAATGAGCTGCTCAAAACCCTTTCATTTCGTTGTTAAGGCCTCTTTCTTAAGGGGGAATACCCAAGGGAATGTTGGCAAATGAGATTTTATTTAGTAACAGATGCCTTCTCCGACATGTCTCGTATGTCAAGCTCTTTTCTAGACCTCATGTGGGAGAGGTACGATGTTACTGCTTGACCTATAAAAAGCTCTCGAGTGGGAACAGGATCTGTTACTGCTGATAGGTATGTAATCGAAGAATCTGGATCTGCGAGATATGGATATGAAAGAGGATATGCTCGAACCGGACCGCATCTCGATTTGCACATAGATAATCTGCTGGTGGACCCCCTTTCCTTTCTTTGATTCAAAACTCGGTCGAATACGTCGTTAACCTTTGTGGTGGATCGACGAGAGTGCGCCTAGCCAGGAGTGTGATTGGTGTCACCTTCCGTGCGCTAGCTGTGCCTTTGCCGGATGTTTATTCGCCCACTCCTTCACAGAGCGATGACTAAGAGTCGGGAATTCTAATTTAGTAGAGCCTGAAAGCCGCGCTTGGCTTGATTCCTACCACGGACGGGGATACGTTTCATCCATATCGCCGGCCTCACATCACATGGACGGAGATGCTTATGCTTATCATATCACGGCTTCCTAAGATGCTGGCAACTATTGCTACGGGAGCTTATTGGTGGAGCAAGAAGAGTGGAGTAATGTCCACGTGGAAATTTCTTTTTTTTCATTTGAATTAAACATCAAGAGCTTCCTCGTTTCGTACTCAACTCAATCAGTAGATCAATGATTCGAATGCGCATCCCTATCCAGTCAATAAAGAAAGATTAGGTTCGCGCTTCAGCCTTTCTTTTATTTGATTCGAAATAAAAACGAAGAAATCTCATTGTCGCGGGCAGGCCTATGTACCATCTGTATACTCGAGAGACGAGTTGACAGGAAGAGAGTAATAAAACATGGTCAGGTCATCCGGATCGTTTCATCGAGCAACAAATGGGTGGGCGACCCTTCTTGCTTGGCCGTCAAAGAGAGGATAGGAATTGGCTTCACTATCGGAGTTGCTAGCAGATCGAAATCGGAGGGAATCAGTGCCAATCAGTCACTTATACAGCCAGCCTTGGAATCAGATCAGTCATTCCAGCAAACGTAGGCTTTAAAGCCGGAGTGCGTCAGGTTGCTTCTTCGAGTCGATCCATATCAAATAGCTTGATTGGTCGAATGACCAGGAGGGGCTAAAGCCATTCACCGCCTTTTCCAAAGGATTCTCGCGTCCCCTTTCCTTCCTAAAATCTGCCTCCAGCAAGATATCGATATATGATGAAGACTCCAGTCGTCGGTGAAATCGAACCTAGGTTTCGGGGAGCTGGGCAGAAGGAAAAAGATGCCGTCTAGCTACGGATCATAGTGACCGCTATTAAAGAGCATCACGTGCGAGCTAAAAAGATCGTTTGCCCAAATGCCAAAAGCAAATGAACCAATTAACTTGAGTGAAAAGGAGGGCTTTTCCTTCTTTCATCTCAAGCTCCCGCATCACCCGATTTAGTCTTATCATCTCATCGGCAACAGCCAAGCCCATTTTGTTGAAGGGCTGGGCAAAGCTCTGAAATACTCGAAATTGTCTCCTTCTAATCGAGGCAAGGATTTATTAAATGAAAGGAAGCTTTTTTCAGGCTCTTGGCAGTTAACGAAATGTCATCTAAGAGCAGATGCCCTCCTCCTCACCGACTCTTCCACTCTAAGCTTATTACTAGGCCAAATTTCATAGTTATCCGAGATAGAAAGAAGTAGGTCGAGCTTTTAAGCCCTTAAGTTAAGGAAAGCTTTTCAGTTTTGAAGCTAATCTTAATCTATGTAAAGAAAATCCGGTGCCAATTCGGTAGCAACTACTATCAGGTTCAAGCCTAAAAAGCAAGGGAAAGGGAACAACTCTAGACTTCCTCCTCGTAAATTCTTATGTTATGTCAGTTCCTTGCAAACAGAACAGCGGATCCGTTCTTGTCTTAACATGGTTGTGGAATGTCGCATATCCGGTCTTACCCATATAGTATAGTCAATTTAATATGTATGTCGCAGAGGAACTGTATAACAAGAATATATTGCATCTAGGCTTTCCTTCTTTTCTTCTCATGTTTGTCTGACTGGTGTGAATGGAATATTAAACAACTTAGAGTCCCGTTACTACATACCTACTTCAATAGCCGAGCAAGGTCAGTCAATTCTTTCTTTTAGGAAAGTGTTGGAGGACGGGGAGCGAAGGAAGTAACATCCGGATTCTATTCATTTTGATTGAACGAACACGGTAGCAACAAAGGAAGTGGTAGCAGTTTATTAAGTAGAGTCGTTAGCTGGGAACTCTTATTTTATTTCATAAGCTGCTGCTAACAAGACGGTTGGTGAGACTGACTCTCTTTTAGCATAGCACGAACTAGGAAGAGTCTGTCGAAGCCATGCAATTAGACTGATGAAAAGTGCTTCTCTCCCGCACCCAAAAAGGCGTTAAGGCTTTCTGACTCGCGGAAACACTTCCCTACTATTCGGCCCCGCATAATTATTTGACTCATGGCGCTTCTTAGCCAAATAAGTACGTTTTCACTTCCTAGCAAAACTAGATACATAAGGAACCATGCAGTTCGATCTTCTTTTCTTTTTTTAAAGAATTTCTTCATAAAAAAATCTAGCAACAGGCTAATTCAGTCACTTGCGCCTATAAAATAAAAAAAGTCAAGTGTCGATCTAGTTTGATGCGAATCCTGCTCTTTAAGGTCCCAGTCTCAAATCGGATCTAAAAAGTCTGTTATATTAATATAAAGATAAAAGTATTGACTAACTCTTATATACCAAAAAAAAGAATCCACACACACAAGACTCGACAAAAGATCTCAGAGTGAGCTGCTCGGTGAGGAATTTCGCTATGCCACCCGGCTGTAAGTACTGATGAATACATTTCTGATTATTTTCCATAAAAGTTGTACGCTATTTTTTATCCCAAACCAAATGGTCCAAAGTGTATGACTCAGGCGGCGTCTTTTCTCCCACCTGTTATTCCTTCACTCCAAACTGCTTATGAAATCAGTAGTATCTACTGTTGTTTCCCAAAACCTACTAAATACACACTCATTTCTATGAAGGGAAACTCAATGGCTTTGAGTTATGGGTTTTACTTTTTTTTTGCATTTTGCATCTTCCATGACAGAATGATCGTTTCTTTTAGGGATGTTTTTCTCTCATTGGAATTTCAATGCAGGGTAATCAAGGAGGCAAACAGAAAGGCACTCGCGAGGAAATAGGTGGCAATACACAACTAATAAAATGGTAGACCAATATGAAAGAGAAGAGGGAGGAGTGAGAAAAGAGAAGGTCACATGCTTCTACACAATTTAGAAGCAATTTTTATTTTCAAATTGTACAATTTTAAATTCAGGTACATAAGTAAAGTATAAAGTTGCAGGAACAAATACCCTACAGAAATGTAAAACAAACTCGACTAAAAATTACACCTTGTTTTGTAAAAACCCTAAGGGTTTAATTATCTCCCGCCAATCCAAAATATTGCAATGCGAATAATTCGAAAGTCATGAGATTAGAGATCAGTTTCATTACATTACAGTAAATATTTGCCCCAGGTTTAGGAGCGAGCAGGGAAGAATATTACATCAATTCCATAATTTGTGTACTGCACTCTGCGTGCGAGTTCTACATTTTTTCAAGGATGTCACCTCTCATGAATAGGAATGTGTTTGATCAACTGGCCATGTTCATTCATCACAGAGTGATCTATGACCTGCCCAGCTCCTATTACCAATTACTAATAGAAAGTAAACAAAGAAGTGTTTACTTAATTTTATTTGCGAATTAACTAAGAGTGGTACAAAATACATAATTGAAGACCTCTTCTGCATTATAACCAAAAAATAAATGCCAGCATTACATGGATTGGTGCCGAGGAAAAAGAACCTCTCTTTTTTTTGGGGAGCCTGCGGGATGAAACAGCAATATTTTGACAATATTGCAAATATGGAAACAAAGGCCAACTTTAAAATAACAACCAGCCTCCAATTATCCTCCAGATTGAAAATTCCACAATGAAGAACATCAATTAGGGAGAAGGACAAGATGGAAGTCGAAAAATCCAGGATCCATCGTTGACACCCACATCCTGTGGTATCGTTCTTCCCCTACAGCTCCCCTAGTCCATAAATTCAAATCGCCGTTAGGAATCGCCAAGAGGCGGACAAAGCTAATAAAATGGGTCCAACAAAAATTGAATTTAGAAGGAAAACAAACAGGCACTAACTTCCAAGCATCAAATTGTAACAAACCCTTTTGTAGACACAAATTATTAGGTGTCTCTAATTTCCAATATGGGAATACTAGTACTAGACAACAAAAATTGTCACGTGTCGACCATGACAATCACCAAAAGATCATTCTGCGTAAGCTTTCATAGTTGTTCAAAGTGCATAATTGTGGAATGTTAAAACCTAAAGCAAGCTAATCCACCCTTGTAAGTGCTTCTATTAAAGGGTAAAAGCAAGTATCTTGAGGACACCGGAGAGAGAGCATTTATCACCCCCAATTAAATATTTCCAATTCCTTCAAAAAACAAGAATTAAACGATTTTTGTATTTATCATATCAATAAATACTATCTAGTTTTGTTTTCTGCACCAATGTCCTCAAGGCACCTATAGCGTTTGCCTGTATGCATTAGAAATCCACTTGTAACCCACCCCACCCTACAACAACACACATATGCACCCGCAACCAAGGGGGGGGGGGAGAGAGAGAGAGAGTACCAAGTTCACTAGATTGTTGTCCTTCTTAAATGTTGCCTAACAACGAGGATTCCTAGAGGGACAAAAAGTCAATCTCGTCTGAGCTTTCCTCGTATATCACGTAGTTGGCATCTTGACCATCCTCATTGCCACTTCCCTGATCACTATTGTAGCTGCTATCAGATGTACTCATAAAAACTGATCCATCTGACGTGTGGCTACTCAATTGTGAGGGCAGACTTATCTCACTGTTCATATCAGCATCAAATGTCTCCATATAACTGCGAGACAATCCGGAAACACAATTGGTGACCATTATAGAATGAAATAAAAAAATCCCTCCACCTGCAATAAATTAAGGGCATCAGAACCTAAAAATACACAAACTGAAAACTATCTAACCTTCCTTCTGCTGATGGATATTCTGCCACCAGACACATATCAGGCCTCGTTTCCAAAACCTGTTTTATAGGCATAATACTATCCAACCCCAAATTTGTAAATAAATAAAGAATAAAAATAAGTCATTTAAAAAGTCAAAGTAATTCAAGGAACTCATCATATGTGATAACCATTACCTAGAGTTGTAGCACCTGTGATACCAGTCAGCCTCAGATGCTAAACCTTCCCTATTTGATATGTCCTGTTTAAAGGTAAAAGTGACAACAAGAATCAAAATTGAGAGTCAAGCTGAAACATCACTCTTATTTTATAGTAAGGTAAAATATATCTATATACCCACAAGATGTACAAGAAATTTGAAATCTCCAGCAAGAATTGCAGTCAACAGCCTCGCGACTTCCATCTGCACATGAAGTATTAATGTTTCAGAGGTAACTGAGTGAAAAGAGAAAAAGGTAGAAATGTATTACAGACATTACCTCTTTGAGATGCATGCAATCCCTTAAAATTAAGACCTCGAGTAAATTTCCCCCATTGCAGCTTCCAAGGTTTCTGAAAAAATAGGTTTTAGTATTTTTTTAATCAATCCCACTAGATGGACAGAATGTAAAGGCTCTTGCAAAGCCTTGTTAGAAACAACTGACCTTAGGAAGTTACCAGTGATTGAATAGGATGTTGAAAAGTCAACATATTTCAGTTTCCTAAATCCCTGCACATTTAGTTTAGAATTAATAACTATGAGAACATGCGACTTTCCTTTTACTTTGATGAAAAGGAAAAGTTAGGATAATGCTATCTAATTTAAAATTAATTGTCCAAACTCCAAAACAAAATGGTAGCTTCCAATCACACATCAATGGAATATTAATATAATCCTGCCGCCATTTTTCCTTTTAGATATCGCAATGACCACCAATATGTAGGGCATAATATTGCAAAATTATTATTCAGAAAATCAAATTTGCCCACCAGTAATTTGATAATCACAATGAAATAAATAGATTTAAGCTCATACACATTATAAAACATCCACATATCTCAACACTCCATGATAAAAGATACGTTACAGGCTGCAAAAGTTCACACAAATGCCTCTAACTTGAGCACAAGATAGTTTTTGGGTGTAAAAGGTGCAGACAATAAAAAAAATATAAAAAAAAGAGTCAAGTTTACAATTTCCAACTAAAGTAAAATGCAGAAACTGAATATAGAAGATAGAGTTAAACATGAATCTTTTAATGAACAAAATTAATAAAAAAATTCACTGGACTAACAAGAGCAAGTGGGTGCATACTGCAAAGTGTAAAATATGCTAAAATAAGAATCTGAAACATAGTACATTGAAAATTGCAACTTTCATGAAAACATACCTTAACCAATACGCGAACTTTGCAATCATGTAGTTTAAACCCTCTAAGGGATAAAGAAGTTAGATGAGGACAATTGTTTACTAGCTCAAAACAGGTTTGTGCTTTCAAGCTGTCATCTCTACCTGAAAATCAAAAAGAGATAAGTAGAGATATCAAAAGCCCTAAAAGGTAACATTAGCTGAGAAAATAAGTTACCTGTTTTAGAAGACTCAAAAAACAAACGCTCTATCAAGTGGCAGTTTGCACTTACTGACATTAGTGTTTGTCTCAGCTCAACATGGCTAGCATATCAGGAAAAAAGAAGGAAAGAAAAGGACCATCAACAAACACTATTTAGAAATGATCTTCTATTTCAAAAGAAACAAATTAGTGAAAAAAAGAAGACAGACACAGATACACATTAAATGCTAATCACATGTTCACACCAGAGTTTAAAAGAATAAAATCGACCATGTTTGTAGTCAAACTTACAGCAGAAAGGATTCCCATTATTCCCATCCTAACTATGGCAGATGGAATTTAAAATAGTGCATATTCCAGATCATAAGAAATTAATTTGAGTTTCATAATCTTCATGTTTAAGGACTTTCAAAAGGTTCACGTGATTTTTGGGACTCTAGGAGTAATACAGAAAATTGATGAGGAATTACGGGAAAATAGTAAATTCCTTTAAAGAATTATTGGAAAAAAAGTGAAATTTTGATTGGCCTCTAGGCACAACAAGGCATTTAAAAAAATCTTAGAAAGTAGATTTAGGCCTAAATCAACCCTAGAAAATTGGCTTGCAAAGTGAAATTTATACCACTTATGCTATAATTTGGTCATATCTCTAGTAGACCCCATCACACCAAGGACTGGAAATGTCTAGGAATTAGATATTTGTGAGTGGTCCAATAGCAAGTGATCTAATAGGCCTAACAAACCTTACTAATATAGGCTACGATATTATCTTAGAAAATAGATTTAGACCTAACTCAACCTTACAAAACTAACTAACTTGCAAGATGAGATTTATACGCACTTATATACTATAATTTTATCATATGTCTAATAACGTGGGATCTCTAGACATAATTGTGGAGATGGACGCATGTATAAAGGGATAAGAGAAGCATTATAACAAAAAAGCTCACTGGATTCAGTACATGAAAAGTGATTGCATTCTAGAAGTAGTAACATTATCTCATGGAGTGGGCACTTCATCTACATCATCCTTACAAACTGAAGGATTTTAAAATTTCTAACAGACATTAATGTGACCAGACCAACACAAATGGACCTCCAAAACCTTAGGTATTTTAGTTTTGAAAATTATCCTGAAATGACAACCAGATAGCCAATGCACTTTTATGGAACACGACTTCTGCTAGTACCATTTCATAATTGAATGGGAGCAAGTGAAAGAAGTTCCGACTAATTCCGGTTTGCATCAGTTCATATGAGAACTGATTGCACGACCCCAAAGCTCATCCAGGTTATGCTTTGAAGATGGTAGGCTATTTTATAAAGGACAGATTAGTTATTCCAAGGACTTCTGCTAGAACTCCTAGCCTGCTATCAGAATTCACAAATCAGCCATAGGATTAAGAGGACAGTTAGGCCTATTCCGAAATCAAACATGTAAGAGAATATCTGGGGTGATTTAATTGGAAGGAATGAAGAAAGATTCCAGCAGTTTATAGTCAAATGTGAAGTACACAAGAGAAATAAGAATCAAAATCAGTACCCCACCTGTCTTCTGCACCAAACGATTGCCTATTCAGACCCAAATGTAGAGTGAAGTCACCATGGATTTCATCAATGGTCAATCCAAGGCAACGAGAAAGGATAACACCTTAGCATGGAGTGTAGACTTCCTAAATATGCCCAGTTTAGGCTTTAGGTCATCCTTTCTCATCTAAGAAGACAGCCCACATTTTTATATCTGACATAGTAAAGCACCATGTGTTCCCTAGTTCTATTATTATCAAACAGGGACCAAATCTTGCCCAAACCTTTCTATTAAAAGTTATTCAAACGATTTGAAACTAAACTCAATAACAGCTATGCTTGCTTAGCCTCCAAAAGAGGTAAACAGAGGTTTGGACTTTTGAGGTATTTCACAAGGTAGAAGCAGTGGCCCCAATCATTCAAATGGAATGAATGTGGGTTCAACAAAAATGACGCCCTTTAGAGACTTGTATGGAAGGGAACCAGCCTTGCCTTTTATAGGGAGTACATTTCCCTTGAACATGGACATGTAAACCAGCCCTCCAGACTCTGCTACAAGGGACTCAATTTTGGACGAGTTTAAACATAATTAACACCAAGTTAATGTTGCACTATACTGCTACAAGGATTACATCAAGCTCTGCATGGGCCATAATATTGCACGACCAAAGAGCAAATCAGTCCAAGATTGAATGGGCCATATCACATGATCTATATTTCATCTCATTTGATTGAACAAGGCTTTATCAGGCTCATATAGTCCTCTGCCATTGCCCAAAGTATTGACAGACAATTGGGAAATGCAGGCACAACCTCAATTTTTTTTGAACTTTTGACACACTGCTCATGTGGAAAATGACTTGCTCGCACAACATGACGACATTAGAATTATTCATAGTGTATCACTATCTACCTCTAGATCACTTCAAAGGTCTACTGAAAGTATGTCTCACTGTCTTCTAATCATTTTTCGTTCTACTCCAGGTCAAATTCAACCAGAATACCCAGCCTGAATATGGCAGATCACAGATGGATTTTAAAATGGTACATACACCAGATTGTATGGAAGTGCACTGATCATAGAAAAAGAGATCCACTTTCTTCATGTTTAACACATTTTAACCAATGACATTCTCATATGCATTATCCACTGGCAGTGAGAAAATGCTTATAACAAAAAGAAGGGAAAGAACAAGAGTTGAAGTAAATAGACTTACAGCCCAACAATTTCCAAATCAAGGAGAGATGGGCATGCTGACAATGCTGCACCAAGGGATGCATTATCCATTCTCTCAATATTATACAAGTGCAACTTTCTTAAAAGAGCCCTACAAAAACAAAATATAAAAGTCCATTTAAAACACATCACCCAAACACACTGAATATTTAATAAGTCAATGAAAAAAGAAATACCCTGGGGCGCCACCATCACCACTTAAAGGGCTTAAACAGCATCTTGTGAGAATGGATGACTCCCTCCCCTGTCGAGATCTCTTATCATTCCATGAAAAGTTTGATACTTCTACAATAGCATTTCTGATGGTACAAACAAATGGTGGACAAGATCCAAGTGAAGTAGTAGCACCAGGAACAACACCAAGCTTAAGAGACCTTATTAACAGAATTATAATATGTGAGAATATAATAACGCAAGAAAAGATAGATCACATTGTAACGCAGGACCGAGAAATTAACACAAGGTAAAATAATGAGAACGGTTATTTTTTATGGTTGAAAGCTAACAAAGTTTACATGGTAATATTCACTTAAAATGATGAAACTAGTTGCACAAATTCTAATAGAAGCTAATAAAAGATGAGAGTCATTAATGAAATGTAAGCACCCAACCAGATGAGCCAGACCAACCAAACAAATAATCAATATGCAACTAAATAGCCCCCCTCCCCTTTCCTTTTCTCCCCTTTTTTCCCCTTTTGCACTGTCACAAAGCATTCACCAAAAGCACCAGTTGGCAGTAAAATGAAGTTTCCTCCGGAGCAAAAACTATATATAGCACGGAAAGGACATTTCAAACCTTAGTGCCTTTCCAGCTCGCTGAATCATCGTGGCAACTACTGCATTGTTAACCTTCGGAACAAGTGTTGTCAAATCAAGATTTGCATAGCACAGAGGATCTTTAGAACATTTGCTAAACATTGAACAAGTAGCTGATGCATAGCACAGGCTCTGGGTATCAAGCATTGAGAACACCTGTGTATGGGAGTCAAAATCAGTACTCAAGAGAACTTACCAATTACTTCATGGACACATTTAAAACTCTTAGAAATTGGTCTTAGGACTCAAAACTATAAATCAGCTCGTAAAATGAGGACTGACCAAAATTT
This sequence comes from Phaseolus lunatus, assembly GCA_013389735.1. Classification (NCBI taxonomy): domain Eukaryota; kingdom Viridiplantae; phylum Streptophyta; class Magnoliopsida; order Fabales; family Fabaceae; genus Phaseolus; species Phaseolus lunatus. Next base: position 36,412,079 of record CM023857.1, on the reverse strand, counting down.
ATAAGCTCTCTTTAAGCCATTCTCTCGATGAAAGATTAACACATCCGCAAATATGCTGCAATTCGCAGCCCCCAAACAGACCACAACTATGATGAATTAGGGGTAACCGGAATTAAGGTGTCTTTCCAACAAAACAATGATTAATTTCCAATAATAATTGAAATGTTGGCCTTTCTTCAAAAATACTATAAAAACACGTCAAACATGTATAGCCATCGTTTGTGCAAAATGCAACTGCAGTCCATAAACTCGTGATGCATGTTCCACCGCAGGTACTTTTATGCATAATCCTCGTATTCAGATACTCGGAAAACTCGGATCCAATTATATTCAGCAAAATCATTTGCACTCTCAAACTACACATGCATAATATAAAGAAAAAACTTCACTATGAGAAAGGGGGGAAATAACGAAAATCAGCACTCTTTAACTACACATCCACCAATTATTAAGCATACCGACACGAAAGGCAAAACAAGAATCTACAGAAAGGGAAACAGAGGAAAGGTAGTAACATTCTACGCGTAGCATAGCATGATTACATTAATACTGAAATAATAAGAAAAGGAAAAGGAACTCCGGAAGAAGAGGAGGGAAGCGAAAGTGACCTTGATGGTGAGGTCGGGAGGGAGGGGCCAGGCGAGGGAATTGTGGTTAGAAGCGCGTTTCCGAGAAGAGTGTTTGGCGGCGTCAAGGAGGAGAGAACCCATTTTGAGGGCGCGATCGATAAGATCGGAGTCGGAGGGGGCCGATTGTAGAAGCCTCTCGAAGGAGAGATCGAGAGAGAGAGAAGGGAGGTCGGAGAGGGAGAGAAACGCGTCTAGAAGACGCTCTACATCGCTCAGCTTCTCCACTCTAGGGTTTTGCGACGGACACGGACGCTTCGCCATTGACGATGACGCTGATGACGCACTCACACTGTGAAGGACAACGGAATCCATACCCAGGGCCAAGAGTGAGAGAGAGTGAGTGGTTTGGTTTGGTTTGTTCACATTCACACGACCCTCACCCTCTCTGATTCTGTGCCTATGGCTATGTACCGCAGATAGATCCTATGCGTTTCAGTGCCGGTGCCTGTCGCCTTAGCGCCACGTGGACCATCCATTGGTTCACCACCCTCCATCTGTTCAAAACCATTATTTTTAAATTTTTTTTTCTTATATTACCTTTTCCTCGCCTCTGTTAGTTCTTTCTCGGACAACGTTTTTTTATATTGTTATTTACCCTCCTCTCCTTCGACGTGACATATAATCCACGTCACTTCACTCCCATTGGTTTACTACCCATGCCCAATCAAAATTATTTCTTCGTTACGCACCTCCTAATCAAACTCTGACAGCTACAGATTATATAAAACTGAATGTGGCATTATTTTGTTTTTTTATTACGCCTACAATCTTCTGTGCTTTCTGACAGCTGTTTAAAAAAATAAGCTACTTTAAAACATTATACAAAACGACAAATCTTCTCCGTCTTTCTTTTATGTTACTCAAAAACCAATTGGATGCTTGAAAAGAAATAATTAAGATACATTTTAATTATTCTATGCAATACTTGTATAATTTAGTCTCTATTTTTACAAAATAGCTATCCAAATAAATAAATTAATCTTTCAGACAAAGCAAAAATATTTACTAACGAGATTCAGGCAGCAGAGCCCGAAAAACCAAGAGGATGAAGAAGCCCAACCGCGATGCTCGTTGATACGGTACAAAAACGATGGATGCTGATTTAAAAAAACATTAAAACAACATCGGAATATTTTACATGTTTTCGCCATAAAAAACCGATCGTAGGAAGGATGGTAGCAATTGGACATCCATAGTATCCATCATATGATGATGTCGTTTCAGCAAAGATAGATGAACTAGCTGTCTCTTGGAGCAGGCATTATCCTAAACCTCTCCTCAGATGTCTGGTTGACCCCACTAAATCTCTCTTCTGCTAGAAGAGACTGTAAATCACTGCCATTTGCCAAACTGTTAAACTCGACTGCTTTAGACGGCAATGTCGGATAACGCCGTTGGCAAAATGTCATTAACCTCTTCACGGATTGCAAGTACTTGCGAGTGGTTTCGTCATTCATGATGTGAGCAACACTATTAGTGTAGATCTTTTCACGGGCAGATCTTTCATGAATACCAACCATAGTGACTCCAATAGGCCAGGGTGCATTCCCGATGGCCAGCTTGATATACTGGTCCATTGCAGCCAAATAATCTCGCTTCATACAGCATTCAACCACCACCAACAGCGCCTGTCGAATGTCATCAGGAAGAACCTGAAAATAGAACACACCGCATACATTTCCATTGGTTAAATGCTTCAGAAAACGTGCAAAACTGACACATTGCCTTGTCAACAATAAAACTTTATGATTACTGCTCAGTCAATATCCATTACTTAAACAGTATGTCCCAATTTCAAGTTTTCAACAATAAAAAACATCCTTAAGTTGGGTACATTAATCCATCAATTCAAACAGACTACTCCTAGGAGAATGTTTACATCAGATTATTTTGGAGGCAAATATGTTTTCCTCTTGGGAGCTTCTTGAAAATACTTTTGGGGAAAAAATATAGATTATTTCCTTAAAAAAAGCTTTCCAAACATGCAGCAAAACTACAAAACAAAAGCTACTAAAGATATACAGTAAAATCCATTAACACGCTTATAATTGATGCATAAAGGATTGGTCAATCCTAAGAAGTAATGAACTCTATTTATTGGCACTGCTCAGCACCACAAGCAGCCATATTCATCACGAAATCTCCAAAAATTATTTTGCTGGACAGTAATATGATGATGTCCAAAAAAATGAAAGAATATGGTGAAATTAAATTAAATTGGTACAAAAAGAACAAAATAAATTAGTTCAAAATTAGCAAGTGTCTGAAGTAGGAAGTCTAAAGAAGAAAGAAAGAATGGAATGCAGGAAAAAGATAACTAACCCACTATAAGTATGACCTAACTAGTGCTTATAAGGTTTGTCCAGTCATCACCTTACAAGTCAATTTTGTAAGGATGAATTAGGCACTACACCCAATTTAAGAGAAAGTGTGGAACGGTCAAGGAAGAAGAGTGTCAAATCCTATTATGTTTCTGGAGCTAAAGGGGCAATAGAAAATACGGAGAAATCAGATTTTTTACCCAAATAAAAACTTAACATTGTTTCAGAGGAAAAATTGGGGTTTTGAAACCCATACCAAGGTAGCACCAAAACATAGCTCTCAAAAACCTGCTATTTGGACAATTATTTGAATCCTGTAGCAGCCTAGGGCCACTACTCCATTGTAGCGTTACTGCCACTGTGCAGAATCACACACATACCATCAGAATGGAATTACACTCCTACCAGTCCTACGGTCCTACCAATCCAAAAATCATAGTAGAATATATAATTCCACCACACTCTCGCCTGCACCTAGGTGACATGCATATACTTCACTGAAGACATGATGACAACAGCTTACTTTCCCGTCTCTCTTCATTGAAATTGCATTATACTTCAGAATGTTCTATTTGGTAGAGTTATTCTGTCAAACATTTTAACAGATAACAATATCATCCAATCACAAAACCAATATCAATTACACAAGGGTCGTCAAAACGCACGCACAACCAGTCAACAAAATCCAAAGAAAGCATATAAAAAAACCAAGATGCAAGAAAACTCACCTTCTTCCTACAAAACTTGAATAGCGGATTCAAGTACCGCGCACACTGCTTAAACGTAGCAACCATGGACTTCCCCTTAGCCGTGCGCTTCTCCGACTCAGGCTTCTCGTGCAACTCCTGCTTCCACTCGTTCAGGAGTTTCTTAAAAAACACCAGAATCTTATCCTCGTCGCACAGATCTTCAAAATTCGCCTTCATACGCTTCAAATCTTTATCCGCATCGGCGCCACTAGAGCCTCCCTCGCTCAAGTCGTCGTCACCACCTCCACCCTCGCGGTCCTCGGCGGCGCCGTCATCGGGCTTCTGGCGCTTCCTCTCGCCAATGATCCCGGTCTTCTGGCGCTTCCGGAGCTCAGCGATGTCGCGCAGAAAGTCGTTGGTCTGCCCCTCGGTCATGTCGCTGTCCACCTCAAACACGCCAGCTTTGAGAACGTGCTTCAGGCGGTCCAGCCTGGCATCGTCGTCCTCCCCGAAGAGCGTGACCGCCTGCTTCAGGAAGCGGAGGCGACGGATGACCTCGGGTTTCGGGAGGACGAGATTGTCGATGTTTTGTTCGCCGGTGAGGGAGGTGGAGGCGGCAGCGACGGCGGAGGAAGATGGGGCGGAGGCGGTGGTCGAGGAGGTGGGGGCGGCGGTGGCAGCGTCGGAGGACGTTGCCTGGCGCTTTTGCGACTTGGCTTCCAATTCGCGCTTCTCTTGCTCGCGGAGTTTCTGGAGTTCCTTTTGTTGGATCTCGGAGCGCTTGAAGAATTTCTTGCCGCCTGCGTCTTGCGCCAGAGATTGGCGCTTCTTGAGAAGCTCTTGCTTCAGAAGATCCATCTAGGGTTTGTGATGACGCCGTTTTGGGAGAAAGATCAAAGGGATTTGGGTCATAATTATAAATCTGTGACATTTATATGTAATATTTTAATCTTTAACAACTTATAATTGAAATTAAATTTCAAAATTATTAATCCATAACAATTATCTATAATATTTGATAAGTGATTCAAAATTTATTTCGTATTCAAATCAAACAAAGAAATAATAATTATTGTTTACTTACTGTTACTAACTTTGTAGTATAATATATTATTTTATGTAAGGCTAAATATTTATTTCTAGATTACGAATTATTAAGTTAATAGAAAAATAAACTACATATAAAAGAATAATATATATATATATATAAAAGGGAATAAACTTATACATATATATAGTTATAAAATAATTAATTGAAGGTTTATTTCCTTTATAAAATGTATAAATTTATTCCCTTTACAAGTTTTTTTTTTTAATTAATGGTTATCCTCAAATGTTTAATACATGATAGATTTCATAAATGAACTTTTACAATAAATAAGTTAATTTTGCTAACTAGTTTCATGGTTAGACAATCATTTTATTAATTTTTTATGCATCTAACATTATATTCTTTCAAGACTAAAAAGCTATTCTACTTATAATTCTATAAATTTTACTATATAAATTATTTATATAATTTTATAATTTACACTATTTTATTATCTATACCTATAAAGAGATTTCTCATTTACAATTATTTTTATATACATTTTTTATTTTATCTTTATGTTAATATTTTATTTTATTATTTTACAGATATCTATATCTGTATATAAATGGAATTTCCATTATAATTACTAGCGGGAGCATAGACGCTCTCGCGCTTGTGTATCTGCATTTTTTATTGCAACCATTGGTGCAAGACATAAGAACCCTTTTAAGTTTCTACTAGATGGGTTTTTTAAGAGAACAATACGGCATGGTTTGGTGGTGCCTTGTTGGACATCTCAGGTTCAAATCCTTGGTCAAGGTGCAATTGGGGGATTCCTGTGCCGTTGTGGTTGGAACTCAATCGGCGAGGAGTTTATCAGGAAGGAGTTTATCGTAGTGGAGTTTATCGTGTGGAAGTTTATCGTGTGGGGTTTATTAGGGAAGAGTATATCGAGGAGGAGTTTATCGTGGTGGAGTTTATCATGATGAATTTTATCGTGATGGAGTTTATCGGTAGGAGTTTATCGTGGTGGACTTTATCTTGGAGGAGGTTATCGTGGTAGAGTCTATCGTGATGGAGTTTATCGTGGGTGAGTTTATCGTTATGGAGTTTATCGTGCGTGAGTTTATCGTTGGTGAGTCTATCATGGGTTAGTTTATCGTGTGTGAGTTTATTGTTATGGAGTTTATCGTTGGTGAGTATATTGTGTATGAGTTTATCGTGGGTGAGTTTATCGTGGTTGAGTTTATCATTGGGGAGTTAATCGTGCGTGAGTTTATCGTGAGTCAGTTTATCCTGGGTAAGGTTATTGTGGGTGAGGTTATCGTGGGTGAGTCTATCGTGAGTGAGTCTATCGTGGGTGAGCTTATCATGGGTAAGTTTATCTTGGGTGAGTTTATCATGGGTGAGTTTATCGTCGGTGAGTTTGTCATGGGTGACTTTATCGTGGGTGAAATTATCATTCGTGAGTTTATCGTGGATGAGTTTATTGTGGGTGATGTTATTGTGGGTGAGTTTATCGTTGGTGAGTTTATCATGGGTGACTTTGTCGTGGGTGAGTTTATCGTGGGTGAGGTTATCACAAGTGAGTTTCTCGTGGGTGAGGTTATCGTGGGTAAGCTTATCGTGGGTGAGTTTTACATGGGTAAATTTATTGTTGTGAGTCTATCGTGGGTGAGGTTATCGTGGGTGAGTTTATCGTGGGTGAGGTTATCATGGATGAGTTTATCATGAGTGAGTTTGTCGTGGGTGAGCTTATCGTGGGTGAGTGTATCGTGGGTGATGTTATCGTGAGTGAGTTTATCGTAGGTGAATTTATCATGGGTGACTTTGTCGTGGGTGAGTTGATCATTGGTGAGTTTATCGTGGGTGAGTTTATCATGTGTGACTTTACTTTATCGATTGTGACTTTATCGTGGGTGAGTTTATTGTATGTTAGGTTATCCTGGGTGAGTTTATCGTGGGTGAGTTTATCGTAGGTGAGTTTATCGTGGGTGAGTTTCTTATGGGTTAGTTTATCGTGGGTGAGATTATCGTGAGTGATATTATTGTGGGTGGGGTTATCGTGGGTGACTTTATCGTAGGTGACTTTATCGTGGGTGAGTTATCTCACCCTCGATAAACTTACTGTACTGGCCAAACCTTGGGCCTCGGCTCTAGTGGACATCGGCACCGGTAGACATCGGCTGCAGTGGACATCAACACCGGTAGACATCGCCTCCAATGGACATCGGCACCAGTAAGATGGGCCACATAAGTGGGGCCCTAGAGAACATACATATTAAATCCTATGTGAATGAAGACCTATTTCGCGGAAAGTCCATGCGTGTGGTGTGTATAGTATTCAGGTCTAACATGAGTAAGGTATTTCCTGGAGGCGCCAAAGCCCAAGAGTGCCAGGGTTTCCAGGGAAGGCTGCATGCATGGCACATGGAAAATTAGGGCACCCACAAAACAGATGGATTCCGCAGCAAGTGGAGCATGAGTTGTTACCCTAGCGGCCATACTGTTAAGAATACGCACTCCATAAGAGGAAAGTCCCGTGCGCTGCGCTAAGTTTGTGCAACATGCATAGGATGCCTTGATAGGTAACCCTAATTCCACTTAAGGAAAGATTCTCGTGGGATAAAGGGGTTGACCTAGATACAACCTATAAAAAGGGTGGTAAGAACCCTAGAAAGACACACCATTATAAGCTTGAATTATCTTACTTAATCGTTGTTTCTTAGCCTAATACTAATTTGATCGTCGGAGTGCAATCAATAGGTATGGCCACCTTTGTTTCAACGGAGCCGCTTTCTAGAGTCTGAAAGAAGCATAGAATCTGCCAAAGTGGGAGGAGCCACCGCTTGTCTTGAAGTCAACGACGACTAGGTCAACCAGCAAGAACATTTGGCCCATCGTGGGGCCCGATAAAACTAGGTCCCATCCACAATTGTGATAAGAGCTATCAGACGATATGAGGAAAACTAGGTAAGGCGTTGCTGGAAGGGAGGAGGACGACCATGTCACCATGCAGGAACTCATGGAGACTATCCACAACCTTCAGTAGGCATTTGCAGCGTCCAAGGCTGACCAGGAAAGGGTTTTGGCTGAGGTTCGTGCCGAACAGACCTTCAGACAGGATCAATTCAAGGTCAAACTGGATGCATCGTTGGCAACCAATGAAGAATTGCGCAGGGCCAACGAGGAGCTACGAAAAGTGATGAGGGAACGTGCAACAGGAGAGCCAGGTTCGCCCACCCTAATTAGGGCTCGCCCCATGCCTTTTTCCCAGGCGATCATGGAGGCGGTAATACCAGCAACATTCATGGTCCCAAAAATCACCTTTACAGGTATAGAGGATCCAAAGGCTCACATCACGGCCTTCCACACACAGATGATGATCTCGGGAGGAACCAATGCCATGCACTGTAAGTTGTTTATGGGAACATTTTCAGGAACGAGATAAAGGACGTACCTTTAAATGAATGCACTTCGGGAGGACGAGGTATGGAGATGAAGAAGGTGTAGAGAGTTTGAAGGGAGGCGCAGATTTTGTGAAGAGTAATGAAACACTGGGAAACACTTGAGTTCTCGAAATGTTATTGTATTAGGGAAGCGTAAGCAGCAATGCTTTTCAGCCACTAATCTGGCCACGTGAACGTCCCAGAAAAAGTATGGTGCGATTTCACCTTGAGGTACTATGCACGTCCCATCACACATTGCCACGTAGGTTGCTAAGGCAAACAGTTAGGTTTTTCACTGAAGCTAACTCCAGCTCAAGCCTGGGGGGCCTGTGTACTACCCAGACCTCGAGCCTTAGCTCTAGTGGACATCAACACTGGTAGACATTGGATGTAGTGGACATCGGCAATGGTAGACATCGGCTCCAGTGGACATCGGCACCAGTAGACATTGACACCAGTGATCTGGTCGGTATGATGGGCCACATAAGTGGGTCCCTAGAGAACATACATATTAAATCCTATGTGAATGAAGGCCTATTTCGCGGAAAGTCCATGCGTGTGATGTGTATAGTATTCAGGTCTAACACGAGTAAGGTATTTCCTGGAGGCACCAAAGCCCAAGAGTGTCAGGGTTTCCAGGAAAGGCTGCATGCATGGCACGTGGAAAATTAGGGCACCCACAAAACAGATGGATTTCGTAGCAAGTGAAGCACGAGTTGTTACCCTAGTGGCCATACTGTTAAAACTACGCAGTCCTATGCGACGGCTGCGCTAAGTTTGTGCAACACGCACAGGATGCCTTGATAGGTAACCCTAATTCCAGTTAAGGAAAGATTCTCGTGGGATAAAGGGGTTGACCTAGATACAGCCTATAAAAAGGGTGGTAAGAACCCTAAAAAGACACACCATTCTATGCTCGAATTATCTTACTTACTCATTGTTTCTTAGCACAGTACTGACTTGATTGTCAGAGTGCAGTCAATCGGTAGGGCCACCTTTGTTTCAACGAAGCCGCTTTCCAGAGTCCGAAAGAAGCATAGAATCTGCCAGAGTGGGAGGAGTCACCGCCTGCCTTGAAGTCAACGACGACTAGGTCAACCGGCAAGAACACTTACCAATGATAACCTAACCCACGATAACCTCACCCATGATAAACCTACCCACGATAAAGTCACCAATGAGAAACTCATCGACGATAACCTCACCAAGATAAACTCCAAAACGATAAATTCACCAACGATAAACTCACCCACGATAACTCACCCATGATAAGCTCACCCAGGAAAAACGCACTCACGATAACCTTACCCACGATAAACTCACCATCGATAAACTCACCCACGATAAACTCAATACGGATAAACTCACATAGGATAAACCCACCCACGATAAACTAACGCATAAGAAAATCACACATGATAAACTCATCCACGATAACCTCATTCACGATAAACTCCCCCTCGATAAAATCACCCACGATAAATTCACCCAGGATAAACTCACCTAGGATATACTCACCCGCGATAAACTAACCCATAAGAAACTCACCCACCATAAACTCACCCACGATAACCTCACCCACGATAAACTCACCCACAATAAACACATCCATAATAACTTAAACCATGAGAAACTCAATGACGATAAACTCACCCATGGTAACCTCACCCACGATAAACTCACCCACGATAATCTCATCCACGATAATTTCACCTACGAGAATCTCACCCACGATAATTCCACCCACGATAATCTCACCCACGATAAACTCTCCCAAGATAAAGTCACCGACGCTAATCTCATCCACAATAAACTCACTGACGATAATCTCACCCACGATAATCTCACCCACGATAATCTCACCCACGAAAAACTCACCCACGATAATGTCACCCACGATAAACTCACCCACGATAATGTCACCCACGATAAACTCACCTATGATATTCTCACCCACGATCATCTCACCAACGAAAATCTCACCCATGATGAACTTACCCACAATAAAGTTACCCATGATAATTTATCCCACGACAAACTCACCCACGATAATCTCACACACGATAGAGTCACCCACGATAATGTCATCCATGATAATGTCACCCACGATAATGTCGCCCACGATAAACTCACCCTGGATAATCTCACCCACCAACAAAAATCTCACCCATGATAAAGTCACCCATAATAACGTTACCCACGATAAACTCATCCACGATAATCTCACCCGTGATCTTCTCACCCTCGATAATCTAACCAACGATACACTCACCCATGATAAACTCACCCACGACAAACTCACTCATGATAATCTCACCCATGATAATCTCACCCACGATAATCTCTCCCACGATAGAGCCACAACCAATAATTTCATTAACGATACGAGAATGTCCCCCACAATAATATCACCAACGATAATCTCACCCACAATAAACTCACCCATGATAATCTCACCCATGATAATCACACCCACGATAATATCACCAACGATTACGTAACTAATGATAAACTAACCCTCAACAAACTCACCCACGATAAAGTTACCCACGATAAAGTCACCCACGACAATCTAACTCACGACAATGTCACTCACGATAATCTCACCCATGATAAACTCACCCATGATAATCTCACCTACGATTATATCACCCACGATTATCGCACCCACGATAATCTCACCCACGATAATCTCACCCACGATAATGTCACCCACGACAATCTCACCCACGAAAACCTCACCCACGATAATGTCACCCACGATATACTGACCCACGATAAACTCACCCACGATAATTTCACCCACGATAAACACACCCACGATAATCTCACCCACGATAAACTCACCCACGATATACTCACTCACGATAATCTCAACCACGATAATCTCACTCTTGCTAATGTGACCCACGAAAAACTCACCCTCGATAATCCCACTCACAATAAAGTCACCCATGATTATCTAACCCACGATTATCTAACCCTCGTTAATCTAACCCACGATAATATCATTATCGATAATCTCACAGGCGATACTCTCACCCATGATAATGTGACTCACGATAATCTCACCCACAACAAACTCACTCATGGTAAACTCACCCACCATAATCTCACCCACGATATTCTTACTCACGATAATCTCACCTACGATAATGACACCCACGATAATGTCACCCACCATAGTCTCACCCACCATAATGTAACCCACGATAATCACACCCAGGATAATCTCATCCACAATAATGTCACCCACGATAAAGTCACCCATGATAATCTCACCCACGATAAACTCACCCACGATAATGTCACCAACGATAAAATCACCCTTGATAATCTCACCCACGCTAAACTCACTCAAGATGATCTCACCCACGATAATCTCATTCTCGATAATCAGACTAACGATAATCTCACCCTCCATAATCTAACCCACGATAATCTTATTCTCAAAAATCTCATAGATGATAATGTCACCCATGATAATGCCACCCACGAATAACTCACCCATGGTAAACTCACCCACGATAATCTCACCCACGATAAACTCATCCATGATGATCTCACCCACGATAATGTCACCCACGATAAACTCACCCAGGATAATCTTACCCACGATAATCTCACCCTTGATAATGTCACCCACGATAAACTCACCCAGGATAATCTTACCCACGATAATCTCACCCTCGATAATGTGACCCACGATAATCTCACCCACAATAATGTGACTCACGATAATCTCACCAACGATTATGTCACCGACAATAATCTCACCCACGTTAATCTCACCCTCGATAATCTCACCCACCAAAATGTCACCCACGATAATGTCACCCACGATAATGTCACCCTGGATAGTGTCACCCATGATAATCTCAGCCACGATAAACTCAGCCACGATGATCTCAGCCACGATAATCTCACCCACGTTAATCTCACCCACGTTAATCTCACCCACGATTATCTCACCCACGATAATCTCACCCTTGATAATGTCACCCACGATAAACAAACCCACGATAATCGCACCCACGATAATCTTACCCACGATAATCTCACTCTCGATAATGTCACCCACGATAATCTCACCCACAATAATGTGACCCACGATAATGTCACCAGCGATTATGTCACTGACAATAATCCCACCCACGTTAATCTCACCCTCGATAATCTCACCCACGATATTGTCACCTACCATAATGTCACCCACGATAATCTCACCCATGATAATCTCACCCACGATAATCTCACCCACGAAAAACTCACCCATGATAATCTCACACAGAATAATGTCACCCTCGATACTCTTACCCACGATAATCTCACCGACGATAATCTTACCCTCAATAATCTCACCCACGATAATATCACCCTTGATAAAATGACCCACGATAATATCACCTTGATAAAATGACCCACGATAAAGTCACCCATGATGATCTCACCCACGATAATATGACCCACAATAATCTAACCCTCGTTAATCTGACCCACGATAATTTCACCGAAGATAATATCATCCACGATAATGTAACCCACGATAATGTTACCCACGATAAACCCACCCACGGTAAACTCACCCACCATAGTCTCCCCAAGATAATCTCACTCACGATAATCTCACTCTCGATAATCTCACCCACGATAAACTCCCCCACAATAGTCTCACCCACGATAGTCTCACCCATGATAATCTCACCCACAATAAAGGCACCCACGATAAACTCACCTACGATAAACTCACCCTCAATAATCTCACTCACGATAAACTCATCTATGATAAACTCACCCACGATAATCTCACCCACGTGAATTTCACACATGATAATCTCACTCACGATAATCTCCCTCATGATAATCTCACCATCGATAATCTCACCCATGCTAATGTCACCAGCGATAATCTCACCCTCGATAATCTCACCCACGATAATCTTACCCTCGATAATATCACCCTTGATAATCTAACCCACGACAGTCTTACCCTCGATAATATCACCCTTGATAATCTAACCCACGATAATGTCTCCCACCATAGTCTCACCTACAATAATTTCACCCACGATAATGTCACCCACAGTAATGTCACCCACGATACTCTCACCCACGATAATCTCAACCACGATAAACTCACCCACGATAAACTCACCAACGATAATTTCACCCACGATAATCTCTCCCATGATAATGTCACCTACGATAATCTGACCCACGATAATCTCACCCTCGAGAATCTCCCCCACGATAATTTCTCACACGATAATATCACCCTTGATAAAATCACCCACTATAAACTCACCCATGATAATCTTAGCCACAATAATGTCACCCACGGCACGATAAACTCACCTACGCTAAACTCACCCACGATAATCTCACCCACGATAAACTCACCCACGATATTCTCACCCCTGATAATATCCCCCACGATAAACTGACCTAGGATAATCTCACCCCAATATTGTCACCCACGATAACGTCTCCCGCGATAATCTTACCCACGATAATCTCACCCACGATAAACTCACCCACGATAATCTCAACCACGATAATTTCACCCACGATAATCTCAACCACAATGAATCACCCACGATAATCTCACCCACAATAATCTCACCCACGATAATCTCACCCACGATAATCTCACCAAGGATAATCTGACCCACGATAATCTCACCCATGATAATCACACCCAGTATAATCTCACCCATGATAATCTCACCCTCGATAATGTCACCCACGATAAAATCACCCTTGATAATCTCACCCACGATGATCTCACCCACGATAATCTAATTCTCGATATTCTGACCAAGTATAATCTCATCCTCGATAATCTCACTCACGATACTCTCATTCTCAAAAATCTCACAGACAATGATCTCACCCACAATACACTCACCAAAGATAATCTCACCCACGATAATCACTCCCATGATAATGCACCCACGGTAATCTAACCCACGATATTCTCAACCACAATAATCTCACCCTTGATAATCTCACTCACGATAATGTCACCCTCGATAATTTCACCCTCGATAATGTCACCCACGATAATTTCACCCACGATAATCTCACCCACGATAATCTCACTCATGAAAAACTCCCCCACGATAATGTCACCCAGAATAATGTCACCCACGATAATGTCAACCTGTATAGTGTCATCCATGATAATCTCACCCACGATAAACTCACCATCGATAATCTCACCCACGATAAACTAACCAACTATAATCTCACCCATGACAATCTCACCCACGATAATCTCACCTACGACAATCAAACCATCGATAATCTCACCCACAATAATCTCACACTCGAGAATCTCCCCCACAATAATTTCAAACGCGATACTATCAACCTTGAAAAATCACCCACAAGAAACTCACCCACGATAATCTCAGCCACAGTAATGTCACCCACGATAAACTCACCTACGACAAACTCACCCACAAGAATCTCACCCACGATAAACTCACCCACGATAATCTCACCCAACGATAAACTCACCAACGAAAATCTTACGCACGATAATTTCATCCACGATAATCTCACCCACGACAATCACTACCACAATAATGTCACCCACCATAAACTTGCCCAGGAGAATCTAACTCACGATAAAGTCACAGACGATAATGTCACCCACGAGAAAATCACCCTCGATAATCTCACCCATGATAAACTCACCCACGATAAAGTCACCTACGATAAACTCACACTCGATAATCTCACTCACGATAAACTTACCCACGATAATCTCACTCATGATAATGTCACCCTTGATAATCTCACCCATGAAAAGCTCACCCATGAAAAGCTCACCCATGATAAGCTCACCCACGATAATCTCACCCACCGTAATCACACCCTCGATAATCTCACCACGTTAATGTATCCCACGACACAATCACCTACCATAATCTCACCCACGATAATGTCGCCCACGATAGTGTCACCCATGATAATCTCACCCACGATAAACTCACCCTCGAAAATCTCACCCATGATAATCTCACTCACGATAAACTCACCCACGATAATCTCACACTCGAGAATCTCCCCCACAATAATTTCAAACACGATAGTATCAACCTTGAAAAAATCACCCACAAGAAACACACCCACGATAATCTCAGCCACAGTAATGTCACCCACGATTAACTCACCTACGATAAACTCACCCACAATAATTTCACCCACGATAAACTCACCTACGATAATCTCACCCACGATAATCTCACCCAACGATAAACTCACCCATGAAAATCTTATGCACGATAATTTCATCCACGATAATCTCACCCACGACAATCACACCCACAATAATGTCACCCATGATAAACTTGCCCAGGAGAATCTAACTCACGATAAATTCACAGACGATAATGTCACCCACGAGAAAATCACCCTCGATAATCTCACCCACGATAAACTCACCCACGATAAACTCACCAACGATAATCACACCCACGATAAACTCACCAACGATAAACTCACCAACGATAATCTCACCCACGATAAACTCACCTATGATAAACTCACACTCGATAATCTCACTCACGATAAACTTACCCATGATAATCTCACTCATGATAATGTCACCCTTGATAATCTCACCCATGGAAAGCTCACCCATGATAAGCTCACCCACGATAATCTCACCCACCGTAATCACACCCTCGATAATCTCACCACGTTAATGTATCCCACGACACAATCACCTACCATAATCTCACCCACGATAATGTCGCCCACGATAGTGTCACCCACGATAATCTCACCCACAATAAACTCACCCTCGAAAATCTCACCCATGATAATCTCATCCACGATAAACCCACCCATGATAATCTCACCCATGATAATCTTACCCACGATAATCCACCCACGATAATCAAACCCATAATAATCTCAGCCACGGAAATCTCACCAACGATAAACTCACCCACGATATTGTCACCCACGATACTCTCACCCACGATAAACTCACCCACAATAATGTCACCCACGATAATCTCACCCTTCATAATGTCACCCACGATAAACTCACCCACGATAATCTCACCCACAATAATCTCATCCACGATAATCCTACCCACGTTAAACTCACGTACGATAATCTCACCCGCGATAATTACACCGAGGATAACCTCACCCACTATAGTGTCACCCACGAGAAACTCACCCATGATAATCTTACTCACGATAAACTCACCCACGATAATCTCACTCACGATAATCTCACCAGCGATAAACTCATCCTTGGTAATCTCACCCACGATAATGTTGCCTACCATAATGTCACCCACGATAATATGACCCACGATAATGTCACCCAGGATAGTGTCACCCACGATAAACTCACCCTCGATAATCTCACCCACAATAAACTCACCCTCGATAATCTCACCCACGATAATCTAACCCACGAAAAACTCACCCTCGATAATATTACCCACAATAAACTCACCCACGATAATCTCGCCCACGATAATCTCACCTTCGATAATCTCTACCACAATAATCTCTACCAAGATAATCTTGCCCTCGATAATCTCTACCATAATAATCTCACCATCGATAATCTCTTCCTCGATAATAGCACCCATGATAATATCACCCAAAAATCACCTACGATAAACTCACCCACGATAAACTCACCCACAAGAATCTCACCCTAGATAATATCACCCACGATAATTACCCACAGGATAATCTCACCCACCATAACATCCCCCACAATAAACCCACCTTCGATAAACTCACCCACGATAATCTCACCTACGATAAACTCACCCACGATAATCTCACCCATAATAATCTCACCCACGATAATGTCACCCACAATAATCTCACCCACAATAAACTCACCCACGGTAATCACACCCACGATAATGTCACCCACGATAATCTCACTTAAGAAAATGTCACCCTCGATAATCTCACCCACAAGAACCTGACCCTTGATAATATCACCGATGATAATCACCCTTACGATAATCTCACCCACGATAATCTCACCTACAATAATCTGACCCACAAAAATCTCACTCACAATAATGTCACCCACGATAATCTCACCCACCATAAACTCACCCACGGTAATCTCACCCACGATAAACTCACCCACAATAATCTCACCCACGATAATCTCACCCACAATAATCTCACCCACGATAATGTCACCAACGATATTCTCACCCATGATAAACGCACGCACGATGATTTCACACACGATAATCTCACCCTTGATAATCTCACCCACGATAATGTCACCCACGACAATCTCACCCACAATAAACTCACCCGCGATCATTTCACCCACGATAATCTCACCCACGATAATCTCAACCTCGATAATCTCACCCACGATAATCTCACCCTCGATAATGTCACCCACGATAATGTCACCCACTATAATCTCACCCACGATAAACTCACCCACGGTAAACTCACACACGATAATCTCACCCACGATAATCTCACTCACGATAATCTCACCCTGGATAATCTCACCCTTTATATTCTCACCCACGATAATCTCACCGGAAATAATCTAACCAACGATAATGTCACCCTCGATGATCTCACCTTGATAATCTCACCTCGATAATCTCACCATCGATAATCTCAGCCACGATAATGCTACCCACGATAATCTCACCCATAGTAATCTAACCCATGATAATTTCACCCACGATAATCTGACCCAAGATAATCTCACCCACGATAAAATCACCCATGATAATCCTACCCACGATAATCTCACCCACAATAAACTCACCAACGATAAACTCACCCACGATAATCTTACCCACGATAAACTCACCCAGGATACCCTCACTCACGATAAAGTCACCCACGATAAACTCATCCACGATAATCTCACCCACGATAATCTCACATTACAATAAACTCACCCACGATAAACTCATCCACCCTAATCTCACGCACAATAATCTCACTCACGATAATCTTACCCAGGATAATCTCACCGATGATAATCTCACCCACGATAATCTCACCCATGATAATCTCACCCACAATAATCTCACCGACGATAATGTCACGCACGATAATCTCACCCACAATAATGTCGTCCACGATTATGTCACTCACGATAAACACACCCTTGATAATGTCACCCATAATAATCTCACAGACGATAAAGTCACCAACGATAAAGTCACCCACTATAAACTAACCCACGATAATCTCACCACAATTATGTAACCGATGATAATGTCACCCACGATATAGTCACCCACGATAATCTTACCCACGATAAACTCACCCACGATAATCTCTCCCACGATAATATCACCCACGATAAACTCTCCAAAGATAAACTCACCCACGATAAAGCCACCCACGATAATCTCACCTACAATAATCTCACCTACGATAATCTCACCACGATAATCTCATCCACGAAAAACTCACCCACGATACCCTCACCCATAGAGTGAGATTATCATGGGTGACTTTTTCGTGGGTGAGATTATCGTGGGTGGGTTTTTCGTGGGTGAGATTATCGTGGGTGAGTTTAGCGTGGGTGAATTTATCCTCGGTGAGTTTATCGTGAGTGAGTTTACGATGGGTGTCTTTATGGTGGGTGACTTTATCGTGGGTGACTCTATCGTGGTTGAGGTTATCGTGGGTGACTTTATTGTGGGTGATTTTATCGTGGGTGACTTTATCTTGGGTGAAGTTATCGTGTGCGACTTTATCGTTGGTGAGGTTACCGTGGGTGAGTTTATCGTGGGTGAGTTTATCGTGGGTGAGTTTATTGTGGGTGAATTTATAGTGTTGGAGTTTATCGTAGGTGAGTTTATCGTTGGTGAGTTTATTGTGGGTGAGTTTATCATGGTTGAGTTTATCGTTGTGGAGTTTATTGTGGGAAGTTTGTTATGGGTTAGTTTATCGTGGGTGAGTCTGTCATGGGTTAGTTTATCGTGGGTGTGTTTATCATGGTGGAATTTATTGTGGTGGATTTTATCGTGGTGGAGTTTATCGTGGTGGATTTTTTCATGGTGTGTTTTATCGTGGATGAGTTTATCATGGAAGAGTTTATTGTGGAGGAGTTTATCGTGGTGGAGTTTATCGTGGTGGAGTTTATCATGGTGGAGTTTATGGTGCTGGAGTTTATCTTGGTGGAGTTTATCGGGGAGGATTTTATAATGCTGGAGTTTATTGAGGTGGAGTTTCTCGGGGAGGAGTTTATCGTGGTGGAGTTTATCGTGGTAGAGTTTATCGTGAGTGAGTTTATCGTTGAGGTGTTTATCGTGGAGGAGTTTATCGTGGTTGAGTTTATCAAGGAGGAGTTTATCGTGGTGGAGTTTCTTTTATAGTGGTGGAGTTAATCTTGGTGGATTTTATGGTGGTGAAGTTTATTGTGGTTGAGTTTATCGTTGTGGACTTTATCGTGCAGGAATTTATCGGGGAAGAGTTTATCGTATAAGAGTTTATCATGGAGGGGTTTATCGTGAAGGAGTTTATCATAGTGGAGTTTATCAGGGAGGGGTTTATCGTGGTGAAGTTTATGGTAGTGGAGTTTATTGTGGTGAAGTTTATCATGGTAAAATTTATCGTTGAAGAATTTATCGTGGTGAAGTTTATTATGGAAAACATAAAAAAAATAATGTAAAATCTTAATAAAACTATTGATCATCAAGTCAAATCAAAATTTAATATTTAAAAACAATAAAATAAAAAATAAAAACGTAAAAAACTCAATGTTAAATTCATTTTTACCATTTTCAAATTATACCAATTTAAAAAGGAAAGGTTGAATTTACTATTATTTGTTCTACTACAATCTTTATCGCGATTAGGAGACGTTTTGAAGTTTTGTTCGCTTATAAAAAAAGTCTCAATTAAGAAAAACCACACTGATTTAGATTTATTTGAATAGTTTCATTTAGAGAATAAAGTTACTGTTGTATCTGATAAAAAAATTTAAAAAATATTTTAATAGGTATAAATGAAATATTTTGATTGAAAGCGTGGATGCTTAAAAGAAGAGTGGTGTACTGATTGAGTCCGTCATTGGAAATGTCGATATGGAGCTAAATATTTTGGTGGTTTCATATTCTGTTAATCCTCAAAATACCACTTGCTTAAGCCTCACTATCTTTTTCCACTTTTTTAATAGTTAATTCCACTCATAATTAACCAATAAAATAAACCACTTACTGTTGCATTCTTTTTCCTTACATTATTAAGCAAATTCTTCCTGATATGAATTTTCTTTTTAAATTCCAAAATTTCCTTTCATTCTGTAAAAAAAGTACATTCTAGAAAAATAAATCTAAAATAGATTATTATATTGTGAAAATGAAATTCTAGAATAGAATTTTAAAAAATGATAAAAATAAATTATGTATTATGTATTATAATTTATTTTAATAAATATAAATACATACATGATAATGATAAAAATAAAAAATTCAAATATACAGTAACATTAAAAATAAAAGATACGGATACACAAATTGATATTTAAAAATATAAAATATATATAAGTTTATGATGAATTAGAATATTACCGTATGAATTTATAGCTTATTTTAATAAATAAAAAAATATGGTAATGATAAAAATAAAAATATAGATATACATATTTAAAAAATATAAAAACACATAAATTTATGATAAATTAAAATGCTAATTTATAATTATTTTAATAAATATAAATATATATATATATAATAATAATAAAAATAAAAAATATGAATATACAATAATAATAAAAATAAAAAATTAGATACACAGTTTGATATTTAAAAAATACATAAACATATAAATTTATGATGAATTAAAATGTTTGAATATAAATTTATATTTATTTTAATAAATACAAATACAGTATCATAATGATAAAAATAAAATATAAATATACATTAATAATAAAAATAAAAAATACGAATATACAATAATATAATAGAAATAAAAAATTGGATACATAATAATAATAATAATAATAATAATAATAATAATAATAAAAATACAAATATACATTTATAACAAAATAAAAAATTGAGATACAAGCGTATGTGTTTTCTGCTGGTATGAATTATGAAAATAATATAGTTGATATAATTTAAAGAAAGTTATTTAAATATGATCAATTTTCCGCCATATGTATATATTATATTTAATTATAATATATGATGTATATAATTATGTCTTTTTTATACTTTTAAATCTAACTTTAATAGATATTTGTAGTTATTTAAAATAAAATAAATAGTTGATTCAATATAATAAATATTGATATATTTTATTTTTATAATAACAAAAAGATCGTCCTATCACAAAAACTCTAATTATTTTATTTAAATTTTATTAATGATACTTTAATTTAATTTATTTAAATTTTATTAATGATTAAGGTATTTGAATATGTGTTTTGATATTTGGTAATTTGGTAATAAGAATTGTCACGTATCAATTTTTCACGTGCTTTTTATATATATATATATATATATATTTTATTGTATATTTATATTTAATATTATAATATGTAATGTATATAATTGCATAGAGTAAATAAATATGTTTTATTTATTTATTTTATTTATATTTATAAATTTAACTTTAATAGTTGTTTCTAGCTATTTGAAATAGTTTGTATTTAATAAATTTTTGCTATTGGTCCAAATCTATTTTCTTAACTGTTTTTGACTCGTTTAACCCATCTTTGAAGGTACCTGATTCTACTCAGTCTGTCACTAGCGAGGGTTTCTGAAGATGACGACGATACGCAGATTCTGTTGCAACGATCTTCTTCGCTTTTCCTCCGTCAATCTTGACCATCTCACCGAAACAGTAAGAGTTTTTTGGTCCATTTCCATTCAATACGATACTGAATTTGATGGTGCCTTAATTTAATTGGGATTTGGTTTCAGTTCAACATGTCCTTCTACATGACCTATCTTGCAAGATGGCCAGACTATTTTCATGTTGCTCAAGGTCCTGGAAATAAAATCATGGGTTACAGTGAGTCTTTGCCTTTGCTTTCTCACTCACCTAAATAACTATATGCCAAAGTTACTTAGGTTGAATTCATTTTCAAAATGAAAAATCTTGCAAAATTGAAGCAAGAAGGGAGACAGGGTAATGAATGTTGCTCTCAATAGCTTATTGGTGGCAGAAATTGATGGTTTAAACGCAAGTACGGGTTCAAGAATGACAATGTAGTTGTTCTAAAACATGATAATGACAATCTTCTGTTGCTTGGACAGGCTAATTCAATGTAGCTTATGTCTGCCTTACTAGTCTGAACAATGTGCCTAATTATGAATCAAGTCGCATGACAGTGGAATGCTAATGCTAGTATTATTGATGTAGTTATGGGTAAAGTAGAGGGGCAAGGAGAGTCTTGGCATGGTCATGTAACTGCAGTAACAGTTGCTCCTGAGTATCGCAGGCAGCAGTTAGCCAAGAAACTTATGAATCTGCTGGAAGACATTAGTGACAATATGTAAGACGTGCGTATGTTTGATTTCTTTTAATATTCAAGTTTCTGAAACATTCCTTGTCCTCTTTACACGATCTTATTTAAATTTTCTTTTCCTGGTAGTTTTCTGGTAAATTGTGTATACTCTGTGATACATGATATCATGATACATAATCTTTCTCTTGTTGTAACTGCAAGAAATCTGTTGGAAATAGCTGCGTTTATAGGTTAGGTTCATGCATTCTTTTGGATTCATTTACCTAGGAAGTTGCTTGTGTATTTATTCTTGTTAACATAACATATATTCAATTCAGAAGTGTGTGCGTGTATAAATATATCTAATAATGTAATATAATATAAAATATGCGACCATTTCACAAATTTAAGTCCTTCCAAATAATCAAATTTCTACTTCTCACTTAAAATAGGTGGTAATTCAATAGTCAGTTGAATCTTATGCAATGTTGTCTCATCTTGGAATAGAGGTCTTGGAAATCACAAAAGAGGGAGCGCAAGGTGGAAGAAGTGGTTGTAATTTGCCACACTCAAGTCATTTCTTTCTCCCTTTCTTCATGGTATCCCAAAGAGAAGGCAGTACACATCTCTAAGTCTAAAAATGTGAGCAAAATTTTGGGAAAAAGTATAAAAAAATATCTTCAATTAAAGGCTCCTAAGCATTCTTAGTTGTCTTTTGCCACTAATTTGATAATAGTCAAAGTTCACGAAGAATTTATTCAAGTGCCCTTAATCACATCATTCTACTACACATGTTCTCCAAAATGTTATCATTTCAATACCCTAGCTGTTGGAGCATGGGTTGTTGTTCTAACATTACATGAAGAATCGAGTGGTCATGTCCTATTCAACCCATCTGCTATGGAACTTCATCATCCAAAGATTGGGTATTTGATCCACCCTAATTCCTCGTCCCATCCTATCTACGAAAGTTTTTACGACATTATTGTTTATCTCCTCCATATTTCTCATTTATATCTTCTATCATAGTTCAAAAAATGTTTGTTAGGATGGAAACGAGTTATGATTTATGAAATGTAGGCTTTTTAAGTGCTGCGATAATTGGAAATTATTCTCTTTTTGGAAGATAGATGTTGATTGCAAATTGGTGTTGGTCCAAATAGAGAAGTTAATCAACTTGAGGTTACAATAGTTGCTTACCCAAATATATGGTATTGACTTGGGATATATTACATCATTGGACATTAAAATTCCATTTCTTGAAGGGGAAGTAGAAGAAGAATTTTATACTAAACTACCACTTGACTTTATGGAATTTGGTTTTGTTTGCGAACTTCAATGTTCTCTTTAAAGGGCTTAAACAATCTCAACCAACTTGGTTTGGGAGGTTTAATTCCATTGTTCAAAATTTTCTATCAGAACACTATGAAGCATATAATTCAATCTTCTATTGTGACAACTTGTATAAAGCTGTTTATTGCTGTATCTAGAGGGATCTAGGTTGTGTATGGTGTTGATTCTATCAATTTTGGAAGGAATAAGAAAGAAACTTGATAGATTTGACCAACTCCTAACTAGTAATGAAATTCCCTCAATGATGACTTGACTATTAGACATCTCCATGTTCTCATTAAAGTGAAAACAGAAAATTCAGTTGGGATTGTGGAAAATTTTGCAATGGTGTATATTAAAGGAAGAGGTGGTCATGAAGTTTACGGAAGAGGAAGTAGAAGTGATCATCCTTAGTGTTCCTATTTCAAGTAGAAGTTTGTTACTTTATGACTTTCCAAAAGAGATAGCACACTTGTCAAAATCTAAAGTAAAGATTCTCGAAGATGATTATCAAGAGTGTCTTCAATGGAAAGCCATAAATCAAGTCCCAAATCATCCTTTTCTCCTAGTGTTTCACCTGTCGATGTTTCTGAATCTATTACTAATCAGGTCTATGGATTATTGACTCAAGTGCTTTTGATCACATAGTCGGTAATAATTCTCTATTTTCTTTTTTGTCACCTTTTAAATTTCCTCACCATATTACCCTAGCAAATGGGTCCAAAATTGCTTCCAAAGGAGTTGGTCATGTTTTCCTTTCTCCTTCACGTGTTTGAATCCCAAACAAACTGAAAGATTTAAGTTGGGTTTCACTACCATTCATTTAGTTATTTGGGGTCCAAGTCATGTAACATCTTTTTCTTTCAAATATTTTATTACACTTATTGATGAATATTCTTGATGTACTTGAGTATACTTAATGAAAGATAGATCTAAACTTTTATCCATTTTTGTATCTTTTTTTAATGAGATCAAGAACCAATTTTTGGAAAAATAAGTACCAAAGAGTATTTTTCTTGTGAACTTTCTTCATTCTTATCTTCACAAGGTATCTAACAACAATCCATGTGTCCTCACAAACCTCAACAAAATGGAATAGCTGAAAAAAGATAGGCATTTAGTGGAAATTGCATGCATCTTAATGCTTAATGCAAATCTACCTTTACTTCTTAGTTATTGTTTTCTAATAAATAGGATGTCCTCTCCACCCTTGAAAATAGAATTCCTCACTCAATTATTTTTCAAAATGAACATTATTTCATGTTTCTCCAGAAGTTTTTGGGTCTACAGTTTTTTTTTAATGGTGTTTTTCTAGGTTAGGATAAAAATATCCATTAGGGCTATTGAATGTGTTTTCTTAGGTTATTCTTGCCTTCAGAAAGGAGATGGTTGTTACTCTCCAAAGACTAGATGGTACTACATGTTGGCTAATGTTATGCTTTTGGAGATTCCTTTTGCATCTTTTGTACAAGACACTACATCAATACAACAAGTCTTATCCATCCCTCTTGTCCCTTTTGTACTACCTCTTCAAAAAGACAATCAACCTCATTCTCCCCCAACTAGTCCAATCGACGTTGTTTTGTCTCCTCTACTTACATATCAATGTCAACCACATAGATTGGTCAAACCATACTTGAGGAGTTCCTTGAATCTTGTCCTTCACCACAACCACTCCTAGAGATCCTAATAATGATAATTTCAATAGGCACATTGCTTTTAGGAGAGGTATTCGATCTACTCAAAACCCTTACCCTCATCCTATTTACCATTTTATGAGTTATCATAATTTATTTTCTTTGTATTTCTCCTTTGTTTCCTTGATATCTTCTCTTACTATTCCCAAAAGTGTTCATGAAGCACTTAATCATTTTGGATGAAGACAAACCATGATTATTAAGGTAGACTCTTGAGCATAGTGGTACATGGGAGTTAGTCCATCTTTCTTCTGGAAAGAAACCAATTGGATTGAGCTTCAACAATACAAGACATCATATTGTTATTAGATTGTTGGAGAGAAACCAATCGATTAGCAGAATCATAGAGGTGTGGATATCGTTTGCAAAAATATTTTGGGCCTTAATCCATAAGGAATTAGAAGTTTTGAAAGATATGAGAGCTCAAAATATACTAATTGTCAAAGTAGAGCACAAGGCTGGAAATCAATTTTCTTCCACATTTGAATTTGATTTGGTGGTAATCTACTCTCATCTTCTAAGTGATCATGAAAACCTTATCCAATGAACCACAGTTCAATTCAGGTAGACCAAGGCAGGTAATTTTTCCCATTTAATTTCTCAAAAGTTATAGGAGTCTCGAAAAAAAGAAGAGATAGTCTGTGAAGACATGTTGAAACAAGGTAGGGACACGACTAAAAAAAGCTACAGAGAAAGAACAGAGGGAACCCTAGGGTTTCAAAAGAGAGAAACCTTGACCAACTTTAGACAACTCACCAAATAGTACCAGAACAAAGGATAGAGGGCGGAAATGGGCTCAAAATACTTCTATGAGTCAAACTGTGGTGGTGCAAAAGAATTATGACCATTGGAAGGCGGTGCATGAGACACACACACCTAGGTCGATCGAGACTGCGATGGTGCGTGATGCCGCATCAATCAGAATTTATATGTGCAACCATTGGGGTTGGGTTGCACTCCTTGTGGCGCAATAGACCCAAGCATGAATGGTGACTGGATGACAAATTTCTTTGCCAGACAGAGACAAGCCGTGCGGGATCAACTCCTGCTCTAATACCAAATTTAGAAAATTACAAAAAAATATAAAATGAATTTGAGAGGATGATTTTCCCTCTCTTATATAATGGGTCTCATTTTTATAATAACTTTTGGAGATGTCAGATACAATGTATGAGGGAAGAGAAGATAATAGGAAAAAACATATTCAGGAACTAAGTGCAGCTCAAAGCACACAACAGCTTTTCAATAAATTCTATTTAAGTAGCTAATAAAGCACTTGTTCAACCAAAATCTTCAAAATTTTAAAATACTTTTTGGTAGTGAAGTGACCCAATCAAGGGATAGAATCACGGTTTTCCAAAAGGATGTAAGCATTAGACATACTTAGAGTAGAGGTGTGTTAGATTACAGACCCATTGATAGTCCCATGGATGCAAATCACAAATTATTACCTAGTCATGGCCTTATTCAGATTTTGAGAGATATCAAGTATTGGTTGAAAAGTTCATCTATTTCAAAATTACTTGACCTCACATTTATTTTGCAGTTGAACTAGTTAGAATATATGCAATCTACAAGCACCCTCGAACTTGTTTTGGATTAACTCCTTCAAGGATTGAAGTTTTGTGACATCTAGCAAAGAAAGCAGTATGTGATAAAATCAAGCAGTTGTTCATATTAACGTTCATGAAAGGCCAAATAGAAATTGATAATCTTTTTGTTCAAAAAAAGTTTGTCTATAGAAATAATTACTGAACTTGTTATTTCAAATTATCGACTTGCATATGTCTTGACAATCTTTAATGGGGCCTCAAATTCAATATACTTGTTCAAGATTGGAGCATTCAACTTATGTGCTCCAACTTGGGGGTTTGATGGAAACTGCAACAAATCTATTGGAAATAACTACATTTAAGCTTAGTTTCTTGTATTTTTTAAATTCATGTACTTTGAAAATTGCACCTGTATGTATTCCCCTTGTAAATATATTTAATGAATTCAGATATGACTTTTATTTTGCCCATTACATCTATAGTTTTGACTGCACTGCATAGTTTATTTTTATTTGCATATTTTATAAAAGACGAATTGGAGCAGTGATTAAATGTGGGTTTTTTTTTGTGTGTGGGGGTTGCTTTTGTGTAACAAGACTCATGAATGGGATACTAGTTCTAGGAGATTAGGCCATCTCCAATGCAAGGGGGTCTTACCCTGAGGTTTATTTTACTTAAGTGGGTCCTACATTGCCACGTCATTTTAAGATCTTTTTTGCAAATTTTGCTCTAATGCAAAGTTCTTTTAAGATCCATATTTTTATAATTTTTTTATTTACACTTCAATTTCTTACAATTTAAAAAATTAATTTATTACATTTTGTTAAGATTGAAAAATATTTTCTTAGTCTCAAGACCTCAAGACCCAAGATCTTACTTAGACCCTGTCCATGCCGCATCAACATGCTCCAATTGAGATTTCTTATAATACCTAAACCCTAAACCTAAGACCCTAACTATGACTCTGCATTTGAAATGTCTTTAATCTGCATTTGAAATGTCTTTAATGATGTTATGTTTGTGTGGATGCCTTGCCTATTAAATAAGAATGTGAATTTTTCAGTGACAAGGCTTTCTTTGTTGATCTCTTTGTGAGAGCATCAAATGCGCCAGCCATCAAGATGTATGATAAGGTAATATGAATTTCATTTCACAACTTAGACCTTCCATTTCTTTTTTATTATGTGTTTAATTGCTTTAAAGTGGTTTCTTAAATATAAAGAAGGATAGGGAGATCTCTCAAGCTGTTACTTCTTTTACTCCTTGTTTACTTGTTTTATGTGCTGGTAGGATGGTTCCTGACGTTTCTTTTCTATTTCTCTTTCACTATATATATATATATATTTTTTTTTTTAACAAATAAAACAATTGAAATAAGGGAATAAATGACTGCACGCTGAACTTTTATTTTTGTTATAATTATAAAAATAATGAAATGATCCTATATAATCAAGAATATTAAGATTATATATGTATTATTAGAAATATTTTTATTTCTTCTCATATCATATCTTTGTTAATAAAAGCTATCAAATCTCCTCTATTTATTATATTGATTATTTTTTCTCTATATAAATAAAGCTTCAGTGTTGTCTCAAAAACATGTAGTTTCAACACAATGTTTCTCACTTTCCTAGAGTTTAACATGGTATCTAGAGCTTTTTTCAAAACTGCATTGACCTGGTAGACCCAGTGCCTCTAGAGGATTCTTTTTTTTGCGAACCTTTCTCGCATGTTTGCATTCACTGTTTCCATGTCACTTACAAGTTTTTCGGTGACCTCCTTTTTCTCTGGTGAACACAATTGGGATCGCACCATGCCAATCTATCCAATCGTCAACATGAGCCATCCATCCTCATTTGGTGTTCCAATCTACTATTCCCTCTCCTTTGGTTATTTTCTTTTTTTCTTTCCAACTTTCATGAAAAGAATGTCTTCCAACACCACATCAACCTCTAGAACAAATTCTCCCTTCTTTTCTAACCATATTGTTTGAGAAGATGAACAAGTCTAACTATTATACTTGGACTTCCAAAATCAGGTTATGGTTAAGTTCATTGGGTTACAAATCGCATCTCACTATTATTGAATTCATTCGTACAAAAAATTGAGAACAATGGATGAAGATTGATACCCAACTTTTTAGTGTTATTAAATTCATTATTCATGCCTCAAATTTAGTTTTTCTCTCGTGAGATGTGTGCATCAGTTTGGAGTGAGGTCCGTGCCCATTATACCAATAACACAACATTTGAATGGTGTGTGCCAAAATCTCAACTTTTCATGCCCAACGAAATTTTGAGGGTCCTATGTCCACTTCTTTTGGGCAAATTCATGCTGCCTTACATGATTTTAGTGAGCTCTTTCCACAATCTGTAGATACTATTAAAGGAAAAGAATGAATAGGGTAAATCCCTTCTGTGTATTGAATACATAGGGTTACGTTTATATAGGAAAATAAACATATGGGCTAAGCCCATTACATAAATATGAAATATCAAATAATATCTATAATATCTCATAATATCTAATATTATCTAACACTCCCCCTCAAGCTGGTGCATATGGATCATATGTACCCAGCTTATTACAAATGTAATCAATTCTAGGCCCTCGTAAGGATTTAGTAAAAATATTTGCTAATTGATTATTTGAATTAACAAACTTAGTATTGATATCTCCTGATATAATCTTTTCTCGAATGAAATGACAATCAATCTCAATATGTTTGGTCCTTTCATGAAAACTGGATTTGAGCTAATATGAAGAGTAATTATCACATATAAGTGTCATTTGAGTGACCTCTCCAAATTGCAATTCTTTAAGTAACTGTTTAAGCCAAATAAGCTCACAAGTAGCTAAGGCCATAGCTCTATATTTTGTCTCTGCACTAGATCTCGCTACAACACTTTGTTTCTTGCGCTTCCAAGAGATCAAGTTATTACCAATGGAGACACAATAACCAGAAGTTGATCTTCTATCAGATGGAGATCCTGCCCAATCAGCATTTGAATAACAAACGACTTTAGTATGTTAATTATGACCATATAACAAACCTTTTCCAGGAGAGCCTTTAATGTACTTTAGTATACGAATGATTGCATTCTAATGATCTTCACATGGAGAATTAAGAAATTGACTCACCACACTGACTGCAAAAGAAATATCAGGACGAGTAATTGTGAGATAGTTCAATTTTCCAACTAATCTCCTGTACTTCTCAGGATCTAAAAGAGGCTCCCCCTGATTGGGTAGAAGCTTGACATTGGGATCCATGGGAGTATCAACAGATTTCGAATTCATCAACCCAATTTCCTCCAAAATATCTAATGCATATTTCCTTTGAGAGATAACAATACCATTATTGGATTGTGCTACCTCAATCCCCAAGAAATATCTGAGTTTGCCAAGATCTTTGGCTTGAAAGTGCTGACAAAGGTGTTCTTTTACTTGTGAGATGCCATGGTGATCACTGCCTGTAAGAACAATGTCATCAACATATACTACAAGATAAATACACCTAACACTCGAGTGACGATAAAAAACTGAATGATCTGCTTCACTACGAGTCATACCAAACTGTTGAACAACATTGCTAAATTTTTCAAACCATGCCCTAGGGGACTGCTTGAGGCCATATAAGGATTTGCGAAGACGACATACCAATTCAGAAGACTCCCCTTGAGCAACAAAACTGGGAGGTTGCTCCATATAAATTTCTTCCTGCAAATCTCCATTAAGAAAGGCATTTTTGACATCTAGTTGATAAAGAGACCATTGTTGAAGAGCAGCCATAGCTATGAATAAGCGAACATAAGCCATCTTTGCCACTGGAGAAAAAGTATTACCATAGTCTAAACCAAAAATTTGGGTATAACCCTTAGCCACAAGACGAGCTTTGAGACGATCAATATTACCTTCAGGTCCAACTTTGATAGTAAAAATCCACCTGCAACCAACAACAGATTTCCTAGATGGTAAAGGAACAAGTTTCCAAGTTCCATTATTCTGAAGCGCATTCATTTCATCAAGCATGGCTGGACACCAACCAGGATGAGTTAAGGCATCACCTACAGATTTTGGAATAGACACAGAAGAAAAAGACGAAAGGCAAGTATAAAATGGTTGAGATAGTCTATAGTAACTCAAAGCAGTATAATGTGGAGAGGGATTATGGGTAGAACGTATACCTTTTTAGATAGCAATAGGAAGATCAGGTTCAACAGTCGCAGGTTCAACTGTCGAAGCCGGAGGGGGATGAGGTGTTGGTACTAGAATAAAGTCATTTGATGGACGATGAGACATTTGACGACGACTATACACCTGAAGAGTTGGTGGTGGTGTTGAATCTTTAGGTGCACTAGGCACAACAAGAGAGATATTAACTTGATTAGATGAAGACATAGAAGGATAAGGACAAGACTTAAAGTAAATGGAAGATTCACTAAAGGTGACATCTGCTGAAATTAAATAACGGTTTAGAGAAGGTGAGAAACATTTATATCCTTTTTGTGATCTAGTGAACCCTAAAAAGACACATTTGTGTGACTTAAGAGATAATTTATCAAGTCCAGGACTAAAATTATGAACAAAGCATGTACCCCCAAAAACTTTAGGAGGTAAAGAGTGAACAGGGTCATGTGGAAATAAAATAGAATGAGGAATTTTGTTATCTAAAACTGAAGATGACATGTGATTAACGAGATAACATGCACTAAAAACAGCATCACCCCAAAAACGCTGAGGAACATCACCATGGATTAAAATAGTACGAGTTGTTTCAACAAGATGTCTATTCTTGCGCTTAGCTACCCCATTTTGTTAAGATGTATAAGCACATGAAATTTGATGAAGAATACCATGAGAAGCCATAAAATCTTTAAAAGAATGAGAAAGATACTCACTTCCGTTATCATGTTGCAAAACGCAAATGGAAATTCCAAATTGATTTTTAATTTTATTGTAAAATATTTGAAATATAGAAAACAACTCAGAACAGTTTTTCATTAAAAACACCCAAGTACATCTTGAATAATCATCAATAAAAGTAACAAAATACTAAAATCCTAAATTAGACATAATACGACTTGGTCCCCAAATGTCAGAGTGAACTAAGGCAAAAGGAGATGAAGCACGTTGTGAGACACTACTAGGAAAAGAACTATGAATGTGCTTCCCTAATTGACACGACTCACATGATAAACTAGACACATTAGACAAACTTGGAACAAGTTGGTGCATCTTGGCAAGACTAGGATGACCCAATCGAGCATGAATGAGAGATGGAGAATCTATAATTGCGCCAACATGTGCAGAGATTTGTAGGTGATAAAGTCCATGAGACTCACATCCAGTGCCAATCATCCGTCTCGAACTCCGGTCTTGACAGAAACAAAATCTTTGGTAAAAGAAATAACACAATCAAGGGAACGAGTGAGACGACTAATGGATAATAAGTTAAATGGAGATCCAGGGACATAAAGAACATTATCAATAGATAAAAAAGGAAAAAGGTTAATAGTACCAACACCATGTGATGGTACCCTATATCCATTGGCCATGGTAACTGAAGGTAAATAACCCGTAGTAGATAGGGAAGAGAAAAAAGATTTATTACCAGTAATGTGATCTGTGGCACTTGAATCTAAAACCCAAGGGCCAACGGAAGTAGAGTGAGTGAGGCCAACAAAAGATGTACCTGAATGTGCAATAGAAGCTGTAGAACTAGGGTTCTGATGATCCTTATACCATTTAAGAAATTCATTGAAAATAGCAGGTTGGCCTGGGGGTATCAATTAAAGTATGGTCCATAATAGAAGGTTGCACAAGAGCACTTTGAGTAATCGCAACAGATTTAGGAGGATGACCATGTAAGGCATAACATCTGTCAATTTTGTGGCCAAGTTTGTCACAATGGTCACATTTGTGTCGCCTTTTGCTCGGCTTGTGAGGACGAGTACGATCATTATGCTGAGAGACTAAAGCAGAAGAGTCATCTACATAAGACATTAATTCAGTGTTGTGTTTACCTAGATATTACGCCATTGTACCATCAAGACATTTGGGAGCAACAATTGTGAGAAGATTTTGACACACCATAAAGATGTTGAGTATCATTGGTGTATAATAATTTTGCTTGTTCCCAAACTTCTGAACATGTCTCATAGGTACGAAAAATTTGTTTTAAAGATGAATGAATGGTAGATTTGATAACAATGCATAATTGAGCATCAATTTTCAACCAACGGGAAACCTCATTTTCAGCAACATTAGGACGGGTAAGATGATCAACATAACCTTGACTCTTAAGCCATAATTTAATATCTGAGGCCCACGTATCATAATTGATTCCATCCAATTTGTCAATGGAGAGATGAACATTGACATAATTAGTATAAATAGACGAATTCGGTATTATGACAACAGAAGGAGTCA
This sequence comes from Phaseolus lunatus, assembly GCA_013389735.1. Lineage (NCBI taxonomy): Eukaryota > Viridiplantae > Streptophyta > Magnoliopsida > Fabales > Fabaceae > Phaseolus > Phaseolus lunatus. The sequence goes on along the minus strand of CM023857.1, from coordinate 36,378,489 downwards.
CAGTGGTAGGAGCAGCGGCAGCGGAAGAATCCATAGTGGCAGCGGCAACGGAAGAAGCCTTAGTGGCAGCGGAAGCAGAAGAAGCCATTTAGGACAAAAAAAATAAATAAATTCAGTCACGGGTCAATTGGCGGCAGCAACAAAGATGAAGGCTCCGGCAGCGATTCCGATAATGTCTTCGGCGACGGTTCTGGCGAGATTCCGGCAGCGGGTCTGGCAAGGGTCCGGTGAGGCGGCAGCGGTGACAGCTCTGGCGAGGCGGTGGGACGGTGGTTGGAAAAATTCTAGTGAAGAGTGGGTTCACCAATAAAAATTGAACCCTAACCTTATGCTCTAGATACCATATTAAAGGAAAAGAATGAATGGGGTAAATCCCTTGTGTGTATTGAACACATAGGGTTATGTTTATATAGGAAAATAAACATATGGGCTAAGCCCATTACATAAATATGAAATATCAAACAATATCTATAATATCTCATAATATCTAATAATATCTAACAGATACGAAGAAAGAACTTGAGAACCGCAATACGTTCTTTATGACCTTTGACTTGTATGGATTGCCATAAGAATATACTGCTACCTGTGATAAGATTTTGGGATTACCAATACACCCTATTGACTTCTGCATTATTTGAGCTCCTCCATGTTCCTAAAAAAATAAACAAGAGACACATACTTCTTTTGTAGGGGATAACAGTAACTTTGTCTGACGTAGTAATAATTATGGACGTTCTTGCAAAAGTAGTTCTAAAAATCGTCCAAAATGTGAATATTGCCACCACATTGGATATATACAATTGATAGGTGTTGGAAGCTGCATGGGAAACCCTCTCGTTCACACTATTGCCAGACATTCACTTGTTGCTCTTGCACTATTGGTTGATCTATCTTTGATAACATTTGAAGACTTTATCAAATTGTGTGCGACATGTCAATCTACTTGTAACACTACTTTGGTGGAACACACTAGTAATTCATTTGTTTGTCTATGTCAATTATCACATATATGGTAATTACTCTCTCTTCTCTTCCTTTACTAATATCGTCAATTTTCCTTTTTTAACTACTATCAATGGTTCATAAACACAAGGTTGCAAGATTGGTACCGCCTAACCTCTCACATCCTTTACTGTTGACCTTGATATTTATATTCCTAATTGTCCATTTAATTTACTATCTATTACCCCATTGACCTTATCCCATAATACTATATCTCTGCATCACCATTGGTATGTGCATCAACAGTTCCTCCAATGATGATTCATGTACAATTAGGACATCTCACGTTGATAGAATTGTAGAAGATAGTGCAAAGTTTCAAACGTTTGTCTACTTTGAATTGTGAGTTATGTCAGTTAGAGAAACATAATCGTCGTTCTTTTCTTGATAGTCTTCATAAATGAGCTTTGTCTTCTTTTTCTTTTGTTTACTTTGATATTTGGAGTCTTTCTTGAGCTGCTACCCCTTATGATTTTAAATATTTTATTATCTTTATTGATGATTATTGTAAATGTACATGGATTTGTTTGATGAAGAATCGATAGGAAGTGTTTTCTATAATTAATGAAATCAAATCACAATTTGGAGTTTCCATGTGATTTGTATGGTGACAATGTTCGTGAATATATGTTTAACCAATTTCAACTGTTCATGGCATCTAATGATATCCTTCATCAAACTTTGTGTCCTTATACTCCTCAACAAAGTGGAGTAGCTGAATGCAAAATCAAATATCTTATTAAAACTCAAGACACTTCTTTAGTCATCTTCCCTAGCCATTTTTGTTAGGAGGGGAATGTTGTCCTTATCTCATTACCGAATGCCATCATTTGTACTTAATGTTTTGGTACGCAAACTAATTTTTTTCCTCATTCCCCTCTTTAGAGTCTTCCTCCACATGTTTTGTACATAACCTTACACTTGGTTGCGATAAAATTTCTCCTTGGTCATTCAAATTTGTTTTTGTGGGATACTAGTGCTTTTTAATAAGGGTGTCGATGTTTCTATCCTTATCTTCATAGGTATTGTGTTTGTTGATGTCTTTCTTTGAATCTATTCCATATTACGCAATTGTTCATTCTAATGACGACAAATGTAGTCACTTTCCCATCATCACCAATCTTCCTTCATCACCACTAGATGACTCTATCATAACTTGGGATACTTCTCCTGCACCTCTTCAAGTATATCAACGTTGTTCATGACCTATTGAAATTCTAGTATGGGATCCATCTTCTACAAGTAATGATATAGTGAAGGTCATGTCTAATCCTTTCCTAACACCATCTCTTGTACTAGATCCGGTCTCCTCTAAAACTTACTGGCCCATTGTTATCTGAAAAGGTACTCATTCTACTTGTAACCCTCCTCCCCATTATACAAACCCCTCAATTATCATCAACTTTCCACCATACATTATACTTGTTTGTCCTTGTTCTCTTCTATTCATATTTGTAAGTCTTTAGGTGAAGTTTGATCTCGCCTAGACTGGTGAGAAGTGATGATTTATGAGATGTTTGCCCTTCAATCTAAGAATTGGTTCCTCTTCAAGCTGGGAAATTAATTGTTGGGTGTCATTGATTGTGTTCTCTTATAACAGGATTTGATGGTAATATTAATTGCTATAAAACGTGATTGATTGCCAAAGGATACATACGAAATCAATGGTCAAGATTATAATGATACCTCTTTTGTTGCCAAAACAACGTCTATTTGACTTCTCTTTTCCATTGTAGATATTCACCACTGAATTTTGTTTCACCTTGACATAAAAAATGCATTTTTACATGGTGATCTTGATAAAGAATACGTGGAGCAACATTTTGGATTTGTTGCTTAGGGAAGTAGTCTAATATGATATGTCGTCTACACATGTCCTTATATGGTCTCAAGCAATCACTTCTGTCATCCAACAATTGGAAATGATAAAAAGTGATGCTAATCATTCTCTTTTTTATCATCATTTTCCCCGAGGATGTATCTATCTCATAGTTTATGTGGACAACATTGTTATCATAGGCATTGATGGGGGGTGTTGTACAACTAAAATAATATCTCGTTCAAAAGTTACATGCAACAGATGTAGGACACGTGAGGTATTTTATTGGTGTAGAAGTTGTGATGTACTAATATGTTCATCAAGCTAGTGTATCGGTGTTGAGGATTTATTTGACACAAATACGTTAACATACGTATATGTAAAGTGTCAAAAATAAAAAGTGCTTAAAAAGTGTTTAGAAGTTAACACGGTTGCTTATTGGTGTACATCTAATAATCTTGTTTTATGAATTTGCATTGTCCTTGGGGTTAAAGCCTTGTCAACTTAGATTTGTCAACTCTAATGTATAGTGTTCTTTCTAGAGTTGTCTTCTTCCTAGATAAATTTCTAAACTCGTCCTAGTAGTGTTGGCCCAACCTCACTTTAAAAACTAAGTGTTGGCCTAACCTCACTTAGATTCATCTCATATTTCCATCTCTTGCAAAATTTCTACAATTCTTCATGCTTCCGCTATCATTCATCTTCCGTTGAAGAAATTCAAATAAGAAACATTGAAGAAGAAGATCTACACATGAGATGCAAAGCCGGACTGCATCATATGGCTGACATATTCACCAAGTTTGTGAAAGGACCAATAATTAACAAGTTGAGCACATACAACTTATATATTAGAGTTGAAAGAAATAGATGAGTTGTATTTCTGATGTGTTTTTCAAATGTGATTACAGTCTCTATTTATAGACTGTTTTACAACCTAATTAATGAAAGAAATAATAGGTAATGAAAACTAGAAATAATGGGTGATTAAAGCTGTACAAATCAAATCAAATCACTAACAAATCTGTCATAATAAATAGAGAATGGAATTTGCACTTAATTACAGAATAATTGTCTTGATTATGCAAAACTCCCCCTCAAGCTGGTGGATTGTGTGCAATACTGATGGCGAACTTATTATCACACGCCAAACCCATAGGAGCTTCATATTTTATTTTTAGGTCATCAAGTATGATCTTCATCCATAATAGTTCACACACCCCTTGAGCCGTGGCTCTAAATTCTGGCTTTGCACTTGATCTTGCAACTACATTCTGTTTCTTACTCCTCCAGGTCACCAGATTTCCACCCAAGAACATGCAATAGCCTGTGGTAGATCTCCTATCAACAATCGATCTTGCATAGTCAGCATCAGTATATACCTTCATGGATAAGTTTTCCCTTTTTTTGAATACCAATCCTTTTCTTGGAGAGGCTTTTAAGTACTGAATAATTCTATCTACTGCCTGTAAGTGTCTTTCTCTTGGATCATGCATAAATTGGCTAACCACACTAACTGCATAGACTATGTCTGGCCTAGTGTGTGATAGATAAATGAGTTTTCCCACAAGTCTTTGATATTGTGTCTTCTCCACTTTTGGGTTTTCCTCATCATTCCCAATCCTATGATTTTGCTTTATTGGCACTCCAGTGGTCTTACAACCCAACTTACCAATCTCTTTAAGAAGATCAAGGATGTATTTCCTTTGAGAAATAAAGATGCCCTGTCTCGAGTAAGCAACCTCTATCCCAAGGAAGTACTTCAGCTTCCCAAGATCCTTCATCTCAAATTGAGCAGCCAGTCTCTCCCTCAAATTTTGTTTTTCAATTTCATCATCACCTGTAATGAACATATCGTCTACATAGACCAAAAGTAGAGTGAGTTTACCATTCTGAGAATGTTTTATAAACAGAGTATGGTCACCTTGGCTTTGTCGGTACCCCAAAGATACCATAGCTTGAGTAAACCTTCCAAACCAAGCACGAGGTGATTGTTTAAGACCATATAGGGCCTTCTTAAGTTTGCACTCCTTATTTGTTTCGTTAACAGCACCATAACCAAGTGGAATCTTCATGTATACTTCTTCCTCCAAGCTTCCATGCAAGAAAGCATTCTTAACATCAAATTGATGCATCACCCAATCAAAGTGCGCTGCCAAGGAAAGAATAATTCTAACTGTATTCATTTTTGCCATTGGAGCAAAAGTCTCCTCATAATCGATCCCATAGGTTTGAGTGTACCCTTTTGCAACCAACCTTGCCTTATATCGATCTAATGTGCTATCAGACTGATACTTAACTATGTATATCCACCGACAACCCACTGCCTTCTTATCCTTTGGTCTCTCTACAATCTCCCAAGTCTCATTCTTTTCTAATGCCCTCATTTCTTCATTCATGGCTCGAACCCAGTTCTCATCTTTTAAGGTTTCTTGTACTGATGCAGGGATTTTGATAGAATCAATAGCTGAAAGAAAACTCTGGTGTAGCATAGAAAGTTTTTTTGTAGACACAAAATTGGAAATAGGATATTTGGCACAATATATTTTTTCTTTTCTCAAGGCAATAGGTTAATCATCTAGGTTAGTTTCATTTAAGGGGTCCTCAAGAGTCTCACAAGTATGAGTTTTTACCTCCGATTCGGACAATTGAAGTTGCTTCGACCAGGATGGGTTTTTGATGCCTTCGTTGATATTGTTTTCCAAAGTATCTGTCCTCATTATTCTTCTCTGGTAATGATGTTGGCGTAGGGTCTTTGTCATTCTCCCTAAGAACAAAATCTTGCAGCAAAGGAAAAGGTGGCAACTTAAGGTCCTCCTCCGCTTCTTGAATACTCTCTCCCTGAAGCTAAGAACTAGGAAAGAAAGACTCTGTTTCATGGAAAGTGACGTCTTTGGAAATATAAACTTTACGACTTTGAGGGTGATAACATTTGTACCTCTTTTTGTTGAGGGCATAACCGATGAAGACACATTTGATGGCACGAGGATCTAACTTACCCCGATATGGACTATGAACATGGACAAAAGCAAGACAACCAAAGACACGACTCTAAAGACTAGTCAAAATGGGAATAGAAGAATAGAATGTGGTCATAAGCTAAATAGGAGTAACATCATCTAGAACTTAAGAGGTTAATCTATTAATCAAATAAGTGGCAGTCAAGACTGCTTCCCCCAGTAAGATTTAAGAACAGACGTTTAGAAAAGTAAAGCTCTAGTAACCTCAAGGAGATGACAATTTTTCCTTTCAACAACCCCATTTTGTTGAGAAGTATCCACATAGGTTAATTCATGAACAACTCCATTTTCCTTAAGGAACTTGGAAAGATTTTGGTTCACATATTCTCTTCCATTATCAGAACGTATTCTTTTAATTGGACTTTCAAGTTGTGTTTGAACCATTTTGTAAAAATTTACAAACAAGTGAAAAACTTCAGACTTCTCTTTCATAAGAAATATCTAGGTAACCCGAGTACAATCATCAATAAATGAAACAAACCATTTTGCACCCGAGATATTAGGAATAGGTGAAGGTCCTCATACATCTGAATGAATAAGATGAAAAGGTTTAGAACTTTTATTATTATTCGAAGGAAAAGTTGTTCTATGGTGTTTAGCAAATTGACAAACATCACAATGAAAAGACTCAACCGATAATTTTGTAAATAAAATAAGAAATAAGGACTTTAAGGTACTAAAAAGAGGATGACCAAGACGTCTGTGTCGAAGCCATATCTGAAAAGATGACCAAGATTCAGTGCCTTGCTAGAGATTAGAAGTGTGTGCCTGTAGTTTAGCACACTTTTTATTTTGTTCCTTTTGTAAGTAATATAACTTGCCCTACTCTTTAGCAAGTCCAATCGTCCTCCCTGTGGCAAGATCCTAAAAAACACAATGGGAAGGAAAAAATGTCACGACACAATTTAAATCTTGGGTAATTTTATGAATAGACAAGAGATTATTAGATAGGTTGGGAACATGAAGCACATTTTTTAAAGGAAAGGAAGGTTGAAGGTGGATGTTACCACGACCAGTAAGAGGAATGAGGTGTCATATGATTAGTAGCACCAGAGTCTATAATCCATATATTCTCAGTACTAGAAGCATTAAAGGATAAGAAGCTAGAACTCTTACCGCTCATGGTTAAAGAACAAGATCTAGTCTTACTAAGAGAGTTCATGAGAGCTCGTAAACGTTCCAACTCTTCTTTGCTGAGTGGGGGGACCTCCTCTGCTATTGGAGGGAAAGGTAAGGTTGCCACACTTTCAGAGTCAGATGATGCTTGATTAGCATGCCTTTGTATAGTACCTTTGAATCCTCCGATACGTTCCAAGACCTTCTCCTTTCCATGAAGTTTGAAGCACCTTTCCTTAGTATGACCCGTCTTCTTACAATAGCTACACCAACGATCATCATGATTAGCCTTTGTGGAAGGCTTTCCAAATGAAGGAAATGAACCTTTTATAGGGCCCTTGCTAGTCGCCATGGTTGAACTATCAACAGAGTTGTCAGCATTCAAAGTTGAACTATCAACGGAGTTGCCCCCATCCAACATTACTGACCTCCCAGTTTCCTCCCCTCGTACAATGTGAAAAACTTTCGAGAGAGAAGGGATTTTTTCCTTACCCAAAATCTGAATCCTAATTGGATCAAATTCAGAGTTCAATCCAGAAAAAAATTTAAATATGCGTACCCTTTCAAGGAACTGTGCTAGTGCAATAGAGTCATATGTGCACTTCATTCTCAAATTTTGATATTGATCTAATTTGATCCATAAACCATTCAACCTACCATAGTAGTTTGTTACTGAAAGGCTCCCTTGGCTGGTATGGAAGATCTTGTTTTCTATCTCGTAACATGCTGCAGTATCTTTTTTCATAGAGTATGTTTGACAAAGGTTTTTCCAAATTTCCTTAGCAGTGGAGAAGAACATACAATTTCGGCTAATCTCTAGTGTCAGAATTCCATAACCAGGTCATGATAAGAGAGTCTTCATCATCCCAATCTTCTTCATATTTAGAATCGTTTTTGGCTGGAGGGTTCCTTTCTAGGTGATTCAATTTCTTCCTTCCCTTGAGTGTAGCACGAACCAATTGGGCCCACTGTAGGTAGTTGCTTCCATCAAGACGATAGTTGCTTTGCAACACCTGCAAATCATTGGAGCTAAGAGGAGTTGTATTTTTAGCCGACATTGGTCAAAGTTGGCAACAATAAGACAAAAACAATTGGCAGTGGTTCTGTTTGGAATAAAAACGCCGGAATAAATTCCGACAGCGGCGGTGATAGTGACGGTCAATGACACCAAGTGGTAGTGGTCAACGGAAAAAATTGCAGTAATGAAGGCTGTCCAGAAAAATAATTGCAGCAATGAAGGCTGCTAAAAAAGAAAAGATTGTAGAAGCAGAGTCTCCCAGAAGCAGAGTCTCCCAGATCAGGAGCTCTGATACCAAGTTGAAAGAAATGGATGAATTGTATTTCTGATGTGTTTTTCAAATGTTATTACAGTCTCTATTTATAACTGTTTTACAACCTAATTAAGGAAAGAAATAATAGGTAATGGAAGCTAGAAATAATGGGTGTTTAAAGCTGTACAAATCAAATCAAATCACTAACAAATCTGTCCTAAAAAATAGAGAATGGAATCTGCACTTAATTACAGAATAATTGTCTTCATTATGCAACAATTAGAATTATAGAAATAAGAAACCAATCCTATATAATTAAGAATATGCAGATTATATATGTATGTATTATTAAAAACATTTTTATTTATTTCCTTATATATCTTTGTTATTAGAAGAGGATATCAAATCTCCTCTATTTATTGTGTTGATTCTTTTTTCTCAATATAAATAAAGACCCGTGTTGTCTTACTAATACACGGTTTTGTCTCAATCTTTATCTCTTTCTTAGAGTTTAACAATTTCATAAATTTGACACAAGATAGATCGTGTAACTTTCCCAAATTACTTTCCAGTTTTAACGCTTAGCAAAACTTAGACCGTCTTCCCCTCCGCTTCATTTATTGTTTTTCCTGTCATGTTCCCTCAGACTGCTGGAAGAACACTTCATGGCTTTTAATATAATAATAAAGTTAGTAATCTAAGAAAGCTAATGTTGGAAAGCTGTTTTAATTACATCATCCTTAATCTGCCTTAATTGCAGCCTCGAGAGTGTGTTTAGTTTCACGTCGGATAAAGACTTAACAAATAGCATCAAATGGCATATTGAACCTCAAAAACTCAGGTTCAATTCCTGGGTTGAAAAATCTTCAAAAGTTCGCCTCTAGTTTTGAAATCTTGACAATATAATGAGTTACTGTAAAACCCTTTTACCCTGTGTTGCTCAAGGTGTATTGTGGGATTAACCTTTTGATTTTAACCCCTTTCATTATGAAGCTAAGGGCTCGCTTAAATATAAAACCTAAGAGATATTATTTTCCATGAGATTCTAGTGGTAAATATAAAAGTCTAATCTTGGACAAAATTAATATCATGTTTGTTGTAGTTGTATATCATAATTTTATATTATATTGTTGTGGACACACGTTCTAAAGACGTAGAAAATCACTCCCCAATAATAAAAAACGAAGAAGCTATAAAACAGATTCTGGAGAGGCAGATATTTACGTCTGTCATGGGTAACCAAGGACAGGGTTAAACTTTAAAACATGTGATATGACAACATTTTTGCAGCTTTACTACTAAGTCATTTGATTCTTGCTAAAATTGCAATGCATATACTGCCTTACTCCTACTTAAACCAAAACCTTTTGATTTCTCAATCAAAACTACATCATCAACATAAAGCATGCAATTAGGGATTGTCTTTTGAATGTCCAAGATTAGATTAAAAAACAAAATTGTATCAACCGCAAAAAAATATGCAATTAGGGATAATATTTTGTATGCCCTGGGCATCCAAAGCTAGATTAAAATGTAGGGGCTTAAGGCTGAGTTTCGAAGTAATCCTATCTCTATAAGAAAGTTTAGTTTTGCCTCTTGTAGTTTTCACTTTTCACCTCTTGGAGAACGTACGTTTGAGTCATGCTAAAGTGGATGGTATATGTGATTATAGGAGATATGTAGATTAATTATATCAATACTTTAGAAATATAATGTCTAGTTTATATCTTTGGATAGGGGATTGCCGTATGTTGGGTTAGGGTTTATTTCTTACATTAGGATTTCTTCAGTCTAAAATTGGAGTTACTAACTAACTACTTTCCTGATTGACATCATAGCTTGGCTATGTGGTTTATCGACGGGTGCTACGCTACTATTCTGGGGAAGAAGATGGTTTAGGTATGCTTTTAAGTTCTTGGTTTTTATTTTGCTTCTACTCTGTTTTAACAAAACACGTGCTGCTATTTATCCGTTATCATTTTATGCTTTGTTTTTAGATATGAGGAAGGCTTTGCCTCGTGATGTTGAAAAGAAGTCCATTATCCCTCTTAAAAGGCCAGTGACTCCTGATGAATTAGAGTATGATTAAATGTGGTTTTCATGCAGCTCTGTTGCATGAGCTTATTGTGTCTCAAAGCAAAATATGTTTATTTGGTATTTATGCTAATTGATTTACATTTGGTTAATTATCCGAGTTCATAACCAGTTACATATTTCAAAATTAAGTTAGTGGGATGTAATCTATTAAAAGTTAATCTTGCACTACTAGAATTTTGACCTATGTTTAGAAGTAATCCCTGTTTGTACTTTTGATGGTTTGTCAACTTGAAAGGAATTGATCATAATTCTATTGGAACTTGGAAGGCTTAGTAAAATGTGAAATGATCCTAGAAGATAATCAAGCTAGTGACACGAATAAGATTCTTAGGCCTATACGTCATCGATCTTTGTCAGTTTTAGTTGGTACTGCATTTACTCTCTTTTTTTATATCTCGTAGTATATCAATTTCACATGTTATAGTTATAGTTAAATAGTTAAATAACAATTTCACATGTCATTTAATTAGATTAAAATTATCAAATCAATGAGACTAATTTTATCTGCTCTTCTCTCCAGAAATGACTGACTCGTGGTTTTCTGGTTTTTCCATCTGTACCTGCCTCAAGGGTCCTTTAGGCAGAGTCGGAATCAGATCCATTTTTAGAAAGAAAATAATCTACGACTTGTGCTTTTTTGTTGACACTACTGGATAGTCTCACTCATTCTTGGTTTGGAATAGAAATTGATCCATGACCTATGCTTTATCTTTACCTTATCCTTTTGGTTTTGGGTGCTGAATCTCTCCATCATGTCCTTATCACTTGGGTTATGCTCGAGTAGTATCTAGATTACGCATCTCCTGGTAGTGGACAAAGAATATTATAAAGACTATCGTGAGATTACAATGATCAAGAAATTTCAGGACTTAATATGCACATTTGTGGGTTAATATTTGTATGTAATGCCTTGCATCACACAAACCGATTGAAAAGGAATATATACTATGAATCTATTTGAAGTCAAACTGTTTAGCCTGGCCGTTGGCAGTAGTTGCATTGGTGGGCTTACTGTTCTGGCTTTAGTGCTATTTGTGGGCCATGTACAAAACTAGATGCCTATTTGGAATACGTGATATTTCGAAGGAAGTATCAAGATCCATGGTTCATTGTGACAAGCGTAAAAATGATTTAAGCTGTTTGAAATAATTTCGTGAAACTCCTATGAATGGTGCATGCAACTCTATGACATCCTTCTTTTATGCGCTGGTGATGGGCAAGTAAACATTAGGCACCAGCGACCTTTGTGACATTAATAACGAAACATCTTGAGTTTGAAGGCAAAATTGGGCGATTTAGATTTTCACATGGTTCAACAGAATAACATGGATTAAAATTATTGTATATTAAAAAAGGAATGGGCAAAAAAAAAGCCATATTTAACCTCTGCCGTGTCGTTTATTTTTTCTCAGAAATACTAATTGGCGGACCAATCAATTGCACTGCATGTACGATGAACAGTACAGCTGTGCTATATACGTGAGCCCGGCCACTTGTTTACATTTTTAGGCCTACAAGACATGTTTTGAGTCGTTTCATTGTGCACACGGTTCTTGACAAATGACAAATAACCTATCCAACTGTGTTATATTGATGCGCAAGGATTGTCTTGAATGTCAGTGAACAGTCTAATTGTGCCATATTGGTGGTGTCCACTTTTACTTTGTTCGATCCACAGGGACACATTCGAGCCGTTCCATCATACACAGCCTCTTGATAAATAAACAATTTCCAGAGTTTCTCATCTTTTAAGATCAAAGTATTATTCATCCAAGAAAACTACTTTATTCAGATCGGTGGATGCTTTGGATGAGATAGGGATTTCCTCCTTCAAAGACATTTTGGGCTCATAATCTAGGTAGTGCTACTGTTGGAGCAGTGGTCTAAATTACCTCTGAAGACAAGTTTTGTTTCACATCACATGAGTCTTCAGTGGATCAAACAATCCATTGGTTATGTGGTCCACTAAAATTCCCCCCTTTTCGTGTTCTTCTTAGGTAGAAGTGTAGGCCTATGTTTTTTTAACTCATCTCATGGCTTAAGAACCCAAAAGGGATTTAAAAATACTCTAAATTTTCCTTATGTCTGTATCCTCCTATTCACAGATGTTGGTGGACCAAGGTACCTCAGATTGGTTAATTAAAAGGTACCTGATATTGCTGGACCAGCTAGTGAGAGAACCCAACAATAGACAAAGATGGGTCACTACCGCATGCATGTTTCCTTCTCACACAACATGTAAACAGGCTAGAAAGGAGTTGGAGAAGAGAAGAAAAATGAAAAGATGAGGTAGAAAAAAAGCGTTGGGAAAAACTAAAAAGAGAGAACAATGAAGGGTTAAACTAAGTAGTGGTGAATTGACCATTCAAAAAAAAAGTAGTGGTGGGACGTGCCTTATGTCCATCGTGGGATATATTGTACCAAAACCAAAGATTGAAGAAAGTGACAGTGTGTGGGTTGGAGGGGCATTACCAAAATGGGTTACACTCCAAACACTATCACTCCCCCACTTTTCCATCTAGATACTGATATGATGTCAAATCTGAGGATTCTTCTTCTCTGGTTGAAACCTCCACCTCTATCTCTTTGTCTTCTTCACAATCTCTCTACAGGCAACTGATTTTGCAGTAGTTTCTAAACAGTGACTTCTTTTTCCATGGCAAACACATGCAGGCCTCATGATGCCACCCATGAATTGCTGGGTGTGTCATGTGTGATCAAGTTGGGGATAGACTTGAACTAGGATTATGGGGACCTCACATCGATGTGTGCACTTGCCATATCAAGATACTGAGCCCACAATTCTGTCACCTTCCAGGGCATTTCACTTTAGGTGAGTGATTAGAATAGACGACCAAGTGGAGCCCTGAGTTCTCTCTGTGCTACATGTTGACATGCTTCATTGGCTACTCTCTTTCACAACTCACTTATGTCTTCTAAAATCTCTAACCTTTCTGGGAATACCTTTTCACCTATTTTATCTTTACAATCTTTCACACATTTTCATGCAACAGCAACTACATCATAATGCTCATAAAAAAACAACTAGATTGCAATAAACACTGTTTATGTATGGTAGCATTAGCAATTTATGAATCTTTTAAGCCTTCCATGGATACCAACTTTTAGACTCTACTCTTACCCTGATAAAATATTGTGAAAATCTTCCATGGATGCTCATATTTTTGTCTTCTAATTAATCACACTTTAATTATATATGAAAATATTAACTGAAATACAATTGCAATTCGTTTAAAATAATATTCAAAGATTAAATACTCCAAACGCTACAATAAACTTTTCCAGCAATAAATTTACATGCTTCTATGTTCAACGTGATAGTGATGTACCTCTCATGTGTCAATTTCTGAAACTCATTATCTTGTTTCAACAACAACTCTTGTAATGTACGTCTCCTGTAGTACTAAAATAAGTCAAGGCTTGAGTGTAGTAGTTGGAAAGAAATATAGATAAATGTTCATTAAGTTTCAACAAAATTTCATTTTTAATATATATAAGCCACCATGGACTCTCTCTCTCTCTCTGTCGCCTTTGTTCTCCCTCTCCTGCAGATCACTGGAGTTTCCAGAGACCACAACGTGAGTGACCTTTGTGACTTTGGCTATGTGCTCATTGGAAGCGTTGTGTAAGCTACCGACGTGTCTAGCCCTAGCGTGGTGAGAATTTGGTTCCTTATCTCAGTGGAGGAAGAAGAAGGAAAGGGGAAGTGGAAAAGAGGAGAGAAAAAAGGTGGTGTCGTCGGCAAAAATTGTCTCTGATGACGATACATGACGAAGTAGCATACGAGGATCTTCTGCGCACACAGACATGCAGCAAAAGCTGCTGCTGGTGCGGTTCTCGAGACTCTAGAAACACATTTCTACAGAATCAAAGATTAAATCACTTCAATTTTTCAAAACATAAGAACCGTAATTGGTTGATGAATTTTTTTATCACATAATTTAATATATATTTTAATAAGGATGTAAAAAGAACACAGTAGTGTCACAGAACATCGTACGCAAAAGACATTTGATCGAGTGGAATACAAACTTTACTTTGACTACTAATTTTCATATCTGAAATCCATTAGACCAAAAGTAAAATAAGATATCAGATTCCGCATTTCTCGGATGCCAAATAGTACTTTTGCAGTGACGCAACACCATGGTCAAAACGATTTTCATTCCAATTTAATTTGCTAAAAATTTATCATTTTTAAATATATTTTGTCCAACCTAGTCATACTAATTTTAATATTATTAGTTTTATCAACCACACTACATTCCTTTAAAAAAAAAACACATACTCTAAAGAAGTTTTTTAATATAATAATTTACTATCTTCAAAAAAATTATCTCAATCAATTGTTTATCAAAATAAATAAAAGAAATTAAGTTACACGTTATTTTGTGAAGTGTTAATTTAATTTTTATAAATTTAAAAATATTATTTTATTTTTAAGACTTCTTTCTAATTTAACTCCATACAATAATTTTTACATACACTTTAATTATTGATAATATATATATATATATATATATATATATATATATATATATATTTGTAAGACATGAAAAATATTTATTTTAATTCAAGATCTTTACTTTTATGTGATGTGGGTATATTTAAAAATAATCTTATTAATTATATAATATAAAAACAGATTCTTTTTTATAAAATAGATAAAGGAGATGAAAAAAATTAAACACGAGTCAATAAAAATTTATATCTTTCTTTGTCACTTTCTTTATTACATTATTACATATTAAAGAAAGTATATTTTAAAGATATGATAGGTTAAAAGATCATTTAACTGTACAACTATCATCAAATCCATTTAAATAATATTTTCATTAATCAACTTATATATAAAGTTTTATTATTAAAATGAAATGACAAAAAGATTATGAAAAAGTTGGTTTTTAAAAGATAATTTCCTATATTTTTTATTACCCTTTGTGAATTTGAAATGAATTTCTTAAAGGTAACTTCAATGATTAACGCTCTTTCAGCCAATTGATTTTTATTTTATTTTATAATAAATCACATTAAACCATTTTATTTTTGAAAATTTTGAAAAGACAAATGTGAGGAGACAAGAAGACAAATACCGAAATGCCAGAATTTGAACATGGTCTGGATTTGCGGCTACTATGGCGGTGGATTCGGATTTTTTTTTACTGATGTTAGCGTTGAAATAATCCAACTTCGTTATGAGAATGTCTCTACGCTTTCTAAGTTTTCTTCTCTCCACTATGGACTCTCACAAGAAGGTGCCGATATCGGTGGAGAAGGTGACGCTTCCAAAAACATTTCTATTTCCTTTTCTTAACGTTAAAAATCAAACAAAAACTTGCCGTTATCTCCACCAAACATTCATTTTAAATTAAAAATAAACTTACATTTCAGTATTATAAATCATCAACTTAAAAGTTTTTGGATCATAGAATATATGGTAATCTTTTATGTAGAATGATTGTTGTTCATATATGGAATGTTTGAATAGTCCTGTGGCTGCAATTTCTCTTCCAATCCATTTTCCTAATCTTCATTTATTCTCTCGTGAGGATAGAAACGAAACGAAACGAAAAGAGGAAGAGGACAAAAGGGTGTGTGTGAGAGAGAGATGATGGAAAGGAGTTTGTGGTGAAGAAGATGGGAAGTGGGACAAGATGAGGGATCAAAGAGTTTCATCGGAGATTATGAGCTTGGTCGCCACTGCCCTGCTGTCTTCTTTAACCTTTCTCACAAATTAAATAATTATTTATTTAATGTTCAAATTTAATGGCTGGAATTTAACCACAATAAATAATTCTTATTCATTTATTTGCTACAAAAACTTTAGGTCAAGAGAAACACTGATCCACATATATTTTAGGGTTAGATATATTTTTTATATGTTTTTTTAAGCGAAATTTATGGTAGTCTAAACTTTACATTTTTTAATATTTATAGTTAAAAAATTATTAAAATTGATTATTGTCAGATTTTATTTTTTATGTGATGAACAAATTTTTAATATGAATTAAAATTTTAAATATTCACTTATAATTCACGTAAATTTAATAATATTAAAATATAATTTACGTTAAAAATTCATTTGGTAGATAAAAAAAATTATACAAATACTAACGCATTTTAATAGTTTTTATATTATCCAATACCTAAGATATAAATATTTATTATATATTTATTATAATAAATATATTAATTATGCGGAAAAAACGTCAGCAATTATGCAGTAGTAGAATATTGATGTATTTTTTACGTTTTTTTTTTCTCTTCCAGGAATTTTCGCTTGTTTCTACATATTATATAACTGGGTAGATTAGCGATTTTTTTTATTTACCAGAGTGTTCTAGGAAAATGAAAAAAATAATCATTAAATTAACAAAAGATTCAACCTAAAATAGTAAAAAAAATTCACCAATTTTATATATTAAAAAATAAACTTTAAATCTAACTTAATCTTATAAAATTTATTTATAAAATAAAGTTTATACTAATTTATATATTATTAACTTTTTATTTTTAGTTAATGTGAATATTTCAACACATTCGTGAGATCTACCAAACTTTTATGTGAGACTATATATTGTTGGTGATTTGATAGCGGATAGTATGATAAGTCCAACAAATTCTCATTAAAATAAACTTTAAATAACTCTGATACCATATTAAAAAGTCAATTTCACCTAATTCAACTTTATAAAATCGACTTACAAGGTAAGATTTGTACTCATCTATATATTATAAAATATATTTATTTTTAGTGGATATAAAATCTCCAATATTATAAAGAATTTATTGTAGAATTCACATGTTCATAAAAAAATGAAAAATGAAATCCAAATAATATATAACTAATAAAAATAGAGACTTTTTGGGTAGGATCCTTCTCTTTGTTTACATGCACAAGAAAAATATATGGCACAAATGAACTTCAATTTTACACTATTTTCTTTTATCTATTTTAAAAATTAGGTTTGGAAGTTTGTTCTGGTTGGTGCATTGGGTTGAATTATTACATAGACACATTCCTGTTACAAGGCAATAATAAATGGGTGATGTGTGAGCATATTCCTTCACCCTATTCACTCATCTTCTGTTGTATTATCACATCTTGACATTTCATAATTGATTTTAGTGGGCTGGAAGACAACGCTAATTTTTAAATGATATTTCATAAAATAAAAATATAGAGAGAGAGAGAGAGAGGAAGAAAAAAAAAGAAAAAGGAGAGAAAAAGTAATAAATGTGTGGAAAAAGAGTTGTTTAGTTGGAAAAAATTGTTTTATTTATTATTAATATTTTTTTTGTAATTACCTATTGTTATTATAATTATTAAAATAAAAACAAAAAACTATTAAAAACTACTTCCTAATTGATTAGGTAGATGTTTTCAACTATAAAAAGAACTATAAAAAAGTCAACATAATGAATTATATCACACAAATAATTGATTATGTTGGACTTTTTTCCCATTTTGGTAATGGACTTTAATATTTAGGCTTTTTTTTTTTTACTTTGCATTTGACAATAAAATCTGTATATTGTGGATATTCTCGTAAAATATATTATAATCATTATTTATTGTTATTATTTTTTATTTAAATATTGAGTAAATTTAAAAAATTATTCATAATTTAATTTTATAGATTTATGGAATTAAAATCATTTTAAAAAATTAACTTTATTTTGAATTTTAATTTTGTAATACAACTTATTTAAATATATTTTCTAGAAAAAATAATTTTATTTATACTCAGTGATTTTTTTAAATTATACTTTAAGATTAAGTTTTTACGTAGGTTATCTTTTAGAGAATAATTTTCAAATAATTTTAAGAAAAATATTGAATGCCATTCATGATGCCCACAAATATTATTAAAGTGTTAGAGTCAAATTTTAAGTCTTTGATAAAAGAAAAACTATTCACTGAATTCATATGATAAGAGAGTGGACTGATTTGGTCATCTTCCATACTCTTTTGAAACAACTCCCTTTAATATTTTTTCTGTATTTTAATAATAATGAGATATCAGAATAGAAAATAATTTTTTTCTATCAGCCAAAATAGAAAAGAATATAGTATAATATAAAAAGACGTAAAGTATTTATGGCCAAATGATATTATTTTATGATATTTTTAATTATCCATTATACTCCGTAACTTTTTACATACATAATTATAAAAAAAGTAATTTAATTCTATTTCATCACTTATAATTTAACATAATAATAACAACATTTATCCATCCTATATTAAATATTAATTATTCACTCAATAAGACCAATGTTGAACTTAGTAATCGCCATATAAAATGTATTTTGGCCTTAATATGCTAAATTTAAAAGTGAAATATATTTGATTTATTTCGAAAAGGATGATTTCAGATGAATTTGAGAGTGGTTGGGAGGTATATTTGAAGTGTTAATGATTTTTTTTTTATAGAAAAATGATAAAAATGTGTAATTTGTGTTCAGATGAATTTTGGTGGTAGATATTTTTGTGTGATGGGAACGACAATTGATGCGAATTAGAAAGACCAACCCACCAACTTTGTCACATGTTCACACGCGCCACCTTGTCTGCCATTGTTATTATTGGCTACTTTTATCGAGATATCATAGGACAAACACATAGTAACAACACTTTAACGTGCTTCACTCAATCATATTTCATTTGCTAAATTTGTGCAAACCATCTTCTATTTTAATCTCCTTTCAACATGCCTTACATCTTCAACTTCTTATATCTCTTAATACATATTTTTCTATTCACATCAACTTCTAATTGCATATATAACATCAAATTATTTGTTTTATTCATATCATTCTTATTAATTCACTTAAAAATCATTAAATAAAAATTAATTTTTAAAACTAAAAATAATTAATTGTTATATTTATTAAATTAGATACAAATTTTAGAGACTAAGAAAATTATTAGTTTCTATTATTGATAAATAGTTTATAAATTGGTATCTAATTAACTAAAAATTTAACTACCAATTATTTAGATTCTAAATTTGGTAGCAAAAATCTTGGTAGCTAATTATATACTAATTTAGAAACTATTTATTAATAATAGAAACTAATTTAGAAATCGATAATTTTTTTAGTCTCTAAATTAATCTCTAAAATTCAGTTAGGTCAG
This sequence comes from Phaseolus lunatus, assembly GCA_013389735.1. Lineage (NCBI taxonomy): Eukaryota > Viridiplantae > Streptophyta > Magnoliopsida > Fabales > Fabaceae > Phaseolus > Phaseolus lunatus. The sequence goes on along the minus strand of CM023857.1, from coordinate 36,359,001 downwards.
TCGATTGACCGACTTATTATCAAATAAAAATAATTATTCAACTCGAAACAAAGACCAAAGTATGTCACGTTGAAGTGTCCGGGTAAGTCGATATATTTTCCAAAAAAGATAGGTATTTTAGGGGAAGAGTGTAGTGATCCCAATAGTAGGATGAAGGAAGACTAGGTAAGCAATAATAGGGGAAAGGGATGAGAGAAGAAAGGAGAACGATTTTCCTAAAGGCATGATAAAAAAGGAAAAATACCAAAAAGAAAGAGAGAAAAATGGACTAATACTCAGAATTCGTCACTATAATATAAGAGTATCTAATTTAATCAATACAACAACTAATTATTTTATCTCTAAAATTAATTTTTACTTAATAATTTTTTTTTACTGTTTATTATACCATATATTACGTACATTATTACTACATCTCACTATTTTCTTCTTAGCAGTGATGACTTGTATCTCACTCAGCTCTACTACTCCATCTTCTTCGTCAAAGTTTATATAATTTTCATATCTTACAAATTTCTTCTTTTTTTTTTCCCAATATTTGGAAGTAATAATTAGGGTCTACCTTTATCTATAAAGATATTGTCGCCACGGCGCTAAACATAATGGTTGAAGAGTATTTTACCTATTCCTAACAAAAAAAAAGGTACGTTCTTACAAACTAGAAAAAATAGGTTAATAATTGAGAAATTAGCTAATATAAACTAGAAATATGTGGCAAGTTGTTACATTATCCTTAACATTTTTTATAAAAGTTGATCTCAATTTATTTTAATAGGATTATACGTATTATTTATTTTAGTTTTAACATACCCGATACATTAATTTTTATTTTTAATTAAAAGTCAGCTCATTTCACTAGTTAATTAAGAAATATAATACTAGTTGACAAAAATAATTGATAAATTGGCTGAATGATGAAGAGTTAAGTGATAAACAAATTTATTAGTATCAAGTTTGACACAAATTTACATATGCCTTTCTTGATCCACCGTCTACGTTATTTCATTAAAAAAAAAAAAACACAAAAGGAAGTGAGTTATTATGGCATCCACAAAATTATTTTTAATATTTTGCTTTTAAGAGCGGACAATGTTATCCCTAATGAGGAATGAGAAAAAAGACACTATCATAAGGGAGATGAGGTTGTCGTGTTGGAGATAAAATCGAAAGTGTTGAAGTTAATGTTCAAAATCGTGTTTTTGACATAGACAATAGTGATGAGAAAAACGTATGCAGAAGTAATACACATAATCACAAAACAACGCAAGAAAATAAACGATTCAAGATTTAACGTAGTTCGATCGCCAACTATAACCTACATTCACACGAACAAGTATTAAGTTTTATTTATTTCCTGTTGCATACCAAATTACAAGCACAATAATCTCTGTATAGAGATTATAAAGGGGACACAATGATTAAGCTCATTCACTAAAACATGGTGTTTAGTCAGCCCAACCCAATTAGTCATGACTTCACACTCAATATCGTGTTTTTGACATAAACAATAGTAGTGGTGATGGTAATGAGATAGACAAAGGTAGTTGATGATGTAACAAATGACAAAAGTGAGTGAGGAAGGTGAAATTAAATGGATATGAAATAGAAAAAAAAATGTGATGTGTTCGAAAATGACGAGGTAGAATCAATGTGTAGTTGAGAAAGTAAATTAAGGAGAGAAAGAAGTTTGCGACTACAAGAGGGATTTGAAAATTGAAATAGAAAAAGAAAAGTATTGTTCTTTTTCTCTCTCAAAAGAAAGTAGGGTCTAGTTAAAAAACTCTAACAATAAACTTTATTTAATTTTAAATTTATGAGTTAAAATCTATATAATCGACTTTAATTATAGAAGATAAATATTTTTTTATATAGTTGGTATGACTTTTACAATAAAAAATTCTAAATTTAGAAATTAAAAGGGAAAGATGTGAAATTAAGATTAGTTTTCCACCTAAATAAAGTTAGATTAAATATAATCTACACTGATTTAATAAATTTTAAATTTATTTTTTACTAAAATCTACTTAACTGACTTTAAACATAAAATATAATTATTTTTAAAAAACTATGAATTAACGTAGATAAAGTTGAGTCCAATAATATAACCAATGCAGTGTTTAGGGTTAGAAACTTTCTACATAAGCTATGTCAACGTGTATCTTATGCAAATAGATCCTAAGACTAAAGTTATAACATTCCTCCACTGAAAAATATCTACATTTTGATCAATGGCTAGAAGGACTCCACAATTAGATTTGTTCAATACTTTCTGGTTGAAGAAGAACATATAGGTCAAACACTATTGGCTCGAAAACCAAGGTTGTGAGAGAGACACCATGCTTACATTTACCAACAAATTTTGTTAGTAAAGACAGCAACCAAAGGATCTATGTGCAACTTTCATGATGGAACAAGCAATAAGTATTTGCTTTGACTACTAAGACACTGAGTTGGCGCCATACACAATCCATATTAAAGAATGGAACAAGGAATAATCAATTAGAAACAAAGCATTAGAGAAGAAAACTAGTATATATGGATCAAATAAGATACAAAAGTATCCTTTTAACTATTTTCCTATATCATTTAATAGGTTGTGTTAGAAATTGGAACTTAGTGGTGCTACAAAACACTATATTAATTAAGGTTACTTTTAGCAAGCTCACTGGATGAGCAGTAAATGTGATAAATAGAGTTTTTTTTTTCAGGAATTGTGTAAATAGCTTTAATTCACACAATTTCAATGAAGTCAAAACAAATCTAATTTCATACCTATATAATCTAAAAGTAATAATAATAAAAAAAACAATTGTCATCTTTATGATTTTTCTAAGGGCTTTTTAATTTGGTGATGAGGGTAGTTATTCAAATTCATTTTGTTTATCCTCTGGATTTCAGCTTAGTTGAACCTAATTCAAACATGTATTGGAAGTTCAAATTTTAATAAAATAAGCTTAATCCAATTTCTTAGAGTAATATTCCTTTAATCATTAATCCAATTTCTTAGACTAATATTTCTTTAATCATAAAAAAATTAATTTTAGAGACAAAAAATAATTACTTACTATATTATTTTTAATAACTTCATTTCGCATCCAAATATTGTCAAATTTTTTTTCTGTAAAAACTTGAATATGTTGACAACATTTAGAAAAAAAAGAACGTCCTAATATCAACAACAAAATTCCAAAAGTTAGGATGTTTTTGTGTCTGACAAACAGTTTAGAGAAATTCTAGCTGTCGATTTTAAATTTTCTTGGTGTTTTAGTATGAAAATATTGCCATATTATTCTTGATATGTTATCTTGAATTGGTTAAAATTTTAGCTTTAAATTCATTTTAGAAAAATTATCATAAATATTACAATCCAATCGGCCAGTGCTGAAACTAGTTTTCTTTTTGTTGTCGGATTGTTTGTGGTTTTATAAGTTTGTTTGATTTGTTTCTTAGGATATACATATCCAATTTCCTTTAAATTTGTGGCATTTTGTTCCTTCTTAAGCTGAGAAGATACTAGAAAATTTTCATCCGCAAAAACATTGTGCAAAAAGTGTCATAAATTTTGGAATAGTCAATGTCAGTCCACTCTAAATTATGTTTTCTAATCCATTCTGGAGAATTAGATAGGTTATTTTGCTTGTGCTACCCATTATTATGTAACTTTAATTTTTTGCTTGTCAATTGTTGGTTTTCCTTTCCTGTTTTTCACATCTTAAATCCTCTTAAGTTTAGCTTTCAAATTGTGTTTTTCTTGCTTTATTTTTTTGGCCTCTATTAGTACAAGTTTTGGAGCATCGACGGTGTTAAAAGTGGTACAATAAGGAGTAATTTGGCTCAACTATTTTGGGGTGATATATTGGTTTTCAAGAATCTTTACCAAAGGGAGAAAAAAGGATCAAAGAGAAGAAAATTCAAGCTTCATTCACCTCAAATATCATGTCATACGCACCAATACAATTCAACAAACACCTTGTATTAAAAAAATATTTAGTTTTTGTAATATTTTGAGAATCAGAGAACTTTATAGCTTTTTTTTGTTGTATAATTGCCTTTACATTTCACCTATTTGGGAAAATGCTCCAAAGGCAATCCCTATAAACTTTGTAATATTTTTGTGCATTAGTGTGTCAGTGTGTTAGTGAGCTCTAAGTGTTCATAGCTTGACTTATCTACTTGCATTTCTTTCCTTGCTTTACTTTTCTGTATTACTTATTTCCTTTATTTTCATTGCCTTTTACATCTCTGTGATACCTAGGGTTTTTCTTTTCTTGCGATTAATAGACATTTTGTTGGTCTTAAGTTCATTTGCGCATCCACCACACACTTTATTGATTTCAAATTGTTTTGAAGTTTCTTTAGGAGACTTTTGTGAGACCTACTTGAGGTAAGCTTTGGCCAGGAAAGCCTTGGTACTTAAGTAGTCCATTATGACTCACCTCGCTTTTCTAAGAGTGAACTTGAAGAATTATTACTCTAGATTCCTTTCTTAACTTCACCAAAAATATACAAAATTTTTGTTTTTGAAATTTTTTGTGATTCACTCTAGTTGACTTTTCAAACACTTGTGAACAATTTTTTTCCATTCAACCATGAGTTCATGGTAATCTTAATGATCAAACTCAAATAGATATCCATTTAAGACTAGACCAACAGGAAAAAATATTTCTAAAATAAAAGATCTCATAGATAATTTTATTATAGCTCAGGATAAAAAAACTCATAGGTCTCATAGACATTCTCAGCCTAGCAACCCTTAGTTTTCAAGATGTTGCCATGACTTGGTGGATTGCTTATTCTAAAGATCTTAGTTTACACCACAACCCTCCAATAAAATACTGGAATGAACTCTGATCTGTCCTAAGAAAAAGATATATACCTTCATATTATGATAGGGACCTCATGCGACAACTCCATAGGCTCAATCAGAAAGATAAGATTGTAAACCAATTGATAAGTATCATATTTCAGTAATATTTCATATTAAAATATTAGCACTAATGGATATTAATTGATAAAATAACTGTAATATAATTCCTGATTTATGAATTTAAACCTTTTTTTACATATTTTGTGATTATAATTTGAATAAGAATGATTTATTCCCAAATTTGTGTTAATTTTAGGATTCTATGAAAGAGTGGAGATGAAAAGGAAAAAGGAGAATAGACAAAGTTAAAAAGGGAAAGCTAGAACGCTTGACTATTTTGCACCATGTCAGAAGTAATAAATTTGTCCCTAAGGACGAATATCGAATCCACAAGGAACAATTGAATTCTCAAGTATAGTATTCACTAAATAGAAAAAATATATAAAAGCTCGTTGGATGTTTGTTGTGTATGAGATTGCAAGAATGTAAATAAAGCAAAGTATAGAGTTGTTGATTCAATTGGGAGAATTGAGATTGGGGTTCATCCTTCTTGTTGAATTAATGGGGGGCTAAGTTCAAGAAGGGGGGAGGGGAGGGATGGGTAAATTGTACTTAGGTAGATTTTCACAAAAAGAAGTTTAGTCAATCTTGACAAAAAATCAATTGATTGTTTTTCGAAATAACAGATTGAAATTTTCTAAAAGAACACTCATTCAGAAAAAAAAAATTGATTATATTATTAAAAACAATTGATTAAAAAATTATAGGCTCACAACTCAAAAGACGCAAATCTGTAAATCAATTTCACTTAGAAAAGATTTGAATATGTTTTAAGAAATAAATTTCAGAATTAATTTCAACAAATTATCTTTCAAAAGAACTTATTGTTTTTCTAATTTTAGTAATATATTAAACTTGAAAACAACTGATTATTTTTATGGTTTTGGTAACACACAAGAAGAATTTCAACTTTCAAGAACCAATGAAGAATCCAATACAATTAAACACAGTTTTCAAGAAACTTTTTTATTCCAACAATGCAAGTGTATACATACAAAATCAATACACAGATATTCACACACAATTGCTTAGAATATTTGTTTTGTTCAATTCAGAAAGCCAAACAGATCTGTAGATAAAAAAACAACTGATTGATTTCAAAAACAACTGATTGATTTTAAATCAGTAAGAACAATTATGCAAAAAATTAAAGTGCAGTGATAAAGAAAGCTTAAAGCACACCAAGATTTGTACCAGTTCACTTACAACAAAGCTATAACCAGTACCACCTCACACCAAACCACACACTGCACCACCTTGTTACAGTTGTGATACCCACCAAGAAACCATTTCTTGGCACTTACACACACAGAATTAGAACACAGTATTGAAAAGGAACAAATTCACCTTATATATGAACCAAGAAACTCAAAGGGATCTCCCAATTCACAAATGCACTTTGAATAACCTTTGATTTCAAGTTGAATGATGAAAATTAGGCACCAAGAACACTCAAAGATTAACAAAGACTAGTTTTCCAAAAACAACTAACTCTTGATTCTCTCAAATTGTAATCAAATCGTAAAAGTGTATTATGTGTAAGCAATCCTTAGAACCTTTTTCAGAAAACAAACTCACCCTTTTATAGGAGTTAAAACAGAAATATATTTAAAATAGAATAGGGTATTGTCAAGGAAATCAACCGATTAAAAATAAAATAATGGGTTGATTTTATTTAATACTCCTAGTTTGTTTCAAAACTGATTTTTCTTAAAAGGAATGCATTTTAAACTGGAAATATTTGATATCTTATATATTAAACACTATGATTTTTCAGAGGTAAAACACATTATAGAACAAATCTAAAACATTTCAATATTTTCAATCAATAGATTTGAAATATAACAGATTGAAAAACAGCACCTTTCTAGAAACCAAAATTATAACCAGTTGAAAACATTTTTAATCAGTTGAAATCTTTTTAACCAACTAAAAAAACAGTTTAACCAATTGAAAAATTATTTTGTTCTTGGACCTTTCATTCTTCCTAAAGCAAAAAGTTAAATCAAGACAAAAACAAAAAATCTAAGCTACCTAGACACATAAAGTAGCAAGTCTTCACTCAAGGCTTCAATCATGGCTTCATCAAACACTTTGAGTTGGGATCCTTGAGATGTCCAACACTTCTCACTTTTTTGTATTTTGAAAAGCGTAATAATATTCTATCGTTGATTGATATTGATGTCCATATAAAATTTATTTATATTGATTCATCGCATATAAAATTATTAAGATAACATCCTAAATATCGATTCCTCACATATTTATAAAAAAATTTTATCGTTATGTGCAAATGTTGATAGCAATCCAAGCCACCATATACAAGAATAAAAATAGAAGAATTGTGTGTATAGAAATCATAAATAGTAGAATAGTGATGTTCATGACTTGTATTTTGAACCATTTTAAGAGTAGTTTGTAAATAAATTAAAAGACACTCTAGAAACTCAATTTTTTTCATACAAACAAGGGTCTCTAAGGCATCTTAAGAGGACCTATATAGCACCTCCTTAAGCTACTAAAGCTCACCATGGTTACGCTTGCTTAACTAGGGTTATGGTAGCTTAAGGAGCAACCTATCTTCACCTCCTCTCCTATAAATAGATGATACTCCTATATTGTATTCAGATTTGCAAATATTGAATGAAGAACTCTTAATTTGAGACTCATTCTCTCCCAAATCTTCTTTTGCTAAAGAGCTTTCGGGCCTAGTAAACCTTAGAAAGTTGGTCAAACCTCTTTCCACTTCCTAACACCAAAACTATAATTCCTTACCATATCCTCTCATTCTTAGTGCAAACTCCTCTCAGTTCTGCTGCCATTCCATTCAACCTTAGATGGAACAATTATAATTTGAGTAATGAAATTGATAATGCATAAAAAATTAAAACATTTTTTAGTCTCACTTAAAACATGTATTTTTTTCATGGAAGAGGAGATAGTTTAGGACTACAATTAGTTACAACAAACTCCAAAGGAAAATGTTTTGTTAACACCCTCTGTGCCATTACACACTTTTGACGCTGCGCACGTGGCCAAGGATGGTGATATGGCAAGGGCAATTTTGTAAATTTCATGATGATGATGTGGCTTTGGGAGATAGAAAGGGGGAGAACGTAAGGTTTGAAAACAATGTGAGAAGTTGATTTCTCAATGCGGAGGAAGGTGACGGTGTTGGAATTGGAAGGTTGGTGGTAACGCCCTCCTCTCCATATCTTGGCTCCATCGCCTCCTCGACAAGTTCCTCTACTACGAGGCCGAGTTGAAAGTCATCATTATCATGGATCGCGACCCCTCCCAGACCGTCAAGCCGCCGCTCGACAAGCTCCTTCCAGATCTCCAACGTTATCACTCTCGACCTCGACGCCGTCAAGAACCTCCAGCGCCTTGTCGAGATCGTTGTTGCCGCGCTCCACGTGACGGCGCACCGAGAACAACTCCGGCACTAATAGTAAGGATCGCGTGCAATCGCTGTCATGGACGATGGTGCGAAACTGGTCGGTGTCGAAACAGATCCACACGACTCTCATAACGTTGTTGGAAACGTCGGTGTAAGGCCATTCGCCGCGAGTATCGAGGGCAAAACACTCTGATCCAACACCAGAGAACAACCTTCCACGTCTTCTGAATATGGACCATATATTATACCAGTTATATGGTTTAACCGGTGTAATATGTGTTATTCTAAGTAAAAAAATATATTAGACCGGTTAGATGGCTTAACCGGTGTAATATGTGTTATTCTGAGTAAAAGAATATATTACACCGGTTGTTAATATAGCTCGTGTTACTCATTCACGCACAATCTCATTTCACTATGTAATTGTCCCGTCTACAGCGTCAAATATGTGTTATTATCAGAGGTGTCTAAATATATCAGTAGTTAACTACAAAATATTTCTTTTCATACTCATATGCTTTATTAGCCTATGAAAACATTTGGCAATACAAAATATACCCATCATAAGGGTTCGAAACATTTTCTTCTCCTTTGCTTTTTAGATAAAGTATCCAACCAAGTTCGGTATAACCAATTGCAACATTTTCCTTATAAAGTTATTGTGTCAATCATTCATATCTTTCTACAATATAATACTATTTTTGTTTGTTAAACATCAAAACAAATACAATCCTTCATTTTCTTATTTGAACTTGTTCCCCAACCTCAAAATATCTTAGAAGTCGTGAGAAGATAATATTATCATGATTGTTATGTTAAAACTGCAACTTAGTGTCCCAAACCAATCTATTATTTTATAATTTGGTTTCTCTAATGTTAAAATTTATAAGAAAATGATAAAATAATATTGTATAAAAGTTTGTTTTTAAACATTTACCAATATTGACTGTGAGGTTGGCATATTAATTGACATATAAAGTTGACATAGCTTAATTGCAACTTTTGTTTTGTGCAGTAATTATAGTTTCAACAGAACCAAATAAGCAATTAAGTCAAACTATTGTCATATAATAATACATGGACATATCACTTTATATAGTATTACAATAGTAAAATTTATTAAATCTGTCATAAAATATTAATGGAGAATCAAAATAGTGTAATTACAATAAACAGAAGATATCTAATTGATATAATTAAAATAAAAAAACTAAAACTTGCACAATTATATTACTTGATGATCAAAATTAGAATTAGGTCAAGTTAATAAATATCAAATTTTTAATTATACAACGTTATTCATTTGAAAACTGTTATTTTTATATAAGTATTACCTTGTAATAAAGGTTGTATTAATAATATTATTTTCACAATGTTATTTAAATACATTTGCTATTCTTGAGTTGCTTCATTCTTATTTTAAATTTTTTAAAATATAAAACTTATATCTTTTGCCTTATTGATGGATAATTGTGTAGCTAGAAAACACTATTTTTAATTAAATATAGAGATTAAAATAAAATAAAAATAGATCATGAACTAAAATGAAAAACTATTAAAAACTGTTGGATTTGAGGAAAAAAAACTGTTTTCAATTTTTTTACTTTAAATTATAAAAATACTAAATTTTTTATTTTTGTCTTGAAATATTTATAGAAAAATTATTGAGAGTAATTTTTAAATTATTTTTATTGTGCTTCAATGAAAATATTTAAAAGTAGAAATGAAAGAAAATATAAAATGATAACTTTGAAATTATAAATAATTTTTTCTTAAAATAAATAATATATCTTCATATAAATAAACCCAATGTATATTTATACTTTTAATAGAAGCATGACAAAAGATGAATATAATTTAAATAAATTATATTAGTAGACAAGTTTTAATTTTAAATAATACGAAAATAAGTAGTTGAAAAATAAGATTTAACGAGGTGACAAACATAAATAGATCTTTCAGAGAGGCCAATAATAATTAAAACTGAAGAAGAACTTATTTATGGAGCCGCAACAACTGAATCTTTTCCTTTCATTAGAACATTAAGGAATAAAGGTATTCACAATGATGGAGAAGTCCAGTAATTATTCTTCAGGAAATCAGATTTGATCTAAATAACTTTATCAAACAGAACTTTGGCAATGTGGAAGTTGGTGGTCCTTGAATCACAGAAAGCTGCGTAATAATAACTCTTGGCCACAGTAAGGAAAGTGTTCTTGATATTGAAGTCAATGCCAGATGGAGATTTTTGAAACACCAATTGCACCAGTTCTTGCATTTTTGATTCAACTTCCGGGGAGATCGTGCTCTCGAATTCCTGATAGATTTTATTCCAAAAAATTAGTCTTACTAACAAATCCAGAATATTAATTTTGCATACATATGCATATAGAATATTACTTTAAAAAACAGACTACCATGGAATCCTAACCTGAATATGGTGCATAGTACACCACTGCACTAAACGTCACAAAGTCTTATGTTGTTGGGTGCTATTGAAATAAATAACAATTTTAATTATGCAATAACTAAATGGTCTATGCATTCTGCTCACAGGGTCTCAATTATGATTATTTTTGAGAAAACCAAATCGCGTGCAGTGCAGGGCCCAATTTGCCACTGGAGCGATTTTTATTTAATATATTTTTCTTTTTGCTGTGGTAAACCCTTTATCTTAAAGCTGCAGAGTTCACTTTCCTAGTAACAATAATCCAAACTATGCAGCTTTTTAGGTACACTAGAAGATCATATGAAATAACACTAGCATGTTCTTTTATGCTCAGGGGAAAGTGGAGAAGGTAAAAAAAAATGCATTAAGGGAATGAAGCCAAAAGATGAAGGTTTGGAAAGTAGGTAGCATTTGTCCTAGGATATGAAATAATGGTTGCTCTGTCACTGACCTTGTCCTTTTGATGACAATGGAGTGTATGACAGAGTGTGTTAGTGAGTTGAAGGAGAGTCTCATATTGAGGATCAAACATTTGATCCTCTGAAATCCAATGCCCGCCACACAGGTTTATTATCTGCGCCAAAAGCTCTCCTTGTCCTTCACATTTGTCTCCTTCGTTGTGCCAACTTGAAAGCCACTTTTCCCACTATAAAAACATCACACACAAAATAAATCAAATGGTTAAGGCATTGAAACCAGTACTATGATTTGGTGGTTGTAATGGTCAACTGATGTTTGATTCTCCATTTTTGTTTTGAATTCCAATTTTTAACCTATGATCCCTTTTCATTTGCTGAGAAATCATTATATTTGTGAGAAATGTCAAAGGTGACGGAGCCTCAACTGAATTCTGGTGCAGTGCAGATTAACTGTTTACTTTTTACTTTTCAAAACCTGACAAAATTGTTACAATGCTAACATCAAAAATTTTAAAACTGCTTACTTTTTAATCACTTTGTCATACAGGATTGGGAACTGCCACACTGGGTCCACTAAAAAAGTTTACACGACTACTTACTTCATAGAGACCACATGAGATTTCATTTTATACATAAAAAATAAGAGAAGGGTATATTTTCATTTTATATAGTATTTACTATCTCATAATTATATATTAAGGTCATATATTTTGCAGAGTTGGAAGTGTAAATTCATTTATCAAGAAAAACCAAGTTTGAGTGAAATATAAGAAACAAAAAAAACACGTTTTTCCAACAGAAATTAAAGAGTGTCAGAACTAAAAGGGTAACGTACATAGCCTTACTTGCATTTGTTTTACCAAATATTACCAAATCATCACAATATAAATTAATCAGAAGAGAAATTTGTGATCAATGTTAAGACTGGCTATTTATTTAGTAAGAAATGGTAGACTCACACTGCGATGCATATCATATCCGATTTCATGACCATGAGAAACAATTATATCCCAGGATATTTGATCTATGGTGGCAACCAAAGTTTCAACGAGTCCATGTCCTGTTCTGTTCCTGTTCAGCCTCCTGAACATCCAAACACAAAATGTTTAATTACTCAATAATAAGTATGAATTTGGTGCATGAGCTCACATTAGATATTGGATTTTCATATAGTTATACTGAAATAGATGGTTTACATAATTAATTTGTTTTAGAATAAAAGTTGACAAGAATGCAACTCCACCACTCTGGGTGGCCTAGGCATTTTGTTGTCTACAAAATAATTGGTTAACAGAAAGAAATAGAAAAGTGTTAATGTTACTGTCACTTAGAAAGAAGATAATTTCTATCACTTGTTAATGTTGATGTCAAGCTTAAATATTTCATCCTGATGACTTGAGTGTTGGAGTATTGTCATTCTCAACTTCATTTTCTTACTAGACCACGCTCACTCTCTTTAACTTGAAGTACTCACAGGTATTTGTATAAACTAGGCTCAATTAGATTATATATGTATGTAAATAGGTCACAAGAGGACATGGTATGGTACGTACATCTCTAAATGTCCATGACCAACAAAGTATCCAAGACCAACTATTGTATAACCAAAATAAAAGAAGTTATACATATGTAAGTTTGAGACTTCAATTAACATTTGAGATGTTTCAATGTTTATAGGAACTAGGAGCAGACAACTTACCAGCCAATGGAGTAGTCTGGCCTGCTAATGCAGTCACTGAATTTTTTCATGAAAGCTTTCTTCTTTTCTGCATCCCTAACATAGGATGTTATGGTCTCAAGTAAGACCATGGTTTTGGCCCAAGCAAGCCTCACATGAGACTTTTCAGGCTCAAATATGCTCGCTGTTGCTAGAAAATAAGCCAACAGAAGAGTTCTTCTGTTCATTCCAAACTCTACCAATCTAGATTCTGAGTACCACCTGATACAAATATCATCAAAATATGACAATAAATTACATCATAGGAAGAATGAAGAAGTTGATTGAAGCATTATAGTGGAATGGTTTTAGTTGTTCCTACTTCTGCATTTTCCCCCACTCTATTAGATGCAGTGCCTGACAATTGTTGTAATCTAATTTAGCAAGCTCCAGATAGTTGTTGTTGTTCACATAGGGCATCCTGTATCCAAAAAATAGTTAGGGAACATTTTAATTAAACATTTATATAATAAACCCTAATTATGTAGAATATTATGTTATCATTTTGAACACAAGAAACCCTAATTTGCAGGTTTTACTTAAATATTATGTAATAAAATATAATTGTTCAATTTATTTGATAAACACTTGTTAGAAACTTTAAACTTCATTTTACAAGCTGTTACAGAAGTATTTACGGAAACAAATTTAAAAATTATAATATCCATAAGCTTAAATAAGTTATGGTCTAATATCCAGAAAAGTAAAATAGCAAGGAAAAAAAGGTTAGCATGTTATAATCTGTCTACTCTTGTCTTCTTCGTGTTTTATTTATTTATTTATGTGATTACAGTGTTACGTGAGATTATGCATATATAGTTAAATATAATAATAATAATAATAATAATAATAGTAATAAGTATTGTTTTACACACACAAAAAAAACTAATAAATAAACAAAGTATAGTAATTTTAAAAAATAATTTATTTATAATTTTTGTCCAGCATGATTAGAGATATAAATAAAAAAATTAACTTTCTATATCATAAAAGTGAAAACAATATTTGTTTTAATTTTGTATAATATACTTATTATAGGACAATGGAAATAGAATAAAAGTTTGATGTGAAGTGTTAGAAAATATTAGTGCATTATTGTTTTTACTATACATATGTGATACTTAAAACTTCTTGGAGGAGTGAGTCCAAATTCGATAGTGCATAGGCAAAAACGTTATTTGTGAATGCAACTGAGGTTTTTTTTTTATAATGATATCTATTTGTCTCAATATAAAGAAATTGATGATCCAACAACCAACGACATTATAAAAGGGAGAGTCGCTATCACTGTTTTATGCTAATTATAGAAGTGATAAATGACAAATAATTTTATACCATCACTTTTTATAACAAAATTTTATTATAAATTATATAAAATTGTTTTCTGTCATCAACTTTCCTTTACCAGAACCAGCAATAATTATCTTTATATTTTAAAATATTCATAACTATAATATAAATATAACATAATACAGTAACAGCAAAAAACAAAAGATTAATAATAAAGAGGAGTATCCTTTTTGTTAGTTATTATAAAATTGAAGAAACACGTCATTCATGAAAATTTTAATCATATATGACGATACAAAATTATTTTATATTATTAAATTAGTTTACTTATATTAAGAGAAGAGAATGGAGGAAAAAAAAGGAAGAAATGTTGTTTGGAGATGAAAGAATGAAGGAAAGTGGGAAGTGTACCTATAAAGGGTCTTGCCTATCCAGACGTCACCCTCACCCCCATATTGATCAATGTAAAATCTTGTCTCCACTCGAGGCAAACTTGCGTACCATGGCACGTCCAATGCGTATGCCACCTAACCAAAATCACAATCTTAACTTCATTGCTACCAAATCAAACTTCATTACTCCAATCAGTATCATTTTATTTTACCTCTTCTGCTAAGTTTTTCATTATGATCCATTTATCTACTAGCTCATTTGCTTCTCTCTTCGCGCTCAAAAATTTTGCAGAGAACTTCTTCCCATCTTCTAGAATCTTCTCTCCAGGGAACATTACTTGACTAGCCCTTAACAGATTGAACATTCCTGTCACAGCTTGTGTCGATTGTCCGCTAAAACAGAAAAATTCACCGTTCCTCTCAAAGTGCTTGAACACATCTGTCAGATATCAAAATCACTTCAATTAAATAACATTATTTTTTAATAAAATAGCTTTTCTATTGTAAAATATTTTTTCATATTCTGGATAGTGTACTTAAAATAATTATCCATTTTACTTACCGGCTGAAACATGGTGGCCATGTAATCTCAGTAATCTGAAACCCATTGCAGTGTCATCAATGTCTTGAACTTCTGAATTTCTTGCCCAACAAATACCCTTTTCGGTCCAATATCTGAAATTTCATGTATAAATTAGAATTGCAGACCTCTGTTTCATGGTCGGTTAATTGGTTTCAGAAGTGTTTTATTAAATATTAAACTGAGGGTGGTGAGCATTATTAAATTACCTATGAACATAGCTCAAACAGTCTTTGATCTCATGCTGAAAATACCGAGATATTCCTAGGCGTTCCAGCCTATCAACCACCCAAATATGTTCAAACAAATCCACTGGATACACGTTTGGAACTGGTATAGGAACAAATCATAACAAACCAAATTAGTAAAGAAATGTGGGAATGAAGATTGAACTGCAACTCACATTGGTATAAACAATCTTAAAGCAAATTATAAAGAAAGATAGAAGAATCATATTATATAAAATAGAGGGAGATTTTAAATTATGAGCACAAGATAAACTTGTCACGTTTCATGATAGTAGAGAAAATTGTAGATAACTACAATGCAATGCGGTCATAATGTCCGACTGGTGGTCCCGGAGCCTCCAAAGGAATTCCATGTTAGCAGATAAAATTGAAACAACAATTTGTTTAGAAGTTTGGTAGGATATGTATATAATAAAAAGAAAAGAAAAGAGAGAAGTGAAAGAAAAATGTGATGGGGAAGAGTTAGGTAAATGGTGTGTGGAAGGGAAAAATGAGAATTTACCTCCCCCATTGAACTTCTTGACCACTTGATTCAAGTAATTGTGGCAATTTTGATCTTTGGTTTGCATGAGAGCAAAAGCGGTGGAGGACGGAGAAAACAAGAAAGACCCGTCTTGAGATTGCAGTTTCAGAAGTGATTTCCAGTCCAGGTCTGACATCCCTTCCAAGCTATGAAGCAGACTTGTGGGCACTTTATGCATCATCTCTCTTGGTATTCTATCCCCACACCAAGGCCCACACAATAATGACACACACGTTAAAGGGAGTTTTTTGCAGTACTTAAAATAAATTAAAAAAGTTATGACTCTTATATTAGTATACTTTCCCAGAAAAAAGAGTTGCAAGATAAGGTTGCTTTGAATCTATTATCAAACTAGACATGGGCACGTACCAGCTTGCTGGCAAGCATAATCATGACCACAACTATGGTACCTTGTGAGTTTTACGTTTCTCATTGCAAAAATTTTGTTCAGGATAGGGGAATTGTCCGGCACTTCGATGTCCAACCCACGAGCCATGTCAAGAAGTGATGGGAAAGCTACTTCAAACCCAATTGGCATATGCTCCACATTCTCATTCTGAAGCTTGCTAAGATTCTCGTTAAAAAATGCCATTCCTGTGTAACATTAATCAAACTTGTTACTAATTCGCGTTTGTTAAGTCAGAGTGTAGTATTCATAATTCAATAATATATTACTACCTTTCTCACACTTTTCAGGATGTATATTCCATGATTTTAATGCAATAACACAAGCCAACGTGTTTATGATCCGATCATGTGCTGAAAACAACTCATTATCTCCCCATGATCCATCCTGAAGTTGATTTTTTGCTATCCATTCTAGACTCGCTGGAAATTGAGGGGTGCCACTTCCATGGATATCTTCTATCAGAGCAACCCAAGCAGTGTCATAAGCAGACACAGTTATCTCTCCATCTTCCAATGAACCCAATATTGCTTTGACACTGTCCACTCGCTTCTTGATCTCTTTTGCCACCAAAACCTTCTTTCAACAATGTTGTATTTGCAAAAACAAATCGCATATGCAAAAAGAATAATTAAAAAATATCATCAAGAAAGGCACAAAACAGAGAAGTGAGAAAGTTAAGGCACCCCAGTGTCTTGCTCCTCTTCTATGTCCTCCTCCACATTAATCTCACGCATCTTTAACATTGCAAGACTGCCGTGAAATATGTCTGAATATTCTGCATAACCAACAACATAACATTGGTTTAACCAGCTTTACAAAAAGTAATTAATATTAAACTGTTTAATTAGAGTAAAAAATTAATTAAGAAACTCAATCATACCTTGCGTTCGTGGTTTGGATATAGCTCTGCATCTTATCTCTTGTCTGTCCTTAGTATTAGAGGACACAGAACCTATATATAAAACGAAACAAGTCTTTCACTAAATTACTTTCGTGGATTGGAATTAAGTGCTATGTTACTTCAGCTTGCAGTGAAAAACTACTCCACTCTTCTTTTGATTCTTTTTATACTTTTTTTTTGTCTTTTGGGTGGACGAGCAGAAAACAAGAGAGAACGCATCTAGCAACTTCAGCCCGCTTGATAGTGAAATCTTGAGCTGAAAGTTACAGAATCGATACCTCTATGTTCTTAACGAAATTCATTAAAAAATATTAAGCTCCTATCAACACAGGAAGAAGCCATGCACATATGCCAGAAGAGAAGTATCACTAGTGAAAGAAAATAAGTACGGTTGAAAGAGTATAATATTGTAATAATTCTTTGTTGAAGTTTATGCACCATTTGGCTTCTATAGTTTCCACAAGATAAGTTGAAACTATTTGCACTTTCGCATTCTTAGGTAATAGAGCACGTTTTTCTGATCATCAGAAACTTACAACTCAATTACAATCTTAAAAGAAAAAGAAAATCAGGCTAAGAAATTAGCAAAAACATTATTGTGGTGAAACAAGTTGAATCAGCAAGAGAAGATGGTGCTTGAGAACCGGGTATAAGAAATGAATTGGAGAAAGTATTTGACATACATAAGAGACTTACCAAGAGAGGATTTGGAGAAGTGAAGAAAAATAGAAGGAGAAGAAGAAGAAGAAGAAGAAGAAGAAGGATAAGAAGATGATGGAAGATGAAAATGGTCAGAAGAAGAGAAAGAGGGAAGGTGGCAGTGGATGGAAAAGGGAGAAGCCATGGTTTGCTCGAGTTGATTCAAAAATATTTCTGTTTGGCTATGGAGAGAAAGGCAGAGTTTAAAAGGCAAAGGAGAGGCAAGCAGACAAATGGTTTCCCAGGAGATTCCCGCTAATGGTTGCATGGCATCATCAAAAAACTAAACAATGGGTACTCCTGTCCTTTTCCTATTACCATTTTTCTTCCCCACCCCCTCTCTTTTCTCTAACTTCAACCCCCATTCTAATATTCTGCATGCATTACCACTTTAATTGCTGTTCCAATCTTTTATATACATTATATATTCAATATTTCTTTCTTGCCTTCCATTGTTTTCAATGGTTTTAAAATCACTTTGATTTTTTTAACTTGGGAAATACATTAATTTTAAATTCGTTTTCATTATAATCAAATTAGGATTCAACAACTAATACTTTAATATCTATTTTTAATATTGTGTAAATTAATATGTTGGGTTATAAGCTAAAAATATAAAATCATTAATTCAGGTAAAACTTATATTAAGATGACCAACTAATAAAAACAGCAATGGTTTATTGAATATTTAGAACAAGAGTTTTCATATCTATACTAATCTTATTAAGATATTTATGTTAACTTTAAAAAATGCTATATTTTGTATAACTCATTAAAAACCACAAAAAAATTGTGTATATATTTCTTTAATAGTTAAGTTTTTAAATACAATATGAGTTCAATAAACTTTAATCAATAGTAAAAAAATGTAAAGAAATGTGGTAAAAAAATTATGTTGACAGATATTAATTTAAAAAATAGTTTATAAATTTTATTAATAATATAAATTATTTAGATATCAATAATTTTTTTAATATTTATTTTAGTTAATATAATAATTATATATTTTTTATCTTTAAAATTATTTTTTATTTAATTTTTTTAGTGATTGTAATTTTTACAATAACTAATAAAATATTATGTATATATATATATTAATTTTTACATCTCTTTTATTTTACTTTTAAATTTTTTTTATCCTATCAAACTATTGTTTATAGTATTCTTTCTCTCTTCTTAATATTATTTTGCATAATGTATAAAGACCAAATAATCATTTATTCTTTTTATACATCAGAGACATAAAAATATACTTTGATATTGATTTCACAATATTACTGTTCATCAATATACCTTTTACAATAGATTTTTTTTTCTTCAATAAAAGCACCGTGCAAACTTAATTGATAACAATAACTTCTGATGATGGTTAAAATATTTACATTTATAAAATTAACTTAAATTTTTAATAATAATTAAAAAATTATTATCATATATGTATGATGATTATACTAATAACTGTTGTTGCATGTACTTATAATTACAATTATTTTTTAAACTGATATTTTCTTTATACACGCTTTTTCTGTCATTTTTTTCATATTTTTTGTACGTTTTTGTTGTTTTTCATTCTTCTCTGTCTTTACAATTCTGTTTTATTTTCTTTTCTGTAGTCTTTTGCGTTGTTTATCATCATTTGTACTCATTAGTCATGTAAGTTCGTATTATTCACAGTGCTTCTACTTTATATAAGTGTGTATTATTTGCAATAAAAACAAAAACACACATCTTAGCATACAATAACGGTCACAATCATCATTAAAAGCTTTTAATGTTCAATGAGAACTCCACCAATAATAATTTTCCAACGACTATTAAAGAAGTTTTAATCTTCAATAAAATTCATTTATTATCTTAAAATGGGAAGGAAATGACAGACTAATTTTATTGTTAACACCTTTACTAAAGTGACTAATTCACTGGTTTTTAAGATTAATTTAACTTTATAAAAGATAAAATAAAATAAAATATATATTTAATTATATATTATAAAAAAATTAATTGATATGGGAACTCTAACAACCATATTAAATAGATATTTTTTTTAATTGATCTGGGAACTCTAAGAATAATATTAAACAGATTTATTTTAATATAGTAAAAGCTACTTTCTAGAGAGAGAAAACTAACCTCTTTATCTGTAAGAATCTTATTAAGATTTGGAAAAAAAAAACTTAAATTCTGGAAACACGTATTTTTATTAAAGTATGTTGATTTTTTTAACAAGACTCGTAGGCGAGAAATGAGAAATGCTAAAATAAAAATTGATGAGAGAGAGATATGTAAGCACATATGATTGGTATAGTACTTGTGAAAGAAATAAGACGAGGAAGGTGTCTAATCTGGCAGGTGCATATGCATTATTATGGCAGAAAATGGTACACGAAGGACTAAGAGAAAAGTTAATTATTTATTAGAGTTGGGGATTTTGGAGGAAGTACATAGAAAAGTTTTGTTGGTGAGATAAGAGAAGCATCAAATCTGTTGCTGGGGTAAATATTCCCAGTTAGAAAGCAGCACTAGAAGCCGGAATGTACATTGTCGCCTCTCAATATCATAACTTCACCACCATCAGAATCTTATTGCTTTATATGCTGTCCTTATACTTCTTCAATAAAATACCCCTACTCACTCACTCACTCACTCACTCATTAGTGCTCATGGATATTCATATCAAATTCCTCATACATTCAAACTTTTCTTTTTATTATTCTAAACAATTCATATACACTTCACTTCAGGATTCTTCTAACTTTAAATAAAACTAATTCATCTATTTCTTCCTATAACTTTTATATCTTACGTAATATATATTAATGAAATTGTTTAAATTATTACTTCACTCTCATCTCATGTCACTCTTTAATATGAAATCATATATGGAAGATGTCAACTATATATAAACAATGAAGGTGACATTAATTACTCTTAATCTAAACTTCTTATTTTATTTTAGATTAACAACTCGAATTAATTAAATTAACTCTTATTATAATACTATATTTTTCTCTCTTTCTATCAGTTATTAAAAAGAAAAAAAATCAAGACATCCACAAACATTTATCACAGTATTCTTATATATTATAATTCTAATATTTTTAAAATGTACTTAAATTTATGTTTGTCAATACGCTTTTTAATATTAAAAAGAAAAGGTTTTACACAAGTTCTTATAATAATTCTAATGAACCTAATCCTGGGAAAAAGGCAATATTATTGGTGTTGGAAATTTAAAAGAGAAATATTTGACTGTATTGAAAACCGAAACCATTTGTGTGGAAAGTTGGTACTATTAAATGGTAAAAGCTGCAAAAAGCATTTTATAATATTATTTATTTTTGACATTCTTTATTATTTAAACTCTGTTTTCCATTCCTTTAAATAAGTTTGTTTAGGGTTCAGTGTTTATTAGTATTTGATATGTTTAATGAATCTAAGATTATCTAAATTATTATCACCTAAAATAAATAATTTATTATCAATAAGATGAAGTGCTATATATTAAAGCATGTGAACTTCGTGCAGAAGAGATATGACCAGGTTTTTCTTTTTCAAGACAAAAAAACACCTCTCTAAGCTACCCACATTCAACAAACCAAGTATTGAGTGGCGGAATGCCAAAAAAATTAATAGATTATTTTACTCAAATTAATATATACAATAATATATATATATATAAACTAATAAAATATACTTTTTTTAATTAAATGTTCCCAAAATACATATAAAGTAATAATTTTTTTAAAAAATGAGCTATTACCATGTTTAATTATATATGAAATTTTTTATCTCTACTTGAAATATTAGTAGGAGTGTCTACTATGATCGGAACACAAAACAAGAGCAAACTAATCCTTTTTTAAGCCAATCATACCTTCCAATATATATAATAACTCACACACATCATAGTCAACACACTCTCTTGTTATATCCATAACAACTATCATTCTCAAAAACTCAATATCACAATAAAAACTTGATTTATAATTAAAGATCACAATTAATTCTCAATTGTATTTCTTATTATATTGGAGTCATTTGTCATACTTAATATTTATTGAAAAATTTACATCAAATATGTTTCAAATATATATTAGCATACAATAATCCATGATAAAAAAAATTATCTCACTTTTTGTGTTAGGGTTGTTTAGGTATTATCTATTTGATAAAACTTGATATATTAATTTTTTTCAGTTTATCATTATATGGTATTTTAATCTATATAATTTAAATTATATATATATATATATATATATATATATATATATATATCATAAATAACACATTCCATTCTAATACTCCATATAAACATATATCGGCAACATATCATGTTATATCAAATAGAATATGTAAAGTGAAAAAGTCGCCTGAACTTCTCCATTAATGATGCTTACTCGAGTTCACAAATTATGTATAAGTAATATTTAAATCTAAAATGTATGTTACTTATTAATTCATAAAATTTAATTTCTATCCCAATTAATTCTTAAAACTCACCTTTTTTTTTTATAAATAATCAATTATATTAACTTCAAGTTAAACTACTATGGAAACGAAGAACAAACTTTAATATTTTTTTTTATTGTAAATCTCCATCATGTACATGTTTTATTTATTATTAAATCTCTCATTGACACAATACAACACTACAAAATTTTACAATTAGAAAAGCAAACAAAGACTTTTTTATTTTAGCACATGAAAAATGAATTGTAACGAAAGAATAAGAAAAAGTTAGTATATAATTTACATTTAACACAGATAATTAAACTCTAATTGGATATTCCTACAAAGAACTATTTTAGGATAAATTTTCAATGTAAAGTTGAATGAATAAAAGTATAAAGTTTAATTATCAATAAAATAAAATTAAAGTTTATAATATTTACTGATAAATGAGAAAAAAATGAAGGAATGAAATAAAAATTTGAACTCCCCCAGGCTTTCTCTAGTCCCATCAAGAAAAGGTTAAATTGTCTGTTGTTGATTAGTCATGGATGCAGGGGACTAACCCTGTCCAAGTGCCCATCATTTCCCCAATCTTTTCATGCATTCATCTTCATAAGTGAATTCCTTTTGGTGAATCCAATTGATTAGATGGTAATAAAGATGATTCAAAATTACCTTCAAAAGTTGAACAAAATGGATACGTTAAGGAGATTTTTTGGTCCACCATGAAAACCAAAGGAGATGCCGACAAGGTCCAAATAACAGAGGAAAACACTATGGAAGAACCAAAACAACCCAAGTTTGTGGATATTGTCAAACTTTCACTAAGGAACACACTTAGTTCCCTCTTGTCGGCGTAGATCGTCTTCTTGGATGGCTATCAATTAACTTGGGCCTGCGTTAGGTGTTAAATCCAATCGCGCGAGAGTGTCAGGGTCCCATTCATCACTCAAGCTTCAAATTATAATCCCAACCTCTATTAAAATGCTAAAACATCTACCTAAGATTTTCTTTGATTTTATAGGTAAAAGGTTTAATGCCAGAAAGTAATTATTACATTAGATTTCATAAACTGTGTATGAAACCAGTACATGCATAAACTCTATATTCAAGTTGAAACATTGAACAATACAATCTTTTAATCTATTATTCTCAGTCCACCTTCTGATTTTTTCAGTGAAAAGACAGTCTAATCTGATTTTTTAATGCTCTGAATATGAAAAGTTTCTAGTCTTATCTTATTCCTTGACAACCGCAATTGCTTCTCTATTCAGAGAAATGTTTCATACCCTTACGTTGAATATGTTCCATATTGCGTAAACAAAGTACCCACGTTGAACAGTACTTAATTTTAAACAGGTTAATTACCTTTTTGATGACAAGATTATGGTGAACAATACATATCTAAAATAAGCTGCATTTGTGCAATGAATCCCTCTAATGATGTGAAACCAGTGCTAAATGTTATGAAAAGGATATATGAGAATTGGTATAAACAGAGGGCTTCCTTTTATCTTATTCGTAAGTATTTTAAGTTTCTGTTTAATCAGTTTTATGATAATGTCATCTGTAATCTTTGTGGTTGGTGAAATACTTTTGGTATAAAAAAGATCTGTTTTTAAGTGAGAACGAACTTGTTGTGGTGTTTTCCAATCACCTCAGCAGAATCCATACACATTTAGACAAATCTCTTGCATGCATAATGCATTCAAATAATACTCAGCATTGTAATCTATTGATAGGTGAGGATGAGGTGATGATTTCAAGACCAGTTGCATGCATTCACATAATACCAAAAACCAACAACAAAGCAGAGATGTTCCCACACCAGACTCAGAGCTGTTTCTTGTCAGAACCAACCATGATCACATTTTAGAGACGGGTAACTAGCAGAATCAAACATTGTTTAATATTTTTTTTTATGTTGTTTATATTTATTATTAGTAATAACAAATAAATAAGAGAAGAAAAAAATTATATATGCACATCTAGTAATATTATTAATATTTATCAGTATATATTTCAAAATTAAAGACATTAATAAATTTGTACTGTTTTAAAAGATTATTAAATTCATCTTTAATTTGCATGTCACTATAACAAATCAATATAAAAAAATTAATAATTCCATTACAATTATTTATACTCTCTAAATCAATAAAGGAAACAAAACACTGGTGATACTAAAAATTTTTGTTTAAAGAAGAAATGAAAAATAGAATACTTCAACAATGAAAACTATAAAAGAAACATACAATTGTTTTTATAAGAAAACTATAATAAATAAATAAACAAACATTTTATAAAAAAATAATTATCTGAAATTTAAAATATTATACTCATTAAAAAAATCTAAAAACTTAAAAGATGATGAGGGTCAAACCCCTAGGCTTACAGGTGCCTCCTCACTCTCTGAATCCCCAGAGTTGTCATAAATGTGAACTAAGTTTAATTGGTTAGTTCTTTGTGCTCCCTTCACAACTTTCTATTTTGCATGCATTAGAATTAGATGGGTTTTTATGGAAAAAATGCAGGACCACAAACCCTGGGAACACTATCTGCACATAGATATAAATGAAATGTGAAAAAGATTCGGTCTCAATTCTTATAATAATGTTTATATTTATTTTCAATTGATTTTAAAATCTAGTTTATAACTTGTTTTAGTAATTATCTATTTTATAGACTTATATGTACAGAAGGGTGTCTATCTCAATCTTTGATATGTAACTCATTTACTTGTTTGTACAATTTTACTGTATGTAAATTATTTTAATGGAAATTTGAAAAAAAACATAAATTTGAATTATAAATATGGATAATTGTTAAGAGAATTCTCCACACTAATCTGAGATTATGTTGGACATATATATCTAATTTGAAAAGTAAATTTTGCCCTTAAACCAAGCAAAAGGTCTGTAATGTAACACCAACTCCCAATCCCATGAAATGAATGCATTCAAAAATCTTATTCAATATTCAATGTGATTCAGACTATAAGATCTATTCCTCTTTAACTCTTTTAAGCTTTGCTAGAACCGAGATTGTAAATGACCAGTCTAACAATCTATTGTTCAACTTTCAATGTTGAGTCTCTTGAACCATCAAAATCTAGTGAATCCATTTGAATATTGTGCTGATCAAGATAAAAGGTTATTGGTGTATGAGTGCATGCCATTGGAATCACATGAGGATCATTTACTTGCTTGTGCCATTGCTACTGAAATTTCAATTCAAAGGGTGGTAGTTAACATTGGTAACAGAAGAATTAAAAAGTCAATGGACAAGTTGACTTGGTATGTCACTATGAAATGTCTGTTTGGGAAACCAGAACACAGAACAAGTTGAAGGGACCATCATAATTACAGACCCAGCCTGTGACACAAATTAATCTGCTGTTATTTTTTTGAAGTTCAAACCTTTGCTCTAACCTAGAAAGCAATATAACTGGTTGCTTCATCCACAACAACAGAGTCTCCAGATTGGTTCATCATAAAGCAAGTAGCATTGGATGGTGCAAAAAGTTTAGAGTTTCACAACATACATATCAGTACTTATCCTTTACCTTCTTTTAATATACCAAAATCATAAATACAGTTTTATAGTAAATATACTTTTATGAAGTGTACCTTTCTTTTAATGTAGGTTAAACTTTTCTTGTATATATTATTTGTAAATATTTTATAATTAACAGTGCAAATAAAGGTACCAAATAAAAAGAAAAAACTATAATACAATAATAAAATTAAATAATTTTTTAAAAGTTTATAAAAGAAACTCTGTACATAACAAAATTATAAAAGTAGTATTTTCCATATTTTTTATAATTATATAAATTAAAATTTTTCATCAAAATCAAAAAAGTAAAATTATAGTAAATATATATAAAAAATAAAAAATATTTTATTTTTTATTGATATTTTTTTGAAATAATGTTTTATACAGAAGAGAAATTCTAGTCTAAATATTTTTATTTACCTCATGAAAAATAGGAAATAATAATGTTTCCTGTAATGATTTTTTTGTCAAAATTTTTATAAAATACTACAAAAAATATTAAATAAAAATTAGTTTTAAAAATAAAATATAATTAATTATTATATTAATTAACTTAAATATTATTTTAAATATTAAAAAAATATTAATATCTAAATTAGTTTTTATTAGTAATAAATATATTATTAATAAATAGTTTTTAAATTGGTATTAATATATAATTTGCAGAATTTATGATTTTTGGGTACATTTGTTTTGTTTTAGTAACAAGCTGTTCTAAATGTAGGGGAAAAAAACTAAAATCAGTTATTATTTCTTAAAAAAAAAAAAAGGTAATAATCAATGTAGTTATCAGTTTTATATTTCCTTTTTTTAACGATCTTGCTTGTCAGATATAAAATGAAGTTTATATAAATATACTTTATTTCTTACATTATAAAAGTTAATACAAAATTAATTTCTTTTTAAAAAAATCTCATTTATTTTATATTATAATTTATTTACACATAAAAATATAAATAATTTTGACATCTATCTTTATAAAAAAAACCAGAAGCTAATATTTTAATACATATTTATAGTATTTTACAATATTACTTAAATTTACTCCGGCAAAAAGAATTACAAGTGTTTTATTAAAATATACAAAATCATAGTTTTCATATAAACCTTAACATCATTCCATTAATTTGAAAATAATAAATTAACTAGATATAAACATATAATCTCGTCTTGAATAACAAGTTAACAAAAATATATATAATTTGATAAAATAAAAATGTAACTAGACTCGACGATTAATCCACAAAGCTAAACAATTTTTTTTCATATCTAAATAAGAATTGGAGGCAAATTCTTCCTCACCTTCCTAACCCACATATTTTTAAAAATATCAAAATTACTCATTTCAAATTTTATAATCTGAAATATAAATTTTGTATTTCTTGTAAAATTCATAATACATTACTTTTTGAATAATAGAAGTTGAAATACAAATTTTGTACTATGAATTTTACCATTCGAAATATAATTTTTACATTTTAATTCTACAATCCATAATATATTAAATTCATTAATTTATAGTGTAATTAAAAATATTAAAAATATTTTGTATTTTAAATTATATAATTTAAAATACTAAAAAAAATTATAATCTAAATTGTACAATCAATTCAAAATGCAAAATAATATATTTGAATTATACAACCTAAAATATAATTTTTCTACTTTGACAATAATGGTGAGAGAGGGTTACAATGGTGGTGCTAGGTGTGGAAGGAATTTATTACAGTGGTGTTGGAAGTCACAACGATGACACTGGAGGTGGGAGTTATGGCTGAGAATAGGGGTGTTCTTGCCGGTTGACCCGCCTGTCGGTTGACTCACGACACTCACACGCCTCCTTCCTCACGTTGATATGTGCTTGGTTCTCTCGAAGCAATCTGCACCTGCAAAAGAGAAAGGGGGCGCCCTAGAGGCCGTTTGCACTCCGACGCTCAAGTCAGTGTAGGGCAAGCAACACCAATTGTATTGAGTTTCTCTCTGTGTGTTTAGGTCTAGAAACTGCGTACCTTTCTGAAGTATTTTACTGTCCCTTATATAGTCTTAGCGCCGCTAGCCCTAATTAGGGTTTACTGCGCTGCTAGCCATATTTAGGGTTTACTGGAATACCCTTGCGCCGCTATCACCCAAACTTAGGGTAATCTAGCACATAAGGTTTCCTTCTCTGGAGTGCAAACTCTCACAGGGTGACCACCTGGATGCCTCCTTGTGCACCTAGTCTCTGGGGCCACCTGTTCTGGGAGTGCCTTCACTGTTTACGTGCCATGCATGTAGCTTTACTGGGAAAACCCTAGCTCTGGTGAGTACTCGTCCCCTCAGGACTCTACACCCAACTGTGCTCTCCCTGCTACCCGCATAGGCACTTCGTGATCCAGGCCTCTCCCGAATTCTGGGTATTCAACTGGTCATTGGCCCCTCTGGGAACCAATCTTGACTGTTCTGTTTATGCTGTTCAAATCACCCAAGGCCGATGTCACCTCGCCACACACTGTCGCCGAGGACTCCTCGACCTGCTGAATGACGATGACACCTCCGCCCCTCCTCGTGATCTGACGACTACTCACCCGTCTCTGCAGGCTGATGACTCGTCACCCCTCTCTGCAGGCTGATGACTCGTCACCCCTCTCTGTAGGC
This sequence comes from Phaseolus lunatus, assembly GCA_013389735.1. NCBI lineage: Eukaryota > Viridiplantae > Streptophyta > Magnoliopsida > Fabales > Fabaceae > Phaseolus > Phaseolus lunatus. The sequence goes on along the minus strand of CM023857.1, from coordinate 36,330,403 downwards.
TGATGACTCATCACCCCTCTCTATAGGCTGATGACTCATCACCCCTCTCTGTAGGCTGATGACTCGTCACCCCTCTCTGTAGGCTGATGACTCGTCACCCCTCTCTGTAGGCTGATGACTCATCACCCCTCTCTGCAGGCTGATGACTCATCACCCCTCTCTGCAGGCTGATGACTCATCACCCCTCTCTATAGGCTGATGACTCATCACCCCTCTCTGTAGGCTGATGACTCGTCACCCCCTGTGGGGTCCATTCCACGTGGCTCTGACTCATGCTGTGGGACCCAGCTGATGTCCGAGGACTGGTCAGTACACAAGCCCCCCAGTCTCAAGCTGTTAACTTGTTTCAGCGAAGAGACTAAGTGACAGGCGAGGACTGATCGGTACACAAGCCCCCCTAGTCACGAGCTGTTAACTTGTTCCAGCGTAGGGACTAAGTCATTGTCTTGGGCGGCCTACGTGGCTCTGCGCGTAAGTACATGAATAGTACGCTGAGAAGACACTTCACCAACCCCCCCTCTCATCTGCTAACACGTGGCCGTATCAACGGTTTGAGATTCATAACGTTTATGCTCCCTAGGGCTACGTTAAACCTCTTCAAAACCTCGCGCCACTTCACTGTTTCATCACTTTGCATTCTCACCTTCACATACTCTATCTTCCAGCGCACGCTCTCTTCTTCCCAACAGATCCTTCACGCTTCTTCGCTCTTCATCAACCAAAGGTATGATTTTTATGTCTTCTTCTCCTTCATATTGATCATCCATACGGTATGCTGTAACTGTTTGCGAGCCTGCGTGCGGTTTATATACTCTAGGGTTTTGTTCTTCTTTCCTGGGTTCATTCTACCTTTGAGTCTTCGTCCACCATTGTTTTCTTCTGAGCCTTTCTTCTTTTCCTGCCTCTCATTTGTTTACATTCGAGATGGCCAGAACCAAAACCACTTCCAACCCTCCTCCAACGGTAGCGGTCGATTACAAGGCCCTCTACCCCTGGGCCTCTGAGGATCTTCTTGCAGAGACCTCCAAACTCACATCCTGCGACGATCTTCGCAAACACCGGGATGACGAGAATGAGATTAAAGGACGCGTCTTTGGTAGGGAAACGGACGCGTACGTCTTGGTGCGCCCCTGCACAGTAAATGAGCCCGTATGCGCCGATGATCGTTGCAGCAATGGGGAACCCTTCTTCTTCTTCTACGCCACCATTTTCAAAAGAGTCAAAGTCCGTTTCCCCTTCACAGGATTCGAAAGGGCTTTGCTCACCGAGTTAAACGTGGCGCCCGCTCAACTGCACCCCAACAGTTGGGCCTTTATTAGGGCGTTCTCCATCCTCTGCAATAACCTAGGGTTCACCCCCTCTGTAGATGTCTTCTTGTACTTTTTCGAGGCGAAGAGCCCCGGCAAGAGGCTTTGGGTGAGCCTGAATGGGGTGGCCGGGAGAGTCCTCCTAACGCTCTTCTCGCAGTCGTACAAGAACTTCAAAGGAAAGTTCTTCCGAGTCTGCTGCAGCTCTTACGACCCCACCATGCTCGATGGATTTCCCTTGTACTGGGTGGGGGAGTTGAAGTTCAAAAAGCCACGCAAGCTCGAGGAGTTGACAGTTCCTGATCAAGAACTCTGCCAAATCATTTCCAGCTGGGGGGTGGTGTTTGACTCCACCTAGCTGATTAGGCATGAGTATGACGCTGAGACTCTCAGCGTGTACCTTGGTATACTAACTTCATCTTGCATTTATCTGTTCGCATGCTCAATATTTTGCCTTTCTAATACTTTCGAATCATTCACTGCAGGCATGGTACTCAGCGCTGATAAGAAGAAAAGGCTGGCAGATGTGCTGAGTCGCCGCAATGTTAGCGGCTCAGCCCCTGCAGGTCCGTCATCACCCGCGGGTGTTGCCCTGGAAACCATCGCTGAAAAATCTAAGAGGGCAGCCCGCGTGGAGGTTTCTGACGACGAGGACACCTGCTCCGGCCTCGTCTTCAAAAGGAAAAGGGTGGAGACAGCCGCAGAGGTCTCTTCCGCCACAGAGGGGCACCCTTCTTCTTTTAGGGAGCACCCTCCCAGCGCCTCCTCCCCTCCTGAGCCAATCCTAGCACTTGAGGGGGGTGGGGAGAGTGCTCCTGCCACTGGTCCGATGCCTTCTGCCTCAGAGCTGCCTTCCCTGCTTCAAAGATCGCTCGCTCAAATGCCTGGCAGAGCCGCCTTGGAGGCCATGGACCGAAACTCTCTTGAGAACCTCCTCAGCCATGGTCTCGGGGAATTCTTGGCCGCTTCCAACTCCTTGTTGGTCAAGGGTAGCGTTGAGGCGGAGCTGCTAGAGGAGACCGCCCAACTGAAGAGGGAGCTGGAACAAAAGGATCTCCAACTTCGTCAAGCGACCACGCGAGAGACTGCCCTCAATCAAGAACTGGGTAGTCTCCGTCAATCCGAGAAGGAGACCAAGAAACTTCTCTTCTCTAAGGGGCAGGAGGCCCTCCAGCTTGAAGCTAAGATACTTCCCCTCCGCAACAAGATTATTGAACTGGAAGAGCAAGCAGAGGGGGCTCAAGCTAAAATGGCCAAGCTGGAGGAGAGGGCGACCAATCCTGAGATGGACCTCTCACCATACTCCGCAACCCTGCAGGTAGTCGACGGGCAAATAGTGCCCAGATAGGTCCTCGAAATAGTTGTATTTTAGCTGAACCTCTTGTAATTATCCTCTTTGCAATATAAAACTTTGTTTATGCATTGTTCATCTTTTGTTGTGCTTTGTATTTGATGGGCTCACGATCACAAATAACGCACCTGCAAAATGAACCTCAAGTAACATGTCTTTCTGCTAACTTCATGAATGAACCTTTACCTTAACTTGGGCGTTCTCACTTGGAGGGGAAAGTGTTCCTCATGAACTCCCATTCCCCTCACAAGACCTCTAACCCCATTTATAGGTTCTGACTGACCTGTCATCGTTCAAGGCCGATGGAGGATTTAACCACACGAACCTTTCTTTCACATTGGAAATTCTCACTCGAAGTGGAGGTGTTCTCTACGAACCTACCACTCCACTTACGAGACCTCTAACTCCACGTGACAGGTTCTAACGGACCTTACATCGCTCACAGGCGAGGAGGATTTCTCTGGGCGAACCCTTCTTTCACATTGGAAGTTCTCACTCGAAGTGGAGGTGTTCTCTACGAACCTACCTCTCCACTTACGAGACCTCTAACTCCACGTGACAGGTTCTAACTGACCTCACATCGCTCACAGGCGAGGAGGATTTCTCTGGGCGAACCCTTCTTTCACAGTGGAAGTTCTCACTCGAAGTGGAGGTGTTCTCTACGAACCTACCTCTCCACTTACGAGACCTCTAACTCCACGTGACAGGTTCTAACATCATTGTACAAACACACTAAAAAAAAACATATATCTTTAACTGAATTTTATTGGGTGACCTCATTAAAAACCCTTAGAAGGGAAAAAAGAGTGTCCCCTGTATTGTGTTGCATACAAGATTACATAGCTTTAACTGAAATAAAACTTCAAGTGAGTCGCATTCCATGTTCGAGGAACCGGACCTCCTTCTAAAGTTTCAAGCCTATATGCTCCATTCCCTAGGGCCTCTGTCACTCTGAAAGGACCAGTCCACTTAGGGGATAGCTTGTTCTCTATCTGGTATGGAGATGCCTTCCGCATAACAAGGTCTGCCGCCTGGAACCGTCGAGCTCTCAGCTTGGAACTGTGTTTGAGCTCGACTCTCCTCTTTATCGCCTCAGCCTTGATTCCAGCTTCTTCCCTGGCTTCATCCAAGAGATCAAGATTCACCTTCCTCTCTTCATTGGATTCCTCAGCCACAAAGTTCTGGAAACGTGGTGAGCTCTCTTGGATCTCCACAGGGATCATGGCATCTGAACCGTACACCAAACTAAAGGGAGTCTCCTTAGTAGTGGACTGGGGGGTAGTATGGTAAGCCCATACTATTCTGGGAATCTCCTCAGCCCACCTTCCCTTTGCTTTCTCCAGCCTTCTCTTCAATCCTCTGAGGAGGACTCGATTGGCCGACTCGACCTGCCCATTGGTCTGTGGGTGCTCGACTGATGCAAACACCTGCTTGATTCCCAGCTCTGTACATAGCTTTCCCAACTGATGGCTCGCAAACTGAGTGCCATTATCAGACACCAAGCGTTTTGGTATGCCGAAACGGCAAACTATGTTCTTCCACACGAAGTGTTGGATCTTTTGTGTTGTAATCTGTGCTACTGGCTCAGCTTCAATCCACTTCGTGAAATATTCTATGGCAACCACGAGGTACTTCATCTGCCTTATCGCCAAAGGGAAAGGTCCCAGTGTAAGGACCTAGAAACTTTAATAAGAATAAAAGTGTTATATTTAAATAATTTCAGAAAAATGTTATTATTTAAAATACAAAGAGTTAGTAAATGAAGTTTCGTAGTAGCAGACATCGGACGTCGCCCATGATCTGGGGTAAGCTAGTAGAGGTCGGTCGGATGACATGTGGACCAAGAAGAGTAAAGGAGGAAAAGTGTAACTAAGAAGTCTTCTGCAAGATCGTCGTTAGTGAAGACGGAGGCGATCTCATACTCCTCTGGCACATAATCGCCTGTCGCCTAGAGGAGACATGAGCGCCAATCGCCTAGAGTGTACGTGATCGGCGGGAATGCACGTAGTATGTGGTCAAGATACTGGATCAACTAGAGTGGGTTCCAACAACCACGCGTATCAAGATGTGGGTTAAGCCTTAGATGCGCTGTGCATGCGAAGCTCTACGCTTGAGCAAAAGAGATCACCCTTAGTGTTGCATGCATGGGAGCACGAGGAGTGGTGCTGATCTACTCTTGGAAATGTGAAGCTACCGACGTCACCGAGTCATGTGGAGATGATACCTTGGACGTAACATAGTAGAATGAAGAACCTTCAGAAAGGCGCGGCGATGTGTCGTCGGGCATTGCCAGGTGAGAGGCATGCAGGCATCGCCAGGGCGCGAGGGGCATGCGGGCATCACCAGGGCGCGAGGCATGCGGGGTTGTCTTCGCGCGAGAGGTCATCGGTGGAGAGTCTTCGCGCGAGAGGTCATCGGTGGAGAGTCTTCGCGCGAGAGATCATCGGTGGATTGTCTTCGCGCGAGAGGTCATCGGTGGATTGTCTTCGCGCGAGAGGTCATCGGTGGAGAGTCTTCGCGCGAGAGGTCATCGGTGGATAGTCTTCGCGCGAGAGGCCTCAGTGGATAGCCTTCGCGCGAGAGGACATCGGTGGATAGCCTTCGCGCGAGAGGTCATCGGTGGAAGGTTATCGCGTGATGTCGAGCTTCGCACAGAGAAAGTGGGACCCAGACTCCCAGCATGAAACGTCCTACACGCGCGCCACGTAGACAAAAAGGGTGGTTCAGAATAGTGACATCAGAATGTTGGCATGCGCAAAAGACAACAGCGGTCGTACTGTTCAGGGCAGTGGTTGGCATGCGCAAGAGACAAACATGGTCGTACTGTTCAGAGAAACGTACACTCAGACTTCTCTGCAGAGTGGGTGGTGGCAGCTGCTTTTATGGATAAGTTGGTTTAAGATGCAGAGACCCACTGCTGAGAGAAAGAAAAACGTTGCAGCATTCAAAGAGAGAAAGAGTGAGTTACCTCCCTTCTCCTCCAGATATCTCCTTCGCGCTGCGATTCTAGCATCTTCACACAAGAGTACGACGAGAGGCAGCACCATTAGAGCACCTGGGAGGTTCTCTGCAAGTCCTTCAACCAGACGCAAAAACAGAGCCAAGGCGTGTTCAAGCTTCGTTGAGTTTCGGAGCTCCTGGTGTTTTGCGCAAGTTCAGGTAAGGGAAGCTAGACTTCATTTTCATTACAAGCTATAGTTTAGTTATTTCTGAAATGAGGGCGACGTGGTCGCCGGTTTCGTTTTCATCTGCGTGAATGCTCTGTTCCATGTGTTTGGGCGACGTGGTCGCCGGCTTTAAATGCAGACTTCGAAATACCCTGTTTTTGAACTAGATCGCCGGTTTTGGCGTTGTTTACGAACTCCCTGTTTTTTATGTTGCTTTGAAACGGTATGGGATTTAAATGAGATATTCGAAAATAAGAACCTTGGATTGAGTTTCGCTGTGATTGAAATCATTCTTTTAGTGTTATGTGATGTGTTGGATGTGGTGAATGTGGGATCGAGGCATAGTATTTTCAGGAAAGAAAATACCGTGTAAGATCGTGTAGGATGTGCATTGATCGGTGATGTCTATAATGGGATTATCCTGACTCTCCTGAGATAATGGATTCATATAGATGAGGTTATTCAGGCGTTGAGAGTCGAAGGAGGTTCATATGTATGGGTGAGTCGTGTGAAACAGAACGAGCTCGGCCTGTCATGTGGATTAACCCTGTCATACTGTGAGAATGGTGAACTTGAGATCGAGAATGTGTTGATGCGCATAGCTGTGGAAACATTACAACAGCTTTGTATGACAGGTGCAGAATCTCTGAGTCTAGTCGATGCACGAGTCTTCCGGAAGTAGTGTCAAGTGTCTTGTGTGCTGAGTCAGTGGTAGTCTGACGTGAGAAATGAAAAACATTGAATTGATAGACACTTGGTGCATTATGTGAAATAGAACGACTCTTGAAAATATTGTGAATTGTGTGATTTCTGGGCGATCAGGTGAAGGGTATTGAGAAAATCTATAGCTTTACGTGAATATCTTGAAAATTGCTTACCCTGATTTTAATGTTTATATATAAACTCTCTTTAAAATATCTAGCTTACCCTGTGTATTTTGGTTCTGTGGTTGTTTTCTTAAAACTGTGATGATCGTGTATAATTTACACGGGAGCAGATGATGTTGCAGGATGTAGAGCTCCTTAGTGAATTGTCGCTGGAAGGAGATCGCCTGTTTTCTATTTCCGTTGGGAGATCACCCCTTTTGCTGCTTTCTGATAGGAGATCGCCTATATGATAGGAGATCGCCCTTCTAATAGGAGATCACCCTTCTGTCAGGAGATCACCTATCTTTCTATTGTATTGTATTTTGTTTATGTTTTAATGGAACAGTGATCGTATTTGTATTAAACTCCCTGTGAGGAGAAACTTTAATTACATATGTATAATTTTATTCACTTCAATCTATTTGTTACTTTTATTTTCATTATATAAATATGAATGGTATTTTGGCAGGATGTTACACCCAGGATGTCAATTCCCCAAGTGTGAAACGGCCAAGGGCTGTAAATCGACCTGAGCTCCTCTGGTGGCGCCTTAGGCCAGTCAGCATGCAACTGGCACTGCTTGCATTGCTGTGCATACTTAGTACAATCTTCCCTCATTGTCGGCCAGTAGTACCCTGCTCGCACGGTCCTAGAGGCTAGTGCTCGGCCTCCGATATGACTACCGCAGATACCTTCACGGAGCTCTGCCATTATCCTCACACACTGCTCGCCATGCACGCAGACTAAGATGGGGTGACTAAACTCATGTCTGTACAACTCGCCTTCAACGAGCGTGTACTTGGACGAGTTTTTCTTTATCTTTTTTGCCTCCTCCGGCTCTGCTGGGAGCATTCCATCTGCTATATAACGCTTGTAGGGCGTCATCCATGTCTCACCATTTTGTAATAGACAGATCTGTGGTGCTTCTACCCCCAACAGCATGCATGCGTTGACTCGTGGCTTTTTTAAAGTTTCTTGAGTCAACGACCGATGACTCCTCTTCTCGCCATCTGACTGGCTGATCTGATGGACTCCCACTAAGTTATCAGCTGTATAAGTACGAGGCGCCCTCAGGGTCTCCTGGATGACTGTCCTCTGTCGGCCTCCCTTGTCTGAGCTGGCGAGTTTGGCCAACAAGTCAGCTCTGGCATTTTGCTCCCTGGGCACGTGTACCAGTTCAAATACTCCAAATGAACTCTTCAATCTCTGGACATACTCCAGGTAAGAGGCCATCTGAGGATCTTTGGCCTGGTATTCCCCGGCCACCTGACCGGTGACCAACAACGAGTCACTCTTGGCTATAAGGCTCTGTGCCCCCATCTCCTTTGCCAATAACATCCCAGCGATCAAAGCCTCATACTCCGCCTGGTTATTGCTGGCTTTGAACGCGAATCGCAGGGCCTGCTCTATCAACAACCCCTTGGGTCCTTCTAAGATCACCCCTGCTCCGCTGCCTTGCTGATTCGAGGACCCATCTACTGACAATACCCATTTAAAATCGGGTCCTTCTTGCTGAGCTTCGGTTGAAGACATCTCTGCCACAAAATCAGCGTAGACTTGTCCTTTGATCGGGCCCCTGGGTTCATACTGGATGTCAAATTCCGACAGTTCAACCGCCCAGCGCACCATCCTTCCTGCCACATCAGGCTTCTGCAAGACCTTACATATCGGCAGATCTGTCATCACCACCACTGTGAAGCTTTGGAAATAGTGGCGTAATCTCCTGGCCGAGAACACTACTGCTAATGCTGCCTTCTCTAAGGCTTGGTATCTCGCCTCGGGTCCCTGTAGCACCTTGCTGACAAAATAAATGGGCTTCTGGCTCTGTTGTTGTTCTTGTACCAAGACAGAACTCACCGCCCTGTCTGTAACTGCAAAGTACAAACGCAGGGGTATGCCAAGTTGAGGCTTGCACAAAACTGGTGGGCTGGCCAGGTATTCCTTGAGCTTTAGGAAAGCCTGCTCGCATTCCGCCGTCCAGGTGAATCTGCTATTCCTCCTTAAGCACTGGAAATAAAGATGGCCTTTATCTCCCCCGGCTGACACGAATCGGGAGAGTGCAGCCATTCGACCTGTCAACTGTTGCACCTCTTTCACCGACGTCGGGCTCCTCATGGCTATGATTGCTGCACACTTGTCTGGGTTGGCCTCAATCCCTCTTTCCGTGAGCAAAAACCCAAGGAACTTGCCTGCCTCCACCCCAAAGACGCACTTTTCGGGATTCAACTTTAACCTGTACTTTGCTATAGTGTTGAACAGCTCCTCCAAGTCGTCGACATGCTGATCTCGTGCCTGGGACGTCACCACCATGTCATCTACATATGCCTGCACATTGCGTCCCAGCATGGGTGCGAGAACCTTGTCCATTAGCCTCTGGTATGTGGCACCCGCATTCTTCAAACCGAACGGCATGACTGTGTAGCAGTAACAAGACAGCTCTGTCATGAACGCCGTCTTGTTCTCATCCATCGGGTGCATCTTGATCTGATTGTACCCAGAAAAAGCGTCTAAGAAACTGAGCAATTTGCAGCCTGAAGCGCTGTCTACCAATGCATCTATGTTGGGCAGAGGATAGGAATCTTTCGGACACGCCCTGTTAAGATCTGTAAAGTCCACGCACATCCTCCACTTCCCGTTGGCCTTTTTCACCAGGACGACGTTTGCAAGCCACTCAGGGTATTGTATTTCCCGTATGTGACCTGCTTTCAGCAATTTGCGTGTTTCCTCCTTGACTACCTGCCTTCGCTCATCATTGAACTTCCGCCTCCTCTGGCGGACCGGCCTGGCCTGGGGATTCAGCGCCAGGCGGTGGCATAGGAAATCAGGGTCTATGCCAGGCATGTCTGAGGGGGACCAAGCGAAAGCGTCCAGATGCTTCCCTATAACTCTCGCTACCTGATCCTGGGTCTCCTGAGATAGAGATTTACCCAGCCTGAAGATCTTCCCTCCGATCTCCTTCTCCATGACCTCCTCCGCGGGTTCTGGCCGCCTCGCCCGGGCGACCTCTGCTCGGGTGACCCCGACATCACCTCGAGGCATACCTGCTTCATTGGTTCCTCCTCCCGGTGGTGAGGTGGTCACCATGCAGACTCCCCTCTTCGTCTTGAGGCTATTTTCGTAGGCGACCTCTGCTCGGGTGACCCCGACATCACCTCGAGGCATACCTGCTTCATTGGTTCCTCCTCCCGGTGGTGAGGTGGTCACCATGCAGTCTCCCCTCTTCGTCTTCAGGCTATTTTCGTAGCACCTTTTAGCCTCCTTTTGGTCCGACTTAATGGTTACCACCTTCCCCTCCATCGATGGCAACTTCATCTTCATGTGCCTTGTGGAGACTACGGCCCCCAACCGGTTCAGGGCCGGTCTGCCCAGAAGTATATTGTAGGCAGAGGGAGCGTTCACCACAAGGTACCTGATGTTCTCTGTGCGGGACGCTATTCCGTCGGTGAACGTGGTCCTCAACTCTATGTATCCCCACACTTCTACCTGATCTCCTGCGAACCCATATAAACAGCCGACGTAAGGTCGCAACTGATCAGGGGACAGCTGTAGTTTGTTGAAGGTCGTCCAGAACATCACATCGGCCGAGCTTCCCTGATCGACCAACACCCGGTGCACCTTACGCGCGGCAGTGACTACTGAAATAACCACCGGATCGTTGTCATGGGGAACAACATCTCGGCGATCGGCTTTTGTAAAGACGAGGTCAATGTCCGGAAAGTGGTCTTCCTCGCAGGCCTCCACTGCCATCACTGAACGTGCGTACCTCTTTCGTTGTGAAGAGGTGCATCCTCCTCCTGAGAATCCACCTGATATAGTGTGGATCTCCCCATGAATGGGCACTTCATGCCCCTGGTCTGCCCTTGGTGCAGCAACTGTCTCACCTTCCGATGCCTCCTTCAGATAGTCGTTCAGAAACCCACTCTTCACCAACTCGTCCAATTGGTGAGCCAGAGCCAGGCAGTTTCGAACGGGGTGCCCAAAAGCCTGATGGAATTCGCACCATGCATTTTTATTGGGTCCCAACCTCTTGTCACTCTTTGGGGGCACCTTCAATCTTTCTGCCACGTTAGGAATGGCAATCAACTCCTTCAACTCCACCACGAATTCATGCCTAGGGGGCATGTCATCTTTGTTTCGCGCCCTAGGCTGTGGTTTTCGGGGCTCGTAGGGCTTCTGTTTCCCTTGAGCTTTTTTCTTCGTTGTCGCCTCATGTACCCACAGCGATTGAGGCCGAATAGGCGCTCGGGGCCTTAACGAAGCCGCACTTTCTCTCTTCTCGCTGAGCTCCCCCTCAGCGACAATGTGGGCGACAGCACGCCGTTTTATGTCGCTGAAGGTCTTGGGACGGCTGCGTATTAAGGACTCGCTGAAAGGCCCTGGCAGTACGCCCTTCCTGAAAGCGTGCACCACCATGTCTTCATCCTTGGTGTGCAACCTTACCACCATCGCTCCAAACCTATTGAGGTACTCTTTGAGGGATTCCCTCTGATGCTGCCTTACATCAAAAAGATCGTAAGACACTGGCGGAGGGGCCCTGTTGACATGATACTGCTCCCTGAATAGTGCGGAAAACTGAGCGAAAGACGTGATATGTCCTTCTGGCAAACTCACGAACCATTCTAGCGCAGTTCCTGTCAGCGTGGCCATGAAGAGTTTACAGTGCACTGCGTCGGACCCTCCTGACAACATCATCTGCGTGTGAAACGCAGTGAGATGCGTTTCAGGATCTTCCTTCCCGGTGAACACGGTTTTGGGTCCTACAAAGGTAGCTGGGACCACCGTGTTCATGATTGCTTGGGAGAAAGGCATGGGAAAGGCCCTTGGGGGCACTGGTGGGGCTCGATCATCTTCCCCACGATCTCCAGCTTGTTGTATATGCTGCAAATTCAAACGCAGCTCCTCATTTGCCCGGTGTAACTCTTCGTTCCTGGCCTGTGAGGCGGCCAGGTCTTCCTGCATACGCGCTTGATGCGCTTGAGACTCCGCCACCGTTTCTTGGAGGGCGCGCATCGTTTCCATCAGCTGTTGCATGGTAACGGCGTCGCCTCCGTTTGGTGGAACGGACCCGTGTCTGGTGTTCCTCATTCTCTGCGATTTCTGCTCTCGTTCTCGTGTATGGGACCTTCGTTTTACTCCGGCCCCACGGTGGGCGCCAAATGTTCTTGCCGGTTGACCCGCCTGTCGGTTGACTCACGACACTCACACACCTCCTTCCTCACGTTGATATGTGCTTGGTTCTCTCGAAGCAATCTGCACCTGCAAAAGAGAAAGGGGGCGCCCTAGAGGCCGTTTGCACTCCGACGCTCAAGTCAGTGTAGGGCAAGCAACACCAATTGTATTGAGTTTCTCTCTGTGTGTTTAGGTCTAGAAACTGCGTACCTTTCTGAAGTATTTTACTGTCCCTTATATAGTCTTAGCGCCGCTAGCCCTAATTAGGGTTTACTGCGCTGCTAGCCATATTTAAGGTTTACTGGAATACCCTTGCGCCGCTATCACCCAAACTTAGGGTAATCTAGCACATAAGGTTTCCTTCTCTGGAGTGCAAACTCTCACAGGGTGACCACCTGGATGCCTCCTTGTGCACCTAGTCTCTGGGGCCACCTGTTCTGGGAGTGCCTTCACTGTTTACGTGCCATGCATGTAGCTTTACTGGGAAAACCCTAGCTCTGGTGAGTACTCGTCCCCTCAGGACTCTACACCCAACTGTGCTCTCCCTGCTACCCGCATAGGCACTTCGTGATCCAGGCCTCTCCCGAATTCTGGGTATTTAACTGGTCATTGGCCCCTCTGGGAACCAATCTTGACTGTTCTGTTTATGCTGTTCAAATCACCCAAGGCCGATGTCACCTCGCCACACACTGTCGCCGAGGACTCCTCGACCTGCTGAATAACGATGACACCTCCGCCCCTCCTCGTGATCTGACGACTACTCACCCGTCTCTGCAGGCTGATGACTCGTCACCCCTCTCTGCAGGCTGATGACTCGTCATCCCTCTCTGTAGGCTGATGACTCATCACCCCTCTCTATAGGCTGATGACTCATCACCCCTCTCTGTAGGCTGATGACTCGTCACCCCTCTCTATAGGCTGATGACTCGTCACCCCTCTCTGTAGGCTGATGACTCGTCACCCCTCTCTGGAGGCTGATGACTCATCACCCCTCTCTGTAGGCTGATGACTCGTCACCCCTCTCTGGAGGCTGATGACTCATCACCCCTCTCTGTAGGCTGATGACTCATCACCCCTCTCTATAGGCTGATGACTCATCACCCCTCTCTGTAGGCTGATGACTCGTCACCCCCTATGGGGTCCATTCCACGTGGCTCTGACTCATGCTGTGGGACCTAGCTGATGTCCGAGGACTGGTCAGTACAAGGGGTGTTTAATGAAAAAGAGATGAAAAGAGGGTAAAATGATGATTTTGCCTCTTCTATGGAAGTATAACAAGAAGACTGGGGGTGCAGGAAGAATTGTCCAAATTGGATTATCTTTAATACTACAATTTATTGGACCAATACAGGATAAGTTCAAGGAGGGGAATATTAGTGGGTTTTTTCTCTCTATATTTCATGATTTCTTTCTGTACCTCCATATAATACGTAAAAAGATATAAAAATGTCGTTAGTTTTTACTATTTCTTTTACATAATTGTTAGTCCTTTCTCATTCTTTTCTGTCACCTTTTTGTCATATCTTCTCCTGATTATACATTTCATAGTTCCCCCTTTCTCTACTCAGAAGGCAACACATCACTTTACTATGGAAATCCTTTGGATCTTAAAAATAACTTTTGGATTTTACAATTAAAAAACACTCATAAATTACATAATTAAAAAAAATTATATGAAAAAATAACTTTTAAATTGTACTTTTTTTCATAAAAAAAAAAAAAAAACTTTTGCATTGTGCAAATATGAAAGCTTTTATTTTGCATATTACACCATCTAAACAAAATTTAGGCAAAAATGGCTATCCATAAAGAAGACATTTTTTACTTCTAGATTAAAAAATTCACAGTGAAAATTTAAATTTTCATACTTGTGGTATACAAAAGGAAAGTATAGGGTTATAAAAAGAAATCTCAAATATAATCTGTGTTTGGACTTCAAGACTTCCAAAAAATAGTCCACTGCATATCAACCCTATGATCCAATCATTTGAGTTGGCCCAGTCAATCTTACTTCTGTAATTCTCTATTGTACTTTCTTCAAAAGTAAATTTATGATTTTATGAACTTTACTCTCCAGAATTTTGTTCACATATTTTTCTTTTATATTGTTATTTTTCACTTAATTAAATGTGCAAAATGGTAGTAGTTTTAAAATGTATATTCTTTTCCAAAAGATGAACAAAAAAGGAATATATGTAATAATGAAGAAAATAATTTTTAAATTTTTTTATTTGACTCGATAGGGATTTACATTGTTTCTACATATTTTCATCCACAGTGGAAAATCAAAGTTTACGAAGTTGTTTGTTGAAGAAAGATTTTTCTTATAAAATTTTTTTTAACCTGACAAGGACCTTATTGGTATGTATTTTCGTTCATAATGAAAAACCAAAAATTATGTAGTTCTTTGTTGAAACTTTTTATTATAAAAATATTTTTTAATTTTTAATTTTTATGATTTTCTGTTTTTTTTTTTATAATTCACACTATAATTACTATATTTGATATCCTTACAAATCTTACAATAAATAAATAAATAAATATAGTGTAAATTATTTATTACATAAAGTTTATTTAAGAGAACATATTTATTAAATAAATTGTTATTAAATAACATGTGTTGAATATATGATGAGTACGATCATTTGTAAACTCAAATGATTATTTTTATTTATATAATTTTATTTTTAAATAATTAACTATATTAAATACAATATAATGTACACAATCATACAAATATTTAAAATTTATTTAAAGATATAAAATAATAAATATTTTTATCATATTATAATATATACATAATCAATAAACATTATATATGAGATCATGTACGTGATCATATTTTATATATATATAAACCACTCTTTAGTATAATAGTATAATAAAGAAGTGTAAACTAAACAATTATATTAAAGATTCGAAGTCAATAGATAAAAGAAAATATCATAAATCATAATTGTAAAAAAGGAAACTAAGAGAATTAATACACACATGAATCAAATAAAAAATAGAAAAATATTTAGAACAAAAACACGTAGGTACCATTTGAAGAACCAATTTCTAGCAATCAGATTTCAATTGTTCAGAAGCATTTCAATTCATCATTGCATGAATATCTCCATGGGCCATCAACTAGTTTCAGCAATTGCTTTCAATTTCTTGCTACCAAATTCAATGCTGCACCAAAAAGTAAGAAATTTCAAAGGCTGAAATTCAATTGGACTTAAATGTGGGCCCTCTTATGGAAATTTCTCTCTCTTATCAATTTTAAGAGATTTTCTTCCCGTAATTTCTTCCTGCACCCACCACCCACCATAGGGGTGAACGAAATTTCCATTTTGTCTTTAATAAATAAATAAATAAACTCACCAACACCCCTTTTCATCTTTCTTAGTAAATGTTAATGGTCAAGGGAAACCTTCCACTTGGTTCTGTAACAACCGTAACTCATAACAATAAAGAACTTTTCAATTCTCCTCTTCTTATTATGAAAATTTTGAATAACTTTATTAGTAATATACACATCCTGATAAGAGGGAGTGTCAGAAGAAGAAGAGCGTTAGTCAGTAGTGTTTATGCAACATGACGAGTGTTTAATGCGAGTGTCTAACATGAGTGTTTAATCCAATAACAATGATCATTTCGCAGAAAGAGATCATATTTAATAATTATTAAACGTCTAGGATCACTCGTGAGAGATTCCAAAGAACACATGCAGCAAGAAAAGGAAATCCCAAACGGATTCCAATTACACTAAGGAGAAGACACACACTAGAGAGAGGAGTGCGAGAAAGAATAAAGATAAAAGGGAATATTATATATGAATATTTTTTGTATACCTTTATTACATGCATTTGTTTATTTATATATGTTCCGATTGACTATCTAAAAGTCAATCATCCCAATAAATCTACTAATCAAATTCAAAATCGTCTCGCAAATTTACTAATCAAATCCCAAAACGCCCCAACAAATTAGTTAATCAAATCCCAAAACTTTAGGCTGTAACACATAACTGATGGGAAATTCAACACAATAAAAAATAATATCTCAACAAGAGCAATAAGCAGCGGATAATAATTTCCCCAACTAGCAAGAATCTGTGAGGAGCAATAACAAATAATGGCAGCAACAAAAACACACTTCAGGAAGACACAGAAATTTTTAACGTGGAAAACCTTCTCAATGTGAGAAGTAAAAACCACGGGCACAAGCCAGTCAATCAAACTCCACTATGATCAATATTATGGTTACAAGAGAGTCTCAAAACAGCACAAATTGTGCTCAATAACCAGCCAAGTAGAAATACAACAGAGATGAAACAAAGAACAAGAAACCTGAAAAATTCCCAAAACTGCAGCTACCGTACGCGGCCTATATCTCACTGTTCCGGTGACTTTTGAACAATCCGAACGGTCCAATTGAAGCACCACAAGGTATGAACCTGCTGACAAAATTTCAGCCCGATCCAACGGTGGACGAAACAGCAGCAGCAATCCGAAAAAACTCGTTCTTAAGAGAAACGCTGAAAACGCTGCTGTAATGTGAGATGAATTTCTCTCTGCTCAAACCACTTCTGCAAGATCCGGACGGTCAGATTGAATTCACACAAATTATGAACCTGCTTACAAAATTTCAGCCCGATCCAACGGTGAACAAAGTGTCGGCGGCGGCCGGAAGTTACTGGTCGAAACTTTTCTATCTTTTTCTTTTCTCTCTCTTTTTCTCTCTCTGTCTCTGCTGACGGCTGTCACTCTGTCTCTCAGAAAAAAACCCTAAAGGTGATTAAAAATTAGATTGGGCCTCCACATAGGAAGTGAGCCCAACCCAACAAATCTCCCCCTCACAACTATGTGGAGATGATTGACAAACCGGCAATCTCACAACAAGTTTCAAACTTGCTTCTCAATAGTGTCTTAGTCATCATATCAGCACAATTATCATCTGTATGAACTTTTGCCAACTCCAGTAACCTAGCTTCCAAGGCATCACGTATCCAATGATATCTCACATCAATATGCTTGGACCTAGAATGAAAAGTTGAATTCTTACCAAGATGAATGGCACTTTGACTATCACAAAATAGCAAGTACTTGTCTTGAACAAAACTAAGCTCTTGCAAGAGTTTCTTCACCCAAAGCAACTCCTTGCATGCTTCTGTAATGGCAATGAACTCTGCCTCAGTAGTGGACAATGCAACACACTTCTGCAATCTAGATTGCCATGCCACAACTCCCCCTGCAAATTTAATCACGTAGCCTGAGGTAGACCTTCTAGTATCTATGTCTCCACCCATATCAGAATCAGTATAGCCCACAAGGGTAGGCTTATCACCTCCAAAACAAAGCTTCAAACAAGTAGTACCACGAAGATACCTTAAAATCCATTTCACAGCATTCCAATGCTCTCTACCTGGATTAGACAAAAATCTACTAACAGTACCAACAGCATGTGCAATATCAGGTCTTGTACACACCATTGCATACATCAAACTACCCACAGCAGATGCATAAGGAACCCGTTGCATATCTGATTTTTCAGTTTCATTAGAAGGACTTTGTTTTGCACTTAATTTAAAATGAGTAGCAAGAGGAGTGCTTACTGCCTTAGCATTTTCCATCTGGAACCTCTGTAGCACTCTTTTAACATAGTGCTCCTGTGACAACCAAAGCTTCTTCTCTTGCCTATCACGCATGATTCTTATACCAAGAATTTGCTTAGCAGCTCCCATGTCTTTCATAGCAAATGACTCACTCAATTGCTTCTTCAACCTGTTGATCATGGAAATATCTTTCCCAACAATAAGCATGTCGTCAACATACAACAACAAGATAATGAAATCATTATTAGCAAACCTTTTAACAAAGACACAATGATCAGAAGTAGTCTTCTTGTAGCCATGCTCACACATAACAGACTCAAACTTCTTGTACCATTGACGCGGAGCCTGCTTCAAGCCATATAGACTTTTTCTCAGCCTACACACATGATCTTCCTTGCCTTCAACAAGAAAACCATCAGGTTGCTTCATGTAAATCTCTTCTTCCAAATCACCATGAAGGAAAGCAGTTTTAACATCCATTTGCTCTACCTCTAAATCAAGAGTAGCAGCCAAACTCAACACAATTCTAATGGATGACATTTTCACCACAGGAGAAAAAATCTCATTGAAATCAATGCCTTTTCTCTGTCTAAAACCTTTCACCACCAATCTGGCTTTATATCTTGGAGATGTAGAATTGCTTTCTTGCTTTACCCTATAAACCCACCTGTTTTCTAGAGCCTTCTTGTCTTTTGGCAATTTCACCAAGTCAAAAGTGTGATTATCATACAAAGACTTCATTTCATCTTGCATTGCATCCAACCACTTTTTCTTTTCTTCACTCTCTATGGCCTCAAGATAACACTCAGGTTCTCCTTCATCTGTCAAGGTGACATAGTCATCAGAAAGATACCTGGTAGATGGTTCCCTCTGCCTATTAGACCTCCGAATTTGAACTTGAGGTGGTTCAGAAGCATCACCAAGATCTTCATCTTGTGACATCCCATGTTCCTCGTCAACGTCATCAATAGGAACATCAAAATCTTCTCGAAGTTGCTGATCATCAACATCATCATGTTGGTCATCATTCTGAACATTATTCTCAATAGTATCCAGATCACGCAGAGGCATTCGAACTGGATCAACATTAGACAATCTATTATCTATCTCAGATGTTGTCTTCTCTATCTTGTCAATATCTTCAATGGTTTGATCTTCCATGAACTTCACATCACGGCTTCTAATTGACTTCCTCTCAACAGGATCAAAGAACTTGTAGCCAAATTCATCCTGACCATAACCAATAAAGATGCACTGCCTTGTCTTCGCATCCAACTTGGATCTCTCATCCTTTGGAACATGCACATATGCTTTACAACCGAAGACTAGCAAATGATCATACTTGACATTCTTGCCAAACCAAATCTTGTCTGGCACCTCACCATTCAAAGCAACTGCAGGACTCAAATTAATAACATGCACTGCAGTGTACAATGCCTCACCCCAAAAATGCTTAGGCAACTTTGCTTCAGAAAGCATACACCTAACTCTTTCTATCAATGTCCTGTTCATTCTTTCTGCTAAACCATTCAGCTGAGGAGTTTTAGGAGGAGTCTTTTCATGTCTGATACCGTGTTGCTTGCAATAAGCATCGAATGGTCCACAATACTCACCACCATTGTCAGTACGAATGCATTTCAGCTTCTTGCCTGACTGTCTCTCAACCAAAACATGAAATTCTTTGAATTTCTCTAGAACTTGGTCCTTTGTTTTCAAAACATAAACCCAAAGCTTCCTGGAACAATCATCAATAAAGGTAACAAAATAAAGTGCACCAGTAAATGACTTTACCTTCAATGGGCCACAAACATCAGAATGCACCAATTCAAGCAACTTTGACTTCTTTGAGGGAGGATGCTTCTTGAAGGATACTCTGGTCTGCTTACCAGCCATGCAATGAGAACATTTCTCCAACTCTGCACTCTTCAATCCCGGAAGCACATCCTTTTTAGCTAAACAATTCAGCCCCTTCTCACTGATATGACTAAGCCTTCGGTGCCACAAAGAAGCATCCATATCCATGGCGTTCACACTGTCTTTAGCAACCAATGCTTTTGTCCAATACAGTTTACTAATTCTCTCTCCTTTGGCCACAATTAGATTACCTCTGGAGAGTTTCCACTTTCCTGAACCAAAGTGATTTTCATAACCACTATCATCAAGCATCTGCACAGAGATCAAATTAAAGCGGATATCTGGAGCATGTTTGACTCCTCTAAGCAACAACTGCATTCCCATATTGGTTTGCAAGCAAACATCACCAATACCAACTACCTTAGACACACCATCATTACCCATCTTCAACACTCCAAAATCACCAGAAGTGTAAGATGTGAAGAACTCCTTCCTTGGTGTAACATGCAATGTAGCACCACTGTCAATTATCCACATGCTCTCATCTGATACAAGATTAACTGAATCATGGTCACGGAGAATAATAAGATCATCATCACAAGTAGCAGTAGTAACACGATCATCATTGTCATGATGTTTCTCCTTCTGCTTCCCTTTCTTATCTTTGTTCTCCTTTTTCCAAAGAAAACAGTTTCTCTTAATGTGCCCTGTTTTGTGACAATAATGACACTCCACATTTTTGTATCTAGACTTGGACTTACTTCTGCTGTTCTCTCTACTCCCTTTCGGTTCCCTTTTCTGACTTCTCCCCCTATTTTCAGTGACAAGTACCTCGGAATGAGATGAAGTACCATGAGCCTTCCTTCTCATCTCCTCATTAAGTACACCACTCTTGACATTTTCCAAGGAGACAACACCATCAGGAGATGAGTTTGTAATTGAAACCCGAAATGTTTCCCAAGAATCTGGTAGAGTATTCAGTAGCCATAATCCCAACACTTCATCATCAAATTTGATGCCCATTTGTGACAATTGATCTCGGAGCCCCTGAAAATTATTTAAGTGATCTGAAATAGAAATCTCCTCCTTGTACTTCAAATTTATCAAGCAATTCAACAAATATAATTTATTGTTTCCTGTACTAGAAGCATACAAAGTCTCAATCTTCTTCCACAAGGATTTTGCATCTTCCTCATTAGCAATGTGATTATAAACATTGTCTTCAACAAACTGACGAATAAAACCACAAACCTGCTGATGCTCAAACTTCCATTCCTCACCAGTCTTGTCTTTTGGCTTTTCAGTAGCAAACACAGGAAGATGTAATTTCTTCACAAATAACAGATCCTTCATTTTTCCCTTCCATAAGTGATAGTTAGTGCCATTCAAACAAATCATCTTATTTGTATTTGCCTCCATCATTCAGGTAGTCAAATAGCCCCAACCAAGGAGCTCTGATACCACTCTGATGGGAAATTCAACACAATAAAAAATAATATCTCAACAAGAGCAATAAGCAGCGGATAATAATTTCCCCAACTAGCAAGAATCTGTGAGGAGCAATAACAAATAATGGCAGCAACAAAAACACACTTCAGGAAGACACAGAAATTTTTAACGTGGAAAACCTTCTCAATGTGAGAAGTAAAAACCACGGGCACAAGCCAGTCAATCAAACTCCACTATGATCAATATTATGGTTACAAGAGAGTCTCAAAACAGCACAAATTGTGCTCAATAACCAGCCAAGTAGAAATACAACAGAGATGAAACAAAGAACAAGAAACCTGAAAAATTCCCAAAACTGCAGCTACCGTACGCGGCCTATATCTCACTGTTCCGGTGACTTTTGAACAATCCGAACGGTCCAATTGAAGCACCACAAGGTATGAACCTGCTGACAAAATTTCAGCCCGATCCAACGGTGGACGAAACAGCAGCAGCAATCCGAAAAAACTCGTTCTTAAGAGAAACGCTGAAAACGCTGCTGTAATGTGAGATGAATTTCTCTCTGCTCAAACCACTTCTGCAAGATCCGGACGGTCAGATTGAATTCACACAAATTATGAACCTGCTTACAAAATTTCAGCCCGATCCAACGGTGAACAAAGTGTCGGCGGCGGCCGGAAGTTACTGGTCGAAACTTTTCTATCTTTTTCTTTTCTCTCTCTTTTTCTCTCTCTGTCTCTGCTGACGGCTGTCACTCTGTCTCTCAGGAAAAAACCCTAAAGGTGATTAAAAATTAGATTGGGCCTCCACATAGGAAGTGAGCCCAACCCAACAATAACGGAACATAACAAACGCATCAATAACACCATCACCAGTACCAACACCAGGAACTCCCCCACCAATCAAGGAATCTCATCCTTCATGCACAACAATTCACTTGCTAAATCATTAAAACACACAAATCCATTAGGGGCAATAACCTTAAAAACCTTCCTTGGATACTCATGCAATATTACATTGCTCATAATACAAATTTGTATTTTGGATTATGCAATTCATAATGTAAAATTCTATTATATATTGAAAAACACCTTCCAAATTGTACCATCCAGCATGATGCATTCCAGATTGTATCGTTTAAGATGATGCATTCTAGATTGTACAATCTGAAAGGTAATTTTGGATCTTGAAATACCTTTTAGATTGTACAATCTTGAGTGCATCATGCTAGACAGTACACTTCGAAGTGTTTTTTTTAAACTTGGAATTAGTTTCCAGATTGTATAATCCAAAATGTGTTCTTTTGTAATTGTATTTTGGATTGTACAATCCGTAATGTATTCCCGAATCCAATTTTTTTTTTTCAAATTATGCAATCTAGAATAAGAAAATTATATTCCTTGCACAATGTGCAATGCATAAAATCCTTTGGATTTTGTAATTCTAAATGTACAAATTATGGAATCCATAATTGAAAAAAAAAAACATGGATTCAAATGGGTATTTTTAAGATTTACAAATTTATGGAAGTGTAGGAAGAAATTATGGGGTGCATGAAAAAATTCCACAATTTTTATTCACCAAATCAATGAATAGCCAATTATAGCCTATTGTAGTTCAATTTCACCATATTAAATTGAAAACGTGGCAACAATTCAATTTCACTATACTAATGGAAGACGTGGCCCCACTGCAAGTGAACATAAAATCACGTGAATTCAATTTGGTTAGCAATTATGCATTCTACTATTAAAAATATTTAGTGGGTATATTGTAATAAAATGCATGCATAAAGATATTTTGGTAAAAAAAAAAAAATCCTACATGAATCTCACAAATCTTTTTATTTGTGTGAAGATTTAAAAAATGTCTCCATTCTCTTTCCCACCCTCAAAACCATTGAAACAAACACAAAAATCACTCCTTCCCTTCTCTCCCTCCCTCTTCATATTTGGAAACAAACACACCATAAGTTATTAGTTATTGGTTACATTATGCTTCAAACAAGGTGCCTATTTATACAACTAAGTAATAGTTAACTCCCATGAATAACATTGTGTATTACATAACAAAATTTGTGACACACATGGAACATATATTTCATGTTTCACCTAAGACACAAAACACATTGGACACTATATATATATATATATATATATATATATATATATATATATATATATATATATATATATATATATATATATACATATACACACATATATAGTGGTAGATCCAACTGGTTGTACAAGATGTTTTCTCATTAGTTGAATTCAAAACATGTTTCATTTGACGAGACATTCATTATTAGTGAATAAACTCTAATATAAGACACTCTCGATTAAACACGATTTACTTATTTAGATGAAACATTTTCACCAAACAATTTATGAAAAATATCTGCACATGCACCATCACAAAACCTCATACAACAAGACAATAAGATTTTACTAAATTAATCTTTAATAATAATAAACTTACTCGTTCAACACTACAAAATTCATATATTTTCTAATTCTACTTCAAATGTGTTTTGAAACAAAACTCTCAACAATAAACAATTTAAATAACATAAACTTAAAACTTACATATATTTCTAACAATATAAAGCAAAAATAATAAACATCTTCAATGATTTCGTACGACAACATAAGTCTTTAATGTCATGATCTTTCTTCTTTATTTTATAATTTTCCAACAATATTTACAAAATACGAATAAAAAAACCACAATAATAATTTTTAGATCCTTTCTACAGTTAAAAACGACTCAAGATAGAACTCACCTTATGTTGGTTGTTGTAGTTATTTGTAAAATTGTGTCAAACTAGTTGTTCTATTTAGGAATGTGATTTGCAAATTTAGAAGAATTCAGCCATGCCTCCATGTGGACACACCTGAATCAATAACCATTTAAAAGAGAAAGGAACCAAATACGAGAACCCTAATTTATTCAATTTGGAGCAGAAGTAATTGACAAACCTTAATTTGTCAATTTAGGACCTTTTAAACCACTTAATCAAAGTGATAACTCACTCCAACTATTATATTTAAAAAAATTTGTCATTACAGAAATAAGTTGAACAACTCAATTGAATGTGTATACTTAATGACTACAATTGTTAAATTATAATTTTCTCTTTCACTTTGATACCCACTTGTTAAATTATAATTTTCTTTTAAATTTTAAAACACTAAACTGAACCTTTTTAAAACAAAAGGATCTCAAAATAAACATAAAAATTAAAGTATTTTAACAGTAAAATTTAGTTCACATTAAATAATAAAATAGACACAAATAATAATTTTTAACACAAATCCTTAATTATTAATTAAAATAAATACCATAATTTCTATTTAATATTAATTGCATATTTATAAAATTATTTTTTTAAAAATATATCTAACTTTTTAGCATCATAATATATGTTATTTTAGTATTAAAAACTCGTTCCTCATTGATAAAAACAATCAACAGTATTCAACGTTAATACAAAAAATATATATAATATAAATAATTAGCTAAATATATTTTCAAATAATTTTAATGTGAGTATCTGTTTATATGATATATTTATCAATATGGTATATTTATTATTTAATATTTATTTTTTTCTCTCGTCTTTTTGGTTTTTTAATACATAGTATTAATAATAGTATACACATATATGAAGATTGAAAATAGATATATATTTTTTATTTAGTAATATGTTTTATATATGGAGATTTTTGTTAAAAATTATACGTTTATTTAAATTTTAATATTAAATTTAATGAATATATTATTGTTAATAAACAAAAAAATTAATATTCTTCAAAATAAAAATATTTGTTTATATTATGATGAAAAGTTATATTTAGTAAATTCATATTTTGATTATTAAATTTAATAATTTAATGTTTGCAATAAATATATTTAATAATGTAAAAAGAATATTTAACTAAAAATATTTATTTCTGTATTTATAAAATATTAAATTAATAATGTGAAACACTATTAATATGTAACCAAAAAAAACAGTAAATTAACACGCGTGTAATATGTGAAGCAGCATTTAATAATATAATTATAATAATTATGGGCGCGTGTAGTTAATCCTTGTGGTGATGTATTGTCAGTACTCTGAGTCGGTGGAACAAACGAAGCCAAGATGGCGTCCATGCGCTTCCCTTTCTCGTTTCCTCAGCCCCAACCGCCTCAATTCCCTCGCCCCTTCACCGCATTCGCTGCTGTCGCCGCCTTCGCCGGAGCCTCCGCCGCCGTCGTGGCTGTCTCCTCCTCCGACCGCCCCTTTCTCCGGAATGCTCTGAATTCCTTCTTCTCCCCAGGCCACTCGTTGCCTCTCTGGGGTGCACTCAGTTTGGCCGACAGTGGGGTTTCCGTGCTTGAATCAAAGACCGGAACTTCCTTCCCTTCGGTTCTAGCCTCTTCTCACAAACTCTGCGGAATTGGGTTGCGAAAAAAAAGCGTCTTGGGATTGAAGAACATTGATGTATACGCATTTGGTATGCCATTTTACTTTCTCTCCACCACGATCACCCTCACCAATTTAAATGCAAAAGCAACATAAAAAAAGGATCTTTTCCCAATTTAGGATAACTCAGATTAAAAAAATATCTACGTAGAATCCCTTTCAGATGCAGTATCGGCAATTTTTTTTATAACTTAATTTTACTAATTTGTTACGACTTTCATCTGGGCTGGGAAAAGGGAAAAGGAAAATGTTAGTTTTGAAATGTATATGGAATAGTGATCAAGCGACAATCCGACCTTTTACTGTATTTGGAAATTTGTGTTGTTTGTTGCAGGTGTTTATGCTGATGATGATGACATAAAGACTCATCTTTCTGCGAAATATGGGAAGTTCTCTGCGTCTGAATTGCAGGGCAATAAGGAGTTTATTGGTGATCTTATGGACAATGATATATCCATGACAGTTAGGCTTCAAATTGTGTATGGGAGATTGAGCATTCGTTCTGTGCGAAGTGCATTTGAAGAGTCTGTAGGAAGTAGGCTGCAGAAATTTGGGGGATCAGACAATAAAGAATTGCTTCAAAGGTGAATAGTTCCTTCAACTGGCAATCTTATTTTCGTATGTTAGAATTAGTCATCGCATTTATGTGTGTTTGGTTTCATGTTCGAATCCTGTAACGTGAATAAAAACGTGAAAAAACCAGAAGCTTGTACGTATAGCTTTTCACTTGACGTGGGTGCAGATATGAATTTTCTACTATGCAACATGAAACCAAACATGCATTACTTCTGTAGAACTTGTCGTGAAATTGCAGATTTATGATTGAACCCTCCCTTTCACACACAAAATGTTTGTCAAAAATGTAAGTATGTGCATATTGTTGTAACACTTCAGAACTCCTTTTAACGTTGGGTCAGTTGGCTTTTGGTGGATATTAAATTTGAAGCTTTTTTCTTTTTGCTTTCCCTTTTCTTCTCTAGCTCTAGTGCACTGTTTGCTGCATCATAGGAAGGAAATAAGACTGTTAAACTCAAATGTTCAAGTTAAATATAATTTAGTCCCACATAACCTAAGTTTTAATTACAGTCTCTTCCCTCCAAATTCTCCCAATATTGGAGGGGGGAGAAAAAATGAAAGGAGAAAATTTGGCCCCTTCCCATCTTCTCCAAATATTTGAACCAGACAAGCCAATTTTAGGCCTTTTGCTCTATTCTATGTCTATCCAACCAAACACTATTCAACTCAAAGATATCTCTATCATGCTTTTTAAACTTAAAATGTATTTTATAATTATTGTTGATATAACTTTGTTCATAAAACGTAACTTTTTCCATCAAAAAGGTGAGAATTTTCTTTTGCATATTATCATTATACTTTACTGGCATGCTGTGGTGTAGATTCACTTCTCAGTTTAGAGATGAAATCAAAATACCCCGTGGATCTGTAATTCATCTCTCAAGAGAGAAGGGCCACGTTCTTCGCACCTCAAGTAAGTCATCTTTCTCTGTCTGCATTTCTATCTCAAGTTTCAGAATTATATCAGTGCACAATATTTTTCCTGCTTCATATGTGTTCTGTACTAGGAAAAATCTGGTCTTATAGGACTCAGAAGATCTACTGAGAACTCATGAATATGTTTATTCTCTCTACTACTTTCTTCAATTTAGAACTGAATCTAACTTATGGGGTACCCCATTATACACCATACCAAATTGGCTACATGAAGCTTATGTATTAAACAGAAAGAAAATAAATGATGATATTTTGTTAATACATTTCCAATAAAAGGAAATGGATGGAATGAAAAAACTACTACTCTTTTATGTTCCGTAACTGAGTTTGATTATGAGAAAGAGTTTTGTTTCTAAGAATTCAGGTTATGTTAAAACATGGATGAGGTATTTTCTCATTTTATAAATTGAAATGAATCTTTTGAGAAATTAGCATTGGTGTCCGACAGTAATATCAGGGTTACTGCAATAGCTAGTATAAATAGCTCAAGTAAAGGTTTCATTTTCATATACAAACTTTGAATTATATAGTATCTAATAAAATGCACCCTGGTGGTGAGTTTGTCATTCTTTGGAGACGATTTTAAGCATTTAACTTGTGAGACCTTTCAAAGTGGAAGTGGTACAAGAGTGTGCTGCATAAATGTTCTTCAAACAATGCAAATCTTTAGCACCTAGCATTAGGTGTTTAATCACTGTGTTATTAATGCAAATGCTCTATATTTTGCTTACATTGCAACACTAGTTTTTGACATTAATTTATCCTATTTCTTGTAGTTGATGGACAGGAAGTGGGAAGCATCGAGAGTAAACTCCTATGTAAGTCAATTCTAGATTTATATTTTGGTGAAGAAGCATTTGATAAACAGGCCAAAGAAGAAATTGAGCACAACGTGGCTTCTTACCTCTAGAAGTAGAATAATCTTTAAAACATGGATTCTGTACCCTTGTTAAGTTTTTTACTATACAGTGTCCCTAATTATAATATTTTTCAGCTTTTAAGTTAATTATTTGAATAGGAAATTTATTTGGAAGATCTACTTCAAGAGATTCACATTAAAACTTAATCATTTTGAATAGAAAATTGTTTGTCATCTTTGTAATGAGAAGCTATTAGTATTATTATTATTCGGGTAGATGTTACATTCTAGTCTATATACCTGAATCTATTGATGGTGGAAGCTTAGTTTAGAACGTATTTACTGAATCATAAAATCAGATTTATAATAACTGTTTTGACATTTCAGAATTTTGAGGATTACAATTTATTATTATAAGTGCACACATTAACTTGTAAGAATTAGGAAACACTCCAAATACTGGTTTTGACAAAAAAGGTAACTAATTTTTTTAATTCTCCACTCGTTAACCTAAATCAGCGTAATTTATTATTAGAGTGGATTAAATCCACTTTTGGTCTCTTTAGTGAGTATACAATTTTGGCCTATAAAATATGTGCATATATTTTTTTTTAAATTAAAGAAAATAAAATTTTTAAATATAAATTTTGAATAAATTTTTTTTATTTATTAAGTTAATTCTTTTCTTATCTGAATGAATTATGCAAATGATCTTATAGTATTATTCTTAGAACACATACATAATACGATATGGATAAAAGAAATTATATAATACGATATGGATAAAAGAAATTATAATGATGTTTAGAGACTTTCTGGATTTTTTAATTTGAAAGTTAAAATTTGTGTTTCAGATTGTACATTCTTTATTTGTATTTCAGATTATAGAATTTGAAACAAATAGATTTTTTTGAGGATATGAGTGAGGATATAAGGCTGTAGGAAAAAATTATGAAAATTCAAAAATAAAAATTTAGGTGGAATATGTAAATTAGTCTGTCTCCGTCCTGCACTTATCTCGCACAAACTTTGAGTTATGTAAGGTAGGTTTAAACGAGTTGGCGAGTTGAAATAAGTACTCTGTCCCGCATTTTTTTTCATGGATCAATTCATACCGTATGTTTTGCTTTGTCATCCTTAATATTAATATTATAAGCAAATATCATTTTCTAAAGTTAACTATTATACAAATTTTGAAGATAATTTAATTAATTCATTCTAAAGTAATCACTTATTCATTATTAAATGTGCTTTTAAACAATTAATGTACCATTGTTTAAGCAGAAGTTTGTATTCTAGTGACAATGTAACAATTTTTTTTTACAATATATCCTCATTTCAGACACCTTTTTTCTTGTTTAAAAGACTTCACTCAAGTAAAAGATGATATTCATTTAATCTACGATAACTTAATGATATTTTTTTACAACGCTACGTCTCCTCTCTTGCTTAAGCAAAACTTTAAGTAAAATATTTTTTTAACAAGATATTTTTACTTCAAACACATTTACTCTCGCTTAAGCGGTGTTTCTTAAAGTGGCAATAATTTTACCTTCAACGAAGACTAATTTCTTTATTAGTTAAAAGAGTGTTACATGTTTAAACAATTTTTTTTATGATGACTTTTGCAAGTATGTTATTAAAAAAAATGTCACTTGTTCTCTTTACACATTTTTTTGTACAGATGTTTATAACACACAATTTTAGAGATGAATATTTGTATCACAAAATTTTATCACTAATACAATTTTGTGATAATTTTTACGATATAGTATTTAGAAATTACATGTACTTGTCACAAAATTTGTTGCAAAAATTTATAAAACAAAGTTTTCTACAAATTATATTTTTTTACATAATTTGTCACGTAATGACGTCTTTGTTGTCCCCAAAAATTATTTTATTTAATGATTAAAAAATTTGTTGATAACATTTTTTTGGTTATTTTTTTTTAAATTGAATAGGAATTTTGGAGATGAAATCCTCTTATTATATTCATTAAAGTTTTTTTAATCCATATTCGTTAGACATTACTCTTAGAGTTCAGATAATTATGATGTTTGTTGTGTCAAAATAGAAAATTCAGCACCTGGTAAATTTTTTCATGCTGGATTCTTTTTCCCTTTGATTTAATTGCATTCTCAGGTATAGAAACAACAAGATAGCCGTTTCAGCACACTTATTCTAACGGAGCTAAAAGGGAAAATTACATTATGAACGTGACACTTGCTATATACATTTTTACTGATTTACATCACTCTTTCAAAGAGAACTTTTTCAATATGAGAGTTTATGGTTTCTGGGTCACAATATGCTCGGTAGTAGAAGCCCTTGGCCACTGTGAGGAATGAATTCTTCACATTGGTGTGCACCCCATCTGAGGAATTTTGGAGCACCAATTGCACAAGTTCTTGCATGTCAGATTCTATTTGAGGGGTAGTCATGCAGGTTGTCCTCTTGTCGCTGCCACTATCACGTGCCTGACAATGATCACAGAAGTGGGAAAATTCGGGTCTGGAACTTAATCTAAGCATAATATTATTCAAATATATAAAAGTGATTTGTAACTTTTGTTACTAACCTTGCTGATTTGATAATTACGGAGTCCATGACAGACTCTATTAGTAGTTTGGAGCAACCTCTGGTACTGTGGATTCAGCTGTAGTTCTTCTGACCAATAGCCAGCCATTACATTTATGATTTGCACAATCAACTCAGCTTCTCTTTCCAAGCTGTTCCCTTCATTCTGCCAACTTGATAGCCAACCCTGCCACTGATCATTTCATAAAACATCTTAAAAGTTTTAGCAAGAAATTTTAAAAATTTGTTAATCTAAAAAAATGTTTTCTGTTTCATACTCCATTTTATTATAGTAATGATGTTAAACTTTGTTTTCGTTTTCTAATATTCGTTTAAAAATAATGAAACCAACAAATTTATTTTCACACATTTTGTAATGAAACTTTTTGAATGGTTCTCAGAATGCATAGAAATTTATAAAGTTCCGAAGGGTTTCCACTCACTGCTTGATTCAAATAACGGGACAATTCATAACCATGACTCCGAAGCATTTCGAACCCAAGGTAATCAAGGTTTGTCAGCAAAATCTCCAGGAGTTCTTCCTCTCTCTTGTTCTTGTTCAACTTCCTGCAGCACACATTCAACACAGGTTTTGTTATGTCACTACTACTACTACTACTATTTTTAGTATTATTATTATTATTTCAACATATGTTTATCTTCTAACAAGCACAAAGTTTTGCACAACATAAGGAACTCGAAGTTAATCAAACACATAGCAGATAGGCATGCACAATAATTGGGTAAAATATAGAACAGACAACGAATCAGAGGTTTAGTTACTTGTTGGATAAGTTTCGTCCGTTAATGCTGTTGTTGAACAAATCTACAAAAGCATGCCTAGTTTGTTCATCTTTTATGTAGGACCCAAGTGTCTCGAGCAATGTTGCAGTTTTAGCCCATGCAAGTCTCTCTCGAGACCTCTCAGGCTCAAATATGCTGGCTGCTGCTATAAAGTAAGCAAATAGTAGACTTTGTTTGCTCAATCCAAATCTCTCTAGTCCTGCTTCCGAGTACCACCTAATATACAATGTCATTGAAAATATTGGAATTCATTTGGCTGTTGTCTCAATTTGTCAAATTAATTAGTAGAATACAATGTAATGGAGTGTTTTCTGGTTGATTATACACTCACCTTTGGATTTTTTCCCATTCTGCACAATGCACTGCTTGACAGATACTGTAGTCCAATTTTGCAAGCTCGAGATAAACATCATTGTTCACGAAGGGCATCCTGTTAAAGAAGAACAAGAAGTGTGTTCGTTTATCATTTTATCACTTTTATATCAATAAAAATACACCAGTTTGAATCATAGAATATTGTGTTTAAATTCTACTTTTGACTTTAAAAAATGGGAATGCCAAGGACTCAAATCTAGATCACTTGTTAAAGACCGTATATTATTTTATTATAAACTATCCATGTCTATATTGAAAGGTTGGGTTATAAAGTAAGAAAATTTTCATTTATATAAAAAAATTATAATAAGTGAAAAAATAGACTGAAAAGAGAAATGGAAAAGTAGAAACGATAAACAATATATAGAAAAAAAGATAATATTAGTTACATAATTTTCATGTATACACAAACTGAAGATATAAGAATAAGTATATATTAACATGTCTCTTAAAGATTGTATTTGTTGAAAGTGATAGTGGGACTGAATACTTGACTATTGACAAATGGGAACTGCACTTTGACCACGATCTAACAAAACTGGTAGTTATATTTGCTATTAGTATTATTATAGGATTATAAGGTTGGTACCTATAAAGGGTCTTGCC
Organism: Phaseolus lunatus; assembly: GCA_013389735.1. Lineage (NCBI taxonomy): Eukaryota > Viridiplantae > Streptophyta > Magnoliopsida > Fabales > Fabaceae > Phaseolus > Phaseolus lunatus. The sequence goes on along the minus strand of CM023857.1, from coordinate 36,298,428 downwards.
AATCCAAACGTCACTGCTACCTCCGTATTGTTCAAGGTAAAATCTTGTCTCCACTCTTGGCAAGCTAGCATACCAGGGCATGTCCAGAGCATAACCCACCTGTAAGAAAAAGGTCAAATTACATAATCCACATGTCTAATAAATTTATCAATATTATGCTTGATTTTGTCCTTGTATTACCTACACATGCACATAAAGTACCCAGTGTAGATTTGCATTTTTTAAACTTTAAGGTAAGTTACATGGTATTGGAACAAACCTCGCCAGGTAAATCTTTTGTTATGATCCATTTATCTAGGAGCTCATTTGCTTCACGTTTCTCAGTTAAAAATTTGGCTGAGAAGTTCTTGGCATCTTCAAGAATCTTCTCTCCTTGAAATAGCACTTGAGATGCTCGATAGAGATTGAACATTCCTGTCACAGCTTGGTTTGACTGCCCAGAAAAGCAGAAAAATTCCCCATTTTTCTTAAAGTGCTTAAACACACCTACCAAAATTTGCATCAAAATTAAAGCACTTTAGTGGGGAAAATAATATCTCTCTCTAAGCAATAAGAAAGATAGGTAGAAAGGATGAAGGAACTAAGCGATATGTTAGGTTTTGTATATACAAATGACTCACTGGCTGAAACTTGGTGCCCATGCAACCTTAGTAGTCTGAATCCCATTGCTGTGTCATCTATATCTTGAACCTCTGAATTCCTTGCCCAGCAAATACCCTTCTCAGTCCAATATCTGAAAACTTGTGTTGTGATTAACTTACAGAAAACATGCTCCTTTTTCTCCCTCACACACTTATCCTATTTATTCTAAATAAAAATAAGTAATTAAATATTATTACTATAGCAGAATATTTAATATATCACGATTTTAAAATACCATTTAATTTTAATTTCTTAATTATACTGGTATTCATAACATCTCACATACCTTGAAACATATGTCACGCAGTCTTTGATCTCTGACTGAAAATATCTTGAAATTCCAAGACGATCAAGTCTATCGAAGATCCATGTGTGTTCAAACAAATCCACCGGGTAGACATTAGGAACTGAATGTAAAACAAATCAATATTATCTAACAGAATTATTCGATTTAACTCGCTATTTTTTCTCTTCTTTTTCTTCTCAATCTAACTAATAAAGATATCTTAATGAAAATATTTCTCTATTTTAAAAAATAATATAACTTTCAATTGTTATATATTTCTTGTTGATAGGAAAAAAGAAGTAAACATCTAAATAAATTATAACTTAATGTCAAACCTTCGTGTATATATGCCTATGCATCAGTAAACTAAAGTATTATTTAAATAATATTTATAATATTATATATATATGTGTGTGTGTGTGTTCTGTGTGAAAAATGGTAATAAATTATTTATTTGTCTTTAAAGTTAATTCAATTGGAAAATAGCGTGTTCCACTAAATGGAAATTTTCTTTTCATAAATTAGCACTAAAGAAGAAAAATTTACCTCCGCCATTGAACCTCTGGAGTGTTTTATCCAGGTATTTGTGAGCACTTTCATCCTTAGTTTGTATGAGAGCATAAGCTGTGGAGGATGGAGAGAATAAGAATGACCCGTCTTGGCACTGCAACTTCAGTAGCTTTTTCCAGTCTAAATTTTGCATTCCCTCCAAACTATGGAGCAGTGTTGTAGGCACTTTGTGCAGAATCTCTCTTGGTATTCTATCCCACACGCACCACACATGTATGCAACTAAAATATATTAGACTCCACTAAAAACTAGAACAAAAAATGCACAAGAAAACATCAATATTGCATCCAAGGTCAGAAGAATTCATTTATACTTCTTAAGCTTCACGTCTCTCATCGCAATGATGTTTTTCAAGATAGGAGACTCATCTGGCACTTCAACATCCAAACTTCTAGCTAAATCCAGAAGAGAAGGGAAAGTAATTTCGAACCCGATTGGCATATGTTCTTGATTCTCATCCTGAAGCTTGTACAGATTCTCTTTAAAAAACTTCATTCCTGTTATACATGAATCCATATATATTAAACTATTTCTTTGGCATTTGTACAAATTTCTCTCACCTTTTTCATTATTTCTAAATTAACAGTGAAATACTTTGAATTTGAAGTGTTGACATGATTGAGGATGAGAAAATAAACGTCAGCACAAAGGAACTTTTCGAAAGCAATAATGAAGTTCATGAATGTAAAATTACCCTTCTCACACTTTTGAGGGTGCATGTTCCATGATCTTAATGCAAGCACACAAGCTAACGTGTTGAGAATACGATCATGGGCAATGAATAGTTCAGCGTCTCCCCAGGAACCGTCATGCAGCTGGTTATTTGCAATCCATTCAAGACAGGAAGGGAACTGAGGAGAATTGGTGTCCCCAACATTTTTCACTAGAGCAACCCATGCCGTGTCATATGCTGATATTGTTATTTCTCCATCTTCCTTTGAATCCAATATTAATTTTACCACATTTATTTTCTTCTGTATCTCCTTTGTTACCAAAATATTCAAGGCTACAAATCAATATCAGATGCCAAAATGTGATAGATGCAAATCAAATGAAGAAACATACCTGATTAAGACCTTCCTTGTCATCATTCCAGATATTGTCCTGAGACACTTCAGCAACAATTTCTGCTAAATAGAACAACTTTATTAATTTTTTATACAGTATAGAATAAACATGGTTACTTAGTCAACTCATTGATTGTATATAATTATGTGATGATATTGGTAACATCACCAAGAGTCCGAGAGCATATTGGTTGAACTCCACTAGTCTTGGTATGTTTGCTTTCTGTGAATAGGAGGGGAGGACGAATACCTATTGGAAATTCAAAGAGATGTTCTATCAGTAGTATGTATTTGAATTAAAGGTGTGTTTTACTATTCTAACAACAGTATCACTGAATATAATTTATAATAAGAATCACAGAAAACTCATTTAATAAAAATAATAACAAATATCCAGTTTCTTAATTTATTTTTTCCTCACATTTTCTTTTCATCAGATTATATTTACTATTTTTATTATAGCTCTTCATTCATCCAAAGTTAGCCTTGACTTCAAGCACAATTAAAAAAGAGAGAGAGTGTCATGTGTCTTTTCATCATGCATATAGTGTAAAACCTACTTTGACAAACTTCAAATCATATTATAAAGGTTGACTTCGGCATAAATAATTGTGTGGTCTATTAGGAACCATGCATAATTTTGGAGGTTATACCAGTTGAACTTTAACTAGTAGAAATGAAGAAAATCAAATTAAAACAAATCGCAGGATTAAAAGAAAAGATAGACACATGACGTACCCCTGAAAATACCGTATGACGATCGAAGGTAAAAACTAACAGAGTCAAAGGATTTAGCTGCAGGTGTGGTACATGATGAAGGAAGCCTGTGAGTGAGAGTGAAGGCAAATTGAGAAGCCATGGGTGCACCAGTTCTTGGGAATGGTTTTGGATTTGTTGTGGAGTATGGTTTGGTAAATCAGGAAGCATTACAATGTATATTTATACCCATGGTAACCCAAACCAAAAATGTGAAAATCGTTTTCCATCCACCTCACTAGCATTTTGGTTCGTGTATTTTGCCGCAGTATAAAACTGTGACTATCTTTTTCAATTTGGTAAAATTTTGAACCATTTTGTTCGTGTACATCTCACCTCTTTTCTTTTTTGAATTGGTCCATATTTCACATATTTTCTAAATGCTTTGAACTGTGTTGCCGTGTTGATGATGCCTTAGCCAGAGTCTTTCTTAGTTTGACCAATTTTCCACAATTGATGCTTTACCTAACATATGATAAATACATTCTTACCTTTTTTAATGCTGATAACGGCAGTTTGATAACAAATTTCCTGATAAAATAACAATAACAAATGTTCTACATTTTTAAATGCAAATTATATTTATTGTTTATTATTTTTAATTAGGTACTAATATCAAGAATTGATATATTGTTAATAGACATATGCAATGCATTATTCCATTAAGTGTGACCATAAATTAAAATTGTTAAATCCAGTCCATAATTATCCACTTCATTTAAATTCAAATTCATATTTTTAAATTTTAAATCTCATCAATTTAACTAGTTAAATTTGAATTGAATGTAAATTGAATAATCTTTTTAGATTTTAAAAATCCAAAATCAAACTCTCTTACTTACGGATTTGGATTTGCCATCATTGCATCCACTCTTACACATGTTGCTTTCTTCCATGGATGGTAAATAATTCTCCCTTATGAATCATTACTCAAACCTTTTAGCAATTGTTAAGTTGTTTGTTATACTTTTAACACTAAATTACACTTTCATCACTGTCTTTTTTGTAGAGAACTAAAAAAAATCCCTTAGCTTCTTTTAATAACATTATACTTTGGAAAAAATGTGATTTATTGTGTGAAATCAAATTTAAATTTTTTTTAAAGGTAATGTTTGTGCTAATCAGTTCTAACTTAAGTTTTATTCATAAAGAACAATTTTATTGGTGTATAGACTTTCATCTCGTTTATTTTTAAAATTATTTATTAATAGATTAAGTTACTTAAATATCGTTTTTATTTGGTTTTATTACATGAATTTTGACATAGTTTTCCTATATTTGCTTATATTTTTTTTTCAACAATATTTTTTCATGAATGACAGATAATTGTTGATATTTTTGAAATATCAGCTTAGCTGAGATGTTAAGTTTCATAATGATGTCTAACATGATAATTTTTTATAAAATATATATGTCTTGAAAACTATATCCATGGTAAAAACCAACGCATTAAAAAAAGAACTATACACTATAAGGGATATAAATATTAATTTGACAAATTTAACATCATAAAAATGTTGACTTTGACATTTGTTCCTATAAAAAATGGAATCGGAGGATACCTTGGTGAGGATTTCGTGTTCCTCAGGAAACGAGCTCTCAGTTGGTATCCAATGAGAAATGGAGGTTCACCTGCAAAAGATTCTCCGATGTTTAAGTTAGTAGGAGCACAAAGATGATGATAAATTCTTAACAAAGAGCTAAGGGTAAGATTATAGAATAGAGTTTAGTGTGTCCCCTTACTGAGAGAATCATCATCTATTTATAGGTCTTGTTAGACTCAGACCATTAAGAAAAGCATTGAATGGTTATCATGAGATATAAATGAATTTTATAATAGTAATTATAACTGCTAGTAACCTATAACTGATTTATGGTATGATTTATGTGTCTTAAATATAATATTAAACAAACAGTTGTTGTCTGAATGTACCTGGTCGTCATAATTGGGGTTATCTACATTTCTAGTTCTTGATTGAACATGTATTATTTTTGCTTTGCTCTTGGTTAAGCAAGTTGTTGTGCTCTTGGTTGAGCGTTTTTAGTTCTTGATTGAACTATTATTATTTTTGTTGTGCTCTTGGTTGATTGAAGACTGCATGTTCCCCGGAAAACGAGTTTTCAGTTGGTCTCCGATGAGAGAGGGAGGTATTAAGAAGTGGACTTTAAGCCTAACTCAACCTCATAAAACCGGCTTATAAGATGAGGTTTGCACCCACTTATATACAATGAAATGTTCTTATCTCTAGTCGATGTGGGTCTTCAACACACACCCCTCACACACAGAGTGACAACTCGTGCGCGGGACAACATATTATGGGTGATCCGATAACGGCCCAACAAACACTCGCTAGGATAGGATCTAAATGGCTCTGATACCGTATTAAAAAGTGAACTTTAAGCCTAACTCAACCTCATAAAACCGGCTTATAAGGTGAGGTTTGCACCCACTTATATACAATGAAATGTCTTTATCTCTAGTCGATGTGAGATCTCTAACAGAAGGTTAATTGAGAGAGTCATCACCCATTTATTTAGTCTAAGGGTGAATCTCCCTAGCTGAGGGGCTTGGGACATATTTCCGTTCCCACATATGACATCACTGTTCTAACCTCAAGTCCGAGAGATAGCATCGCTAGGATCCAAGACACATTTTCATTTCCACAAACTGTGCTACCGTTCCGACCTCAAGTCCGAGAGATAGTATTCCTACGATCAATTACCGTATTCGAGGTATTATCTGTTTTGGAAGTCAATGTTTCATCATAATTTTGTTTCTAAAAAACATCCCAATAGAACAACATTAATAATCAGGTAGCCAATCTGGGACTGTGAAGCTATAAAATGTCAGTATACAAAACTTGCCTTTCTCCTCTTTTCATTTTCGCGTTACATTTTTCAATGAACAGAGCTGTGTCGGTACAACTAATGAATCATTCTTTGACTAATCTCTCATAATTCATGATATTTTACCTACCACAATAAATAGATTTTATACTGTTTGATAACAAATGTTCAGATAAAAATATTGAATGAGGAGCATTTAATTATTTTCACTACTAATGAAAGATAAAATAATAAATAGCCTAAATTTTTTAGAGTAAATATTTAAATTTAAAAACCAATAAGATCTTTACTTCTTAATAAAAAAAAAACATTTACTATCATTTTTAATTATAGTATTACTATTAAGGTTTGATAAAGTTTTCTAAATTATATTTTAGTTTAATAGGCTTCTATATTGTGTAGTTATTGTTTCAACCAACAAAAAACATCTTTCATATGCTTTAAGAATAATTGCTACGAAATTCAATAAACTTATTACTCAAATAATTTTTAATTGAATAAATTTTTTATATATATAATTAGTGTATATATAAGTTTTTAAATTATGTTCTGTTATTTTAAGATAATTACTCATAAAAAAGGTAAAGAAGATTTTTTATTGATTGATAGTTGTCTATTATTTATATCAGTTAATTATATTTTGTTATCTTCATTATTGATATTTTCTCCTGTAACACCCCAGAAAATATATCTAATTATTACAATACAAGTTTTACTGATTTTTATACAGACTTGGTGTTTTTCAAAATATTTCTATTATAAGATTATGACTTACAAAAATACAAGTATTAAAAATATAAGATTTAAAACTACATCTTAAAGCTCTCTAGACCCTCTGACAGCGGTATGATCATCTGCTCGTGTACGTACAGTCATCGCAGTTCAAACACAACAAGAAAAGTAAGGGTAAGCTAATGAAAAGAAGTTTCATAACATATTTAATGCATGCAAAAAGAACCAATCAAACTAATCATTTATAAACATTTATTTAAATGTTGTCGTTCATATAGACCACAAATAGATCTATTTTCAATCACAATCATTAGATTTCATTTCAATCCCACTTCGTCTTCCGAAAGACTCATTAAGTATGCCCCTACCAGAGACTACCACCTGATCCAAAGATTACCAGCAAATCCAATAGAAAGGATCAGGGTAAATTCAAACATCCAATATCGAGTGTCTACAACGGGACCCGGTGTGTATGAACTCCCTCTCAGCTTCTCACCATTAGATCATCAGTGAAGCCAGAGGATCTCCGTTAAACATAGGCTTTTCATACTTAATACCATCAAACAATAACTCATACATTATCCAAAATGTATGACATCAATTTCATACAATTTTCATCATTCAATCACATAACATTTAAAAGTTCATACTATTCAAGAACTTTTCCAACAAAATATAATATTTATACATGTTCACACAACATAAAACGAAACAATTTTATCAAAACATCTCTGCAAGAGAAATTGAATATTGGGACCACGTCCCCTACACATCCAGATCTTCTAGCCTAGGGTGCTATTGAAAATTAAGTTAGCTTCCCTTACCTTAATTTCTTACTTTTCAAGCAACCTCTAGAATTTTAGCCTCTCAGTCTGGATAAGCTTTAAAATGGCCTAATACAAGTTATCCAAACAAAACAGAAATTCAGTATATAATAGAATAAGTTAAGAGGATTACTTTTCTCAACTGACCCCACTAAGATTGATGACTAAATCATAGAGAAAAACAGATAATAAAGCATTTTTAGAGTAAAAATGAACTTACTATGTTTGAAAATCTGATCGGTAGAAATGTATCCTGACTCCTCAACTACACTATGGGGTGATCAGATTTTGGAATAGATGAGGTATGGAAGAGAAATTTAAAATAGAAAGAAGAGAAAGAGAAAGGGAGAGAGATGGGGCTGTGACTCTTTTTTTTCTTCGTTTACGTTTTACGGTTTCTTACATCTATAGTTTAATTTCTCATTTATATTTATATATATTATATATAAATGCATGAATAAATTTTCCAGTTTAATTTGTTTTACCTGAAAAATTACTTTAAAAGTTAATTCCTGTACCAAAGTAGAATATTTTGTGACTTAGGTAAAATTTTATTTTTAAGATTTCTATAACTCATCTAGTTAAAAGATTTCAGTTTATTCCAAATACAATATTGTATTTTCCAATTTATATAGAAAAATAAAAATTTACGGATCTTATTTAATTAGTGTAATGAATAAAAATAACTCTGTATGACTGTTTGTAAAATCCAATTCCTAAACATTGGTAATCACTAGCAAGCTTCTTCATGTCAAGATTTGATTAAAGACTTTTCAAAAATATATTTATGCAAATCAGTCGCGGGTAGTATTCCATTGGAACTTCGGTCGCTAAATCAAGACTCGATCACAAATTTGATTGTTCTTGATAAAAAAAAAAATTGTTACAAAATTAGTTTGTAATTTCGACTACAATAGTTTACAATATTTTATTTACTTGATAGAATTTTAAATAAAAATTTTTGAGTTTCTTTATCATTAATATTTTGAGGTTATATGTTTCTTTTATAAATTTTCTTTTTAAAAAAATCTTTTGAATATCTTTAACTTGTATGATATTAGTATGTAAATAATTAAGACGCGTCTGATTGAGTAACTAAGACAGGTAAATAAGTCTGGTAATATTAACTAGAAATTTTTAATAATTTAAATAGTTATTCGATAAAAACAAAATAGAGGATATAAAAAATAAAATAAGTTTTGTATTCAATAATTCAATAATTATTAAATAAAAATTAATTTTAAAAAAATAATTAATTATTATATTAATTAAGTTAGATATTATTATAAATTAAAAAATTATTGGTATATAAAATAATTTATATTATTAATAAAAATAAAAATTTATAATAAAATATAAAATATTTAATAGATAGAATATTAATAATTAATGTTAGATATCAATTTAAAAATTAATTTCTAATTTATAATTAATTATTTTTTTTCTAAAATTAATTTTTATTTAATAATTTTTTTTAGTGTCACCGCTAAAATATATTCAAAAGTGTTAACTTGAAATTACATTACATAAAAAATTTAAATTAAAAAAAAAACAAATTGCAGAACATTTGAGATCCAAAAGTTTGTTAAAACCAATTATCTTCAGGATTCTTAGAGGTTATCAAAATGTACACGATATTAAGACTCTCTTGCATGACTAAAGCTGCATATATTAAAAATTATAATAATAAAAATAAAGTACACATTTTTAACTCAATACTGATATAGGATATTTAAGTATTTAATATATAAATTCGCGTTATCAATATAATTAAATATTGTATTACAAGTGAAATAAATTTTAAAATTATCAATAGTAATTAATGTTATTAGAACAGTATTGCTATAAGCAATGTTTTTTTATAAACATTATTATCATTATTATCATATGAAAATTTCTCTAGTAATATTATTTTCTTAAGCCGCGTTTAATGTTATTAAGATAGTATTCATATAAATAATTAAAATACACAAATGAATATTTTTTTTATATAACATTATCTGTTTTATTTATGATATGTTAATGTTATTTTTCTTGTTCTTTATGTGTATATCTGTCCCTATTATGGTTTGAATAATGATTTTAATTGTTCATTAAATTGTTATTAATAACTATCAATATCGGGTTGAGTTGGATCCTAATCAAGTGAAGTCATCCTAGATCTAAGTTGAGTCAAGTTGGTTTATGTCTAGGTCGAGTTAAGTTAAGCTAGGATCATGTCAAGTCATGTTCATTCGAATTCAAGTTAGGTTGGGCCCAAGTTGGATAGAGATAAATTTAGTTAAGTTCGACCAAGTCGAGTTTAACTCGTGCTAGTTGAGATATCGAACCTGCATTGGATCGAGCTATATAAAATTGAGTTAGGTTGATCCCACATCACGTCAAACCTAACCGACCAAGGTCTATGTTAGCTTGAATCAGTACAAGCCCACATTAATTATTTGAATATATAATTTTAATTGCTCATTAAATTGTTATTAATTTCAATAGCATGTAATATAAATAAATATTCGACAATATTAGTCAACATTCAAATAATATATATTATAAAGAATTATACAATAATTTCTCACTAATACATCACAATAACAAAGATATTCATAATTAAGATGTTTTCGTAATGGAGGTTAGATATGAATGTGGAGAAGTCCTTATTGAGTTCAAGCTATTTAAATGATAGAATTGAAAAAAATATTAGTTCTAATAACATTATGTATATGACAATTTGTTTTAAATATTTATAATATTTGTTTAATTTAGCAAAGGTATGAAGTATTATAGACGAAGTGGTATACATTTTAATATCCGGATGCAAAAAGTAAATATCCACTGTTAGTTATTTTATATTTATTTTGACAAGGAAATAAAGTATAATAGTGTATCTGGTGTGATAGAGGAAGATTTAAACACACAGAAGATGGCATTATTTAAAGAAAAGAAGTGAAATAGAGTGTTGATGATGAAGCCAGATGTTGAGAGTAATTTAAATAAGTTTATTAATGTCGATAAACAATAGGCTTTTTCTTTTCTGAAATGAAATGCCTAATTGGGGCAATGTGGAATTTGGCGACAACAGCAGACATGCTGAGGGTGTCCATTGTCACAAATGTTAAAACCTGGACAATAGAGGTTTTTGGGCACTTTCAATTTGCATGGAGCATCACAATCGTTGTTCGTTACACACTGTGTTTGAGCAAAGATACATGGACTTTTTTGCCCTAATACTGCACGTAAATAACTTCCCAACTTAAACACAATTCAATGCTAAATTGATCTAAAAAATTATAATTATAATTAATTAAATTAACAAGGATTAAAAGTGCAATGAAACAATATTGGAATTGGAACCTGGTGTTGAGATGAAAATAAAAGCCACAACCACAAATGCGCAAAGCTGAGACCTTGTTGCTGCCATCTTGCTTTCAGGTGTTGAGTGTTGTTGCACAAATAGCTGCATATGCCTTTATATAACTTACTGCCTTTTTTAAGCCATAAAGTCTCAAGAATCAAATTCTTTTGTTTCATATCAATATAATATCTTATAGTTAATGTGTTTTATTTTTAACAAATATATAATCAAGGCATTTTTTAAATCAGATCATTTTTCTTAACTTACATTATTGCCTTTGTTGAAAACTCCTCAATTTTGTAATTAATGTATTGTATTTTCAGCATCAAATTATTTAGCCAATAAATATCATTGATGAATTTTAATAATTTCGTTTTTAATCTCTTAGTTTTGCATTTCAATTCTACATTCATTTATGAGATTAATGTTTTTTTAAAATAAGGATTTCCTATACCAAAAGGATAACAGGAATTTTTTTTTTTTTACTTTTTTAATTTAGAAAATAATTAAATCCAAAATAAACAATAAACATAAACAATATATTTTACAATTAAGAATGATTAAATTTATGCATTCGTTTGTTGTAATTATGACTTTTAATTTTTAAATAATACTATGCAAAAGTTATATTTTATTGCATAGTATTATTTAAAAATTAAAAGTCATAATTACAACAAACGAATGCATAAATTTAATCATTCTTAATTGTAAAATATATTGTTTATGTTTATTGTTTATTTTGGATTTAATTATTTTCTAAATTAAAAAAGTAAAAAAAAAAAAATTCCTGTTATCCTTTTGGTATAGGAAATCCTTATTTTAAAAAAACATTAATCTCATAAATGAATGTAGAATTGAAATGCAAAACTAAGAGATTAAAAACGAAATTATTAAAATTCATCAATGATATTTATTGGCTAAATAATTTGATGCTGAAAATACAATACATTAATTACAAAATTGAGGAGTTTTCAACAAAGGCAATAATGTAAGTTAAGAAAAATGATCTGATTTAAAAAATGCCTTGATTATATATTTGTTAAAAATAAAACACATTAACTATAAGATATTATATTGATATGAAACAAAAGAATTTGATTCTTGAGACTTTATGGCTTAAAAAAGGCAGTAAGTTATATAAAGGCATATGCAGCTATTTGTGCAACAACACTCAACACCTGAAAGCAAGATGGCAGCAACAAGGTCTCAGCTTTGCGCATTTGTGGTTGTGGCTTTTATTTTCATCTCAACACCAGGTTCCAATTCCAATATTGTTTCATTGCACTTTTAATCCTTGTTAATTTAATTAATTATAATTATAATTTTTTAGATCAATTTAGCATTGAATTGTGTTTAAGTTGGGAAGTTATTTACGTGCAGTATTAGGGCAAAAAAGTCCATGTATCTTTGCTCAAACACAGTGTGTAACGAACAACGATTGTGATGCTCCATGCAAATTGAAAGTGCCCAAAAACCTCTATTGTCCAGGTTTTAACATTTGTGACAATGGACACCCTCAGCATGTCTGCTGTTGTCGCCAAATTCCACATTGCCCCAATTAGGCATTTCATTTCAGAAAAGAAAAAGCCTATTGTTTATCGACATTAATAAACTTATTTAAATTACTCTCAACATCTGGCTTCATCATCAACACTCTATTTCACTTCTTTTCTTTAAATAATGCCATCTTCTGTGTGTTTAAATCTTCCTCTATCACACCAGATACACTATTATACTTTATTTCCTTGTCAAAATAAATATAAAATAACTAACAGTGGATATTTACTTTTTGCATCCGGATATTAAAATGTATACCACTTCGTCTATAATACTTCATACCTTTGCTAAATTAAACAAATATTATAAATATTTAAAACAAATTGTCATATACATAATGTTATTAGAACTAATATTTTTTTCAATTCTATCATTTAAATAGCTTGAACTCAATAAGGACTTCTCCACATTCATATCTAACCTCCATTACGAAAACATCTTAATTATGAATATCTTTGTTATTGTGATGTATTAGTGAGAAATTATTGTATAATCCTTTATAATATATATTATTTGAATGTTGACTAATATTGTCGAATATTTATTTATACTACATGCTATTGAAATTAATAACAATTTAATGAGCAATTAAAATCATATATTCAAATAATTAATGTGGGCTCGTACCGACTCAAGCTAACATAGGCCTTGGTCGGTTAGGTTTGACTTGATGTGGGATCGACCTAACTCAATTTTATGTGACTCGATCCAATGTAGGTTTGATATCTCAACCAATACGAGTCAAATTTGACTTAGCTGAACTTAACCCAATCTATCTCTGTCCAACCTGGGCCCAACCTAACCTGAACTCGAATGAACATGACTTGACATAATCCTAGCTCAACTTAGCTCGACCTAGGCTTAAACCAACTTGACTCGACTTGGGTCTAGGATGACTTTACTTGATTAGGATCCAACTCAACCTGGTCTTGATCGAGTTAAGCCTGACCTGGTCTTAATCGGACTAGGGTCAACTTATGCCTAGCCCAACTTGGTTGAATGTGGGTCGTCCCCAATTTGAATTAACATAGACTTGTCTTGACTAAACTGAATGTGGCCTTTTCCTAATTCAGCTCGATTTGGATCTGGGCTAACTCGGGTCGACTTAAGCCTAAGCAAACTCGACTCGACTTGGGTCAGAACCAACCCAACTCAACTTAAGTTAAGTTGGCTTGATTTTAACCCAAACTTAATTAAACCTTGCAAAAGCGTGACCTAATGGTACCTTACTTGGATGTGTTCGAACATTTCAAACCTAACACACTTTGTTTTGGACTTTGAAAATACAAAAAAAAAAATCCAATTTATATCCTATCTAAATCCAATTAAATAGATTAAATTTAAAATTTAAAAATATGGATTTAAAGTTGAGTAAAATTTATTCAAATAGAATTCTACTAATATGAATTTGGATAACTATAAATACAATTAATAATAAAATATTATTTTAAAATAAAATCTTTTAAGTTCAACATTACGTCTTAATAAAATAAAACATTAATTAGTAAACACTAACAAAATCACGAATAAAATATGTAAGTTTATTTTGTTTAATATTGTGTTAATAGAATAAAAGCAATTAATATTAAATACTATTAAAATCATAAAAAACAATCAAATAATAATATAATCGTTTATTTCCGAAATGAATTAATTAATTTTTAAGATAATATCTATCAAAACTGATAATAAGTAATTTAAAAATAGTAAAGTGGCGCAAATTCTTCCTACACGGAATCGTATTAAACCTGTACCTATATTTTTTTTTAATTTTTTTTAATTTCTAGGAATGCTCTTCATTCTGGAAATAAAAATCTAAAATAAAAAATAATACATTGGAAAAACATACATCCAAAAAAGATTATTGTGTTTTAAAAATAACAATCAAGAAAAAAATTCACCATACAAAAAAATTATTTAGAAATAAAAATTCGAAACATATTTTGAAAAAAAGTTCGGAATGTATTTTTATATATTTTTATATAATATATATAATTCCATTTCTTCTAAGGATATTTTCGTCTTTTTCAGTGAAATTTGATATAATGACAATAAGTAATTGCCTCTTTAGAAAGAATGGTACAAGCATCTTCCATAATCGCATAATCGCCTGGTTGGAGAAGATCAACTTTCACCACAAGTACCTCAATCCAAGCAAACGTGACGATTGGTGTGTATTGAAACTTCACATCATTGAAAGTCACTCAGATTAGATGCAATACATTACTCGCCGACTTTCATTGCCATTTTTTTCCAATTTGGTTAGTTCCACTTATACAATTTAATTGGCTTATATTTTCTTCCAATCATAGCCACACCAATCCACCCAATGCAATGACAAGGAAAAGTAATAACTGAAGATTTATATAAAAAAAAAGAATAATTTATTAAGTACAGTTGCTGCTATGGGAACTAAAAACCAAAAGAAAAAGACATGATATTATATATATATCTACAATATCAGAATTGCATCTAACGCGTAAAATAATAAGGCCAAACTCACATGCACTGGCCTTTCAAAAAGTGTCGACAAAGATAGTAATCCCTTCTCAGATTTCAAAATTGTAGGCCCAATGCCCTTACTTCCTTTCATTATCTGCACTTACCAGTAAAAGTGACCGCATCTGTTCTGTCACGACAACGAAAATCATTGAGTATATAATATCAACAGAGCTTTCTCTCACGTCTCTTGTATACTATTTGCCACATTAATCCATCGCCAAGGAGCATCCTACGTTAAAAGGGTTATAAACACACGCCTCCAAACCAATCCAAAAATTTGTTTTCAACCATCCTCTCTTTCGGAAATAGGTCAAGGCGTAAGCCTTTTATACTGCAAACTATGTAATGCCGTGCTTCACCACAAGGACCTCCATTCCACGAAGTACGGATTGCGACAGAAAAAAAGAGTGGGATTGCAGAGAAATCCTTATTTGTCTGTGCAGTATACCGTTTGATTTCTAATACTTGAGCTCAGATAAGTGACTGGGGCACGAGCTCAAGATCGATGGGACATTTCTCCCACAAACTGGGGAAGATTTTTGGCCAGTTCCAGTTGAAGAATTCTCAGTTTGTTGCATCTGCGAAGAGTTCACTGATGAACTAACCTTGCTCCCCTGGGAATTTGTCTTCAAGTTGGCTCCACTAGGTGGAATTCCTGCAAGTGTTGTACCAAGAGAGTGGTTGTTATTGAATAGTTGTTGCCCTTGGAGTGGCATGGACGATATGTAATTTCCACCAAAAGATATTTGGGTATGACCCTGCAAAACTCTTCCTTGATCCTGAGAAAAACTTTGGAGAGTTGGGGCAGTAGAAGTTATGATACATGGGTTATGAACAACAGAATCCGGGGCTGTTACACAGATTTTAGACTGGGAGCCTTTAATCGAACTTTTGCTCTGAGTTTGAGCTTGTGAATAAACTGGGGAAGTAAAAAAATTTGCACCACTTGTAGCATTAGTTGATGAGGCTTTATATCGAGTAGCCATAGCAGGTTGCTGCTGTAACATTCCATGCTGCTGCTGAAGATGAAGCAGCTGTGATGGCTGTTGAGACTTTGCAGTATTACTAGAAAGAGGCAAACTTGTGGTTGTTGCAGTTGAAGTAATGGAACGACTAGGCCAATTTCCATTCATGGGAGATGAAACTAAGTTAAGATTCTTTGCTGAATTATCAAAAACAAGGGTCGTTGGTCCGTTGGTTGATGGCTTCCCGGAAGTGGCTTTCTTTTCATCATCTCGGTGGGAAGAACTATCCCCACTGTTCCCTTCTATTATAGGATACATCTTTTGTTGAGTTGCATGAGATGTACTTGCAGCATGATATCCTTGCCATGCAATATCTGGCAGGCTCTGAAATATCACTGGGTTTTGTGCCACGGTTGAGAAGTTCAGATTTGAAGGAACACTTGTCCCATTATATGCAGCAAATGAGATTGCATGTGGTTGAGATGGAATATGCTCAAGTCCCCCCATCAAAGTCTGTTGCTGCTTGTCACCAAAATTTCCACTGTTGCCACCAACACTATCTGATGTTGCAGATGGCGTTAAAGAAAGGCTCAGTGGCTGAACTGGAATAGGGAAGTTTTGCCCAAATACATGCTTTTGGGAGTAAGCTGTTCCACTTGCAGCAGATGGAGCATTCTCTCTGGCCATCCCAGTCTCATGCTTGCGAAGATGAGATTGTGAGGTGTGCTGCTTTTGTGACTGCTGAAGTTGCATAGTTGTGGATGACAAAATATGGTTGTTGTTACCTTGCATTCCCTGCGACTGCTTATGGGATGATGATGAAACACTAGATGTGCTTGCATTAAGATAACTAGGTTGAACAAGTGGTTGGGAGTGAGTATGCTGTTGTGAATACTGAAGTGGGTGGAAGATCTGAGAAGAGTACAAAGGTCCATTGAGAATAGGTGTTGACTGTGCAGGGCTTGCACCTCTGATAGTTGCAGATGGTCCAAGGGGAGTTGAGAAGGGGAATGGATAGCCACTATTCGGAACTATTGTCATGTATGGAGCATCATTGGCTGCCAAATTTGGGTAGCTAAAGCTCATTGCAGCAGCAACCGCTGGCAGTGTTGGGGCACCAAGAGATACAGCTGGGGAACTTTGGAATTTATTAGACAAGGAAGTACTGCTAGCGTTGTTCACACCACCAGCTGGACTAGTACCTGTTATTACAGATGCTTGATGCTGGCCATGAGGAATTAGAAAAGCAGGACCATGCTACATTCAAAGTTAAAACACATGACTTTCCAGAATAAAATAGACAATTTCTTATTATTGAACTGTATAGAAACTACTGGAAGACAAGATCATACCACTATATTAGCAGAAGACCCTGCATGTGGACCTTGCTGAAGCATAAGCTGCTTCATTTTGGTCATATCCATTGAGTTGGCAGGACCAGAACTTCTTTTAATTGCAGGAAGACTAAAATCACTAGAGGTAGCCCATCCCTTCTCCGGTTCAGCGTTATGGCTGACGACTGGTGACTGTTTATGAAACTGCTTCCCAACAACTACACTTTCAGCTGAATGGACTTTGCTGAGCTTTGTGTCACACATAGAACCACAGCCAATTGCAGACGGCAAAAGGGTATTCATCTTTGTGCATTGTTGGTGCATGAAGATGTTCCGAGCAATGTAACCATGGGTTACACATCTCTTGGGTCGAGGTTGAGACAGAGCAAAGTTCCCATGCTGTATGTTTGAATTATGCAGGAAACATTAATAACACAGGTCCATATTACAGGAAGATAATGAGAAGGTTGACACTAGTAAGAACAAAGAAAGGACTAAAACAAGTATAAAAATATCCAATTTAGTGAGAAATAGCAGTACTTGAGGGGCTGTCAATAATCCTGTTGTTTTATCTGTCTTCACAGCTGTCCCCATGGGCGGCATGTAACTGCAGATAATAGTTACTGTTCTTAGAAAAGCAAAGCCACAATATTCACGTAAGACCAACCGTCAAGTAAAATCAGATACGGATCAAAATGACGAAAAGAAAAAGTTGTGAGGAAAATAAATGGTCTAGTACCCAAGGGGAGAGAAACTGCTTGGCCTTTCGGATACAGCCACTGAAAAAGACATTGCACTACATTGAGCTGAAGAAGTAAAGAAGTGTAAGAGACCTCTATTCAAAAAGAAAGCAAAATCAGAGTTTGCAGGTGGTGCTGTATGCTTAATTATATGAAGAAAAGGAGAAAAGAAATCTCTCAACCTACCAGTTTTCTCCAGTTTGGGATTAGTAGATATAGTAGATGGTTGTTCCGTATTCCTACCCAGCTCTCCTGATTCATGGTTTGTCGCTAGGTCATTATGTTCATTTGACTTCTCCAAATCAACTTTCATTTTCACCACTTCAATTTCTCCCAGTGTTTCCTCCTTCTTACTGAAACTTTTTACCTTGTCTTCAACCTTATTACTGTCTTCACCCCTAGACAAGTTATCCCATTCTGGCGATAAGGTCACAGGAGGGGGAGCCTGTAATTGGAACAAAGAGATTCATCTTCATACACCAGCAATACGCAAAGGGAGATACAGTAATAGAAATGCAAAAGAGATATATACCATTAGATCAATTTCAAACTTGTGTTTGTCATTGCCGCCAGAAACATCATCGCATGTCCTAGTAAAATTCAGCAACAAGATAATGGGTTCAATAATCAGTTACCTCAATAAGAAAATAAAAAAACAATAGAACAAAAAGGTGCGTCGCCCTTTCTCTAATTTCAATGCTACCTTACGGTAGAAGCACAATCACGTTTGTCGACATCCAACATGGATTCTGATTTTCTATCTACAGCATCTCCACATCCACAACCTGGACTCAAATTATTTCCGTCTGTTTCCTGCTTTGGACCCTGGGAAGATCCAATTCCATGACCACCAGACGTCCTAGGCGATTCGGACGAAGTTTTCTCCGTTTTCGCAGGTTGCTGGCACTCAATTACGACAGACTCGGGAACTGAATTGTTCGGAGGTAGAGTGAAAAAAGGACTGTATCCTTCCACTTTCTTCTTCTCTGCCAATAAAAACGCCAACGGAAAAAAAAAAAAACCGAAAAAGATGAAAGGAGAGGAGGTTGAGAGGAGCGTAAAGGACAAGAGGAAAATTCATTATCTGATTCGAAAATTCAACCCACCAACATCAATGGCAGGGTAAAACGAAAGTGGAGGCGAATCACTTGCTTCAACCTTCCGCAAAGAAGAATAATCATGGTTCTGGGAAGCTCTTAAACTGTACAGAAGCTCAGCTATCTCAATCTCAATGTCCTCCTGATTCGACGAAGAAGGTCCAATCGCTTTCTGCAGCAAAACTCATCCTATCAATTTTGTTTCCAAAAAAACAGATCGAGCAAATAAATATAAAAAAAAAATGCAGAGGTATCTCAGACCATCCTCTTGGGAAGAGAAACATTGGAAGAAGAAGGCGACGCAGCTTCAGCACTCTGCTCCTCGACCGAACTGTGATGCGGTCTTTTCACAGAAGCTGAGAAGAAAAAATCCAAAAAGCAAAAATCAGTGCTGTCAAAGAGAAACCAAAAATAAAAAGAATTATGACAATACCTGAACGAGTCCTCCTGGGCACTGTAGCTCCGATCATCACTTCATCGATTACGTTCCGTCCACGGTGGTTATGATCAGATGCGGACGACGCCGTATTATTAGAATGCAACCGCGCGTCTTGTTCATTCCCCACACTCTCTTCCTCGGTGCTGTGAGAGCTGCTCCCTCTCCTCTTTCTCGTCCATTCCCTCTTATTATTATTATCATCGTCATCATTATCATCCTTTAACCTCATCTCCTGCACCTCCTCTGTCGAATAACAGAAATCAGATAGGCGTCACGAAAATTAAGAAAAGAAAAAAAAAGAAAAAAGCAATTCATACGAGAAGTGGGTCGGAGGGAGATATTAGGGTGACGGCGTCTAGGGAAGGCGCTTGCGGACATAGAGGACGATCTTCCTCTGGTTCGATCCATGGCGGATTTGCGGTTTGTCGTTGTTGTTGTTGTGTCATGAAATGTATGGAAAGCGGCGAAAAATCAGAACGGTCGAATAGGATGCGGCAGCGGAATCCCAGCAGAAGCGGCGGCGTAAGGGTCGGATTCCTTTGAGACCGAAAGGAGTGGTGGTGTTTTGTGCTGAAAAAATGCTCCCACTTCCTTCTCCCTTTCTTTTCGCTTTCCTATCACCTTGCTTCTCTCCCCTTTCTTTCTCCTCTGTCCCTTCCCTTAACACTTCACTTCACTTCTCCCTCCTTCTCTATTCTTTTATCAAACCAAAATATTAATAAATCAATATTTTAATTAAATCACCTTATCTCTCTTCCTTTTTATTTTTTTATTTTATATATTTCGCTTTCACACTCCTCGTCAGTACCTTAGGCTTTCTCTCTCCATCATGGCCGTTCATGACTTCCACATCGCACGGTCACTGGCCTCGGGGCTTGCCACTGCCTACATGGCACACACGTCCATGTCTGGTGGAATATGATATCACCACTGCGCACTTTGCCATGTGTCACTTTATTATATCTTTTCTGTCAACTCATACGCGTTAAACTGGCGCGTGCTTCCAAAACGCCTCAGTGAAGATATTGCTGTGGGGTAGTAGCATACACGTGTCCATTTATTCGGAACTTGGAAGAAGTACGAAAATATCTTGTGATATTAAATAAATATATTTTGTATTATTAATATTAGAGAAAATTAAGAAGATGGTGCCGCCTGCTTTCACTCCTATTAAAGACTGTTGTTGATTGTAGTTAATAAACTAATAATTACTTTTTGGAACATATAAATTTATTAATTATATTTTTTTACATTGTTACTATGTTTCTATGTATTCTTTCACTTTAATTTAAGAAAACATTTAATATTTTTAATTTTAATGCAATGTCAAATTAATTATTTATTATTTTTTCACTTTTATCTTTCTAAACATTTTTTAACAACAATGAAAATAAGGATATAATTGAAAAAATATATATTATTTTAAAATTTTAAAAATAACAGTTAAAAACAATTAAATTTTCCTACTTAAACAACTATTATATAAGAAAGTAGCATTAATTAATTCTTTCTTCTACATCTTTATATTGTTCAGTTATATTATACGATTTATTAAACATAATTTTATGAAATTAAAATAATTAAATATGATAATAGAATACAATAATTTTTTATTTTAAAATTATATAACTTTTTTCAATTATATCCTTACTTTTACTTTTGTTAAAAAACGTTTAGAAAGAGAAAAATGAAAAATTAATGAATAGTTGTTTAACTTTGCATTAAAAAAAATATTAAAAATTTCTTTAATTTAAGTGAATATATATATATATATATATATATAACTACGTGTTAAATAATAAATCAATCCGAAAAAATTGAAAAATTATTTTTTTTTTTATTTTTTCAAAAAAAAAACCGAATGATTTAGTTTAAATTTTAGATTGAAAATCAATCATTAAATCAAATTATTTATTTTTATTTAAACTATCATATGATATGATATTATTAAATTAATATCAATAATTAATAAAAATTTGTGATTATATATGTAGTTAAAGTTATTTTTGTGTTTGATTATATTATATTTATTAAAATATCGATTCAAACTAAATTATTAAAGATTAATTTAAATTTTATATTAAATTAAAAGTGAATTTTAATTTTTATATTTGCTTGAGAAAAAATTTTAATTAAAAATTGAATCAAACTGAATGGAGATAACCCTAAATATAATCCTGTCTACAGTTGAATTTGAAATTATTTGTTTCCTGGAGAACCCCGCCCCTACAAAAATACCCAACTAACCGCCACACTCACTAAGTTTTAGGATTTTCTTAAAATAACATGGAAAATGACTTTGTGATAAATAGAGATTACTTGCTTTACTTAGTTTCATTTATTTAAGAAACTGATATGATAAATTCTTAATAGAACGTAAAAAAAAAATTCAATGAAAATATCAAAATGTTTACTTTATTTAAAATTTATTTATTTTAAAAAATAAATACAAATAAACTGGATCACTAATATTATTTCTTGCTTTTCTTTAATCAATAGTCTCCTAGCATTAATGAATATCTACTCAAATTCTATTTTACTACTAAAAACCTATATTAATTAGTAGAGTAGTTTTTAAATAACCATAAATATAATAAAGTGCAGTTAATATATGTAAAATTTAATATTATTTTATTAATACATTTTAAAGTGAATTAGTAACTAAGTTAAATTATATATATACTATAAAAAAAATCATTAATATATATATACTAGTTATTATTTAATTAAATTAAAAACTATTTTATAAACTAAAAAATTATTCTTATCTAAAATAATTTCTATTATTAATAAAAATTTATAAAATAATTTTTAAATTGATATCTAACAATTAACAACTAAGGTTTAGCTAGTAATTAATTTATATTCTAAATTAGTTTTTATTAATTTTTTATTAATTAATTTAAAATCTAAAATATTAGTCACTAAAACTTAGATAGCTAATTTAGATACAAATTTAAAAATTATTTTATAAATTTTTATTAATAATATAAATCATTTTGGATATGAATAATTTTTTAGTCTCTAAATTAATATCTAATTTAGTTAATATAGTGAATAATTATTTTTTATCTTTAAATTTGGTTATTATTTAATAATTTTTTTTTAGTGATATATTATCTTAGTTTATTTTAAAATTTTAAACTTCATAAACTTCTAATTTTCTATTTTTTTCGTTTAAAAATAAGTTGTGACTATAATTTTTTTCATTAGATTGAGATTCTGCAAGGTCATTGTAATATAGATTAAATTTTTTATGGTAACTAAAGTTAATTTTATCTCAAGTTGAAATCTTTTTCTTTTTCTTTTTTTAGTGTTTGGTTAAGGGAATATGGTGCTAATGTAGGTTTGAGTACCTAGATTGTTAAAAGCTGTTTTATAAAACAAGCTTTAATCAAAGTAAGGAAAGTTAATAAATTTTCTTAGACAATATCATGATTATTCTATATGTATAAAATATATGAGAACTAAAGGGATATGAACTGTATGTCTTAATATGGTAGAATTATGTTTGTATTATTCTTTCATTGTTTTATGAATTGGGATAGTATAGGTGATGAGTTTGAAAAATATAAACTAATTAAAAATGATAAAAAAAAATCATGAAAAAATATAGTGTTGAGACATTCGGACGATATCAAGATGGTGTTTAATCATTACACTAACCATTTTATATAGATCAGGTGATTGTGTAACTTAAGCATGACTTGTACTTCAAGCGAGAGAGATGCTGAGGTGGTGATTTTCTCTTCTTTGGAAGCATATTACTCAAGAATTGGAGGGGCACTCAAGCAATATTTCTTGTGGCTCAAGTATTGTGTTAGACACTTAAGCATGACTAAGCAATCTATATATGTGCCTTGAATGTAGGTTAGTGTTTGACACGTGGTCAAACACTAGGTTCAACACTCAAACTTTGAGTTGGCTGCTCAAGCTACCAAAGGCAGTGAAAAAGTTTTCTGAAACTTGTTGGATTTCTTTCAACAAGTGGACGTGGCTCACGCATGGGTTGTACACTCAAGTGACAAAGTGATCGTTAAAGCGAAGAGAGAGTTTGGAGGTTGTTGATTTTAGGTTGCATTTCACTCAAGTGGTGGTTGTGTCGTTCAAGAAAAAATGGAGGTTATCTTATGGAGGTTATCTTATGAAGGTTGATGAGGTTGTTGAAGCGAGAGGAGCTTGCTCAAGTGACACTGTGTTGGTTTGATGATGATGTTAAGCCTTACATGATGTTATACCATGCTTGATGCTATGATGTATGACTTTATACATGTTTGGCAATTACTTCCTCCACACAATCAAATTTGAACATGCACTCAATTTATGTGAAATGATAAGAATGTCCTTAAATAAAAGGAGGTTTGAATAAAAATACATTTTGAAACCCTTCTGAAATACTTTTCCAAAATTGAATTTCCATAATAACACTTTTCTGAATTCGAAAATCTCTTTTTTGGAGTACGTTTTCAAATTTTGGTTTTTGGAACGTATTTTTTGCATTCCGAAATTGCTTTTTCAAAATGAGAATTTGAATTTTGAATTTTATTCTAAAATTTTATTTCTAAAACACAATAATATATTCCAAATTTTCTTTTCCAAATTATTTTTTTTATTCTAAATTTTCATTTTCAGAGTGAAGAACATTTTTGGAAATTTTATAGTTAAGTGTAAGTAGAATTTGCCTAAAAACATGTTTATGATGACTATATTTTGTATAAAATGTAAGACTGATTATATATATTTTAGATAAATATATAATTGATGTTGAAAAACATGATATGGTGAATGCATCACATATGTGTCCATTTTGGGTGACCCTTCATATAGGTAATGAATATTGTTTAATCGTTTATATACATCTATATAAATATAATATATATGTTTATAAAGTTTGACCTCAGATAGATATATCTTATTGAGTTATTAAATAGCCCTCAAAGGATAATGTATGAATACATAATGTGATATCAAACCTTTGACAACCTTACTAAATTTAAAACTTATACTTAAAGATATCTTGACTTTACTATTATCCAGTCATATAGACAATACTTTATTTAAAAAAAAAATAAAAAAAAAAAACTTGCATCAAGCTTAATAGTACATGTGTATGTCACGTACATCACTATTATATATTCTTACTTGCTATTCTTCTGCACTGGAATGAAAGTGAACAAGCTTCCAAAAGTTGATATTATTAAAGTTGTATTTTGTAATACATTTTTAGTTTATTTTATTTTGATGGCTTTTTGTGGAAGAAATGTATTTATAAAGAAATGTTATAATATAGGCCTAGAGTTTTATGATGGATATAGCTTTGAGAGGTGTTACACTATGTATAAAATATATTCTTTGTGAGTAGTTAATATTACAAAATCGTTTTTATCAGTTTGTTTATAGAAATTATAAGTCAATAATGGGAGGTAAGCAAAGTTTGGGTTTCGTTGATGCATGATTAGTAGCCAGTTTCAGGAACTTGATGAGAATGAGAATTGAATTGTACTTTGATAAGGGAAAACTAATTATACAAAAGTGGATAACCTTACTCTTCAAACTTTGAATGCTCTCATTCGCCACTGTTGAGTGTTGAATGTCCAATTCCGAATACCTAAACTTGATAAACACCACGTTTCTAACCATAATAATTTTTTGTACCCTTTATTTGGTGCTAGCTTATAATATTATCACACGTCTACGATTCATTGTACTAAACTAATAATAAAAGAACTAAAAGTTTAATCATGAATAGTGCCTTTGGGTTGTAAGTCACAACAACTAAAGATAGGAAGAGTAGCGTGAAGTGAAATATAAACTTTGATGGATTTCGTTATTTTATCAATTACTATATCAATCATCAAGCTACATTATTTTTTATTTTGATGTTTCAACCAAAGAAAAAGGCAATGTTAATTATTATATTCTAGAAAGAGAAACCGAAGACCTTTAACCCACCAAGAAAATTTGAATCAACTTTCTTCCCATTCATGCATATACTTAGATGCTTGTATAATACACTTTTTTTCTAGTTAAATCGTCATTTAAAGTTTTTAAGAAGTTGTCAAAATTGTTTAATTTTTAAAATAAAATCAACTTTTTAATGTTTCACTCTCTTTGAGTTTACACACATTTTTTCGTTCATCTTTCTCTCTTTTTCTTCTCTCCCCATTCTTTATTTCTGTACATTTTCTTCTTCCATTTCTCTCTAGATTTCTCTTTCAAACTATTTTAAATTACGCTTTACATTAAAGTAAAATTTAAGTAAAATATGATAAGAGAGCAACTTTAATTTTTCCAAGGTAAAAAAGTAGGTTTTTATTATTTATTTGTTTTCTATAATATAAAACAAACTAAGAATAAAAAAGATTGCAGTTCGATATTTGCAATCTAAAATATGCAAACATTATATACAACAAAAATATGGAAATAATACTACGAATTAATTATTTTTAGGGTAATGGAGATATGGTTCTTGATGTTTGATACAACAAGAGCAGAGTGAAATTTGTGGAGTCAGTCATGGTGAATGAAATAGACAGGTGAGAGGAAAAGAGATGAAAAAAAAAGACAGAGGAAAAGCTTATGAAAATGATGGAAGCAGGACTTGATTTCAATCCTAAAGCTCTGCCACCATTATGGAAGATAATTTTGTGTTCATTCCACTAATAACTCTGTGACCATTATTGAGAAATGAATTTGAGGAAGAGGAATAAGATTAATTTGAGATGAAAGGGAAAGGAAAGTGAGGTGATTTGTATTATGTAATTAGAGCGAAAGAGAAGAAAAATAATAGAAAGTTTATCAGTAATGTGATGAGAGTGATTCAAATTTTAATTTTTTTAATTGTAAAAAAGTAAATTACCAATTTATCTTTATGTTTGAAAAATAATGATTGTCATTTTACAAATTACAATTCAATGAGCATACACCGCAAAAATAAAAATTATTAAATTATTAATTATTTTATGTATTATATTTAATCCAAACAAACTATATTATTTCTAGAAAAACTAAATTTCATTTCAAATGACCTTTACTTCACAAATTCATCCAAAATATGAAAAAAAGGAAGGAACTAACAATGGTGATTTCATTTCATCTTATATGAGTGAATAGATTATCAAGAACAAAATGACTAAATCACCAACAAGTTATCACCAACACATGAACAACAACACATCAAGTAAGTTACTCTGCTTATACCAAAATAATCATAAGTTATTAAACATGTTCAAGTCATGCAAAAAATGAGACGATCAGAATATCTACACCACTACCTTGCACCATTGCGAAAGTCTATAACTATACCTGAGGAGAAAAACATTGAAACAATCACCTCCAACATATCAACACGTCAACACAAAAAATCATGGAAAACGATCACTCATAATTCACACTTACAAACCAACAAAGCCATAATCGACTATTCATGGACCATAATTTATTAACACATACAAACATAAGCCATAGTCAATTATCAATGCATACATAATTGATGGTCACACACAAAACTCATGTATAATTTATTATTCCCCCTCCATAATCGATTATGTTTACCTTTAAGTGTCCTTTCTCCATTGACCTATACCACACCACTTCTACGACGACTAGAGACACAAATCTAAGCACCACAAAATTAGTTTTAGTCACTTACACACACCACCACTACGTTTGCATCAAGAATCTCACTATGCATGTGAATCTTGTGCCCAACAGTGAAAAGAAGTTGTCATGCACAAATAAAACAAGGTTAATATTGTATTTTTATATGTACATATACTCTTGTTTCTCATCATGTAAGCGAGACTATAATATTTCACAATTTACATTTTTTCTCACCTTCATTTTGTTGCACATTAGCGGAAGCAAAGAGTCTTTCATCGTGTATTTTCATCTTGGTTACAAACACAATGTACATGAAAAATAATAGGTCAAAATTTAAAAAAACAAAACAAAACAAAACAATAAAAGTGCTCCTCAAAATATTATATATCCTAGACTAGCTAGCATATCCATGATAATTAATTTATGAACCTGAAAACTATATTATGGATAAGTACATACTATCATATATTTTATCATCTCTAATGTTATTTCTTTTGTTTTAAATGGAATAAAAAATACATCAATTTTTTTTAATGGAATGAAATTTTTGGGTCATAGAATATCTCTTTTCAACATACCTTCCCAAAGGCGAATTTTTATGTAAACTATATTTTAAAATTAAGTTGTCATTCTTCTTCGTTTTTAATAGTGTTTAGTTGATTTCCTATTAATATGTTATATACTTCAGGCAAATAAACAAAATCGTAGTCCCAACACAAATAAACAAAATCGTAGTCCCAACACAAACAATTATTCAAATATATAAATAACCTATTACCCTTTTCCACTCGGACACTTTTTTTTAATTTGAATTTGGAAAATGTTCGAGTTCAATCCAAATTGCTTATAGAAAAAAAATCAAATTTTGGGTGGACAAGGGTAAAAAGAGAGAGATTGAAACAAAGAAAAAAAAAGGTAATAAATAGAGACGAAAGGAAAAATATTATATATTTATAAAAGAATATCCTTTAAATTAAGAAATATAAGATAATAAATGGAAGGGAAAAGATCCACTTCCTAACACTTGTCGTATTTTTTTATTATTATTTTTGAATGTTTGTTAGTGTTTATTGCTCCTGTAGATACCTCTCATGATGATTAAAATATAGAACACACTTTTAAATAGATTTGGTTGTTAATTAATAGATTCTACCCGCCAAGTACACATGCATGAGCATGACAACAACATTCAGCATACTAGTAAAATACTTTATTTATTTATTCATTTATTAAAGCAGCTTGCATTGTTGACCTAATCTTCTTTCTCTACATATATAATATTAAAACAATAAAATGTTTTAGTGGGTAACGAACCAATTCGGTCACATTTAAAATAATAGAAATATTAATTAATTATGTTGAATTAAAGTTGCCTCCTACATAGAACAACTGGAAATACCATAGTTTTATGTGAAGATGATGTGGACTTGGCCACCGTAGATTGCTCCACGTTTGAGTAACATTATAAATAATAATTACTTTTGAGAATGTCAAATTATCTTGTTGTGGAAGTAATCTAAAGGTAGATTTTTGTGAAATTATATGCGTTTAACTAAACTTTTTACAATGTTTAATTCAAAATTTATTCAATATTGTATTAAAAAAATAGACGTGAAAGTCACTATGATTAGAAAAATTAAATATTAAACTCTTTCATTTATTCGATACTCCTTCAAACGGAATTTAATAAAGTAAACTCATTATATTTAGAAGAATTCAAATATAAACTCCTAAGATGCAAACATATTAAATAAGAAATACTTTATGATAATTTGATGAAAAAGGTATATTTTATTTCAATAAATCGTTTCCAATATAAAAACATAATGGGGAATGACTGAGAGAAAAAAAAAATCTCAATTCGTCCTCGAAATCATAATAGTCAACCATTTTAGTTCCAGACTTTCTACACCATTATTTGGTTCCTCTCTTTGCCAAAAAAACTGTGAATTCGCTTTAGTCACTCTTATTTTCTCTTCATTCTTTCACTGACATTGTGATAAAATAACCTTTTTACTAATACTATATACCAAAGTAAATTATTTTGTAAAATAATACATGAGAGTTGAAAAAAGGCAATAAGTAACATAGTGAATGCTCGTAATCCCAATAACTAATTGAAAATGTTTTCAGTTTTCTTAAATATTTGGACCTAATATAATACTTTTAAAACTTTATTCAAATATAAAATATTCTTACTATAGGCACGAAACTTTTTAGTTCAGTGTAGAACAAATTAATATAGTACTGTGTACACATTCCTGTCCCCTAACATTATCTTAAGCAAAAAATCATGGACTGTTTTATGATTCGATTCTTATAAGCTGAGGCCCAATTTAACGAACAAGAAAACAGCTTCTTCGGCACCTTCAATCCAGCATTTAATTTGGTTCGGGCTTTTATATTTTTATTTTGGGCCAAACCCGCTTTATTGGTTGACAGAGAAGAAAAGTCCAGAATAACTAAAATGAGAGTTTTGCATTCTGCACTCCCACATAATTTTAAATGACCAGTTTGCCCTTCTGAAAATAAGTGTTCAAATGTGGATCACAGTGTATTGGTTTGGATCATTTTGCAGGTTTGCATTCTTGGTGGCTCATGTAGTTTGAGGCAGTGGTTGGAAGTGATGACTGGTGTGCTTGGCGGTTGCTTGTGTTGGCTCGCAGGAGTGTCGATTTAATTGAAGGGTGATTGTTGTAGTGTTTTTAGTGATCACATATGTTTTCATATATATAAGATATGTGCATGATTTACATTTTTTTTCAGTTATTTTTTAATATTTTTTTTAGTCTTTTTATATTTGTATTCTCAATTACTTGCTTATTACATTACACAATGAAAATTGGTGCAAGTGAAATTGCAAGATGGTTATACCATACTAAATATAGAAATATTGTCTACATATTACTATGCAAAGGCTAAATTATGATTTTCCTATTATGTTAGTAGATCGCAAGTGTTTACACAAATGTTAAAAATTATAAATAATTTTGTTAATCTTATAAATGATTGATATTATTCATGTATATTATTTATTTTATTTTATATGAATTTGGAAATACACTCTGTGACTCTCAGTTTCTATATTTACAACTGTTTTTTTTTTAAAAGCAAATACATATTGAATATGTAATTTGCACATTCTCAAAGGAATTTTTGAATCCATAAATCCAGTTTAGATTGTGCAACCAAAATATATTATTACATCACATTTTGGAATATATACTGTAAATCCAAAAATACATTACAAAAGATGTAATCAAGAATGTATTCTTTTAGGGTCAGCTTTGTCATTTAACCCCCTCATGGGATGCAGGTTGAAATTCCTCGGGGTGCAGAATGTAAAACCCCTAAAAAGAAATGTGAAAGGTTATCCGCTAGTATATGTCCCTATTGGGGCTACTATTCCCACCCTTCTTTTGGCTCTTTCACCTTTACTTTCAAAAAATATGTAGTGAAAATGATCATAGTTATTTTCTCTTCTGGTTACCCTTCACACCACAACAAAAATAAAACCGTCCTTACTATTTATCTCATATTGAGGGGGGTTCAAGAAAATAATAGATTATAAAGCTAAAATAATCTAATATTAATTTTTTAGCAATAAATAAATAACTCTACGCATAGATTACTAGGATTAAATCAATCAACAAAAAGATCAAGTGGGTCTCTCATGGAACATTAAGAGTCAACAGAAGAGATAGCATATATGTCAAAATTGTTGAACTTCTACAAGTGATATCTTTCCTTAAATTTCTTATATAAGTGGTATAGTTGTTTTTGAAGTGTAACACTCAGGGGTCTCGGAGTGGGTAACTAGAAGAATGAGTATAACTCTAGAACATTTCATATGCAAGTGAACAAGTGATTGCAGTCAAAATTGTTACATAAGTGGCTTTTTAAACTTAGGTTGTTTCAGGAATTAAATGCAGATTAAGTTTGAAAAAAGTAATTTTTAAAAAAATTGCTTAAATTTTTCTTTTTAAGCACTATCATTATCTAATTGACTTATTGGTTGAAGGCTATTGTAAAATGACAAAAGTATCTTATTCGTGTTTGTGTCTTAAGCATCAATATGTTTATTGTGAAACAATTTAATTTCAAAGAAAAGCTCACTTAGTTTATTCTTTTAACTAAAAACTGAGAATATTTTTTAAAGATTTTTTTATCCAATTCACTCCTTTTGGATTCCGCCTCATTTATTCAACTCAACTTGCTTGAGTGCCCACATGTGTAACTCTCAGGCGTTCCATGTGTTTTTTGGAGTATTAGTCTCTTAGTAACCATCCTTAGATGCGCATTAATTGAAATAACTTAGAAATAAACAACATTAATATTTTCAATTCAGATAAACTATTCAAATTTGAAAATGCAGCAACAAAAACTTGCTAATTTTGATAAAAAAAACACATCAAAATGTATCTTTTGTGCACGTCTTTTTCCACTTAGGTGATAGAAAAAAAAAGAGTTTAGGGACACGTTTGTTTCATGTTTATTTTTTTTTTAACTGTAGACGGTTAATTCAGATAAAAGTCTACAATATTATACTGACCCAAAAGTAAAGAGGTAATATAAGAGTAGAAGATGGATGCATACAAGTTTTTTCTACGTTCTGGAAACGCCAGGGAAGATTCTGAGATCAACTTCCACATCTGAATGGTGTGCAATAGAAAACCAAGCTGGCAATAATAGTTAACATTTAAAGGAAACACGTAACGAACTCACTCGAAATCAAGATTTGATAAAAAAAACAAGAGGAAGACTAAGACAAACCTTAAACATATATTAGGTAGCAGAGAAGCGACTGATATGGCGAATTCAGCGCTTGCCGCAAAATAACACGCACACTTGCACGTGCAAACACACGTCTAACACGTAAGACTCCCACCACTCTCTGCAGCAATAGTGAACTGATGTAAGTGGCAACAGGGGTAGTGTAGTGTAGTGACTAGAGGATGTGGAGTGAAATAAATAATTATTAATCTATCAATTAAATATACGCATAAAAAACAAAACACGATAAATAAACGCACTAATAAAAAAAGAAGAGCAAGAAAAAGATGAACGACAAGGACGAAGAAGGACCGTCTATGTAGAACCATTATAATTACCCCATAGCCAAACACTCCTTTCACTCCCTCACTCTGCCTCTAGCGCACTCAACAACCAACCACCACCACCACAACAACAACGCCTAAACTCAACACAATGGAGCTTAGCAAAGTAACGCTGGAGATCTTCTCCAAACTCGAGCAGCAATGGCTTTCCCACTACGAAGCCACGTCCAAAACCCGCATTCTCAGTATCGACGGCGGAGGAACCACCGCCATTGTCTCCGGCGCCGCCCTCGTCCACCTCGAGGACCAGATCCGAGCCCAAACCTCCGATCCAAACGCGCAAATCGCCGATTACTTCGACATCATCGCTGGAACCGGCATTGGCGCCATCCTCGCCGCCATGATCACCGCTGACGATGGCTTTGGCCGGCCTCTCTACACCGCCCGCGACGCGGTCCGCTACGTCGCTGACAGCAACCGCGAACTGTACAAGCCGAAGTGTGCTGGCGTGTTCCGCCGCCGCCGCAGATTCTCAGCGCGGAGCATGGAAAACGCACTGAAGCGGGTTTTCCAAAGAAAAGAGGAAGAGCGGCAGTTGTTGACTATGAAGGACACGTGTAAGCCTCTGCTCATCCCTTGCTTTGACCTCAAGAGTTCTGCGCCATTTGTGTTCTCCCGAGCCGACGCGTCCGAGTCACCAAGTTTCAACTTCGATCTTTGGAAGGCGTGCCGCGCCACTTCAGCCACGCCTGGCCTCTTCGCGCCGTTCCATTTCTCATCCGTCGACGGAAAGACCTCGTGCGCCGCCGTCGACGGCGGCCTAGTGATGAACAACCCGGCCGCAGCGGCTGTAACGCACGTCATACACAACAAGCGCGACTTCCCCTCAGTGAACGGCGTGGAGGATCTCCTCGTGCTCTCGATCGGAAACGGAGCGCCGGCTAAGAGGGTTGATACCGCCGGTGAGTGCTCCACGTCGGCGGTGGTTGACATAGCGCTCGACGGCGTTTCCGAAACCGTTGACCAGATGTTAGGGAACGCCTTCTGCTGGAACCGTACGGATTATGTCAGGATTCAGGTACGCCATTCATGCTCTCGAATTAAAATTCCATTCAGTGAATCGCCTCGGTCTCAGTGAACTGGGCTCTACTTCCTCATACTAATAAAATTGTAATATAATCATTTTTTAACGGAGTTACTTGACGGCGCTGATGATGCAGGCGTTCGGCTTGGTAGAAGGAAAAGAAGAGAAGGTGCTGAACGAGAGAGTGCTGGAATCGTTACCGTTTGGGGGAAAACGATTACTGCAGGAAACTAATTCTAACCGAATCGAGAGCTTCGTGCAACGTCTTGTTGCTACCGGAAAGACTAGTCTGCCACCTAGTCCCTGCAAGGTGCCGCCGCAAGACTCTCGCTAACGGCGTTCTTTTATTTTTTAAATTTTTACGATTTGACTTGTATCAAGATTAGGCCACGATTAAAAAAAAAAGGGTCCTGATGTTTTTTAATCTGTTGTTGTCTGAGTGAATAGCAGTTAATAAAAGTGACATGGTAGAGCTTCCTCTCTCGTTTTTCCGGTTTGGTTCCCTTGATTCTGATTTTGACTAACTTAGACTAATGAAAGTGGTGTGAGACAATTTTTCCAAACTGAGACATGATATTTGGAGTTTTTTTATAATTACCGTTTCTATTCTGGGACATGCTTTGCTAATTGGTGATTACGGTTCCATGTGACTGTTAATTCCAAAAATGGCTGCGTGATTCGCGGGGTTGGAGCACCACGACTAGGCTCGTGATCAATCACTTTTTCATTTCATTTCAAGATAAAATTTCAAACAAAGTACTATCATGCAATCCAGGCTAAAAGCTCCCAAATCAAGTCTTACCTCATTTATTCATCTTTTTTCAAAATAATATCTTTGTTTCATTACTCTTTTCAGAATTTTATAAAAATATTTCTCTAAATTATTTTTTTCCAAACATGTCTCCAGTTAGCTTTCAACCTATCAACTTCATCCCTATAAAACAAACATTTGAGAAATTAAAAATGTAGGATACACACCACACACATTTATGCTGATTTTACATAATTTTGGTAAAAAATTTATAGTTGAAATGTGTGAATATAGAAAGTTAATTAGGGACTATGTGACTTCTCTCTTCAAGACTTGTAGTTCCTTAGAAAGGACTCTGATAAATGTCAGATAAAAAAGGACATCATTCATAGTAAAAATAGAAATTATGAAAAGTTAGATTCTTGTATTTAAAATATTTCCACTACCATACATAATTATTTAAAACAATTAATACAACTTTAGCTATCTATTCTATGCATTACATGCAGAGAGAAAAAGGTTTGATTTGAAGAATATAGCAATAATTTTTGATGCAACAGCCATGGAAGGGGAAAAGGAAGGCAGTCCATTCCCATTTATTCTGTGTGAAACTGATATCATGGAGTCATGATAATAGACAAGAGTCTTTTGCAAAGCTTACATGACGCAAATGAGCTTTTTCTTTTGATTAATTAATTAAACTTTTTCAGGCTTTCATTTATAGCATGCTACTCTGAATTATCCCCGTCCTTCTTGTGGTAGGTGACTTTAGTGATTGCAGCGTAGTACTTCTTCCCCACTGTTCATTGCTGGCATAACACACACAGCCACCCACCAGTTTCTTATGCCACGGCATTAAATACCCTGTAATTTCACCTGCTTTATGTCACTGTCTTTGTTGGTTTTTCGTTTTTTCCCCTGTGTTCTATGTGACTGCTATTTTCATTACCTTTTCTAACTGCAGGTTACTTTACATTACAACAACTTATACCATAGCAGTGTGTCAGTATACATATATGCTATGCTCCTGTATTTTTCATCATCAAATTTTCATTTCTACCATTATTATTCTAACCAATGCTACTGACAAACTGTGTATTCAGTAAAGTGATACTGAAAATTTTCTATTATAAATAATGTATGCAGGAATATTATGCAAAATTTAACATACATTATGTAAAATTAGCATCCTGCAATCAAAAGAAGACCATGCCTTTGTTAACATTAACTGGGTCCTGGTTCTGTTAATATAGAATAAATCCATTAATTAGCTACTTTCACGAAAAAACTATTTCTCAAAAAGCTTATTAAAAAAGTTGTTTGAAAAAGGGAAAACAATATTACTATATAGTTTGAAATATTTTTTTTTGAATCTTATAATTTGATGAATAAGTAATTTTTGGTCCTCATATAAATTAATTACAAAATTACGTCACATTTGTATAACATTTTACACATCATGATTTGGAATCTGAATATGTCATTGTGAGTGAGTGGGCAGAGTTAAGTTGCATCTTTTCACTGATTTACCAATGGGATGCTCTCTTCTCACAGGGACAATTTAAGGCATTCATGTGAGTGCCAGAAAACAACGAATGATCCCTTTTTATAAAAAATAAAAAAAAACAACTAATAATTTTATTTATAATAAGAATAATATGAGATATTATAATGTTCTACAAATCACAGAAACAAAGCATTCGTAATATAAAAAAAATGTTATTCATTTGGGTGGAATCTAACAAAATATTAAAAAAAAACGTGAGAACACATGGAAATGTTTGTAGTAGATAGTTGACAGATTTTGAGAAAATAATTTAGGGGATGAAAATAATGAATGAGGCATTTAAGGCACGTGCAGAAGACATAAGTAGATTTTATTTATAATAACCGACAAAATTGAGAGAGATTTGTCCTATTCGGATGGAGGGCACGAGGGGGTGGATCTTATGCCTTTCAATATAACTCAGGAGGTGGTGTTGAATATGAGAGTACATTTATGTTGGACAAAATAATGCCAATTCTAATACTCCAACTATAACCTTACTTTCTCTCCATCTATTTCACCATACACACTCAATTTTCTAGGTTACCAATTTAATAATCACTTCTAAACACTATCAACTCAAAATTCAATGGAACAAAATGCACTCCAATCTACACTATCAAATGATTTAAGAGTCTCTCCTCTTTAACTTAAAATCAAAAGTTATGTATATACTAAATACGATCTTAAAAGTTCATCCCTAAAATAAAAGTGAAAAGTGAGAAAAAAAAAGTGTTACTATTTGTTGGAAATTTCTCCTTAATTTAGTGGGAGACCATGACCAATGAATATTGATAACTGATCCTTTGAATATATTCAATGATAATCATTCTAAAAGTCTTGGAATTGTAACTTCTCACTACAAAAAATAATCATTAAATAGAAACTAATTTCAGAGACAAAAAATAATTAGGTGATATAGTGACCAAATTATAGACCATTTTGGAGACTAAAAAATTTGTTGGTTTCTAAATTAGTTTCTATTATTGTTAAATGGTTTGTAAATTGGTATCTAATTAGCTACCGATTTAGAAACCATTTAACAATAATAGAAACTAATTTAGAAACCAAAATTTTTTTTAGTCTCCAAAATGATCTATAGTTTGGTCACTATAACAACTAATTATTTTTTGTTTCTAAAATTGGTTTCTAATAAATGATTTTCTTGTAGTGCTCTCTTAAAAATGTGATGAACAATAATTATCCACGGTTTCTTTATGAATAAGTCTTATTCTTATTCTCCATATAAAGAGAACTCCTGAGGAAGAGAAAGGCAAGCAAGAAGAGCAACATAGAGAGAAATGAGAGAATAGATAATCACCATAATGGTGAGATTAGAAATCCTAGTCAGGTGCTAGTGAAACTTTATATTCCATCCTTATTGGGTGAAATTGACTATAGTGAGAAAAAAAAACTATTGTAATCATACTTTCATAGTGGAGGCGTTTTTTGAACTAAGTCCGGTGGGTTTTACTCCTCAAGTTGGGGAGGTTTTCCCATGTTAAAATTATCGGTGTCATTATTCTATTTTGCTCTATTTTCTATTACCTGTTTATTGCTTCTGGAAATGTTCATTTTGTATCTACACCAAAGAGAAATAATTAGTTCTGATTTTCCCAACATTACTCTATTTTTAAAAAATTCTATCGTAGTTAACCCTTGAATTAGTGTAGAAAATTGTCTCCTTTCACTTATGTTAGGTTTTTGAATTGACATAGAAACTAGATATTATATCAATTCTTCCAACAATTAATATATTATCTACTTTATACATTAATTTAAATTTAAAGATTAATTAATATAAAATAAAATATTCATATATTACACTACAATAATTTTTAATAGAATTCTTGATAACAACATTATATCAAATATAAAATCACTTTTTTACACTATCATTGATATCCCAACACTGTTACATGATTTACCCAATTTGAAAATAATGATGCACTAATATGTACAAAATTCATTACCATATGTTCGCCATTAATTGTAAATATATCAAGTGCGTATGGGTTTGTGTTTCAATAGTACAAATGAGAAACAATAATATTATTATTTTTTGAAGAAAAAAAAGTTGGTTACTGTTCTTGCCGGTTGACTCTCCTGTAGGTTGACTCTACAATGATCACACGTCTCCCTTCCTCACATTGAATTATGCTTTGCTGTCTCAAAACAACCTGCACCTGCAAGATAGAAAGGGACACCCTAGAGGCCGTTTGCACTCCGACGCTCAAGTCAAAAACTAGGGCAAGCACACCAAGTGTATTGAGTATGCGTGTTTAGGTCTAGAAACTGCGTACCGTTGTGAAGTGTTTTACTACCCTTTATATAGTCTAGGGTTTCCTCTGCGCCGCTACCCATATTTAGGGTTTACAGGAATACCCTTGTGCCACTACCACCCAGACTTAGGGTAATCTAGCACGTAAGGTTTCCTTAACTGGAGTGCATATCTTAACAGGATGCCCACCTGGGTACCCCTCATGCACCTAATCTCTGGGGCCACCTGTCCTGGGAGCGCATTTATTGTTCACGTGCCATGCATGTAGCTTCACTGGGAAACCCTAATCCTGATGAGTACTCAACCCCTCAGGCCTCTGCACCTAACTGTGATTTTCCTGCCACACGCATAGGCACTTCGTGACTTAGGCCTCTCCCTACCTCTAGGCATTTTACTGATATTTACTGATAACTGGTCTTCTCTCGGGACCCACATCAGATGTTTTAGCTTTGTTGTTCAAAACATCCAAGACCAATGTCACCTCGTCACACCCAGTTGCCGATGACTCATCACCCTACTGGGTGACGCGGACACCTCAGTTTCTCTGATGGTCGACATGCTGATGACTAATAATCTCATTAGTCCCTACTACCTATGGGACCCAACCCACGTGGCTTTGGCCTATGCTATAGGACCTAGCTGACGCGCGCTCACCTTTACTAACTGTTCTCGGTGTCTGATGACTGGTCGGTACAGTTACGTTTAACTTAACTATCTACATAGTAAGTTGGTTATCTCATTCTTATTAATTTAATTGAAATTCAAAGAAAAATATATAATGAAATAAATTACTGAATAGCTACTTCATGTTAGGAGTACTTAATTTTTTGCATTTTTATTTTAAACATTTCAACATAAATTTAATGGTTATCACATTATTTAACTACATATACATATATATTGTATATATACACATATATCAATAAATATAACAACTTTATTAATAAATTAATAAGATCTCATTTAAAAAAAAGTAATTTTACAAAAGTTATAAATAAAGTAATTTATCTCTTATATATAATTTTATTTAATTCAAAGAAAAATTAATATTAAATATAAATTTTTTTTGCCAACACAAAATAAAAATGGTGATTAATTATTTTGGAAGTCATTATAGTAATGACTTGGAAGAGCCCCATAGTTTGACGGCTTAAAGTTGGGGGCTTAATGTGGTCGCGTGGTGGGGGATACGTAGGGCTAGTGTGTTGAAGAAGAAACAAGACCCGAGTAGACAAAATACCAAAGTGGATCAAATCTTAGAGAGATCCTTCCTGTCGGATTCAGTTTTATTATATTTCATGATTGAGAAGATAAATAGTTCAGAAATTTTACAACCATCAGATATTTTCTATTTATCAAAAATCATACTCTTATATTTCTTTAAATACGATAAATAAGATTTTTAACCAATAAAAAATTAGTTTGGAGGTGGGACAATTGTGTTTGGAGGTGGAATCTAATTTGGCGAAGAAGTTTGTTCAAGTGGGAGAAGGCTTAGGTACATCAGCTTCTAGAGGTAGTGAGTCTTGTCTCGGGTATAGATGATTGTTGATCTTGGAAAGGTGATGAGTTTTTGGTTAATTCTGCTTATGATATTTTAAGGAGAGAAATTGAAGAGGAACGCTCACGCTGTTACAAATTTTTCTGAAATATTAAGGCTTTGCTTGCGGTCCAGGTTACTGCTTGGAGGGTGCTAAAAAACAAAATTGTCACTAAAATTAATTTGGCTAGGCGCGGGATTGCGGTCAAGAGCATCTTCTATTGTTTGTGTGGGTTAAAAAAAGAGTCTCCTAATCATTTGTTTTTTGGGTGTAGAATTACCTAGTTAGTTTGGAATAAATGTTTCTCGTGATTAGGGATCTCGTCGGTAGCTCTTCTAGATTCCTTCTTTCATTTCTTACAATTTAATATTTGTAATGCACCTGAATCTGTCAACTTGGTTTTGGGGTGTGTGTGAATTTCTGTGGTAAGGGAGATTTAGAGTCATAGGAATAAGGTAAGATTCAAGGATGGAGTAGTAGATCATTCAAAAGTTTTCACTTTAACTCAATTGAAAACTTGGTCTTGAATTACTATTAAGGTTCCATCTGCTTGCTTTTCTTTAATTCAAACTAATTTTTAAGCCTTTTAATCAACTTTATCAAGTCAAATAAGCCTTCAATCCTACACAGGTGGGAATCAAAGCCAGGTTTCTTCAGTAACAAAAGAAACTTTAACCACTACACCAGACAAATTCTTTTATAATATTATGATTTTTATTATAATTATTATTATTTTTAAGATTGTTATTAATATTATTATTGTTAATAATATTAATAATATTATGAATATTAATAATATTATGAATATTATTAATATTAAGAATATTATTAATATTATGAATATTATTAATGTTATGAATATTATTAATATTATGAATATTATTAATGTTATGAATATTATTAATGTTATGAATATTATTAATATTTAATATTATTTATTATTAATATTATAAATATTATTTATTATTAATATTGTTAGTTTTACATACGGATTTTTGTCCGTATGTAATCCGTATGTAACACATAATTACATACGGATTTTTGGTCTTACATACGGATTTTGGCTATATGTAATTCCAATTTTTCTTGTAGTGAAACTTAGATAGAATAGTTTTTACCAATAAAACCAAATTTTGATCAATCCAACTCAATTTACTTCATGAGCTTTACAGGATCTAATTTGGTAAGAAAACTACAGTAAAAATTCATCTTGTGATAGAGAGAATGTAGAAAAAAAAAACATTTTTTTAAAAAACCTAAAAGTTTTAAAATAAATTAAGGGAGGATGATTTAGCTTTTATTTATACTTACTATAAATGATTTATTGTAAAATCAATTAAGAAAATATTATTGGGTCTTACATCATCCAACTTCTCAAGCCTATCAAAATTAAAAGCATTAAATAGTAGTTAAAAAGAGTGGATGAATTAAAAACATATAATATGATTTATGTTTCCATTGATGCATTTAAAAGGATTGATAAGTAGAATATTCTCTTCACTAAAGACATCATTGTATGTTTCATCCCGTGTTCTTCTAAGAACATGCTTCTCATTATAACACAAAATGTACTAGGTTAACTTTGTTATCTCCTTTGAAAAATAGCATACGACAATTGTTTTCTCAACCTCAATTATAAACCGTAAACTACCAAACACAGGTTTCAAGTTGAATGCTTCAATAGTCAGAGTAATTATTTACCATCTTTATTTATGACAATGTCTAACTAAGCTTTATAAAGTTTGCAACTCAACGTATTTTTTTTTAATGCACATAGTTCGTACCTAGCTAATGGCTTTTCATTAATGCTTATTTTAAGGGCTGTTTATTCTTTTGGTAAAGTAGATTCTAAAGCGGGCTATGCTTTAAAGATAAACTTGAGTGATAAGAATATAGGGTCGTTCACAATATCAAAATACAATAGTGGATAAAAAGCTACTTATACACTCCATAATTTAAAATGCAACATAATGGGTTCTGCATCTTTAACTTGTGCTTAGTTTGGTCCATCCATTGCATTTGTTAATTTCTTTTTTGGACCGAATAATTATTCAAAAAGATTACGATAAAGAGACTCGGAATTAATGTAGGGATAAGGTTAAGCTTATTACGTTAAGTAGTAGGTGGGGTTGTTCCTAATAACTAGCATGCTTATAATTTGGTATCAGATTAAGAAATTGTATTAATCATTTATTTTAATCACTAGCTTATGATTTGATATCAAAATTAAGAAATTGTATTAATCAAATCACAATTCTTTTTATATAAAGTTATTAAAATAATATAAAGTAATATATGAGAATAATTTGATTTGTTTTGTTTTTACATTTATAATGAGATAGAAGTGTTCAAAACTGTTTTATTTTGTGAAAAGATTAGATTATCCAAAATGATTCA
Source organism: Phaseolus lunatus (assembly GCA_013389735.1). Taxonomy (NCBI): domain Eukaryota; kingdom Viridiplantae; phylum Streptophyta; class Magnoliopsida; order Fabales; family Fabaceae; genus Phaseolus; species Phaseolus lunatus. The sequence continues at coordinate 36,256,462 of CM023857.1, read as the reverse complement.
TATTTATTTATTGTTATTATTGATTAAAAGAATAATATTTTTTTTTAATAAACTGAAAAAAATTTCAACACCAAATAATATATATATATATAAATTATCTCCTAAATAATATGGGATCATAAGACATATCTAGTATAGATTTTTTTTAGGAAGTATTTTTTTACAGATTTAGTTAGATTTTAATATTTCTGTACTTTTTTATGATATTTTTTACGATATATGACAGATCATTGTTGATTTTTGGAATATTAGGGTAACTGATATGTGAGATTTCACGGCATGCGTTTTGTAAAAAGAAATAGTAATTTTTGTTTACAAATATATATTAATCCCAATGCATTTTCAGTAGAACCAAACTGCATTAAAGTTTTCTTTAACTATCTGATACAAGAAAATGCCAAAAGAGTTGGAATCACAACGATCTGAACATGCGTCCAAACAACTTTAAATTACATAGTCAGGTTTCAGGTTGATCGATGGCATATTGAAGAATAGAAAAGCATCTATTTGTAGGCTCAAAAAGAATAAAATCTTATGGACTGCATCACACACTGTTTCTCAGAGAGAAAGAGACGAGACATGGCCATTTTCTTTCTCACTGAAAAGATGTGGAAGTTTTACGTGAGCTCAGAAAGTTGAAGCCCATTTTTCCACTAATTAATAACGTAGAACGAATAAAACGGTTTCATTGGAACTTTTCTTTATTTCGTTGCTTTTTTTACGTCCATATTTATATTAGATTAATTTTTGTGATTTTTTTTATGTCAAAATACTTTTTTTAAATACTAACGTGAAAGAAAATTAATTTTAATGTATTATTGTTGTTTAAATATCATAAATCAATTAAACTCACTATAAATACGAAATTAAAAAATGTTATTATAAAAACTATATAAATTAGTGATTAGACATGAACAAACTCTTTTTACTATAAATATATTCTAATTTAACTAAAAATATTTTTTGGATTTTTATGATTAAAAAGTAAATAATTTTTTCTACTGATTTCAAAGAATTAATTATTTTACCCAAACAACTTCATAATTCACATTAATCTTTACTAACGAATGAATTGTTTTCTTTAAATTGAGATATTTATTATAAGAAACAAAATTTAAGCTTTAAAAAATGTTAGGATAAAGTAACGCAAACAACATTCAATTCAGAGGTACGTAATGTATTGGTTTATCTTTGTAATAAGAAAGTTATATTATCGTTTTATTAAACTAATTCACCATATTTCTAAATTGTATACGCTTAAAAAAATAAAATAAAAACGTAACCAAAAAAAAAAAGATTTTTGAGTTGTACAAGATCTCCTACACCCATATGTGAAATTATTTAACAAGAAATACCTTGATCATGTTATTGAAGAACAAACACACTCAAGAGCTTAAAAAGGAAGAATAATATTAGGTAGACAAGTTATAGAATTAGATAAGGAGAAGAAAAATATATAAAGGTTGTCTTAGTATAAATCACTCAATCAATAATCTTATAACAACAAAGGAGTGATTTTCTTTCAATTATAAATTTCTTAACAAATATTTAGAATACTTTTTAAATTTAATCCTTAAGAAAACTAAAGATTAGACTAATTGTTCCGATCAATGATCTCATATTGCTTAGGAGTCCAATGATCTCATATTGCTTAGGAGTCAAGATCAATGACAACTTATATATATATTCCTCCCTTAATCACCGAAACGTCTTTTAAGAATAAAACTGTGATAGAGTTATGAACTCCAAAGCAGATAATACCTAAATTTTGGTGATTGACCCAAGCAATGTTATCTCAATAAACTTGAGGTCAAAACATTGATGTCGTCCAAAGATAAATCATCGTTCCTTAGTCCTTGACTGATAACTTGTTCCGGTACACTCTGATGGGAAATTCAACACAATAAAAATAATATCTCAACAAGAGCAATAAGCAGCAGATAATAATTTCCCCAACTAGCAAGAATCTGTGAGGAGCAATAACAAATAATGGCAGCAACAAAAACACACTTCAGGAAGACACAAAAAATTTTAACGTGGAAAACCTTCTCAATGTGAGAAGTAAAAACCACGGGCACAAGCCAGTCAATCAAACTCCACTATGATCAATATTATGGTTACAAGAGAGCCTTAAAACAGCAAAAATTGTGCTCAATAACCAGCCAAGTAGAAATACAATAGAGATGAAACAAAGAACAAGAAACCTGAAAAATTCCAAAAACTGCAGCTACCGTACGCGGCCTATATCTCACTGTTCCGATGACTTTTGAACAATCCGAACGGTTCAATTGAAGCACCACAAGGTATAAACCTGCTGAAAACATTTCAGCCCGATCCAACGGTGGACGAAACAGCAACAGCAATCCGAAAAAACTCGTTCTCAAGAGAAACGCTGAAAATGCTGTTGTAATGTGAGATGAATTTCTCTCTGCTCAAACCACATCTGCAAGATCCGAACGGTCAGATTGAATTCACACAAATTATGAACCTGCTTACAAAATTTCAGCCCGATCCAACGGTGAACAAAGTGTCGGCGGCGGCCGGAAGTTACTGGGCGAAACTTTTCTATCTTTTTCTTTTCTCTCTCTTTTTCTCTCTCTGTCTCTGCTGACGGCTGTCATTCTTTGTCTCTCAGGAAAAACCCTAAAGGTGATTAAAAAATTAGATTGGGCCTCCACATAGGAAGTGAGCCCAACCCAACAAATCTCCCCCTCACAACTATGTGGAGATGATTGACAAACCGGCAATCTCACAACAAGTTTCAAACTTGCTTCTCAATAGTATCTTAGTCATCATATCAGCACAATTATCATCTGTATGAACTTTTGCCAACTCCAGTAACCTAGCTTCCAAGGCATCACGTATCCAATGATACCTCACATCAATATGTTTGGACCTAGAATGAAAAGTTGAATTCTTACCGAGATGAATGGCACTTTGACTATCACAAAATAGCAAGTACTTGTCTTGAACAAAACTAAGCTCTTGTAAGAGTTTCTTCACCCAAAGCAACTCCTTGCATGCTTCTGTAATGGCAATGAACTCTGCCTCAGTAGTGGACAATGCAACACACTTCTGCAATCTAGATTGTCATGCCACAACTCCCCCTGCAAATTTAATCACGTAGCCTGAGGTAGACCTTCTAGTATCTATGTCTCCACCCATATCAGAATCAGTATAGCCCACAAGGGTAGGCTTATCACCTCAAAAACAAAGCTTCAAACAAGTAGTACCACGAAGATACCTTAAAATCCATTTCACAGCATTCCAATGCTCTCTACCTGGATTAGACAAAAATCTACTAACAGTACCAACAGCATGTGCAATATCAGGTCTTGTACACACCATTGCATACATCAAACTACCCACAACAGATGCATAAGGAACCCGTTGCATATCTGATTTTTCAGTTTCATTAGAAGGACTTTGTTTTGCACTTAATTTAAAATGAGTAGCAAGAGGAGTGCTTACTGCCTTAGCATTTTCCATCTGGAACCTCTGTAGCACTCTTTTAACATAGTGCTCCTGTGACAACCAAAGCTTCTTCTCTTGCCTATCACGCATGATTCTTATACCAAGAATTTGCTTAGCAACTCCCATGTCTTTCATAGCAAATGACTCACTCAATTGCTTCTTCAACCTGTTGATCATGGAAATATCTTTCCCAACAATAAGCATGTCGTCAACATACAACAACAGGATAATGAAATCATTATTAGCAAACCTTTTAACAAAGACACAATGATCAGAAGTAGTCTTCTTGTAGCCATGCTCACACATAACAGACTCAAACTTCTTGTACCATTGACGCGGAGCCTGCTTCAAGCCATATAGACTTTTTCTCAGCCTACAGACATGATCTTCCTTGCCTTCAACAAGAAAACCATCAGGTTGCTTCATGTAAATCTCTTCTTCCAAATCACCATGAAGGAAAGCAGTTTTAACATCCATTTGCTCTACCTCTAAATCAAGAGTAGCAGCCAAACTCAACACAATTCTAATGGATGACATTTTCACCACAGGAGAAAAAATCTCATTGAAATCAATGCCTTTTCTCTGTCTAAAACCTTTCACCACCAATCTGGCTTTATATCTTAGAGATGTAGAATTGCTTTCTTGCTTTACCCTGTAAACCCACCTGTTTTCTAAAGCCTTCTTGCCTTTTAGCAATTTCACCAAGTCAAAAGTGTGATTATTATACAAAGACTTCATTTCATCTTGCATTGCATCCAACCACTTTTTCTTTTCTCCACTCTCTATGGCCTCAAGATAACACTCAGGTTCTCCTTCATCTGTCAAGGTAACATAGTCATCAGAAAGATACCTGGTAGATGGTTCCCTCTGCCTATTAGACCTCCGAATTTGAACTTGAGGTGGTTCAGAAGCACCACCAAGATCTTCATCTTGTGACATCCCATGTTCCTCGTCAACGTCATCAATAGGAACATCAAAATCTTCTCGAAGTTGCTGATCACCAACATCATCATGTTGCTCATCATTCTGAACATTATTCTCAATAGTATCCAGATCACGTAGAGGCATTCAAACTGGATCAACATTAGACAATCTATTATCTATCTCAGATGTTGTCTTCTCTATCTTGTCAATATCTTCAATGGTTTGATCTTCCATGAACTTCACATCACGACTTCTAATTGACTTCCTCTCAACAGGATCAAAGAACTTGTAGCCAAATTCATCCTGACCATAACCAATAAAGATGCACTGCCTTGTCTTCGCATCCAACTTGGATCTCTCATCCTTTGGAACATGCACATATGCTTTACAACCGAAGACTCGCAAATGATCATACTTGACATTCTTGCCAAACCAAATCTTGTCTGGCACCTCACCATTCAAAGCAACTGCAGGACTCAAATTAATAACATGCACTGCAGTGTACAATGCCTCACCCCAAAAATGCTTAGGCAACTTTGCTTCAGAAAGCATACACCTAACTCTTTCTATCAATGTCCTGTTCATTCTTTCTGCTAAACCCTTCAGCTGAGGAGTTTTAGGAGGAGTCTTTTCATGTCTGATACCGTGTTGCTTACAATAAACATCGAACGGTCCACAATACTCACCACCATTGTCAGTACGAATGCATTTAAGCTTCTTGCTTAACTGTCTCTCAACCAAAACATGAAATTCTTTGAATTTTTCTAGAACTTGGTCCTTTGTTTTCAAAACATAAACCCAAAGCTTCCTGGAACAATCATCAATAAAGGTAACAAAATAAAGTGCACCAGTAAATGACTTTACCTTCAATGGGCCACAAACATCAGAATGCACCAATTCAAGCAACTTTGACTTCTTTGAGGGAGGATGCTTCTTGAAGGATACTCTGGTCTGCTTACCATCCATGCAATGAGAACATTTCTCCAACTCTGCACTCTTCAATCCCGGAAGCACATCCTTTTTAGCTAAACAATTCAGCCCCTTCTCACTGATATGACTAAGCCTTCGGTGCCACAAAGAAGCATCCATATCCATGGCGTTCACACTGTCTTTAGCAACCAATGCTTTTGTCCAATACAGTTTACTAATTCTCTCTCCTTTGGCCACAATTAGATTACCTCTGGAGAGTTTCCACTTTCCTGAACCAAAGTGATTTTCATAACCACTATCATCAAGCATCTGCACAGAGATCAAATTAAAGCGGATATCTGGAGCATGTTTGACTCCTCTAAGCAACAACTGCATTCCCATATTGGTTTGCAAGCAAACATCACCAATACCAACTACCTTAGACACACCATCATTACCCATCTTCAACACTCCAAAATCACCAGAAGTGTAAGATGTGAATAACTCCTTCCTTGGTGTAACATGCAATGTAGCACCACTGTCAATTATCCACATGCTCTCATCTGATACAAGGTTAACTGAATCATGGTCACAGAGAATAATAAGATCATCATCACAAGTAGCAGTAGTAACACGATCATCATTGTCATGATGTTTCTCCTTCTGCTTCCCTTTCTTATCTTTGTTCTCCTTTTTCCAAAGAAAACAGTTTCTCTTAATGTGCCCTGTTTTGTGACAATAATGACACTCCACATTTTTGTATCTAGACTTGGACTTACTTCTGCTGTTCTCTCTACTCTCTTTCGGTTCCCTTTTCTGACTTCTCCCCCTATTTTCAGTGACAAGTACCTCGGAATGAGATGAAGTACCATGAGCCTTCCTTCTCATCTCCTCATTAAGTACACCACTCTTGACATTTTCCAAGGAGACAACACCATCAGGAGATGAGTTTGTAATTGAAACCCGAAATGTTTCCCAAGAATCTGGTAGAGTATTCAGTAGCCATAATCCCAACACTTCATCATCAAATTTGATGCACATTTGTGACAATTGATCTCGGAGCCCCTGAAAATTATTTAAGTGATCTGAAATAGAAATCTCCTCCTTGTACTTCAAATTTATCAAGCAATTCAACAAATATAATTTATTGTTTCCTGTACTAGAAGCATACAAAGTCTCAATCTTCTTCCACAAGGATTTTGCATGTTCCTCATTAGCAATGTGATTATAAACATTGTCTTCAACAAACTGACGAATAAAACCACAAACCTGTTGATGCTCAAACTTCCATTCCTCACCAGTCTTGTCTTCTGGCTTTTCAGTAGCAAACACAGGAAGATGCAATTTCTTCACAAATAACAGATCCTTTATTTTTCCCTTCCATAAGTGATAGTTAGTGTCGTTCAAACAGATCATCTTATTTGTATTTGCCTCCATCATTCAAGTAGTCCAATAGCCCCAACCAACCTGGCTCTGATACCACTCTGATGGGAAATTCAACACAATAAAAATAATATCTCAACAAGAGCAATAAGCAGCGGATAATAATTTCCCCAACTAGCAAGAATCTGTGAGGAGCAATAACAAATAATGGCAGCAACAAAAACACACTTCAGGAAGACACAGAAATTTTTAACGTGGAAAACCTTCTCAATGTGAGAAGTAAAAACCACGGGCACAAGCCAGTCAATCAAACTCCACTATGATCAATATTATGGTTACAAGAGAGTCTCAAAACAGCACAAATTGTGCTCAGCCAAGTAGAAATACAATAGAGATGAAACAAAGAAGAAACCTGAAAAATTCCCAAAACTGCAACTACCGTACGCGGCCTATATCTCACTGTTCCGGTGACTTTTGAACAATCCGAACGGTCCAATTGAAGCACCACAAGGTATGAACCTGTTGACAAAATTTCAGCCCGATCCAACGGTGGACGAAACAGAAGCAGCAATCCGAAAAAACTCGTTCTCAAGAGAAACGCTGAAAATGCTGCTATAATGTGAGATGAATTTCTCTCTGCTCAAACCCCTTCTGCAAGATCCGAACGGTCAGATTGAATTCACACAAATTATGAACCTGCTTACAAAATTTCAGCCCGATCCAACGGTGAACAAAGTGTCGGCGGCAGCCGAAAGTTACTTGGCGAAACTTTTCTCACTCAATAGTCTCACATCTAAGAAGTCGAAGGTAATGACATTTATATATACATATACACTTTTCTCTTTTAACTCATCAAGGTACCAAATACAATGTTATCTCATCAGACTTGAGCTCGAAACATTAAACTTGAAACATTAAAGGATTTTATCTATCAAAATTATTCTTATTATAAAATTTAAAATTCAATTCGAACCTAATCTAAACATTTTAAAATGAATTTTTATGTAATCATGTAAAATCAAATATACAAAATTAAATATAGAGAGATCACTTGCAACTTAACCACGACAAAAATTACAATTCAAATCCTACGAATATTCATGATAATGCACTAAACTCTAAACATTAAACACCTAAACTTAAAAAATTGTAAGGACTTTAAACAAATCAAATCACAAATTTATTTTAAAATAACCATTTTACTTCATACATTTAAACGAAAAACACATTTACATAATGAATAGTTAATTATAGACACACAATTACTTATTAAAATAATAAATTCAAAAAAACACCCTAAAACTTCCTCCCAAAATCAAAAGGCAAGGTTTTGTTTTGTTACATGGAAAAACAAGATGATCGGTTTTTATTTTTGTTCACTTGCTCCATTAGTAATTAGGAACAAACATTCAATCAAGAGAGTAGAAAAGAAATGAAAACAAAATATCTTTATTCCAAGAATGTTAGTAGCTGAGGGCATTGATCGATACTCTTGATTGAAGATAGACTACCATACCTCATAGTACTCCAAGGTACTGTACTAACATCTCTGTGTCTGAATACCAGTTTCATGTTAATGTCAGAGTGTGCCAAAGGGCCTGCACTGCTACAATGGGGCTCCACCCCAATATTCAATACAATCCTTCTATATTGTATCATTATTCCTTTTCTTATAACTATATATTATTATTTTATTATTATATACTATTTTATTAAAAATATAGTAGTTGATGTTAGAGATTTCGTATGGATTACAAATTATCATATTTTATAATATGTAAATAACTACAAACATATTTTATGAATTGATTTTATAAAATTTGAGTTAAATTTAAATTTTACTTTTCACTATCGTATTGAAAATATTTATAACTATTCTATAGAGAGTTTGTTGAGTTTATTAGATCATCTATAAATATATAGTCTCATGCACGAGTTGACAATATCAAAATCTTATGAGTTGATTTTAAAATGTTGATTTAGACGTGTTTTAAAAGTGTTTATTTTGGTTTAATTAAGGGCTTAATCTTGAGTTACAGTCAAGTCACACTCTGAGTATTTTTTCTTTTCTGGATGGTGTATTGACCCTTTGGTTTGTATGAGGATGCTTTTCTGATATTCTTTTTTAGGTGTTTGTTTTTTAGGTGATTTTTCTGAGTCCAGTTATGTATGCTTTTTCTTTATAAGTGTCTCTTGAAATGTTTTTTTTTTTTTTGAGAGAAACCTAAGATTAGGTTTATGTATACGAGTCGGATTACCTTTAAAGTAGTTCACATTTATTTTTTTTTTATTGTCGATAAAAAAATATTGATTTAGACTTAAAATCCAACTTCTAGTTAACTAGATATATTTATTGAATATTGGTATTAAAGAGATATTTTTCGTATTAAATATTCAATCTTTTTACCTCTGAGTTGGTAATTCCATTAAAAGTTCTATACATAGGCCATCTTCTGAAATTTGTGTTGTTCTTAAGCCCTAAGGGTCTAGGCTAAGCCATTATTGAAAATGGGCAACAACACAACTTTACTCAACAACTGTCATCTAAATTACCTTCCTCTCTGACACTTCCTTCTCAGCAATCAATGGGTCTGAGTATATAAGTGGGGAAGGAGAAGGACAGAAGGAGTTAGATGCATGCAATGAATGACCATTTTCTATGATCAATGCTCTAATTAAAGATCCATTACCGTGTAAATTCTCTCTGCGTCTGCATTTAGGCTTACGTATGAAAACAAATATTTGTTAAAATCCACCACTTTATATTATTGCAGACAATGTCCTTTGAGTCCTTAGCATATGTATGATTGTTTCACCGACACAAGAGGCACCTCTTTTTATCATTATTCTTTTAAAAGTTTGATTTCCTTGTAGAAAAGGTCGCTGGTTTTGGAATATCAATCTCACCTAATACTTTTATACACTTTGCTATATGGATAAACTTTAGCCTACAACAAATATAAATAATAAGATTTATACCATGATTGCATGATTCCATTAACTAAAAGCTTTCAGCCATGCATGTACACGTCTATGCGCTCTTTTTTCCTTTTTCTAGTTCTTCATTCTCCAATTTGTACTTAAATCCATGTATATTATACATACCTTAAGCCTTCTTTGTATATTATATATGTGTGATAGTCAAAAAGTTAGCTTCTTTTAGTTCTTTCTTTACTAAATTTTTTATAAACTTTTATTCTTATGTCATCATCAAATGCTTAAAAATTAATAATGTACCAAAAATCACTTCTTTATATTTTTCCTATAAATCTTCTATGACAACTTTGTCATTAATTTGTAATTTAAGTCTTATACTTTAAAGAGGAAATACTGTGTAAAAGTTAAAAAATATTAGAGATAATTTTTTGTACATGCTTTTATAGTTTTAAAAATAATGTATAAAATATAAAAAAAATATTAAAAATTAATTTTCAAAATTATTAAGTAATTTAATATTAAAAGAAATATTGTGAAAAACACTCACCCTATTTGTGTTCATCTCTTATATCTTTGTTAATTGTGCTTTATCTATTAGTTAATGTTTATAATTCAAAATAAGTTATTAGGTTGTTAAAAAAATATTAAAGATAATTTGTATTAAAAAATATATATTATTTATTTATTTATTTTTAGAATACAGTATAAAAATAGATACATATTATTAGTATAAATAAAAAAATATTATAAGTTAATTTCAAAATTTCTTAAGTACTGGTCCTACACTATAAGAAAATCATTAAATAAAAATTAATTTTAAAAACTAAAATAATTAGTTACTATTTGATTAAACTAGATATGATTTTATAAACTAAAGAAAAAACTATTGATATCTAAAGTAATTTTTATTATTAATAGAAATTTATAAAATAATTTCTAAATTGGTATCTAACCATTAGCTACTAAAGTTTTAGCTACTTATTATTTTATATTATAAATTAGTTTCTATTATTCTTTTTGACACTAATTTAAAATTTAAAATATTAGTCATCAAAACTTAGATAGCTAATTTAGATATAAATTTAAAAATTATTTTATAAATTTTTATTAAAAATAAAAATCACTTTAGATATGAATAAATTATTAATATCTAAATTAATATCTAATTTAGTTAATATAATGATTAATTACTGTTAAATATGTTGTATGAGATATTAAATTTATAATAATTTGAAAATTTGAAAAAAAAATGGGTTAGAATATCAAACCATGTAAATTCTAGGTTAACTCTTTTTTTTTTTAATTTATATATATATATATATATATATATATATATATATATATATATATATATATATAATATTTTTATGATCTGTGAAAACACTTTATTATTGATATTTAATTATGTTAATGAAACTTATCTATAAGGATGTTTAATTTAAATTGGTGTATGGGTTGTATGTATTTAATTTAAAACTTGTCTCCATATATTTTAATATATCTTTACAATAATCATATAAAGAAAATGTTTGAACTTTGCTTCTTATAAATTTTGGTCTAACTAGTATTAAAAAAAATTATTAAATAAAAATTAATTTTAAAAATAGAAAAAAAATTAATTATTATAAATTATATTAAAATTAATTATTATAAATTATATATTATTTTAGAGATTATTATTAACAAATGGTTTTTAAACTAGTAATTAATTAATTACTAAAGCTTTGGTATAAATGAATTATCACTAAAAAAATTATTAAATAAAAATAAATTTTAAAGATAAAAAATAATTAGTTATTATATTGACTAAATTAAAGACTATTTTAGAGATTAAAAAAAATTAGTTTCTAAGTTAGTTTATATTATTGTTAAATAGTTTTTAAATTAGTATTTTATTAGCTAACAAGATTTTACCTTTAATTTTTTAGATTTTAAATTTGGTAGAAAAAACATGATATCAATTTAGAAACTATTTAATAATAATAGAAATTAATTTAAAAATCAATAATTTTTTTAATTTCTAAAATGATTTATAATTTAGTCAATATAGTAACTAATTATTTTTTGTCTCTAAAATTAGTTTTTATTTAATAATTTTCTTGTAGTGTATGAATTTTTTTTAATTTTAAAATTTATTAATAGTTTTTTTTAGAACATCTCAAACATTTTGATCATGGATCCTTTTATACAAATTGAGGAAGTTTAAGTGAGACATGTTTATCCTCTTGGCAAAGGTCCTTAGATTGGGCAAAGTCCGTGAATGCTAAGAGTTGGTACAGGTTTTTGGTTATTTGTTTGTTATCTAAACCCACACTTTTAGTTATTTTAATATATATATATATATATATATATAAACGATTATGAATAAAAAAATATTATTGTGTTTTGTATTTTTTAAATTTAGTAAGTAAACTCGTTTAATTCATGAACTTATAATATATGTATTTAAGTTAAAAATTTGTACCTCTAAACCTAATTTTATGGAAATCCCTGATGAGGTTTTTTGTGAGAAGGATTGACTCCATTAGAAACTCTTGATACATTCCATCAATTTATTGCTTGATGATGAAGTAGTATGCATATAAACCACAGGTGTTTGCAATAAAATAGGTTTAGTGTGTAGTCAACCAGACACTTGTATTTTAGAAGACTCTTGCATCATGACACACACTTTTCAATGTAAGATCCATGATTACAATATGGTAAATTTGGGTACTCATTCCAATAATATTGAACATCCTGAGTCAATAGATTCGAGTAATGCATAGCATGCACGTATTAAACTAAATGGCTATAAAATATATGTAGAGGTTAGATCCAATTCAAACAAATTAACAAACACCTGTAATAAACTTGAAATAATATAGTATAATTAGTTAAGTTGCTCATAAATTTTAGTTGTGTGGGTTTCTATGTGGGTACACACAACCGTACAAGGAAGAAAAAGACAAAATAAGATGTGTGGGGCAGTGAAAAATGGCTGCAAATGAGGTGCTCCAAGATACAGCATGTCGTTTCGAAATTTAGACGAAACTTCTTTACAATTCACAACTACATACACAGCTTCCTATTATATATATATATATATATATATATATATATATATATATATATATATATATATATATATATATATATATATATATATATATATATATATATATATATATATATATATATATATATATATATATATATATATACCCGCTACTCTACTGTGTTATGTTTTTTTTCATTATTATAATTTTAATTTCACCATTTTAGTTCGAGAACTATTTATATTAGAGTTATTAAAGTTAATATTATAATTTTTGTTGTTGGATAAATAGAACTCTTGTCTACTAAGTATATGAGAGAAACTGAAACCACTATATCAAGATAATTTAGTAAATTTTAAGAGAATTTGAACTCAATGTCCACTAAGTATATTATGGATGAAAGTATTTTTATTCAGTATGGATTTTTTTTTTTATATATATTTACCTACAACATTATAATTATTCTATTATTAATGTTATTCAATATTCAATTTGGAGTGAATTTTCCCTTTGACAAATGTAAAATGCTTTGTACTGAATTTAATTTGCTTGCGTTAAAACTAAATAAATAAAATTGGATGTTTTTTTTTTTGGACTTGTTGGTCCTCTTTTCTGCTATTTTTATTCACACTCTTCAAATAAAATAATCTTCAAAGCAAATAAGGGTGAATAATTTTGACGATTTTAGTGTATTTCTTAGTGGATATATGTGAAATTATGTGCTTTCCGATGATATTGCAGTGATTATTGCAGTGGTTAATAAGTGATTTTTGAAACTTGTTTGTGAAGAAGAAAGATAAGATTTTTTTTTCTTTTTTAGAATTGTTAATTGGTAATATTTGACATTGGAACTACATACATATTACATCTTGGAATACACTGACCTGTTATATGAAATGATCGTCCGTAATCATTATGGAATATTTTTTTTAAACACATTTTATAAATTTTGAATTTACCATTTTGAAAGTCAAAAAATGTGTTCCAAAAAAATTATTCTAAAATGATTTTTTTATCTTTTAAATTTTCTATTTCAAAAACTTTTTTTTTTTACCAAACACTCTCTATTCAAAATCACCAAGAACTGTTAAAGGTAATTTGGACATTTTGAAAAAAATGTAAGAGTCCAGGAAAAAACACGTGAGGTGCAGAAAGAAACACCCAATAAAATCCTAGTTGTATGTGTTACTTTTGAAGGCTCGTTTGATCCCATTGTCAGCTCATATTAGAATATCATATTGGGCTTCTGCTATTTACACTTTCCCCTTTTGTTAAATACACTTCCACATTTCTTTTTAATATATTTTTTTTCTTGTTTCATAAAACATTTTCCTAAACGCACTTTTCATTTTCTTAACATTTAAAAAAAAATCTCTAATAGAAAAATAAAAAGAATGTTCTAAAACTATTTTCTAAATAATCAAGAAAATAAAAATTTAATTCGAAAAGTACTTTTCGAATGATAAATATTGAAAAGTACTTTCTAAGACACTTTTATTTTTTACATTTCAAAGATTCATTTTTAGTGTTTTAATATTTTTTATATCATTGTTTGGTTTCCATCAATAATTAGTAGTTTTGCTTTTGTCTTACAAACTGTTATGAATTGTTTTTTCATTGTTTAGTTGACACCTCTTTTTTAGAGTGACTTTGTTAATATTGAACCTGCTAACATGAAGTAAAGAAAGATATAAATTTATCTTTCTTAACATTGAACCTGCTAAATATATATATATATATATATATATATATATATATATTTTGTTTAACATTCAAGATACAATGTAAATATAAAATTAATATCAAAATAAATAATAAAAATAATATATTATATTTCCTAATAAATTATTTTGTTTGAAATCAACATAGACATCATAATTAATGTTAATAATATGATGTAGTTGTTGTTTAAAAAAAAGGAGTAATGCCATCATGGCATTATTTTATGTACATGAATATATTTAATCTAATACCTTTCTATGAGAAAATAGCAAAAGGAAAAAAACAATATTATTTTTTTTATCAAGAGGTATATAATATAAATATTTAAAAAAAATACTTGAAATTGAAAATACAAACGTAATTAGTTTCTATTACAGTTAATGAAGATAAATATTCTTTGTTTGACGTGGTGCTTTGCACGTAATCGCACGTAATTGCAATGGAAAAATGAAAGTTATAATAAACTCTAATTACAAATGAAAAAAGAAACAAGAACTTAAACATACCAAAGAGGAAACAGAGAAAATAAAATTAAAAAAAACTTTTATCTTGTGTATTGTAAAATAAAATACATGATATATATATAAAAAAAAACTAAGACATAATAATATTCAAGATAAAATTATAATAAAAGTTGAATATCAAATACATCTTTTTGTTTTTTTTATTTTTATTATATGCTTATGTTTATACCATTCATTATGTTAGAAATAAGTAATTTTCTTTAGCACATAAAGCCTAACTAATAGGGCCAGAACAACTACATGTTTAAAGTATATAATTATATTCCATCCTACATATGACAAAAATTGTTAACAAACAAATATTCCATTATCTAAATTCAAATCATGTTATGTAATACACATGACAAATTCCAACTTCAATGGAAGCATCAAAGCCAATCCATCTAAATTTCATTCCATGTTTCAAAAAAATCACCCAAACTGCTGAATTACTAAAGAGAAAAGAATAGTAGAATTTAATTACTTTGACTGGGAGAAACTTGATAATGAGCGCACATCCTTTGGCTATCTCAAACTGTTCATGATCGATAACTCCACCAATAAAACAAAAACAATAAATTCAGTAAACTGGCACAAATCAAAGCAGTTGACAACAAAAACAGGTACCATTTTCTGCTAGTACAGAGAGGATGTGAATGGCTTTCTTAAGGGTAACAGGATTCGAGGCAGCGGAATTAAGAGAAACCTCACGTAAAATCCTCTTACGAAAATTTGACAAGATACTTTGGGCCTTGAAATCTTCTTGGCTTAGATCTCCTTCAGGTTTTTGCCTGAAGCCTCTTTGACACAATGTTAGGGTTTTCCATGGAATCTTGAAAAGAAGGAAAACAGAAGATGGAAGATGGCAACAAAATTGGAGGGAAATCTGAACTCTTAAAGAAATGAATATGTGAAATTTGACATATAATTAATACAGAATAAATTAAAATCTATAAACATTTTTTTTTTGAAACACTTTGGCTAATAAAACCACAAATATGTTAAGTGATTCTTTATAAGAACTCAAATGCAAATAAAAATATTAAAGAACCAATCACTTAGACCAAATTTACTATTTACAAAAGGGGACAAAAAAGTAAAATTTCAAAATTAACATATTTAAATTTATAAAATGTTAAGAGAGAATGTGCAACAATGATCTGGCGGAATCTGGCGGGAAAGCTAGCGCCAAAACTTAAAATTTAAACAAAGCTATATATAAGACACATCCAATATTTTGATTTTTGTTTCTTTAGGAGTTCAGATTTCCCTCCAATTTTGTTCCCATCTTCTGTTTTCCTTTTACCCTTTTTCTCTCTTTTCAAGATTCCATGGAAAACCCTAACACTGTGTCAAGAGGTTTGAAGCGTAAACCTGAAGGAGATCTAAGCCAGGACCAATCAGATTTCAAGGCCCAACGTCGCTTGTCAAATTTTCGTAAGAGGATTTTACGTCAGGTTTCTTTTCTTAATTCCGCTGCCTCGGATCCTGTTACCCTTAGGAAAGCCATTCACAACCTCTCTGTACTAGCAGAAAATGGTATCCTGTGTTTTTCGTTGCTAACTGCTTTGATTTGTGTCTGTGCTGTTACTGAATTTCATATTCTTGTTTTACTGCTGCTTCTTTTAATCAGAGGATCTTGTGGATACTGTACTTGATTGTGGTGTTGTTCCTGCTCTGGTGAGGCATTTTCAACTGCCAGATGTACGGAATGATGATAATGGTAGAATGGATAAAGATTCTGTTGACGGAGTTATCGATCATGAACAGTTTGAGATAGCCAAAGGATGTGCGCTTCTTATCGAGCTTCTTGCATTCAAAGTAATTAAATTCTACTATTCTTTTCTCTTTTGTAATTCAGCAGTTTGGTGATTTTTTTGAAACATGGAATGAAATTTTGATTGATCGGCTTTGATGCTTCCATTGAAGTTGGAACTTGTCATGTGTATTACATAGAATTATTTGAATTTAGATAATAGAATATTTGTTAGTTAATATTTTTTGTCATATGTTTTATGGGACATAATTATATACTTTAAACATGTAGTTGTTTATGTGCTAAAGAAAAATTACTTATTTCTAACATAATGAACGGTAGAAATTATTATTGATTTCCTTAGGATGAATTGCATTCTTAGCTCACAACAATTTTCTATAATGAATTGTCAATTTTAATACATGTAGTTTTCTATTGCCTTCTATTGAATATAGAGGGTTAATGCATCAACACAAGGGTATTTATTTTTTAATTCATTCTTTTAAGATAATATAACATTTGGATTCTGATTATATTTTTGTTTTACTTTTATCTTGAAACAGCAAGAGTATCAGGACCTCATAGTAGGTGCTGGAGCCTTGCCTTGTCTAGTAGAATCTTTAAAGAGGCACAAGATCTGTACTATTTCTCAGCCACTCATTAATCTTCTAAGGAGAGCAGCTGATGCAATAACGAGCTTAGCTCATGAAAATAGTGACATCAAGACCTGTGTTAGGTATTTCTCTTTTTATGGTACTTTCAGTAATATATATTCTACAACTATATTTGTTATACTTATATACGTATGGTATACTCAGGAGGGAAGGTGGTATACCTCCTCTGGTTGAATTGCTTGAATTCGATGATATTAAAGTACAGAGAGCAGCTGCACGGACCTTAAGAACTCTTGCATTTAAAAATGATGACAATAAAAATCAGGTAGTTATCTTCCTGCATTCAATTGATGTGATAAGTTTTGTTGTCTTGGTTGTTTACAAGATAAAAAATTGCAGATAGTTGAATGCAATGCATTACCTACTCTTGTACTAATGCTTGGATCAGAGGATTCTAAATTACATTCTGAGGCGGTAAGATGCTTGTATTACTTTATATGATTAATGTATTTGGTAGTTTGTTGCTTGCAGAGTTCTACACTACTAACACAACTTAATTAACGCTTGTTGTAGATTGGTGTGATTGGAAATCTGGTCCACTCTTCGCCAAATATTAAGAAAGATGTTCTTTTAGCTGGTGCTTTACAACCTGTCATTTGTTCACTTAGGTACAGTTGTACTTCAAGTCTTGGGTTTTCCTGTTAGAAATCCATAGACGAATGATCTGTTTATTAAACATTATTGTTATTTGCTGAAAGTGAGTCATTACTTTATTATTAGTATTTAGTAATTTGGTACTTTTCCTTCTAAGTAATCTTCGCTAGTCTATAATTTCAGTTCTAGTTCCTATTGTTCGGAGAGCAGAAGAGAAGCAGCCCTTTTACTTGGTCAGTTTGCCACAACAGATTCAGATTGCAAGGTGGATTAAGTAGTTTTGCAAACTTTTGATATGATTTATCAGTCAGTTATAAAGTCTACTTGTTGACTTTCGTATTTTGTGGTTCATACAGGTTCATATTGCCCAACGAGGGGCTATTCCACCATTGGTTGATATGCTGAAGTCTTCTGATGCCGAGCTTCAGGAAATGTCGTCTTTTGCACTTGGGAGGTTGGCACAGGTGATTATTAGTAGCAACAAACATTTAGCCATTTTCTTATAAAAGGCAATTTAGAATTGAAGAATCCAAATTGAATTTGTTATTATCATAACATAACAGTGCCTTATCAGCCCGGTCTAGTATTCAAACATAATATTTAATGGGCATTATACCCTTTTTACCCATGGAACATCATTTTTTGGGTAAAATATTCCTCAAAAAGTTATCTCTGGTCCGACTTCTATAATACTTAGAAAATAGTGATTATCTATAACTTTTTTAGAGTTATGTGCCACTACTTCAAATTGATAGCTACGGGTGTGTGTTTATAATGTACCACACGCACCCTTATATATGGTTACCGTTCCTTGTTTCTGTAATTTTATGCGCTGGTTTTTAAACTTTGCCATTTTCTATCATAACCTATTATTTTTGCTCGTGTCGTTCAAACTTTAGGACTCGCATAACCAAGCAGGTATTGCTCAAAGTGGAGGTATAGAGCCACTACTTAAACTTCTCGACTCAAAGAAGACGCCTGTCCAACAAAATGTTGTTTTTGCCCTCTATGGTCTTTCTGATAATGAGGTGAAGTTAATGTCCTTGTTCTTTTCTCCGTCAACAATGTTTGTTGTCCTTTAGGAATCATTGATGCGCAGTGATAATACGATATGCTGTCGCTGATGTAACAACTTTTTATGATAGGACAATGTTGTTTGTATTATTAAGGCTGATGGTTTTCAAAGACTGAAGGCTGGAAATTTCAAAAATCAAGTATGTTCATTTATTCTTTTGTGATAAAAGTGATAAATTTACACACAACTTTCTCATTCATTAAGTGGATTTTCTTGTGACTGTCACTTAACTGGCAGCAAACTGTAGAGTGTGCAGTGAAGACGTTAAAAAGATTAGAGGAAAAGATTCAAGGGCGAGTGAGTTTTCTTACAAACTCTTTGCGCGGCGACTTGTATATGTTTTCCATTTGTTTTAATGTTACTGGATTGGATGCGTTTTTTTTTAATATCTATTCCTCTTTGGCAGGTGTTGAAACACCTAATACGTCTTATGTGCTACCCTGAAGAAATGGTTCGAAGACGTGTAGCTATTGCTCTTGCATATTTATGTTCTCCTCGCGATAGAAAAACTATATTCATTGACAACAGAGGTAAATAATTGATCTCTGCATTTTTTTTTTAATTTCTCCCTCACCGTATTGTACATGTATTCATTCAGTACGGCTCTAAATTTTCAGGATTAAATTTGCTGCTGGACATGCTTAAATCTCCAAATGTAAGGCAGATGAGTGATGCTTCGGCTGCGCTTCACAAATTGGCTGCCAAAGCCCATTCTTCCATTGTCTCCCTTTTTGAACTTCCTCCTCCATCACCAAGTCCCCAGGTACTTTGCTCTTCACATGCGGGCTTAACACGTCCATTTATTTGTAACTTTTCCCTTTTTGATTGATCAATTCGTGCTATGTTATCATAAATGCATTATTTGAAAATAGTTATTGTCTTTTAAGTTAAATATCTGATATTTTGCTGTCCATGTGCTGAGGGGTGAAAATGGGCTGTTGACGTTTTCTTTCTCGCAATATTTTTGCTAACGAATAATATTTCTGTTTAGGTGTACTTGGGCGAGGAATATGTAAACAATCCAAAACTTTCGGACGTTACATTCCTGGTTGAAGGTGGAGTATCTGCTGTTAAATTTTCTCCAGCTATTAATTTTGTTTAGTTTCTATGCACACTGATTTCGAAATATGTACTAATTTACTTTCTTTTTCTTTCTTCAGGTAGAACCTTTTATGCTCATAGAGATTGTTTAGTTTCTTCAGACATATTTCGCGCCATGTTTGATGGCAGTTATAGGGTAAGCATTAATTAGTTGTTATTGTGCTTTATTTTCAAGTCCTCATTTTTTTATTTGTTGTGGCATGGTGTAAAAGAATTTCATCGTTGCTTAACTTTTACTCAATGTGTAAAAAGGTCATATACCAGCTGTAACAATTAAAATACGACCTGTGGAACTGAAATCGTCAGTTAGGTGAAAATATCCATATTAATGTAATGTCTTGCGAATTGTGGTGCAGGAGAGGGAAGCAAAAAATGTAGTGATTCCAAATATAAAGTGGAATGTCTTTGAATTGATGATGAGGTGCATTTTCAGCCATCTTTTTCTTTTGTTTTGGTAATATCGCAACTAATTTTACGTTGAAACTTCTAGATTTATATATACTGGAACGGTAGATGTCAGTTTGGATATGGCTCAGGATCTCCTTAGAGCGGCAGATCAGTATCTTCTGGACGGTCTCAAGCGTATTTGTGAACATGCTATTATTCAGGTACACCAAAATTCTGTTTTGCTTTTATGAATGTTTTTTTAATGGCTTAATTTCATCTCAAGGCTAACCAACTTAATTTTATAGGAAATATCAGTGGAAAATGTTGTAATACTGTACAAGGTGGCTGAAGATTTCAATGCTACTTCATTAAGACATGCATGCATACTGTTTATGTTGGAGAAATTTGATGTACTGATATCTGAACCATGGTATGTTACCATTTTTACAACCTGTACAGTACTTTCATTCTTTACCGTGTTTATATAGTTGGGGTGTGGGTGTACTGGGAGCTTTCAGTCCGTGAAACCCAACTTTCATTTCATTCATCATTCTATTATATCTTGTTTTCATTTTTTCAATATGCAGGTATTGTTCCCTGGTACATCACATTCTTCCAAATATAAGCATGTTCTTCTCTACTTTACTTGTTAAGTCTCATCCAGTTGACTTGTGAGGATTCCTAGATTGAACCATGAAGGAGGAAAGGCGAAAATGTACAAAGCTGTAAATGTTAGTTGGATATAGAAAGCTCAGATCATTCTTTTTTTAGTGTATGAAGTAGGGAATAGTGATTCTGTTGAGTAACTATATTAATTTATCATTTTTACATGACATGACTTCACCTTAATCCAACCTTCGTAATGATCTTGTCTTTAAGGAACTCCTATTGAAAGGTGGCTTATAAGTTTTGGCCTTCATGAATTTATCTCAAAGCTATAAACAATTGGGCAATAAAACATTATTACAACTAAATCGAAAATTCATTATTCATGAGTCGTCATCCAAAAATAACAATAAATTAACAAAACATGACTCTACCATTTAAATGATTCGCAATCAAACTTGAGAAAAATAATTATTCTTAATAACCAATTTTGCAATTCTTAAACTTTATTACAACCTCCACATTGGAGGCTTTTTGCATTCCACTTTCCAACGGCCTCGAACAATACCTTTTCTGGCATTTTCAGAGATTCAATAAGGTCTTACAATTCAATATCAGAAACTCTGAAGGTGCGTTGGTTAATGAGTTCACAGTACCGTTTGACAGCTCCTAGTCGTATGTGA
The DNA here is from genome assembly GCA_013389735.1 of Phaseolus lunatus. Taxonomy (NCBI): domain Eukaryota; kingdom Viridiplantae; phylum Streptophyta; class Magnoliopsida; order Fabales; family Fabaceae; genus Phaseolus; species Phaseolus lunatus. Next base: position 36,234,696 of record CM023857.1, on the reverse strand, counting down.
GAGCAATTCCATATTTTATTGATCATTTCTAGATTTTCTCGGGTTCTGAACTTTGAACCTTCTTCATGAAATGAAGAACATGGTTTGATGGCTTGTTAATCTCTATTAGGAGCATAGCATTCAGCCTATATACGAGGCCAAAAGGAGACTCTTGAGATGTGTGATATGACAACAGAACATGTGGTTGGTCCTCTAACTACAAGGTTTTGGCTTTCAGAAAAACGACACTTCACACCTCTCAAAATGATCTTTGTTGGCTGCCTTTGCTTCTTATTAAACTGTGTTCTACTCATGTGAAGATTTGTTTCATTCCTAGGGGAGCAAAATTGTTGGACTTAATGGCTAGCAAACTGAATACCATTATTGGTGATCGATACTTGAGAAGTACTAAAATGGCAAATGATGACCTTTGGGTTTTTTTTCCTTCTATGGGCCTTTGGGCTGCTTATTCTCTTTCGGCCCATAGTGGGTTTGTAATATTATAAAACGTAATCTGCTTGCATGCAGAAAAGAGCGAATGAAAATACTTTTTCTCTTTCACGTGTTACCAGTTCTCAGTGTTCATCTTCTTTGACATTTTTGGTTCAATTTTTTCTTTTTAACGATATGAAGTCATTTAAAATTTATTTTAATAAAAATTTATTAAACATTTATAATGAACAACTATAAATATATAGATTTTGACTTGAGGAGTGTATTGGAAATGATACATCAATAAAGTATAAAAATATTTTATAATATAAATATATGCAAATCTTACCATATAATCTAAATTTATAAAATTGAATTAAATTTAAAATCAATTTATTAATATAGTATTAGAAATCCTACGACATAACACATAAATAATACAATTGTCACTTTATAAACTAAAATTTAATAAAATTAAGTTAATTTTTTAATATTCTAAATAATGAAGACAACTATTCAACCCCCATCCCTTTACAAAAAGTAATCAACTCCAACAACTAAAAATTTAACTACCAGACAAGGTTGGAAACGAAATAAAGATATCGAAATCTCATTTATTGAATGACGAAAAAGATATCTAAAATATTATAACAAATAAAAAGGCAGAATAAAAAATTACAATACAAAATTTAGATGGAGGGAGTTACTTATTTTAATTTGGATTTGCTTTTATTTTTTTTAATATTTGTCCGCTTAAAATTGCTAGAAGCGGCTTTTTGTTGTCGTAAATTTTGAAACCAAGCTTATCTCTTCAATTATAGAACTTAAAAATGTTAACATAAAACTAAATAGAAAAAAGTCTAAACTAAATGTATTGTCCGAAGATAGTTAGAAACTATCTCGATCTGTCAAGTAGTCTGTTAAGTGCTAATAGTGTATGACGTTAAAATAAATGTCTCATTCGGACTAGAGGTTGACTAAGCAAGCTCAAAACACGACAAAATGGGCCTAAACCCAGTTCGTCAAAGCGAACTAAGAAAGATGAAGGATATGCCTTCATATCTCTCGTACGACATTCTTTGTAAGAGTCACTTAAAATATCATTTAAAATAATATTAAGAATGAACAATCTCGTCATAGCATAATTAATGTGTTTTTAATGCACAATATCCCGACCTATTTGAATGCTCTGATTTACTTACACAACATCCCTTACTATATTACATAAATGTTCCAATAATATTACAAAATACTCCGATTTATATACATGATGTCCATATTTTATAAAAATATACTATGATATGCCACATTAAAATATATTCACTACATTCAGAGAAATTTATCCTTTTATTGACTTGAGTGTCAGAGTGTTTTCTGCAGAAAGAATCCCTCTTACTTCTGGAGAGCTGATTCACTAGAACTTGAAGGAAGAATATTCAAAACTCACCCAGATCTCGATCGACCTCATCTCGACGAAAACAATAAAAATTTTATAAAAAGAATAAAAAAAAAACCACCAAAATAAGTTATTAAAAATATAGTTAACACTAATTATATATTATTATACCATATATAATTTTTACTTTTTTTAATATTTCTTATGGGTTTAAATTAATTTGACAACTTTGAAACTTCGAATCATACTAATTAAAGTAATTTGAATTTTTAAGCAAATCAAATTTAATTTGAATTAAGAAAATTGAAGTATATGGAGTATAACATTTTTATTTCATAAATTCGTGGACGCAACTAAATATATTACCTTTTTTATTTTCTTTCAAAGAAATGTATGTTTTTAAATATAGTTTTATAAATTTATATAAATAAATGATTATTTGAATAAAAGGGACACGTTTATGCAAATTTATTATCAATATTTTTTCTCTAGCAACAATAAGAAGGATGTTGTGTAGATACATGGAATACATATAAGACGTGTTAAATACATGAAATTTAAATTTGAATTTATCTCATTTTAGATTATGACTGAGTTTTATAAGAGATTCACTTGATTTTTGAATGAAAGTTAATGGAGCTTATTTTTTGTATTTTATATATTTATCACCCTTTCACAACCTAATAACACATAAGTCTTCATTACTTATTATCCATTTACTTTGTGAGACCTTAATATGACAATTAGAAAACCTAGTTTAAAGACTATCTTACATACCCACTGAAGTAAGTCATCTCATGTACTAAATATTTACATAAATACATTTTCAGAATACTAGATGTCACACTTTTTCAACTATAATCAATGAAATTACACTTACCTCATGAAACAATCTTCTACCATTCTAGATTGTACCGCAAAATGAAATGACCAACTTGCCTTTCTACACCCCATGAATTTCAACTTGCACCCTCATGAGGAAGTGAAATGACAAAGTTCTCATTGAAAAATATATTTAAGATTGCACAATTCTAAAATGTATTTTCGGATCCAAAGTGTATATTCTAAAATCATTCCGAATTACACATTTCAAAATATATTTTTGGATCTCGAAATGTCTTTTAGAATGTACAATATAAAATGAGTTATTACATTTCAAATTATATAATTTTAGAATGTATTTGTTATTTTGAAAGAAAAAAAACAGAAATTAAGAGAATGGAAGTGTATATTCCAAAAACACGACAATACAATAATAAAATAAACAATGTACATAAATAACATCAAAATATATATATATATATATATATATATATATATATATATATATATATATATATATATATATATATATATAATTCCTCATATCTATCTATGTAACACTATATTCTACTAATATAATATGAATCATAACTTAGTAACTTATCCTCTACATAATATTATGTAAAACAAAATATGTTTATATTTGATATGGACAACTACCAAACAATTTGAACAACATTAATTCTCATCATATAATCTAATTGGTAAGTAACTAAAAATACAAATATAAAGACAAAAAAAAAAACCTAAACCAAACGAGCTATGCTAAACATATGAATCCATATAGTGACATGACTTCTTAACAAGAATATGGTCATTTTGGGAAAGAAAACCCTAGTCAAGATTTGGGTATGATAAAAAAAATCCACTCTCCTTTGAATTGACACGTCTTCCGTTTTCCTTCAGTATTATCCCAAACAAAAACTCGCGAGTGTTAGAGTCGTTGCATAGCACAGTGATGAGTGTTCAGCTATCAGGTTTATGGGTCCCCAACTCTCCACCAAGTCCCCCATACTTCCTTCCCAACCGTGGCAGATTCTCCGCATCAGCTCTCTCATCCCAATCTCCCACTATTCAGGCAACCCTTTTCCCCTTTTCAATCAACTTTCTATCTTTTTCCAATACACTTTCACCTCCTGAGATTGCATCGCGGGATTTGTTATTTCTTACGTGTTGCTGTTTGAGAAATTCAAGTTTTCATCTTTTTCGTAATATATTCAGTTTTTGTGATGCAGATAATTGGTGTGGGAGGCCCCAGTTGGAGGGATAATGGATATGGCAATCCCAACGGCAACTTATTTGATGGGTGTCAAGCAGAGAGTGATCTTTGGAGTGACATTAACACTGATCTTTATCACTGGACAAAGACATTGCGCCCTGTGCAGGTAAGGTATTTGTTTATGTGTCTCCTCATTCATATGCATTGTGTACTGTTGCATTAGTGCACAATTCGAACTGCTGATATTCTTGTGGGGCATGGGGCAGTGGTTTCCTGGTCATATTGCAAAAGCAGAAAAAGAACTGAAGGAGCAGCTCAAATTGATGGATGTTGTGATAGAGGTGCGGGATGGACGAATTCCTATCTCCACAAGTCATCCACAGGCAAGTATCTTTCTTTCTTTTTTAAAAATTAAAAACATTAACTTTGTTAAGTATCCGCTTAGAGTTGACATGAATGATGTTTGTGCTTTACTTATTGATAGAACGATTAAAAGCTATAGCTACTCCTATGCTATGAAGAAGGCTACATAGAAGATGCTAAAACTAGAAATTGCTCTGAAACTTTCATATTTTGCATTGATCGTTACGCATTATAGAACCCTTAATTCAATAGCTAGCTAAAGGGATGACAACCCAACAAGTGTCATCATCTAGTGTTTAGGAAATTCAAATTAAAGTAAAATATTATATTAGAAATAACTTCTCAAGTCCAACCAATAAAATCCTTCAGTCATTTAATTTGATTTTTATTGGGCCTAAGGAGGCCCAATCTATCATTTATCCTTTGCACCCATTGTTATCTTGAACTAAGAGCCAATTTGAACAAACTTCTCAGCACACACAGAAGTAGAAAGTAAAATGAGTTAAACTACTTGAATATGTGAAAATCAACTTGTACACTTCACTTGTTGTGGTAATGTTGGTGAGGAAAAAAAGTTGAGGTGCACAACTTGATTCCTTTTATTTTCTTCTGCTACAAGTGCTTCTTGAGAAGTATATCTAAAAATAACAGTGATTGAATTTGATTGAACTTTTTTTTGTTTTTCCCACTCCTTCGTACGTAGTATTTAAATCCTAAGATGTTTTCTTTTATCATCTTCAATTTGGTTGAAGAAATATATACTTGTTTCTTGCAGTTCTCTATTGTTGGTCTTAGCGTCTTTATTTAACAGGCAATTTAGGTATAAAGTGTTACAGTCATTTTACATGGTTTCTTAGTTTTATGAATAACAGTTTATTCTTTTGTGTTAACGCTAAAAAGTTTTGTGAATGTCACATAATATTGGGACATGAAGTATTAGTAAGCGTGTAAGACATTACATCCCAATACCATATTGAGGCCACATGTTCTAGGATGATACGTTCCTAGTCTTCACCTTACTTTTACTTCTGCTTTGTAGATGGATTTATGGCTTGGAAATAGAAAGAGAATTTTGGTTTTAAATAGAGAAGACATGATATCAACTGCAGACCGCAATGCTTGGGCAGATTATTTTACTAAGAATGGCACAAAAGCTGTCTTCTCCAATGGGAAGCTTGGAATGGTATTGCAACAGTATCTTTATTTCTCCCATAGCTCTCCCTATTCTGAAGTTTCATGATCAGGATGCTTGATCACGTGTTGTCAGTACAGGGAACGATGAAGCTAGGCCGGTTAGCAAAGGAATTAGCAGCTGATGTAAATATTAAGCGTCGAGCCAAAGGGCTACTTCCTCGCGCGGTGGGTTGCTCCTAGAAATTTCATACCCATTTTTTGTCTTTTATTCATTTTCTTATGCCAATTCTCTGGTAAAAGTCCTACTTTTCTTTCTCAAAGAATAAGGAAAACATACCTTTTATCAGAGAAAGAAATAACTGTACTGTGTGCACACTAGCTTTCGCTATTCTCTTTCTCATCTGTAACTTAAAAGGGCTACATTTCCATCTAAAAAATAAAGCAACACATGGTTTGTTAGAGAAAGAAAGAGATAAATACCTTCTTGTTTCCACAAGTCACAATACTCTTTCTCGTTGATCCCCTGTTCTCTAATTTAAAATGTGCTCAGTAAATTGTATGATAAATAAATTTTTTTGCTGATTGTTGTCATTCACTTCACTGTCTATCACATTATTTTTATTTAAAGTATGTATGCTACTGTTTAATAGATTCGAGCTGGAATAGTTGGATACCCTAATGTTGGAAAATCATCTTTGATCAACCGTTTGTTAAAGCGAAGAATGTGCCCAGCAGCTCCCAGGCCAGGAGTTACAAGAGACTTGAGGTAGGTTCTCCATTTTGTTTAACTAAATAATTCTTTTTGTTGATAAATCGAGAGTATTTAAAATTGGCAGCAGTTTTTTTTATTCATAAATTAATTTTGTATTTTGTTTAACCTATTACTTGAACTAACTTTAGTACTTTTAAATTTGTATGTCATCTATTCTTGATTCTTAAATGACAACTAAAATGACAAAAAAGGAATGGACTAAATCTCATGGATGCATCCCGTCCTCTGAATTTCATCAGTAAATTTTTCATTCCAAATGTTGAAAATTATAGCTTCTGGGTTTTCTTTGCTCAACAGAAGAAAAAGTTAATGATATACAAAGTGCATTCTGTTCAAGTGCTAATAGTGTCAAAAACAGTTTCCTGCAAAAGTATGCTACAACTAATTTGTTCCGACTACAAGTCTAAGCTTAAATAAAACAGTTGTGGATAACTTGGTCTCTCATTACATGTGCTGAATATGTAATTTGTCATATTTCTTTCTTGATGTGATAGGTGGGTTCGTTTTGGGAAAGATCTTGAGCTGCTGGATTCTCCTGGGATACTCCCAATGCGAATCAGTGATCAGTCAGCTGCTATAAAACTCGCCATATGTGATGATATTGGAGAGAGGTCCTATGATGTGTCTGATGTTGCTGCAATTCTTGTGCAGATGCTCACAAAACTTCCCACAGTAGGTATGTGACGTGACAGAATCCTTTTTAGTTGAGAAAAACGTCAGTTTATAGAACTCGGTGGGTGGGTTTCTTTCTCATGCGACCTTGCTTATGATATCAATTTCAACTGTTTCACTGACATTTTACACGACGTGTTATGTTTTTTTCTGACGTTTTTTCTGTTATTTATGAAGTGACACAGCGCTGTGGCCAATATTATATTGTTTGATCTCTCTTTCCTCTAAAACTACCAATTCTCAGTCTTTGATTTGATCGCAGGAGGAGATACTCTTCGTAAACGGTACAAGATTGATGTAGATAGTCATAATGGTAAAATGTACGTGATTTTTTTTCTAATTCGCATTGATATATGTCTTGCATTTAGAGGTCAGACCGTGGTAATGTTTCTTCATATTTTTACATAGTTTCTTCTTAACGGTGTATTTTATTTACTAAATTGCAGATTCATAGAGAAGCTTGCAGTTCGAGTATTTAATGGAGATGTTCATCAAGCAGCATTCCGTGTCCTAGCAGATTTTAGAAAAGGTAAGTTTGGTTGGACTGCACTGGAGAGGCCCTCTAGGTGAAGGCACATGTTTGCTTATGAAAGCAGAATTCTCCGAAGCTTGATCTGAAAATTATGAGACCTCCTGGAACTGACTGCAGAATACAACTCCGTATGGCTTAGATGAATGTGGAATTGTAGTTATGAATGACTTTCTGGAAGAAGAAAGGTGAATGTTCCCACAAGACTACATTTGGAGCCTTGAGGCACACGAAAGAAAGGATTTAAAGCCATTGTTGCTATGTAATGTGTCATGCATAACCGTGTCTGTATATAACTAGTAGCGTGCAATGGGATGGGAGTTTGCATGCATCAAGCATATGTGGTAGCATATATTTAATTATAGGGAGATGTTTCTTAAAAATTATGGTCGATGCTTGTACTTTTTGAATGATCTTCTAGGTCATACTGTTAAATAGATAAACATGATTGAGTCAGCAATAAAATGGTAATGACGAAATGGTGTAGCTTTGCTCTATTACATAGATATACTACCTGATCTTGCCCCCACCTATCTATCAGGCCAAATGGTGCTTTGCTTTGTTACGGCAAAAAAAAAAATCACATTTTGTGGAGCTGGAACTTGGTACCGATTATGGGTCTAGGATTAACAAACCTGGATTAATTATATACCATTAAGATGTAATACTATTGGTTTCAAAAGATGGATTGGATAAATGTCTTCTTGGAACGGTATCTGATAGTCTATTAATTTTCATTCTTAAGCTCATGCTTTAAGTCACTCGCCTTTCTATATTTGGTGATTCTTTGTCTAAATCTCAAGGAATAAAAGCAGTGTAATTTTTACCAGCATCGTAACACTTAGCTTGAGAAACGGGAAAAGTGGATAACAAGTGGGAATATCTACATGAATGGTATATATACTTCGTCCATTGAAGTTTCCGAGATACTTAGAAAGTGCCACCTATTAACAGTTTTGTGGTGTCAGTAAGTTATCTATGGAGTTGATAGAGTCTACTCTCTACAGTTCTTACCGTTAAGGCCATAACATAACCAACCAAGTACTGGAGCAAAGTGAAATGAATTGTAATTGTAAGGGATAAAATTTCATCACAATTTCTATGTGGTTCCAAGCTTGCAATTACGAACAAGGGGCAAACAAAATACAGAAAAAACAAGGAAGCAAAACCAACCACAACCGTGTCTGTAAAAGAATGGTTGAATTTTCAAATGGCGTGTATACAACAATCTTTTCTCTCTTTGAAAAACTTCAAATTTCAATGTCTCCGTTAATCGTGGACAGCTATATTACATTGTTGCAGGCATATTTTCATCTTGCAATAGTGGAAGCACAAGTTGGGTCGTCTTTGTTTGACCAGCTTTCCTTAATTCGACAAGCCTGCATTGGCCTTTCAATTTGTAGTGTTTCTGCGGCTTCCTTCTCCAATTGCCTACAATATCTTCCAAACGTGTCTACACTAACCTGAAGTCTAAAATCTACTCCAAACAGAAAACTCATCTCCAACCTGTTTAATTCAGAAGTGCTTACTCCCCCAACTTTTGCATAGTAAGCATTATTGTAGAATCTGTAAACCAAACAGAAAGTAAGCTAACAGCTTCAGCTGAATGAAACAAATAAAGACCATGTCAACTACTCAAAATGGTGAAAGCATGAAGACCTCTTATTTTTCTTTTAAATAATCTCTTTTGTCAAACATAAAATTGATTCCGCATATTTAACAATGTTAAGGTTGTCATTATCAACCGGCTATAGCAGTTACTGTAAATATCACAATATCAGGCCCACACATAGATAAGTTTTACTTGTAGCATTAGCATATCCACCACAAGATACATAATGCATACAACAACAGCTAGATATTATGTGCCCTTGTTCAGTTTAAAACTTGCACTTACGCGTCATCTATAAACTTTGCAGCTAGCATAATGCTTGTTATCAAAAGCCGGTGCACGTTAAGTGAAGTCAATTCGATTTCTGTGTGCTGAATAAATCTATCCACATATATGTGTGCCACAACAAAGCAGGATGGGCTGCAACCTGAGTACTTGAAGATACGATCAATGTACTTACGAACACTCAGAGTAGGAGCTCTTAAACCATGAAATACTGTAACAACATCTTTTATGTGATTTCCCTCCAATAGCGTTTCATTTCTCTGAACTAATCTCTCAAGAAGAGAAGAGAGAAGTGATAAAACCCGAGGAGCTCCCACTCCTTTATCTGATTCCTTAAGCCCCAATGAAAGGTATATATCAGAGCTTACATCCTCAGTTTCAACCGCAAGACTCCCCATATCCAAGCTGCAAACAAATGAACAATCGTCAATAGGATAAACCTTATTGAAATGCAGTTTTTCGGCAGTTTAGAACATGATACAATTAAGCGTTGGATCTCAAGTGTGTTTGGATTGCCGTTTTAGAGGCACCATGCATCCGTCCAAGGCACAAAACAGAGAAGCAACAATATTCATGGATTGAAAGAAAAAAAAAATGTTAGCTAAGTTCAACTCATCGTTTTCCCAAACATACCACTAGTTAGTGCTTAGAACAAAAGAATGCCAATCTATCAACATAGCCAGAAAAGAGTTCTGCCCCTCCCTCCCAAAAGGAAATAAAACGGCAAGAGCCCTCTGCCTAATGCATAAAGATAACTCATCCTTTGAGTTAAAAAATCTTCTGATCTGAAGTACTCAGAGAAGTTCTAATCCTATATATAGTCTCAGTCAAGACAACTTCATTTCTCGTTAGATCTGAACAAACCCTTAATTGATTATCTAGCTCCAGCAACCTAAAACCTTACTATTCCCCAGATCTCGAGTCTCTTGTCCCAAACTAGGAACCAAAATCAACAAGTCCACTCCACCCGAACCAATTCTCTATCTCCTTAGCATACAACCTCCCAACGAAAATTAACAATTGTCTCAACCAACAAAGAGAATAACATACCCAATTTGTTCATTCCTGTAGTCTCTGCATATCAGCCCCACCCAGATCTCAAAGTCACCAACTTTACTTCCACCCCGTCACCCCCAGAAGTTAAACCGCAATGATTGCCGCAAATTTCGTTACAGAGACAAAACTTTTAGGTCGTGTCAGCTAAACACACTCCACAAAGTCCTTCCCCGAGAAAACGAGAGACACGCAAAAAGAACGTAGAACAGAAAACAACTCAGCCTTGACCAACGAAACCAACCAGAGAAAAGTGAAAGACAAAACTAAAAAAATAAAGAAATCCCCAGTGTATTAATCCAGCAGAAAGAAAAGAAAAAAAGCAACCTATGCTGCACGTACAATGCAAGTAGCGAGGAAAATAGAGAAAAAGATGTGAAACTCACAAAATTGTGAAATACTAAGGGATTCCTATAGCTTTGTGGTAAGGGTGGGTGGTCGTTGTTCTACATAAGGGTTAGGCAGGGGAACAGTGGTGCTGCGAACACAGGTAGATCATGTCTTTCTCCCCACCCACTCGGACTCCACCATTCTCTGTTCACAGAAACAGTTGATAGTGTTGTGTCTGTGTTGGACTTGTTGTTCTCCACACCCTTCTGTTGTAAACTCCCACAACACAACACAAGGATTTCTTCCTTCAATTAATCCCGCAACCTCCTTCCTCTCTCAACAGATAGCGTCGGTAATGTATGTATTCCACCACTGTTATATCATATCATGCCAAAGCCAACATGTACCAATACCATTCATGTTCCATACGAAACTCTTTTTAATCCTTTCAAATACAATTTTAGTCCCACATTCTTTAAAACAAGTTTCTTAATATATACGTATTATACATACACATATGCATCCGTGATTAGAAAGCTTTCCCACCTCACAATGTGTAAAATTAACCAATCAAAAATAGATCCTGCCAAAAACTTTTTAAAAAATAAAATAAAGAACTCATAGCCACAATGGATTACTTTTATATAATTAAATTAAATCCTATTAAAGCACCACAATAGTGTTTTCTTCTTTCCAAAATGTACTTGCGGCTACCACTCAATTATAGATATTCTTTTTTTCTTTTAATTTTATTTGATTGAGATGTGTATGGAAGTATTATTCTTTAGTGGAATTTGATTACAAGGATTCTGGATAATTTAATGTTTACATAAAGCAGACAAGAACATCTGTGCTGTGAAAGGTCAAAATATTCTTACACAAAAAAAAAAAAAGAATTTAATTTTCAATATGTTAATAGTATTAGTATAAATTTATGTTAGAAGATTTTTGTACTAAAAATTATGGCGCAAGATAGGGCATAGTTAGTGGGTCATTACCGATTGTGATGAACAATGACAATAATAATAAAAAAAAATGGGAATATGATAATAAAAAAAATGCCAAGATATGGTCATTCCAACTATGATGAATGCCTTCTGACTCAGAGTTTCGGTCACTAAAATATTTGCTTTTCACTTTCTTTCTTTGTTGCGGAACATTTTTTCATTGCTGCTTATTTGGACCGCGCTTCAGAACAAAAATACTATTACTTTTTCTCTCTTTTTCACTAAATTTCTCAGAATAAAAACTATCTAAAATATGCATTGGTTTGGGTGGTTGTTCAATCGCTGTGTAGTTAAATGGCTTCATTGATCTGTTGTTTGATATTTCACAATATTTTTTTTTTAAATTTCGTGTTATGTCGAAATACTTCTTTCCTTTGGGACCAATAATTTTGTCAATTTAAGTATAATGACAATAACGATTTGAAATGTAAAGTTTTTATGTGAAGAAAGTGATGTAGTTTTGTCTATTAAATTCATGAGTGGTATGAATATGGAGCTTTGCATTTACAAATCATAAATAGCTATATGTACAAAATCATAAATAGTTACCCCTGCTTTAAGAAGAAGCTTGACCTACCATTTTCCTTCAATTTGCCATCATAATCGACGAAGACACCTAATACTTCTGCACCCATCATCACCAATTTAAATAAAAAATAATGTTGGTAGAAGGTGAATCAAACATTTTTAATTTCTATTTTTCAATTATTCAATCATTGAAATTCAGTGTATTGTATTTATAAATAAAAGTCAAATCTTTTTATTTTCTGCCTATTGCTATCGGCTAGGTTCAATATGGAGTAGAATATAATTAAGTGGATAATTTCATAATTGAGTTTCTGAGACATGCAGAGGACGGTTTTCATGCAATTTACTAATCTAGCCAATAGTTTGTCTGCAAGTTCATGTTCAATAATGCAATGGAGAAGCTTCCATGGAAGAGAGAGGAGGAAAAATAGTTCACTACTATATACTCATATTGTATATTATTCTTTTACGCTATTATTCTATGCCAGATTTTTATGTATGATAAACATGTTAAAATTTACAATAGGGAAATCATTCATGAAATTATTTTCATAATAATAAACAAAAATAGTCCTTTCTGTTTGGTTTAAAAAATGTATAAATGATATTTTTTTTGCTATTAATCTATGATGCGAGAGTTAGGGTCTCTTTACTTCCTATTCTTGAAAACTGCTTTTTTTTTTTCTGAGAGAAATAAAAACTATATATGATAAGAGTAGTTCTTTTTAAAACTATTTTAAAATTAATATATTACTTTTAATATTTAAATAAAAATAAAATAATTTAAGTTTCTTATTTTTTGTATTTAATTTCTATTTGTATTTATGTATATTTTCATTTGTGTTTACTCATCTTTTATTTTCCAAAAAAAAATCTTAAAATATATATATATATATATATATATATATATATTTATGTTAACAAATTTTATAAATATTTATTAATATATATACTTTCTTTTTTTAGAAGAGTATATTGTATATATGAATTTCACATGTCTTCGTCCCTGACCACCGCATATTTTTGCTGTTGATTAAGGATATGTTGGCTTGTTGAATTGTTTTCTGGTTGCAAACATTCACATGTGAACTTTCATGATCATATGTATGCGTTATGTGAATCTAGCGGCAATTGTTGAATCTGGCGGCAATTGTTGGCGCAAAACTTTAAACAGATTCTTCAAAATTTATGAATTGACTGTAGTTTATGATGCGTGAGATCTGTAATACATCACATATTCATATTCATATATAGTGTGTGGTTAAGATATCTGAATGAATAGATATGTGGTGACTCATCCATTAAATTATATTAAAAAAAAAAATCTAATTTATATTTATAAAAACAATTTATAAAATAAAGCCTACATTGATTTGATCTTTATTCTATGTGAAATATTTAACATTTGATTTTGATTGAATACAAACAAACTCTGTACACCTTAAACTATATTATCTTTACCAATTCTATTTCATCCTTTAATAACATATAAAATCTTACCATTTTTTTATTTTATTTGAAATTTTACATTGACTAAAAATAAAATCACTTCATATGAAGATATAAGTAGGTGTAAATCTTATTTTATAAATTGTTTTTATAAAGTTAAACTTAAAGTCTATTTCTTAAGATGATTTCAAAATCATTCAAAGTCTATCTTAACGAAAATTTATTAGATTTACTGTGTCATCTACATAAAATACTATCGGATAATTATAGATATCTAATTTCAGTGCAGAGATATGTTAGATATAAATGAGTACAAATTTTAAGATTAAATTAGACTTGTTAATCCATTTCTTAATATATTTGCTTTAATTTTGGAGTAAAACTAAAGACTCTTTTAGATTACATAATTTCACCTTCTATGAGAAATGGGTACATCCTTCTAAATATTGCTAGTTCTTTGTTCCTGTATCTTAGATATTGCATAGTCTTTTGTATCTTCTCTTTTGTATATATCATTTTGTTCAACATCATTACAAAGGCTGCAGCTGTGCTTGCTCCCTCCTTGTCCTATAACCTGTAATTCACATAAAAACATCTTTAACCTTCAACTCTTATCCCTTATTTCTCTAGCTCCCTAACTCTTTCTCTGTCTACGTGCTTGTGATAACGCCTCCAAGGCAACACCCTTGCACACTATATTTGGTATCAAAACTATTTCATTTCTGATTTTATTCCTACTATATATGTATCCCATATGCATATATGTGATGTGCTAACCTATGTGTAAACTCTCTCCTATGTATTATACAAATTTGCCCTAATTTATATACTTTAAACTTTGAATTCAAGATTATTGTAATCAGAGACTAAATACAATCTTAATTCTAAATAGAATGTTAAGACAATAAGGTAATAATTTTTTTTATAGTTTTTTAAAATATAGCTCATAGGCATATGAATTAGTCAATAACCATATAAAATTATTAGTGAGATTTAGATTTCATAAATTCAATTCGATAATATTTAAGATTTAAATATAAATTGTACTATACCTCTTTCATTTATTTTATTAGTTTATTCAAACCTTAATTTCTTAATGATAAAAGTCTAAATTTTAATTTATTCTATTAGTTTACTCAAATTAATCTTAATTTCTTAATTATAAAAATATAAATTTTAATGTGAAAGTTATTAATATTTAATTCATTTCAATATAATATCTGCATGAAGAACAAGTGTAATATGAATGATAAGATATTAAATTTTTTGTTTAATATAAAATCCTTTGATTGTTTAACCTTAACTCTATAGATTTAAAAAAAAATCCAATTTATTATATCCAATTTCAATGAATAGGAATTACCTAGTCCAATATACATTTAAATCATAAAATAGAGAGCAAGAAAATGTAAAAAATAGAAGTCTCTCCCAAGCTCTACTCCTCTAATACATGCACAATGAGTTTCCAACCCATTGAAAATTCGTCCATTGTAGCAAAATCGTCCTTCCGTATTATGCTTATAGAATGGAATTTTTCTAAAACAAAGTGATGTCTTGTTAGACAACTTCAAACAAATTGTTTTTTCTCATATGTCACTTCTTCGTTGAGGAATCTATGCTCTTAGTCAATTTCTTTTTTAACAAAAAATAAATTAAAATATTTAAGAAATGTTTCAATTCCTATAAAAGAAGATTTTAAGACTCATATGTCCATCTTGACCAACTTAAAAAATATAAGTCAACAATCCTGCAATAAATAAGAAATAACCCAAAAACTACATTAATAGAGTTACAAAGATTGTTGCTTGCTATAATCCTCCACAAATTGGTAAAACCATTGCACCTATATTGTTTCCTGCACTAGAAAAATTTGTCCACAGAAAACACAGAGAGTGAACTAGCCTTACTCCCCTTTTATTGACACTCTATTTTGTATAGTTATCCGGTTAAGAGCTATGATGAAGGTAGTGCTTTAACCGCTCTAATGATGACTTCCCTCTCTTTGCCTTCGTAATTCCATTTTGCTAACAAAAAAACATATAGAAAAATAAGGAAACAACACATTTATCTATGTACTTAAATGATTTGGTTTTAAACCCATAATATTTCACAAAAAGTGAGAAAAATAAATAAAGAAATTTAAAAAATAATAATAGAAGTACCCACCACACTTATTATATAGCAAAATAAATTATCCTAATAACTATTTTCTATACATAGAATGTGAATATTACCTTTTTAAAATTGTTAAGCTTAGTAGTTTACTGAAGAAGTATGAAAATTAAAGTAATAAAATGATAGTAATGTTTGAATTTCTTTTGAAAATATATGGATAAATGTTTTATATACATGATTTATCTTATATTTTCTTAGAACTTTGTTTTAATCAAATATTGTATTAATTTAAATTAATAATAGGCTTACTGTTTTACCTTCTTAAATATATTATAATAAATTTATATTTTTTTTTAGAAAAAGAAGACAATTTGAAGGAATTGAAAAAAAAAGTCTTTGAAGATGAAGTCAACTCAATACAAGAATTTTTTTTAATGATATTTATTTTTATAGTATGAAGAGTTAAAACCTTCGCTAAGTCATTTACTTGAGGTTGTAATCCCCTCAAGCAAACCATGGTTAAGTTATTTTTTAAATTCCAAGAAAAGTCAGTATTTAACAGAGGTTTCAAAGCTTCACATTAACTATCATGAGCTTCAGAGCCTTCATAAAATACTATGAGTTTTCAAAACCTGTCAATTATCATAGGTTGTAGAGCCTCCATAAAATATCATGAGTTTCATAACCTCCGTAAAATACCATATATTTCATAGTTTCCGTGAAATACCATAGGGTTTAGAATCTCCGTAAAATATTATGGGTTTCAAAATCTTTGTAAAATATCATATGTTTCAAAACAATAAACATTCATGTATTTTTTCAACCATAATTGTTTACATCTATTGTATTTATTTATCTATGTTTTGATAAAGTTTTTTTAAATGAATAAAACAAATAAATCGATATAACACTAATCAATTGACAAGTTATACATATATAACTAAATTTAAATTCATACCAAAATATATCAAGTACACACATTGAAATTCAAACTCAAACACAAAATATGAGTTAAAAAATCTAGAAGGAAGCTGTAAAATAAAAGAATATTGTTAGGTTGATTCCGGAAGAGAAGGATAAGTGGGTGTGGGAGACTGGGGAGCTCCATTCTTACTCGGTTAGCTCAACTTATGCTTTATTAAGGCGGTATCGTGAGGAAGAGGAGTCTCCTGTGTTTGGTAAGCTGTGGAGTTGTAAAGCGTTGCCTTCAGTCCTCTTCACTGCTTGGAGGGTGATGGTGAATAGGATTGCAACTAAGATTAACTTGGAAAGGCGAGGAATAGTGGCTGATAATCTTTTGTGCAGTTTATGTGGGAAGGAGGAAGAATCCCATTATCATTTGTTTTTTGATTGTAGGTTTGCTTGGCTTGTATGGTGTCTCTGTTTCAAGTGGCTTGGAGTGACGTATGTAATTCACATTGACCCAATGTCAAATTTTCTCCAGTTTGGATTGTGTAATGCCTCAAGAAAGGTTAATGATTTTTGGGGAGCGATATGGGTTGGAGTCGTGAGTGAAATTTGGAGACATAAGAACAATGTTATTTTTAAAAGACAAAAGGCGGATATGACAGAAGTGTTTGTGATGGTTCAGGTAAAAGTCTGATCTTGGATATGTGCTAAGTCTAAATGTAGGATGCTTTCTTATGCTAATTGGTGCTTGGATCCTTTGACTTGTATGAGATTGGCTTTTTGATGTATTTAGTGTTATTTGCTAGTTTTTTAGCGTTAGTCAGACTAGTAGGAGTTTCTATTTTTAGGAAAGTAAGAGGAGTTTTTCTTTTTGTATAAGGATTAGACCACTTCTTAAATGGTCTACATTTATTTATTCGTTTTGCCGATAAAAAAAATGAAATAGTGCAAATAAAAACCTAATATGTATTGTTTACAAAGCACAAAATAGCACAAATAATTTTCACATTATACTATATTCTTAAACTTCATAAATGCTACTCTTGATGTTCATAATTTATTATATTAATTGACACATTTTCTTGATAAAAAAATTACAATATAAAATTTGAAAAATAAAATAAATTATTTAATTTTTTTAAACATTATCAATCAATTTAGAAGGAAATTGACCTTGATAATTAAAAAAAAAAATCATTATTATCTAAATTTTTTTGTGTAATAATTTTTTTTTGAAGTTCTTCAAATTATTTATTTTGTTCAAGTTATATTTTTTTATTCAATATTGTGACTTTAATACAATATTGACCTATATTAGAATATAATATATCATGAAAAAGAGTGAAAAAGTTCATACACATTAAAACTTGTACGTCCAATAATCCAAATCTGAAGTTGCATTACACGAAGCACATGGTGTTTCTGTGATTACAGGTAGCAGTTGGAGTTGTAGAATTGGGCAACATAGCAGTTTTCTTGGTCTACAGTCTAAAGTTATCTATTAAGTTCATAAATTTTTATTTTATTTTTTTCTGGACAAAAAATCGCAAATTCTTACATGCTAATTAATAATTTAGCATGTATTGTGTTGCTAAATGGAGCATGTAAATTTCAGAAAAAACATGACCCAATAAGGTGTAGAGATTTCTGAGAGAAAATAAAAGCTTGGTTAATTATGTCAACAAGTGGTTTTATTCATTAACCAACCACTCTATCGTCAACTAACTGAGTACTTGGTTATTCTAAATTGAAAATAGTTTTAACTAGACTTTTGTAGGTAATTCTCCTAAATAAATTTCAATATAAATAAAAAGTTGATCATTCTTATTCTTATTCTTATTATTGTTTGTATGCCCTTACTCTTGATTGAGCTTATCCCATTAATTTATAATTTAAACTAGTTAATAGTTAATGTTAGATATTAAATTAAAAATTAATTTTTTATCAATAATATAATTAATTTTAGATATTAATAACTTTTTAGTTTATAAATATTATCTAACTTAACCAATGTAATAATTATATCTGTATTGTATACATATTATCGTATTTTAATTAGGATAATCAATTTCATACTGATATAAATTTTGCCTACTTTTTCATATCTTTACTTGTTTTAATTACACATGTTATGGATGGAAAAAAATTATAACTTATTCAAATCAAAACTTTTCTCAGAATAATAGTATATCTGCTCTGGGTAATTTATTTATAAAACATATTACTTGTAAAACTATAATTTTAAAAAGTTTAATGAATGTATATTTATAGAAAAATGAAATTTAAATTAAAACAAAAAATAATTTAATTTATAAATTTTGAAAAAAAATCATATCTAATATAACAGAATTAGTTTTCATAAAAAAACAACATGGATTAATTGGAATAAAAGTAGGTGGGCAGTATGATTAATTGTTATCCAAAATTCCAGCTTTTGATTAAGTGCATGGTGTTGATGCAGAAAACAGACAAGCATTGAGACAGCAGAAGCATGCAATGTTGTAGCTGGCATTGTGTCGGTGCTCAAAATGCAAGCACATCAAAGGTGGTGGTTGTTGTGCTATATCCCAATCAAATATTCGAATGAACTTTGAACATATATATATATTTTCTGAAACTTAGTAACGTCAGAAAAATCAAATGCTTTGTTTTTTCAATTATGACTACTTTTTGTTTAATTTTGTTAATGTTATTACCATGAATCAGTGACGGACAAAAGACATGAATAATAGTGTCGGTGGAGGGTGACGGCATGTCTGTGTGAATTGCCGACGATTGGATATGAGATGTATGGAATAACATATTCAATTCTAAATTTTGTTACTCATATAACACGTTTGATAGAATATATAAAATTAAAAAAAATATGTATACTACCTTAGGAAGTAGTAACTAGTAAGTTTAATTTTGCCATTGAAAGTTTCTGTTAGAAATTTTATATATCATTCTTTAGAGAAAATATAAAAACACTAACTTATATACTTTTGCATGTTCTTTAACAAATTTATTATCTAAAAAACATAAGGTAAGACCACAAATGAGAAGGAGAAACTAAAGAGACGAAAATTTCTTGAGTTTGTCAATGATTTGGGTACATATAATTTGTAGGTAGTGGAAAGTTTTTATCTTAATCCGGTTGGTAGGAGGAATCAAAATATAGGGAAAGTGTGAATTCTCCATTATCACTTATCATAAAAATTAGCCTTTCTTTTTAGGACAATTTTTTGTAATCTTGTTTAGTAATAGGCTTTTGCTTTTTATAAAGTCTTTAGAAATTATTAAGACATTGAAAACAATTATGTTTCTAAGTTGTGATGATTGATTCTAAATTTGTATTCAATAGATATCTACTGAAAAATCTAGTTAGGTGATGATATTAATTATTTGAAGGAAAATATTTTCTATTAGAGATCGCTTAGTTTTTTTTTATCAGTAAGAAAAAATAAATAAATAAGAATTATTTCAGGGGTGGTCTAATCCTTATATAGAAAATTAACCATTAGTCTCTCTACAGGTCAAAAACCTCCATCAAACAACTAATAAACACACCTACAAAATTCAAAAACCAACTATTGTATTAATCAACAAAGTAATACATTAAGTAACCAACTTCAAACAAACCAAAAGATCAAGACATCAGTTAAAATAAGAGAAAAAAAAAAACAGAGTGTGACTTGGAAGTAATTCAAGACCAGACCTTTAATTGAACCAAGACGAACAATTCTAACACATTAACCACGTCCCCTTTAAAAATGACATTATTCCTGTGCTTCCAAATCTCACTTACTACTGCAATCCAAATTGTTTCCCAAACGTCATTAACTGAATCAGTAGCGTTACATATCCTAAATTGAAAAATATTTAATAGTGGATCATTGTGAATCACTAACGTCACTTCAATCAAAGCATAACATTAACTCCAAACGAATCAAGCTATTCTGTACTCAAAAAATAAATAATAATAAGACTCTTCTTCAACCTCACATTAGAGACCACTTAGTAGTAATATGTTTAGAAACACATTGTTTAGGTTTAATTACTTTATCACTTTTTGGGTTATTCTGTTAACTTAAATTTCATATATAGAGATCGTTAAGTGTATAGAAGATACATTCCATCTTCTAAAATCATACGTTTAGAACTTTATTAAAAATATTTTCTTTTAATTTTTTTCTTTATAATTGTTAGTAAATTCACAACATAAATAATTACCAATTTTAATTATGAATAACTTAACATATTCAATTCTAAAAAATTATTTAATAACGTTTTCTATTAATCTATTTTTATATTATAAATTTGAGCATTCATTTTTAAATTATATCTAGCTTGTTGATCTATACACAAATTACGAATTTAAGGTTGGCTTTTTAAGATTTTACAAATTTTTTTTCAAATTTAAATTATTGTTATGGCTTGTCGTTATCTTCAAGTTTATGTTTAAAATATAATATATTTAATTTTTAAGTTCTTAGAAATTTTATTGTGATTAAAACATTATCACTATACAATTATAGTTTAAACTAAATAAAATAAAATAATTTTTTTAAATTTAATTAATTAAATAATAGAAGGTAATTTTAGTTTATATAATTTATCTATGAATTTTGCAAATTAAAAATGGTAGTTAGATGGATAGACATTAGAACTTTGACCCATTGTTGCTTTATGCTTCTGAATATTTTAAAAAGCAATGCCTCATGGCATAATTTCTTAAAGTTGGAGCGCGTGGATCAGTTAGTATAAAATTATTTTATTAATCTTTAGTTTTTTTAAAGAATGTAATCATTTTTTAAAGAATGTAATAATTTTTCAAAGAATGTAATAATTTTTCAAAGAATGTAATCACGATAAACAATAAATAATTAATAATTTGTTTCCTTAATATATATATGATCTCCCCTTTGCTCTAAACAACTAATTATTAAAACAGTAATATTACCGAGTCAAATAAAACTAATAGAAATAAACACACACAAAATAAACACATTTAAATTTAGTTATTATTAATTTTTTTTTTATTTTTTTCAAAGAAAATAATTTAAGTTGTCTTATGTAATTTAAGGTGATACTTGAATCAATCCATCTATTAACTAATAATACAACTCCTTCCATTTTTATAAAGTTTAATTTATTTATATTATCAAATTTATGTTTTTTACATAAACATAAGTAAACATTTTCTAATGTCATGTTCTAACACTTCATTATTATTTTTCTCTTTGTTTATTTTTTTGTTTTTCATAAAATTCTTATTATCCGCATTTTCAACTTGTTAATGATAAACAGAAAAAGGTTTAATAAACTATCAAACAACAACACTACTGTAAAATTTAAGTAAAAGAAAAGAAAAATTATATTTTCATTTATTGGACAATGATATACATAATAATACCAATTAGTAGAAAGTAATGGATCAAACAACAGGAAATTGCTTAGATTTAGACAAAGTTTAAAATTAAAAGCAATAACTATCACTGTTAAGATTGAGACAAATAGACAAATATAACATATTTTAGGAGGTTTTGTTTTTGTCCTTATGTTATGAATGAGTTTTGGACTAGTTTTCTAGTACTTGATTGTATTATTTATTTTATAATATTTTTTTTATTTAGTGATAGATGAACTACATATCAACCTACAGGTTTCATATTAATATTTAATCTAAAATTTTTATACAAATATAAAATTATGCAAAATTATAAAAATTTAATCAGTAAAGTAATCAATTAAAATTTAATTGATTTTGAATATAAAATTATTGTTTTTTAAATTGTTAATTCAATACCACTAAATTTTGTTTCTGTAAAAAAAACTATAGTCTTGATTGAATTCATAAATTACCTTGTAAATGTTTAAATATCTTATTAAATATAAGAATATTTTTCAATACAAGCAAATATTAAATAAAAATGAATTTTAAAAATAAAAAATAATTAGTTATTATATTGACTAAATTATATATTATTTTAGAGACTAAAAAATTATTAGTTTTTAAATTAATTTTTATTATTGATAAACAGTTTTTAAATTGATATTTAATTAACTATCAAAATTTTTGATACTAAATTTAGAATATAAATAATTGATAGTTAAAATCTTAGTAATTAATTAAATATCAATTTAGAAACTATTTATTAATAATATAAATCAATTTAAAAATCAATATTTTTTATTCTCTAAAATAATATATAATTTTGTAAATATAGTAACTAATTATTTTTAGTCTCTAAAATTATTTTTTATTAAATGATTTTTTAATAATATTTCTCTAAGAAAAAATATTTTAAAATTTCCATTAGAGATGTTTATTTTTGTTAACTCAAAAAGGTAATCTTCCTGAGTCTAGATTCATACACAATTCTGTATGGGTTGAGTGAGAAATTGAGTGATATGTTAACACCATACACAATAAAATACATACAATTTACATATCAATAAACTAATATTTTAATTTATAATATTATTATATTATTATAATGGTTTGTGAAGTGAAAGTGTATATGTTTTTTTTTGTTAAAGAAATTTTTTCGTCTTCAACGTGAACATCAGTTCAACCTAACCAAAATGATTAAATAATAATAAGTATTTGCTCTATTATTCTATTTTTAAAAAAAGAATAAATTATTCAATTCTTTAAATATGAAATAATATATTATATTTTTAAAATCTAGAACATATAAAAAAGTCAAACGTACCAATCTAAATTTTTTTGTTGTGTTGAGTATGGATTTGTCCAAACCCAACTTAATATAGCCAGTTTACATCCTAATTCAAATTCATCCTTCCATTATTAAATTTGTGACGAAGTGATGAATATAATTATATTAAAATACTGAGTTGGGATTTTATTTTGAAGTATATAACACAATAATTATATATATATATATATATATATATATATATATATATAAAATTTCAGAAGCTCATTTCTTTATAAAGTTTAAATAAGAATTTTCTTTATTTAATTATTTATTACATTTTTATGAGAGATATAATATAATTTTATATTGATGAAATAATTTAATTAAATTACTTGATGCTAATTATGACATAATTTTTACAATATTAAAATATTTAATGATAATTGATTTGATCAATAACTCATGCCAGATCACTGGACAATATATATAACTGATGCATGCAGAGTGTGCACCAGTCCAATCCCACCGTCATTGTTTCTTACAAATCAAAATTTGCACAAAGGGTGTGAATGACTAAGACCATTACTTTCTTTTTCTGGCTTCCAATCCAATTTTGGCAAATCTACTACAACTTACATTTGTTTTCTCATCTTCCAAATATGGTTGTTCTTCAAGTCTCTCTCTATTTTCCTTTAAAATTTCACCATCATTTTAATAAGCAGTCCCCACTAGCTAACTATCTGCTCTTAACATCCATGCATGCATCAAATACAACCTCCATTGTTGGTTAACCTAACTTCTTTATCATCATCAGAGAGCCAAAACTGTCACCAATCCTTTATAATCATACCAGTTAATTTTATGTCCTACTTTTTTTAAGGTGAGAGAATTAATTGTGGTGACTGAAATAAAATAGAAATAAAAAATATTTTTTATCAAAGAAGATAACAAAAATAAAATTTAACTTGCAAAATTTTGCTTAGAAAAGAAGGTAGTTTTGCTTGTAAAAAAAGGGAATTTATGGTGTAAGTACCAGTATTTTATATTTTGGATGTAAGAAAAAAAAAGTATTTAAAATAAATTTAACTTAAATGTGTACTGTGAATTTATCTGTGATTTGATGTGGTACAAAATTAATCACATGTTAAAAAAAATTTGATTCACAATAAGAGAGAAACAAGAAGATTGGATTTCAGTGTATAAAGAGATAGAAAATGAATTTTCAGTTTACTACTTTATAAAAATGATTATATTTATTTTATTATAAATATTGAAATCCATGTTATTCATCAAATACTTGAAAACTTTTGATACGTTTATAGACAAAGAAAACCAACAAAAAGTGGAAGCTTTGAAGAAGAACATAGTAATAAACCTTCCTGATTCCTTTTCATAAATCATTTCTACAAGCAAAGAACTTATTTTTATAAATAATTATTCACAAAAATATCTGTATCACTTTTCTATATTTCTTTTTGAGCTTTTCAAAGTATTCAGAAATTGAAATGAATATAGCATTTAATTAACATAATAATTTGTTTTTGAATTTTAATAGTTTATTATAAAACCAAAGATTTCATTTTTAAAAAAATATTTTTATGATTATCAGTAAATATAAATTAGCTTTATTTTTTTTAAGAAATAAAAAAACTCAACATTGCTAAACTATTTTACATTGTTTTTAAGGTTTAGGGTTTAGGGATTAATTTGTAAATTGCACTAGAACCCATCTGCAATTTAAACTAGGCTTCTTCTTCCTGCACCCTCACAATTTTGAAAGTTTCAAAATTGGCCTTGACCTTTTATTTGAAAAAGGACACCGTGGTGGAGTTTGTTTGGCATTGTTCATCTTCTTTATTAATCTTAGACACTGCTGGAGGGTTATTTTAGCTGTGCGAAGTAAGGTGGAGAAGTAGGTTACGTTGTCGAAGTGCTGTTTGCCTTCTAGAGGTAAGAATTAAGTTTTTTTTTAGGAGCATTGGTGGTTATGAAGTTTTTGGGGTTACCGAAAATCGAGATCTGGGAATGTGCTACGGATTCATCAATCCATAAGTGAATCATGTTGTTTTCCGAATGAGGGGATGGTTTGAAAGCAAATTGTTAATAAATTGATGATTTCTAGATTGTTGAATCCAAAAGCTTAATTTCTGTTACGGATTGATGGATCTAGAAGCTTATTGAACTCACCAATCCAGAAGATTTATAAATTCTACATTCCAGAAAATTTATGGATTTTTCAATCCAGAAGATTTACTGATTTCCCAATCTAGAATGCAAAAAATAAATGTGGATTCCCAATTCCATAAAACTACCGAATTACATTGTCCGGAATACTAGATATGAACTGCGGAAATGATAATCCAAATAAAAAATGGAACTATGAATCCGAAAACCAAAACATAATAGGGATATTTTTATCTTTGCATTACATTGTGAGGGTGCAGGAAGAAAAACGTAAGGGTGCAGTAAGAAACTGCCGTCCTCTAAACTAATGGACCTATACGGGCCCCTTACACCTATTAGGCCTCATCTAAGCCCATAATTGATTAGGGCGTTTACCTTTACCATTTGAAAATGTACAAGATTATAACATTTGGGGGATTTATTTATAGTCTCTTTTGCATTTTAAAATATTTTTTTTTAAAAGTATTTTAAAAATTATTTATCTTAAAATTATTTTAAAAGTTATTTTTGGAATGTATTTTGTAATAGGTAAATGTTATAGATTATATTTTTCAGAATTTATTTATTTAATAGTTAATACATTCTGGAAAATAAATTTATAAAGAGTAAAATTTTCAAACACTTTGGGGGATATATATTCTTCACAAGTGTTCAAAATTTAACATTTTGAAAATTTATTTTTAAAAAAATTAAAAATTAAAGAAATGCAACATCTTAGGAAGTTGGATGGGTATATAAATTCAGAAATACTTGTCGTTTTTCTTTATTTTTAAGCAAATAAAAGATTAATTTGAAGTGCTATATAAAGATCCAAAACATAGAAGTCTTTAGTTGCAAATAGAGTTGAAAAGAATAGAGAAGGGTGTAGAAATCATCTAAAGTGCTTGAACATGTTCTCTTTCACTCTTTAGAGTTCTTAAATTCCAAAATTCTACCTTAGAAAAATAAAACACCTTTATTTTATTTTTTTTCATTTTCAATCCCATTAATATTTCTATATACATACTTCCAAAAATGGGAAGTACCCCACTATATGATTTGTTTAAATCATTAATTACTTACTTAACCAGTCTAAATTCAATATAATAACATTAATTAGTGTGTGAGGAAGGTTAATTACACAGGCTCCTCTCATTGAAAGCTGTCATAGACACATTCCTAACGTTAAATAAATTCCGTTCATTTATTCATCTATTCAAACACCCTTTTCAAACTAGCCGTTGAGCTCACTTCCTTAGTTACGTTTTTCAAACTGTCTCTTCCAATGACAACTTCCTTTGACACACCTTCTTCTCCGCTCCACCTCCACCCAAACCAGGTTTCCCCTCTCTCTTAACCTCGGAACTTGCTAACTGTCCTCTGTTGTTTCTCAACCTTTGTTTTGTTGTTGTTGTGATAGGAGGGCACGCGCGTTATGGGTTCTTCTTCTCCTCTGTTAAGCCCTTCCTCTGATAAACGATTCTGGAGCACTCTCAGGAGCAGAGTCGACGCGCTTCTTGATGCTCGTCAACCCAGAACCTCATCTCACTCCCCGAAGGTTGGTGTCGCTGCTACCTTGTACAGTCGAAGTATTTTTCAATTTTTTATTGGATTCTCTACGATTTGAATTGGTGATGTGTTTTTTTTCTTCTGTTTTATATGTGTAGAGTGTAGAAGAAAAAAACCGGTTGAAGGAAGATTCTATGTTGCTGATGAGAGGGTTTGACTCAGTTGCCCACACTCTGTCTTTGTTGTCAAATAATTTGGACAATGCCCTTCAGGTTTGTTTATTTATTTACTACTATTAATTTGGACAAGAGGGTTTATTTTGGTTACTATGTTATTCTTGTGAACGATCAAGCTATTTTATCGATGACCAATACAGAACTTAACCTGTTTCATTTTTTAGCGAGTCTCTTTTTCCAAGTCTCTTTTAATTATTTGAAATTGAGATCTTAATTAGATCCGAATTGAGTTTCACTCAGATTTGGTTGTACGATAGAGATTGCTACACAAGAACTTGTTTGGTGAAATTGTACTTTGATTAGATGTGACAATTGCTTATTTTTCACTACTGTAGGTTTTAAAAATTGAACTAAATTAAGATCCCTTGTAATCAAGCTTCTAGCTGATTTTTTTTCCCCTCTGCAGGGTGCTAGAGAATTGGCGAATCCACCCACTTTAACTGACATATTTCACAGCAAAAATGATAAGGTGGAAAACAAAGAGGATTCCGGAGAGAAACTGGAAGAAGAGTCAAACCAAGGAACGAAAAGGAAACTTGACCATGTTGATTACTCTGAAGAAAGCGCTGTTGACTCACAAAAGGAGAATGGGAAGAAAGTTATGGACAGAAACATCAAGAAAGCAAAAAATGTTGGTGCTTCTTTTTAGTATATGAGTTGGTTCGCTTCGCTGCAGTTACCAGCTAATTGTTTATTTATTTTATTTGCACATTGCAGCTTGCAGTTTCCATGGCAACAAAAGCAGGTTCACTGGCAAGAGAATTGAAGTCTATTAAATCAGATTTGTGTTTTATGCAAGAAAGGTGTGGTTTGCTTGAAGAGGAGAACAGGAGACTCCGTGATGGATTTGCAAAAGGAGTTAGACCTGAAGAAGATGATCTGGTAAGGAATCAATCAATCACATAATCATGTCACTGCCATGATAAATTAGAAATAAGAGTTGCTAGCACACACTCTTTCAAAACACACTTTATTATTTTATGTTGTTCAAATCTATTGAAAGTCATAATTTTGAGATTCCCACTTGTTCAATGAACTTCACTTGTGATTTTATAGTTTCAAATAGAATATATTGCAAGGAATGTGTTAGAGCAAACACTTATTATTAGAATTGTGTTCATTCCACAAACTGATCTTGTGGTGGCTGTAGGTGAGGCTTCAACTGGAAGCACTTCTTGCCGAGAAGTCCAGACTGGCCAACGAAAATGCAAATCTGGTCAGAGAAAATCAATGTCTTCATCAGCTCGTGGAGTACCACCAACTTGTCTCTCAAGATCTCTCTGAGTCTGACGAGGATGCTGCTATTCAGGGAATGTACTTAGACTTCTCGTCTCCCCCACCAACAATTCCTGAAGAGACAGGGGATGAAGAAGGTGATGATGACGAAAATGAAGAACCACAAACACCCAAAAACGATATCCGCAAGTTTTCTGCTTCACTTGATGATGGAGGAGAGTAGACCTCTGAATATTAGGAAGCATCATAACACCCCTTATTGATGCTGCAAAAAATTCCCTGTATTTCTGCCAAAATTAAATTCTTTTTCTGATCTACATACAGTGGCCACCTTTGTTCATAAAGATTTATATTATGCTCGTAATAACGTGGTAATAGCTCTTGAAATAGAACAATTATGAATCCAGATTATTGCTAAATATAGCTACTACTATACTTATTATATAAATATGCAATCCTGGTTTGAGGATTTCTAAGTTTGACTTTATGGTCTTACCAAATACTACAAGCTCAACCAAGCTGCATGTTATTAGTTAGGAAAATTTTAGTTATGCACTTACTGTTATGACAAATTGGTAGGATACGTGATCATATGAATCTAACAATCATTTACTTTGGGCTAAAAATTACTGAGTGACTTGTAAATCTCTTGTTAAACAGCAGTTAAATGTAAAGCCATTGTGATTAGTGTTAGTGTGTGTGGTTTGGTGCATTTACACAAAAAAACATGGGAAGTAACCTTCTCTAGCACACTCACTTTTATTATAGTGCCTAAATCTCTTTAATTTTGTTCACTTTGATTTGTTTTGTTTCGCTGCATTAATTAATCCATGTTCTTAAGGAAGCTCCTTCTCTTTCCCTACATTGTACACCTTCCAATATTGTATATTTAGTTTTAAATGAATCAATTGATGGTGTATCAATTCGATGAAATGTCCTCAGATATCTTACTTGAATCTAAGTTTGAAGCTGTTGCTATTGACTAGTTGTATATGGCTTGTCCAACATCTCATAAAAGTCCACAACTGATCCGTTTGATTTCGGATATAGGTATGGATACTACGGTTGATTTTCTCATGAAACCATGTCCTTAGAGAAGAAACAAACCAATGGCGGATAACTTCACTAAATTTGTGCCCCTTTTGCTTCTTTAAAAGGTTTTCTTTCATGATTTTTAATATAACTATCTTCTTTGAGGTTTGACATCTTTTTTCTTAGAAAAAAAAAGTCTTTGTTATGTCTAGAATTCAGTTGTTGAGCTAAACGAAACACGTCACGATGTGTGTAAAATTCAGTTTACGAGATTATTGTAAGTCAAATGAAAAAAAACATCAAAATATAACTAATCAGTACAACATAAATATAAAAGTAAAACCTTGATATATTTAGTAAAAGAGTGATACTTTTGTTATATAAAAAAGGATATTTTTAATAAATTCTAATGTTTTATTAAAAAATATCAATTTTAATTGAAACTCATTGAAAAAATCACAATTTTATACATGTCTCGCTAGTTTTGTAAATCTATTTTAATTTTTAATAAATTTCAATAAATAGTCATGTGTGTTAATAGTTCTCTTTTTAAGTATAAACATCTTTTAATTTTCTATTTTTATCCCATCCTCCATAAAAATAATTAACAAATACCTAAAAAAAATGCATGAAGAATATAACTAGTAAACAAAATAATCAATTCTACAATAGATCTTTTGCACACTTCATTGAGGCAAAAATAAGAAAATGGAGGTTGTTTTATCCTTGGATGATGGAAAGCACAGAGGATCCAGTTTATCATATCATTGCATATTTATAAAATCTAAAACATATTAAAGTCAAACTTTCTTTCTTCTAATAATAATATCAGGAAACTTTAAAAAAAAATGTATGAACACCGTCAGCTAAAAGGAGAGAAACTGGAGAAGCACAAAATTTTAAAATTACTACATTAAGAGACAGAAGTCCATGCACAAAAAAGGTCCAAAAGCCCCAAAAACTCAATCAAGGTAAACTGGTCAAGCACATTAGGTGTCAAGTTTCTAATTTACTTTTATAATGCATGAATTAAGTTAAGAAACAATAGCTTCCTACTTCAGCCTTCATTTCTATTTCTCTTAATAGCAGAAGCAGATGCAGAACAGGCATTGTGGATTGCTTGAGTTGATACATTAACAGCCGCTTCTACAGATTTTGCCAGATTTGAAATCATAACATCCTTAAAAGAATCCTTCGTTTTATCCAGAACATCAATCAAAGCACGGATCTCTTTTTCGTACTACAATGTAGAATTATCAAAGAGTCAGATACATCCAGATAACTAAAAGCTAATTACTTAAGAAATAAATACAGTCTAGTTAATTTCAATGTACGTTTAAGGTTATACTTTTGAAACAAGATCAGATGCTACATCAGTACAGAACAGAACAATGTCGAAACCACAAGAACCATTTTAAGAAATGTTTATCCATCCTATGTAAGGTCTCTTGCTCCTAAACTAGAAGTAACAGTTAAGGAAAGAAATACTACATAACTGCTCATGGAAAAAGATACTCCTTCAAATGTGTTATTATTCACAGTAGAGATAGCCAATGAAGGGGACAAAGAAAAGGAAAAACAATTCTTTTCCGAGAGATTATAATATTGAATACAAATACCTTATGCAATAATAAGAATCAAGATGAAGGGAGCCTACAACAGTAATAACGTTGTAACGTACCACTTCTATTTTGCCCAAAGCATTTTCCAGCTTTCCATTTAGTCGATGATTTTCTTCTGTCAAAGCTTCAATCTGCATATATATGTAAGGCAACAAGCAACATGACCAAAAGATAAGCTTAAAAGATGCATCAGAAAATTAAAATTGTAAACAAAGAGAAAAGACCTTCTTCTGCGAATCGAAGTACATGCTCTTGTAACCTATAGGTGCAACAGAAGGAGCTTCACAAAAGCCAACAGTTTCTTCCGCCTGTTATATGCATTCAGCATACAAAGCCACAAATGACAAGAAAAATAACAATATCACGGAATCTTGAATTTTGAATTTAGAAAGACTTATAAATACCTTGGATTTCAACCATTCCACGATCTTATCAAGAGAATCTATTCTATGTAAGGCAGAGTCAATTTTTTCATCCAAGCTCTTCTCACCCAAACTTTCTTCCTGTTCTGGCCCTGACTCTGACTCATGCTCCTGTGGTGGCTCCAGCACCAACTCTGGCCCTCCCAATACTTGTTCCATTAGAATATCTACTTCATCTTTCTCACTATCGCTGACAGTTATATCTTCAATGACTTCAATGTCAAAGTTGGCTTTGGGAGAGCAAACCATTGCACTTTTTATGCGTTCTGATCGTCTCACATATGCACCACAAAATTTGGATCTTTTCTTAGTAGTGGACTTCTTTTGAAGTCCACGATCTTGGTTCGCTTGTTCCCCTCCCAGACTCCTTTGATGAGGCCTTTTCACTCCATCCTCTGAGAATTTTTGTTGTTTATGTAGGGAAAGTCCAGGGACATGGGTATCATGGTGAGAGTTTGATGTCCCTAGCAATTGTACCGTTCCATTGGAAAGTTGTGGTTCCACAACAATAGGCTTCAAAGAAAAATAGTTAGTAATTAGGAAATAAATACGATTCTTTCTGCTCAGTGTGCTTTTGCACATTTAAAATACATACATTGAAAGTCAAAATCACCTCAAACAAGGATAACTAATAACAGAATAGAAGCTTTTGTGATATGCACATCAGGGATGCAGAACCAAACATGGGCATGCGACACACATTCGAACAAGACAAACTAAAAGAACACCCTGAAGTTGAAAACAATTTTTTAGAAAGAATTTGCAAAAGTAAGAAATAATTGCATTGTCTGATACTCCCACATAGACATTACATAGTAACAGGTATTTAAGTTTTAATAATTCTTTTTTAAATTGAAACAAAAACAGCTACTTAAAGATTGACCAGAACCATAAGTGTGTGATGATCTTAGACTA
Organism: Phaseolus lunatus; assembly: GCA_013389735.1. NCBI lineage: Eukaryota > Viridiplantae > Streptophyta > Magnoliopsida > Fabales > Fabaceae > Phaseolus > Phaseolus lunatus. Next base: position 36,202,311 of record CM023857.1, on the reverse strand, counting down.
CATAATAATCTCTCTAAATGTAATAAAGAAAATGAAATAATAAAAAAAACAACCTTTTCAGTACAAAGTGTAAGATCACACCCATATATGCACTTGTTTCAAGCCTAATATGTATCTTCTTCTTAAGCACACTATTCCACTACTATGTATATCTAAATTATAAAACCCTAAACAACCAAACCAAAAACCCTAAGCCGATCCATGCAGACACCACCACCTAAGGCAAAAAATAAAATAAAATAAAATAAAACAATTTCATACAAACACTGAATGCAATCAAATATGACAGCACAGAAAAACTTTTGAAAAGTAACAACAAAAATAATCCATAATCATTAGACAGAAAATTAAAAAATGATGTAAAGAAGAAGAGTACACAGACATGATCTTAGTGACATACCTTCAGGTGAGCCCTGTGGATGCTTCTGGAAGAACGTCTTGGACCCATTTTCTTTTTTGTTGCCAAAGAGGAGATGCTATCCACGATAAGGACGGTACACTACTATAAGGAGTAACCTGAGCCTCACAGAAGGTGTATTGGGACTTGGAGCGCCAAACCATAAACTGTTCAAAAGTATAACTATTAAGGAATGAGCACCCATGGAGGAAGAAAATTAAATTATAATAATGTTTTTCTTTTTCCTTTGTATACTACAACGTAATAAAAAGTTAAAAACTAAATAAATCTAAAATGGAAAATTAATTTTATTATTAAGTTGTGTTTATTAAATTTTAAAATTTTATCTCTACTGGCTAAGCTGAGTGGCTGAGGAGTTGTCAGCATGATAAAAGTTAAAAAAAAAATAATAATAAAATAGTAAAACATTCTACCAAATCAATAAATAAGTAGAGAACACTTAAATAATATTTAATAATTATAAAGTGTGAAAAGTAAAAGTTCAATTAAATAAAAATTTAGTGTTTATTAGGTAATCTGCTCAACAAGTAAGTAGAGTGATTTTTATCTGATAATTGAATAAACTGATTTTGATTTTATCATCGAAATTTCTTGCAGGTACACACACCCATCTGAGAGCAATCCTGAGTCTAGAAGCCAAGAGTTGAACTTGACCTAGCGTACAAGTAAAAGCCTATATCTTGTAATCAATAACCAACCTAGGTCCAATCCACTGGATCTGGTAGTTGAAAGCCTAAGATAGTAGCAAAAGTCCAAGAGACCGAGAAGAGGAGAAGAAGACTAATTATTACATACCTGTAAGAACATTATTTAATTTAATTCAATTGAAATTAAATCACTCTAGTACATGCACATTCACATGAGAGAAACTTATATTAAAATATTTAATCTTTTCCAAATTTTAAAAATAAAAGTATTTTATGATCTTTAAGGTTTTGTTAGTTGGAAAGGAGGGAAAAAAGGAATGGAAAGTGAGGATATAGGAAAAGGGTGGTGAAAGTGAATGAAAAATTTGTAATTGATGTGATTGATATTATTAAAAAATAAATAAGATTTAATTGTATAATTTATTGATTTATCAAAATATTTATCTTAAAAAATTAAAAAATTAAGAATGAAAAAATGGATCGAGTTTAACGAATGATCCTCCAACTGGTTATCATTAAAATAGGATAAGTCAATTTTTTAAACTCATCATATTAATCTGACTTTCTTATCTTGTCAACCGAGTGAATCAACTTTTATGCGGAATGACAATTAAATCAATTTATATTTTTTTATGCGAACAGGTTAGCCCATATTACAAGTCCTATTAAGAATTCCTAGTATATTAACTCTTGGGTTTGTAGTAGGGTGTTGATTTTTTAGTTAAGTAATTTTGGTTGTTCTTGTATCTTATTATACATAATACATGTTTGTTCCCTATTTTAAAAAAGCACTAGTATTCTCATTATAAAAAAGTTGGATCTTAAATAAATCAATTTCCTCTTTAGCCTCCTAAAACTATAATCTCATCTTGTTACCGTAACAAAAGATGGATTTTTGGAGGTAATTTTTGGCATTACTATAACAAAACAAGGATTTTAGAAGGCGATTTATGACATTAAATTTTAAGTAAATGTATTTCCTATGTTTGTTCAATTCGGTGGAAAAATATATAAAAAAAATTATTAACGATTTTAGCCAATTCCATAAACGCAAAACTTATACTCATCGTTTTCATACCCCCATCAAAACTATAAACAATCATTACAGTTTCTAAATGTAAGGACCTAGAAAATTAACTTAGAGTAGAAGTAGTATAATTTAAATGTTTCCTGAATATCTTACTTATCGAAATGAAAAGAACATATAATAGAAAATTCATAGTAGTCAGACCTCAGACGTCGTCCAAGAGGTCTGAGGTCAGTATGTTAGAGGTCGGTCGGTGGGCCATAATGGGTTCCAGGAATCACATCTATCAAGGTATGATTTGAACCTTAGATGCGCCATGCATGCGGGATAACTGCGAAACTCTATGCTTTGGCATAGGAGAATTACCCTTAGTGTTACAGGCGTTGGCAAGTGAGAGGTGTGTACCAAACTTTCCTCGGGCAGGAGAAGCTACCGACGCCACCGAGCCATGTGGGGGTGATACCACAGACGTGGAGTAATGGGTCGATGAGCCCTCAACAGGGTGTGACGATGTGACATCGGTCACCAGAGTGAGGCGATGTGTCCTCGTCACACAAGGGCGATAAGAGATCGCCAACAGGATGAGAGACACATCGGTCATCGCCAGGATGGGAGACACATCGGTCATCAGCCAGAATGGGAGACACATCAGTCATCAGCCAGGATGAGAGACACATCGGTCATCAGCCAGGATGAGAGAGACATCGGTCATCAGCCAGGATGGGAGACACATCGGTGGATAGTCATCGCGCGATCAATCATCGGTGCATGGTCATCGGGGTCCCTTGCTACAGGTGTTAAGCTGGGACCCACGCTCCCAGCGAGAGCGTTATGCATGCGTGACACGTAGACTGTAAGGGTGTCCTAGAGCAGTTGGTGCCAGAGATTTGGTAGGGCAGGTGACCCAGAGTTTTGGTGCGCGCAGAGACACCACGTGGCCATCCTGTCAGAGGAAACTTGCACGCAAGAGTTTTCCATCAGAGTGGGTGGTGGCAGCGGCATTACTGGTCAAGGTGATTTAGTTTCAAAACTCACTTTCTGATAGAGTGTTCGAAGGCTGCTTTTGAGTAGAGATAGATAGAGTGAGTTTAGTTTTCACCCTTTTCCTTCCTCTCCGTCTCGCTACCATTCCGACATCCTCACACACCAGTTTGACGATCGGCGACTGCCCTTGGACTCCCGGGAAGTTACTTTGCAAGTTTTCCCGATCAGAACGCTTAAACAGAGTTAAGGCATCCTTGAGTTTTCGATGGGTTTGGAGCCCTTAGTGAGATCGGCTCAAGTCTAGGTAAGAGCTAGTTTTCTTTTCAATAAAACTTTAGGCTAGAAGATTCTGAAGTTGGGGGTGACGAGGTCACCAGTTTCAATTTTCTTGCACGATGCCCTGTTTTTGTGTAGATCGGTAATTGTTTGAGATTGAAATATGGAATTTTAAATATAGTAGATGCTGTGAAATGTATATGATCTTCAAAATTCTAAACTTTGGTATGATTTGATTTCGTGATTTGGTTTGCGTAGAAAGGGTTTAAAAATATGATATGATTGAATCGTTCATGGATGTGTTGTATGAGATATGGGATGATGTGAAAGTGTGATCAAGGCATAGTATTTTCAGGAAAGAAAATACCGTGTAAGATCGTATAGAATGTGCATTGACTAGGGATTTGTCTAGAAGGAGATATCCTAACTCTCCTGAGATAATGGAATCATATAGATGAAGTTATTCAGGTGGTGAGAGTCGAATGAGGTTCATATGAATGGGTAAGTGGTTTGAAAGATAACTAACTTGACCTGTTATATGAATTAACCCTGTCATACTAGGAGAGAGATGATATTGAGATTATTTATGCGCATAGCTGTGTGGATTCACAGTGATATAGTATGACAGGTGCAGATCTCTGAGTGTGAGTCAACGCACGAGTCTTCCGGAAGTAGAGTCAAGTGTCTATGTGTTATGAGTCAGTAGAAGTCTGACATGAGAAAGATGAATAAAGAGAATTGTTAATAGACACTTGATGGTGATGTGAAATGAATGAGAAATTGATGGATTTATATGGATGTTTAAAGTTATGCTTATGATATAAGTTTTTAAAAATATCTAGCTTACCCTTTGTTTTGTTTTGTGGTTGTTTTTCTTAAACCTGTGATGATCGTGTATTTTTACATGGGAGCAGATGATGTTGCAGGTAGTAGAGCTCCTCAGTGAGCAGTTGGAGAAAGGGATGGTTTAACTTGAATGCTGTATTTTTGTTTTTTGAAAACTTTTGATGTATGTATTAAAAACTCCCTGCGAGGAGGGATGTTTCTTTTGAGAGAGACAATTATAAGATAGTTGTATTTGTATATTAATTAAATATTACCGTTTTACTTATTTAAATGAAGGATTTTGTTAATTAAATATTTATCAGATAGTTGTTATATAAATGAGTAGAAATTAAGGATGTTACACTAACTCTATTAATGTCACGAGCAGTGCTTATCATTTGGATATTTCTTTTTATTTCACTAGCGACTTTATAGTGTCATTAATGTCATAATCAATATCCATTTATTTTTTACAATTACTTTGAATCCTTTTCAGTGAGATACAAAGTACTTGTTATTATGCATAGGGTAAGTAGTTACTTTAATACAATAAGTATTAATATTTTTTTTTAGTGTAAAAAAGAAAAAATACAGTATAAAATTTTTAATTTCATTAATTTTATTTAAATTTTATTAATTCTCGAGGTAATTAAACATGTGTTGGTGGTCTTTAGTAATTATTAAATGTATTTATTAAAAAGAAAATTAATGTTAATATGTAATTAGTTTTACAATTAATCCAACTGGTCACATGTATTATAAATCCCAGTTTTGACTGTATATTAAAAGAAAATTATTTCATATTAACATTAATTTTTTTTATAAACACATGATAATTACTATAGATATCAAACTTGTCGCTCGTGAATCATCTCAACTATTAAAGGAGTTTAAACAAAAGTAACACAATTAAAAATTTTATGCTATACATTTTTATTATATTAAAATTAAAATAGATGAATATTTATTATAGTGATCCAACTATTTATTCTCATATATATAATCATCATAATTCATCAACTAATTTTTAATACTCATGATACATTGATGAAATTGTTTTGAACCTTGTTCTTACAAGGTCAGATTTCCTCTAGCAAAATCTTTTTCTTCAGTCTCTTGGTTCGACTGGAGGTACCTGCAAAGATATTTCGACACTCAAGTTAAAGGTGAATATGTCTAGATCATAGGTGTTGTAGTTAGAGAATCATTATCTTTTACCTTTGGAGTCCTCACCTATTTATAGTTTTTCTATGGGCCTTTTCCTATCAGAAAGATTATCTCATGCAAAGACCTAATAATCCCTTAACCTTATTTAGAGAGTGGTTAGTTACTTTTCTTTTATGATTAGTCTTTATTATGGATTCTCTTATTGTACTGAGGAACCAAATCACTCATTGGTAGAACTGAAAACGTTGTTTAAACCGAATGACCGATCACTACAAGAAAATCATTAAATAAAAACTAATTTTAGAGATAAAAAATAATTAGTTACTATATTGACTAAATTACAAACTATTTTAGAGACTACAATTTTTTTTTTTGGTTTCTAAATTAGTTTCTATTATTGTTAAATAGTTTCTAAATTGGTACTTAATTAGCTACCAAAGTTTTTGCTACCAAATTTAGAATATAAATAATTGGTAGTTAAAATCTTTGTAGCTAATTAGATACCAATTTAGAAAATATTTAACAATAATAGAAATAAATTTAGAAATCAATTTTTTATAGTCTCTAAAATGGTCTCTAATTTAGTTAATATAACAATTAATTATTTTTTATCTCTAAAATTAATTTCTATTTAATAATTTTCTTGTAATAGATATACCAAATGTCATTCAGTATTTGACAATACAAACCTAACTAATAATTCTTAATCCTATATTAAATAAAACTCTACCGAGTTAATTCACGTAACCATTCTAAAGATATAATAAATAATTTACAAAGTTAATATATAAGTAAATGAATGTATAAACAAGTCATTCAATAAAAGTAAAAGTTCATAGTTTAGTAATATTCAACTTAAATATATTAAATTAAATACCAAGTTTCATAAAATAAATAGTTATTTTTGGTAATAAAATATATAGTTCTATTTTTTGTGAGAATCATTTTGAAAAATATTAGGAAAATTAGTTGATTGTGCATTTCCTTTACACGCCTAAAATATATTTTGAAATATTTATATTAATTCAAAGTTTGAAATGTTAGAGGTCAAACATAAAATATTATCAAAAACTTCTTCACCTTCACGATTCTAATGTAAAAAAAGTCATCATTTTCAATATTTTATTTTTTCTTTGATTTATTTTCAGTCTAATCCCTACCATTTTTTTAAAATTAACAAATTTTAAAGAGTTGGATAGTAACAAAATCTCAAACACCAAAGCTACTTTTGTTGCCAATACCTACCCACATGTACAGGTGAAATAAAGAATTTGGTAACTATTGAACTTTTTGTTTTTGTAGTATTGATTTATACCTTTTTTTTTCATCAGTAGTTGCTTACTACACATTTTGTTTTCGTTATTCTTAGTTCAAGTTATTATCTTTAGATTTGTTTTACTAATTTATTTTGTAATTTATATTATTTAATTAAAAAAATAGTAAAGTTGAATTAGTTAGTTGATAAAATAGGCTAAGCAACCTACAAAGAGCTAAATTTTTAAAGTTAAAACTTATCTCATAAAAAAAAATCATTAAATGAAAATTAAATTTAAAGACAAAAAATAATTAGTCACTTAAATTAGATAATAATTTAGATACTAAAAAGTTATTTGTATTTATTAATAAAAATTTACAAAATAATTTCTAAATTAATATCTAAATTAATTATCCAAATTTTAGCTATTAATATTTTAGATTTTAAATTAATTTTTAAAAAATTAATAAAAACCAATGAACAAAAGGAAACAAAGATGAACAAAAGAGTAAACTGAAAGCAAATGATATGAGAATGAATATCTCTTCTTTCTTGTTATTCAAATCAATGCAAATGGTCTAAATATATACAAGTAGTATACTCATTATAGGTTTAACTAAAGAGGGAAAGAATTAATAATTAAATACTAGAATCATAATACACAAAGACAAAATAAAGGTTATTCATCTCTATAAAGAGAAATAATTGATAATTAGAAAAGACACCCAATTATTCTCCTCTATAAAGAGAAACAACTGATAATTAGAAAAGACACCCAATTAATATTAGGATCCTTCTATAACTCTGGTATCCGTATCCTTTAATACCCGCCGCAAGCTGGAACAAATATTCTTAAAAGATTGAGGATTTAAAGCTTTGGTATAAATATAAGGCAGTTGCTCTGTGGTGGAAATGGGAAGCAAATGGATGAGATCCTTCTTTAATTTTTCCCGGACCACGTGACAATCTATTTCTATATATTTTGTATGCTCGTGAAACACTGGATTTGCTGCAATGTATCTTGCTGAGTCATTGTCACAGTATAAAAGAGATGGTTGCTCAAAAGGAACTTTGAAATCTTGAAGAAGATAAGTTAGCCATTGAATTTCACCTGTAACAGTGGCCATTGCCCTGTCAGCTTCACAAGAACTTTTTGATATTGTTCCTTGCTTCTTTAATTTCCAAGATATGAGAGAATTCCCAAGATACACACTAAAACCAGTCATTGATTGTCTTGAATCAGTACAGGTGCCCCAATCACTATCACAAAAGGCTTTGAGATGAACAGAAGTAGTGGAAAAAAAAATAGACCAAGACTTGGAGCCCCTTTGATATATCTGAGAATTCTAATCGCTGCATTATAGTGAGCAATTGTAGGCTTAGCAAGAAACTGAGAAAGTTGTTGCACAGAAAATGTTATGTCAGGTCGGTTATTAGTGAGATACATAAGACTTCCAATCAATCTTCTGTAAGCTTGAATATCTGTGAAAGGAACACTTCCAGTAGAAGACAATTTCTCATGATTATCAATAGGAGTGGGTGCAGGTTTGCAAGCTAAAAGACCTGCATCTGTTAATAATTCCAATGCATATTTCCTTTGATTTACCATTATTCCTGTCTTACTTCTTGCTACTTCTAGACCAAGAAAATATCTTAAATTTTCAAGATCTTTAATCTTGAATGTCTGATTCAAGGCTTATTTGATTCGAGCAATCTCTTCGTTATCATTTCCTGCCAATATTATATCATCCACATATACCAATAATGTTGTAAAAGATCCTTCAGAAGAATTAATGAACAAGGAATGATCATTCATAGATTGAGTATATCCCATAGAAAGCAAAAATGATGATAGTTTGGCAAACCATTCTCTGCTAGCTTGCTTAAGGCCATATAAAGCCTTTTATAGTTTACAAACTTTTCCCGGTGGAATAGAAGTCAATCCAGGAGGAGCAACCATGTATACATCTTCTCTCAAATCGCCATGTAAGAAGGCATTGTTTATGTCTAATTGTTTCAATTCCCAATTATAAATAGAAGCTAAAGAAAGAAGCAACCTTATGGTGGTCATCTTTGCTATTGGAGAGAAAGTATCAAGGTAGTCAATGCCTTCTGTTTGTGTATATCCCTTTGCCACTAACCTTGCTTTATACCTTTCAATTGTCCCATCAGCCTTATATTTTATTTTGAATACCCATTTGCAACCTATGGCAGCTTTGTCCTTAGGCAAAAGAGCAGTCTCCCAAGTTTGATTTGACTCTAAAGCAGATATCTCACATTGTATAGCTTTTCTCCAACATTCATGTTTCACAGCTTCAGAATAAGTGTTTGGCTCAACATGTGAAGAAAGGGACATAACAAAAGATTTGTAAGAAGGTGATAAATTGGTATAAGACAAAACAGAATTCAAAGGATATTTAACTCTTGAAGATGTATTGGAAACATTAATATTACAATGATAATCCTTTAAATACTCAGGTGGTCTTTTTATTCTTGTGCTCATTTGGACAGATGGATCTGATTCAGAACTTTGTTCTATGTCATGATCTTCATTGAGGTTTTGGTCTATATGGGAACAATCTTCTTCTGAAACCTCAATGTATGACTCACAATTATTATCACTGCTATTTTCAACATTATCACAAGGTGTATTATCACAAGGTGCAAGAATGGCTTGTGATGGTTGACTTAAGACAGGTTGATCTTCAGCAAATAAAATTTGATCATTAATATCAGGACTGTTAGTTTCATTGCTAGTATCTTGAACCCTTTGGTATGGAAAAACATGTTCAGAAAAGACAACATCCCTAGACACAAAAATTTCTATTGATTGAATATTTAACAAAATATATCCTTTTGTCTCCCTTGGAAAACCAATAAAAACACATTTTGATGCTCTTGGATCAAATTTTCTTCTATTCGTTGACAAAGTGCTAGCATAACATAAAGAACCAAACACCTTTAATCCATTAAAATATGCATCAGTTTTGAAAAGCATTTCATGAGGAGAAGAATAGTTTAAAACAGGTGTGGGAAGCATGTTTATAATATGCGCAGCATGTATCACAGAATATGACCAATAAATTTTGGGTAAATGAGATTGTATCATAAGAGCTCTTGCTACATCTAATAAATGACCATGTTTCCTTTCAACTATGCTATTTTGCTGTGGAGTATTGACACATGATGTTTGATGTATTATTCCTTTGACAAAAAAATTAGTCATGAAAAATTCAGTTCCATTATCACTTCTTATTATTTTTATTGCTGTCTCAAACTGTGTTTGAACGAAAATAACAAAATTTTCCAAAACCTTAACAACTTCAGATTTTTGTTTCAAAAGAAAAATCCATGTGTACCTCGAATAGTCATCAACTATGGTCAAGAAATATTTATGACCATGAATTGATGGTATTGAGTATGGTCCCCAAATATCTACATGAATCAAATCAAAACATTTTTTTGATTTAGATATACTAATAGGAAATGAAAGTCTTTTTTGCTTTGCAAAATGACAAACATCACAAACAAAAGATTTGTTATATTTAACAAAAGGAAATTTGTAAGGACATAGAAAATTTTATTGGAATGAAAGTGATATATTTTAAGTGAATTCTAAGTATGTTTTTATTTAAAATATAAAGGAAGGAAAGTGTAGCTTAGAAGTCTACGAGATCGCCATTGTTGAAGACGGAGGCGATCTCCGACTTCTCTGGTACATAATCGCCTGTCGCCTATGGTGCACATGATCGCCAATCGCCTATGGTGTACATGATCGCCGAAAGTGCACTTAGTATGTGGTCAAGATACTGGATCAACCATAGTGGGTTCCAAAAACCACGCGTATCAAGGTGTGGGTTAAGCCTTAGATACGCTGTGCATGCGAAGCTCTATGCTTGAGCATAAGAAATCGTCCTTAGTGTTGCATGCATGGGCGCACGAGGAGTAGTGCTGATCTATTCTTGGAAATGTGAAGCTACCGACGTCACCAATCCATGTGGAGGTGATACCTTGGACGTAACATAGTGGGATGAAGAACCTTCAGCAAGGCGTGGCAATGTGTCATAAGTCATCGCCAGGATGAGAGACATGCGGGCATCGCCAGGGCGAGAGACACGCGGGCATCGCCAGGGCGAGAGACATGCGGGCATCGCCAGGGCGAGAGACACGCGGGGATCGCCAGGGCGAGAGACAGACGGTCATCGCCAGGATGAGGGACACATCGGTCGTCTTCCAAGGAGAGACATCGGTCGTCTTCCAGGGAGAGACATCGGTCGTCCGCCAGGAGGAGACATCGGTGGATAGTCATCGCGCGAGCAGTCATCGGTGGAAGGTTATCGCGCGATGTCGTGTTTCACACAGATAAGGTGGGACCCAGGCTCCCAGCATGAGACGTCTTGCATGCGCGACACGTAGACAGAAAGGGTGTTTCAGAATAGTTAGCGTCAGGGAGTTGGTATGCGCAGAAACCCACGTAGTCATACTGTTCAAGGAAGTGTGCACGCAAGCTTTCCTGCAGAGTGGGCGGGGGGCAGCGGCATTTCTGGGCAAGTTGGCTTAGATTCAAAACTCACTCCTGAGAGGCAGTGGACGTTGCTGTGGTTCGAGAGTGATTGAGTGAGTTAGCTTTGGTTCCCTGTTTCTTTCCTCTCCTTCTCCCTGCGTTCAGACGTCCTAGCGAACCAGTTGAAGATCGGCGACTACCCTGGATTCCTGACGTTGTGCTCTGCAAGTTTTCTGCTCAAAGCCCTAAAACAGAGTTAAGGCATCTTTAAGCTTCGGTGGGTTTTGGAGCTCTTGGTGATTTTGCGCAAGTCCAGGTAAGGGGAAGCTAGCATTTTCGTTTATAAAAACTTTAGGCGAGTAGGTTCTGAAGTGAGGGCGACGTGGTCGCCGGTTTCATATTCTTTTTCACGATGCTCTATTTTTATGTGTGGGGCGACGTGATCGCCGGTTTTAATTGTTGATTTTGAACTCCCCTGTTTTAGTGTCGTTTGAAACTGTTTGAGATTGAAATGTGAAATGCGTGTGATATTCGAAAATCTGAACCTTGGAATGATTGTTGCTGTGATTGGAATCGTTCATTTAAGTGTTATATGATGTGTTGAATGTTGTGAATGTGGGATCAAGACATAGTATTTTCAGGAAAGGAAATACCGTGTTGAGATTGGTTATGAGGTGTATTGATCAGTGAGTATCCTGTGAATGAGACGATCCTGACTCTGCTGATATGATGGAATCACATAGATGAAGTCATTCAGTTGGTGAGAGTCGAAGGAGGTCCATATGTATGGGGAAGTCGGTTGAAAGATAACTGACTTGACCTGTTATATGGATTAACCCTGTCATACTGTGAGAGTGAGGATATTGAGATTGAGATCGAGATTATGTTTATGTGCATGGCTGTGGGAACTTTACAGCAATGAAGTATGACAGGTGCAGGTCTCTGGATGCTAAGTTCAACGCACGAGTCTTCCGGAAGTAGAGTCATGTGTCTATGTGTTATGAGTCAGTGGAAAGTCTGACATGTGAACCATGAGTATTGAATGTATTGAATGGACACTTGACGAGTTTGTGGAATATGGGGATATTGATGGCTGAAATTGTTATAGATCATGAATGGTGTGAAGATTGATGCTTTCTTTTGATATAAAGTTTCGTATTTAAAGTTTTAAAAATATCTAGCTTACCCTTTTGTTTTGTATCGTGGTTGTTTTTCTTAAACCTGTGATGATCGTGTATATTTGCACGGGAGCAGATGAGGTTGCAGGTAGTAGAGCTCCTCAGTGACCATTTTCTGGAGGAGGTTGCAGGTAGTAAATGCTGTTGTTTTTTTATTTTGAAAACTCCTGTATGGAGATGTATTAAAACTTCCTCAAAAAGGGATATTATTTTGAGGCACATTTGTATTAATGGATGAATTATGTTATGTATATATCTATGTTAAATGTTGATATTATTGTTTCACCTTTATTTTATTATATAAAAATGAACAATATTTTGAGGGGCATTACAAAATTTATTCTTGATAACACCAATACATGTATTTGAAATATGACCTAATCAAAAATGTCAAAGGGTTTCTAGATCACTAGCACTAATTTTAATATTATTGATGGTGTGTGTAGATTTGATGGGTGTGATTTGAAGTTTTTGGTAAGAAGGGATCCTGAGTATATAAAGTCTATCTTGTATCTTAGCAGATCCAATCATTTCATTAGATATCTTGTCCTGAATGTGACAGCCATTAGAGTCAAAGGTAATAACACAAGATAGTTTATCAATCAATTTTGCTACTGAAAGAAGATTAAAATTGAAGCAAGGAATGTACAAAACATTGCTTATGACATGATTTTGATTGAGAAAAATACTTCCAGAATAATTGGCAACGACTTGATTTCCATTTGGTAATTTGACATAAATAGGATTAATTTGATGAACAAATGTGATCAGTAGCACCACTATCAATAATCCAAGAATTGAAGGAAGAAATAAAATTATTACTTGTTTGATTTGACGAATTGGAGGGAATAACAAAGACTTGATTAGAAGCATTGTCAATGGATTTGACCTGTTGTAAAAGAGCTAACAATGTTTGAAACTGCTTAGGAGTAAAACCACTTTGTTGAGACTCCACTTCTGACTTTGAACCTTGATAATTCTGCTCATTATTACTAAACTTTGTATTCTGAAAAACTACATGACTCTGATCATGATTGTGATTTTGAAGCTTGAAATGGGGCGGAAAGCCATGCTTTTTATAGCATGTATCGATGGTATGCCTTGTCTTTCCATAATAACTACAAATTTTGGAAGTATATCTTCTTCCATATCCACCACCCATGCCATAGGTCATAACATTGTTTTTATAACCTCCTTTATTAGTAGCAATCATTGCCTTGGATTGATCACCAAAAACTTGTCTCTCTTGTTGTGTAATGAGAGAGTAAACTCTATTCAAGGATGAATTATCTGATGAACTAACATGGTAAGGTGAACAAAGATCTCGTGAGGGATCAACAACTTCACCCATAGATAAATGTAGCAACCAGAGCTCTAATCAGAGCTCTGATACCATATTACAAAATAGAACAAAGATGAACAAAAGGGAACAAAAATGAACAAAAGAGTAAACTGAAGGCAAATGATATGAGAATGAATATCTCTTCTTTCTTGTTATTTAAATCAAAGCAAATGGTCTGAATATATACAAGTAGTACACTCATTATAGGTTTAACTAAAGAGGGAAAGAATTAATAATTAAATACTAGAATCATAATACATAAAGACAAAATAAAGATTATTTATCTCTATAAAGAGAAATAACTGATAATTAGAAAAGACACCCAATTATTCTCCTCTATAAAGAAAAATAACTGATAATTAGAAAAGACACTCAATTAATATTAGGATCCTTCTATAACTCTGGTATTCGTATCCTTTAATAATTTAAAATAGAAAATAATAAATAATTAAAATTTTAATAGTTAATAGATGAATATCAATTTAAAAATTATTTTATAAATTTTATATTAATAAAAGAAAATAATTTAAATGTACAGATAATTTTTTTAATTTATAAAATAATCTTTAATTTAATAAAATAATAATTAATTATTTTAATTTTTATTTAATAATTTTCTTATAACCTCACAATCCAATCCTGAGTTTTTCCTTTTATTATTTATACCACTTTCTGAGAGAATAAATTATTACCGAGCCACTACATAAAAGCTTAAAGCTGTATCAATTCCTTTCACCCCTTCACGATGAGGTTTAGAAAGCTGTTTTGACGTAACATTCAAAATAGTTATCATTTGCTGTTTGTAGAACTGAATCGGTGCCAAATGAAAATCTGAAAAAAGAAAAAATTTAGAAGAAGAAAAAGGATAATGAAATTGTTTGGAGTTTTATTTGGATTAAAAAATATATATATATTAAAGTGGAAAATTGATAATAGACGTGTTTATTGTTTCATTTAATAATATTATGTTAATTATTTATTTTATTATAATAAATAAAAATACAAATATTAATAAAAAAAATTAACAACATAGTTGATTATGTTGAATTAATTATACTGAAAAAGTTTTAAAAAATTCTCATTTTTCATTTTTTATATTTTAATTTTTGGAAAAGCACTTCCTATATTTTTGTGGTTGAAAAAAAGAGAGTCATCAATATAAATATGTTTTTAAAAGTTTAAATTTCTGTATTAACAGTCATGGGATTAAATGAAGGCAAAAACTGTCGCATCAATCTAAAGTTTGTTTTAAAAAACAGGTTTTGCATGTAATGATGCGACGAATATATATATATATATATATATATATATATATATATATATATATATATATATAATCTCTTGTTCGTATATTTCCCATGTTAGAAGTTAGCAAATGATGATGTTTCTTATCTTGGAATCAAAGCATTTCAAGTGCTGCTTTACGAGGTTTGAGATTCGGTTAAAGTCAAGCTTCGCTACAAAGTCATATCCACCATCCCTATTTAGCGCATAATTAATAATTAATGGAATCAATGCATCCATAGTTTCTTTTGGGGTAAAATTATAAAAATTGGGCAATTTTGTTTCAAAATTATGAAAATGAAAAAAAATGTTGCTGTTAAAATATTATCACTCATTTAACAACTATATAACAATAAAGTATTAAATTAAGTTAATTAATTAAAATATAAATTAAATTATTAAATAAAATAATAATAAAAACAGTTGTTAAAATGAGAGTACAAAGTTTGAAGAGTCGCAAATTATCATCTCCACATCCATTTGTATGCAAAAATTCATCTTCCTCAAGCCAAAATAAATTTTAAAATTATCAATTTATCAAAATGTTTCACAAACATATTTTAAGTCTACAATAAATACTACAAAAGTAACAATCATTAGTAAAGAGTTTGAATCACCATCCGAGTAGATATTATATACTCAAAATCCATAATTTTTAACCTAAATTAGGGTGGACAATATCACACTGGATGAAAGAGGAGATAGTAACAAAGAGTCAACATATTAAATGTTAATGTATAAACGAATTTTTATGATAAAAATTTATTAGTCTAAATGTCATGTCCAAAACATCATGTTATAATAATAGCAAATCATAACATTGAGAGAATTTGAGTAGTTGGGTAAATTAGAAGTGAAAAGAAATAGTACTTGAAATTCATTAGTAAATTCTTTGCAAGTTTAAAAATAAAACAAAATTGGACATAACTTAGTTTGGGGTGAACCAATATACACTAAGTATTCACAACTTCTTCTATTACTTGAGTTGTCTAACTATCCTTATTGAAGGCTTTTACTAAAAGCTTGTGAATTTGTTTTTAAAACGATATAAACACCTTCATCAACTTTTAATAGGACAAATTTACAAAAGTTTTTCAAAGCTTTTTTAAGCTTTATTAAATCTCCTCTGTTTAGAGCTAACCTTTTTTTTTCATTAAATAGTCATTGAAAGAAATTATTCTTCTAACATTAAAAAAAAAAAAAAAGTAATTTAGTAATAGATTTTAGTGACTAAAGTAAATTGGTCGCAAACTATAACTGGAATAGCTCACACTAATTACATCTCTGAACACTATATTGTGTAAGTTTTACATTAGTTTAGCTCACGCTAATTGCATTTCTTGAATTAGTCAATACTAAACCATTAGCTTCCAACTCTTTAGTATCCACTTGCTTTGAGATGTTAAACCGACCTTAAATAAGATTTAGCATTTTTTTTTTTTGTCAATTTTTGACTCACACAAAATACATAATTTTATGTAGTCGCAAAATGCATAATTTCATGTAGTGCTATGAGATCCAATTTAAATTTTTAATGAGTTTGCTATTAGAAAGAAAAAATGTGATGAATATGTAAAAAAATGAAATTGGTGGGACATGTAGGACCTATTTAAAATAAGTAAGAAAAACTTGTGGGACGTTTATCATTGGAGATTTTGTAAGTATACAATATAATTCAGGATAGACCTACATAGGTGCTAGCCCTGACCTTGTATTCATTTTCCTTTCGTTGCGTGGAGCATGCAAAACCATAGAAATAAAAGAATGTAGCACTGGGATGGTCAAAACCCAAAACTCAACTTCCATAGTGCTAGCTCCTGGTTAACAATTTGTTTGACTCATACAAGAGAATCCATTGCCTTTCGTCCTTTAAAAGCTTAATATTATAAATGTATGCTTATGCAATGATCCACTAATTAACATGAAAGGAGCATAGTGAGATCTAGCTAGCATTTAATAAGGTTTCACATTCTATACACTTCAAAAGAAATACACACATTAATTGTTTTGATAAAGGTTTCCCTTGGTTGGCCAATTTAGAACAATTGCAAAGGTGTACAAGGTGGATTATAAGCGCATTGGATGGTTAGGTCAATGAGGTAGCTTTTCATGTGTGCAAGGCGCATATATTCTTGTCCCCTCCTTTATTTCCCTTCTCATATTCCTCTCTCTCGACCTTCTTCACACCCTTGCCTTTTGATTTCCAATTTTTGTAACGTGAAATGCATAATATATAGAACAATTAGCTATGAAGGACCATGAATGTGATGCACCATAATCAGCAAGTGCTAGGCCCCGTTTACTTGCCTTCCCTAGTTCAACATTTATACACATACTCTCCTTTATTGGAGTGAGATTTTTCTATATACTGCATTTTGTTTGTCTCAAAACTAAGATTGGTACTGTATAATTGTTCTTCTACGTCATCCTTGTCTGATAACTAATGCTAGCTAGAAGTTTTGCAACGTTAAAGGGGACCACATAACCGATCAAACTAATCTATGTTGTTCATGTTGGACGTGGAAAATTATTTTTAAACAAATGTTTTCCATTTTTTCCCATCATATATCACTGCAAACTGATGCGTGACCTCACACCTGGTTAGGTACTTAAATGCTTTATTTATTTTGGCACTGAATTGTTGCTGCATACACTACGGTAGCTAGTTAATTTGGTATACTGGTTACAATAGCATGCCAAAAGCACGTTATCACGTGCTAAGTGCTAATATATATCTCAAAGCTAGCCTTCTACAATAGTTATTCATATATTTTTTTCAAAAAATACAAGTAAACATTTCAAGAAATAAAATAAAAGAATACAACATAGAACAACTAATGAGAGACCTAATTAAAACTAATGAAAACAAAATTACAGAAAAGGTTGATTGAGTTATCCATACCAGAATTATCTTCTGTCTAGCTACTTGTGGTAGAATGTGAGTGTTTTTTAGTTTTACTAACACTATGCATGAAAGATATTTTGTACATAATGCGCAAATTAATCATCAAAAGCAATATTTTACAAAATGGGAAGAGTTAAGAGGAATTATATGATATCATTGTTGTATTTTAACTTAGCATTTGGACTTTTTTCTTGTAATATGTTGGGTGAAAAGTTTGGCTCACTGCCACTCGTTATTAATTAGCTAATTACAAGGTGGCATAAGTTATTGCTTGGTGTAAGGGCCACTTCCACAGAACTTGTTCTTTTTAATTTTTGTGTGTGAGTCCATGTGTATTTGGGTGCAAAGTGGACAACTTTCTTCTACCGTGATACCACATATGTACGCTACAGCGTCTGAGGAAGCAATCCTGCATTATTATTCACTACTTATATAGATCGAGACTCAAGAAAAGAATTCCAGTGAATTTGCATGTGAAAGTTTTATGGATCCACAGATTCATAGATACTCTCGTCTAGCTTGTATAAAGAGGAAAGAAAACGTGACGGGTTTAGATTTTTTTGAACCAAACTTTGCATTAACTTTCCACGTTCTATGTGTGCATGATAATCCTGAAGGTCCTCAGTGATAGCCAACAAATTTGCAGCTGACCATTGTGCCTACCTATGTGGAACTCTTTTCTTCACTTGTTAAAAAAGCTAACATGGATGACTGAAGTTTAACTAGAGATTAAGCAAAGCAAACACTATCATGTTCTAAGTATAAAGTATGCGCTAGTTTTACTTATAATTAATTTACATCTATATAATATTTGAATTTGAGATCTTATTTAACAGGTTTAAATCTAGTTTTAATCGCATCAACTGGTGCTGATGACCATCTGTTTTTGCAAAATAGTTGATCGAATCTCCGATGTTGTAAGCAAATTATATAAACATTTGCCTTAGAGTCTTGACAATTGTGAGAGATTTGGCCAATATAAAGGCATCAGACAAGGAGGAAAAGTGACCAAATGATGCTGTTTTTTTGGCTGACCACAAATATAATAGCCATATTAAGTTTGAAGAGTGTGTTGTAAACTTCATGATGGAGTGAAAAGTCAAGAAAAGCACAGACCTCTTAGCTTAGAAGACTTCAAAGTGAGGATTATTCAAACATTAATTGCTTTAGTATCCATTCCTTCGGTCACTCTCGCTTGGTCGGTTGATTTATTAGCTTACGCTATTAGATTAAGAGCTCTATGCCTCTCAAAATATCAGTGGTTAACTTACAACGCACATCCCATAATTCCTTCACTAAAAATGTCAATCATTCTTTACCATCAGTGTCCACATTACCAAATATAAAACCAAAAGTTATAATTGTCATCATATTGTGTTTTGCATGAAAAGAAGTACAAATTCTGCTACTAATAGAGCATAACACAGTTACAGTTGGTAAATAACTGAGCCTTAAGAGAGGAAACTTATTTTGATGAACTAGATCTATGCATCTAAAAGAGTTAATTTATGACTATTGGTTGAAGATATTCTTGGTACACAATAAATAGTAATAATAATTTAAGTGTTGAAGAGCCAAAGATGGATTATAGGTGCTGCCTTGGGATGCTACTCCCAGTGTGATTGTATTATATTTAGTAATAGCCGTTTACATTCTCTTTTATGTAAATATTTTCTCCTCTGTGTATGTATAGACATAGATGGTAATGGCATTGCCACACCATCTATGGCCACAATAATCAGAAGGTAAAAAAGGGAAGTTCAGTTGACATACAGAGAGAATACTCTGACAGTGTGTCTTCTTCCTCACTGGGCTTCTATTTTCTGAGGCAGCAAATTGGTTTAACTAGTTCATGAAGACAAGCCATTCTTAGCTCATCCATGCAATATCCTTCGCCAAACTAATGCTCATTTCCACCTATATTATATATATACCTTATTTCTTTCTATATCAATTAACTTCAGACTTCTTCTACTTTAGGGACTAGTTCTTTGACTTTCTTGGTCCAATCGGATATGAAATATAGAACTATACCTGTCAATTTTCACTTAAAAGATTAAATTTTATGTTAGTTGGTTAATGAAATTGTCTCAGCCAAATACTTTAGAATATTATGATCATTTCACTTTGTCTATGAAGTTCAATTCCTGCACAAGACATGTATATGTATGTACACAGTCATGTTCAATATAAAATAATTGTATTTAGCTAACAACTTCAGCTTTAAAAATAATTGGTAAATGAAATGGTTTATATTCATTTGACCTTTTCCTGCAATTATGTATTACTTTATTCCTGTTATTTGATTTTCAACCAAAATTCTAAAATTTGAGAAAAAATATGTTTAACACTTAGAAGAATGAATCTGAGACATGTAAATATTTTATTGAAAACAAATCTTTTACTTTCACTCTGATCCGATCATAATTTAACAAATAACTATTCATTGTTTAATTGGACCTCTTTCTAAAGCTGAATTACACTTCTTCAAAAATATTTAAGTGAAATAAGTAAACCTCTGATAGACATTAGAACAAAAAAGGATAATTTATCTACAATGGTTATTTAATAATTACAGTAAAAAAAATACAATAATAAATTAATAATATTTTACATGTTTTCTGCATTATAGTGATAGAGTAATCCATGTAACCACCCATGTAACCACCAGTATCGGCTTGTTTTATAATTGATATTACTGATGAGTTACCATATACTGAATATAAAGGTGTTAAAACTATGTTTTCCCAAACTATAAGGAATCTCTATGGTGAAAATTTTTTAAAAGGTTTGGAAATTAGAAGTTTGGGGAAGCGACTTTGAAGATAAAATTTGGTGGATGTTAGGGGATGTGAAGGAAATAAGGTTATGGGAAGATAAGTGGGCGGATAATGCCCCTTTGATGTATAAGTATCAAAGACTATACTCTGTTGCAATAGATCAATGTTGTCTTTTGACACATGTAATTAGGTGGATTAATAGTAGGTGGGAGTGGAAATTGGGGTGGGAGGAGAAACCTGTTTGTGTGGGAAGAGGATCAGGTTGCTTAGTTGATGGGTCTTTTGGATAATAAGAAATTAGTTGCGGAGGAGGAGAGTGTTGTTGATAATTGGCTTTGGAGGGATGATGAAAAAATGGAATTTTCTGTGAAATCTGCTTATAATTTTTTAAAGAAAGAGGTTCAAGGTGGTGATAGGGTCCTTTTTTAGAGGTTTTGGAAGGTCAAGTCCCTTCCATTTGCATAAGTTATTACTTGGAGGGTGTTGTAAAACAGTATAGCAACAAAGGATAATTTGTTGAGGCGAGGTATTATCTTGGTAACTAGTTTATGTGGGTTGTGCAGTGAGAAGGAGGAGAATGTTAGTCATCTTTTTTTTTAGTGTAAGTTTGCTTGGAGAAATTGGGGATTGTGTTTGTCTTGGTTGAGTTGTCTGTTGGTGAATCACTTTGATGCTAAGGTACATTTTATAATGTTTTGCTTTGCTAATGTGAATGGTCCGCTATCCAGAGTTTGGAGAGGTGTGTGGATTGCTTTGGTAGGTGAAATATGGAAACATAGGAACAAGAGGGTTTTTAAGAATGGAAGAGCTTATTATTTAGAGGTTTTTGTGGTGGTACAAAGAAAAATCTGGGCTTGGATTACATATAAAGAAAAATATGCTAAGTTCTCTTATTCTGAATGGTGTCTGGAACCATTGGAATGTATGAAATATGTTAAGAAGTAATGCTTCATATTAGAGAATTTGTATAGCTAACCTGTTGCTTTAGGGAAACAGTGTGTTTTGCAGGTTTGAGGAGACGTTCTTATGTTAACTAAAGTGGACTTTTGAAGGAGTAACAACTTTTTTGTTGGTGGGAGCGCAAGAGGATAGAATTAATTTATAAAGGGTTTTTTCTTGCTTTTAATTGTTTGGCTCGATTGGAACTATTGTTATGTTTAGTTAAAATTGGAGTTGGTAGATCATCATGATCCTTTTTCACACTTCCAGCATTTCAATACTGTCTGGGAAAGTGTCTGAATTGCACTTTTTGGTGAGATTTAGAGACATAGAAATAAACACTCTTTTAAAGGTGATGTGATTGATCGTCCTTGGTTCAATTAAAGGTATGGTCTTGGGTTACTTGTAATTTTTCCTCTACATTCTTTTCTTATTCTAATTGGTGTTTATATGTATTTGATCAAGAAACTTTGTAACTCTAAGCCTTTTATTTTTTAGAAGGTTGGGATGGGGTATTATGGTATCTTTATTTCGGTCTGTTGACTTATTTTTTAGTTGCTCAAGTAGGATATTTGTGTAACTTTGGAGAGGAGAGATGTTATACGTTTCTGTTCAATATTGTATAAGGGTTAGACTACTTTGAAATTGTTCATATTTTTTTATTTTTTCTTGATGATAAAAATAAATAAAGGTGTTAAAACATTTTGCAAAAGCTCCCAATCTCACCTTTTTCTTCTTATGAACCAACCCTTCTTCTCATTGAACCTAGAACTAAATATATCAATTTAGTTCATCATTCATAGACTAACCCTCCCTCCACTTCTAAATTTTTTTTTTCTTCTAAAACATAAGTGAATTAGAGTTAAGAATAAAGTGAGTTTGACTCACTACAACTCAAAGTTCACAAAAATAGAAAAAATACAATTCACTTACATCAGTCAAATCCACACTGTACAAACTATTAAACATGGTCATATGATTTGTCATGCTATCCTTCTAGATTTTAACTTTTTTGACGAGGAAAAATATGCGTTATTAATATGGAAAAATGAACAAATTAAATCAATTCTTTAGTTATTAAATCATCGCCTTTTATTTCTAATATTATGGGACATTCGTTATGTATCCTAAAACAAACATTTAGGAACTCAAATTAATGATAACAAAAATAAATAGAAGGATAAAAATCAAAATACATTTATTTTATAATTTTACGAAGAATAAAAACATATTCAAACTTTTTAAAAGAAGTTAAAAACTTCAGTTTAGTCTCATTATTTAGAATAAGATTATTTTTTTTCATTACCCACTCTTTTAAATTATTTTTGGGAGTAAAATAAACCATTCTAGTTCCTGAAAAAAAATAACTATAAATGTTATGCATTCATAATATTTTATTAAATTTAGCCACTCTTGCAAATTATAAATATATCAAAATACAATACTTGTGCATAAGCTATTGAATTTTTGAAGTTTAGTTTTGTTCAATTTAGAGATAGAAATCCTTCACTCCCATAATGAAAATTTATGAGTTAAAGAAGGTTTTTGTTCATTAATTTGTTTTGGTAATATTATCGGGTAGTTTGTGGAATGCATATTATTAATATTTATTTTATAAAATTAAATTTTATAATAAATAATTAATATAAAATACATCACTGAATAAGTGAATTACGTATTATTGATTATGAGTAATTAATGATTTAGTGTATGGTTGTGGATAATTTATTTTTTTTCTTTGTTTTAAATAGAAAAATATAATATTTTTTCTTTTTTATGATTTTGAGACTTGTAATAAAATTACGTTGAAGCCTAATATTAATGTTAACAATATATTGTAAGAAGTAAGGATGAAAAATAAATTTGTCTTTAACTCGAATCATATGAACTTGTTCCAATTTTAAAAGAGAATCTTTCAATTAATCAAGCACAAGTTTAAACATGAATAATACTTAATTTTTAAATTGATTATGAAAATGCAGATGGATATATACAAATTATCGTCCTAATTCTCATATTCACATTCTTTTTAAAATTATTAAAGTACTAGGTAACCTAAAAAATTATCTATAATATTTTTTACGAATCCTTTACATTGTATTATTTGAAGAATTTTCTTTTTACTACATAATTTTTAACTCTCTTCCTCAATTAATTGACTCATTCTATATCATTAAATTCACTCAGTTACTTTGCTTCTCATTACAACCTTAATTACATATTTTTTGTTTTCTTTAAATGTAATATTTTTCATAAAATATAAACTTCAATTTTATCGAGTTAAATAATTTCTAAGACTCACATTTGATTATTTCTATTTCTTTTTAATATTTTATTTTAGTTTTGAGTGTGTAAACTCTTAATTTATTAGGTAATTTGAAAAACTTATCTTCTCTTTTCTCTTTGGTTTTTAATTTTGTTTCATTTGAATAACTCTTCTTTTGTTACTAAATTTTTCATTTTCTCTTTCAATGTTCAACTCATTCAACATCCATTAAGTTTACTCAAATCCTTGAAGTATTCTATCTCTCAAAAAATTTTCAAAATAATAGGTGTTATAGTTGTCATGAAATTTCAATTATGTATAATTGTTACTTAATATATCACTACAAGAAAACCATTAAATAGAAACTAATTTTAGAGACCAAAATAATTAGTTACTATTTGACTAAATTAAAAACTATTTTATAAACTAAAAAAATTATTGTTATCTAAAGTAGTTTCTATTATTGATAAAAATTTATAAAATAATTTATAAATTGATATTTAACCATTAGTAACCAATGTTTTAACTATTAACTACTTTATATTTTAAATTAATCTCTATTAGTGTTTTAGAAACTAATTTAGAATCTAAAATATTAGTAGCTAAAACCTTGATAGCTAATTTAAATATCAATTTAAAAATTATTTTATAATTTTTTATCAATAATAGAAACCACTTTAGATACCAATAATTTTTTAGTCTATAAAATAGTATCTAATTTAGTTAATATAGTGACTAATTATTTTTTGTCTTTAAATTTGGTTACTATTTAATAATTTTCTTGTAGTGTATATTTTTTTATTGTTAATATTTTATAAGAAAAAATTTAATTAATATATAAAATAGTGCGGAAGCGAGTATGGTAAGTACACTTGCTACCCGATAGAGTTGGAGATGTGGCACGAATTTCATACTAGGTGGCAATAAGGACGGGGTTGAATATGAATTTACACTTAGGGGACGGGGATAATTATAGTTAAAACTATACTCATCTCCATTTTTAAATTCTTGAAACACCCTTAGTTTATAATATAACCTAAAAATACTTGTTTTCGCTATTTTGTTGGCCCTTTCTTTTATTTCATTTGAAGAACCTTTCTTTTATTACTACATAATTCTTCATTTTCTCTTTTGATTATTTGACTCATTCGATATCCATCAAATTCATTCATTTTCTTAAGGTACTTTCTTTTTCATCACAAACATAATTACATATTTTTTCCTTTGTGTGGTTTTTTTCAAATGATGTATTACCTTTTCATAAAACATAAACTTCATTTTTTTATCAATTAAATCATTTCTAGGTCATACATTTGATCATTTTTGTTTTTTTAATATTTTTATTTCAATTTCGAGTGGTCAATCACTCTTAGTTTATTAGTTAATCTAAAAAGCTTATTTTCTCTTTTATCTTTGGTTCTTAATTTTTTTTCATTCTCTAGAATAATTTGATATCCACCAAGTTTACTCAAGTCAATGAGGTATTTTCTTTGTCGACATTTTTGCAAAAGTAATAAATGTTGCAGTTGTAATATAATTTTAATTATGTATCATTGTTATTTAATATCATTTTTTGTTGTGATTTTTTTTTTTGAAAAAAAATCATTTAATTGATATTTGGGACAATGCGGAAGTGGGTATGAGGGAAGGTCCATGTATACTCGCTACCTAATAGGAATGTGGATGAGACACAAATTTCATACTCAGTGGGACAAGGATAAGGATGAATATGAACTTTTAGTTTGAGGATGATGACAGATATAATCAAACCTGCACTCTCCTTAGTTGCCATCCCTGGTGAAAAGCCGAAGATTGAAGCAAAGTAATACTTTTTCGTGTCCATAAAGGTTTTTTTAAATGATTTTTTTAGGTCTTATTTTAGAATATGTTTCACTTTTTAAAAAAAGACTGATTGGTTAACACTTACATATGAGGTTTTTAAGATAATTTTGGTCTTATGGATTTTTTCTTATGTGAATTTTTTGAATTTGGTCCATCTCGGTTAGAGTCAAGTCAAGTGAGCTAGGCCAAATTTAAAGGTCTACTAAAAACATTTTGAATTGTTGTCAACAGTCATTGTTCTACCTTCTTCACATTCTCTCCTTTATCTTGTTTTTGTCAAGAGTGTCACCATTGTGATCAAGATGTTGTCATCCCTCTTGCTCTCGCTAAGGTTGTGGTTTACCTTTCTTCCAACTCTTGACCACATATTCCATGTTAGTCTTGTGAATCCATTAGTGTTCAATAGTTTTTTTGGTAAACTATATAGTTTTAAGTTCGAATAAAATTAAACCTTAAGAAAGATACTCATATTGGAAATCATGCAATATAATAGTCGAGCAACATAGGAATGCAAGTAGGTACCCTTCACTATAAAAAAATTATTAAATAATAACCAAATTTAGAGACAAAAAATAATTAGTTATTATATTAACTAAATTAGATATTATTTTAGAGACTAAAATATTATTTGTATTTAAAGTGATTTCTATTTTTAACAAAAATTTATAAAATGGTTTCTAAATTGATATCTAAATTAGCTACTAAGGTTTTAGCTACTAATATTTTAGATTCTAAATTGGTCTCAATTAGACTTTTAGAGACTAATTTAGAATCTAAAGTATTAGTAGCTAAAACTTTGGTAGTAACATCAAATCATAATTAATCACTATTAAAAAATTATTAAATAGAAAATAATTTTAGATATTAAAAATAATTAATTTATATTAACTAAATTAGATACTATTTTAGAGACTAAAAAAATTATTAGTTTCTAAATTAGTTTATATTATTGATAAATAGTTTTTAAATTGGTATCTAATTATTTAAATTCTACATTTAATAGCGAAAATCTTGATAGTTAATTAGATACCAATTTAAAAACTATTTATCAATAATAAAAATTAATTTAGAAATCAATAATTTTTTAGTTTTTAAAATATTATATAATTTAGTAAATATAACAATTAATTATATTTTATCCCTAAAATTGATTTATGATGATTCTGTGGTTATGATTAGATGTAAGTAATTTATATTGTTCATATATCTTAAATTTAATGGATTTGTATTTTAAATAATATAATATTTGATTTTAGTACAGTAGGTAATCTTATAACAATTAATCCGGCTACTATATCATGGATGCGGTTCATAATGGTAGGGAACATTAGAAAATTTTGAAACCAAGTAAGAAGTTTTTTGTTATTACTTTACAACTTACATATACACAATTACAATATATTAGTATGTTGCATATACTTAGAGGGAAAAAATATCATTACCTAAGAAGAAAATAAAAAATATTAAAAAAATAGACAATAAAAAAGTTCAGATAGATAAACATGTAGGACTTTTAGAGGAAAAAAAAAAAAAAACTTTCAAAAGTGTTAATAATGCAACTTTTCTTTTTAATGTTTATTTATGAGTGCTTCTAACTTTAAATTATATTATTGCTTACTCAAGATTGTTTTTGCAAAATTAGAATTATTATAACTCTATATCGATTATAATCTTTATCTAAAGTAGAATGAGCATTTTTTAAGTTAAAATAATTTATTTAAAAAAATACCATATTGTTTTCGTTAAACTATTTAATGTGTAGTAAATTTAATGTTTTAGAAAAATGACATATTACTATTTTAATTTAATAAATTTATATAAATATTTCCGGTGATATATTTTGACAATCAAACCAATTTTTTTAGTTATTCCTATCAATAATAATGCCTAGACCATCTAATTTTTGTAGGAAAAGAATTTGTCATTCTTTCGTCATTTTGATTTCTAAATATAGAAAGATTACATATGATAAAGTTGTTTTTTATAATTTATGTATCATCAAATTTGAATGTAAATATAGATTATAATTTATTAATACAATATTATAACATTAGATAGAATTAATTTTAAAAAGAAAAAATAATTAATTACTATATTAATTAAATATTATTTCATAAAATTAAAAAATTATTGATATATAAATAGTTTTTATTATTAAAAAAATTATAAACTAGTTTTAAAATTAGTATACTAATTTATAATATTTTATTAACAATAAAAAATTATTTTAGATATCAATAAATTTTTAATTTATAAAATAATAAGTACTTTAATTAATATAGTAATTTTTTATTTTTATAATTATTTTTATTTAATAAATATTTTCCTGATATTCTAGAAACTAAATGTTTGTGTATCTCCATACTTTAAAAAAAATATCTTATTGTAAGTACTATTTATATGGCAATTTCGTATTCTTATTATTTCTGTTAATTTTTGTGTGATAAAATTCCACGGCGTCATATCTAAATTTAAATATTACTTAAAACTTATTTCCTTATTTACATTAAACACCTTCATTTACATAAACTTACTAAAAAATAAAAAATAAAATGAAAAATTAACATTACCAAACTTATATACCAGTAATATTCTTTGAGGGAAAAAAAAAGTGATTTGTTTAGCATCACTTCCCTATAGTTCGGGAATAGGACCCTATCCGCACTAACCAAATAAAGTTGCGAGTAGCTTTACCGTTGCCAACTATATATTCAGACCCACTCTTTTCACTTCTCCTTCATCTTCATCTTCATCTTCATTCTTCTCTTCTCTCTTTCCAAAGGGACCAATTCACTTTCAATTCATTCAAAAACCCAGTAACCATGCCTTTTCCTCTTACAATCTTTCTTCCAAACTTCTACTAAAATCCCCACTCATCTTACCATTTTAAAAACAAACTCCCAACTCCCCTGTTTTCGCCTCTTCTTTTCCTCTGTTTTTTTACATTTTCACTGTTCAGTGTTGACACGCACAAATGTCTTCCTCTAGTGTCTGCCAAGGGTTGCAATCTTGTCTCGAACCCTGCGTGATGGAGCCACGTGTACTCAGTCTCAAACTCGCACTACAACAAGGCTCCAATTTTCCTCAACCCTCTCCCACCAATGCCAACAACACCAACACAAACTCAGTTTCGCTTTCGTCTCTCTCTGGCTCCCTAGAAAAACCGCTCACCAACCATGAATGTCACAACACCCACACAGAATCCAAAGAGGGTAGCGGCTGGAGTATCCTTCAAATTCCCTCACAATCCACCGACTATCACAACAAAACAGAGGACTCTGTCTACGTTCACCCCACAGTTAAACGCTCCTCCTCAATTCTCAGTGAGAAAAGCTTGGAAATGTGCACGGAAAGCCTTGGCAGCGAGACCGGTAGCAATGCCGGCGACAGCACCGACAACATATCCTTGTTCTCTTTTGACACCACCACATGTTTCACCAGAAATACTACTAATACTACTTTTACTACTACTGATGTCACTACTACCGTTGCAAGTTACGAGTCCAAAAGAGTGAACCGCGCTTTAAACTTTCCACCGCCGCTTACCTCAATCACTGATTTGGGTGGCGTTAAAGTCCGGCCTCGTCGCGAAGGAGGAAGGCTGATATTGGAAGCTGTGGCTTCTCCTTCTCCTTGCCCTTATTTTCGGGCTGAGCACAAAGATGGTAGGCTTAGGCTGTGTTTTTTTGAGAGCTTTTCCGATAGTGAAGATGAAGTTTGTGATAATGAGGAAGTTGTTGAAGAGAAAGAAGAAGAAAATGAGAATGAGAAAAGCAGAGAAGAGTGTGGTGCTGAGGATAGCGGGGCAGAGGAGGAGTGTGTTGAGAACGTGGAGGAAGAGATGGGAGTGACGAAGTTCTCGAGACCAAGCAGTTGCAAGGAAAGTGGGAAAAGAGAGATTTTTGGTGATGGCTTGGCTAGTTTGACCTTCCCTCTCTTTCTCTCTGTTTCTGAATAAAATTTGTTTTACGGTTATTATCCACTCTCTCTCTCTCTCTCTCTTGTTTCATTTTCTATTTAGGATTGGAAGAAGATCAGTGCTTCATAGTTCAGAATGTCCTAATGTTAGTTAGTTATTATAGTTATTAGTTATATTGGACATCGTCCTTCTGTGGTGCTTGTTTCTTTTTTTTTTCTTTATTAATATTTATGTAGGTTCAGCGTTTCTATTTTGTTTTGTTTTGTTTATTTATTTGGCTTTTCCTGTTCCTAGAATGTCCCGAAAGCATATTATTCGTTGACAGCAAAATTACAAAGTGTGATTAGCATTGCAGACGCCAGAAAAAGAAAATGGAAAGAAAAGTTAGTCATGCCATGGGGTATGCGGATTCCAATCACCATATAATGACATCAAATCATTCACACCATATTTAATTTTATTGCAATTACTTTCTTTTCAACTTTTAAGCCCTTTTAATCTGTACGTACCAGTCTCAAAAAATACTAGCAAAATCATTGAGCCTTTGGGTTATATGTCTAAAGATTATTGATTTTGGATCAAAGTTCTATGTAAAGAACTTTACTTTTATAGCAGTTTTGCTTGATTCAACAACAAATTTCTATGAAAAAAAAATAGAAACAAAATTAGAAGACATGATGGAGATAATACAAAACCATATGATGGCGCTTGTGTGATTTTTCTTTGATGGAAATCAAAATGAGTGACGTAGTCGTTTTCCTTGTGATGTTGTGTTGACAATGCTTATGGTAATAAAACAGTGTTAGAATTGGAGAATATTATAAGTCTGACGTGAGTCTCTAATGACAGTGGCTATTGCAAGCAAATCCCTACCCAATAAGAGTGAGTGCAATGTTTATTCTGAATTGGAAAATGGGGTAGTAAATCTGAGTGGTGGATGAAGAAATCCATGGATGTTGGTGATGGAAGTGTTTGCTTAATGGTGAAAAGCATTGATGATGATGATGATAATTGAGTGGAAGATTGGGAGATGATGTATTATTCGGAGAAGAATGTCAGTTAGAGCAACATGGGTAGGAATCTTGGTGATGGAAGTGTTGGGTTGGGGCTTTAGAGGGAGTGAGGGATATGAAAAGTGCATGGCTTCTTAAACTGGTAATAAATCAAAGAGGCAAATGAAAAAAGAATTGCTGCACGTACCTCCTCGTTCAAGAGGAGTGGTAGTGTACGGATTTAGTACCAATGCCTGGTAACTATCAAAAGGAAGGAGGGACCCCAAAACAGTAACGTCGACTGACTTCATCACTTAGTATCACCCATGTGATTGCCTTCCCACTCCTCTCAGATCATCATGTTATCAACGCATTCTAAATTGCAAATATGGCCCTACTCTCTTCCATTATTAAAGAATTCTTAATTCTTATGTCACCTACCTATCATCATCATCCAAATATATGCTATACAAAATACAAAATAATAACTTCATATACTTCTTACATACTATACATCTTATAATAATCATATTTGTAGTTTGTATTAGTAGACTCTCAAGTAATAGACATTTATGAGCACTTTCTCAACATCTCGACACATCTTATAAACTTATAGTAAATCTTAAAACATCATTAATCATTAATATTGTCAAACTATCTATAAAGTATGATTAAGAAACAATAAAACTCTTTCAAAATCCAATTTACAAATTCATACTAACAAAGATTCAAACAAAAAATATAAGCAAGGAGACATCGAAGACACAAAACTAATGATCAATCTAAACTAACATTTGTAAACGGTAAAACTAACTTCAATGTTCAGAGTATATTTATAGGTACTTCGTCACCTGTTACAACCAGTGAACCAAATGATCGAGAAAGAAAAAAAATAATAATAATAAATAACATTCACGGATGAATATTGCAAGAAGATAGTCAAAAATTTCTATTCAATTTCTCATTATATGTTAGAACCAGTATAGTTTTTTTTATGAAATGGAGTAGAAGAAACCTATGACTAGAAAGAAAAAAGTATAGGTGATACCCCTAGTTGCATTGATGTGACCTTGAGCTTGTTAAGGATTCGAGATGAATGAAGTTGGGTGTGACCTTCCTTAAAGGGGAATGGCAGTGGCTAATCGTGGACTCTCGCCATCCATACGTTAACTTGTTTTGTTGAGGCTTTGGATGACAGTGGAAGGAAACTTTGAACTATCACATGCATCATTTGGTCCCTAATATCATGTGCATTAGGAACCTTATTTTGTATATTGGCACTTTTTGGCACATATTCTCTCACCATGTCATGTCACCTAGGAAAAATCTTTGGCAACTAGCTAGCTACCATGCCCCTTCAAATTATGGATCCTAAATTTTTCATTCTCAATTTATTACACTCCCTTTCACATCCCATTTTCTCTACACCACTATGACTCATCTCAATGTAACACTCTAACTAATCTTTTTATGTCACAAAAAGGTTCTATGATGCAGATTTAAAGAATAAAGGATGTTTTTCTCTGTTCTTGTTTTTCTCTATCTTGTTCGTTTGATTCAATAGACAGAGTCTGGAATATACCAAAATGCTACCTCTGGTTTCACGTCTACGGCTGTGCCAAAAGAAAAGAAATGTAAACTTTAGTCTCCAACATTCTTTGTTAGGGTTTGAGTTATGAACATGTTACACGTGAGGAGATGATCGAGGTTGGTATTTCCGGTGGACAGACATGAATGGCACCTCACAGCTGCAGATGGATCTGATACACATGGTAAAAGCAACAAAATAATTGTACGCAAGTGTAAGAATACTGTGTCGCAGTTAAGCATTTGAACATCAATAGAATTCAATTACTAGTTAATAATAATAACTTACAAAATAGTTTTTTTTTTCTTTCAGAAATAACTTTTTTAAAGTCCAATATTATTAGGATCTAGATATGTTAATTTTTCAGGTTAAGAATTCCATTTTCGAAAAATTTAATTTCCAACGTGAAATAGGTTCATCTGTAGAATTTTTTAAGATGAAAAAAAAGGAAAAAAAATTGTAATTAAAATTAAAATGTTGAATTTAATTTTAATTTGGGTTGGGGAGAAGAAAAAATAATTTTAAATCTAAATAAATTATAGAAAATGTTGAGTATAATTTTAATTTGAGCTTTGTAATTTAATTTAAAATATAAATTATTATTATTATAATGGTTTATAACATAAAATTATCACTTAAAATTTTATAAATATAATAAATATTTCAAATATATAATGATTAAAAGTATTTTATCAACGTATTAATTATAAAATAGTATTTGAATTGTGTTTATGATGAATTAAATTATTTAACAATTTTATCATAATGAATACGATTAAAATGAATTGAAAAAAATATAAAAAATAAATTGAAGCAATGATAGTTAAGAGTAAGGATTAATTTAAAATGTTGAAGTTAATTTTAATTTAATTATTTTGAATGTTTTTAACTTAAATTGTGTAATTTAATCTTGTTAGATTGAATATTTTTCATTTGGAAGGAAATTTTAAAATTAGAAATATTGGTATGAAAATTTTATTGATTATAACTTGGAATTCTTTTAATAGAACAACTTTATTATAATGATAAACTTTTAGTTTCAATAATACTGATTAGTTTCACATTGACGATAATCTCTCTTAGCTGGTGGGTTGTAGCATAATAACTATGGTTGTGAAAATTGTTCCAAAATATTTAAATTAAATATCTGAATTTTCATTTTGTGGAGAATAGAAGTATT
Organism: Phaseolus lunatus; assembly: GCA_013389735.1. Classification (NCBI taxonomy): domain Eukaryota; kingdom Viridiplantae; phylum Streptophyta; class Magnoliopsida; order Fabales; family Fabaceae; genus Phaseolus; species Phaseolus lunatus. The sequence continues at coordinate 36,168,993 of CM023857.1, read as the reverse complement.
TGCTTAATTATCGAAGTATGTTGGATACATAAATTATATATAAGTGTTGCTTGTACCTCTAATATCATCATGAGGACTCAAAATATCTTAGTTTCTCTTTAAATTTTTCATTTAAAAATTGAAGCAAAAGATAACAGAGAGATTTCCGATAATTAAGTTTTATAATACCTCACATTATTTACAAAATATTATCAAATTGCTTAAAGTCTAGTTATAAATATTGATAGGATATTTTGTCTGCATACTTCTAAAATTAGCTAGTGTTTTTTTTTATATATAAAATTTTCATTGACATCTTATCTAGAAGGAGATTCTAAATAATAACAAACAATTATTTGTCATCATATAAAAAATTATTATTAATATATATATATATATATATATATCAAATTTTTTAATACATGAATTTTGATTTTATCTCTATATTTTAAAATAATTCAGTATTTATGAATAACAAAAATTTAAAAATTATTTATTAATAATAAAAATTAATTTAATTGTTAATAATATTTTAATATATAAAATAATATTTAATTTAATTAATATAATAATTTTTTTATAATTAATTTAATTTAATAATTTTTTAGTAAATTTGATAATTTGATGATAATATATTTTTCTTTGAATAAAATATTAAATAAACATTAGTATTCATAAGTTTATTCGATCTTACTTCAAATTTACAAGAAAAAAAAATTTATTAAGGAATTTATTTATTAAATAATAATAATAATTGAATTTTTTAAAAGGATAAATTAGATATATTAAAAATTATCATATATTTTTTAAAATAAAATTTATTTAAATTTTTTGAAATAAAAATATTTATTCAACTATTTATTTTTATTAAATAAATAAATTATTGTTTTTTATTAAATGATGAATACAAAATACGGTATACTTTTGACAAAAAAATATTATTATTATAATAGTTATTAAAATAGAAATATATTATTAAATTTTAAATAGATTTTTATTAAAAGTAATTATAAAAAGAAATAATTTTTTTATTTTGTTATATGTAATTTTTTGTATTGTGTAGGTGATGTTTTACTCTGAAGAATTATTTAAATTTAAACAAGTAATTATTTAAAGAATAAAATAGTGAGAAATTAGATTTGTAAGAAATTAGATTTTTTATTTACGTTTTCAAATTAAAATTTCTATAAATATTTTAAAATTCAAAATTTCAATTTAAAATGAATAATTTTTATATTTATTATATTTTTATATTTATTATATTTTAATATTATAAAGGATAGAATTGAAAAACGATACACATGAAAAAATATAAATTATTATTTAAAAAATAATTGATATTAATAGGGTTTAGTAAGTCCTGGTCAATCCCAGGGATTTGAAACCATTAATTGAAAAAATGATTAAATTTTATTCAATGTACATTTGCTTTTATCACAGTTGTAATGATTGAATGGGAAAAAGGTGACTCCAATATTTATTTATAATGTGAATGGTATTGTACAAGTTACAACCATGGGTAACACATAATACAGTTTAAAAATGTTAGATATTTATTTTGGATGTAGAATACAAAACTTGGAAGTTTTTAGATAACAAGAATACGGATTAGTAACAAATGTTCCTTTACAAGATGGCAAAAAAGACTATGCAAATAGCACTGTCAGTTCCTTCCTTAGCTTCATGACTCACTTCACATTATCACACCATTTCATTACATTAACTACATTTGTAGGCTCTATAAAACAACTCATAAGACCAATAGATTTTGTGTAGTAGGACAAGTCATTTTCCTCAAAAGTGTTCATTATATCATATAAAATTTCTATATTTATAGATGATTTAACCGTAATTCGATAGCCCGTGATAGTATAGGTTTAACAAATTTTTGTTAAAATAAATTTAAAAATAATTATAATATTATATTAAAAATAAATAAACTTTAATCTAATTTAATTTTATAATTAATTTATAAGATAAAACTTATACTTATTTATATACTATAAAATATTATCATCTTTAATCAATATCATTTATACTTATTATTTTGAGGTATGTGAAGATTTATGCTGATTGAGTGGATGTTAAAATCCAACTTGTAGTGTATAACGTAAACATAGAGTCAAACATATCATTGTACAGAAAATAATTGGTTCAACTACTTGTGCCCAAAGTTAGCACTTTTTTTTTTCTTTGGGGATAATTTCAATTTAGCATTTCTTGAAAGCATAAGCTATGAAACTCATACATTTTTCTTAAATAACATGTCCGTATCAGATATACGTGTCGGTCACAACACTCGTACGACACTTATAGGACATTTATTGAAGAAGTGTCAAATTCAAAAAATATTTATTGAATTTTTGACAATTTTAACATAATTCTAACATGATTTTAGAAAGAAGAAATACATTAATTTTTTAAAAATTTAAATTTATTATATAAATTTTTATTATGATTATAAAGATAATGAACAAATCCTTTTGAATCAATCATAAAAAACATTCTATGCTAAAATAAAAAACTTGAAACCTACTTGTGCATATAAATCTTCATTGACAATTTATATAATTTATAATTATATAATATATAGATCTGTGTCCCCGTATCTTACATTTTAAAGATTATACGTATCTCCGTGTTTGTATCGTATCAGTATCCGTATCCGTTTCTGTACTACATAAAATATAAACATTCATAATTTTTTTTACCCTAATAATATTTTAATAACTTATTTAGCTGAATAATTTAAAGAGGTTAATAACAAGCATGCAACTTGGTTAATGTTGCTCATGTTGGAATCCTTCACAAGGAAAACCACTCTCTGATGACATTACGTTTTATTAGAAATGATAGTATCCAAAGGTTCAAAATTGATTTTGGGAATAATCTCATTATTATATTTTTGTATGAATTTTTGTTTCAAGTTGAATAATACCGCTAAAGATGGAGATGAGTTGGTTTAGGGTGGAAATAAATTTAACCGCTTAAAAGGGAATATAATTTAATTTCGATACGGATCAAGAGAAAATAAACCTTTTTTATAAAAAAAATATATATATTTAAATTTTTGTTAAAGCTTATTTAGTTAAAAAAATTAAATTCTAAGTCATTAAAAATATTTTTAAACTGAATAAATTGACCTATTGCAAAATTAATATAAATAGTATTTGTTATTAGCAATATTATTATATTAAATTTTGAATAATATGTTAAATTCGTAGATTTGTTTATCTTTTTAAATATTAATAATGTTGACTTAAAATAAGGAGTCAGACTTATAAGTTTATTCAAAAATAAATTTAAGTCTTCTTTAAAGCCTTTTAAGTTTATCATAAATTAACTAAGACCTCAGAATATATGTTTTTGTCATATAAACAAGTTAAATTTTATTCCTATAAATTCTAATACAGTTGCTTTCTTTAAGTTTCATCTTAATGTTAAATTATCATAAAATAAACCTTTAAAAATTATAAAATATAACTTAAAAAATTTATACGTCGTGTTAACTTTTGAAATAATGATGATTTAAGATATAACTTCAAAATAGTACTTAAAATTATATATAAGACCACGTTAGATTAAATATAACTACAAATGAATTTTTTTTAGTAGCTTAAACGTGTATGTATATATATATTTACTCATATATTATTGTCAGCATATTTTAATCCGTATCAAAGTCAGTATTACATAGGAATTATTACTACAATTCATAAATTCAACATTACATATATATTAATATATATATATTGATAAATTAAATATTATTTAAGATTATTACCTATTGATTAATAATAATATTATTAATAATAATTTTATTAAAATTATGAATATTATAGTTGAAATTATTATTAATAATATTAATATTACTATTATTATGATTATTAATATTTTTTAAATATTACTTAAACCATAATCATTAATATTAATAATATTTTTATTATTTTTAATGTTAACATTATTATTAGTATTATTAATATTATTTTAAGTATTATTAGTAGTATTACTAATATTATTATTAGTATTAATAATACTAGTATTAATAATAATATTATTAATTTCATATTATTATTATTATATTAATATTATTTTTATAATTATTAAATATTTTAAATTTTTTTATATAATTCACGTTAAAAATTTGTTTGTCACATTAATTAATCGTCAGTTTACAATAACTCATTTAAATAATTTTTTTAAAAAGTATCTATGGTCTAAAATTCGACTAATAACAAAAATTAATTCGTGTTATAAAACAAAAATTAAAAATATATTTAAAATTTTTTAATATTATCACTAATATTAATATGATAATTTTTGACACATGATAAGATAAAATTTATACAGAGACTTTTCATTATATATATCAACATGTGAGTGTAAGGAGAAAATCACAATGTTAAGGTACATAGTTTCTAATTTATTATTATACAGTACATTTATAATTTTTTCTATTTAAATAAATCAAAAGGCACCTATTCTTCCCTGAGTCTAGTACAGTTAAACTGCAAAACCAAACAAGAGAGTTAAAGAAACATAATCTACACTTTCATAGCCAGAAAGGGAAAAAATAAAAATGAGGCATTTGGGTGATGGAATCCTTAAAAGCTACTATATTAATATAAAAGATAATTAGTTATTATATTGATAAAATTATATATTATTATAAAAATTAAAAAATTATTAATATTTATTTTTTTATCAGCATTTAAATTTAAATTAATTTTTATTATTAATAAATAATTTTTAAATTAATATTTAATTAAATATTAATTTTAAAATTTAAATAACTGATAGCTAAAACTTAAGTAACTAATTAAATATTAATTTAAAAATTATTTATTAATAATATAAATTAATTTAAATATTAATAATTTTTTTAATTTTTAAAATAGTATATAATTTAATTAATATAGAAACATAATTTTTTATCTTTAAAGTTGATTTTAATTTTATGATTTTTTTAATAGTGATAAATAGCTAGCTTATCCATTTAAGAACCCTAATAAAACTCCTGGTGGGCGTGTGTACAACTACGTTTGTATAATGGATACACATGAGAATTAAGATGGATTTTCTTTGTTTTCCATGTGTGGATAATAACATATAGCTGAGACAAGACACACACATTATGACGTATTACTTTTGGAGGAGTATAGGGCATGAGCAAAGAAACACACATAAACGTCAACTTTTATGCACACGTTGAGAAAATAATAAGAGGCTATTTAGTTTCCCTAATTCCAAACGCCAAAAGTTGTGTTGTATTGGAAGTATATCCCCCACCAGCTAATATATATATGTGGTCTTCCACTCCTATGAGTATAACACTATATTTCATAGCTCTTGCTCTGTTCAACTCTTTTGTTTGCCACATGTTCTAAACTTTAAATACAAAGCCAGTCCTTTCACTCGCTTTATATCAATTCTAGCGTTGGATCCATGTCATCGTAGGCCTAATCCACATTCCATTTCGTCATGTTATGTCTTCAAAAGCTTCAAGTGCCCTAGACTCCAGGATTGAATTTAGTTGCCATTGGGCTACATCTTATATCCAGTTTTTTTTTTTTTTTAAATGATGTAATTTTATTTAGTAATTCATGAAATCACTAAAAAAAATATTATTAAATAAAAACAAATTTCGAATATAAAATATTAATAGATAAAACCTATAATTAATTTTGATATCAATTTAAAAATTATTTTATAAATTTTTATTAATAATAAAAATTACTTTAAATATAAATAATTTTTTAATCTCTAAATTAATATTTAGTAACTAATTATTTTTTTTGCCTTGATTGTTATTTAATAATTTTAATATAATAAATGGACAAAATAAATTATCTTGAATTGAACAAATCGTGTTCATAAAGTGTAATTTCAGTTAAATTTGATATAACATGATAAGTATGACTTCAGTTTAATATAAGTAGGAATTTAGTTTAATAACTTTTAAATTAAAATGTATATGACAAGTCATTATAAAAAAATTATTAAATAAAAATTATTTTTAAAAACAAAAACAACTTTCATCATATTAACTAGAAATATTATTTTAAAAACTAATAAAATTATTAGTATCTAAAGTAGTTTTAAATTTATAAACTAATTTTTAAAATAATATTAATTAACTATTACCTACTTTAAATTTTAAAATTGGTAGCTAAAATATTGGTAAATAATTAGATATCAATTTATAAACTAGTTTATAAATTTAGAAACTACTTTAGATATAATAATTTTTTAATCTATAAAATAATATTTAATTTAATTAATATAATAATTAATTATTTTTTATTTTTAAAATTAATTTTTAATTAATATTTTTTAAAATGAGTCCGACTTATCCAATTTTAGAATAAAAATATTTTGACTCATTTCAAAAAATATTAAATGGAATTACAGTATTTCCCAAAAAAACCTCAAATCCAAGTACATTAAACATCTTTCAAACATATCCCCAAGGAGCTGGCTACTTGGTTAATAAACCCGAATGCATGGCCCATTCACATAAGTTGATAGGGACAAGTTGCATGTGTAAAGCCATGGAATTATACACTAACTTTTTAGGTTTCTTTATGTGTCCGTTTGGATCAGATTTTAAATAAAAGAAAAAAAATCCTCCCAACCGTAACCAAACCAACATAATGAAAAGTTAGTTAGTTTTATTCACATGTGAAATTTTCTATTTCAACTTTAAAATATAGAATTTTACCTAAAAGTTATAGATAGTTCTGTCATTGAAATGTAAATAACATATATAATTAACTGACGTAAACTAAATATAAATAAAAATTACAATATGAATGACATTACAAAACTCTATGCATAATAAAAAAAATTTATCAACAATAAAAAACTTTATATATAATGGAACATTAAAAGTGTTCTAATCACTTTGTTCATAAACGTATTAAAGCATAAAACATATCACAGAGGAGGAAAACATAGACTTATGTCCATCCAATTCAGCATCAATGTTCCCATCACATCTTCAATCTCAAGGTCTGAAAACAGTACGTAGCATCTTAGTTTGAAGTTTATGGAACAATTTCCTGTTTTTTTTTTCGAAGGTTTTCTATTTTCTGCTTCTTTCTATTTTCGACTTCGACCTCTTCTTATCATCTTTGCTTCCTCTACCCTTCTTCCTATAGTTGATGAATTATTGTGTTCACTATTAATTTAGTTCAGGTTCGTAGAAGAATTTTATTCTAATTTAGTTTAGATTTAATCTAATTATATACTAAAATGTTAAACTAATTTAATTAATTTTATAACAAAATAATTGATGAATAAGTAAAAAGAACACAGCCATATATACAAAGTAAGGTCAGGGCCCAGGACGGCTGCCAAGCAATATTTCATAGTGCTCCATCGTTCTTCACACATTAATTAGTGATTGAGATTTATGTTCCCAAAGTTCACAGGAATTTTGGCCTTAGAATTGAGGAAAATGTATGTATATGGACTCAAAGTTTGAATTTGCAATCCATTTTTATAAACCATGATTCAACCTCTATTTTGAGGAACATATTCCCCACAATTGTCCAACATATAATTTTCATAGTCATTTTGGATACACAATAATATGTAACCACTATACATTTATTCCTCCAACTCCATGCAAAGAGACTAAGGTGTGAAGTTGATAATGGTTAGAAATAACATCAACTTGTATTCTAATATTGTCACAACACATAATACATAATGACTAGGGTTTTAGGTTAAAAATATTTTTTAATTGACCAAAAATAAATAAATTAATAAAAATATTTAGGATTTTTTTATTAATAAAAAATAAAATAAATTGACAATGCATTTCATTAATACTTCAATCCTTGTATCCAAAACTAAAGTTTAAATCTAAATAAACTCGTATAAGACATACATATCATGTTCAAAAAGTATGTCTAATCCTACCCAATTTACAAGAATAAATATCTATTGTATCTCACTAACTAACGTAACTAATCGAATTTAAAAACTGTTAGAAATGAATCACATATGCTCACATAACCGCAACACCAGATGTTGAGGTTCGAACATACTTAATTCATTGCTACAAAAATATTTGAAATATTTCGATTTATATACAAAAGTCATATATTATAGATCATGACAGTTCTTAAAAACATTCACGTTAATAAAAGTATATTCTTTAATAAAAAAAATTGATATAGGGAAAATATATCATTTAAAAAAAGAAACGGAAAGTCGGGATTGAAATTATAACCTGTTAAATATATTTTTATTTTAAGTGTCTAAAATATTATTACAAGGTATTTTTTAGTGTTTATGGTTTTCTCAATAATTAAGAATTTTTACTTAATTTTATATATATATATATAGAAAGAGAGAGAGAGGGGAATAAAGATGCACATGCTAGTTGAGCTAGTTGGGAGTGGTCCGCAGTGATCTAAAAGCATAGACCCAGCATGTACTACTTGCATAGAAATATTACGATTTATGTATACATACATGTAAATTAATATTTATCTACAACAATGCATATCAACATCCTACTCCATATATTCTCAATTATTTTAATTCCATCTATTAATTACTTCTTTAAAACCATTTACTCAGCTCATCCCAAATATAAAAAAGTTTACCTTCAAAAAATTTATAAATAATGGAAGTCCACACTCGTGCAAACTATGAATTATTGGATGAAGAAGAACTTTTGCTCAAATATGGACTTCCATTATATATTGGGTAAAAGTAAAATGAGAGGTTAACTTTATTTGCTCTTTTTTGTTTTCTTTTTCTCTTACTTTTGGAATTGAGATTAATATTACGTCCAAAATTTGAGGAAATAGCTCATAAGTTGGTCTCCCCAAACCCAGGTTGTCTTTTTTATAATATTTTTTTTTATCAATGGAGGATGCCAAGTCTATGTTATCCACAGAATCCAAAAGATTATCCTTTGAGCACCAACTCCATCAAACACTAAGTATCCTCGTAATATCATTTTCTTTCTCTATTCGAAATGGCTTTTTTTTTTTTTACAAAATCTAAAAAAAAAAAAACACATTCACTATATTTAAAAATAAATTTAAAAGTTGTAAGAAATAAGCAAATTTAATTCAATCTTATAGAACTAACAGAAAATTTACGTCAACTTATATATTATGAATGAATTAGTTTTATCTTTAATCGATAAGAAATCTCTAATATATCTTCGCAACTTCGTGTGTAAAGTTAAATATTTATGATAATTTGATAGCAAGTAACGTACACGATTCGACAAATTTTTGTTATAATAGATTATGATATTATCTTTAAGAATTGAACTCTAAATTTAGCTTAATCTTATAAACCTCCCACCTATACATCATTAATTACTCTCATATCATTTTAATAAGTGAATTTTAAACTTAATTCAACCATATAAAATTTATTGGATCATACACAGATAATTTAAATAAACTTTTCTTTTACCATAGTTATTTTAATAAATTTAGTGGATGATAAATTAATTTTGTTTATAATAATTTAATTGACGTTATTTTGATGAATTGTGGGACTTTTTTATCAGAAAAAATATACTATAAATGAAATATAAAAGGGTGTTCTAACCCATATATATATAAAAATAAATTATGTAAAATAATGAGACTAAACAATTTTCTACCTACCCCACCTTAAACTAAGGGGCAGTAAAATTCTTCATGTCAATTAAGTTCACATTTAGTACAAGAGTTGTGGGACCATAATTAATCACCATATCAATTCATTAAGTTCACATTACATTGATTGATGATGTTGTGAAACTAAAATTCCACAATTTAATATTTGGATACACTTAAATTAATGCAATTGGAGATTATGATGTTGTTCGGAATAGTACTAAATTTAGCATCTTTAAATAAGATGCCGAGTTTGAATTTTGTACATGAAAAAATATGGTTGGAAGAGAGACTCAAGATTAATCATTTCCGAGATGAATATTAATCATAAACAAAAACAATAAATACTCCACATAAATAATAAATATAGTATAAAACTTAATAAATCAATTTAAGACAAAAATCCAAATTTTTTAACTATCCAATTGATATAACTGAAATTTAGAAAGTTTAACTCTAGGAACAATCAATCCTTAAAAATATTTTCCAAATACTTATCAATTTAACCATACAATAATTCCAGGTTTGCATTGTGCCCCACAACACAACCTTTGCAGTGTGCTTTGACGTGTGTACGAAATCCGCACCCCATAGGTGAGATATCTTGCTCTTTTTTTTTTGTTTTAAGTTTTTTTGGGCTCTGAAGCCTAATTAGCGTGATGGGCTAAGAACAACCAATTGACACAAGCACTTGGTCACTTTAATATTCCAATTTTCAAAATTCAAGGCCAAATTTAGCTGTTGTATTTTTAGTGTGATTATATTATTATTATTTTTTTAAATAATTCAATAACTCACACTAAAAGATAAAATTCATAAATTTAATTAAAAATAATAAAGTGATAAACCTTTTGTGTATATAATGACAGTTTATTTTTATATATATATATATATATATTTTTTTTTTTCTTTAATTTTTTGAATTAGTTTTTAAAGATAAAATTATGATTAAAGTCAAAGTTTCAAAGCGGAGAATATTTACTAATTTAAAGTGAAATGATAGAGAATAATATTTATATCATATGTCTGGAACTGATCTTTTGGATGAGGTGAGGTTTTGGAATATTGCCGGGTAAAAAGTATAAAACTTCATATTTTTTATGCTAGTTTTACATTGTTTGCTGTGTTTTGGAGGCATTTTTTGCTACATTACATCAGGTTTACTCTTTTTCTATGTGAGTTGAATTATCCTTTAAATAATTTTTTAATTTTATTCATTCTTTACGAAAAAAATGTATATATATAAAACAGAAAATAACAGTGGAACAGTGTTTAACTTTGTCTCTCCTCTTAAAATGGACGTCAATCTTGTGATTGGTTATCTTCTGGCCCTATACCAGAAGAGTGACCTTTGACGGAAGTGATAAAAAGTTTGAATCCCCAATGGAATATGAGGTTGGGGACCATGCACTTTGAAAAAGAATGTACTGATGCAATAGTGCACAAAAACCCCATTCAAATTGATCAGGGTGCTGTACATACTAGTACTTCTAGCTCAGATAACGTGTCGAAACCCTGCATGGTTGTGAAGATATCCATGTTGCATCTCCTTGCTAAATTTTGATTCTATGTTGTCTTCCTCATGTCCCTCAGTTAACAAAACAGGTAAGAGGGAGCTAGAGTCCTTGCTGCATGTCAAAGCTGTCAATCATGTCACGTAGAACTATATCTTACGAATATTCATATTTAATGATTGAAACCACTAGCAAGTTGCAACTGAATAATTTATGATGTGTGCCACTGCATTATTCTCCCCCATCTACAGTTGTTATCATAAGGAACCAATGAGATTTGGGAATGAAGAAGAGGCCAAGAGAAACTTGCTGAGGAATAGGAAAGGATTTTTTGGCAAGAAATTCGTGTGTATTGCACGGGAAACACACCAAAGGGGGGAGAGGAATTTTGAACTCATCTCAGAACTCATCTGAATTGCGACACGTCCACCATTTTAGATTTCCTCATGCTAACTTTTCACATCAGAGTCACACCCCTGTCTAGTTCTTTCCCTCTCTTTTGCAAATTTTCTTCACATTGATCATTTTAGTGGTATATTTTAGAACTGTGTTGGGTGAGTGATATACCATGCATGCTGCCATGTGACAGAAAAGGTCCAATCACATGTCATACAACTTCCTAGCTCATGAGCTTCGAAAACTTATGCTTAATCATTTTTCATAACTGAATAACATAATAATATCTTATTACAACAACAATTAGAGATGAAAAAAAATAGAAATTCAGATAAAGTATTTTTTTTCTTCTGAGAACTCTCAACTGCAAGAAAAAGAAACATGGTCCACATTAAATAAATATTCTAATTAAATAAAAAAATAAATTAGAACAATTACATACCCTCTTTTATAATAAAAGAATACACTCTTTTAAAATATTCTTGCTTCTAGAAACTTTCAACCATACTTTCATGGTTTCGCAACTACCAATTTAATTTTTACATTATTAGCTGTTTTCCTATTTAGTTTATAAAGTTAAAAAAACAATAAAAAAACTTAAATTTACTTTTCTTTTGCAACAATAATAAAAACAAAATATAAGAAAAAGATTGAATTTTTTTTTTTATTATTTACTAGAACAAGATCTAATAACAAGATAGAGTGTACTTTTATCTACATATAAATATAAAGTTCTCTGTATATAAAAACTAAAAAACTATAAATTTATTATATCAATTTTAATTTCAAATAACTTACACTACAAGAAAATCATTAAATAAAAATTAATTTTAGAGAAAAAAAATTAATTACTATATTAACTAAATTAAAAACGACTTTAGAGACTAAAATTTTTTTTAGTTTTTAAATTAGTATTTAATTAGTTACTGCGGTTTTTGTTATTAAATTTAGAATTTAAATAATTGGTAGTTAAATTCTTATTAACTAATTAGATATCAATTTAGAAACTATTTAACAATAATATAAACTAATTTAAAAACCAAAATTTTTGTTATTCTCTAAAATGATCTCTAATTGCAAATAATTATTTTGATCTCAAAAATTAATTTTTATTTAATATTTTTTTTTTTAGAGTTGTATACAATTTTTCTTTTACACTGAACTTTTCTTTTATGAATTTTGAACTTTTTTCTCTAAAACCTTACCCTTCTAAGTATTTCATGTTTTTTCCTTTTACACTGAACTTTTCTTTTATGAATTTTGAACTTTTTTCTCTAAAACCTTACCCTTCTAAGTATTTCATGTTTTTTCCTTTTACACTGAACTTTTCTTTTATGAATTTTGAAATTTTTTCTCTAAAACCTTACCCTTCTAAGTATTTCATGTTTTTTCCTTTTACACTGAACTTTTCTTTTATGAATTTTGAACTTTTTTCTCTAAAACCTTACCCTTCTAAGTATTTCATGTTTTTCCTTAGTGGTTGCTATTTGTAATCATAGTTTATGCTTATCCTCATTGTTATTCCTTGTCTATGAACCCAACATTCATAAAACTAAGCACAAAATAATAACTATGGTGAAGAGAATCAGAAGCTATTGAAAACATGAAGCAGTAACACAGAGTGTGTCACACCGCTATGAGGCCAACCCTAAACAACCGATCATATCGTCATCGTTATTCTTTATGTATATTATTTTTCTTAATTTGCTTAAAGCTAACATTATCATAAGTAGTATTTTATTACACTAAAATTTTAGCTTTTTGCTTAAAGCTAATATGTTGTGGAGATATTTTGTTTCTCTAAATATATCAACTCTATATCTTTCTTCTTCTTTTTTTCTTTTTTTAATGATTTTGAAAAATCTATTAAACAACAACCACATTTGCACGTCGACAATTTCCTCATCAGTTTTCTTTATTGGCCTAAGAAAAGCATTTTAATAGATTCAAGTTCTCAGTTTCAAAAATAAAAAATATTACGCAAAAAGATAATTTTCCCTAACTTGAGGAAAAAATATTTCACTCCAAAAAGGAATTTATATTATCATTTATCTTGAAAAGTTGCTCACAATCTTAAGGACAATAATGATTTAGTCCCACCCATATAAGACTAGACAAAAATTTAAAAACTTGAATGATTGTCTTCTTATAGATCAATTAGTTTGGCTCTAAACCGCAATCCTATAATAGAAAATTACATCACGTATAAATATAAACACTTAAAAACAATCATTTTGTCAACAATGATAAAAAAAAATAAAAAATAAACTGAGTAATATCTGCATAGAAATCTCACTAAGACTACCTCATTGTCATCAGATAGGTTGAAAGGAAGTTGCTAAACTTAAAAGACCAACTGTTCCTTGATCAGTTCGTTAATATTAAATTATTTAATATTTTATTTGAATAAAAATATGAAATAGATAAAATTCTAAAAATTTTAAATAAATATAAATTCTAAATTATTCAATGTCTAATTTAAATAAAAAACATCTATAAATAAAATTCTTAAATCAGTTAAAATCTTAAATAAATATAAAATCTAAATTATTTAATGTCTTATTTAAATAAAATATAAAATAAATAAAATTTTTAAATTATTGAACATTCTAAACAAATAAAAATCTTAAATTATTCAATGTCATACTTAAATAAAAAAGTCAATAAATAAAATTTCTACACCAATAAAAATTCTAAATTATTCAAAATCTAAAAATAAATATAAATATAAATTCTAAATTATAGGAGTATGAAGCTCTTAAGACTTTGATTTTCAAAGACCCTCAGATTATTTCTACACCAGTAGAGACACCACCACCACATCAACATCATATTTCAAATCAAGAGGAAGAGAATCACCTACATAAAGGAATATCCGTGTGAAAACATCTTCAAGACAATAAATGAACCAAATCAAATCCATAATAATTGAATACCATGCAAAATAATTGATTGGGTGGACAGGATAATCGACTATCCACTTAAAACATGTAGATAATCGATTATGATTTAGGTATAATTGATGTTAAGTGAAAAAAAGTAAGGATAATTGATTATGGAACACTCTAAAGGCACAAAATAATAGATTATGAACTGGAAAAAACACACCATAATCGATTGTGGGTACCATAAATTTGGTTTTCACTTCAAAAAATAACTCAATCAATTATGAAATTCTTCAATGATACTAAATAATCAATTATCAACTAGATATGTGTTCAAACGCCTTTCTATGCTTTGATCATGGGCACCATGGTCAATTCACACTTGTCAACGTGTTTTTTCCTTGTTTTCTCTAAACTTCAACTAGGAAGAAAAAAAATCCAACCGAATTATTCTTTACTCATAAGTCTATGATTTTTACGAGATTCAAACAGTTAAGTCATTTCATTTTTATATGTGTAAACAGTAGAAATAAACACAACATAAATAATAGAGGGACTTAAAAACTTCAATGAAAAAAATTAAGAACTAAAACCAGTAAAAATTTATTTTAAAAATTAAGAAAGTAAAAACATATTTTAACTTAATATTATTTAAGTAAATTAAAATTTAATCAATTTGAACACGTCAAATTAGATTAAAATTACGCATTTCCACTTTTCTAAGTTTTAAATTGAAAGTAATCTCATAACAATAAATTTGACAATAATCTCCCTAGCTTTGAATTTTGAATATATTTACTTTTTGTTTTACAAACACAAAATTACTGCATATACATTGCCTTACATAGTTCGAACAAGTGAAAAATAGACGTAAAAGGAATTAACTACAATTTCCTAAGTTGAGATTGTGTTTGAAAATAATATCAAAACTAACTTTTTTTAGCTATAATATATCAGCTAATAATAAAAATAATTTATTTTACTGCTTCTTTTACATATTTTTTTCTAAATTTTATAATTTTATTTCAATAAAATAATTTTTAGTTTCGATAATTTACAAGAAATTGCCCAAAATGAATAATGATGAAAAATTAAAAGTGCTGTTATCGTATAACTATAACAATTAATAAAAAATAAGTTGTTTTTTATGTAGATACTTTATTAAAATTATAATGTTTAGATTTTGATTATTTTTTATTACGGTAATAGTGATATGGAAGTTTTAATTATATTTATTATTATAAAAATCGCTGCAGTATTTCCACTATTAAGAAATAATGACACTTTAATATGTTAGTGACTTCAGCCCAGTACCATATCCGCCCATTAGGCTGTGACCCATTCAAAGAGAATCCCATGACGAAAATCATTTCCTGCACTCCCCATTTTTGAACCTACAGCTCCACAATTGGGAGAAATGACCGAATTGTCCCATCTGTTTCTCTCATTGCACGCACCACTGCCACTGGACTGCTTCTTCCTGCACCTCAATCTGTTCTTCTGTCACTTCCATACAAAATATGAAAATACTTTTTTATTTTTCTTGTGCCACTCCATATTATGGATTACATAATCTAAAAGTTAATCTCAGATTCAAAAAATAGGTAACGAATTATATAATTAATAATATATTTTTAAAAAATGATATTCTAGATTACATAATCAGAAGTCTGAATTTGAAAGTAACTTTTAGTTTATGTAATCCAAACACGTATTTGAAAAAAGACTTATGGATTACATAATCCAGAACCTAATCTCATATTACAAAAGACTTTCAGATTATGTAATATAGAAACTGATTATGTATTTAAATAAAAAAACGTTCAAATTATGTAATTCGAAAATTAATTACAAATTTAGAAAAAGATTTATGAATTAAGTAATTTAGAGTATCACATAAAGATATTTTTGGAAATATAAAAATTTATAAAGATAAAAGAATAATATAAAGGTGCAGGAAGAAACAATCCTACCACTGCTTCTGCACCTTCACTGCTGTAGAAGAAAAAGAAAAAAAAAATGGTGGAAAAAAAATCTCGTTATGAACCCAAAAAACATATTAAAATGTATTATATATATTTTGAAAAGTTTTCTCAAAAAATTCTTTTCGATAAAGCTTATTTTCTTGTTACGAAAATCTTGTCATATTCAAAAAAAACATGTTCCGATAATGTATTTCGTGAATTGTGGAAAGTGACTTCTGAAAAAATATTCCAAAGATAATCCAAAATTTACTTTAAGAAATATAAAATAATCATTTTAAAATTGTGGACGTATAGGTTCAAATTGAGGGGGTGGAGAAAGCAATTGCCACCCTCGGCTTACTGGATATAATGTAACTAACAAGTAACTTCTAATTATTTAACACATTTTTTGTTTATGTTTTTTAAGAAAAAAAAGCTTATCGTATCAAACGCGTATTGAATAATCAAACGCCCTTATCACTCATTTTATGCACGACTAATCAAAGAGCAAAAGCTCCTTTGTATACCTTTTGTATACCTGATCATAAAAATGATTATACCTTATCATATATATATATATATATATATATATATATATATATATATATATATATATATATATATATATATATATATATATCTTTATTAAAATATATCGACGTGAAAGAATCTTAAAATTAAGATATTGAATCTTAAAAGTTTTTAAAATGTTTTTTTAATATGAATGTGGTCATATTCAGAGGCAGCACAATCAGAATATTAAAAAAAACTAAAAATCATTATTACAACAAAAAAGCTTACATTTTTATTTATATAAAAATATTAAATTAAAATTTAACTATAACTATTAATTTATTTTTTATAATATTATTTTCCTTTAATTATAATTTCTTTTTTGTTTACATAAATTTAATAACATTAAATTAATATTTAATTATCTTTTAAAATTGCAAAAACAAATCGTAACGACGTGAACTTATGAAACCTCACAAGTCATAAAAAATTTAAAAATATAATAGAAGATTTACTTGAAATAAAATAAAATATTATAGAAAAAAATTAAGAACCTCTCATCAAATATACTTTCACCATCACATCTAAACAACGAATTTTGAGCATTTTCTTCCTACACCTTCTTCCTTCATACTATGTATGAAAAAAAGTCTAATTTATCTTTTTCAATTTGCAGATTGAGAAGATGTTTTCTAGATTTTTTCTGAGAGTATGACATAGATTATCACCTGATACTCAAACTTTGCTTTGAAACATTTTCTCAACTCCTTTTTATCCTGAAAAAGCAAGGGCACCATGCATCCTTAACCGATAACTATCTTTTAGCTAATCTAGTCTTCTCCATTTCTTAGGACCAACAAAGGGTAGTACAGAAATATTCACCTGTTGTCCATCGACTACTCCTCCAAAATACAAATTATATTCATATTGTAGAGTTTAAAAGGTATTTTCTAAATTAGAAAACACCTTCCAAACTTTATAATATATTCTGAAATTCAAAAGGTACTGTGTAGATTTGAAATTACTTTCAAACACTACAATTTAAAATATAAAATCGTATTTAGAATTGTAAATTTTAAAAAATATTTTTGAATTCAGAAAATATTTTTTGTATTTTAAATTAATTTAAAATGTAAATTTTGTATTTCAAATTTTATAATTTTTAATATAAAATTTTGTATTTTAATTTGTAAAATTTCAAATACAAAATTTACATTCCAAATTATAAAATTTAAAATAAATAATTTCAATATTTTCGAAAATACGAGGATATCAAAACAAACTATAAAATTGCAGAAAGAATTTGCCCGAATTTGAGTACCATAGTTCTTAGAAATATCCGTCCTCACCAGCAGTGGACATGTAAAAAAAGGCTCAGTTGAGTCTCTAGTATAGTAAATGTTAACATTGTACTTTTTTTTATTGTTTTTAAAAGTGTTTTTTTAACTATATAACACAAATTTAAAGTATCATTTATTTAAGTTATTTTATTTTTAAATTTAGCTTTATCAAAATAAGTATTTTATCTTTTTAGCACTAGTTTTTCATTCCAAATCTTTATTACTTATACCCTCAATTTTTAAAATTTTTTTTATTGAAGTTGCTCGCTCAGTTTACATGTAAGTTACTCCTATATTAATTTATTTAAATTAACCATATATTTCTTATAATTTTAAAATTTTCCTTTTGATTATATTTTATATTTTTAACTAAACTATAAAATCCTAAAGTGTATAAACTATGAAACTCGAACATTTCTCTTAAATGACGTGTCCGTATTGGACACATGTATCGGATATCAACACTCATAAGACACGTATCAGTGAAGTGTCTAATTCAAAAAATATTTATTAAATTTTTGATAATTCTAGTACGATTCTAATACAATTTTAAAAAAGAGATATACCTTAATTTTCTAAAAACTCAAACTTATTGAATAAATTTTAATTATAATTATAAAAGTAAGAAACAAATCCTTTTGAATCAGTCATGAAAAATATTTTTCTGTTAGAAAAAAATCTAAAACATATTTGTGCATATAAATAATTATTATCAATTTATATAATTTATAATTATATTATATATATATATATAATATAATTATGATATATATATATATATATATTCGTATTTCCGTATCATACATTTTAGATATTATACTTATCTTAGATATTATACTAATCTGTGTGTTTGTATTGTATCAGTGTTCGTATTTGTGCTACATAGATATAGGTCATTCTTAGTTAATTCACGAGCAAATTGTACACGTTAAATACATTAAAATGAATTTCAATTTTTATATTAGTGATTTACTAATTTTACTAAATATGATTGTCAATCCAAACAATTGAAACTAAATTAGATGTTACAATTTTTACCGAACTTCATCTGTACTTAAGTGAAAAAAGGTTTCAAAATTAAATTATTTCATATTTGAAAAATAAAATAAGTACGTGAAATATTTAACTTCAAAGGAGAGAGCAGTAATTACATCAAATCAAAGTAATTTAACCTTGAAATATACACAATCAAAATCAATTTGAAAAAAAAAAAAACAGCCACAACCATGTTTAGGTAGTAGCTGTATAAGAAGCTGTTCTAACAATAAAAATAAATAGAATTAGTAATACTATACATAAAATATAGCTTGAGGTTAGCCAGTAAGATTAGTGTGCGCAAAATACTGAACACGAATTTGACAGTTAATTTAAGTCAGCTGTGTAAGTATAAAGTTTCTTGATGACTAACCAGAAGAATTCTTCTTCACTGCATACGCACGACATGCTGCCAAACCAACAACTGCCATAGCGGTCCCAACTGTAAATTCAAGATAGACAGTTATTTAAAAATCAACAATTGAGCAATACATAAACAGATACTTTTGAAAACTTGTGATTTATGGCTTTTTGATTCATGCAGCAAGTTCTAGTAGTGGAAGGTATCCAAGAAAAACACACCTGAGGCAAAAACAAGAGAGTGCTGAAGAAGCCGATGGTATTGTTTTCTTTTCTTCCCAATCTCTGTTTCTGGAATGCTTAAATGAGGGTGCTCAGCAGCGTGGACAATCTTATTGTACACATTACTTGAATCGCCTAATTTCATACTTACGTGAATAGGTGCCTCTATTCCCAATTCCTGAGTAACCTGTAGCAAAATCAAATGGATGATAGTAGCATCCTAAACTCGAAGGTTTTAACTATGAAATAATACATAACAAGAACATATTTAATTATGTCATAACACTGAGTTGATAAGCAATACCTTTACTGAATCTTGTACGGCCCTTAGATATGGAGTTAAATCATCCTTAGCAGCAATAAGGAGACAAGGAACTCTATAACCAGTTAGATCTCCTTGTCTAGCAACCTTCTCAAGCAAATCTCGGGATTTCTTCCATGAAAGTTCATCTGAGCTGGAAAAAAAAAGAAAAAAAAAAGTACAAAACCAAGATACAGCTGCATAATGCAAAAATAAACAACCAAATATGCAACTACGAATTAAACTAGGTTAGTTCAGTTAAGGAAAATTCCACATAAGAAAAGAAGAATAGCAGAACCTCAAAATACGATATGGTGGTACTAATAAAAGTATTTAAGATCAATTTTTTTTAGTCTAACATGAACTTTGACTTGAGAAAAGAGCCTTGCCTAAAAACAGAACAAAAGTTGAAGTGAGTTTTTGGTTCCTACTTTAAATATAGCACGTGTACAAATGGACTCGGATTAAATTTTCATCATAAGATATATTCATCAATCATATGAGCCATCTTTGTCAATCAATAAGCGCCTCTCTTTCCCCACCTCAATCCTATCATCTCTATCTTCCACTCAATGATCAACTCTCAGAAAGTTATTACTTTTCCTTCCAGAAAGATGGTGTTACTTTCTTGATTCCCTCAAATAAAATGCATCAAAGTGGCTAAAAGGCAAGCGTCTAAGTTTATATTATAAATATGATAGGTTGACATGCACACACACACATTTATATATAGAGAGGATGGATCAAGTTACTCCTAGATTAACTTTACGAGACATACCCTTCATTTTCACCCTCCATTTTCTTCTTGTTCTAGTGGCTATAACAAGTAACTATCTAAGACCATTAGATTAAGGAAAAAAAAGAAGTTTGAATAGAAAGTAACTCTTGATCAAGCTACTGCTAGAGTAACTTTAAAGAGTTACTCCTCATCTACACCTTTCATTTTCGCCTATTCTAATGGTTCTAATAAGTAACTTATTAAGACCATTAGATTAAGAGAAAATGAAGATTAAGGATAAGGAGTAATTCTCTTATAGTTACTTTGGAAATAACTTGATCCCTCCTCTAATATATATCATATTGATTTTCATATTTTGTTAGAGAGCAGTGATGGGGATTTATATTGTGGCATCATCATACCTCAAATGATCAGATCAATAATAATTATTTTGAGTGATTCAAAAATGTTAAGTTGAGTATACAAGCACAAACAAAAGAATATAAGTTAAATAGACAATATGGACAAGACGCAACCTACAAACAGGGTAAGAAGCTAGAAACTGTGGAAAGAAGATGGTTGGGAGAGTGGAAGAGAGAAGGTCAATGAAGCCACCAGAGTGAGGGAACAAAAGGGGCTCATGTGGGATTTTAATGAAATATTTCATGTCAATCCTTCATTTTCATTGAATGCATATTCTTACTTTATTAGATCCGTCATACTAATCATTCCTTCAACTAGATATGCTCATTCTTCCAGCAAGTTGTCAACCAAGTAAATGCAAGCCAATTTAAAATTCACATTAACTTTCAATGAATTGAAATTGTTAATCAAAGATTAAGTTTTGATAATTTACTGTGTGTTTCTAATCAGCAAATAACATTCACATCGATAGCTAATAGGGTAATATACCGTGGAAGGCAGATATTTCAAGGGATCTAAAACCGAATCAGGTGTCATTGCAGGCAATATTGCACAAAACAAACTTAGGTAGTTAGTTTATACATAAATACACACGATACCAACATCTCTTCAATACATTATTTTAACTTACTTCCCATAAATACGCTGATCTCAGCAAAGCAAGGTGTGAAACACCATTCCAATAATTTAAATGTAGAAAGCATTATCACATAAGCACATTTTGCACCATACCTGTCATACACAAAAACAGCGACATCACATGCTGCCAAATAGTCCTTTTTTGACAAAACGTTTGATACTTTACTCTCTGGTATCTCTTGCAACACAAGAGTTTTTCTGGCTCCCTGTATAGCAGAAGCAAAAACCGGGATCATGAGTACATAGATAGCATATTGTACCAAATTTCCACCACAAAATCTATGTAACTCCTATATTTACTAGTAAAGCATGAGAGAAAGACAAAATCATTTAAATAACAGTAATGTTGTGACAGTATGATACTCACCCCAATTAATTCGATGGCATTTACTGCAAACCTCTCAACTGTTGATGGAATATAATTGTTTGAGAACGGCCTGTGAAAATGGAGCTAATTGTTTATTAGAAGGAAAACAGATATAAACAGTAGGAGAGAATGAAATTCACTAACTCATGGATCAAAATATATTTAAAGACACACTGACTATGGTGATTGGTTCAGAAGCACACCTTCCCAATAATGAATCCAACAGAGCAGACTTCCCGGAACTTTTAGAACCAAAAACATAGCATTGGAACACATTCCTTTCTGTTGCTTGCTTCTTGCGATCTACTGCTCTTCTGCGAGTAACGCGGAGAGCTGCCGCAGGATTACCACTATATCCAATGTAAATCAAATTAGCCAGGCTACACGGTGGATCAAGTAATGTCATAAGGGCCCACTGCATCACACAATTCAAGAGACATATCAATAACCAACTCATTCTGAAGAATAAAGAACAGTATAAATCATCCCCACCTGTGACAGAAATCCATTTAGAGATAGGTAACCCATGTCATTCATCTCAGCAGCATCCTTATACAGAGCATCATTCCAAGGACTGCAATCACAACCATGTACCAAACCTAAGATGCACAATGTCAAGTGGAAAAACTAACTATAAATAATTTCAAGATTATCACAATTGAAATAGGAAACCAATTTCCAGATTATCACAATTGAAATAGGAAACCAAGTTAATAATATGCAGAGTACATACCATCTTTGAACAATAGACAAAATTAAAAATCAATACTACTGTCAGATATACTTCAGCTGAAAAATTGTAAAATAGTAGTGTTTCCAAAGGTAACAACTATGTCTTTTATAGGATTGTGAAAAAAGGTCTGCTTTCTGAGCTCTCATAATGCAGAAATAAATAGGTGTTTCATGCTGCCCAAACATAGACTTTGACAAGGAACAGTAAAAGCAATCTTTTAAACAGAATTATTGTCAAACATAGAATCTCCTGAGTTGCTCCTCATATCCTGAATTTTAGTGATGTCTCTAATATAGTGATTGCTTCAATTAGTCTTGGAGATCATGTCTGGATAAACTTCTTTTTAAACACTTATAAGAGAAGAAAATAAAAATATCAAATGAAGTGAACTTTTCTCATAAGCTAAAATCAACCTATGCACTTAAGTTTTATAATGATATGCTGCATCAGTAATTAAAAAAACAATGCTCTCCCCAACCCCTTATCCAAAAGAAAAGCTCAAACTAGGTGATTTCCTGGAATTACAAAATACAAGAATGAGAATCACATCTCACTTCTGGAGCTTCCAATTTCTCTAGTAATTAAAATTACCTATTCCCCAACTGTAAGACCATAAAGATTTTCAAGCACAAACCATAAGCAAAATGATAATGACACTGAACCAATGGCCCAATTGGTTAACATTTTCTTTTAGAAAAATAATTGCTTTATTTTTCAAAAACCCTCTCAAGAAGCCGTGAAAATGAAATGGATTATTTCCTTAAAATAAGCTAATCCAAAATGCACTGTGACCACCTACTCACAATCAATTAAAAAAAGGCCAAAAAATATTACATATGTTCAAAAGAGCTGGATTAAAAGAAAAGGGGGAGGGGGGAGGCTCAAATCCCTACGTAACAGGGCTATAGATAACCAAAATCAAATTTCTATAGTAGTGCAACTAGCACTGCCAACTACACCAGTGAACAATTATGATCACCTAAGAACTCAACTGAATTCCAAAACGAGTACCCAATCAAGCAATTATTGCAGTTTATACTTTTAGGTTGCCTCTTCTTTTTTCCCTTAAAGTAATTTTAATTCCTATCAATTGCTTACAGAAATCATGAAGTAAAGACAACATCAGTCCCAACTTAATCACGGAATTGCACAAAATCTGTAACCAACACCTATAAAGGGATAAGGCTTTCAAGAGGCAGGTCATTTATGACTTAACCCGAACATTTTACAGGAAACAACTCTACTAATTCTCAGGGAGCCTAAGTATGTTACACAGGACGTTATCTTCTCTTTGCAATGATTACTCAGTTTTGTTGCATCTACAACTCATCATAAAAATTTCGTCCTAAAGCTTCTAAATGCAGTCAACCAAATCTAGAGTTCTCCATCCACAATAAGAAAAAGTAATTTAGTTATGCAGACTAAATATGACGTTAAAGAGATATGGTTATAGAAGGGACAATCAAAAGATGAGTTCACCTTTTATTTTTCTATACACAGAAAGTTTAGGATGAGGGAGGTAGCAAGTTCACCTTTCTGGAGCAGTACAAAATAACTTATCAACTTCTGCAGGTCGTAGGGCTCGATCCTAGAGAGTATCAAGGTTCAAAGAAGTAAATAGAAAAAATGTATATTAGATATGGAATACCACCTAAAAAGAACACAGAGAGACAGTGGGTTAAAACACATAATAGAGATCAAGGAAGTGACAACGAAACCATTATTACATACTTTATCTGTATCTAACAGTCGAAAGATACCATTTAGAAACTCTACAGCTTCACCTGTCAGCTCCACACTCTGAAAGATTATGTGTACGAAAGTAAATACTTCATATCATTTGTAAGTTTAACAGGAGAATTAAAATAACTTCACAACAATTGGTGATGAATTGATGACCTATATAATGTCAGGACATGCATTATTTGGGAAAAAATGCATATTATCATGCTATGTCATGTGCTTCTTTGAAAACCATTTGACTCAACAAAAATGTATCATAAAATCAATACCAACAAATATCAGCGTCTCTCTCTCCATCTCAATATCAAGCAACATGTAATAAAAGCATCCCCTCAGTTCCATTTTACCTATCCTTTTAAAAGTTCAAAAAAACATTAATTTCTATTTTCTCAATAGTACCCTCATCTTTACCAATCCTTAATTATTTTACACAACTATAAAAAATGAGAGGTAATGGTAGAAACAGTTCTACAGTAATTAATGTGATCTTGAACTTTACAAGTGACCAATAAATAGAAACAAATTCTCCAAAAATCTAAAACTTAAAAAGTAACAAAGATAATATATAAAAGAGATAAAAGAGATAACGGGCATAATTAGGAAAATAAAAATAATTCTAGTACATATATGAGTAAAGCAATTGTATTTCTAAATATGTGAGCTATAACATTAAAAACCAAATATAAAGAAAAAGTGGGGGAATACTATATCAACTACAACAAACTAATTGCAAATCCAAAATTCTAACTAGCCATATATATACAAGAGGAATGCTGGCAGATAAGGAAAGACTTGGACAATAACAATGTCTCAACATATAATGGTAACTTTTAAGAGCAAATTTAAAATTCATAATTCACTTCTGCAATTCACCAATCCCAGAGGCATAGGTTTTCACAGCTAGTATATGCAAAACCTACCAATGAATAGCTAAAATTGCTGTCAACAGATAAGTGTAAACTAAATGTAAAATTCTACTCTTCCAAATTCAACAACCACACGCATTTTCTATTATTGTTAATACCAATACTGAATAATGTACGGCTAACTTTTTTGTATCACTACTCCAACCTCTTCAACTTAAACCAGACAGGTAGACAAAAGGAGGAATTTCCACAACAATATAACAAAGAAACTATGTATCACCTGATCCAAAGCGTGCTTAGACGGAACAGGAAGAAAATCATCCTTCAGTTTCAAATCATTATCATATCCAAAGTTTCTTAGAACAGCCCATAATGTCTCTGGACGCCCTTTTTTGAGGAACATAGCATGAACACAAATAAATCCTGGAAAAGTAAGACCAAGTGAGTTGACTCCTTCAGGTACTTTCTGCTGTACAACTGATTTGACTCCAGCTATTTCAGATGATTGCAATGGTACATTGAAACATCTAACCTGTTTGTATATTTGCATGCTTTAAATAAATGGCCACAATGAAAATAATAAATATTCAAAGCTTAAGACACAAAAAAAGGAAATTTGAAACAAATCTAAATCTAACAATAACCTGAAAATCATTTAGTTCTGCTTCATTGAGGGCTTCATCCATGTCACGATCACAAAGAACAAATATTCTTCTCAAAGCCCTAACACATCGATCTGTTAAAGCTTGACTTCCAATATCATACAATGGATCTACTGGATGCAGTACCGCTTTTTGAGCAAAATAAAAAACTTCAGGGACCTGAAATATTAGAATTAACATTAAATTTCGGGCACTTATATTTTGCAAACAATGATGACAGTATATTATCAAGATCGTGTCCTTATATATAAGTTAACTGCAATATCATATAGACTCGTGAATTTCTAACTTTACACTTGAGTTAGGCTGTATTCGGTTACGTTTTTCCATAAACATTTGTAGGAAAAAGAAAAATAAGAGAAAAAAATGAAATAAGCTTCTCACATGAGCTAAAAAGCTTGTGTACAAGTTAAAATCAGCTCTTTGTAGAAGCTAAAATCATTTAGCTTTCCAAAATATTGATTTTAATTTATACACAAACTAATTTTGGTTTATAAGAAAAACTTATTTCATTTTTCCTTTTAATTTTTTTTCTCATGCAAGAGCTTCTAGAGAAGCTTATCCAGACATGGTCATACATGTAAAGGAGAAATGGGAACTCATTTAGCTGGCTTTTTTTCTATCTTTTGAACTTTTTTGTATTTGATGAATAAGTATCATTTTGGACTTCAATAAAACATAGGCTTTTATTTTATCACAAGGGAAATGCATTAGAAACTAGATTTACTTACAATATATTGCTGTAAATTGTAATGAATGGCCGTGATACAATCTGTAGTATCGACCGATACTTGAGCTAGAAAATAAGATAGAATCTTGTTTTCTTATATACAAGATATAAATAATTCAGCATCACCAGGTACAAATAATGCAGAGAAGCAAAATACCTGGTATTGCGTAGCAGCAGAGCATTCAATGCACGTGACAATTTCTTTGAACTGTTGCAGTAACTGTGTCATGAGGCGCTCCAAGCTCACTTGCTGGCTTTCATCCCTAAGATCCAGCTTGCAACCAACCACAACTACAGGCACCTTCACCTGCATCAGTGTATCACCCAAAAAAATCAACACCAATAAACAAATTATCACTTTTTGTTTACCACTCGCACTTCATTCCTCGTTGAAAAATGCATAAAGTCACTAACCTCCAACTTCTGCAGTTCCGGGAACCAGTAAGAACTCAACCGAGAAACCGAAGCCGTGTCGTTGCAAGCATAGGTTAAAACTACAGCATCAGCTCTTTTCAACTCCTCGTTACGCTTGCTTTGTTTGTCCAAGCTACACACAACAAAAACGCGCGTTCATTCGGAGCATAATCAAACACTTCAAATCTAGAAGGATCTCCGCGAATAAGATAACAATAACATGCATAACATAGAACGAACGAAGTTCAGCCAAAAAATGCGATTCAGTTATCGCGCCTTTAATTGATCAATTCTTTCGTAAAATACGGATTGCTTCGAAAAAAAATCGATAAAACTAATGCGTCGAATTAACTGTGGAAAGTTGCGGAGCTGAAAGAGAAGGGGGAGGACCTGGAAGGTGTGTCAATGACGGTAAGAGGAACGTTATCGGGGTACAAATCAGGGGGCAAGAGAGTGGGCGGAATAACCGGCGTAACGGACTCGGGAAATGACTCCGTCGCGATGGCAGCTATCAGGCTCGATTTTCCGGTGGCTCGGTCTCCGGCGACCACCACTCGAACTCCACTGCGACCGCCGAAGCTTGGGTGATTTGCCATTGATAAGATGCCAGATATCAGACCAAGAACGACGGGAAATAATGAAGCACAAATAGGTAGAGTTTCGGGTTTAATTTCTACGAACTCTTAGTTAATTTTTATTAATTAATTATAAAATAGTTATTTTTAAAATAATTAATTCAGTTGATCAGTATAATTAAAAAAAAAACCTTTACTTTGATCTTTATAATGTTTATTATTATTTATTTTAATTCTTCTACATACTATTTTTAGCATTAAATTACATATGTAGTAGGAGATAGAAAAATTAAGACGATATGGGTAAGAATTAACATACATAATTTTAAAATATAAGAAACAAAAGGGAAAACTTCTATGACTATAAAGATTAGATGAGTAACTAAATGTCTGCAAATTAATAACTTGTTATAATCTTTTGTAATCAAATAACGATATAAAATTATTTTTATTTTTTTCTTAAACCGACTATTTATGAATTCATATAAGAAATAAAAGTGTATCATAATTGAATAATAATGAAGTTCTATATTAAAAGATAGTTTAATTTTGATGGAAACGTGCTCTCTTAATATAATTAATTTATATATTTGTATACTTTTCAAAACAACAATTCTAAATTAAAGACAACTAATTAACTTATTATAAGTCATAATAAGTTAATTAGTTGTCTTTAATTAAACGATATAAAGTTTTAAAACAAATTAAAGAAATTAAGAATTTATTTTATTATAAAAAATCAAATTAGTGTATAATATATACAAAATGAAAATCATTTGAATTCTTTGTATGAATTGGAATAACTTTTATGATTATTAATTTAAATTGACATTGCTCTTGAAAGATTTAAAATTTAATTAGTTTGATTATACTTTCTTAGATTCAAATTAGTGATATAATATATACAAAATGAAAATCATTTGTATTCTTTGTATGAATTGGCATAACTTTTATGATTATTAATTTAAATTGACATCGCTCTTCAAAGATTTAAAAT
Organism: Phaseolus lunatus; assembly: GCA_013389735.1. Lineage (NCBI taxonomy): Eukaryota > Viridiplantae > Streptophyta > Magnoliopsida > Fabales > Fabaceae > Phaseolus > Phaseolus lunatus. The sequence continues at coordinate 36,139,982 of CM023857.1, read as the reverse complement.
TTAATTAGTTTGATTATACTTGGTTAGATTTAAATTATGGTGTTTACTTTCATTAAATAGATCTTTAAAAAATTAATTTTTAAAAAATTATTTTATAACGTCTAAATTTAATTCTTCTGAATTTTATTATGCTACACTATTTGGTATACCTTTTATAACTTCTTTTTCCAGATATAAAATATTTTTTTAATTTTTATGAACAAATATTAAGTTTATGACCATATATATAATTTGTATAATGAATATGTCTTTAAACTTTAATTTTCTTGTATTAACATTTTTTATTTTTGTAAAAAGAATAGTTTATTAATTAAATTGTTTTTAATAGCATTACGATACAGTATTCTTTTAAGAAATAAAAACAAAATGGTGTTGTTTGATTTTTTTTAAATTAGAAATTAAAATGTTGGGAAAATATATTTGATTTTTATTATAAAATTAGGAAATTTGAAGGTAAGGCTGTACAATTTTCTGCAATTTTGTAAACATAACCACACGTAAGAAGTATTCACATAACCGTGCAATATGTCGTGAATGTGCAATCTTTTTAATTAAGTTTTTTTTCTTTAATTTTTTTTTCCTTCTGCATATGGATTCTTTACCTAATAAAATACAAAATAATATGAATTACACATAAAAATCTTTATGGTCCCTATTATCTACATTCAAATAAGAATTCTAACATAATTCTTGTAAGTCCTAATATAATTTTTGTAAGTCCTCAGGTGAACTAAAACAACATTACTCATGGAATAGAATTATCAAGTGAACTTTTTTTTTAAATAGTAAATTGAATAGAATTATTAAGTGAACTTTTTTTTTTTCAAATAGTAAATTGAAGTTTGTTCGTAAAAGTATCAATACCCGACTAGAAATGAGTTTTTATATAATGTGTAGGAAAAATGCAATGTTATGGTCATGTTATGTATTAATGAAGCATGTCCAATCAGATTGCAAAGAGGATAAATAATGCAAAAGATTTATGGGATGATCTAAATGAAAGATTTTCCAAAGGAGACCATTTTAGAATATATGATCTTTCTAGGAAATACACTTAATAAAATAAGGAGAAATAAATGTTTCAAATTTATTCATTGATAAGAAGATTTTGTGGGAAGAGTTGAAACCTTTAAGAGCTATCTCTAGTTGTATTTCTGATATCCAGTATACTTGTAGTTTTATAAAGAGCATGGTCAAGCACAAAGAATTAAAACACGTCATGTGTTTTTTGAAAGATCTTAATTATGTTTATAATACTATCAATACCCATATTGTACTCATGGAGTCATTTTCTAGTGTAAACAACATATTTTCTCTTATTTTGAGGTGTTTTTTTAATAGCAAATTCATTATAAAGTTGCTAATAGTCAAATTGTTTGGAAGCAACAAGGAAGGAACAACATCAATACTTACAACAATAACTAAAAGACTCAAGGAAGGGAAAGATGACATGATCTTAACTATGGGAAACAATGCAATTAATGTAATAAGATGAATGACACAACAGACGAGTGTTACTCTAAATAGTGTTATCCTCCTTGGTCCAAATAGAGAAATTATCATGTTACTAACAATATTTCAACTGGCAAGAATTCTAGCGTAATTCAACATGCAAGGAATCAAAATGATATTCAATTTACTCAATAGCAAATACAACATATATGGAAGATCATGTAGGAGTTGGAGGCTAGTTCTACACATAAAGTAAATAATCTTCTTGGTGAGTATGCTGCAATTTCATCAAAGAGGTAAAAACACTCAAAATCTTTTAAGATTCCTAACATAGGAACCACAAATCATGTCACCTACACTATATCTCATTCTATCAATTTTTATAAGATTAAACTTAGTATTGTGCATTTACCCAATGGTTTACAAGTTGTTTCCAATTACTCGAAAATTGTAAACTTTTCAAAACATTTATGCATATATAATGTTCTTTATATGCCAGAGTAAAATTCAACCTAATATTTATGCAACGCATGATAAAATCCTTAAATTATAGACTAATTTTTTCTCTTAAGTTTTATCAGATACATATATCGTTTCATTGGGATAACTTAATTGCATAATGGTCTATATTACTTACAAGAATTTGAATACATACTTGTTATTAATTGCACTAATTCTAAAGAAGGAGATTTCAGTTCCCGTAATAATAGCATGAATCTTTGGCATCACAGGCTTAACCATCCTTAAGATAATATTTTACATTATATTAGTAATATGTTTTCCTATATGCATTTTGACAAAAGTAAGACTTGAATCTTGTCATATAGCTAAACAAGTCAAATTACATTTCAATCATATTAGTAATAATTCTTCTCATATTCTTGACTTGATTCCTAATATATGAGGTCATTTTTCTATACATGAACATAAAATTTTTTCTCACAATCCTAGATTATCACAACACATATATTTAAATTTTTACAAATTTAAAATTTAAAATACTTAGTAATTAAAACCTTGGTAGTTAATGTTAAATATCAATTTAGAAACTAGTTTATATATTTTTTATTAATAATAGAGATTACTTTAGATATCAACAACTTTTTAGTTTATAAAATAATATATAACTTAATTAATATAATAATTAATTATTTTTTTCTATAAAATTAGTTAAAACTAACTATTATTTAATAATTTTGTTGTAAAATAAACTTGAATTTTATAAAACTTTTTATTAAACTATGTTAACGAATATAAAATTTAAGACTCTAAGTAATAAGAATAAAATAAATTAACAACCAAATAAAAATTAATTAAAATATGGGTCTTAAAAATGATGTGACAAACTAAAACTGAAAACATGTAAATTAAGATCTCATATCTTGTCATGAAGATGACTTAGAAAGTGCTTAGAAAAAGTAAAAAGAATAGTGGGATATTTGGTTTAAAGTGACTTGAAAAATACTTATTGTATAAATTTTTATATTAGAAAAACTTATAAATTTTCAAAAAGTGACATATTAGACAAAAAAAAAATCCATTGTTATTATAAACAAGACTTTATCTTTAAACAGAATTAAAAGAAAAAAGTTATTAAAAACATAATTTAACCTCTTGTATTTTTTACGCTAAAAATATAAAATTAAAAATTTCACTTACCGTAATAGTATATTACAAGTAACTTAGACAATAACTTCTTTGTTGTTTTGTAATTTTTTACAATCAAACACTTTATTACATGTTTTATTTTTTAATTATTTATCTTTATGAGTTTGAATAAGTCGACTAAAGAAGTTTTCAAATTGCAAGCTTAAAAGGATAAATTTTAATTTTAAAAGATAAAAAACTATCCAAAATTAAAAACATATAATTTTTTTTTTCTATTTCAACAATTGTTTCATTGACAATTGTGTTTAGGGAAGACTAATCCTCTATATTAAACCTAATCTTGTAGGTTAGTTATTTTTATTTATTTATAAGTTTTGGTTTTACAAAGTTTGGTTGCCATAACTGCTTTTGTGTAGTGTTGAATTTTGATGCTTGATAAGAGTTTTGGTGACCTAAATCACTTGAGTTTATGCAAATCTAGTTGGCTTGGTTTCTGATATAGAGAACCTACATGTATCTAGTTTTCTCAACATTCTTCACCAGAAAACATGAACCTTGCTTCACCAACCATAATCTGCCTCATTAAATACAATATGTCTAATAAATTTATTAAAAAATGTTACTCCTTTTTCTTCATTTTTCTGCTCTCAACTGCTCATGATCAATCGCATTCATAACCTGCTTCAAGCAAATCCTGCACATTAAATAAGTTTAAATAATAACAAATGTTAGTTTGTATCAGAAGCATGATTCCCACCATATCTCATCATCCTCAATCATTCATCACCTAACTGTAATCACTTTTGTGTTTTGTTTGCTGAAAAAATGTGAAACAATAATCTTTTTGTTCAAATATAAGATAAAATCTTATATTTAAATCTTCAAAATATAGTTCCATTTTTAATATTTCAAATGACAATTTTCGTCACCCGTACGTGCTAATCTATAGTTTACAGTAATATAAGGGGAATCATTTAACTGAAACTCAAGTTATTTCAATTTTTTCCACTCACAAATTATTTTTCCGTTTTATTTTCTTATTAAAAATATACAAAACACGATACCGTTACCTAATTTTATTTAATTTGAGTTAAATTGTTTAAAAAATATGGTACAGTCTCTATAAAAAAAAATTATAATGGTTTAAGGAGATAAGACTTAATATTAAGGTATTGGGATAAAGGTTTTTATACAGTTTACTCCTAAATTATTAATGTTAAATTTTGTAGAAAATTCTCAATTTAATTATGTTTTCAGTCATAACTCTGATTTTGGTTTTAAGATATAGTGTTTTAATCCTTTAAAATAAAAAATGATTAGGTTTAAAACATTAAATTTGAGGAACTAAAATGAATTTTTAAAGTTTAAAATTTGATGTTTATATACAAAACTGTATTTGTTTTTTCAATTTTTGGGACTAAAAATGTTTTTTGAAATTTGGGAGATTAAAACTATAATTATTCTGAATTTAAGGGAATAAAACAAACCTTTTTAAAAGGACTCCTACAAAATAAAAAATAAATAAAATAAACTTCTTATAGTTTTTTAAAAATAAAAATTTAATGAAACTACATGAAATTCTTTTTTTACAAATTAGCTTATATATAATTTATTTTAACTTGTGCAAAACCTCATTTCATTATTTTTCTTTCAAATTTTGATTGAAGAAATTTATCCTTACACATCCTAAAATCTTAAATCTTTGAAGTGTATGTTAGGGAGTTTGTTAGTTGTGAGCATGTGGGGCAGAAAAAGAAAGAAAAAGGTCTTTGTATTGATGAAGTGGTGAATATTGTTTCCATTGCTATCAAAGATGTTGGAAGAGTTTGGTAAGGTGGTTAAGAATGGTTGCTATAATTAGCTCTATGTAGATATAATAAGGGTTATTGCATAGTTACTTATATGTGCTAGTTTTCCCACCTCAAAAAGCCTTTTTGTTCCCTTTTTGAACATTTTATTCAACATCTTTTGACAATGATTATTAGAACAATTTGACATAAAAAACTATAGGTTAAAAAAATAATCCTACAGAGGCTTTGACCAGCATAAATAAGCTTGAGACTATGGAGCAAGTATCATAACTTCAACAACACCAGAATAGATGAAGGGGTTTACCGAACCCAACCTAAGTCCTACACTCATCATGGTTTCTAGTTATTAGACCTACTTTCATGTTATATATTTAATAAAAATGATACTTATACTTCTTTTAATTTATAAACATACATAAATTCACGTTTTTATATCTTTAATAAAATGAATTTTGTTTCTTTTATTTTATTAAAAAATAACATACGAATCAAAACTTAAATAAACAAATATGGAACTTAAAATTAAAATTTTAAAATATTAAATTTACATAATTTACGCAAATAGAAATTTCAATAATTTAATTATAAGGAAATTAAACTCACTTTACTTAAAATATTTTTAAGTGATTGTTGTGAAAAATAATTTATGTAATAGAAATTCGTGTTTAATTCTTACCGCATTCAAAAAGTTATCGAATCAGCTGTAATGATACTATCGTAAATAATATTAGTTTTTATCTAATAAACTCGAAAAAACATGTTGTAATGTAGGACAAAACAAAATACATTATATTCTAATTTTAAAATATACATGATATACTAATGGAGTAATGTTTTTGCTCCTTATTTTATTTATAATTATACATATACTAAAATTATATGTAAATATATTAATAAGTTAAAAAAATTTAACTATATATTTATAAATATTTATTTTATTTTATAATATTATGATATTCTCTTAACAATTTTTTTAATATTTATACAAGATAATTTATAAGTTATTTAAAGAATAATTTTAAGTTATTTGGGATAAGTAATTTATAGAGAAATCCTTAATTTATATATATTCAAACTTTATTTTTTCATAAAATTTTAGTCAATGAAATATTTTAATATAAAACAAGAAAGATGAGTTTACAGAAAAAATATAAGAGAAATTAGTCTCATTTCATTAAACATATAAAAAAGATGATAAGTGTCATTTATTAAAAGAATAAATATTTATTTGAAAAAAGATGTTGCTTACATTTTAAAAAAAATTCAAAGGAAATGACTATTTATTTTTAAATAAGAAAATATGTAAAAGTAAATGAGAGGATACTGAAATACAATTTAGTATAACTTCTGAGAAGTAAATGTAATTTTCTCTTTATTTTATGTATTCTTATTCTAGCCTCATATATGTTTTTATTATAGTAAATATTCATTGAATTTGAAAAAATCATTATAAATAATATTTTTTTAAAGTATTTAAGATTGTTATAGCTTAAATTTAAAAAAATTGATTGAATTAGGACAAATTCATTTATGTTGATGCATACATTTTTTTAAAATTTATACTCAACACTTTACACGCATGCCTCTCATTTTTAGAGTACCACATCAAATGATTTCAAAAGTTCACATAAAGTAAACAAAACAAAGAAAAGAGTACCAAAAGCTAACCTGAAGAATAATCACTAGAGCACATGTTTGGGAGAATTACTTTTCAAGAAACAATCATATTTTTCTAAACTTCTTCCATGAATGTGATTAGTAATAAGTTATTTCTTTAAACTAAGTTAACGTAAACATTCACTAATTAGGAATCTTGATTAATTTACAGTTCTTATTTTGATTTTGCATTTATTAAGAAAGACTTTAATTCAAGGTAACATATATAGTGATGGAGAACATTTAACACTTATTTTAAATTATCTCTTATATAAACTTTTTTATCCAAACAGTCTTAACTATTTTATATTTTCAGTCAATAAAAAATTATGAAATATAATTAACACTTTTACTAGGAAAATAGATAACTACTTCCATCAAGGCGTTATTTATTTAGACGAAAAGTAACTTTAAGGAAATAAGAGACATGGTTGACTTTGAATAGTTTTTAAATAATAACACAAATTATTGATAAATTAAATATTATCAACTGAATTAATTGAACTACTTTCTCAGTTCTTCTGAATTGCTGCTATCTCTGTCTATGTATACAAGACCTTCTGACTAATTTGTGAATATATATTTTTTATGGACAATGATAAAAAAACACTATATTTAAAAGATAATTATTATTTTTATAATACATAAAATATATTTGTGATTGATATGGACCTTGCAATGAATATAGATGAAAAAACTAATCAATTGATAACTTTTTGTAAGAGATGATTATTTTTTTTCTGCAGTCACTGACACGCAAGTTATTTTAGTTGAGTTGCAGGTCGGAAGTTGGAGTTTAAAAAGCTTCTCTCCCTCTCTCACGTTCCAGAGCAAGATTTCCTCAAAATCACTATCACTGTAATCTTTTCTCTGTTCCCCTCATGGCTTTTCTTCATGATGATGGTGAAGTTGGTTTTGAAGAAGGAAAGCTCTTGCTACCTTCAAATGTTCTGGACGAGGCATGTGACTCCAACAAGGTTAGTACTAATAGTACCTTAGTTTCTTCTTTTTTTTCTTTCATCATTTTGTTTCCTTCAACACCACTTTCTCTACCTGTTCCAATTCCAAACAAGCAACTGGGACGCTTCATTATAATTTGAGATTCTTTTCTCTCCACATTTCAGGGTTAACATATAGTTTGGCTATATTTGATTGAACTGATATGATGCATTTGGCTTCTCTGATTGGATTTGATGCAATAATTTAATAAACACCAACATATTATTGTTCGACTAATTAGTGTTATCAGAACTTTCATACAGATTCATACGAGGAGCCACCAGAAACATCAGCGACCAGGTTACTACAGATATCAAAGGGAAACACAGTCACAGGTACTATTCTGTCTAATTCCATTAATCACTCTCTCTGCCTCTGGTTGTGGTAGCAAACAAAAAGATGCAATGTTTCTGTATTTGGTTGGTAGAATATAAAGGATATATCCTTCTAGTTAGGTTTAGGTATTAATCAGGGTGCAGTTTTGGTAAAACGCACTTTTAAAGATAGATATATGAGATGCCAGAAATTCCAAAAATGAGTTTGGCACTTTATTAATAAGTGGAACTACCAAATAAGAATGTAAAAGTAGTTTTATTTAATCATTATGGGCACGTCTTGCTAAGATTTAAATTTGACACATGTGTGACATTCACTTTAGTATACGGAATAAAAGATATGCTTTTTCACTTGAACTATTATTCCTTTGCACCTCTGTTTTCTTTTGAAACAAAAGGGTCTTTAGATGCATGCTTCTGATATATATATTCCTGATCTTTTTGCTTTGTTAAATTTGTATTTTGTCCTAGTCTTTTGGGTAACATTCTTTTGAGTTAAGAACAACAAAAAACCAGAAATAAAGGGATGGAAGTTAACGTGTCAGTTGAAAATGGTCTCAATCTAGCTAGTGAGTCTGGTTTTATTTTAAAAATTGAAAAGGTGAACACATCTATATATACTATATTAAACTAAACTATGCTTGAGTAGATAAGTTTCAGAGGCTTATTAGAAAAGTTCCAAAGCCTGAAACATGAAATTAGACATGTCATGACGCATGCCTTGGTTGGTCACATGCATTCATAATCCAGCTGCAGTGACATAAGAAAGAATGGTTTAAAAAATTAAAATAAAGAGGGTGTAAGGTCAGGGTTTTTTAGTTGTTGCCACAGAGGCTATTTGATAAGCAATCTGCAAGACTCTGAATAAGATGCTGGATTCTTTATTTATTTTTTGAGAAAAATTGAAATGTTTAAGGCGTTGAAACCTTCATCTGTTATTCACTCAAACATTTTAATTCCTTAACCAATGAACCAAGTGCCTTAAAAAAATTGGTGGAGTGTTTAATTGTAACTTCTCCTGTGTCAATGTCTGGTGTATTGGGTGGGAATTCTGCTATAAATAGGCATACAGCAATTAATGAATACGGCGGAGACAGAGTGAAATATTATTGTTATGTATTTAATGTAGTTGCTTATGGATACAGACTTTATTTGGTGAATAGTTTAATTGTTTATTTACCATTTCCATGCATCTGAAATTAAAATATGTTATGTTCACTTCAGTGCTCAAAACTCACTGCAAGATCTGCATATCAAAGGCCTAAACATGCCACAGGTGGGCCTGGAATGCAAGCTGTTTTCTTGGTTTCGGGACAAGGATCATGTGGTGGTACTGGGGTGTTCTTACCCCAAAAAGCAGGCACAAAATCAACTAGAAAGCCAGGTTTGCATTTGAAATTCAATTGTAGTTTAAAACTTGTGTTTATAGTACCATATCGAGTAAAAATTTCACAAAGGTCAACCTTTTATACTTTAATTTTAATTTTTGCCATACAATTTGTCTAGTTTTGGTGAAAATCCACAAAATTAGAATTTACATTAAAATAAGTTACCCTACGATTGTTTTGCAGCATGTGCTCCTGTCCTCCTTCCAGCTCGAGTAGTTCAAGCTCTAAACCTAAAAGTGCACCAACTAGGCATGCAGATTTCACCTTCTTCTCAAGGTCTCATATCTAACCCTAATTATTTAAGAAAATATAAATATCATATTCTCATATCTTAAGTTAAAGTATTTAAATTACGTACAAAATTTTCATGACATGAAATTTATTCCCTAAATTAAAAGGAAAGTTCTGTAATGCCATGCAGGTCCCAAATGTGGCCAAAGAAAAGGAGAAGTATACAGAAGCAGTGAGTCAACAAAGAAGAAAAATTATGAAAAAGAGGGTATGAAGCATTGCAGTGTTATTTCTCAGAATCAAACTTCTTCTCCTGATATATTTCTGCCAAAGGAATGGACATACTAAGTAGTTCTTCATTTCATTAATGCAAGCCAAAAACACACACACACAGAAGGAACTGATCTTGTAAATGCTTTGCATGCAGTGAGTTAGAAACAAAAGCATCATAAATCCGGGTGTTAATACATTTTTTGTGCTGCTGTTATGTTAGTTATAGAAGCTCTGACCATGAAATCATTGTTTATTTATAATAAATGAAAAAAGCACAAAGGTTCCGGTTAGACATTGCACACTTCATGTATACTTTTTTCTTACCAAATTTTAATATACTGTTGTAAAAAATGGTAGAAGCTTATTTTTCTCAAGGCGAGGAATTGACTTTTTGAAAGAAGGACGCAGAAATATAATTTTAGTAATATAGTCTTTCGTTCATTATTCTAACTTTAACTTATCTAATAGTAGTTCGTTCATAATTCTAACATATTTTAAATCTTGGCGGATTATAAATATAACTTATAAAATTATGCATATGATTACGTTTTAACTTATACAACTATGCATATGATTATGTTTTATACACTGTATTGGTAAAAAATGGACACCAAAAAATTTAAGTACATGTTAATTAATTAATTAATGACATCGGATCTATAACACACATGGATTGAAATATAAAAATGAGAGACATTTATTTACTGGTATTAATCTTTAAATGTCAAATATCAATTCTAATTTATCTTAATATATACCACATGAGTATTCCAAATATATTTTAAATTAATTTTTATCTTTTTTATTATTAAATAATAGAATAAATAAATTGGAGTATTTAAAGAATCTTTCAATTCTAATAAAAAATTTTGAAACATTTCTATCTCGTTGAACATTAAAAAAATCATATACTACCAAACATAATAAAAAAAATTTACTAGCAAAACTATAAAACACTGATAAAAAAGTTTCCATTTCCATAATATTTTGAGTAGTTTAATTACTTGGTTAAAATACTTACAAGTTGGAGTTCTAGATTGGAATTAGAACATTAAGAATTCTTCTTAAAAGAATTATCAAAATGGAAACAAACTCTTTTCTTTGTGTATTTTTGTGTGTGTCCATATAAGTCATCATGCAATAAATCCAAGTAATATATTATCTCTAGTATAACATTGATTGCAATCAAACAGCCAATGATCTACAATAGTTAGCTAGCAAATATTCATTAGTTTATATTCTTAAAAATTCATCAAAATAAATAAAATTTATTAAACAATTTGTTGTTGTGTATGGTTAAGGTAACAACAATAAGTTGTCTCACTTACTGTATCCAAGAAGGACGTCATCCACATATACTTTGTTGTCACATTCTCTCATTGCAATGTATTATAAGGACATAATAACGATAAATTTCTTATATTTTGCTTGGTGATTATGAATTGATAGTTATTTATAATAAAAGTAAAAATTTAGAAAATGGATATGACTTTAAGTATTTTAAATGATTTGGGTCAAAAAATTTATACTTATTGACACAAAGACTATTTTTTTTTAGAAAAAAAAATTATGATCGTTAATTAAAAGAAAAAATATTTAAGTTGATCAAGAGATATTATTATACAGCAAGATAAGGATAGAACTTTGAACTTGACGTAATCATAGAAAATTTAAGGAGTTATTGTTGGAAAACATAGACGAAGAAGCTATTGTTGGGAAGATAAAAAAGGAAGTTAAATTTACCAAGACTCCAAGTTAAAGAGTAAGTGCTACTTTAATTATTTATCTTTCTTTAGTCTTACATCTCTATATTCTTATTATTTACTCTCTTTTTTTTTTCTGTTTTTAAATTGTTCATTTCACTTCTAATTTCAATAGTTAAATTTACACGAATTAAAAATATCAGTTAAATTTATTTAATATTTTAATTCCGTAAAAGAAATATGAAATTGTTTAATCATATACGTGATTTCATCCTCGCACGACTCTACAAAACCATCCACCGCACGCCACGTATGGAGAATGCCCACGCATTTTGTCACCGTCCAATGAAAATATCCTTAGATATAGTCTTACTGTAGTTCGCGAACCAGAGGATCTAGGTCATGGGTGAGGGTTTAATTGTCTAACTTTAAACCACAAAAACCCCTCTTCCACACTCACTCCTACTCTTCCAACTCCAACCATGGAAGCAACGCGATTCTCCCGTAATCACTTCCACCCACACTCTTTCCAAATGAAACACAACGCTTCCAGAGGTAAGTTTCCTCTGTCAACGCTGAAAAAAAAAAAGAGAGAAGCTATTTATATAAAGCACTGTAGCCTCTTCTTGAACGCTAATTATGCAGTCTGCTTTAAAACCTCTTCCACCTCGCAGAAAGAAGATACGTAAAATGCATCAACGGAATTGGTACTAGGGCTTCGATTTTCACAATCCCCGCATTCAGCACAAGGATTTCTCCTTCGCGGAACCTGACTCTTTCTGTTAACTTCTCCGACCGGCTCCGGAGTGATTATGCACGCGTCGAGGCTCCGAAGAATGAGCTTCCGAATGAGGAGGTTGTTCCCGGGACTCACGGAGGGGAAGCGGTTGTTGCGTTTTCTCCGGGGTCTGATAACTCGGTGACCCCGCAATTGAAACCTGTAATGTTCAGAAACAGGTTTCTAGACTTTGTGCGGTTGGGTTCTGTGATAAACGGTGCGGCTGAATCGTTTTTCAAGAGCGAGATTAGGAGAAGGTTGTTCGTGACGGCGGTGCTGATTGTGATTAGTCGCGTTGGTTATTTTATTCCTCTTCCTGGGTTTGACAGAAGGTTGATACCGGAAGACTACTTGAGCTTTGTGTCAGGATCATCTGTTGGTAAGTTGCACCGTTTGCTGCTGCATTTTGTTGCTCACACGTGGAGATTGAGTTTAACTTTGTAGCTCTTACAGCATAAGACCCCTTTTTGATTCTCATTGGTAAATGGTGATTGGATTCGAAGCTTCTGTGAATGTAAAGGGGCTATAGTTGAATTTAAGAAAAGAAAATGAGGAGAAATGTTTGGGTTAATTTGCTAATGGCCCTAAAACTCAAATTTGACATATTTGATCTCAATTTGAGTGTTAGCTCAGGGTAGCTTGTGAGTGTGAAGTGGTAAAGAAAATTGGACCATTGTGTTGGTGTTTTTTTTTAATGTATAGAGTAGTGGAAGGATGATAATTTAATTTCAAAATTGATTGTAGTTGTGCATGAAATATATATAATATCCTAAGATAAGATATCTACAATTTGAATTTATCTAAATCCATGATAAGATATATGAAAATCTTAAAATAAGATAAGATATCTAATAGTTGAATTTAATTAAATCCTAAGATAATATATCAACAGTTGGATTAATGAATTGGGTCAACAGTTCAATATTTGCTAGAGCAATTTTTTGCTTGAATATTTTTCTGAGTTTATACATGTGAACGGTCATTCATGTAGCTTCTGGCAGATGAACTTGGTGACTTCTCTGCTGAGCTCAAACTATCTATTTTCCAGCTTGGTATTAGTCCTCAGATAATAGCGTCCATTATTATGCAGGTATTTCCCCTTTGTTTTTTGAGTTTGTTGCAAAAGTTTACTTTTTGTTACATTGAAGGTCAAAGGATGTTCAACTACCTTCAATTATATATGGTTTTATTTCTTTGACCTTTTGCCAGTGTGCCTTTAAAGTTTGTGATATATATGGAACCAGTGGTGTTCCTATTTTAAAACAAAGTAGATCTTTGGAAAAGTTGCTCTCTGTACTTTAGATTTTGTAAGGAAATATGTCTTTTGTAAATAAGTATCTTTTGAAAGAAGGATGGGTTTTCTTATTACTTTTACTGTGAAGTACTTGATTGTAAAGTAAAGACACAAGAACACTGAGGTTCTCAACCAGATACCCATATTGTTTGTGTATTGTTGATTTTTTTTTGGTGTTTTTGCCTTTTATGAAATGAATTTGTACAAGATATTCATGTGCAGGTACTCTGTCATGTTGTCCCCTCCCTAGTAAAGCTACGAAAAGAAGGTCTGGATGGGCAGGAAAAGATTAAGAGTTATATGTGGGTCTCTTTAACCATCTTGAGCAGTGAACTAATTTCTAGCTACACATTGTTTTTCCATTTCCCGTTATCTGATATGTGATTTAAGGAATTTCAACTAATTGATTGTTCATCTGTTCTGAACATTTCAGATGGTGGATGTCATTTGGCTTTGCAATTTTGGAAGCTTTAATAGTTTCTTGCTACTCACTTCCATATTCAATTTATGCTGCCAGTTATAGGTAATCTGCATAGAATTTTTTGCCTCCAAGATTTTAATAATCCAACAAATAATTGAACTACCAATGTTTTTTAGCAAGTTGATATCTTGACTCATGAGTATGGGTGGGTTACATAGATGATTTTTCTTATATTGTAATTCCAACTGATGTCTTTTGAAGTAGATAATCTTAATCGTTGATGGACACAGAAGTGCCATAGGTCTTCATAAGTTAGCATTATGAAATCACTTTTTTTTATTAAGCACATTAAGAAATTTCTTTTCTAAAATTTGTTTTATGCTTTATAATATGGTTTTCATTCTCTCGTTGTTATCATAATTCTACCGATTCATAGATATGGTGGGGCATATCTGCCTCAAATTCTTTGTTTACATTTTAGATAAATTTGTTTGTTAAAATATTTGCTACTTTTGCAGGGTCAAACATGTAATGGTGACATCAGTTTTATTGGTTTGTGGTGCAATGACTATTACATGGATATGTGATACTATATCAGAATCTGGATTTGGTATTTTTCTTACTGCAAAACTATTACTTTACCACCTTTGATTGGAGTTGTGGAAATTAAAATTTAAAAGATAACCAGAGCATGTGGTGGGAAATGTTATGGATGAATATCAGCTTTTTATTTGTAAGGACTATGCAAGTAATCAGTGGATGATCCTCAATTGACTTGTCTTATATATTAGTTAGGCATCGTATGTAATTTTGAACCATAAAAGATGACAATGAATGACATTTTACTGCTTTGATTTTGTCTGCTTTCCTATTCTACTATGCAATTTCTAGGAAAGGTTCTATCTTCTATTTTGGAGTTGTGTTTCGAATTTCTTTTGCATGCATACTAGAATTATTCACATCATCAGACAGCTTTGCATCATTTTTTCAGGTGTAGATGGTAACCTGCAAGCATATGCTAATATAACTTTATTTTTAGTAAAAAGATAGTTATCTGCTTTTTGCAACACCATATGCCATTCTTTTCATTGAATTTGTCATGCTACTCGGATAGTAATTTTGTAAGTATGTAATCTACTTTGCAATTGAGGGAAGATTCTTTCACTTGGCATACAATACCGCTTCTTTGAAAGCCTAGTATTTTGTTTTATATAATTGCTTGGACGGAGAAAATTGTCTTTCCAAATTGTTGGCTTAGATCAGCATCTTTCACCCACTTACTACTTTGAAGTTTTTATTTAATTATATTTACAAATGACATTTTTAAAGTCAGTTTTTATCCAAAACTTGTAGAACTGTTGGAAAGAACACAAGAATCATAATTAATTTGTCAATTTTGTTTTTGCTGATTGATATTGTTGACTTCATTGTTATCTCTTCGCCACACTATAAAAGGGCCAGGATGTTCATTATTACTTATGCTTAAAGTTATGTGATTTGAAAGACTCACCAGAAGTTGAATGTTTGCGTTATTGTTCAATCTATGGAATCTAATAATACCTTCTTCAGGTCAAGGCTCGTCTCTAATCATATGTGTGGGAATACTTACGGGGTATATGGAGACATTATACAAAATGCTTACTCAGCTTTCAGGTACATGTCTGGATGTGAATGAAGGCTTTTGAAATTTTACCTCATCTCCCTGTGTACTTCATTCTCAAGCTTATCTCGACGTATTAAAGTAACATGTCTGATATCAAGGAAATTGGTTTTCCGACTCGACTAAAGTTATGACTAACAGCATTATTGGCAACAATTGTTTAAAGGGATTAGGCACTGTTTTGTTCAAGAAAACGTTTTTTATATTCTTGTTTTTAGCTTTTAATTACTAAAATGTTTGTTACATTGGTTTTATTTTGTTTTGCATTTTCATAAGTTTGCACATGAAACTTGAAAATAAGTTGTTTCCACTGTTTCTTACATAAATTTTTGGAAAACTGTACACGAAAAGAAAACAAGGTGACAGTCTTGCAATTAAAAGTTAAAATGTTTTCTCAATGTAAATAATTCATTATTTTTGAAAAGCTTTCTCAGGAAGCAGAAAAAGATAAGCAATTATTTTTCTAAAATATGCTGAACCAAACACGCTTTATTTTCTTGAAATGCATATTCAATTTAATTTTATTTGAAGATAACAAATATATCCCCGACATGCTTATGCATGCCCAAAAATAAAAGAAAAGGAGGACCATAAGATAAGGAGCAGATAGTTTCAGAGGATCCTTTACATTGCCAACTGATTTGATTAGCATATCAATGAGCAAGTTAGCAGTTGAAATATAGAATATACTTAAAGTTGCAATTAGTTTTGCTTTTACGAGCATTATATAGAATGAATATTACTGCTTTCAAAAAAATGCTACAAGAATGTTATTCAAATTTAATAAGGTGGAAATAACTAAAGCAATATTATTATATTTATATGATGGAATCATTTGTAATTTTAGTGATTTGTATTTATTAATATTGTAGTGAGTGCTGTGAGCTGGGGGCCATATGTGCTTGCAGTATTGGGTGTCTTCACCGTTGTCACTATGTGGGCAGTTGTAGTAACAGAAGGTTGCAGGAAAGTAAAGCTGCAGTACTATGGTTTTAAACTTGCTTCTGCTGCAAGGTAAATGACATTGTCTTTGTTCGGTCATTTGAACCTTGTTCTCTTTGAAAATCTGGATATTACTAGAGTTTTGATATTCTCTCACTCTCAAGTGTAAATCATAGTAATTGACATTTTCCATTATGGTTTTTTTAGGAAAGTTGTTTGTGCCACTTGTTGAGAGAACAGTACATTTGACTGTCCTATGCTCTACCTCTGCCTTGAATATTAACTTATATTGGACTTAGCTTATATGTTTATTAGACTTTATTACCCTTATTATTTTTGTGCTCATCCAGATAATTTCTACTTTATGTCTTGATGGAATTAAATGACAATTCTGAGTATACTGATGCTGTTGACAATTGATACTTTCATTCAATTTGAAACAGAGAGCAATCACCCATTACTGAAGTGGAGCCCTATATTCCTTTCAATATTAATCCAGCAGGGATGCAACCTATTCTTACCACCTCTTACCTCTTGGCACTTCCAAGTATTCTTTCAAGGTTTGTATACACTCTTTTTCAATATTCAATTGGTATTTAAGAATTGGCTGGTAAATTTGTCTCTAAATTTCTGATACGATGTTAATGCCTTAGTTTTCATGCTCTTTTCTCTGTTTGCTAGGTAGCACATTTGCCCGGTTCTTGTCAACATGTGCTGTCTAGCAAGTCCTTTTTTATTTACTTCTAAATTGATATTATTGGCAGTCTGCTAAGGTCACCTTTTTGGGAGCATGTCAAGGAAATATTGAACCCTGAAACTTCTGTTGGTGCTGAGCCGTGGGTTTACTATTCCATATATGCTTTTTTTGTCTTCCTGTTCAATATTTTTGACATTGTAAGTTTCTCTTTACTGTTACTAATATTATTGTATATTCTATTTGACGTTAATAGTTTCTAATTTGTATTTTGAGTTTCATTTTGATATAAGCTGTTAGATTTACTTTACAAGAATATGTGAAAAAATAGTGCATGAATAAATTTAAGGCCTAATCAGCTTTCAATTGATAATTTGGAATGGAACAAGAGAAACAGTGTCAAAGCTATTCCATACTAATTTACACAATTATCTGATTCTGAGCTGCTTAGTCTGATTGTTTTCAACACCATTGAAATTCATATATTGTAAATCTGTTGAATTGTTGCTCATTAAAAGTTTTCCATACTACGTTAAAATATCGGAATGACTTGTGTATATTTTGTAAATGGTCTTACATGTGGATTGTGCACAGGCTAACATGCCAAAGGAAATTGCGGATTATTTAAATAAGATGGGTGCGAGAATACCAAACATAAAGCCTGGGAAGGCTACCATAGAATACCTCACCAAGGTCCAGGCATCCACACGGTTTTGGGGTATGCTACTGGTGAATGGCTGCAATTTTAGAGTAATTTTTTTATTTCTTTATCGAACCTAATATTTTCTAGTTACTGTTAATTCACTACCTTGTGGAAAATTTGTAGGGGGGCTACTGTTAAGTGTTCTGGCCACTACATCAAGTGTTCTTGACCACTATTTGCGGCGTATCAATGCTGGGTTTGCTATTGGTTTTACATCAGTTCTAATCATTGTAAGTGCACGGAGGATTCTTGTACTTGTACTCTGCATGCAAGATCATTGGTAATACCACATTATCAGGCAAGAAATTCGTGCCAGCTGAACTTCCCTGGCTCGAATTGCTTTTTACGTAACTCCAATATTGGAGTACAAAATTGGCATGTTAAGTTATGAACCGTGCATGTCACTCGTATATATTGCGTATAAGGGGATAATAATAATTACCCTTTTTAATATTGTCATCATCCAAAAAAAAATTGAATCATTTATATTGCGCATACGGGGACTTAGTCGAACACTATTCCTTGTACAGGAAGATAATGGATTTGGTTCAAATGTCATACATATATTACAGTATTGAAATTTAAAGTAGTATTTTTTCAAACGTAGTACATAAACCACTGAAAGCTTTATTCAACTTCGTAGTCTGTTGTACAGATTAACTGAATAGTCCTTGGTTTTGTTAATCCAGGTCGGTTCCATTATTGAACTCAGAAGATCGTATCAAGCATATAATGTGATGCCAAGCTTAAGCAATGCCCTGAGACGATACGGCGTATAACTTATGGAAAAGCTATGCTGTCACTCGCCTGTGCCAATTTGATTTGAACCTGTGAGATAACATTCTCCAGTTGTATTTGGTGAGTAGTATAATTTTTCTGTGTAAAGATTTTCCAATTGTGATGCCGATGATAATTGAACAGGTTTCGAGAAAGCTTGGTTTTTCGGGGACATTACAGATTCCGAGTCTAGTTTGCCGGTTTAAGAATATCGAGGCTGGAGTGTTATGTTATGCTGCGTGTCGATACATGATAGTAGCTGATTCAAAAGCCTCATCTTCTGGTTTCTCTAGTGGAAATTTTATGGATTTGGGAAACTATTTAGTTAGGTTATATAGTTGTAGTGGCAGATGAAATGTGTACAGGAATTTATCGTGTTTTAACGTGGTATATGTAATATAAAAACGAGGTGTTTGGATATAGTTTGATAGTGGGTTGAAGTGTTTCTTTAATATTTGAGGCACCTCATCTATTCAGGACTTGGTTTTTCAGAATGTATATTCTGAGTAGTACATGTCAGAATGGATGGGGAAGTGTCCCAGATCTTTATGGGGTACAGGAAGTTAAATTAGCGGTGGGTTGATATCCCAAAGGACGGGCCTAAATGGTGGGCACTGTTACACTAACAATGTTGTAACAAGAGATTCAAACCTCTGCATTTTGAGATAAGTTTTTTCCATATCCCATTTTTGCTTTTGATACATTTCAACGGTTTCTTTTCCTTTTAATTGCCGTTTGACATCTGGAACTGATATTTAAGTGATTCTGGAACTACTTTGTCAGCAAAAAAGCAATTGTAGGATTTGGTAGTTTCAAAAGTATATTTCTGATTTGAATGATTTTATAATTCTAAAACTCCATGTTGTTTTCCCCTCCGAGAACTTGGACCTTCAAAACTGTAATATACTTCTGGAAGATTAGCTGATAAAAAAAAATACTTCTGGAGGATTAAGTTTAAAAATAAATAAAAAAATTCAATGACGGAACTTAATAATTTTAAAATTGTAAAATCATATGGATGTGTATTTACAATCTTGGAACTTTAATGTCTTGAATTTAAGTCGGAAAATCGAAACGTATATCACAGGCGTAAGGGAAACGTTGTAGATTTTGGAAAAATTAATATAGAATGAGAGTAAGAAAACTTATTAGAGGAAAATTTTGGCTTGTGACGTTTAGGGAACCTAAAATCGGAGATTGGAAAAATAGAGGATAGCAATGCATGTGAGAATGCAGATTATTGTGGAACGGTTTGACACTTCTACGTGTAAGCAAAAGTGTTTTTTTTTCAGCAATGAGACCGAATAAGTATCTTCCATATGTATGTATATTGTTGGTGTTTTACATAGCACACCAAAGTTGGTTGCTTTTAGAAGGTATTGAAGAGAAAGAAAGTTTAAAGAGTGAAGACTTGGAAAAACAATTTATTTTAAAATACTTCAAAACTTAAATACTAATTATCCATGATTCTTAATTATAACTAAAACAAGAAACAAGGATTGGATCCTAAAAAGAAGTAAAGAAACTAGATACATAATTAAAGAAAGAAAATAATTAACTTCTAAGACCAAGGAGCACTACTTTAACATTTTCAAACATTAATAAAACAGAAAAAGAATAAATGATAACATTCTTAAACACGTGACTAAGTCTGCCATAGCCCGAATGGAAGAGTACTTCCTATTTGGAATCTATAATTTTAGAAACAAAATGCATGACTTATTTTTATGAAGTATTTTGAAAAAAAATAATTGAGGTGTTTAAAAAGCAAATATTGGGAGTAATATTGTTTTGCCATTCAAAAAGGCTGAGGGTGCCATAAAGCAAGTTTAATGATCCATGAAAGGCTTCTGTGTAGTAAGTACCATGCAATTGAGATCATTTGTTTTTCCTTTCCTTCTTTCTTCTCCTTTTCGTTGGAAAAGTTTAGAGATGAAAGAGAACATGAATAACAATGTCTATTTTTTTTTTAAAATTGACTGGAGAGAAAGTGAAAGAATTTTTTTCCTCTCCTTTCACTTACCTTTCAATTCAATTTTCAAACTTTTTCTACATCTTTATTTTCCATGAAACAACCAAGCAGAGCATAAATATAATTCTATTTAAAGTGGACCTTTTGTTATAAATAACAATTTTGTCAGGTCAACCTTTATGTTAACTTTCATTCGGCTTCTTCTTCCTGCACCCCTACGTTTTTCTTCCTGCACCTCTACGTTTTTCTTCCTGCACCCCATAATTTTGTAAATCCCAAAACTAACCTTCACCCTTTTATTTGAAAAACTAGAGTTTTTTAGGTTACCAGATTTCGGGATCTGGGAGTGTGCTATGGATTCATCAATCTGGAAGTGAATGTTTCAAAGGCAAATTGTTGATTTTCGGATTGTTGAATCTGGAAGTCTAATTTCTATTATGGATTAATGGATCTGGAAGATTACCAGATTTACCAATCCGGAAGATTACCGGATTCACCAATCCGGATTGAGGGATATTTTTGTCTTTCCATTACATTGTGGGGGTGCAGGAAGAAAAATGTAGGGGTGCAGGAAGAAACTGCCCTTTCATTTTTGGACTTAAGCTTGTTATTTAATTTGGGTCCACAAAGTGGGTTGCTTTTATATTGGGCCTGTATGAGAGGTAGCTGAGCCCACCGTTTGGCGGGGCTTCTGATTTTGATTTTTGACATTTGAATAGCAAGAGCACCACCATACATACAAAGGCGCAGATTTAAGAACGGAAACTATGGCGAACTCAGAACCGAAGATGGATTACGCAGAAATCTATACAGCATCAGATACCTTGGACGCCTCCTCGATCTTTCACACCATCTACGACGTCGTAGGGTTTGTCCTTTACATGCACCAGCAAATCCCCTCGTATGTCTTTTCCCTTCACTTCAAAACGCCGAACAACCTTTTTTTATTAAAAAATCGCAAACACGTGGAATTTTTGGCTTCAATTTCGATTTCTAGCGTTCATCGCATTCAATCTATGCAGCACGGTGCAGGATATGGCAGTCGAATTTGAAGAAATGCATTCGGAGTACAAGCAGCTGGTATGTCATAATTCTGAAATTTTGAATTTTGAGTCGTTATTTGTATCATCGATTTGCATGCAGCCTGAATTCGTTAACATCAGGAAACGGAGTTGGGCACTGAGGTGAAGCCATCGTTTCGGAGAAAGCATGTTAGCAAAATGAGGGATATCAAGGTGGGAATTAAGAGATTGGATAAGTTGATGAATTCACTTCTGAATATGCAAACCGCGTTTAGAATCATGATCAACGAGGTTCCCACCATAGACGGTGTCGTTTTGGCGCTTGGAGCTAGCCCACTTCGACCTCAGCATATTTACGAGTTGAATTTTTCTCATGCGATTGGGGTTTCCAAGGATGCCGATGATTTTGCTAGGAGTAAAGCGGCTGAGAGTCTTTCGAGAAAGGTTCCTTATTGATATATTTTTATGTTCCTGGTTATGATGCTATGTGCTTTGTGAGAGGAAGCAGTGTTGGAGGTTATGTTTCGTTTTTTCTTTATCAGGCGATTCGGACATTGATATCGAAGGATGCTGGCTCTGTGACCTATCCCGGTAGTTATTCACTTCTCTAATAGATAAACATTAAGGTCAATTTTGCTCTGTTAGCACTTTTAGGTGAACAAAATAAGAAGATAAAGTGAATTGAACTTCTTCTATATGTTTAAGTCAACTTATGCATTTTAAGTGCTTCTGAAAAAGTTCGAGAGAACTTCTTTTAGTCGATTTTAACTTATGGAAAAAGTTTATTTCATTTTTTCTTATTTTCTTCTGCTGTAAGTGTTTATGAGTATATTATCGGCCTAGGAAGATTAAATACTCAAATAGTTTCTGTTAAGATCCATGATCTCAAAGATGGCCATTCAAAGTTATGGTCTTTCATTGTGTGAAAGAAGCATCAAGCTGGAACCAAATTAGTGTTCGGAGACAATTTGACGGACTAAATTGATGTTCGTTTAAGCATGGGGAGATTGATGTCCAAAATCTTTGTTGGATCAATTTGATGTACCGTGTATTTTTTCAGGATCAATTTTAGCATTATCTCTTAATTTGAATGATTTTTCCTTATGTAATCGCATTTTAGTTTTTCTTTTAATGCCACTCTTCTTTTGTGTAGGCCCTATCAGATTGTTTGTGTTAATTAAGGCCCCTTCTTCTTTCAACCAGCCTATGCATTTTCTGCCTAAACGCGATTTTAGGCATAACAGAAAGGTAAAATAGAGTACGAGGACATATTGATTTATGGTTCTCTTTTTAATTGTTGTAAATGCGTGATCGTTTCTGACTGCATAGGGCACCGTGTGCTGTATTTGTTAGTGGAGCCTTTCTGATGCTCACAATTTCTTTATTTGGTAAAGAAGATAGCAAGTGCTATTTATATTTGTTGCTTCTTGAATTCAAATATGGGACACATTCTGTTTCATCAGAACCTTGTGAAACTTGTGTTAATTTGCTGCTCGAACTCTTTTCAAGACTACTGATATTTCATCATAAAGATCATCATTGACATTGCATCGTAAAAAGAATCATTATCAAATGGAAGTGATTCAATTTAAACTGAAAACCAGATTATTTCATTCCTAATAGTATTTAATCTATTCATATGATTGTTGCTGTTGTATTGTACCTACTGAATTCAGTTGTGCAAATGCCCACCTCCTCACACAAAAAAATTTAATAACTAATATATTTTTTTTTTCAATTTTGGACAAAAGAGGTGGTGCAAATGCCCACCTCCTCACACAAGCAGGTCCGCCATGGCCTGATTTCCTATGAAACTGAAACAACTATTTTTCTTTGCACTATGATAGGCTATAGATGTTTTAGACAGTAATCTAAATCTTCCTGTATTTGTTAGGGGGTGTTTGTCAACTTCCAAATCCAGCCAAGAGGGTGCTAAATAGGACCAAGTATATGAACTTTTGTGACAAGAACCTACTGAAACTCAAATTAAATTGAATTTGGTTCAAAACTAGTTTATGGTTTTAATACAATGTTTCTCTTAAAACTAGAAAACATAAAATAATTTTGATTTCACAGAATTGAGATAATAAGTTTCTTTTAAGTTCCCATAACAAAATAAATTTATGACAGGGAGTCGAGAAAAGTTGACACCAGGAAAATGTTGAGTTAGTCCTTTTGAAAACTCTTATATTCAGAAAGCAGCCCCACTGTACTTACATGGATATATTTCTTTTCTTTTGAAGCTACCAAACTCACTGTAGGACTTGTATTTATATTTGTAATAAATATTGTTTACACTAGTAGCAGCTTAGTAGGATCACATGCGCTATATATGTTTATAAAATGATTTTTTTGGGAGGATTATTGCATGAGTTTTTGCTAACAGAACTGCATTTCCACCATAGGTTGTGCCTCTCGGACTACTGTTTAAGTGCCGAAAGCAGAATCAGGAAGTGGTCGCTACTGCTTCTGAAGATTTAATCTGGTATCTTTCACAATTTATGAATACGCATCTTGTATGTAACAATAAGTTTTTTGTTTAGATGAGTTGCCTTTGATGCTGCTTACCAAATTGCATGTATTTTTACTAGTCTGAACTTAGGGTTTTTGGTTGGAAGTGGAAAAATCCAGCAACCACCTCTCGTCCATTCTTCATTTGACACATTATAGTTTTAGCAGTCAATTTCTTTCATTGTCTTTTTTTTTTCTTTTGTTTTAACATGTAGAATATAGTCAGGCTTTTTATGTCTAAGCAGATCACTACTGTTTGTCCGGGGACTGTTAATTTTCCTTGCTGTTTGATATTTGTGGCCTCCCTAAATAGCAGTTCATTTTACATATACTATTTATATAGTTTCCTCTCTCATGATGCGGTCGCTAGTCTTTTCCCGTCCTCTGTATTTCCCTGTATTTTTCATCCTTCTGTTTGTTACAGGTTTCAATGTCGACATGTGATAAAAGGCCTTGCAATGAACACATTACCAGAAGAATGAAATCCATGAAATCCTCCTCTTTACAGTAAGATAGGAAGAACATGTAAATATATGATTCCTGCTTGAAGCTAATATTTTCTTTTTGTACACTTAATCTTAAAGAACACGCTGCTAGCTTGTTAATCTGGATGTCATTATTATACAACATATTGGACAAAGATACAGATGTTGGCCTGGTAAGAAATGTTACTCATTTGGGATTCTTGGTGCATAAGAAAAGAAAACAGCATCAGGAAAAACAGAAATTGCTTTGCAACTCCACTGACATTTCCCCAATAATATGGTAGTTGTGATCAATGCTACATTGTTTTGCTAAGATTTAGCTCTAGCGTTATAATTTAGCACAGGCAGCCAGGGGGCATCCAGTAACTGGTAAGGAGTGATTTTTGAGCCAACGGTAACTGATAATGGATTGAGAGAAGATGTTGTTGAGTTTAGTGTGACACTTTAATATTGGGAATTTGAGACTCACATTATGTCATCACTGGTTGGTGGTGTGACTTTTCAGTACTGTTGGTGTTATAACATGTGGCATAAGTTGAAACCAGCGACACACAAGGATCAAGGACGCGGAGTTTATAGACGTGAGATCAAATTTATTATTTATTTTCTCCTATTCTTTTTTTCGTTTTGGTTTTCCTAATGGGTTTTGAATTTCTCATCGAAAGGAGTTCCTTCCTACAACTTCAACTAGAATGGAGGATTAGGAGTGTGATCATCACAATTTAGTTTTGGTAACTAAAACGTTAGCGCATCACCTTTTTTTTTCAATTCTAAGTTTGACGTCATTTTAGTTTTTAGATAATATGTTAGGAATTTCGACCTATTGTACACACATATATATATATATATATATATATATATAATATTATATATATATATATAAAGCTAAATTTTAAAAAATATATATAATATATAAATAAACTATCTAACACCTGTTAAATTCTTTAAATTTAATTTTGAAAAATTACTTATATATTATCATATATAAGATTCATTGACCATAATGAAGAATAACCCATTTCAAAACATAAGCATACAAATCCATGGTTTAGTTTCTTAAATCCATGGTTTAGTTTCTTAAATGATTGTTTCTTCATGCATCTTCTTAGTTTCTTGCTGTAAATATTAAAAATACTTTTTATTTTATTGATGATTTTTATTTTGGAATGGGTGATTCAGAAAAATTTGGGATTATATAATTTAAAAGATATTTTTGAACATTCTATAATTCATAATAAGTTTTTATTAAAAAATACATTTCAAAAATTATTTTTAAATTTAGGAATATTTCTCGAAAATTATTTTTAGATTTAGGAATACCTGTTGAATTTTGTAATCTAGAATATATTTTTTTAAAGGAAAAAATTACTTTAGATTATATATTTCAGAAGATATTTTTAAATTTAAAAATATTTTTCAAATTATACAATCCAAAAAGGTCCAAAAAGGTGTAAATAGAAAAAAAATTATATTTTCAGATTGTAGAATTTGAGATGTATTTAAAAAAAGGTCCTTTACCTAATCTGGGAATATATTACGAAAAGTTATGAAGGTGCATGAAGAAAAAACCTTCTAAGACTTAGAGTTGTATTTGGTTATGGGAAATTTAGACCCAACAACAAAAAACTGGTCCAGATTACATGTACTGGTATTTAGGTCCACATTGGATATAAAGTGAATGTACAAATAAGCAAAAGATAATTTTTTTTTACACGTATAAATTTTGAGATGATTCCAAAGTTTAGAAATTAATATCAATAATATATTTAGATATATTTTTTGTCTCTTTATTTAGCGAGTTTTAATTTCATTTTTTTTATTTTTGTATTTTTCATCTTATAAAAGTTAAAATCATTATTTCTAGTTCTTAATTATATGAATTTTGATTTTAGTTCCTATAAAATATTTTCTTTAATTTGTATCCTTTTTTAAGATTTCAAAATAAATGCTTTCAGTTTCTAATACTTTTTTCTTAATATACTGTAACAATATTTTATTGTATGAATCTTGAAGGAACAAAATTCAGCATTAAATCACAACGATGATATATCCAATTTGCCATGATTATTTAACGTTTTGTCTAACACCTGAGACATTAATTAGTATTCTATCACATTAGAGATTAAACAATATAACAATTTGTAATTTAAAAAATCACATGAAACAAAGATAAAAGGTTACAGAGGTCAAAATAAAACACCTTAAGAAAAATATTATACACCTTTTTTCATTCTAAAATGTATTACTCTTTCATTAAAAAACAATTAAAAAAGAGTAAAAGATACATTTTATTTTAAAAAAAATTTCTTAATAATAATAATAAATAATTATGAATTATTTTTCAATGATATGATAATATAAATAATTTTCTTAACATCAAAGTTGTATGTCTTATCTCTTCATGAGACATTCTTGCTTAATCCTAAATCAGTAAGAAAAGAAGTATGAAAAAAAGATTTTGTAAGGATTTTGTGGAAGTTTTGAGGAAGAAAAGATAAGCAAGAACAAACCCAAAATAGATAACAAGAAAACATATAGATTCCATCATATTGCAACTTAGCTCTCAAAACGTGACCTCAAGAGCACAAGAGTTTAGATTATCAAATAGATCATTCCAAAATAAAGCTCACTTCGAACCTAGGCCTTGCCATCAATCATGGCCTTTTGCTTCACCATATACTTAAACTCCTTCCTTGTAGGGTCTATTGGATTGGTTATTGATTGATCAAATAAATTAATAAAGATTGCACATATAATATAATTATCATTTTAATCAATGAACAGTTTAATAGACCATCATTTTTCATATTATTAAATGACTCATAATATTTTATATTTTCACTGTTCTTTCAGTTTCAAATTTGACACCAGCATGAAAACTGGGATAGCATGCCTTGCATTACCTATTCATGTCAAAGTTATATGTTTTCATAAGACGTTCCTACTTGGCCTTGAATCGGTGAAAGAAGAAGCCCTGTAAGGAGGGTTCTGTGGAAGAAAAGATAGACAAGAGCAAATTCAAAAAGAGGTAACAAAAAAGCATATATAAGTTCCATCACATCCCAACTTAACTTCTAAAAACTGAGCATCATGAACCCAAGGGTTTGGACTGTCAAATAGCCCAGTCCAAAATAAACCTTAGTTCGAACCTGGACCTTGACCTTGTCATCAATCATAGCTTTATGTTTCACCATCTACTCAAGCTCCTTTTAGGGTCTATTGGATTAATGATTGATCAAGCTCCGTATTGATTTTGTCATCAGAATCAAGACATCATTATATTATACACTATTATACACTAGACATTTATTGACCAGGTTTTTTTCCATAGGACAAGTCAAATCTTATGCTAACTCCAACTTATGAGAAAGACAGAGTCAATCAACTCCTACACTTAATGAGATGAATTAAATTAATAAAAGTTGCACATATATATAATTATCATCTTAATCAATGAAAAATTTAATGAACCACCATTTTCTACAATATTAGATGATAAATACGATCTCAAATAATATTTTAAATTTTCAGTTGTAAGAGCTCTTTCAATTGTAAGAGCTTTTTCGGTTACAAATTAGGCACTAGCATGAAAACTCAGAAAGCATGTCTTGCATAACTCGTACCTCTTCATGTGAAAGAGTTTTGTTTAATATAATTATCATCTTAATCAATGAACCCTTTAATGATCCACAGTTTTTTCATATTATTAGATGATAGATATGATCTCAAATAATATTTTAGATTTTCAGTTATAACTGCTTTTTAGTTGTAATTGCTCTTTCAGTTATAAGAGTTTATTTAGTTACAAATTAGGCACCAGCATGAAAACTTAGATAACATGTCTTACATAACTCATTGTACCTATTCATTTGTAAAAGTTTTGTGTTCATAAGACGTCCCTGCCCTGAACGATGAAAGAAGAAGCCCTGAAATGAGGGAATAGTTTAATAGAAGTTGCACATATGATATAATTATCATCTTAATCAATAAACTTATTACTAGATGATAAATATAGTCTCATACAATATTTTACATTTGCAGTTATAACTACTTTTTCAGTCATAACTGCTATTTTAGTTACAGACCTGACACTAGCATGAAAACAGGAATAACATGCTTAAGAAATTTGGGATAGCATGCCTTGCATAAGTCGTTGTACTTATTTATGTTAAATTTGTATGTCTTCATGAAACATTCTTGCTTGACCTTGAATTAGTGAAATATTTCAAATTCTTTTAAGGTCTTAAGAAAGAAAAGATAGACAAAAACAAATCCAAAAGAGATAACAAAAATGCAAGGGTTTGAACATTCAAATAGGCCAGTCCAAAATAAAACTCAGTTCGAACCTAGACCTAGGCCCTTGTCATCAGTTATAGCTTCACCATTTGCTCAACCTTTTATTGATTTTGTCACCTATAACTCAAAATAAAATAAAATATTATATTATGCACTTTATGTGATGAATTAAATTAATAAAAATTACATATATTATATAATTATAATCTTAATCAATAATGAAATGGACTACCATTTTCTATATTAATAAATATGATCTCATACAATATTATTTTACATTTTCAGTTGTAAGAGCTCTTTCAGTTATAACTACTTTCAATTACAAATTAGGCACCAACATGAAAATTGAAATACAATACAATATTATTTTACATTTTCAGTTGTAAAAACTCTTTCAGTTATAACTACTTTCAGTTACAAATTAGACACCAACATAAAAATTGAAATAATATACCTTGCATAACTTGTTATACCTATTCATGTCAAAGTCGTATGTCTTCGTGATACAATATTATTTTACATTTTCAGTTATAAGAGCTCTTTCTTTCAATTACAAATTAGGCACCAACATGAAAACTAGAATACAATACAATATTATTTTACATTTTCAGTTGTAAAACAACTCTTTCAGTTATAACTACTTTCAGTTACAAATTAGACACCAACATGAAAACTGAAATAATATACCTTACATAACTTGTTATACCTATTCATGTCAAAGTCTATGTCTTCGTGAGACATTCTACTTGGCCCCAAATGTCACTAAAAGAAACCCTTAAAAGAAGGTTCTATAGAGGTCCTGGGAAAGAAACGATAGGCAAGAGCAAACCCGAAAAAGATAATAAAAAAGCATGTATAGGTTCACTTGCTCCTAAAAAGTGAACCTCATAAACCCATGGATTTAGATTGTCAAATAACCCAATCCAAAATAAAGTTCAATTCCTAAGTCTTAGTCTTGTCATCAATCATAGCATTTTGCCTCACCATTTGCTCAAACTCCTTTCTTCTACGGTTTATTAGTTTAACTACTGATTGATGATTTAAGTTAATAAAAATTACACATATAATATAATTATCATCTTAATAAATGACAGTTTAATGGACCACTATTTTTACATTATTATATGATAAATATAATCTCATATAATTTTTTTGGATTTTCAGTTGGAATAGCTCTTTCATTCGTTGCTCTTTCAGTTGTAACTATTCTTTCAATATAGATTTGGCACCAAACAAGGATAGCATACTCCATGAAATGCTGCAGGACATTAAACGAAAATAATTCAAACACCAATTCACCCTTATGCATCAAAGGTAAGAGTT
This sequence comes from Phaseolus lunatus, assembly GCA_013389735.1. Classification (NCBI taxonomy): domain Eukaryota; kingdom Viridiplantae; phylum Streptophyta; class Magnoliopsida; order Fabales; family Fabaceae; genus Phaseolus; species Phaseolus lunatus. Next base: position 36,109,648 of record CM023857.1, on the reverse strand, counting down.
CACCATCATCACATAAAAACCCGACAAAAGCAAATCGATGGATAGCAAACATCATATAACTCGATCTGATAAAAGATCATTAAAATAGTGTTAGCCATCTAATCTTTGTATCAAAAATGAATGGAGAATTGATTCCTTTTGCAAATGAATAAACTTGAACAGTTCACATTGCAAGACAATTAAGATAATAGGCATCACCTTTGAAATTGTTATATAGCCTGTTACCAAGAGCCATAAAAACTTCCAAACAACATGATTGATTACACGTAGCATGAAATATAATGCAAACATCACTGAAAAAAAAAAAAAATGACAACGGAAAATCATTATGTTTGATGATCAAATATGAAAATATCAAATAGAGACAAAATCCTAAACCAATTTTTATGTTTTGATAGATCTCTGTCACCAAATAAAAAACTGCATTCAAATAACTAGTCACGAATGAACATAATAGAAAATGTAAGGGTAACACAACCTAAGGTTTCAATTGATCCCCCATGTTACTACATGTCCTCACACATCCACTGTTTGTTTGTGCTACCTGTAAATAGCAAAAATTCAAGAAAACTAAAAACACTTGTTCTAGGCGAGGAATTTTAGAAAATATTAAACAAATTCTTAAACTCAGAAACCAACTCATTAAAGGCTCGACGAGATCCAAGCATTGTTCAAATCCAATCATAAACCACTGCAGAAAAAACAAATCACAATGCAGTCCTAATGTTGCTAATCAAATCCTATTCCAAAAGCATTGCTGCTAAAAAATATCCAAATAAAACTCGATATACTTGTACAATGTATAAAAAACTACCATGCAATATTAAAGAGTAACTCCCTAAGTTTCAGAGAAACAAAGTTGTCTCATACTACTCCAACTATAGAAACTTAATGCTATAAGTTTGGTTCAGTTTCTGATATGCAAACAACGAAATCCAATACTGCCAACTTACCAGACATTACTGAAAATTGAAACCAAACCAAAACCCACAGAAGAAGATAGCAAGTCCAAAATGATCAGATAAAACCAAGGCAGCCATAGTCTCCTAATAATAAGTTTTTGACACAAAAATTTCCATAAACGTCGTTGCATACAAACTTAAGATCGGTCATCGTTTTGTTTGCTGAAAAGGCATTAATGCAAACAGTTCAATCAATACTTGGATTGGGTAGAGAAATAGAATAACAAAGAAAATTACTTTATCATCAAGAGTTGTTCTTAGTTCTAACTAGAATTCACCTCCAAAGCATCAGAAATTAACAAATTCACCTCCAAATTACACTTCCTGTTCAAAGTAGTTATTAACAAACTCACCTCCAAAACTCCATTATCTTTATCATACAATTCCTGTCTACGTAGAACAAATATGAAAAAAAAAATGATCGGAATGATTTTGGATAACTAATAAAACAAGTCCAATTACCTAATGTCATGGCATAACATTAGAATTTCAATCCCAAGTGGTTACAAAAATATTTTGAAAACACTCAACTCAATAAACAATGAAGGAAAAAAAGAAAAAAATCTATAACTGGTTGATCAGACATGTTAGCCTCCCACTATTTTCCATCACTGGTTGAGTTAACAATGAGAAACACATATGGAGATTGTTGAAACAAAAGTGAATCATTCAAACAATTGCAATTTTAGGATCATTATTATACTGATTTCAAAAATTTCAGCATAAGAGACATTGTTGTCACTCATAGTAAGAGACATTGCTGACATTGCTGTCACTCATAGAAAGGGACATTGTTGTCTAGGCTCACATGATATTACATGCAAAAATTCCAAACAAGTTCACAACTCAACCCATATGTTTGGTGATAAAAAATAATGAATCAAAAGGTTTTGGAAAACTATTAAAAGAACCAAAGACTTATATTAGAGACTTGTGCAGAAAAGTCATCAAAATTAAATAGTAGAACTTTCCAAACCAAGAAGCAAACCATCAAAATCAAAGTGTAAAGTCCAACCGCACTTGTCCCATGCTCATCCCACAAAGCCTCTTAGAACCATACACCGTCAAAACACAACCAAGATTATAATCAAACAACCAAGTTGTGCTAGTTAAAAATTAATTCAGATGAACACAACAATGTACAACTGAAAGAAACATTTAGCTTCACAGATCACAGAATTTCCACCCACTATTTTTACATCCTACACCACACTTCATTGCTTAGCTTTCGTGTAAGGCTCACGAAGTCTAATGGCAAAGCTCACGAAGTCTCGTGGCGAAGCTCACGAAGTCTCGTGGCGAAGCTCACGAAGTCTCGTGGCGAAGCTCACGAAGTCTCGTGGCGAAGCTCACGAAGTCTCCTGGCGAAGCTCACGAAGACTCGTGGCGAAGGTCAAGAAGACTCGTGGCGAAGCTCAAGAAGACTCGTGGCGAAGCTCATGAAGACTCGTGGCGAAGCTCACGAAGTCTCGTGGAAAAGCTCAAGAAGTCTCACACTCATATAGTGCCTGTCTAGAAGAACTCCCACTCCACAAGTTTAGCCAAAAGAATAACTGCAAAGATCTCCATCCACTGTTTCCAAAACCTGCCCCCACATATATATTGCCTCATTGTAAAAGCATAAGAAGAAGCAAGGCAATTCAAGAAAAGCAAGTTCAGTATGGCAAAATCATCAAGGACTGGAAAATAAGTTTGGTTCAGTTTCTGATATGCAAACAAGGAAATCCAACACTGCCAACTTACCGGACATTACTGAAAATTGAAACCAAGCCAAAACCCACAGAGGAAGATAGCAAGTCCAAAATGATCAGATAAAACCAAGGCAGCCATAGTCTCCTAATTATAAGTTTTTGACACAATTTTCCAAAAACGTCGCTGCATACAAACTTAAGATCGGTCACAGTTTTGTATGCTGAAAAGGGATTAATGCAAACAGTTCAATCAACACTTGGATTGGGTAGAGAAATAGAATAACAAAGAAAATTACTTTATCATCAAGAGTTGTTCTTAGTTCTAACTAGAATTCACCTCCAAAGCATCAGAAATTAACAAATTCACCTCCAAATTACACTTCCTGCCCAAAGTAGTTATTAACAAACTCACCTCCAAAACTCCATTATCTTTATCGCATACAATTCCTGTCTACATAGAACAAATATGAAAAAAAAAAATGATCGGAATGGTTTTGGATAACTAATAAAACAAGTCCAATTACCTAATGTCATGGCATAACATTAGACTTTCAATCCCAAGTGGTTACAAAAATATTTTGAAAACACTCATCTCAATAAACAATGAAGGAGAAAAAGAAAAAAATCTATAACCGGTTGATCAGACATGTTAGCCTCCCACTATTTTCCATCACTGGTTGAGTTAACAATGAGAAACACATATGGAGATTGTTGAAACAAAAGTGAATCATTCAAACAAATGCAATTTTAGGATCATTATTATACTGATTTCAAAAATTTCAGCATTAGAGACATTGTTGTCACTCATAGTAAGAGACATTGCTGACATTGCTGTCACTCATAGAAAGGGACATTGTTGTCTAGGCTTGCAGGATATTACATGCAAAAATTCCAAACAAGTTCACAACTCAACCCATATGTTTGGTGATAAAAAATAATGAATCAAAAGGTTTTGGAAAACTATTAAAAGAACCAAAGACTTATATTAGAGACTTGTGCAGAAAAGTCATCAAAATTAAATAGTAGAACTTTCCAAACCAAGAAGCAAACCATCAAAATCAAAGAGTAAAGTCCAACCGCACTTGTCCCATGCTCATCCCACAATGCCTCTTAGAACCATACACCGTCAAAACACAACCAAGATTATAATCAAACAACCAAGTTGTGCTAGTTAAAAATTAATTCAGATGAACACAACAATGTACAACTGAAAGAAACATTTAGCTTCACAGATCACAGAATTTCCACCCACTATTTTTACATCCTACACCACACTTCATTGCTTAGCTTTCGTGTAAGGCTCACGAAGTCTAATGGCAAAGCTCAGGAGGTCTCAAGGCAAAGCTCACGAGTCTCGTGGCGAAGCTCACGAAGTCTCGTGGCGAAGCTCACGAAGTCTCGTGGCGAAGCTCACGAAGTCTCGTGGCGAAGCTCACGAAGTCTCGTGGCGAAGCTCACGAAGTCTCGTGGCGAAGCTCACGAAGTCTCGTGGCGAAGCTCACGAAGTCTCGTGGCGAAGCTCACGAAGTCTCGTGGCGAAGCTCACGAAGTCTCGTGGCGAAGCTCACGAAGTCTCGTGACGAAGCTCAAGAAGACTCGTGACGAAGCTCAAGAAGCTCGTGGCGAAGCTCAAGAAGTCTCGTGGCGAAGCTCACGAAGTCTCGTGGCAAAGCTCAAGAAGTCTCATACTCATATAGTGTCTGTCTAGAAGAACTCCCACTCCACAAGTTTAGCCAAAAGAATAACTGCAAAGATCTCCATCCACTGTTTCCAAAACCTGCCCCCACATATATATTGCCTTATTGTAAAAGCTTAGGAAGAAGCATGGCAATTCAAGAAAACCAAGTTCAATATGGCAAAATCATCAAGGGCTGGAAAATATAGTCAGCAAAAAGATGGTGTCTGCTTCCACATGGTATCATAAATTGAGACCCCAACCCAAAAGAAATATAAAAAGCTCTCATGTTGTTTCTCGTCTTCTAATTCGCATATTGGGGAGAGAACCGAATCATAGCACAAGAAGATTACGACAAAACTTTCCAAATACTGTTGTTTCTCATTTTCTCATTCACATATTGGGAGAGAACTGAATCATAGTGCAAGAAGATTACGACAAAGCATTCCGACTAATGTTGTTTCTCTTTCTCTTTTCTTATTCTCATATATGGAGAGAAGACTGAATCATAGCACAGGAAGACTACAAGAAAACATTCCAACTACTATTGTTTCTCATTTCATTACAGATTATTGGAGATAAAACTAAATAGAGCTCTCAAATTTTTTCATTCTCACACTGGAGATAGAACTAAATACAACTCTAATGTTGGAGATCATTCTCATTATGGAAGATAGAAGAGATCATCATATGTCATATTCAAAATGTAACCCAAAACTACTAAAAACAATAGAATGCAAGATTCATTTGTCAAAGCAGCAAACAAACACACTACAAAATCAAATTGTCCAATGCTATTGATAATTTAGTAAATGGAGTAATCAATAAGAAAATGACCTTCCAAATTTGCTACACCTAAGCAAATCCAAAATTATTTCAGCACTATAAAACTAAAGATCAATAAATCTATCCTTAATTTCAATTGCACCATGTAAAAGGGTCAAATTTTACTATGAATCCAGGACTCATAAATGCTATGAGAAGCCTAAATTACTTAGAGAAATGGACAACTTCAAAAAAAGAGTAAAAAATGCGAAAAAAAGATGTATGTGGGGCAATAGAGAAAGAAGCAAGAGCTCACTGACAAGTGGCATGGCTGAACAGGACAAGAAACATAAAGCTTTAATGGCCATGATATTTCTTCTTTATCTTTTTTTTACTGTTAATTCAGTACTTCATATTAAGTTGTTAAAAATTCATCCAGACAAATCCTCCCCAAATAACAGTACCTCTAGTGGTCTGTTTGTGCTTGTTACAAACACCCACAACACAAGAACTGTCAGTCACACTACAAGGTTAGCAATGAATCCAACCAAAAATTAGAATCCAAACAAGAAGTTTAGTCCGTCACAGATAAAGACATAAGAAATATAAGGGTAACAAAATCTAAAGCTTCACAAATCCCCTGGCAAGTGTTTCCACATCCTACCTCACAATCTACAAAGTTTCAAATAAAGGGGAGACATCTTCCCTGAGCATTGTATTATTATTAACCTTTAATGTGCTGAAAAAGAATCAACATATTCACAGATCAAACAGCTAGATTTGACAGATTTCAATAATCAGACAAGAACAATATCCAAATATTTTTTTTAATCCTCAACCAGAATCCCCTATTGAAAAGGAACTAACACAAGCAGATAAACAGTTACATATGATAGATCCATGTCATAAAATAAATAACTCTATCCAAACTCAAGTAGACATGTCATCAAGTATGGATAACCTACAGAATCAAGCATCTCCTTCCAGTATTTAGATATCCTACCTCACATCTGTTGCTTGTTTTTCATGTACACTTGCAGATTTTAATCCTCAACCAGTCTTACATGATAAAAAGGAATGAACACAAACGAATCAACACCTAGACAAAAAAAGTTTAAGAATTATATTTAAATTCAAATAGATATTGGTAATGAAGACAAAAAATTAAGAAAGGATAAGATAAATTAATGAATTGAAGGAATTCAAAAACCAGAGGAATTCAAATAGCAGTCCAGATAAAGACAAATGTATGTGTGGATACCAAAACCCAAAGCTTCAAGATCAGGAAGGCTACAACGGCTCATAAAGTTGAACTATAGAGACAATAAGACATTTAAAACAAAGAGAGACATCATAAAAACAAATGACAATTTAATCCTTATGCTTCATGACATCTCAAGGAATCAAATAGAGAGGAAACAAATGTGAAATTAGGTTATCCTAAATTATTGGTCGTTCTAAACACTTCAGGATTTTAATCCTCAACCATTCTTGCAGTCTCGACATGCTAAAAAGAATGAACACAAACAAATCAACACCAAAAAAGGAATGAACACAAACAAATCAACACCTAAAAAGAAATGAACACAAGCAAATCAACATCTAGATATAGCAAAAAAGGCTCCATACATTTACAAAGAAGAAAGTTGTTTGATAGCAATTAACACAAACAAATGCAAGTCGAACAAGCCTATGAGAAACACAAATAACTAGGAAATGATGAAAAAGAAAGAAAAAAAATAAAACATTTACATTTAGTGGGGATTTCATCTTAAAAAATAGACTCCATAATTTAAAAGGAAGAAAGTTGTTTGATAGCAATGAACACAAACAAATGCAAGTAGAAGGGAATGGAACTCAATCCTAGAATTAATAACCACATCATTTCCAAATAAGACATCAATCCTCGAATGAATAACAACATCACTTCCAAATAACACATCCCGAGATCACAGTGAAACTAAATGCCATAGCTGAGAAGTAAGAAAGAAACAAAGGTTGTTTTGACAACAAAGAACATGAAAGGAAACAAACTCTCTTTGCGATTAAATGTCTCTGTTGCTGGAAGAAATGTCTTAGTGTGGACTAGAAAGAGAAAATTAAATGGCTGACGCAGCTTACAGTGCCTGTCATGAAGAGGTAAGCATTCCCAGTCCACAAGTTTATCCATGAATAATAGCAACAAAGAAAATAATAAACACAAAATAAAACTTGAATTTCCACAGGGTCCCAATCCACTGTTTCCCCAACCTACACCACCAATTCATTTCCTCCCAATGATAAATCACGCAAGAACAAGTTCAAAATGCAATTGTCGATGCAGGAAACAAATAAAATAAAAAGTTCTGTAATCAAAGAATGGAGGCAAATAATCCTGAGCTCTTGCTAACTACACTACTAAAATGAAAAGAATAACTTCAAGATCCATCTTTTCAATTATGCTCCACCTAAGAAAAAAAAATATTTTTCAGAACATCAATACGAAAGATCAATAATCTTGAAACACAAATTAGGCAAGGACATTGATGCTTTGCAAGAACCAAGTTCAAAATTCATTTGTCAATGAAGGAAACTAATAAAGAGAAAATAAAGTTTTTAATCTTGAAACACAAATTAGGTAAGGACATTGATGCTTTGCAAGAACCAAGTTCAAAATTCATTAGTCAATAAAGGAAACTAATAAAGAGAAAATAAAGTTGTTATAAAAAAATTGAAACCAAATAGCCCTGAGCTCTTGCTAATTACCACAGATCCTTGTAAAGAACAATAATTCAACAAAACTATAACTAGTAATAAAGGACGATTAGATAAATTAAAAAAATTAAGGGAGACATAATATACCCCATGAGATGCAGTACGGTAAGCAATTTTCACACAGCAGAGAAGCAAATTACAAATTCAACTATTATGCCTAGATAAATTAAAAAATTAAGGGAGACACGTTCACTCATAATATACCCCATGAGTTGCAGTACGGTAAGCAATTTTCACCCTGCAGAGAAGCAAATTACAAATTCAACTATTATGACATACTCCATGAGATGCAGGACATTATACAAAAATAATCCAATCATTGCTGCAAAGAAACAAATCAAAATTAAATCCTTATGTTTACTGCATAAGAACAAATCACTATTCAATGTTCAGTGATCAAGTATAGAGAAATTAGGATATCCTGATCTACAACCAATAAAGGCTCTTAGGTCATCAATACCAGAAAAAGAAAATAATAGAAGGGAAACTCAAAAAAGACTTCCGTTATGCTGAGCCCTTGGCTGTTGGGCTTCTCATAACAAAAGAAATGACAGAGAACCAGCCATAAGCTGAAAAGGTGCAAAGAAATTTATGCAAAAGGTTAAAAACTCATCATCATCAACTAGAGAATTATACTAAGAATTCACGTAAATGAATTTACTAATAATTCTTGGGTAAAAGCACATTGATCCATCATTCACTATTGTGAGCGAGTTTCAGAACTTTCTGCAGAGCAACCCAGGAACCTTTCTCTTAGAGGGCTTTAAGATTTGTCATACAACAATATGATAAATGAGTGTATACAAAGCAATTGAAAAATGATTACCACAAAACAATATTTTATAAAATAGAATCACAATCAACATTAAAAGAAATCATTCACATCATCAACATTCTAATGAAAGTAAATATTTAATTAGCAATCAGAGTCTATACAAAAATCTAAACTAAATTGTCAAAGCAAAATACAACTACTATAAATTAAAAAAAAAAAATGTTAGAGAATCATTAGCCAACAAAGGACTTCTAGATTATTTTTCCAACAAAAATAACTATTAAAGGTAATATACAACAACCATGAATAATTATATAACTAACAAGAATAATTTTATAATAAACACTACAATTCTACTATACTCTAATGATCATATTAATAAAGCATTTATAGAAAATATCTGACAAACACATCATATATTTCAAACCCCAAAAACCCAAACTCTACCCTGTCAAAACAACAACCTATAATTCAGGGAAAATGATAAGAGATCATCAAATCATGTTGTTGGTACTTGAACAATTCCAAATCTAAAAATCAACAAGACTTATGACTTGCTTGAAAAAATGCTCTGTCAAAACAATAGATCCAGAAATAATATCTTTTTGTGATAGTAAAATACTAAAGGCCTTTAAAGAGAAGTCCACATTTCCAGAATGAGCTCTTACTGGATCAAATGAACGGACAATAGTGTCAGGCATCTAATCTTCTATATAAAAAATGAATGGAGAACTGATCTCTTTTGCAAATGAATAAACTTGAACAGTTCACACTGCAAGACAATTATGATAATAGGTATCACCTCTGAAATTACTGATCCTCTGAAACTCTTGTAAAGCCTGTTACCAAGAGCCATAAAAACTTCCAAACAATATGATCAATTAGACGTAGCATGAAACATAATGCAAACATCACTGCAGAGAAACAAATGACAACGGAAAATCCTTATGTTTGGTGATCAAATATGAAAATATCAAATAGAGACAAAATCCTAAACCAATTTTTATATTTTGATAGATCTCTATCACCAAATAAAAAACTGCATTCAAAGAGTCAAAAATGAAACACAACAGAAAATGTAAAGGTAACACAACCTAAGGCTTCAATTGATCCCCCGTGTTACTACATGTCCTCACACATCCACTGTTTGTTTGTGTTACCTGTAAATAGCAAAAATTCAAGAAAACTAAAAACACTTGTTCTTGGGGAGGAATTTTAGAAAATATTAGACGAATTCTTAAACTCAAAAACCAACTCATTAAAGGCTCGACGAGATCCAGGCATTGTTCGAATCCAATCATAAACCACTGTAGAAAAAAAATCACAATGCAGTCCTAATGTTGGTGGTCAAACCCTTAGAAGTTAAATAAAAGGTCAAACTTTATATAGAAGAAATTAGACTATAATGAGTTGTTTCGTTTCAAGTTCAACTTTCTGATGCAACTTTCTGATGGTAGCGCTCAAACAAATCCTATTCCAAAAGCATTGCTGCTAAAAAATATCCAAATAAAACTGGATATACTAGTACAATGTATAAAAAAACTACCATGCAAGATTAAAGTGTAACTCCCTAAGTTTCAGAGAAACAAAGTTATCTCATACTACTCCAACTATAGAAACTTAATGCCATAAGTTTGGTTCAGTTTCTGATATGCAAACTAGGAAATCCAATACTGCCAACTTACCAGACATTACTGAAAATTGAAACCAAACTAGAACCCATAGAAGAAGATAGCAAGTCCAAAATGATCAGATAAAACCAAGGCAGCCGTAGTCTCCTAATAATAAGTTTGTGACACAAATTTCCAAAAAGGTCGTTGCATACAAACTTAATTTCTGTATGTTGAAAAGGGATTAATGCAAACAGTTCAATCAACACCTGGATTGGGTAGAGAAATAGAATAACAAATAAAATTACCTTATCAAGAGTTGTTCTTAGTTCTAACTAGAATTCACCTCCAAAGCATCAGATATTAACAATTTCACCTCCAAAATACAATTCCTGTCCAAAGTAGTTATTGAAATTAACAAACTCACCTCCAAAACTCCATTATCTTTCTAGCATACAATTCCTGTCCAAATAGAACAAATTTGAAAACAAAATGAACGGAATGGTTTTGGATAACTAATAAAAGAAGTCCAATTATCTAATGCCATGGCATAACATTAGACTTTCAATCCCAAGTGGTTACAAAAATATTTTGAAAATACTCAACTCAATAAACAATGAAGGAAAAAAAGAAAAACAAATCTATAACTGGTTGATCAGACATGTTAGCCTCCCATTATATTCCATCACTGGTTGAGTTAACAATTTGAAAGAGAAATCTGAAATAAAGACTCAATGTGTTGCAAACAAATAAATGCAAATTTCAAAACTCGACGAACAAGAAACACATATGGAGATTGTTGAAACAAAAGTGAATCATTTAAACAATTTCAATTTCAGGATCATTAGTATACTGATTTCAAAAATTTCAGCATAAGAGACATTGTTGTCACTCATAATAAGAGACATTGCTGACGTTGCTGTCACTCATAGAAAGAGACATTGTCGTCTAGGCTCACAAGATATTACATGCAAAAATTCCAAACAAGTTCACAACTCAACCCATATGTTTGGTGATCAAGAATATTGAATCAAAAGGTTTTGGAAAACTATGAAAAGAACCAAAGACTTTATTAGAGAATTGTGCAGAGAAGTCATCAAAATTAAGTAGTAAAACTTTTCAAACCAAGAAGCAAACCATCAAATCAAAGAGTAAAGCCCAACCGCACTTGTCACATGCTCATCCCACAATGCCTCTTAGAACCATACACCATCAAACAAGATTATAATCAAACAACCAAGTTGAGCCGGTTAAAAATTAATTCAGATGAACACAACAATGTACAGGTGAAAGAAGCATTTAGCTTCACAGATCACAGAATTTCCACCCACCATTTTTACATCCTGCACCACACTTCATTGCTTAGCTTCATTGCTTAGCTTTCCTGTAAGGCTCAAGAAAATTCATGCCAAAGCTCACGAAGTCTCATGGCAAAGAAACATTTAGCTTCACAGATCACAAAATTTCCACCCATCATTTTTACATCCTACACCACACTTCATTGCTTAGGTTCATTACTTAGCTTTTTGTAAGGCTCAAAAAGTCTCATGGCAAGGCTCACCAAATCTCATGGCAAAGCTCACGAAGTCTCATGGCAAAGCTCAAGAAGACTCATGGCAAAGCTCAAGAAGACTCATGGCAAAGCTCAAGAAGTCTCGTGGCAAAGCTCAAGAAGTCTCGTGCCACACTTCATTGCTTAGGTTCATTACTTAGCTTTTTGTAAGGCTCACAAAGTCTCATGGCAAGGCTCACCAAGTCTCATGGCAAAGCTCACGAAGTCTCATGGCAAAGCTCACGAAGTCTCATGGCAAAGCTCACGAAGTCTCATGGCAAAGCTCAAGAAGACTCATGACAAAGCTCAAGAAGTCTCATGGCAAAGCTCAAGAAGTCTCGTGGCAAAGCTCAAGAAGTCTCGTGGCAAAGCTCAAGAAGTCTCGTGGCAAAGCTCAAGAAGTCTCGGGGCAAAACTCAAGAAGTCTCGGGCCAAAACTCAAGAAGTCTCGGGCCAAAACTCAAGAAGTCTCGGGCCAAAACTCAAGAAGTCTCGGGGCAAAACTCAAGAAGTCTCGGGGCAAAACTCAAGAAGTCTTAGGGCGATTTGAGAAAACTAATGTTCTTAAAAAGATAACATGACAAAGTAAAAAACAATAAGATAAATTCATAAATCCAAAAAACCAAGGGAACCACAAATCCAAAAAACCAAGGGAACCACAAATTCAAAACCAAGAACATGAAGAAGATTACTAAAAACACTTTGAAATACTATTGTAGATAAACAATAGTTCAACCCATATGTTAGGTGATCAAGTCCAAAAACATTAAATAATAAAGACCAAAATCAACAAGGGACTAAGATTGAGAAATATAGTTAGCATAAGATACCGTTTGCTTCCATATCATATTACGAATAGAACCAACCCGAAAGTGTAGGTCAATCATAGCCTCGAGAGAGAAAACTGTAGTTTTTCATTATCATATTGGAAATAGAACTAAATACTATTGTCGTTATGGAGAACACTCTCCTTTTGGAAGATAATTGAGATCATGAGATCAAGGATAAGCATAATTAAGAATCACCGTAGTTTAGGCACATAGTGACTGACACGTGTAGCTTCCTACTATTCAACCAATAAGAGAGAATACAGCCATTTCAGATCAAGCACATAAGATAGTGAATGGAAACATAATAAAACCTAAAGCTTCACTAGTGCCTGTCTACAAGAACTCTCACTCCACAAGTTTAGCCAAAAGAATAACCGCAAAGATAATAAAACCTAAAATTTTACTGGACCTCCATTCACTTTCTGAAACCTGCCCACATATATATTGCCTTCCTGTAAAAGATCAACAAGAATCATGGGCATTCGAGAAAACTAATCTCTTTTGAAAAAGAGATGACATGACATAATATGGAAAGGTTAAGGTAAATTCAAAATTTCAAAACCAAGGGAGCCGCTCGTAGACTTGACACAGCACTTCCAAATATTACAGTAGAGAAAACAGTTCACAATTCAACCCATATGGTTGGTGATCAAGTCCAAAATTACTCAAATACCTTCAAATGATTCATTGGTTGTGTTAGCTGTAAAGCCCAAGAATTAAAGAAAATTATTGATGCTCTTAATAGAAGTTATAGAAACTAGACTGAATTCATAAATTCAAGAAAGAAAAGCCAATAGAGAAAGTCATACCAGGCGCTCTTAATAGAAGTTACATAAACTTGACAAGATGAATTCATAAATTCAAGAATGAAAAGCCAAAAAGATTCAATCCTTACAGTTAGGTGATCAAAACCAGAGAAATTAATAAGAGGAAGCTGAATAAATAATATTATCCTGAGCAGTTGCAAATCAATAAAAGTAGCAATAAAATGGTTGATGTAACACAAGAGGAGAACAAGAAAATTGGTATCTCATACCAGAAAAAAAAAATAATAATAGAAGGGAAACTCAAAAAAGACTTAGGTTATGTCGAGCCTTGTGCTTTTCATATCATTTATAAGAAATGTAAGAGAATCAGCCACCAGCTGAAAAGGTGCAAAGAAATTTGATCAAAAGATTCAAAACTCCAGCCATCATCACATAAAGAATCATATTCGGAATTGGCGTAAATGAATTTACTAATAATCCTTGCGTTCAATCCGATAAAAGATTTTTGCATTCTTCAATCCGACATAAGAACATCGATGGATCGCTAGCATGTCGACAAAACCACATCGATGAATCACAAACATTGATGTAATTAAGAAAAACCGATAAAAGATTCTTGCATTCTTCAATCCGACATCAGAACATCGATGGATCGGAAGCATGTTATAATTCGACAAAACCACATCGATGAATCGCAAACATTCATGTTATTAAGAAGCGCAACAATCTCCCTTAGCAATACTAACAAAATTCAATCACCCAAGCAATACCAAGAAAACTAAATCACAACATAGTTAAATATGATAATGAGAGATACTAGAGGAAAGATATTGGAGTATATAGAAAGGGAGGGTCTACAGCTATTACGCGGTGACGCGGTGAGGCGGTGAGGTGAAAAAAGTTTACAATGATAATGCAATTAAGATTTTGACCCTTAGGGCTAACTATAAAAGAATTCAACAATACTTTAAGAAATTGATAATGATAGATTTATTTAATATGTTTATAAGTTCAATTTGATATAAAAATTATTTTAATTTTAAAGGTAATTAAAAATATTTTAAGATATATTATAAGATTAATCATCGAAAATTTAGTATAAAAAATATATAATAATTCAAACTGAAATATCTTAAGAAATAACATCTATTTTTATTAATATGTTGAGGATTTGTATATAATTCTTGATTCTCTACTATCAACTATAATACTACTTTTTAAATATTTTTTAATATTACTAGTGTCACATTATTTAACTCAATAAAATCATGATGAATTATTAAATATAAATTATTTTATTTTATTATATTTGACAAGATATAATTTGAATTAAATATATGGTGATAGAATCGCTTAAATATAATTTAAATATTTTTATTTTTATTATTAATTAAAATGAATTTGATTGGATACAAGATTTGATAAGATATTTGATTAAATATAATTCAATCAAATATAATTGATTAAATTTAATAACAAAAGTAATATATAATTTAAATTTCGGTTATTTAAATATAATTTAATCAAATAAAATAAGATATAATTTAAATTTGTGTTATCAAAAATGACTGAAAACAACCCTATAAGTAAACTATTTCATTTCATATGTTTCGCATCTACCATAAACCATTTCCATTGCCTAAAAATCATTTACTTTAAAAACCTGTATTTTAGGCTCATCCAAGAGATAATAAAAGTGTCCAAAAATGGTAATTTTGAATGCTTTACATTATAAGATATAGAATTTTGATTTTTTTTTCTGTGTAATATTTTGATTTTGATTTCTTTTTTAATTTTCACTCAAACATTTATTTTTGTTTTCTATAATTCTTTTATACATTTTCACACTTTAAAAGAAAATATTATTTTATTCTTTTATGAATTTTTTAATGACTTTTCTTTAAAAAATTATGAAATACAACAAATAATTCATTTTAGAAAGATAATACTTTTCCTTGATTTTCAAATTTGAAATGTCAAGATTTTGAAGTTATCGTGCTTACTCAAAATTCAAATTTATTTGTAGTTTACTCTTCTTTTATTTGTTGAGAATTTTAAAAAAAAATGTCCTTTCAATTTTTTGAGAAATATTTAAAAAAATTACAGTATAGAGACAGTCTTTCTCTTTACTTATTTTGTGTTATCTTGAATCTATTGCAACAATGATGGAACACGGAAATAAACAATACCAACTTATCTCTATTGGCTAAATGATACTTAAACCGAAGCTCTCCCACCTAATAGACTAGTCTTTTGGGTTTAGCTCTCCTCTTATGCTTAAGTCCTAACAATTAGTGCTTTCATTGAGAGTTGAGCTACGAAAGACTGGATTAAGATGCAAACTGAATACTAATAACAGATGGGTGAAGCCATATCAAGGAGAAAAGGAGTACCACCATGTCAGTGAGAATAGAATGAAACAGACGTCAATCCTTATAGGCAGTAACAAAGTTACGAGTCTCACATTGAGTATAATGAGCTACTTGTTGTGGTACTTAAACTTCGAAGTTCTCCCACCCAATAGACTAGTCTTTTGGGTTTAGTCCTCCTCTTATAAGTCCTAACATTAATTGTCCAACTTTACCCAGTCTGTCCTTCCCTTCATTCATTCTACTATAATGTTCTAATTGGTAGTCTAGAATTAATAAAAAATAATCTGTCCCAAGCAATTATTATCAACAGATGAAAGGTCTCAACAGTCCATACACAGACTAGCACTTAAATATTAAAAATGAATACATGAAAATGCATTTTATTAGCTTGAGGAAAATACCGAGCCCACTGAGGAAGATCTCCGCTGTAGGTTAGAATTGGGCAGTAACCCTCTACCTCTCCGTTATACGTACAACCGGAGAATTGTGTTGTGTTGCAATGATAGGCCCCCTTCCATACATTGCAAGGGGAGGTAACAAACTCAGTACCCTGGTTCCGACCCCAATCAAGTTGGTCTGCCATGCTATTGGCTTTGTACCATCCACTGTCTTCTAATAGAGCTAGTGTCATTTTTTAAACTACAGATCTTGTATCCACAGAACCAGTCACGATCTCATTCATCAGAAGCCTCTCTTCCCAGTGAAACCCTGCAAGCCAATCATCAAACTTGATTGATCAATTTGATGGCATAAGTTGGAAGTGGCACTTAAACATCATGCACGGTATTTTCTAAGAAAAAGTTTTTCCATATGTTTTTATTTATTAAGTGCATTTTGGGAAATATTAAACAACAGAATAAAAAACCTACTGTTTTGTTTATAATTTTATCAAGATGGCAAAAATATTTCAACGTTTCAATATTATATAGAAATTTTAAACCATAAAAACACATCACTTGAGCAAAATTTTATAAATGTTATACTGCAACACTCGGGATTAACTAGTCTTACTACTAATATTGGTTGGACTAAAGCATCAGGATAGTATTATTCTTTCAAAAAAAAAAAAGGTGGAGAGGAAGGATGATGGGTTGGAAATTTAAATAGACAAATAAGATGTTCTGAATGAAATTCAAGCTTTGCCAGCTTCAACAGTTTGCCAATGTAATATAATTCCACTGGGAAGAACATGGACAAGAGGAAAAGGATCACATTTATAATTAGAAAAAAAATGATGAGATTAAGAACCTGATGTGCCACGTCTCCACCATCTTCCAGCTCTAAGCCAGTAAAATTTCCTGAAAATGCCTGCCAATAAATCACCAATCAATCATTAGTTGAATCTTCTAATGAAGATCACATTACATGTGAATACAGGAAAAGTTTACATTGAAATTATAGAAAATATGTTCCATAGAAATTACCACATAATGATGCCGAGAATGCATGACAACACGTGGAAGCACCACACATGTTACCATCCGCCCAATCTTTTCATCCATAACTTGTTCAGAAACCTGAAAACACAAGAAACAATGAGTTTCCAAAATGTGACAAAATAAATAGTTCAGGAGGAAAAGGAGTGCTTAAAAAGAAAAAGGGTTTTAACATACATATCAGAAAGAAAAACATATGATGTTCTAAAAATAGGGTTAAATGCCAAAAGATTTGTAAAGTTCTCCAACAAAGTCCACATTTATTAAAGTTGCTCAGCTTATTTTCAATACAAATTAATATTTAATAGTGTAAAAGAGCTAAAAAATGTCTGCACCTGCAATTTAAACTCACCTATTACTAGTTTCAAACTTAATGACTAGCAAAGTATAATATAATAAAATTATAATTATAATCATAATCATAATAAAGAGAGCAAAAAAACAACTATCTGTGCCAAAAGAAGGTAGAAGCCGTCATTATTTAGTTACTCATTCTAAAATTCAAATCGCTAAACATGGACGAAAGTATACTTGAAAACCAATGGCTTATAAATCTATAATATACTATCCATTGTAAAAATACCAACAAAAGCAGCAAATACCTTGTCACAACGTCTTCTCCTTTCATCTCTAAAATGAGCAAAGGCATGGGGATCAAAACCAAGAACATGCATAACCTGAAAAGCATCAAATAAAATCAATAAAGCTACAAGCCATGTTTGCAATCTAATCTTTTCTATACACAAAAACTAAACAACCTCATGTATCAGAGTAGCTGATAGCAAAGTGTCTGCCTCAACTGTCAAATGACGAGGAGCAACATTAACATGTCCTGCACACATGCAAACAAAAAGGCCCTTTCGGTTACAAAGCATCTCAAATATAAAGACAACATTTAAACCAACACATTCAATCTACCGGCTATAGCACGATCCCATTGATCACATTCACATGCCGCAGCCCAAGCAAGTGTATTCCCAGTTGTAGGTCTTGTAGTCACCAAGAGAACCAAGTCGGCATCAGAGACTCCCTCTGGGGAAGGCGAACAAAGAGTCATCTTCATAAATTCACTAGTACAATTAACCACAAGCTTTATAAGAACTATATTTTTTACAGAAGGCCAACAAAGGAATCATAACTTCAACATATGCATGAGGAAGCTGCACACCTCCATCTTGTCCACATGCAGAGAGTATCTACTTAATCGCAAGATCCCCTTAACAGGCTCAACAGACAAGACCCTCCTAAACCAGTCAGCTGTCTGACTTAATGCCTGCAATAAGTTTCCACCAATATCTCTATCCAATCTTTATAGTATAGTTCTAGCTAACACCACCATGACAAACAATAAATAGAAAACTGCCAAAAATGACACAGAATCACATAACATCATTGGCCTGATGAAGAGGAGCATCAACGTAACAGTTGGAGTAGTGGCCATGTGACTCTAGCTATGTTGCAAGGGTGCCTACTATAGACCCACCTAGTGGATCTGATCATTCTCTGGACTCCACACCTATCCAGATCTTTAATTCTTTATGGCAACAGGAGACACTTTTTTTAATTATCAATCAAGTAAAACAAATGATAATTAAAAGGAAAGAAAAGCAGTATCCCAACAAACCTTATGAAGGCGAATTTTTTGTCCTCTCCTGAGATATCTTCAGAAGTGCAGTTATACCAACAATCACCAAAAACTGGAGGATCAGCAAGAGGATTACAAGAAGGCAAACCAGGAAGATAAGTCATGGGAGGCTCCTCAAGCTGTTCATAAAAAAGATAATGATTAACCGTACCAATAGTGTATGTGAAAGAGAACACCATATCAACACTGAATCCTTTTTTTCAATAATTTTATAAACACTCACCTTGACGATATCACCAATCTTTTGGCAATCCCTGTCAGGGGAGTGACCAACTGCATCATAATTTAGATATATCCTAATAGGTTGTTTTTCAATACCTAGAAGCTTTGATGGTGTTGATATACCAAGTAATGCTCTACCTTTAAGCTGGAGGTGCTTTGAAAGACCAGGTTTGTAAACCTGTGGGGTAACTGAATGCACCTTGCGACCAGGTCGCTTTCTCTGCTCAAGCATCTGGTCCAGTATGCAAGAGTGTGAGGCAATGTTCTCACTCCTCCCTCCAAACCTCCCCAATAAAATTGGTGTTCTGGGAGCTTTGCATTATAGACTTCCAACCATGCCAATATCAATACAATCTGAAGCAGGATTTAACAATAGAAATCCAACTTTAGCAACTTTACAGACTACACTCTCATGCAATGTTTTAAACAAGCATTATGAATCAAAACTTCTTAATTTTTGCTTCCAAGCAATGAATGACTATATAAAAAAACAACAGCGTAAAAACACTAGTTACATAAGATATCATCAACAAAGAAACTTCAAAATTGGAACCCACAAGCTCAATGATAGTTAACGCCTATCTGAATAAACTTCTCCATTAGTTCTCACAGAGGGAAAAAAAAGAATAAATAAATTTAGTTTTCCATAAGCTAAAATTAATTTATGCACAAGTTAAAAATAAGATTCTAAAGAACTAAATATGAAAGAGCTTCTACAGAAAAGCTTATGCATAAACTAATTT
Source organism: Phaseolus lunatus (assembly GCA_013389735.1). Lineage (NCBI taxonomy): Eukaryota > Viridiplantae > Streptophyta > Magnoliopsida > Fabales > Fabaceae > Phaseolus > Phaseolus lunatus. Next base: position 36,089,849 of record CM023857.1, on the reverse strand, counting down.
AGCCTATGAAGAAACTTATTTCATTTTTTCTTTTCATCTTATTCTCCTGTGTTTTATGGAGAGACTTTGTTCAAATAGGTTCTTACTACGAACCTGTTAAGGACAAGTTTTGATTCTCTTATCACTTCTTTGTTATAAAAATTGTTTTCTAAGACATACACACACTACTCAACAATCAATTTCTCATACAGATGTTATTAAGTTTAGAAAATTGTTCCGAAAGTAAATGTTTTAAAAACTCGTACAGAAATAGTTGAGAGATGTTCTTGCATCTTCTTCTGTTCTCATCTTCCTCAACCTCTCCCTCGGTTCCAAACTTTAATTTGTGCCTTGCACCAGCTTCCAAGAGTTGCCTGAGCAACCTAATTTAGTTGCATTTTTAACACTAAAACCAGTTTTTAAATAGAAATTAAAGGCATTCTGATTCTTAAATCTTCATCGCTCTTTTTATTTCTATATTTTACTACCTCGATAACACTCGTCCAAATCATGAAAATATTTTAAAACAACAGAAAAAAAAAATATCACCAAACAACAACAAAATCATCAAACAGTAAAACCATATTTCGAGTCCGAAAATGTAACGTCGAAACACCAATTCTCTTCTAAATCCTCACTCACATTCTCCAGTAAAAACTTAGATCCTAAGCACAGTTCAGCATGCTATTCACAAAAATCCTAAGACCTAGACGCTAGAGCAACATTGAACTAAAAGAAATGTCCGGAAACACATAACAAAACGAACAAAAACATTCGTAAACTCGTGAAGAAGTAGCAGAATCCAGACCTCGAAAACAACGACGGCGAATCGTAGGTTGCAACGAAATCCGAATAGTGCGCAAACTATGGCACCGAACCATGGAATCCATGGAATGGCGAACACCGGAACACAAACGGCGCCGATTCCATCAAACCGCCGGCGATTCCTCGATCGAAGTGCTTGATAACCGTTCGCTCCGATGCATTCCGGAAAAAATTTCGCGCAGAAGAGAGTGAGAGAGGGAAAAACCTAACCCTACGCCTCAAACGGTAACACTGGCCTCGATTAACAATGTTCCGAGAAATATCAATATAAAGTGGAAACGGAACCTCGGTTTCTGAAGAGAGAGCGTGGAACGATTCAGAGAGCTTCGAATTCGCAAAACGACGTCGTTGCGTAGGGTATGAGCTTCTTTCTCTCTGAAATGAGGGGGAAAAAGAAGACACGGACAATGAAAGGAATAGAAAGATATTACTAGATAGAAGCAGAAGCTGAGAAGGAAGGGAAGAAGAGGATGAAAATATTGGGTGTAGTAGTTGGGTCTTAGTATTATTTTAATCTTTTCCTGACGTTTTTATTTAGTACTACTTTATGTTCCATTTTCCATTACAAAATAAAAAGTCATAAAAGGTAAATTTTCAAAATGAAAATGTTTGTTACATTGGTTTTGTTTGAGAAAATGTTTTTTATTTTCTTGTTTTTAACTTTTAATTACTAAACTGTTTGTTACATTGGTTTTATTTTGTTTTGAATTTTCAAAAGTTTGCACATGAAACTTGAAAATAAGTTGTTTCCACTGTTTCTTATATAAATTTTTGGAAAACTGTACACGAAAAGAAAATAAGATGACTGTTTTGCAATTTAAAGTTAAAATGTTTTCTCAATGTAAATAATCCATTATTTTTTTTAAGTTTTCTAAGGAAGCAGCAAAAGATAAGCAATTATTTTTCTAAAATATGCTGAACCAAACACACTTTATTTTCTTGAAATGCATATTCATTTACAGTAAGATAGGGAAAACATGTAAATATATGATTCCTGCATGAAGCCAATATTTTCTTGTTGTACACTTAATCTTAATGAACACGCTGCTAGCTTGTTAATCTGGATGTCATTATTATACAACATATTGGTCAAAGATACAGATGTTGGTCTGGTAAGAAATGTTACTCATTTGAGTATTCTTGGTGCATAAGAAAAGAATTTTCGTTTTGATTTTCCTAATGGGTTTAGAATTTCTCATTGAAAGGAGTTCCTTCCTACAACTTCAACTAGAATGGAGGATTAGGACTGTGATCATCACAATTTAGTTTTGGTAACTAAAACGTTAGCACATTACTCTTTTTTTTTTTTTTCAATTCTAAGTTTGACGCCATTTTAGATTTTAGATATTATGTTAGGAATTTCGACTTATTAGAGTGTAAATTTTTTGCTTACAAACTTTATGGATGTTGCATTACATCTGTTTTATTTATGAATGTAAGTTTTTATAAGCATGTTAAAATTATTAAGAAAGAGATTAAGTAAAATTGAAGATTACATATTGAATTATATTTATTTTATCAAAATTATAAAAGAACTCACGATGATATCAATATTCAATACAACAAACATGTCACATATAATGAATGTCCATAGTAATTTTCCTTACAAAATCATTATCCCAGTTGTAAAAGTATACTACATGCAGAGGGTAATTAAGGAGGACAATGATGGGTATAGCAAAATCCCCCACCCCATGCAAGTCCATGATATTTTACATTATCAATTCACGTACTCAGTTAACCAAATATGTAATGAATTAAATTTGTACACAAACTTATTCAGTTGACAGATACTCACCCCATTCAAGTCCAAATGCATGGTTAAAAATGATCACTGGAAGCCAGTATGTATGGGTCATGGTGGGGTATATGACGGGGTATAATCTGGTTTAGGGCATTCTTTACATCCACAATAGTCTTTTTCCCTTTACCATTCTCCTTGACTTTGGCCCTCATCTCTGCCACAAACACTCCATCATCCCTAACCCATGATTGCACCATCATCACTTCCACCCCTAACTCCCTCAACATTGTCATCACATCCAGCAACAACCCTTCCCTATGCACACACTCCACCTCCAACAATGCATCGTTCTCTATGATCGAAACCTCCACCTCCCTCATCCTCCTCTTCCCCGGGTGCCGCTCACATGCCTCCAGGCTCTCAATCTTCTCCCTTAGCTGTTTTATGTATTCGATGGTGTCTCCTAGAATGGATGCCTTGTCCATTCTGGTTACAAAAGGTACCATTGAACGCAAAGTCAGAAACCTCTCATTCAGCTTCTCTCTCCGACGGCGCTCTGCCATCACATGGCTGGTCTCGTATGACGGGGTGCCCTTGCCCTTTATCCGGTTGGCGTGTAGGTAAGGAACACTGAAGAGGATGTACTTGAGGAGCCACTGAGAGGTGACGTCTGCCACCGTCATGTGAAAGTGACCGTGGTACTCGTCGGTGCCGGAGTTCCATTTGTTGAAAGCTGATTGGAAGGAATCAGTGAGGTGGTTGACGGAGGGTGAGTCCGGCCACCACCCGGAGTTCTTTTGGAGGATGTTGGACACTGTCTGAGAGTAGTGAGTGTCTGTGTCGCCTTGTGTTATGTTTTCTAAGGGAGAATGTTCTGCAAAACAAAAAACAAAACGTTATAAATATCACTTAGAACATATAATTTTTTAAAATAGTTATTAATTATATGATCATTTATGATTAAATGATAGTGTAAAAACAATTATGTTATACAACATATTTCAATTGAATTTGATAAGTTAAGAATATATTATCAAAGAAATGGATTTAGTTTTTATTTAATAAATGATGCATGGAGTAAGAAGTTCAAACAATGCTCGCAAAGGTAGCGGGTGAATTTATATAGCCCTTCAAAGTATAATTCAGAAGTGATTTTAATTGAACTATGCAACTGAAAAATTTTTAGTAATTGATGCTTTAGTATCTCTAACCACCTTAATACTTAATATGTCTCCATGTCTAATGGTTAAGAATGTGAAAGGGGTGAGGGTTGTTATATTTGATTGGTTATTTCCATAAATTCATTCCAAGGTATGAAAAAACTAGCAAACCAAAAAATGCAACAAAAAATGATACGGTCAAATGTGTGACTATAGCTCTAATATTACTATCAAATTTTGAAGATATTTGAAATATAATGTAATGTTGAAAGAGAGACTCATTCATTATTAAAACTTTTTTCCTATTTTGGTTAAGAGAAGGAGACTATGGATTTACTACTACATTTGGGAAGACAATTTAAAGTGTATTTAGACGAACTTTCTATTAAAGCTTTTACTCAAACAAATAATCATAATTTGCAACCAATAAAATTGAGTTACTGAACTAATGGGGCATCAATTTTAAATTATTTACAACTAGATATAAAGAATAAGTGAGTGATAGATGTTTTATTTCTTATTTGGACAAAAACATATGTGAGTGATAGATATTTTATTTTTTATTTGGACAAAAACATGAATTTGGTTCAAAATCTTAAAGAGATTATAACTTGGCTTATATCAGCTAAGAATTTTAAGAAAATCTAGAATTCAGATTACTGTATTCGCTTATATAAGGAGACAAACTGATTATATAATTTTTTTTTTATAAAAAAAATAATAAATAATAAAGATATTTAAAAGATATCTCAATTTTTATATAAAAACATCATATCACTCAATTCTTAACATTACAAACAACACTCATGTAAGTTGTAGATGTCCCCTTCGCTGCTACAAACAAAATTCTGCAGCATTTTACAAAATAATTCCTCCCGATTGCGTTTTGTTAAGAATAACTTATCTTTTTTCAAGGAAGACATTCAAGATTTTTTTAAAACTTTCCTAAGACTTAGTTGCAAATTTTTATTAGATGAGAATGAAAATCTTTATTAAAAGAGAGGAAATATGGTTAAAAAAAGAGTTAGTTCTATGATTCAAATTTTACACACACAAGCAATCAATTTACTATGTATTCTCTATTTGTAATACTTTATATATACGAGGGACATTTAAACTATAGATTTATTTCGTATTCTTTTTGCAAGATATTCTGATTAATCTTTAAAATATTTCTTTCTTTATGAGAATAAGTCTGAAGAGGCTTTGAAATTTTTTTCTTTGAGATATTTTTTGGAGAAACAATTGAATTCTTTTTGGGTTAGCTGATCATTGACTTAAACAAGAATACTTAAACAACAACACTTGTAAAACAAAAATAATAATGAAATTTTAAGGTTCGTTAAGAATTGAGCATAGTCTTATTAGATGAAGGGAAAAGAGGAAGCAAGTGGGTTCCTTAAAGTTGAATATGAAAAAGTCTACAACTCAGTCAAATATAATTTTATTTATTACAAGCTAGAAATATTAGATTTTTGTGCAAAATGGATTTAGTGGATGAAATTATGCTTGCAATAATCAACCTTGTCAATTCTTAAAAATGGGAGTCAAACTACACAGTTTAAACCTCAAAAGGACCTTATACAAGGATATACAAGGAGACCCTCTTGCACCTTTCTTGCGTATTATTGCAGTATAGGATTTGGCAGGGGCGTTAGACAGGTGGTAAGAAAAAACCTCATCCATAGAGTGTCCTTGTGATAATATCGATGTGAAAGTGAACATGTTACAATATATCATGCCGATGACGTTTTTTTGCAAGACAACAAACCAAAACGTGTTAATTTGAGGTGTTTTGAAATTGCTTCAGGTTTATAAGTAAATTACAAGAAAATCAGGACAGGAGGAATATATAGGTGATGAACTGCTCCATACTTATGTTATAATTCTGAATTGTCAAATTATGAATACACCTTTCACATACTTAGGTATGTCCATGTGGGAGGTGGGGACCACAAAAGGGAATCCTTTTGGGATGGAGTACTGGACAAAGTAAAAAATAGGCTGACTAGATGGAGAGGGAAACAATTATTTTTTGTTGGGAAAGTATGTCTACTGAAATCAGTAATCACTGGTATTCCTCTATTTTATCTGTCATTCCTTAAAATGCATGCAGTAGTTATGTCTACAATTAAGATAATGCAAAAATAGTTTTTGCGGGGCTGGGGGAAGGAGGAGAAGAGAATAATTGGATCTCTTAGGAGGTTAGGTTCAGAAAAGGAAGCATTTTGGAGGGAGGTACTAGATTCCAAGTATGGCCAATAAAGGGAATTAAGAAAATTGAATGCGGAAATATTAGAGTCATTTTGGTGGAGGGATATAAAGAAAATATGATCAATGGTGGAATGGGGAAACTGTTTTGAGGATAATATTGAATGGAACAGAGATAAGAGTCTCAGAGGACAAGTGGGTTAGTAATATCACTCTTAAAGAAAAATACCCAAGATTATACACTATCCTTAAAGATAAAGAAGCTAAGTTGCATGAGATTGGAAGTTGGCAATACAAAACCTGGACTTGTACTTCCAATGGAGAAGGACATTATTGGAATGGAAAAGGATCAGGTTAACACATTAATGAATGACATTGGCAACATATCCTTGGTGAGTGGATTTGAAGATAGATGGTGCTGGAAAATGGATGACACATAGCGTTATACAGCTGCATCAACCTATAATTTAATTCTTCAATCTGGTGTAGGGAAGATCAAGGTATATACGACTCCTTTTGGAGAATCAAAGCACTTTCCTCAGCACAAGTCCTTGCTTGGAGAGTCGTCCAAAATAGAGTGACAACGAAGGATAATCTCATTAAAAAGGGAATAAATCTTGATAGCAAGATGTGTGTAATATGTGGGGACTAGGTTGAGTCTATAAATCATCTGTTTATGAACTATACTATATCTTTGAAAACTTGGTTTTTTTGTTATAACTGGATCAGAGAGGTCAGAGTAATACACAATATACCAAAGCATCATCTAAACCAGTTCAAAATCCATAGACTACATAGGAATGGAAATAGTGTATGAGGATGCATGTACGTTGCTATCATTATTGAAATATGAAACCAAAGGAATAAAATAATTTTTAGGAACACCAAGCCTGACCTAGTGGAAATTGTTTGCCTTGACCCAAATAAAGTTTGGGCTTGGATAAGAAAAAACACACCAATTTACATACTCTAATTAATGTATTGATCATTTTTCATGTTTGCAAACCATAAAAAGTAAGGATAAAGTTGGACTACCAAGGTTTGATATGTGTATTATGGCCGATATTGTTTAGTGATCTGATATTGTTTAGTTATCCTAGTACAAATAGTCTTGAAGGTTTTTTTTTTTTTTTTTTGTGATGTAGGTCCAAGGTCCAAACATGGAAACATTACACGAGATTTTAAAGGGCACCACATAATGTGAAATCGGGCCAAACTCTTAACTTTTGGAACTTATTGATGTATCTCCAAGTTGCAGGGTGTAAATCACTAAATATAGCAGGGTGGTTTTAATTAATCCTCAAAGTTGGTGATGTATCTCTTACTAAATGTGCTCCCCTCCTGATTTTCTTTACAAGCTGCAACCAAAATTTTTGCACTGTCTGCCTTTATTGACTACCTAGCACTCTAGGAAGCCTTTTTTGACTACCCAACACCGTAGAAAGAGGTTTCTTTAGAATATGTAATGACCACATATGAAGTAGCTTATAAGTATAGGAACAATTTAAGAAAGGTAGATTTTTTGGATACATATATGTTTACATACTGAAATATGTTTAGACAGAGTTCTAGGAATAAGAAGGATTGTAACCTACCTTGTTATATGGATTGTCTTGAGTGCTCTTATAGAGTTGATGGATCCTATCTTAATTGGATTTTGTCTGGATATCCTATAGGAATGATTGTTTTAAGTTTGTTTATGGGAAAACTTTTATTGGGAGGGTGACTCAATTATTTGTTGTAAGTAGCTTTTATTAAGAGATTGTTTGAGCCCTGTTTTATAATTGATGGCTAATTAGTCATAACTTTTTTTAATAAGAATTAAAATATCTTTTAAATACTTCCTTTAATTTTAATATTATATTTTTTGCCGATAACAAAAATATATGATTGGAATGAGTTAACATATGTATGGAATGAAGACTAACTAGTTATGAAATACTTTTTGTATATAGATTGAAACATTATTGTGATACATTATTTATTATTTATAATCTTTACTGGAAAAAAACTGATGATGAAAAAATGTAAAATATTTAAAATAATGGATGTTATAGGTGTATTGTGAGACTTGTTGCATAGATTAAATTAATTAGAGTAAAAAATAAATATTTTGAAAATGTAGGATGCCTTGTGTGATTAATACGAACTCTTTATGAGGATTGTGAGGTAAAAAATTTCTCTTTTTTTATCGATTCAAAATATAATATTTTTTTTTGTATTGGTTCAAAATATAATTGAAATAAAATTGATATATATATATATATATATGAATTAGAATTGATATAAAAAGAGTTATTTGAAATTAAAAAGATGTTATAACACGTTATTTTTTTATATCAATTATTACAATTGGTCTGTAAGTTGTGTTGACTGTTAGACCAAATTAGTAGTAGGTAGGGAAAGAATGGCCTTGGAAACTTTAAACTCAGAAGAAGAAAAGAACAATTGACATGAAAGGTCGTAGGTAGTTGAGATGACGAGAGGAGTGGAAAATGATACTTACAAGGAATAGCAGACTGGGGAAGAGATCATTCACTGAAAAACTTGCAGCATGACTTAGACTCTTGGTTGTAGACATGAAGAGATAATATATATATATATATATATATATATATATATATTATCAGTAAAAAAATAATAATAATACAAATATATCAGAAATATCTAAACCCTTATCATTGTACAAAGATATGTATACAATACAGAAACATCCTTATATGTATAAATATAAAATATAATATAATATAAAGTGTGAGTATACTATATATATTGAATGAATTAATCACTCTCTCACATCATACATTAGTGAATGTCTCCGATTTTCAATTTTTTTTATCGGCTTTAAGGTTTAGAATTTAAGTTTTTTATATAGATTTATTGAAATTTCATCCGACTTGTATAAATTAATAATCAATTTATAATTATTTAAATAATAGTCTTTTCTCACAAAATATAATTTATCAAACTAAATCTTAAAAATTAAAAATTATCTTAATACGTTAATAAGAATATTACCAAAATACATATACAAGTGAAATGAAGAGAGAAATAAAAGAAAGTGATAATGATGAAAAATGAAAACAAAGTTATAAGAGAAATGAAATGTTTGAATATTATACAAACCTGGAGGTTGTGGTGGTAGTTGAAGATGAAGAAGTTCCAAGCCTGCAGAACACAGTGCCATGGATTCCTCTGTGGGGAAGGAATCCAAGTGGTTGGAGCCATCTCCGGGTGACCCGACCCTAAACTCCTCCAACGTGTCGAGCTCCATTAGTTCGGTGGGTATGAAAGTGTTACGAAGTACTAATGCTGCTTCAGAGTTGAACTTAGGTTCTTCTTCTCCTTTATCAACCACGTTCATGTCTTTTTGGTTGGGAATATTGTTGGGTGAGGCAGTAGTGGCAGTGACAAGAACAGGGTATGGAGAAGAAGTGGGATTGGATGTGGAATGCTCTGACACTGCAGGCTTTGTCGTTGGAGGCTGCTCATCTATGAAGAAACTCTTTATGTGTTGGATGAAATTCAGGTCTTCTTCCATCTAATTGGTTAGTTAAGAAACATGCATGCATTAAATTTAGGTCATCTTTTGTTGAATAAATACAATCTTTTTTTCTTGATTACCTTCTCAGTTGTGCCCAACTCAACCACGCCCTCCAACACAGGAATGCACATCACTGTCTGCACTTTGCATGGCACAAACTTTAAGGTATGACCAAATGTCTTACTATGTTTGAAGTACTGTTACAAAAATTATTCTATTTTTTAATTTTCTTCCTAATAATTCAAGAATTTCATTTGATATGCATGCATGCATGCATGCGTGCTTTTTAGTCGGGTTGACGTCATCGCTGAAGACGTCAGATATTGTTTTTAAACATTAAACAGTGTTAATTATACTTGATAAATAATATTAGTTTATAAAGAGTAACTATATACTTTTATTAGAAAAAGCATCTCGGGTTCAATCTATTACGATTTTCAAGAAGTGTTTTATGCATTTCATTTTCTTTTTCATTCTTTATGCATTCCACCGTACAATTATATTTCTTTATTTTGTCATTTTTCCAATTAGGTTGAAAGTTTGTATTTCATTGTTTATTTTTTTTTATCAGTAAGTGATTTGGAGCATTTAAGGACTAACTCTGTTAAAAGAAAAACTATATGTTGTAATCCAAAAAACCTGAGACCAATTTAGTTTTTCAGTAAAAAAAAAACCTGTACCCTTAGCTTTGTAGACCGATTGTTTAATATTAAACAAAACTGATTAGTATAATATAACCAGTATCTTTCTATCTCTAAAATTTTAAGGAGAAAAATTAAATAAAAAAACTTTAATGATTTGTTTAATTAGTTTACAAAAATCTATTTTAAAAATGTTGTTTGATTTGCTCTATTATATATGCGAGGATATTAGGTTATTTCATGTCAAAAGATATTTGTCAAATTAATTGCTTAATAGAGTTTATTTTGTGTAGTTTAATTAAATTATATGTAGAATATTTATCATAATAAATAAATAGTTTTCAAGAAACAAAAGTCTTATTATTTTGGTTGTAGCTTCTTTGTCACTATTGTTTTTGTTGCGGGAGCTTTATATGCCAGACTCTGTACGCTGAATCATAATGTTTTTCATGTAATTGTTAGCCTCTTTTCTTTTACTTTAACGAATTCCAGTTTAGTAATCAAAAAGCCTTTTTAATTTTACGAAACAAAAAAATATATTTAACGATGTCTACCAGAAATGAAAAAGCAATTGGAAAAATTTTCACCTGAATATGAGCACTCTGGGCGTGGAAGATTTTGCCATGGGTGAAAAAGGAGAGAGAAGAAGATAGTTAGTAACTGAAGGTTCTTATATGCATGGAAAATATTACATAACGATATATGGTACAGAAAACATTGGCGTGAACTTGAAAAGCAAAAGCTTTAATGCAGAGTTTGAAGTAATGAAAAATGGATTATTTATTTAGAAAAAGAGGACATATTGCTTTTTCCTTCTTCTCTTCTGAGTACATCTTTGCAGTGACTGGGAATTGTGCCCAAAAGTGATGGATAAAATGATAATTGGTAAGTACCTTGGCAAGAATAGCTCTGGAAAATGTTCTGCTGTCTACTTCGTTTGCACCAGTGAGCCATAAATGCTGCCTCCTGGCATATGCTGTTCCGGGCAACCTTACAGTACATCATCATCAATCAGTTCTTTCTCAAACTAATGCTTTAAGTAAACAGAACCAGGACCATAATCCTTACAACAAATTTTAAGAAATAAAATAAAATAAAGGTAGGTATTTAATGCAATATATAGTCAATAAAATACCACCAGTGTAATGTTGCATCATTTTCCAGACCGCAATTTCATCTAATACTACATGTGTATTGATTAATTTAGTTTTGAAGTTAAAAACTTTTTGGAAAGTTTTATGATTTTTAAAACTTAAAATAGATACGAATTGAAACTTAATTGCAGATTTTATGCTGATTTTTCATTAACTTTTGGCTTGCAACTAGCTAAAGATGTACATTTTTTTTATCATACTGAAAATGTAAATATGAAAAAATGTTATTGTGTATGAAACAAATATTTAATGAATATAAAACTCTTTATTGTAGTACATGCTTTATTAAGTATTACTATCCAATATAGTGTGTTTAATATTTCCTTAACCTGAATGTTTAGATTAATTTTACAAACACACACTGTGGTCTTATCAATTTTTTCACCATTTATAATACTTCTTTTAAGTAATAAAACAAGAGAAATAATCCCATCAATACACATTCATTCTCTCTCTCTAAATACCATCTGCAAAATAATGTAAAATGTATGTATAAAACTCATTTCCATTTTATTCAATCACCAAGTTTAATCTAAAGATAAACAGTATTTCGGTGAAACTGTAAAGTTACGCATACACTTATCACCTAAAACTGTTTTAAATCTTGGAGATCTAATATATTCTTTCCCATATGAAAAGGGTATGCAGTGTAAAAACTATTAAGGTAAAGATGAGAGGAAGGGGAAATTGCAATGGAAATTGAAAGAACTAATGAATTGACGCCAGATAGAAAGTTTAAAAAGTAGAAAATGCAATGATTCTTGGATTTTAGTCTACATATTTGTTTCAACTTGATACTTTTTCAGTCTTAATGGTTATACACAAATCTGCTACTTTACCAAATAATAACATGTTCCTTTGGAGTTGTCCAAATAATCCTCATCTTTCACACAAATGTTATATTCCATACCCCAACTTAGTTTCTATTTTACTCTCATAAGCTATTCATCTTGTTCGAATCCTGCTCATCACGGGAAGTCCAAAATGTTGATATTGACTTTCAATTTATGAGAGAATTAATCAGTTCAATCCTCTAAACTAAAACTGGTTTATGTCAAACTCAGATCAGTTCATCAGATTGTTGAGTTGTTAACTAAGTCATTCACTGGTGCTCATTTTCAAGCAACAAATCCTTGAAAACTGATAATTACTTAGTTAGTCATGTGTTTTCTATTCAAAATAATTTCATTCATTTTTCACTCTTTATATCTTACATGTGCAAATTATCATTAATGATATATTATTCTTTTCCAATCTCCCTTCTAATATCCCTTTTCTCTTAACAGTGTCGAGCTCAGTAAGTTACATTGCATTCGCACCAAACATTGGAGAATGCAAGAATCGTTCACTGGTTGACCACAGTGCACATATTTCATCTGGGGGAATGAGAGTGACAGTTGATAATTATTTCTTAGAAAAACTAATATAATAGAAATTATATATAAATTAAACTTTGCTCAATTTTCTTTTATATATTTTCTTAAGTATCCGTAAACTTATCCTAGAAGATATAGAAGATATATCAAATGTTGCAGGGTGGTATAGCTGGAAACTAAAACCTATGGATTATTTAGTTTTTTTGGACTTCCTTTTTTGTTTTTCTGTTGTAATTATCTTTACAGGGACGAGTGTATTTACGTTTTCACAGGTCATTGGTTTCTGAAAATTAACTAGGAAACATAACTTCTGTGTAGAAAAAAAACAAAGACCAGAGGGACAGACATTGGGGAGAGGGAGAAAAGCAACATCTTTTGAGCCTTGGTTATGAAGTGGCATGAGAGGGAGCAATAACTTTTTTCCTTTTTTGGTTATATCTTGTCTCTTGCTACACACCATGGTTATTCGTTCAAAAGGTAAAAGTTGGGGGAAGCCATGAAAAGGACGCGTGGTTATTGAACACTGTGTATGACAATCATGCATGCGAGGAGCAATATGCGGTGAAGGTTACTATGCAAGGAGGACGTGGTGTTGCATGTGCTTAACATATAGTTCCAAGTTATATATATATATCGTTTTGCAAGTTAACATACCGCAAAGTAGTTCCAAGTTTATACAAAATTTAAACTTAGTAAGTAAAAAAATGAACGAATGGTTGTTTTGAAATGATATGTTATCAGAATAGGTTGAATATTAAAATTTTGCAGCTGCTATACCAACAATTCTTCTCCTATATCTGTTTCACTGAAAGGAACCATATCTTTTCTAAGGGAAGTGCTAGAGCCTCGAGCTGTGTTATTGACCATTGCTTTATGGGAATTACATATTTTGGAAAAAAGGAAAAAAATATATTTTCTTCGAAAGATTGAACGTATAAATTATAGCAATTCCCTTTTTCAATTGGCTTTAACGAAAGCTAGGGCTAAACAACAGTGTCTGGTCTGCCTTTATAATTCACCATGTGGAAAAGAAAATAAAGCGAAAAGAAAGAAAAATTTTGTTTGCTTTGAATGCTTCAAATCATCATTGCAATTTTCTTTTGTATTAGCTTTAACTAAAGTTGAGCCTCCACCGACTTATATGAATTAAATCTAGATCGAGTTTTAAAAATATCCAAAAAGTATTTAAAATTAAAAGAACGATTATAAGAATGGAACCGAGATATATCTTTGTGAGTAAATCCCTAGGTTAATTAGTTTCAAAGAATATGAGTATTGGTGATCCTTTAGTTCCTCGATTTTTTAATCTTACTTTTTATTACCATTTTTTTCACAAAAACGCATTAATTAGATTAGAAGATATTTTATAAAATGTTGGAGAAATGAAAGATTTTAAAAATATTCAAGACTAAAATGTTTGACTCATATTTTGAAGGTAATTGGAGGGTCATTTGTTGAAGATATATATAGACTCCTTAAAATAAATACAACAAAAATCATTTCACTATAAAATTTGAGCATTTTTTTTCACTAGAAAAATTATAGAACAGTTTTCAACGGTAAAATTTGATATGTTGAAAACAAAGTAGATTGAAAATTCATCTCATTCCCAAAAGTAGAAACTCAAATCTCTAACAATCACAACCTTTTTGGACTTTATTCATAGCATTATATGATCAAGTGGGAAGAGAGAGAGAGAATGTTTGATCCCAAAAGTGAAACCTAACTAATAGCTAGTTTGTTTGATTTGTTTATACAAAAATTATACTTTGACATTTGTTTTACAGCCTATTCTAATTAACCATAGAATAATATCATTTAAAATATAAAAATATATCTTTAAAACATTAATATATGAAATTGTCAATTGGTTGTATTTTTTTTAAGGAGTAAATATGTATCATCTCTTTGTTTGTACTGCACTTAGATCTAGCTACCGTGAACCACTCTCTCTTAAAAATAATACAAAAAATGAAAGATGAAGAACGCATTTGATAGAATGAATGATGTATAAAGTTAAAGATGAGAAAAAGTTGAAGGGTTGATAAAGAAGAGAAAGAGAAAGAGAAAGTTAATAAATTTTCAAAGATGAAAGGAGTGGACTTACCCCTCACCAGGAAGAAAGGAGAAAGATACACACAGCAAATAGAACCATTCTGATTCCGTTAGATCCTCAGGAGACAAAGCAGCACATGGTCTTCGAGTTTGCGCGTTTGCTTCTCCAGCAGACAACGACTCATATAACTCTCGAAGTTGCTCGCTTCTTTGCAGAGAAGCTTCTTCAGTGCTCACTTCCATTGCTTGAACTGTCTTCCTAGTCTTAATTGCTCCGTTGTAGTACCCATCACCCCACGTCAAAATCCTATCAAAATCATGTTATATTTCAATAATCAGTAAGGCTTATAAGTTTGATTATGAAAAACATTGTTTTCTTCAGATGATTGGATCTGCTTTGTGTGAAACAATATCGTGCATGGAATCAATCTTGTGGCAAGAAAAGGGATGTAAACACTTATTCAAATGCAGATCAAAACTTAAATCAGAAAAGGGTTAATGTAAGTATGATTTGAAGAAGCCTAAAATGGAGAAGGTTGGTAGGTAAGGTACCCTTGTTGAGGACAAAGTTGCCAGAAGAGGCTGTAAGTCCACTGAACTGATTGCACTGCAGCCCTTAACATGCTTTGAAGCCTGCTATTTGGCGGTGCAGCCATTGTTCCTCCCCAGCAGCTACCACTCCCTCGATTCTTTATCGTCCTACCAAATGTGAGAAAATTTTGCTACGGGGTTTCCAAAATAAGGGAATAGGCGATGATGGATCATTGGACTTTGTCGTTATTGATGACTTCAAAATCGAACATATTTACACCAGCAACAACAACATACGACAAGGTTAAAACAATGATAATTACACTTTCATATTCTTTTCTGTACATAAGAAGAAGAAAGGATTTTAGAAAAGTATGACTTTGAGGTGAGAATATATAATATAAAGAGTAAGTTGACGGTGTTTTTTTCACGTTATCATGTAAATTACAAATGTAAAGCCATACATGCACATTTTTCAACAGTGCCAGAAATAACTTTTCTTTTTACCTTCCAACAATTTTTCAAAGAGTTTTAACATTAATCATGTCCTAAAACAGGTCTCACGTACAAAGAGACGTTAATCATGTCCTAAAACAGTTCTCACGTACAAAGAGACTGGGATATATATATATATATATATATATATATATATATATATATATATATATATATATATATATATATATATATATATATATATATATATATATATATATATATATATATATTTTCAATTACATATAGGTAGACTAATATATTAAAATCTAATCATTTAAAATGTAAACAATATAATTACTATTTTTCTTTATAACGAATTAACTTTTATTTACCGAGAGCGGTCAAATGTTTTTTTCAATCATTGAAATCTTATGAGTCGTAAAAAAATACTTTTCTGTATTAATAATTCTCTTGAAATAAAATATTTATTTGGAAATTTCTTAAATTAAAAAGTAAATCTGAAGAGAAATTTGAGAACGAATATGGATGAAGTGATTTTGGTAGAAGTGGCGAATAAGTTAGTTCTAACCAGGTAAATGGGTAAATGAGGGATGGAATATATATATTCTTCATACTTAGTGGAAGGCTCCATAGCTTTCTGGTCAATGTTGACTGGTTGCTCTACCAGACAGTTTTGATCTATGTTTGAGGAATGACGTAAGCAATTCTTCTAGATAAACCTAGGGCTCCTTGTGCTTATCATTCTAAAAGTTTACTTATTTCTATAATTTTGAGTTTGCTAGGTGCGAAAAGTATTTTACTCTTCACAAGCGGTAAAAATTATGATAAGAATAATAAAAGATAATCATGTTTAAGTTATTTACTCATAAATTATTTCCTGAAGAAAGTATTTGATAGGTTTGTTTGATGATAATATATAGTAATAATATAATATATCAATTTTATAATATTATTAATTAGAAGTGTGAAAGAAGCTTATATTTATGTAAAATGTACATATATTATATTCAATTATTGATTAATTTAATGAAAATAAGAGTAATTATTTTATTACCGAAAAGAATATATGGAATGAGAGTATTTCTGACTCTTTTACTATCTAATATTATGCAAATGAAGATTTAATCCTCTGAATCTCTATCCTTTGCAGAGTCACCTCCATCCAAATCCAACAAAAGCTTTAATAAGTCAGGAAAACATACCAACTATGCATAATAGTGTTTAATACTAATGTTTCTACAAGCATTATATTATATAATATGATAACATCAATTAACAATCTTCCAAAATACATATAAAAAATAAACATACCATGATCCAAATGAATATATTTAAAAATGTACAATTTGATTGATTCTATTTTTTTTTTAACGATAAAAAATAATAAAATAATATAAAACATTTGAGGGATGTCCAACCCAATTATAAAGAAAAATTCAATAAAGAGGACATTCAACCAAACTTACAAGACTCTAGAGAATTATATTCTCTTATGTCTTAAAGCCAACATCATAAAAAAAATTTCATGGAAAACTTTGTTCTACTAATAACTTCATGAATAACTAACTCTTAATAAGTTTTATTGAGATATACTTAGTTGTTCCACAATATTTTACAAAACATATATATTCCATAGTACAAATAACATAAACTACAAAAAGATATGTATACACTAGTGTAAAATGATGAAAGGAATACTCCTTTCCAAGTGCGGTTTCGCGCTAAAACGCATTTATTAAAAATGCGGTGACATTTTTGAAATTAGTTTGTTTTACAAATGCGATTATACACATGACCGCATCTGTAAATGAAAAAGCTTTTCATTTACAGATGCGGTCATGTGTATAACCGCATTTGTAAATGAAAGGCATTTCATTTACAGATGCGGTCATGTGTATGACCGCATCTGTAAATGAAAAACTTTCATTTACAAATGCGGTTTTAACTAATAACCGCATTTGTAAAATTTTTTTAACCTAAAATTTGAAGCGTGCCACTGCACTTTCACTCTTTCTTCTCTGCTCTTGCTTGTCGCTGTTGCTGCGCTGCGCTCTGTGTTCCTTGCTTCTGTGCATCTTCAGTGCTATTGCTTCCATTGTGAGTTTCGTATCCCATTTCATTCTCTTCAGTTCGCTTTAGGAATGTTGTTCTTATATATGGTTTTTTCCTTGCAGTGCTTGAAGTTACTGTTGCATTGCTCCGCCGCTGTCGCGCCACTCTTCCGTTTCCACCTCTGGTTTTCTACCACTTAAATCAGCATTTTCGCACACAAGGTTGGTTCATTTTTAGATTTTTATAATTTTACTTTGTTTATTTTGAATTTTTGACTTTATGTATTATAATTTGTATATTATTTAATATAAATTTGTATTATATATAAGTTTTAATTTTTAAAATTTATATTATTTAGTTGGTAGTTTTTATGTTAGTTTTTATGGTAGTTTTGTTTTCCTACAGCATCAGGGGATGATATCATTGGCCAGACGAGGCAATGTGAGCTACTGGTAGAGGGTGGCATGATTCCTCAGGTGGTGGCCTGATTCCTCAGGTGGTGGCCATTGGAAAAGTCTATGAAGACGCCACCACCTTACATAACGTTCCTCTCTCCCTTGATGCAGCAAAGGTCACGGTTGAAAGAGTACGAGTACCTGATGTTCGTCTTCCACTACCTTCAGAAGAGGTAACAACTGTGGCCGAAGCATTTCAGTCCTTTGTAGCCTGGCCCAGACACCTGATTCGATATATGCCACAACCACTGGTAATAATTTCATTTCATATGCTAATTTATATTTATATATTACATGTAATTTATAACAAATCTTTTTTCTTTTTGTAGAAACCTCGTCGGAAACAAGTCCGAAAAAGAAACAAGAGGTTCCGCTTGACGATCCTATAGCTTCCTTAGCTATAGTTGCTAGACAACTTGGACGAGATCCTCTGGAAGTTCCATGGGATGATACCTTTTTTAAAACAAACCCTGAGCTACCATTGTACATATACATGTCAGATCTGCTAGAATTTGTAGCTGGGGATCAGGAGCTGAATATAAATATCATTCAATTTTTTATGATGTAAGTATCGTTACCTACATTTCATTTTCATTTATGTTTAATTAGCATTCATTATGATTTAACTAATTACTTGTAGGTTTTTGAATGGTGTCTCTGTCACTGAGGGGAAGGAAAATGTATATGGATTCTTAGATCCTGCATATACTAATCTCACTGGAGCAAAGACAAATGAGACCCAATCATACATCACTAACACCCTGGAAAGAGAGGGAAAAGAGGTTTATTTGTGCCCTTATATTAACGAGTAAGTTTAAATATATATATATATATATATATATGTTAAAAGTTTATTATATTCATGTTTTATAAATTTACTCAACTATTTTCATGGATGATATAGGGGTCATTGGCAATTACTTGTCTTATCAGTGAAGGATAGGACGGCTTTGTGGTTATGTTCCCTACACAAGAAGATATCCACAAGTTTTAAGAATATCATTGATAAGTAAGTACACTATAAACTTAACTATGGTTGAAACTATAAGTAATCCACTAACAAGGTTTTTTGTCTCAACCAGTTCATGACGTGGATATAACATTCTAAAAGGGAGATCGAATTCAAATTTTCAAAATTTGAACTGGATAAGATTAAAGGTATGTAAGATTTTTCTTTATTTTTTCATTGTTTAATTATACTAACTTTTACAATTTATTGAATTATAGTGTAATAAACAGCCAGGAAGCTATGAGTGTGGCTATTACGTCATGCAATGGATGAGTACCATTGTAAGACTAGGTCTTACAAGTAATTGGCAAGAGGTAAGATTTCTTAAATTATTTTTATAACTTCAAACTAATTTATCTATCTTAAAACTAATTTATGTGTCAACCATTTTGAAATGCAGTTCTTCACGGATGAGGAACCCATGAGTTCGGAAGCCATGACATATGTGAGACAATCTTGGTCCACATATTTCCTAAACTTTTATAACTCTACGATTTGATCAATAGTGTAAGAAGATAGATAGAGATATATTATTACTATTTTTGTATACATTTTGATCAATTACTATAAATTGACATTTAGTTTCTTCTGAATCTGTTTATCTGTCTGGTTGGCTGGGATGGGTATAATGAAACTGCGAAAGATAAAATCGAATGGGAAAACAACTAACCAAATCATTCTAAAAAAAAAACCTGATTTACAGATGCGGTTGTTTACCTTAACCGCATTTGTAAATCAAGGGAATGATTTACAGATGCGGTTGCTTACTACAACCGCCGCATCTGTTACAGATGCGGTTGTTTACTACAACCGCATCTGTAAATCATTCCCTTGATTTACAGATGCGGTTAAGGTAAACAACCGCATCTGTAAATCATTGCCATTCAAAACCTGGGCACACCTCTGGAGCATATACAGATGCGGTTACGGTAAACAACCGCATTTGTAAATCATTCCAATTCCAAACTTGGGCACACCTCTGGAGCATTTACAGATGCGGCTCCAACAAAAAACCGCATCTGTAAATAGTATTTACAGATGCGGTTGTTTAACCGCATTTGTAAATCTCTGATTTACAAATGCGTGTTGATCAAATGCGGTTGTTTAGCCGCATTTGTAAAATGAAAATAACCGCATTTGTTTTACGTTTCTGCACCAGTGATACAAAACACAATCATATTAAGATAGTAAATATGTTTAAACTCCTAAAAAATCCTCCTTAGAGGCATAACTTCCAATTAGTCTATCCTTAAGAATAATGTCCAAGCCCAATTCTGCGAACAAGATTGAATAGCACAAGTTTGCAAAGATGATTGCAGCACCAACATCTTGCATTCCAATTTAAACTACCAGATCACACCTTTTTAGTCATATACGTACCCTACATTATTAACAAAAAACCTTTCTCGATTAGCTAAATGATCTATAGCTTAAAGGAATATATAGCTAATCATACATCGATAAAGTAACAATTCATTCAAGAGATTTTAAGCATAAAATTGGGTACATAAACCAATCAAAGAAATAAAAAGAAAAAGTTGTTAATTTGCATTTCAACCACTACCAAGATTTGAGTTTGGCCATTTGTAAAATTTCCTTAGCATCAATATCCCTTGTTTTAACACAACACAATTTCTATGTTCCCATATTTGCCAAATTATTGTTAACCACATAATCTGCTAATATTGATTCTGCTTACTCAAAGTGATTAAAGAGATTATTGTATTGGACTCCCCGAATACTCATCCATCTAAGACAAGAGTTTCATACCTCCATGACTATGCCACAACCCAAAAATAAGTGATTTACAAATTCTTGTACATGTGAACAAAGTGGACACATAACACTAACTAAAACTACCCCTTTATTAATAAGGTTAGCCCTTGTTAGAACTTTGTCTAATAATACCTTCCATGCAAGGGTCAAAACATTGGGAGCTATTTTCACATATCAAAAAGACTTAAAGAAATTATGATATTCGCCATTGATTGTTTTTCTTATAAGCCTGTATGTTGACCTCATTATGAAAATGCCTGCAGGGTCCCCTAGCCATAGCCATGTATCATACACCTCCCTCTTGAGGTTAACATTTTTTAAAAGGTTAGTGATTACTTCTTCTTGTACTTTCTCCCACTCAAATTTATTTCTTCTCCACTCTAAATCCCAAATTTATCCTCCTTGAGACCATTTCACAACCTCCTCCACGTATTTTCCTTTATCGTTTGACATAGAGAATAGTCTGGGAAAAGAATGCTTAGAGTTTTCATTACCTACTCAGGTATCTTTCCAAAATCTTATCCTAACTTTTTCCCCTATATTCCAAGTTATACTTCTTTCAAACCAGTTATCCTCACCTCCCTGCTCACAAATCTTAGTTATGTCCTTCCACCATCAAGATTTAAGCTTGACCTGCATTTTCTTATCCTGTCTTCTCGTCGGTCTATATTTAGATAATAATATATCTCTCCATTTCCCATATGTTTCAAATCCTAAATGCCACATCCATTTAGTAAGAAGAGCTTTATTGAAGCTATCAATTTTCTTAATATTTAGTCCTCCCTCTTCCTTAGTCCCACAAATTTTATCCCAGCTTACCCAAGCTATTTTCTTATTTTCACTGCTCCATACCCAAAGAAATTTTTTTTGGACCTTTTGTAATTTTTGACACAAAAGAAGGGGCTTTTAAAAAGGATAGATAAAATAGTGAAATTGTTGAAAAATTGACTTAATCAAGCATATTCTCTTTGCCAAAGTGAGATATCTCCCCTTCCAAGCATTCAATTTTCCTTTAATTAATCTATGACAAGTTTGCAAAACTATTTTTTCCTTGGATTGCCTCCCACCTGCAGACCTAAATACTTCACTACAAAAAAATCATTAAATAAAAATCAATTTTTTAAAGACTAAAAGACTAAAATTGATTTCTATTTAATGATTTTCTAGTATAGTACTTAAAGGAATAAACATTTAACCACAATTAAGAATTCTAACATATACATTTCGGAAACTCTCCTTTCAATGTCTATCAATACTAATTTTAATTTTTGAAAATTGATTTTTAAGCTCGAAGCTAATTCAAAACATCTAAAAATAATTTTATGGTGAAAATATTTTGATGTTCGCTTCACACAAAAGTAAAGTATCGTCTGCAAGTTTAAGAAAACTTGCATCTATATCATAGGTTCCAATTTTTAACCCTTGGAATGCACCAGCCCTTACTGCTTGTCTAAGTAAGTAATCATACTAACCCTATGCTAAGATAATGAATAAAAAAGGTGTCAGAGAATCTTCTTGTCTAAGCACCTAAATTACTTAAACTTCGTTGATTAACCCACTATAACACTTGTAGGGTGTTTAGATTGAGGGGTGCACTATTCACGCGGACGGGTGTGAGAGTTCACCCCACGTTTGTTTCAAGTGATGGATGAGGGGGGAGGTGTGTGGAAAGGAGAAGTTAGAGGTTTTTTGGTGCCTTTCATGGATGAAGAGAAAGTGTAATGGAAGAAGAGAAAGCCACCTAGACTTCTATGCATTTACATTTTTACCCTTAATAAAAATAGAAAATACATTTAAATATTTAAAGTCTAAAAGTATAAATAATAGAATTCAATTATATATTATAGTAATTTAGATTTTGATTTATTAATGAAAATACAAATTCCATTTAAATATTTAAATTATAAAAATATAAATAATAGAATTCAATTTTAATAGAAAATAATTTAAATTACTTAATTTTATTTGATATTATTCCAAGTAAACTGTAAATATCCCAAAAATATTTAATATATTTATAATAAAAATTAAAAAAATATTAAATATATTTTTAATAGAAAATACTTATATACCTTAAAATATAAATATATTTATAATAAAAAATATTATTAATATTAATAATATAAATATTAAAATAATAATAATATTTTAGATTAATTTATAAAATAATAATAAAATTATAAATAATAATTTTAATATTTTTCACAGTATCTAATCGATTATGCATGAAAAAACACATAGGAACTAATCGATTATTTCCTAAGAAATAGTTGATAATCGATTATGTTGGTGACATAATCAATTATCCATTATTTTCTAGTGTGCATAATCGATTATGTGCTCTGTGCAAATATCAGTTTAATCGATTATGTTGAATTTTTAACTGTAAGCATAATCAATTATGCCTCTTAAATGTTTGGATAATCAATTATGTGGTATTTTTAAGATAGAGGATAATTGATTATGTGGTTTTAAAATTTAATTTGTTTAAATCATTTAAAGTAGTTATTTATGTTAATAAGTTTGTAATCTTATATGTGAATTTTTATTTAAAATTCAATAATTATAATACTAAATTAATTATGCCTGTTAAGTTTTTTTTATCTAATTTATTATTGTATATTTGAAGGAAAAAATTTGATGAAATATTAGTATTTATATTTATTTGACATGAATTTAAATTAAAAATGTAAATATTTTTTTTTAAATATTTTTAATAATAAAAATTATTTTTGAGTTTTTTATGAAAATTAATATGCATTATTTTAAAATAGAAATATTAAGATAGTAATAAAATATAAAGTTTTAATATTATATTTTATTTTTCACATTTTACATACACATAGCATAATCTTATAAATTAGATACAATTAATTTCTCACATTTTATATAAAATATTAATCTTATAATTAAAAATATTATAAATAATATTTTAGTAATTAAAAAAAACAAGTGAAGAGAAGAAATTAGAAGGTTTAATATTGTTAGATGAATATTGAAAATTTGATGAAATATAAGTTTTTATTTTATTCGACATGAATTTAAATTACATATGTGAATATGTTTTTTTAAAATATTATTATTAATACAAATGATTTTTGGATTTTTTTATGAAAATTAATTATATACATTATTTTAAAATAGAAATATTAAGATAATAATGATATTATATTATATTATATTATTTAAAATTAATTTAATAAATTAAATATATTTATTATTATGAATGAGTTTTGAGAGTGTTAATTAAAATTTATTTTAAATATAAAGTAAATTAATGTAATTATTTTATATATATAAATATACAAGGGTAAATTTGTACTTTTATAATTTATATCAATAAAAATAATTTTAAATATTCTTACAATCATCACATCCCTCACCAATTTCAATAAACTTTCCTCAAACATCCACTTTAATATACTCCAATCCAAACAACCTCTACTTTCATCACATTTCCACTTTTCCACACCTTCAACTTTTCACTCCCCTAATCCTTTAATCCAAACAAAGCCTTAAGGATCTACTTGCACTCTATACTTTCATATGCGGTTTTGTGCCATCTCCATTAAAGATGTTTGCTCTTAGGGAATTTCCATTTTATTTTCTTTTTTGAATCTGAACACCTGATCCACAAAACATAAGTTGACTGGTAGTAGCTTACATTTGTCGCAGAGCTTTAGAGTAGCAGATATTAAAACCTATTACTAAATTTCCTAAAGCTGATGCATAATATAAGTTCGAAAAAAAAGTTTGCATTAACAAAATCATGGAATGACTACATGCAGCAGTCAGGGGAAAAAAATCAAGTAATGATATGTCCAATAAAAAAGGAAAACATTCATTCTAATTATCTAATTAATTTATAAATTTTATTAATAATAAAAACTACTTTATATATTAATAACTTTTTAGTTTTCATAATAATATTTAATTTAATCAAAATATTAATTAATTATTATTAATCTCATTTTTTATTGACATATTATTGATTTTTAAAATTTATTTTTATTTAATAATTTTTATAATGAAATAATAATGTCAAAAGTGAGTTTATATAAAATTTTCTAATAATAATCAAAACAATATAAACTATTTTAAAGAATTAAATTGTATATTAATTAATTTGAATATGGATTATATATCATATACATTCCAATAAAATTATTATATAAAAATTAATTTTAAAGACTAAAATAATTAGTTATTATTGAACTAAATTAGAAATTATTGGTATTTAAAATGGTTTTTATTATTAATAAAATTTATAACATAATTTTTAAATTAGTATTTAATTGTTAATTATTAAAATTTTAGCTACTTATTATCTTATTTTTTAAATTAATTTTTATTAATATTTTAAAAATTAATTTAGAATTAAAATATTAATAACTAATTTAAATATCAATTTATAAACTATTTTGTAAATTTTTCTTAATAATAGAAATTATTTTAGATAAAATAATTTTTCAAACTCTAATCTAATATCTAATTTAATTAATATAATAATTTATTATTTTTATCTTTAAATTTAATTATTATTTAATTATTTTCTTAATAGTAATATTTAAACTGAAATCTACTGCATTGATTAAAAAAAACTAAATATACTGCGTTCAAGATAAACAAGAGAATTAGGTGGCAGCAGCTTGACTAGGTGTTGGGTTCCTGGATAAGAAATACATTGCATGTTACTTCATGGAACATTTTGTGTTATATAACTTTTTAGATTTCACATCAAATATTAAATCATTAATTTTTAAATGGCCATTACATATATTTAACTTTTTTAAGCATAATTTTACAATAAAACTATATGCATCTATTTTCAAAATTTATCGAGATTAATCATATTTATTTTATAATCCTAAACATTCTTAATTATTTTAGTTTGATTGAAATTTGAAATTGGATCTAATAAGGAGATACTTCTAGTTTTAGATTTAAGTAAATTTTAAAAAAACTGGATAATATATGTTAAAAAATGTTATTATTTTAAATATATTAAACAAAAATTATAATTAAGTTGTTTGGAATTTTTTGTTTTACTACTCTCCCACTTTGTCTTTCTGATTGATTTGATGGTTTTCTTTTAGGACTTATTTTTTGAGTTTCTCATTCTTTTTATAATAGAGATAATCATATGGAGTGATATGGAAAAAAGAATTTAATTTAAAAAAAAAATTATTAAATAAAAATAATTAATCACTATATTAATTAAATTATATATTAATTTAAAAATTAAAAAAATTATTAATATCAAAATTAATATTATTAATAATAAAATTTATAAATTAATTTTTAAAATAATATTTAATTAATTACAATAATTTAGCTATTAATTAATTTAAATTTGTTAAAATATTAGTAACTAATTAAATACCAATTAATTAGAAACTAATTTATAAATTTAATTAATAATAAAAATTATTTAAATATTAATAATTTTTTAATTAATAAAATAATACTTAATTAAATTAATAATAATATTAATTATTTTTTATCTTTAAAATTAATTTTTATTTAATATTTTTTATATAATGATAATAATATGAAAAAGGGAAAATAAAAATATTATAAATGCAATTAAAATGAGATTAAAGAAAAAGCAAATATAATTTTAATTGTAAGTTCTATTCTTCTTGTACCGGCAGAATGAATGTGTCAGTCTATTATTGTTTTTGTGGACCACAGTGCATCTTCTATAATAAGGTATGAACCATATTCACATTATATCGCTTTTTTCCTAATATAAACATATTCATTGTTAAGTATTATTTATTTCAAAACTACCTGTGTTTTATTTTATTTTTTCCTTACGAACACTGTGATATTTATTGCTTAGTGTTTATTTATTTATTTTAAAGCTATCTTATTTTATAGACTTTTAGGATTTATGAACTATATTATTTTTTATTATTATTAAATTAAATTTTAACTAGAAGCTTTATAACCCTTATACTCATCACACGTTGAATTTATGTTGATACACTACCAATATAAGCGTGTTCATATAATATTTAAAATATTAAATTTCTTTTTACTATTAAAAATATTATACGCAAAGCTTTAATTAATTTTTAATTAAAATCCATTTATAAGTTCTTTTGCCTCTGGAATTTTGTGGCTCTTCAGTTCTATGCTTCATCTTTATGACATTATTAAAAGCAAAAGATGTTCCACTGTCTGGTTGAATCTCTTTTTCAAGTGCTTCCCCCCATTTCATTGCGTAGTTTCCTATCAATATCTTATCTTTTGAACATTATCTTGCGAAGGCTCTATTTTGCTTTTCACTATGAGTGCAGTACATGCATTTTGTGTTAATTTCAAAGTACAACATATGATTATAAAGTGGAGAATATCAAAATTTTGCTTTCGAAATATATAATGGTGATGCCATGTCATAATTATTGAATTCTACCTTATTTTTCTAATAATTTGTACAATATAAAATTCGGTTTTATATTAAAAGAAAGAAGAATGTATTATTTTAAAGATAAATTTGGATAAAGCTCGTGACTCAATCAAATGAAAAAAGTTATTATATTATATGTTAGGAATAAATGTGAATTATATTATATATTGAAAACAAACGTAAATTCTATAATGGGCGAATTTGATAAGAGATTGTGTAGAGACATCATCAATACATATCAATTTTGATGAATACAATAACGGAAGAACTTTATCTTTTATGTTTTGTTTGGAATGGAGGACGGATTTGAGGGAGTGAAAAATAATAAATATGAGAGAAAAATGAAATTATTTGAATTGAGGAAAAGAAAGTAAAAAATGAAGGAAAAATTTATGAGAACTTTAGGTTTATAAAAAATATTTTGGAAACTCTAAAAGTGGAAATGTTACAGGTTGTCAATGAATTTCATAATAGTAGAACATGGTCAAAGAAAAATGATAATTCCTTTATAACATTAATACCTAAGGGAACTAACCCTAAGGGTTGGATGAATATAAGCATATACATCGGGCAGTATATATAAGATATTATCAAAAGTTATGAAAAATTTTATACTTAAGGTAAAAGAGAAACTCGTTCAATTTTTCTCATTAGAAGAGGAAAACTTGATGTTGTGTTGGTAGCTAACATAGTTATAGAAAAGATGAGATGTAAAAAGAAAAGTTATATTGTAATGAAATTCTATGATTCTGTTCGATGGAATCTCATCTATAACTTGATGAAAAGATTAAACTTTTATAAAATCTGTAATAACTAAAGAGGAGGATGTCCGAAGACGGTAACAATTTATATTTTTGTTAATAATAGACCCACAAAGAAGTTCAAACTATTGAAAAGCTTAAAACATAATGATCCATTGTATAATCAAAGGACTAAAAGAAATAGTGAGACAAGATATTAAAAAATAAATGTTATGAAGTAAAAGTAGGATTAACAATATAGTAGTTGTTATTTTTTTTTTCTCAAACTATTGTATACTTAGTTGAAACACTCCAAATATCCTATATACATATATAGTATACTTATGGTTGATAAAAAAAAATTATTATTTATAAAAAATAACAATATATTTATAAAAAAATTAATCATGATCACCACCAATATGTCAAAGAGGTTAAAGTTTTACCTCTTATCAATGTGAAGTCTTGGAATTGATTAAAAAATGATGTTTTTGAATTGGTGAAAGATTTTGAATTGATAAATATTATAGTATTTATGACTTGATTAACTTGGTAGTTATATGTAAAGATTAGTTAATCACTAGATATATTGATGTAAATGTACAACCTACTCTGCAATTCTAAAAGGCTTGTAAAATTTACATTAATATATCAAATAAAGTAATAAATTTTATATTTATAATACCAAAGTAATCTAAATTTTGATAGAAGTTTGGTATAATTAATTATAAATAATTTCAAGAAATATTGATTGTCTATTCTATTATATTTCTAACAATAGTAAAATTTCTTTCTCTTGATTTTCAGTTGTATGCCTTTGCCAATGTTTTATATTTTGCCGTTGGCTTAAAGAATAGTATATACTTTTACTTTAAGTTTACCGCATTTTGGAATAATACTATGTCTTATTCGCAAACTTTTCTACATCTTAATGATTACTTGAATTAAATATTTAGTAAATAAAAAGTAAATCCAATTAATATCTCTTTTTTTCATTTCTTGATAGACTAAAAAGTGTTCAATTATTTTAATTATAGGTGATGACTCATTGTGATAACATAGGAGTATAAGAATCAATTTGGTGGGGAGAGGTGACAATAACATGTCAATCTATAAAATATATATTCTCTGCATATTCTGTTATATTTTCTATACTAGTAATTCACACTACAACAAAATCCAAAATTATTGAATAAAAATCAACTTTAAAAATTAAAAGTAATTATTTATTAAATTACTAAATTAGAGATGATTTTAAAGAAAAAAAATTTAACTTCTAAATTAATTTCTATTATTAAATAATATTTAAATTGGTATTTAATTAGTTACTAAAATTTTGCTATCAAATATAAATTAATTTAAAAATCAAAATTTTTAAAATAATTTTTAATTTAATCAATATAATAATAAAAATTTAAATTTTTAAAATAATTTTTAATTTAATTAATATAACAAGTAATTATTTTTTATTTCTAAAATTAAATTTTATTTAATGACTTTTTATTAGTGTGAAACATTAACTTCAGTCTTGTTATTGTTCTTGTATATATACACATGCAGAAAAAACTGTAGTCAATCATGTGGTTCTGTTTATTGAAGGTAAATATGAGTTGGATTTAAATTATTTTTACTGATACATAAACTCTTATGTTATATTTCATAAAACTTGTTGACGGTGAAAAACAATTTCCATTTTTTTTATTTATAGGCAGACCTGAAATCCAAATCAAGTGCGTGAAATTCCTTAAGTAGTCATTTGAGTCTAACTTCGGAAGTAGAGAATTATAAATTTGGATAATTGAATTGTTAGAAAAAAAAATGTATTCTAAACAACAAAAAGAATGAACATATGAAAGTTATAAAGCAAAAGCAAAAGTGATAAACTGCATGTGTAGATTAGAATGCAATAATTAAGAAGCTGAAAAGAATAGAAAGGAGAAAGACAGAATATTAACATAGACTATAGGTACGAATAAGATTAGTAATTTGAAAAGCGAGATCGATAAATAAATAAAATATTGAAAACGAAAAAAAAAACTTTCTTAAAGGTAAGGGATTATACAAAAGTGATACACCATCCAACCAAGTCAAAAAGACAGACCTACACACACCTATCTCAATAAATGATTATGTCTAAAATTAGAGTTATTGTTTGTTCTAATTACTTTCTCTATTAATGTAATTAGAGATCCATAATGAGTTTACCATACTCAACCCCCTACACTTCCATTTATCCTTCTAAGCTCTCAGAATGTCTTTCATCCACGAATTTCCCACATCCTCTTCCCATAATTTGGTAAATAAATAATTTTTTTTACTCGATAAACATACTAAAATTATGTTGTAGTATCCAAAACTGGATAAATAAGAGTATTGTATCCTCTAGGAACTATTAGTTCTATGGCCGGAAAATTCCTAATTAATTAAATAGAATGTATGATTTGAAATTGTGTACAAATAATCATGTAATAATTGAAACTAATTAAATTAAATAATATACATTTTTAGAATTGAAAATAAATTAATTTTAACTATTTATTAGCATAATTAAGGTATCTTCTATCAAATATTTATGCAACACTGATTCTAAAAATACTTTATAGCGATTTGGTCTTAATAAAGTCTAAAAATATATATTAAATATTAATTTCTCATATACATAACAGATATTTCAAAACATTAAGAGTCAGGTATTCAATATGCTAATATCCATATCAAAAAATAAAATATTTTGTTTTTCTTAAGAAAATGGATGTTTTTGATTAATCCGAGTAACATAAATCATAATTCATCCTAAGAATGATTTTTTAAATTTTTCTTAAGAATTGTGGTTTTACAGTTTTTATTTATCAACAAAAAACGAATAAATAAATAAGAAATATTTCAAGAATACTTCAACCTTTTACGTAAGACTTACTTAAGTTTGTCTCTCTCCAACCTCATTACACAAGTAAAAATCTTGTGTCTAACCTCTTATACAAAAACATAACTACAAAGCATTAAAACTAACATCATTATAGCCCCTCTACTCATCAGGTATATCTCCTTAAAATTTTGATAGACTTCATACAAACCAGTAGCTCAAGACACCAATCAAAAAAGGAGAAACATGCCCCATGGACTTTGGATTTTACCTAGGACCAAGTCTTCAATTGCGCCAAAGTAAAAATCTCATTATGATTTATCCTACCACTTCTGAAAATCCTCTTATTCCTGTGTCTCCATAATTCTCCTACCACTATTATCCACACACATCCCCAAATTTGATTAACACTTTCTTTGACTCCACTTAACTTTTTTTTTATCGAAAAAAAAAATGAATAAATAATAGAGGTATTTTGCGGATACCTCAACCCTTATACAACAATAAAGACGTCCTCCAACCTAAAACATGCCTAGACGTCTTGAAAAAGACTGCACAACGCAAAATCTAAGGCGTCTACCCCATCCCTAAGAAACAAAAAAAACATCACCTCTAACATAAGAAACCTTGGTCACCCCAGCCTAACCCCTCTAGCATTTCCTTTTTTAACCGTTCTCATACACACCAAAGGTTCTAGGCACCAATCAGAGTAAGAGAAACATGCTAAGCGTACCTTCAAGGTTATCCATGGCTCCACTTAACTTGAAATTAACAAAATGCTTTTTGCTCCCATTGATCCGTCGATGCCAACCTCATCCACTCATAGCACTTATACCACACAAGTCAGACAACTCTACACAAGATGAGACATATTTTCCTCTCCCTCCCCACACATGTAACAAATATTATTAATCGTACAAATCCCCCTTCTTGCCAAATTCACTTTAGACGCTATTTTATCTTCCAAAACCCTCCATGCTATGAGATAAGCTGATGGTTGTGCCTTTATCATCCAGAAATCCTGAAACAAATTCCTCTCGTCTGCCTAAGCAACTTCCTTAAGAATACCGTATCCATATTTGACCGTGTACATTGTTGTCGTGCCATCTTTCCAAACTCAAGAATCCTTCTTATCCACCCATACCCTCTACTCTCCCAAAAGCTGCATTATTTGTTGTTCCTGAATCTTTTCCTAGTCAAACAAATTCATTCTCCATTCAATCTTCTAGTTCCATTTTGAACTTTTTGTCCTCTCCCCTCCTTGGCAAAGTGAAGATTCCTTATTGACGAAAATAGAGAACAACCTCGAAAAACTGTCCTTATGAGTCATATTGTCTACCCATTTGTCCTCCCGTAACCTTATCTCTCTCTTGTTCCCAACTTTCCATATAAAATTATCCTCAAACTTGTCTTTTCATCCCTCAATAACTCAAACTTTCTTCAAGTCTCGCTACCAAAAGAAATTTGACCTACCATTTCTTTGTGCCTGAAGATCCCTCCAACCTTTGTACTTAGAATCCAACACTTCTTCCCACAAGCTTCACTCTTCATAACCTTGCTTAAACTTTTTGAAAGCAAATATTTTTACATCAATAACTCTAGAGATTGTCATCATAAATAGGAGGACAAATGATCTTATACCTGATTTAAAACTATTCTCTCAAAAACAGAGGTCCTTGAATTGTAGCAGTTTTAATAATAAACAGTTTGCTTTTCTGAAAGAGAAAAACATAAATAAAACAAATGATCCATTTTACTCCTATTATATATATAAATAAAACTTTCAAATTAAAAAAGTTATAGGCTGTTAAAAGCAAAGCAGTCAAAGTTTTAAAGATAAAATAAGGGTCCTATTAAAATTTAGCGTAAACCTCATTAAAAAATTATGGATATATTCAGTGGTTTGATCTTAACAATGATTATACCAATATAAATAGGTTAGTGTTGATTACCGTACAACAAAAACATTTGTGGGTGGTTGTCGGCCGTTAAAAACCATCACAAATGTTACTTTTAGTTGTTAAATATAATTGATTATTTAGGCAAAATTTATTTGCATTGGTACTTTTGTCAGAAAATCAATAACATTATGCATGTTCCGGGTTAATTAGCGTGCCTAATCATGTATTGACTTAACACATTGATTATCTTTAGACTGTTTATCTTACAACGATTTTCGTTTAGTAATTATCAAACAAAGTGTGAGTCTGAGGTTTCTCAAAAGAATGGTTCCTAATATTAAGTAGTAATAATACTTTCTAGTTTGAGTCTAATAATATCTCCCAAACATATATAATCTTACTTTTAAAACTGAGAGGAGATTACATTATCAACATGATTCCACGAGCTTTTCATTAAGTATTTCGATAAAAAAAAATAGTTTATAAATTGAAATTAATTTGTAAAAATATTTTAAATTTTATAAAATTAATTATAAATAAATTACTTTTAATTATAAAAAAATCTCACTGCATTTTTTTTTTGTTTTTTTTTCTGAAATATCATAAAATAGTATGTCCAATCAGATTCTAATACAATAAAATTTGCCTTAAATTATTTTGTAAAATTTGAAAAAGATTGTCCTTTTTGAAACTTGGATTAGTGAGAGGATGATGATTTTGTATGAAATTTAAGAAGGAAATTGAAGTTTGGAAAAGGAAAAAAGGAAGGTGGAAATTATGATATGTCTTAAACATTTTGGACTTATGTTTGTGGGTGGGCTGGTGGAATTTGAAGACATACCAAATTCCCTTCCACTATCGTATTATCTAATGGCAATAGAATTAGGTCAAACACTCACACACATAAGCTGAACCTTTCTGAATGAATCTTTCTTTCACTACGCACTTTTTTCTTTCACCACTTTTATATTTCTTACTTCAAAAAGTTTGCGGCCAACAAAGCTAATACGTGCACGTATCTCATTGTGTGTCCACCCCCAGCATGCTCGTACATTTGTCGTACACATCTTAATATACACTGCATGCTTTTACTTCGCGTTTCATAATTGATCTTTGCCCTCTGTGAAGCATTCAAGTTGTTAATTGTAGTGATGCTACTGGCAAAGTAGCATGCTGAACATAGTTTTTCTTTGTGTCTTTGAGAAGAAAAGAAAGAGCACAGCACCTTTTGGTAGTGCTAAAGGCACTGGATATGAAGTCCCAATGGAGGGTGTAAAATGTTGTTTAAGAACTTTGAGAAATAAATTAGTGTATCCACAAGATATTTTGGCCGATATGCAGTGGTATATCAAAACATGATAACATTTCTGTCAATGAACCCCCCTTTATGTTGACATGCTAGTTACTGGTAAGGTTTTATCTTCTTTCTCCAACTTTTTCCTCTCTTTTTCTTTATCTTTCCCTTTCACTCTTAGCTTGCTAGCACATCCGCTCACTTGTTAGGATGACAATCAATACAAAATACCTCTTTTATTTTTTTCTATCAAAAGAAATTAATATACGGAGTACTTAGCTATTCCAACCATACACATTTGTTCACTCAAAACATACACTAATTATGAACATTTACCGTCCTTTATCAAAACACAAGAAATTATAAAATTAAATCAAACTTTTTTATTCTAATTAAGTTTAATTTATTCTAATCAAATTTAATTTTTAATAAAATAAAGTTAATATTAGAACTTTTTCATTTTTTGGCAACGAGTAGGAAGTGCTATTATTTTCGAACTAGATCCACTAAGTATATGGAAGAAGTTGTAATCATTCTATCAAGGTAATTTAGTGATAATAATTTTTCTATTATTTTTATCATATTATTATTATTGTTAATACTATCATTATTATTAATACTATCATTATTATTTGCGGAAACACAAACAGTCCCGTCTGTGTTTATAATTTTTAAATACTTTTAAAATTTTGTTATATTCTTTTTGTTATAAATATTTTTTTTAGTTTATAATAATTATAATTTTATTGAACTACGATAACACGTAAATTTATAAATGTTATTACAAATTTTACTATACACATAAAAAAAAACACTAATTTAAAGTATATAATCTTATAATCTCGTAAAAATAATATACTTCCTTAAATAAAATTAAAAAAAAGTAAAAATTTTCTTAATGAATTTATTTATTAAATCATAACATGAGAGTATATTATTTCTATAAAAGATAAATTACATATATTAATATGTAGAATTATATATATATATATATATATATATATATATATATATATAACCGTCATTTCTAAAAATATAACTTATTAAATTAAATTAATTAATTAATTAATTTTTTAAAAGATTATTATTTACACTTTTTTCTTTTTGACAAAAAATACTATTACTATGATAACTATTGAAATAAAAACATATGATTAAATTATAAATTTTTTTTTTCAATTTTGTTGTACTAAATTTTATGTGTATGTGATTTTTTATTTGAAAGAATTATTTTTTAATTTTAAAAAAATTTATTTAAAGGGTAAAATTGTAGGAAATTGAATTCTTTTTATTTTCAAATCAAATTTCTCTAAATTTTTTAAAATTCAAAATTTTAAAATTAAAATAAATACTTGTTAAACTTGTTATATGTTAATATTATAAACAATAATCTTAAAAAATGAAATGTGTAAAAAAAAATCCCTTTATTTAATGCTATAGAATATTATTATTATTATTGATATTATTATTTTTTATAATAAAATTAATATTATTCATATTATCAATATTATTATTAATAATAAAGTTAATATTATTAATATTAATATTATTAATGACATTAATATTATTAGTACTAATATTATTACTATATTATCTTAAATAATTAACACTTTTATTATAATTATAATAATATTATATTGTAGAATTTGCTGATGAATTTTTTTCAATATGACTCTTTTTACTGACGAATATTATCGATAAATATTATTAATGAATATTGATTTATATTTAGTAATTGATAGATTTTATCGATGGATGTAATTATCAACAGATATTATATTGACTGATCTGTCGGTAAAATTTTTTAATAATAAAAATAATATTGATAAATATAAATTCATCAATAATTTTTTAAATAAATTAATAATTTTTTATAATAAAAAATAATTAAAATTAATATTATTATAAGATAATTGATGTAACTTAAATTAATATTAAAAATAGATTTATTTTACACATACTTAATCTATTAAATTAATAAATTTTAAAATAAACACATTAGTAGTAGCTTGACATGCACTAAATTACTTTAATTTAAAATTTTAATAATCTAATTAAACCAACACTAATATAAATCTTCAAAATCTATGTAATGAATTAACGTATATAATTTTAAACCGTATATACGACATAAATCTAATATTATTCATTAATTAACGTCAATTTTTACTTCTTAACTTCGATGATGGTTAATTGATACTAAATATCTATTTTATTGTAATTATAACTAAAATCATCCTAAATATAATTTTTATAACATATATAAAGAAATTCTCTCTCTCTCTCTATCTATATATATATATATATATATATATATATATATATATATATATATATATTACAATTATGAAACTATATTTTAATTATGAAATCTTTATTTTAATTTATATTTTTCATATATTATTTAAGTGTTATAAAACATAAAATTTAAATAACATTAATGTATTGTTTTTTTATTAGTTTAGAAAATAGTGATAACTGTAGTTTAAGTGAAATTTTCCTAATAAATCATATTTTGTCAATAAATAATACTTAACAAAAATATTGAAAATCCTATTTTTTATAAAAATAATAAAATTTTCTCATTTAGGTTAATTAGTTACTATTTTCAATATATTACTCATAAGTAAAAGTCTGACCATAGAAATTTGTATCAACCAAATTTCAAAAGCGTTTAATTACATTGAGAATTATATAATTAAATTAGATTATAAAAGGCATAATTCTCTTTATACAATCGTTAATTTATATAATACAAATATTTTTATTAT
Source organism: Phaseolus lunatus (assembly GCA_013389735.1). NCBI lineage: Eukaryota > Viridiplantae > Streptophyta > Magnoliopsida > Fabales > Fabaceae > Phaseolus > Phaseolus lunatus. The sequence continues at coordinate 36,052,894 of CM023857.1, read as the reverse complement.
ATATACTAGTGGGAACACAGGTACTGACGTGTCTTGTAACGTCCCTAATATCCTATTCATATTTATATCATAAAATAAACATAAAACAATGATATCAAAAATTAGCATATGTATATATAATAAAATACGTCCATCAATACATTGTATTTCAAAATAATATCCCTTCTTTAGGGAATTTTAATACATAACCGTCAAGTGTTTCAAAATAAAACAAAACACAGCATAAGAACAGGCGATCTCCTTGTCCATCCACTCACTGAGGAGTTCCACTGCCTGCAACATCATCTGCTCCCGTGTAAATTACACGATCATCACAGGTTTAAGAAACAAAACACAACACCAAAAACACAGGGGTAAGCTAGACATTTTTAAAAACTTTAAATATGAAACTTTAAAATCAACATAATCAGCTTTTAAACACCCACATAAATCCACCACTTTCTCATTCATATCACACAACCATCAAGTGTCTATCAACAATTTTCAATATTCATCTTTCTCACGTCAGACTTCCACTAACCCATCACACATAGACACTTGACACTACTTCCGGAAGACTCGTGCGTTGAACTTAGCATCCAGAGACCTGCACCTGTCATACCACACCACTGTGAAATCCACACAGGGTCGCTGTGAAATCCACACAGCCATGCGCATACATAATCTCAATATCATCACTCTCCCGGTATGACAGGGTTAATTCATATAACAGATCAAGTTAGTTATCTTTCAAACCACTTACCCATACATATGAACTTCCTTCGACTCTCAACAACTGAATAACTTTATCTATGTGATTCCATTATATCAGCAGAGTCAGGATCGTCTCATTCACAGGATACTCACTGATCAATACACTCGAATACAAATCTCAACACGGTATTTCCTTTCCTGAAAATACTATGTCTTGATCACAATTTCACATTCATCCAGTACATCATACCCCACGTAAAAGCACAATTCCATCATATAATATTTTGAATCTTTTCTTAAACAATCCCAATCACAGAAACAATCATACCAAAGTTCAGATTTTCGAATATCATATGCATTTCACCCTCCAATCTCAAACAATTTCAAAACGACACTAAAACAGGGGATTTCGAAATTTGCATCAAAACCGGCGATCACGTCGCCCCACACATAAAAACAGAGCATCGTGCAAGAAAGTTTGAAACCGGCGACCACGTCGCCCCAACTTCAGAATCTTCTAGCCTAAGGTTTTTATTGAACGAATGTTAGCTTTCCTTACCTGGACTTGCGTAAAATCTCACTACGAGCTCTAACCCACCGAACTTAAGGATACCTTAACCTGCACCATGGAGCCTTAGTCATAAAACTAACGACATTACCCATATTCTGCGTTAACAGAGGCTAATTCTGAAGCTAAAAGAGTTGAATGCAAAGCCCATGTAGAAGCAACTCTCTCAAGTTCAGAAACAACTCCAAAAACAGAGCACGAAGAACTTACTCTGTTTCACGGCTTTGATCAGAAAACTTGCAGAGCACAGCGTCAGGAATCCAGGGGCAGTCGCCGATCTTCAACTGGTTCGCTAGGACGTCTGAACGCAGGGAGAAGGAGAGGAAAGAAACAGGGAACCAAAGCTAACTCACTCAATCACTCTCGAACCACAGCAACGTTCACTGCCTCTCAGGAGTGAGTTTTGAATCTAAACCAACTTGCTCAGAAATGCCGCTGCCACCACCCACTCTGCAGGAAAGCTTGTGTGCACACTTCCTTGAACAGTATGACCACGTGGGTTTCTGCGCATACCAACTCTCTGATGCTAACTAGTCTGAAACACCCTTTCTGTCTACGTGTCGCGCATGCAGAACGTTCATGCTGGGAGCCTGGGTCCCACCTTATCTGTGTGAAACACGACATCGCGCGATAACCATCCACCGATGACTGCTCGCGCGATGACCATGCCCCTCATACCGGCGATGACCGATGCCTCTCATACTGGCGATGACTGATTCCTCTTCCTGACGGACGACTGATTCCTCACCCTAGCAGACCACCGATGTCTCACCCTGGCAGACCACCGATGTGTCTCCCATCCTGGTTGATGACCGATGTTCCTCTCATCCTGTTGGCGATCTCTTATCGCCCTTGTGTGTGACGAGGACACATCGCCTCACTCTGGTCACCGATGTCACATCGTCACACCCAGCTGAGGGCTCGTCCTCCCATTCCTCTAAGTCTGTAGTATCACGGTTCACACTACTCATGGTGGCAGATATGCCACCTATCTTCTATATCACTCATCTTCTGTATTTAGACCACATACTAAGTGCTTACCAAGTCTTCTCGAATACTCGGCGATGTGCTCTTTTCGGCGATCATGTACACCATAGGCGATTGGCGGTTTCATACGGGTGAAGTCGGAGGCCGCCGCCTTCTTCAACAAACGGCAATCTCATCGACTTCTAAGCTACACCTTCCTTTCTCTTACCCTTCTTGATTCACGTGCCTCCTCCCTTCAAGCACGCCCACGTGATTACCTCCCGATAAAGTCATCGCACCTGACTACTTGGTTAGTACAATGGTCAACCGATCGCCCTCTACCAGCTGATCCCAGATCTTGGGCAACGTCCGAGGTCTGACCACTATGAGATTTCTATTTTTATGTCCTTTTTATTTTAAATAATAACATACTCAGAAATCATTTAAAATATAACACTTTTATTCCAAATAAATTTATAGGTCCTTACATGTCTGTGTATCTACATTATTTATTTATTTATTTTGGGTTTTTTTTTTATTCTTCAAAAATAAATTTTCTCACATTTTTTATTTCTTTTTCTTTTTATTCTTCAAAAATAATTTATCTCAAGAACGTTAAAATGAGAAGTTAAAAGAGAATACGTGCATGAGGTTAATGAAAAAGTGGGAAGGAAAATAAAATAAAAGAAATAAAAATTAACGTAACAATCTCTTTACTCTTTGTCAGTTAAGTCAGAACAAATAAAATAAAATTTTAAAATAAAAAAATTACTTTATTAACTTTTAGAATTATAAAATATTTAAATAACCAAAATAAATTAATAAAACAAAATATTAAATAAAAATAAAATAGGAAAACAATTTAGAGCCGTTAAAGTTAAAGTGAAAAATTACTTTTTTATATATAAAAGTATAGATAATGGAATAATAAACCATTTTAATCACATGTACGGAAAAAAGTTGCACAAAATGTGATAAGCTCCCACGTTGTTTAATTTGTAGGTAGTGGTATTACAGGTCAACGCAAAAATGAATTAAGTGGGAGAGGATGGCTTCAAGATTCCTCTCTGTAACTAGTTGGTAACTTTATGGTCAACTAAACCAAAAATTCTTAATCAATAGAACAAGATAACTTTGATTACCTTACTCAAATTAATTATATATAGAACCACGTGTCAGCAAAGTAGACATGCGAGTCTTGTGGTTGGATAAAAAACAACATAGTCATATACATACTATAGAGGTTCACGTACTTCATTGCATTTTTGCGAATTCCTCGTGTGATAGACATTCTTCACCTTTGGATGGTCGCCTAAAATATGATAATATTTTTAACTTGGTACGTACATATGACAAATGTCTTGCAGAACCACCAAGTTCACAAAACATGCAATCACCAATGTTGAGACTTGTTGTGTCGGGTCATGTTCTTTCCATGACCAACATCTGTTGCACTGCATTTCTTAGTGGGATCATCTTCGGGCTACATTTTAGGTCATTGGATAAGTATATCTGATATACGGAATTCCGCACAATAAAAAGATAAGGGCGTCATAAGGGTCTTCAACAAACATTTTCATGCTTTCTTCTTTTAAAAATATATTTTTACATCCACTAGAAATAATAAAATTTCATAGTATATAAATGAGTATAAATTTTCTGATTTTATAAAATTTAGTTAAATTTAAAGTTCATTTTCTAATATATGTTATCATAGTAAGTAAATTTAGAATTTATCTAAACGAGAGTTTGGACTTATCAGATCACCTCCTATTATAGTCGAAGATATATGATCTCACACATGAATTAAAGTGTCTTGGCGTAAAGGGAGTGTTGAAGATTCACATCGACTAGAAATAAAAATATTTTATAGTATATAAATGTATCTAAACTTCAATTTATAAGATTTATAAGGTTGAATTAGGTTTAAAGTTTCATTCCTAACACATATATCTCTATACAAAAAAAAATTGTATTTTTTCTTAATTATTAATTTTAAAAGTGTTATATTTGAGTTACAAAAATATAAATATAATTTTTTTTTATCAACAAAAAAATAAATGAATAAATAAGAGATATTTTAAAGATAACTAACCTTTATACAAAAGATCTGTTTGAGACTTTTATCTACTAAATTCCTTATAAGAACTGAAAAACCTAAAAACAGACAACTTCTACTCGAGCTACCTATCTCCTAGAAACATTGGTTGACATTATATAAATCAAAGGCTCAAGATACCAATCTGAATATGAAAAACTTACACCACACGTTTTAAAAATAACTCATTATCAAATCAGAGTAATGTGATCAATCTGTCACCTCGTGAAAACATAAATATAGTATGATAAAGCAATTTGATGTGTTCTTAAAGAACCATTGTCCACAAAGATTACAACTAACTGGTGTGTTTGCAAACGTGTTCCACTATAAGGTCACTAAATAAGGACGTCCTACCAATTCCAAAGGAAGGCAATGTGCAATAAAGATATGACAGTACTTGTTTCATTTCATTCTCTTATAGCCATTTCTTGACTTCGGGTTGGACTTCCACTAACTTTCTACTTCACACAATTCAAGAGGAATATCATACATTTTATGACACTGCTTAACATACCTTTTAGCCATATAATCCAGGAAGACTGAGATACAAAGGTTTAGTCAAACTTTGATGGGGTAGATAAATAATTCATTATTTTCTACTAATAATATTCATAAACAATGTTATTTATAGATAAAATTATAAAATTCATACCAATAACTTTAAGTTAAATGTTTAATTAATATGTGATTATCTTAATGAATATTTATTGAATCTTCAAAAAAAGTATAAATTTATAGTAAAAAAAATTTATTAACAAAGAATAAAAAATATTTCAATTCATATATAAAAAATTTATATGATACATCATCAAAGACCTGCAAATAAAGAAAAATCATCCCTAATCAAAGTTGACAAAGTACAGGTGCTTTGGGTAGGGGAAGATTGAGACATCCATTGAATATTTCAATTAATTATTTTTTCTCTGTTGAAAAAATAATAATAATACCATTTTTAAAGATAGAATGTGAGATCTCGATAAACAATAATACACTGACACAGACACTGATACGATAAGGATACGGATAAGGAGATATGTATAATCTCAAAAATGTAGGACACAGGAACATAGATCTATATATTATATAAATTGACAATAAAGATTTATATGTACAAGTATGTTTCAGTTTTTTTTAACAAAAATATATTTTTCATGACTAGTTCAAAAGAATTTGTTTCTTATTTTTATAAGCATACTAAAAATTTATACAATAAGTTTGAGTTTTAAGAAAATTAATGTATTTCTCCTTTTTAAATTTGTGTTAGAATCGTACTAAAATTGTCAGAAATTCAACAAATATTTTTAAAATTAGACACTTCATTAATAAGTATTCTATAAGTGTCATGCCCGGATATATAAGTGTCATGCCCGGATACAGACACGCCATTTAAAAGGAGTGTCCGAACCTCATAACCTTAACAATATTAATCATCATTACTACCAAAAACACTACAACAAAATCATTAAATAGTAACCAAACTTATATAGATAAAAAATAATTAGTCACTATATTAACTAAATTATATACTAATTTAGAAACTAAAAAATTATTAGTATTTAATGTGATTTTTATAATTAATAAAATATTATAAAATAATTTCTAAATTGGTAACTAATAGTTAGATAACAATTTAGAAACTATTTTGTAAATTTTTATTAATAATAGAAACTACTTTAGACATCAATAATTTTTTAAGTTATAAAATTGTCTCTAATTTAGTCAAAATATAGTGACTAATTATTTTAGTTTTTAAAATTTTCTATTTAACAATTTTCTTGTATTGAAAACATTAACTTTAACTAAAAAAAACATAAGCCACGTATGAGAATTGATTGCATAAACATGTCTCAAAATGAATCTTATCAATTTATTTTAATGCATATGAAAATGTCTTGTAGTGGTTTGAAGTAAAGATCAAATCAAAAGTAAATTGTAGTTTAAATCTAATTTGAAATTAATTATTAAATAATTTCCAAACTTCATATTCTATGATAAGAAATTCTAAAGGTTAAACTAAACACGCGCATAATTGTACGATACACAAGGTGATAATATAATATTAAGTTAATGCCTTAGGTTTTATTTTCAACGCGAGTCTAAATTTTGTAATGAGTGAAGAACAAAAGTAATTATATGATTTAATTATTTTAGGTAAATTAATAAAATATCTTGACATTTCATGTACTATTTAGAATCTGACTCCCATCAGCATCAGTCTCCGCTTATATGCCTTAGTATAAATTGGCTCTCTGTCCAAATTGATATTTCCCTAAGAGAATAAGTTATAAAATTCCTAGAGAGAAAAGGGAAGGAATTCAGAGAGTAAAGACAAAATGGAATCAACTCATGTAATAGCCATTACAAATAGTGAAGAGGATAATATAAGGAAGGAGAATAAAATGTTCCAATTTCAACTTCCACTTGGGAAAAATGAAGTTCATTGTCTCTCCACCATTACTTCCAATCCCAGACACAAGCAGATGCATAGAGACCAACACACCAGGAAGATTATCCACTGCATCAAAGTGGGAATCTCCTTGGTTTTGGTTTCACTCCTCTACCTCTTGAATCCTCTCTTTAAGCAAGTTGGAGAAAATGCAATGTGGGCTATCATGACAGTTGTTGTCATGTTTGAATTCTCTGCAGGTACTTTCACCAACATTCAACTCTTACTCATTGCAAGTATGAATCTAATGTACATATATTTCACAAACATGCATGTCAGGAGCCACACTAGGAAAGGGCTTCAACCGTGGACTAGGAACTATTATAGGAGGAGGACTAGGTTGCTTAGTAGCACTTTTTGCCCAAAGCATTGGGATTCACAGGGTTGGCAACTCGATTATAATCGGTGTTTCTGTTTTTATATTCGGTAAGCTTTTCATAGTTATTCTGAAACAAACATTACTAACATTTTGTATGTGTCTGAAGTGCATAACTTTTGGTGTGGCATTATGTGTGTGTGTGTGTCAATTTCAGGATCATTTGCGACATATCTTCGACTGATTCCAAGCATAAAGAAAAGATACGATTATGGAGTGATGATATTCATTCTGACTTTCAATCTAGTTGCGGTTTCTGGCGCACGTGTAAATGTTAAAGTCTGGGAATTAGCCCGCGAACGTCTCTTGAATATACTGATGGGCTTCATTGTGTGCGTTTGTGTAAGCTTGTTCGTCTTTCCTTTGTGGGCAAGTGATGAACTTCACGATTCCATCGTCTCCAGATTCCTTGACCTTGCCAATACAATTCAAGGTATATATATATATATGGCAATGGCATTTACTATCTCATCTTAATCATTTCTTGTACAGACATACACGATCTTTGTTTCATTTGAATTTGTTTACTTGAGAAAAGTGGTTGTGTTTTTACTAATACTGTGTCATTGTAGGTTGTTTAGGCGAATGTACCAAAATCATTGATGAAAAGGAAAATCAACCCCGCGCTAGCTTCAACGTTTGCAATTCAGTGTTGAACTCCAAGTCAAAGGATGAATTATTGGTAGGTAGATTGTTATCTTTGTTGAAATTGAATGAAAAAAGTATAAATTAATTGTGAGGAATAATGAAGTTTATTTTTGTTTTTTCAGGCAAATTTCGCAAAATGGGAACCCTGGCATGGAAAATTTGGATTGTCCTACCCTTGGGAAAGGTACTTAAAGATTGGAGAGATTCTTCGAGAAATGGCTGCATTTATTCTTGCAACGGGTCGTTGCCTTGAAGCATCAAAAGAGGTAGGTGTACATTTTCTTTCTTTTTTTAAGGTTCAAAGTTATGCGTATATTATTGCAATGAACTGAATGAAATGAACTTTTTGTGTCAGCCCATGGCCACTTTGAGAGAATCACAATGGGTCCATTTAGAAACATGCAAAGCACTTGAGTCAAAGGTTGCGTGCATTCTGCGAGAACTTGGAGACAGCATTAAGAAAATGATGAAATGTGATGCAAAGGGTTGCGTTTCGGAGCAGTTGAAAGCCGCCAGAGAAGATTTAAGCTTCATAATTTCCACCTCCAAAATGGTACAACTTGAGGATGCTCAAGTGCTAGCCATTGCTACCTTCGTGTTCTTGCTCATGGAACTCATAGGGAAGGTTGAGGAATTGGCCAAACAGGTGGAGGAACTTGGAGATATCGCTGGTTTTCGCACCCCAATAACTGCATTTTCTTAGTACACCCCATCTTTAATACAATTATTTATGTATTTATATATATATATATATATATATATATATAAACCACTCCCAATTTTAGGTCATAGATTATGATTACAAATATGTGTCCAAAGAACATAAATATGTATTAGATTGTAGCATCCAATAATTGAAGTTAGAAGATATGCTAATAACCCATTTTCAAACGCACTCTTTTAAAATGTTTGTTGATGTTGGTTAATCTTAATAGCCTTCATCTCTTATTAATTACTCTCTCCTAGTGAGTGCTACCCAGAAAAGAAAAAGGGTATGAACAATCCTCATCAAGTTAGATAAAAAAAAACAAAATAATAATGTTTTAAATTCAGAACTTTTTTTACATAAAAATTCAAAACTGAATAGAGCAATTTTTTTAAAAGAAAATACATGAATGTCGTTTTAGTACTATTTCTATAATACTTTATTTTGGTATTATTTTGTAAGAATACTACGTAGTCCATCTAACAGATACTTGTATTTCATCACGGTATCACTAGCGCAATGGTTCTTGAGGAATACCTGGAAAAAATTAGCAAAATATCTGAACAACTAAGGTTCTTTGATATTTGTCCTTTGTACAAAGCAAAATACCAAAAATATAAATGGCCGGCAGCTATGCACAACACTTCTCCACTTGAAACCTCCGCTACACCTATCTGTCATATCACTAATTCTTATCATTCAATCACCTTCCATTACTTACTTTATGAAAACTTTATTTTTATAAATTATAAAATATAAGCAGTTTCATTGATTTATAAAGTGATATTACCATTTTTATCATGCTTATAAATAAAATTTAGAGTATATACAGAGTTCCAATTTTTAAAATTTTATCATTAAATTTTTTATGGAGTTCGCATATTCCAGTTATTTTTCAATTTGTGGAAAAGAAAGAAGGGAGTGTGCAAAGACTACTACGATAAAAAAAAATCATTTTCTTATTATTATTATTTTATTGTAAAAGGAATGTCCAAGGATGTTTTTAAGAAAATCAAATGAAATAAATTGGCGTGAGTTAAAAAAAAAAAGATAAATAGGATATCTAACATTTTCAATAAGATCACTAAATAGTTTAGTTTCTTGTTAAGAGTTGAATTTTTCTCTATACTTGAGAGAAAATTTGATTGTAAAAGATGAAACTTACTTTAATCATCTTTACAATTCAAAAAGACTTAATTGAAGACAATTTTGTTGAAGATGTCTTTTTGGATTACAAAAATAAAAAACATGTAAAAGGGACAAAAGCTTAGTATAAACCAATGTACCTAGGAGTAGATAAACCAAAAAGTCAAGGAAGGACCTACACAAGAGTAGAAGGCTGAGAAGGTAACACAACACATTGTATGCAAGAGTTCAATCAAAGACTAGAAAAAGATGGGTATAGCAACAAAATGTGTAATAATTGGTATTGGTTTGTTGTGGCTATGGAGTGTTGCTGAGAGTGTTCCCAACACGAGCATCATCAACGTTCTCTGCAACAGTGGGGTGTACACCTCAGGGGACCCTTTTGCTATCAGTTTAAGTTATGTTTTGGGAGACTTAGAGAAAGAAACAGGAACACAAAAGAGTTATGAGTACCACAACATTTCACCATATCCTAATGCCTATGCCTATGGACATGCTACTTGTAACCTTAATCTCACATCCTCTGATTGCAAAACATGTCTTGGTGCTGCTAAAATGGCCTTGTTTACCACATGCCAGGCACCACGGATAGGAGCTCGTTCAGTGCTCCATGATTGTACAATCAGGTATGAGCAATACCCATTTGACGATTAGACACAAAATATTCAAGTTTCCATCGAAAAGTTTTTAGACAGTTTGTAATTGTAATGCAAATGTGTACCATGTACTTTGCTCACATTTATGCCTTAATTAAGTATCCATTTCTACACTCTCTTTTTTTCTCAAAGTAATCCAAGAATTTTCTTCTTCCTATATGATTTATATGTATGCCAATAGGAAACTCTCTTTTTTCTCTACCAACGATGATCTTTCTTTTTTTCTGTGGAGAAAGTCTTTTATTTCTGCAGTCTGATTTCTTTCTTCTTTTGTTTATATTGAAGAAAAAAAAATCTAGATTTGCGGTACGATTCTTTTGAGGTTTTTGTAATTTTGTTCCCCTTTTTCATGGTACATAACATGTACAAGATTTTTCTGCATGTTGAGCAAGAGATCAGTTGCGTGATATTAACACTTCAGAAGGGGAAAGATTATGCATTAAAAAAGGGTAAACGGTACAAAAGTATTTAAGATGCCTCGTTTGCCTCGATAAGTTGTTGGGAATTTGAAAGAATAATATTTTCCGAACTGTTTTGCGTGATATTGTAAAAGGAAATCGGTTTTTCTTTCTGGGAACACCAATGTTCTGGTATCCATCTTATGAATCCAACTAGTCCAGATGAAATTGAATAAGATTTTTTGAAAACAAAACTCTACTGAGTTTTCAAAACTTGCATCTGTTTTTAGTATTATCGAATATAATCACTTTTAAGTATAATTTTAAAAACTAATTCACTTTCTGTGTACTTACTGGTCCAAACACTTCAACACCAAATGACATGAGATCCCAGTTGTGTTAGGCTCAAACGCGATTAACCAAAGGCATTGCCGAGTATAATTCACGTTAAGTGCAGAATGCCAATTTCAAGAACAGCTAGTCTAATTTATATGGTTCGTGAGTATTATTCAAAGAAAAATTAAAATACAAATAAATCTTGAAACTTGAACCAGATTGCATGAATGAATCGGGAATTGAGTGCTGCACCCTTTTGAATTAATCACTCAATATTAATATACAGCATTTTATCATTTTATTAGTTATTGAGCGCACATAAATTACTCTCAAGTATTTGCCTATATAAATAAAAACAAATATTAAAAAGTTTGAAAATCTTTTGTTATATACAATGTACAACCAGCAACATCATGGATCATATAAAATTTACAAAAAAAAATCTGTATGCCTTCTAACCAATCAGGTTTGAATCTCAGCTGTTATTTTTCTTTTTTGTACAAGATATCCCTGAAACTCACCATCCAAAATTAAGTTCCCATCCCATCTAGATATGTTCACCTACAATGGCAGACCACAACAAAGAGGGTCAAACAATCATTTTGTAGGACATTAAAACATAAATTTCTTTGGTTGCTAAAAGAATAAAATTCTGTAACATCAAGCAAACTAACAAAAAGTTAGGTGCACCAACGCCAAATTCAACTTGCAGCTTCACCTCGCTCAAAAAGGGTTGTCACTGATTTGTATAACTTATAACATTCTCTGCAAACTGTATAGGTCAATTATAGTGGAACTTGAGAAACATTTGTGGTATTCTCTCTCTGTTCCCAAAATTCCTCCCTCTTGAGAAGAAGGGCATAAAGAAGCTCATTCCATGAATCGGGAACACCAGGTAGGCACCAATGGCTACAGTCTTGCCGCTGCATTGGAGCTGTACCATCTGGTCCAAGATAGTAAATGGATGCATGGCCATCTCTCCTGCGAATTGACATTTGTGTGACATTAAGCAAGTCCGGATTCAAAAATTCTGATCTTTTTCTGGGTTTTGATGATAAGACATCAACGACGGTTCTGAAATGGATGTCGGATACTGCTGGCAAGGAACCTAAATCAGGTAATGTTTCCAAGTGACAACCACCACCCGTATTCCAGTCACCACCCCTGCTACACCCAATGAATGTTTTAACAACTCGCTCATCTTCTTCCACATGTTAGAAGTCATTTTAGTCATAGATATATATAGAAAATGTTAAAAAAAGGTTTTGACAGTTTGTTCAAAAATGGAGCTGTACAGAAATTAATAGTACGGCACAAAATCACATCAGCTAGACATGAACGAAGACAACAAAAATATGGAAACAGCAATATACCTGAGCAAAAATAACACAAATAATGTACACACATTTATGATGTGCTTAAAATTTTGTTTCAGCATTCAATGGATACATGCCAGTTAACATGTTAGATGAGGAAGAGTTGGAAAACTTCATTAATGCCACCTACCATGCAGTTAATGTTGTAACCAGTAAGTATATGCATCTGTTAAAAGAGGACAGCCCCTTAATTGTGTCATTGAGTCTTAAAATTTAAGCCAAGCGCCAAAACCAAAATACACTTACAAAAATGCTTGTCAAAAGATGCATTGAGAGGAAAATCCTGTAGAAGACTAATGGGTTTTTTTTAAGGAAGACACCGGAGAGATTTGTTGACGTAAATCATGAACAAACGTAAGAAACTATGACACACCATCTTCAATCCAAAACATTAAAACAACATACTTATAAGTCTTTTCTCCTTATATATTGATCTTCTTACATATATCTACCCAATGTGAAACACCAACCAACTCACTTGATTCCAACAAACTCCTCTCAAGTATAACTCCCTTCCACATTTGTTATATACCCAATGTGGTTGCTCAAAATGATGTCAATTCATCGACCCTAATAAATTTATAGGAGAAGGAGCACTGTAACTGAGTTCACAAGTAGAAAATTATTCAAACAAACTTTGAGCAAAAGAAAAAACTATGTACAGTTCAGTCAATTTGAAATTTTAGACAAACCTGAAATGGACAGGAGCATAAGTTCGGAAAAGGACGTAAGTTTTGTTTATGTTTACTTCATTCGCAATCCAATCAACTACTGTCTCTATTGATTTCCTGAATGCGTCTTCAGTAGTCATATTCATCTTCACTTCCTCCCCTACTTGGAAGTAACAGCCCCTAAGTAAAGAAATGAGCCAAAAATCAAAGTCATAATTACAACAACATTGATAGTTTAATCACATGAAGAGTATAAAATATTGTCCCAAACTATCAGCAAAGGGATTTGGAAACTATCATCATAAGCTAAGCCAAAAATGCACTATTAACCTTTCTTTTCTTTTTTGCAATAAACTGTACCAGCATCTTTGCCTTCTTTGATAGGTCCTTGGTAAAAGGCCAAATTTAGGTGGCACTCAAAGATTGAATTATTAAGAATGACAATGGAACAACAGATAAAAAAGGCCTTACATTTTGACAGTTTTCTCATAATTCCACCAATGTCCAGCATTGAGAACCAGCACATCTGCATCCCTCCACTTATGTGAAATCCAGTCCATATGATCCAGTCTCAAAGTCATTCTTACCCCATCAGGTGCACCAGAAGGAGGTCGTCCCTGCACTACAAGATACGGTGATCTATAGTATTCAATGGTGCAGTTGAAATCTTCAAACTTGAATGCCAAGAAGCCTGTGTGCTTTGTAATTGGGCTCCCATTAACCTCGTAGACCCGAGCCTTATTTGGAATTGCCGAAGAGAGCATACAAAGGAGTGATTCCCATTGGTTTCTTCCAATTGAATCACCAACAAAAACCAGTCGCTTGTTCCGTAGCTTTTCCAACATCTTCCCTGCATCAAACCTGTTACAAATATAGTCCATCATCATATTTCATTCCAGCAACTAAATCTAAGTCAACAGGGGATGATTACAGGAACAGAGAAAAAGTTGTTCAACTAAGAGCAGGAAACACCATAGCAGCTTACCCCCAAAATCAAATATTTTTTTCTCCTTTTTCGATAAAGAAAAACAAACCCGGAGTAGTTATTGAACGTGAGCAATACGCCAGAGATTATTGATTGGCAGTTAATGACAAATGAAATTAACAGTAGACAGTGACAATTTAGGAATCATTAACAGTAACAAAACCAATAACACAAACGCTCTTCTTCGTCTATAATCGCTGGCAACATCCTAACTTTTCGTCAGGCCAGCACCTTTTTTACTTCTATCCAGCAATCCAAAAAAGCAAAAAAAAAAAAAAAAAGAACAAACACTTCCTTCATACCAATTCATACTAGTAAAGTTAAAAGCAAAAGAACAAACGCTTCCTTCATACGAAGTTAAACAAAAAAAAAAAGAACAATCGCAGTTAATCAAAGTTAATAAAAAAAAGGATAGTTCATCAAAAACAATTAATCAAATTCAGGGCATGGACGGTGGTGATCCCATAAGCAATCAACTACGAGACAAAAACTCCAAAATCATTTTGTGTTCAGAGAAACAACACGAACCAAACCAAAATCAAGCTTTCCCTTTTTGTCTTCATTTTTTCAGCACTGTCCTATACCAACCAACCAACACAAAATCCAAATTAAACTCGAAAAACCAACAGATTAAAAAATTGGAAAAAGTGGGGTTGGTTAGAACCTAGGCAAGTTGCAATCCTTGGGTTGCCATCGCCATTTTGTGTAGAAGGTATCAGGCCTGCCATTCTCTGAGCAGCGAAAACCTTGATCCAAGAAGGAACAGTTTGCGGAATTGTAAAGGGGATAAGTCTCATCCCAAACCCAATTCCCATCAAAGACATCACAGGTATCACCATCTGGGCTCAGAAACTGAACCGGTGGAAAAGCAGAAGGAGAAGAAGAAGAAGAAGAAGAAGTAACAGAAGAAGTTGAAGGTGGTGAAAAATCGAAGTCAAGGATAGTGGTGGCTCGGGAGCGGAACCCTTTGTAATCCAAGTAGAAGAAGCAAGTGATGAAGACAGAAGCGAGGAAGAAGAAAGCGAGAACTCCAATAGAAGAGTCAAGAGGGGAAAAGCGTTTAAATTTCTTGAGAAAATCAAAGTGGGTCACGGAGTTGTCGCCCGAATCCTTTGGAGAAGCGTTCTTGTTCATCTCGTTGGGTAGGAACAAAGCACAAAACATACATACGTTCATTCGTTCATGGATGGTGAAGGTTTAAAAGATGTGGGGCTGTGCTTAACAGTGAGGATGAGGAAGGGAGGAAGAGGAAGGTTGGTCCATAGAGGAAAGCAAAAAGGCATTAATGGAGAGTGAATGCAAAGCAGCGTAGAGTGTTGTGGAAAGTGGTTTTTGAGGCTTATGGGTAAGAGATGAAGTTGGGATTTGTGAGAAACAGAATGAACAAAAGATGGTGATCGGAACGTTTAAGGTGGTGGGAGGGAGAAGAGTGATTGTGGTGGAATTTTGCTGGAAATTTGTTTACAATAATAATCATGTGAGGAGTGTGAACTGCAAGGGATGGGTTTCTAATTCTTATATTATTATATTCCATAATTTCTACTGATTTAATCACTTTAATTCTTCAGAAGAGTTGAATTTTACACTACAGAAAAGGAAAAAAAAGTTGAATTTTATGGGATTGGTTGAGTAGGATCAGGTAGGGTTTCTAATGTTTGGGTCTTACTTGTCCAATTTTTGGACAAGATAAATATAAGTTTTATTGATTTTTTTTTAATTCAAAGACTTTATTTATCTATTTCATTTATGACTTTATTTGTCTTAGATTAAGACATCGTTCATCTTTAATTTTTTTAGAAAATCTATTCATTAATATTTAAAAAAATTCTTTCAACCGTTTCAAGACCTCATGGATTAAATAATTGTATAAAGGGTGACTGTAATTATAATAATTACGAAGAAGATACACAATTTTATTTTGCAGAGCGAAAATAAATTATTTTTCGCTTATATTTCTTTTAACGCCTCAGATTTGAGTTATACTCAATTTTAATCTTTAAATTTAAAAGTAAGTTTTTAGTTTCTTAATTTGAATGTAACTCACTTTTAATCCCTAGGAGAAAAAAAAAATACAAATTATGGATCAAAAGTTAGTTATTTACAAGTGATGAGACTAAAAATTTACTTTTTAATTGTAAAAGAATATTTTATTTAAATTTAAGGGAACAAATACTTAAGTGTTATTATTCTTTTTTCATCAAAGATATCTTCACCCATATTGGAAAATTAATTGATGATGTATAATTAACTTTCAATAAAAATATCCATCTATAGTAGTTATAGTTAACTTTTAATGGGTTTTTCTCTCTTACCATAATTCTTCTATCCATGACACTAAATACAAAACATTTTTTTAAATATAAACTTAATTCTAGTTATAGCAAGTCATTATTGCATAGATTTTTATATTGTTAACTAACTAAAAATACATTTAGATGTGCTTTTAAAAAGGTTTTTTTAATCTTTTTATCTCGTTGTTTATTTATGTTGTTTTATTTGGTCACTACATTAGTTAAAGGTTTATCAAATCCCTTAATTTTAAATATACATTGATGCAATGTCACTTCTTTCAGTATTCAAATAAATTCTTTAACGTTTAAAAATACAACAATATGACTGTTTAGTCAATCGAAATCGGATCATTATATTTATAAATTGTCATTATCAGTTATAAATTTTATTATGCATAAATTGAAATTATTAATACTTTTGAACAATTTTATTCATAATAGAATAGAACATGGTCATGTTCAAAGGTGTTTTAGCTGTTTTTTATATTATAAAAATGATCAACATTAAATATTTTACAGTAAAAATTGTTAAATGAAGAGATATGTGGTTACTTTTTTTAATAAGTATTGTATTATCCATTATTTTAATGTTAATTATCAATTAACTTTGATTATATAACATTATTTTCAAACATAATAAATAGTTTTGTTTAATTCTTGATTTTCAATATAAAATCTAAATGAAACTACTCGGTTGAGAGAAAAAAATACAAAATAAGTTCAAATAAAATTCATTTTTCATAAATTTTCCATTTTTTTATTTAGTTTTAATGTGAGTGTGTATTTCTATATGTAAAAAGTACAATTTAAAAAAAAAACATAAATAACTTTGGAAGAATAAGAACAGATAAGTTATGTGATTGTTTTTTAGTTAAAGAATTATGCAATTACATTTGTGAGTAGTAGTAATAATTTAAATGTAGTTAAAAATAAATAAATGTCATTGATTCAAAAATTCTAATTTAAAATATATAAAAGCACTAACAGTACCATATCTCATTCGTTAAAAAGCAATAAAAATAATTATTTCTTGAGGATAATTTATAATTTAAATAGTAAAATATAAATGAATTAGATAAGTTTAAATAATTATACAACTAGATTTCAATTATAATAAGTTATACACTTGTGATTTGATTAAAAACATTAAGGCTATGTTTGGTTCTGGGGTCGACTGTAGTCGACGACGGATGTTCCAGGATCACTTGCGTTTGGTTCCATAAGCAGATGCGAGTGAGGGTGCAGATGGTGAGAAAGTTGAGAGGAAACTCGTTCTTCGGGTGAATGAGGAGAAAGGCTCTGCCTGGGGAGGGAAAGCCACGTCACTGCTGAGAAGTTACGAATGTAACCCTGTCTTTTTCATTTATTCTTCTTCACGTGGGTGCCCTTGGCTTTCATGCAAAGTGACAAAACGTTCTATATAAGAGTAACATGGCATTGAAAGTTCATCTGTCAAAGAAAGAAACTGATACGAAACTGCCTTGGAGAGCTGTGTGGCTTCGAGTTGTTGTAGAGGAGGACTTTCCCAGTCGTTGATTCATCTGAGGTAAGCATCATTGCCATGGTTTTTTTCTTCACATAACCCAATTACCACTGAAAATGCATTGCCCCTAAACACATGAAGAAATAATCGATTATGGGTGCTGTTGGTTTTGGCCCATAATCGATTATGGCTGCTGTTTTGGAGGGATGATAATCGATTATGGGTGTTGTTGTTTTTGCCCCATAATCGATTATGGCTGCTGTTTTGGAGGAATGATAATCGATTATGGATGCTGTTGTTTTTGGCCCATAATCGATTATGGCCTATGTTTTATAAGTACCATAATCGATTATGGGCCAGAAACAATAGCACCCATAATCGATTATGCTTGTTTTTTTTTTTTCAGGCTTCATTGGTGGTGGTTTGTTCTTCTTGTTGGTGGTTGTTGTTGGTGGTGGTCTCTTCTTCTTGATCCACTTCACTTGAATTTCTTGTGTTTTTTTGTTGTCATATTTATTTTTGTTTGACTTTTTTTTATTTAAATTTGTTGTGTATGATGTATATAACATTATGTTGTGTATGATAATCATAATGCTTTGATAAATATGTATTTTATAATTTTCTGATAAGTGTAAGTATAAAAACTAAAACCTGAAAATACTTAAAAAAAGACCTAAATAATACTAAAAAATTAAAAAATAATAGTAAATGATGGATTTTTGGAATTTTTGTTGACCCCAATCCCCTTCGGGATTGCCCATCGCGTTCCTTGCGTCCTTTCGAACAACTTTCATTTTTTACGCGTCTCCATCCGACTTCTATATCAAAAGTTATGGTCATTTTAAGTTTTTTCAACCTAATTCTTCCCAACTCCAAATCTATCAATTCTCTCTTTAATATGAGGACCCCTCCATCAAATATACACCAAATAAAGTTCCCTTCCCACAAAAAAATTTGGATAAAAAATCATTTTCCACCTATTTTTAATGAATTTTACAATATTTGCCTAGCAACCTCAATTAATATTAAAATTATCAACATAAATTCACTTAAGTAAGAAAATATTTTTTTATTAATTAAATATTAAATAATATAATTATACTTTAATTTTAAATTATAATTAACTAAAATATGAAATATGAAATATGATTAATTATTATTTATTATTTTTTATATATAAGGGTGAAATTGTAATCTTACAAACTTTACTATTCAAAATAATTTATAATATTCTTACAACTATCACATCACTCACAAATTTCAATAAACTTTCCTCACACATCCGCTCACCCACACCCCAATCCAAAGAACATCAACTTTCTTCACACTTCCACTCCCACTCACCTTCAACTTTCTACTCACCCACACCCTCTAATCCAAACACACCCTAAAATAGCATTACAAAGAACATCAATCCAACCACTCTAATTGTGCCACCTTGTCACATTCTCACATTCTCACAACAAAGCTTGGTTGTTTCCTCCTCTTTTTTATATTCTTTCATTTATTTTTCACAACAATGAAATGTTTTATAAATCAAAATAAATATAAAATGCTCTAAATATCAATACGCAAATATTTTCTTGCACGATTTAACGTAATCAACACGTTGGACATGAAACCGTTATAATTTAATTATCTCGAGTTAAGGCCTAAACATGTTGTATTAAATTTATAAGTGGTTTATTAAAAATAAATATAATCTTTAATACTGCCGTTTGATTTTGAAGCGCTCATAAGTCATAATCATGGAGTCCATTTTCTTAACCTTTGTATGGTGGAGAGGAAAAGAAAGATAATGTTTTTCTTATTTTAAAAGTTTTAATTTAATTAAATGGAAAAAATTGTGAAAAAAATTAAATTAATTTTGTTTGTTCAGTCTATTTTTTGCATTTTTCTCTATGTTTTGTTGATTATCTGTTAATTCAGCCTATTTGTGATTTATAGAAGATTTTGGACTTTCTCATAAGATGTAACACGGCACGTTTTCAAATAGAAACTCGCTTTTTTCTAAATGCAATTTTGGCAGGTTCTAGATATAACTTTTTGTGTAAAAATATCTAATTTTTCTGAAATACTCTTAAATGTGTTAGATTTTTATTTTCAGTTTTAATTCATTCCAGTTTTAGATTTGAGTGCAGAAAGATGGGATCTATTTATTGTCATATTCTTGGGGAACACGTATTTGTACACTGATAAAGATGAAGAAGTTCAAATTTCAAAACTTGATCCAATTTTGTTGATAAATAATTTAGTGTTGAATATGTTTTCCCGTTATTTTAGTAACTTGAAATTGATTTTATTTTTCTAATTATGATTTGAAACTGATTTTTCTTCTAATTCAAAATTTACACATCCTGACTACTTATAATTAAAAAAATATTCATTTTTATCTTTAGTTTAAACTTTAAATCTCTTAAGTATTTAAAAGAAAAATTATTAAAATATTTTAAGATAATAAATAGATTTTTAACATAAATTATACTATAATATTAAATGTTTCACACGTGTTTAAGAAAAAAAATATTTTAATAATTTTCTTATTACAAATATTTAAAAGATCACAAATTTATATTAAAAAAAAATATTATGTGAAAATACGAAAAATATATTTAGTTTTGAATAATTTGTAAGTAATTTTTTAGTCTTAAAATATGTCTGATTATAGAGAGTTTCTAAAACTTAACTTACAAGTTTTATAAAAACAAAAATGAACTAAAAGGATAGAAAAGCTCACGCACACGCAGTTGTCTTGAATCTCTAATTTCCAATCAAAACTTATCCATATACACGGGCTCACTGTACATGTAATAATTTGAGATAAGGTAAGTGAAGAAGAAGAATATGGCTATATTTCATGCTTTATAGAAGATCACATAAAATAATATTGAACTTTCACATGATGGGTTGATTAAGAAAGCTAGCCATTAAGCACTTTCTTCTAATAGACCTGTGAACCTTTTCAACTTCCTTGTTGAAATTATTTTCCTCAAGAATGCTGCATTTTCTTTTCTTTGGTGATTGAATTTTTTTTTATGGTTTTTTTTTATCAATAATAAACAATATATATATAAATTATTTTAAGAGTAATTCAACTTATATAAAAAAAAACCTAACAATTTCTAGATAACTACTTAAAAAATTAATCATATTCAAGACAACTATCAATAATAAGTTATAGTAACGATAGACAGATCAAAAGATAAAACACTAATAAAAAAAATAAACAGAAAAAAATTTAAAAATGATTCAAAACTAAAAAATAATAAGTTATAGTAATGATAGAGAGACCAAAAGATTAAAAAACTAATAAAAAAATAAATAGAAAGAAATTTAAAAATAATCCAAAATCAAACTTTTTGATTTGAGTAAAAAAAATATTTATTTATCTTTTATGGTATGAATGAAAGATGAGGGTAAGAAGTAGTTTTAAAAACTATTCCATCATTTCCATTTGAGAGCTAAGGTATTGCATATTGCAATTTAGATTAGGTTAGGTGGTCCTCTTTCCCATCACTGCTATTTTAAATAATAGTGAGTTCATGATTCTCCTTCAGCTTTTAGCCACCTAGGAACTTTTTCATCGATTATATTCATAAAAAAAATGGAACTTTTTCATTTATTCTACAGATATCTTTGTGTTTATAATAGATAAAAACATAAGTATTATTATTAAATAATTGTGAAAAAATATACTTTTAAGAAAATTATTTCTAAATATCGTCGGACTGCAAACAAGGGAAGTATCATGAAAACTCACGCAGCGAGAAGAAAAAGAATGATAATATGACAAATAGGATGTGAATTGGTTGGTAAAAGGTACTCCAAAAAGGATTTAAAAAAACCCTTTTATACCGTACATAAACTAATTACTCCGCTAACAAATTCCTAACTAATTTAATTAATGCTAATTAATGATTCTCCCATAGTTAGTTATCTATAACAATATACATGGCTATAATACAAAATTCATCACAAATAAATAAAATAAAACACAATAGAATAAATAATATATTTAATTATCCTTTTTTATATAATAAATAAAACCATATAAAATAAAAAATAATGATACATTCATATTTTTATTTATAAAAAGCATAAGACCATATATGTACTAATTATAATAAAATTGGTGAGTATTTTGTAATAGTAACATGATATCTTAAAAAAATTAATTTGTTATTGTACATCGAACTATTTTCTTTACAAGTTTATTATACTTCTCTCATTCTCAACTAACCAAAGTTTAATCATGTGGTTAAAAAGTTATTTAAATCTATGATATGTAATATTAATGCAAACTTGGTATGTTCAAAATCTCAGCAATGTTCATCTTACAAGTTGGAATGATGGAAAAATAAGGAATTTGTGTTTCTTTAAAAGAATTCAGATAAACTATAGGAACAATTTAATGTATGAATGCATGATGCTTGTGTTTTTTATTGTTGTTGACAATTTCTAAATTGAACAATTTATAGTCACATTTAAGGTTATAGAAAATTTCATTTCATATTTTAATTTTTCTTATTTTCTTAAAAGTATGCATGAAAAAAATTAATCAAACGTACCAATATCATGTATAAAATTAAGTAGTAATCTTGATTAATTCAAAACAATATATCCAATATACCTATCAAACCATTGTAAACTATTAAAATAAGAACGATAAAAGTTTATAAAATTCATGGAAAATTTTCACCCATTTAATAGCTACATCCAATCCTTTATTAAATTGATTAATATTTCCCACTAAAATTAAATATACAACATTTTGAAGACATTGAGATTATCGATGAATCATTCATGTCATTAGATTTATGTCATTTGGAAGAATATGGAATAACTTACTTAAAATATGCATTGTGGCAATTTTAAAATTTTGGACAATTTTTTATTAAGTTGAATGTGATATATGTAATGTAAAAGGTTCTTTATGTAATTACAGTAGACCTTGGCACCCAACTTAGAAAAATTGTTTAAATCATAACTAATTCATTTTTTTTTTCACTTATGGCATCAGATTGATATTTTATTTTAACCCTTATAATCAGAAAAACAAAAACCCAGAGTATTAACAATATATTTTATCATAGTATATGTTAACATTTTTGGTTTTTTGTTTAAAATTATAATTTAAACTTTAGATATAATTAAAAATATAGAAACTAATTAATTATTTTAGATTTTGAGAATGACTAAACTATTTTATTAGTCATTATATTGTTTAAAATTTTGGATTCTTTGGTTTCGATTGCACTCCTTAGGTATTACAAATGTGGTATTTTATTTTTTTAAGTTGTAATTGTGTGTCTTAGATATTGCAATGATGTAATTTTAGTTTTTAAATATATCATTAATGTTAGATCGAAAATTTTCAATCCAAAATTTGAGAGGGATCAATAATTTCATGCCACTATAAGGGTTTTATTATTGTTATAATTTAGATTAATGTCCTTTGAAAAAAATACAGAATCGTGGTACATATTTAATTTTAGTGTGGATGGAATGATTTGAATGCACGTTACAAATATTTTTAAATTTTGAATTAAAGATATAAAAAAATAAAGAAAGAAATTCTGAAAGTCTTTATACTTTTATATCTAAATAAATTCATTGACCTTGGACCTTTTGGGACTACATCATGGGTGCCACTTTCCATCCATAACATAAACAACGTGAAGTTTTGAGATTTGACTTAAATAACAAATCATAGAGACCAATATTCAAAAGTCTTCAATAAAAATGGATATCACTACAACAAAAGAAAAGAAAATAATTTAATAAAAAATATTTTTAAAAATAAAAAATAATTAGTTATTATATTAACTAAATTAAAAAAAATTTAAATAATAATTTTTTTAAAATTGATTTATAAATTAATATTTAATTAACTACGAAAATGGTTATTATCAAATTTAAAATCTAAATAATTAATTGTTAAAATTTTTATAGTTAATTAGATAAAAAAACTATTTAAAAATAATAATAATAAATTTAAAAATTAATAATTTTTTTAATTTTTAAAAATTTCTTTAATTTACTAAATATAATAATTAATTATTTTTTATTTTTAAAATTAATTTTTATTTAATAATTTTCTTATAATTTATAGAAAAACAACTGAATATAATCACTTGTTCTAATCTCGTGAAACAAAAGTTCAGAAAATTTTCACTTTATGATTTAAACACCTTTTTAAATAAGTTATATAATAACTAATTTAGAAAATATCATTCAACATGGATTATACTATGAATTAATGTTAATAAGTAGTTTATATCTTATATATATATATATATATATATATATATATATATAAACAAAGTAAAAAAACTTATAAAATATTATAAATTTATTATTCCAAAATGATATAGTAAAATAATTTTTTTAATAATAATTTAATTTTAAACGTTATACAGTATTAAGTTAATCATTAGCCATAAAGTGAATTAGAGTTTATGAACATTGCGGAAATTGTTGACTTACGTAACACGTTTCTCTTTCGATTACCCACACGGCAAAGTTAAGTTTGAATAGCGCGCAAATTTCAAATTAAAAATAAAATAAATAACAGACACGGATATTTTTAAAATAAAAATTCACCGACTCTAATGATTATGAAAATGGTTGCAATTATTCTTTTTCTCCTCTCTCCGAATGTAAGAAAAAGAAAATATAACTTCATCCTATTTAACTAAATCTTTTTTAAGATACTTTTAATAGAAAAATATTGTTTAATCTATACGGTAGTTTATAAATATTGAATATAAACATATTTTGATAGAATCACATTATTAAAACTTAAAACAAAATAAAATTTAAATTCCATTTGGAATTCTAAAAAAATTATAAGATGAAAAAGTAAGAAAAAATAAATTAAGTTTAACTCTTAAGTTAAAACCGTCCTTATCAATTCAACTTTTGGACAAGATATGAAATAACTATTCTAAAAGTAAAATTCTATAAGTGAATTTTAATTTTAATTTAGGAGAGAGGTTTAATTTATTTTAACATCATATTTTCCATATAATTATATAACATAATTTAAAATTATAGTAATCACTGTATTTTTAAATAAACCACATTTGAATTGAAATTTAAAGTTGATAACATACTCATAATACCAATCTCACTCTCATAAGTTGTGTATGGCAGATCATTGTGAGATGAGAGAAGGAAGAGAATATAGCAATGAGTTAATTAGTTTAGTAAAAAGACAAATTTCACCATCTTATTTGGTTTTTAGGGTTACTACACACAATTAATACGCAAATTTATAAAATAAGAATAAATACATTTTTATTGTATATTTCATATATTTAAGCAACTGTGTCATATTTTTGTTTTACCATTAAAAGAGGTTTGAAGAAAAGAATTGCAGGGAGATTTGAAGTTTTTGTTATATGAATATAGATTCAAAATGTGGCAATTCATTCCTGCACCCAATCATATTCAACCTGCAACCAATGATATTGAACATGCACTCTATACTTTATTCCTCACGCCAAATGATCGAAACACTTTTTTTTAGTTTTTAAATAGAAGTAAGAGGTGCAAGTTTTTGGAACACTTTTCTAAATTAAACTTTCTCTCAACAATTTTTGAAATACTCTTTCATGAATATGTTTATAATTTTTTTCTTCTAGAATTTCTTTTCTAGAATATGTTTCTTGATTTTATTTTCCAAAAAAAATAAAATTAAAAACGTATTATTTGTATTTAAAATTATTTTTTCATAATAAGATTTTGATTTTTCAATTCTATTTCAACATTTTATTCTCAGAATGCAATAAATCTGTTTCAAACTTTCTTTTACAAAATATATTTTTTAATTATAAATTCTCAATTCTAGATTTTCAATTCCAAAATGAAAGACATTTAAAATAATTGGATACAAGAAACAATTACCTCAATATGTTAAGTAAATCCCAACCCATGCAACAAAGTTGGGCCATGATTTTTCCAATACTCAGTTTCTCATAAAAAATATTGTTTGAAATACACCTACCTTTCTCTTGTATTAATTAAATTTATATGTAGTTCAACTCACAAAATTGAAATGGAAATCAATTTATATCTAATTCAATTTCATAAAATTTGATATGAAAATAAAATTTATAGTTATTTATATACTACTTATATACTAGATCGTATTCACTTTCTGTTACATTGTGTTTTTCTTCTGCTATATTGTCTTTTCCATGTGAATTTTCATGCTTTTATTGATTCTTATCCGGCAACATTTTGTTTGTTTTTTTTTTCTTGTTGCTGATTCTGAAAACTTATTTTCACTTGTAAAAAGCATAATTTGATCCCCACAAACCCATAAAAGAAGGACACGTGAAAATACTCAACACCCATATAAAATGTGATGACCCAATAATTGCAATCCGTGATACAATCCAAATAATAATGGAAGTTAACATTTCAAAACTTATCCAATTAAACAAGACACCATAACAATGCAAATGCTCACAATAGCACAGAAAATTAAAGAAGTGGAGAACATATATTATTAAAGACAATTATATACTAGTTGTATGGGATAAGAATAGTGTTAAAATGAGGTGGTGATTGGAATGTAGAGAGATCAAAATTATGCTACAATTGATTTCAAAGTAAAATATATATATATATATATATATATATATATATATATATATATATATATATAAGCAAATGGGGGGAGAATAAAAATCTCTGGTAGTGATATGCTGTGGCTGATGTACAATTTTTTTTTTTATTTCTTATAAGAACTTCTATGGAACGTAATATTTTCGATATTCAACTAAAACAACACTGCCCCAAGAACAAATGTAACTCAATAAGAGGCATTCCTAAAATTAATGAAGGAATCACTTCGCAAAAGGAAAAGGAGTTCAGAACTGGTAATTTCAATGAAACAAACAATTCTATTGGAAGATTGAATAAATTTAATAAAATGAATCTTACAAGTATACTTTTTAGCACTTGTAATGCTTCTAGAGCTTCTAGCATAAATCTCCACATAAAATATATTCCTACTCTGCAGGCAGAGTGGAATTAACAGATACCTTCTACTGAATTTGCAGAGATGATGACCATCAAAGGAGAATTATAACTCTAAAAGCAGGGATGGTGCTTTATTGATTTGTTTATTATGGGTAAGCAAAATCATATCTTACACGGTAGTGCCAAGGTCCAACATTTGTTAGAGCTACATTAGCTTATTCCACTAAATGACTATACGCTACCATTTTATAAAACGCAGTACCAGAACGTCATAAACGCCGCAATGCCACTCAGAATACAAAGTCTATCCAACCTACTTTCATTTCTCATCTTCTCCTCTTTCAACTCATTCTGTACTTTTGAATACATGTGACAAGACTCAAGTACTTCACCATAATTTTTGCTCCTTCGGCTGCTAAGTGCGTCCTTAAGTATAAGCAAGCTGTTTCTTCCATTAACATGAGCACCTTCCATGTCTTCCAACTGCATGCTCAGCTCTGTTAATTTAAGGGTGGTTTGGACCCCATCTTCCTCGGTTTGAACCACTCTAAACTTCATAATGAGGATACACTCCACTACTTGACAAGGAAGAATGTCCTTGGCAGGTAGAACTGATCCAAAGCGGATAACAAAATCCCTATCTGTTGGCCAGTGTCTTTGGCCACCAAGAGGACTCCAGCTAGCAAGATTTGCAGCTTGTTTCATTTTTCTATTTACTATAATCCAACTGAGCTGGAGCCCTTCGCGGAGCTCCCGCCACAGCTTCCCATCTTTCCTTTCCCTCTCCATGGATGTAATCTGTGGCAGACCATCAGATACAGAAAGGTGAACAGATCCATCATGGTTATCATCTCTATCTGCATAGGTGAGAAAATCAATCCGGAAAGGGCAGTTATAGAACCAACCATCATAGCTATTTGCATTTGGAATTCCCCAAAGAACTTTGGAACAGACCGGTTTCCCCTTGAACCTAATATCTATTATAGAAACAAAATCTGATGGGCAGATGTTTTCCGATTCATTCTTGTCTCCATAATACTCAGCTTCGGTCCAATTGTCCGGGTACTCAAGATAGTTGTTCGGTTGATACTCTACAACCTCCTTGTTAACAATAATCGGGAAACAGTCTGCATAAAATTTTCGGAATCCACCAACAGAAGATATTAAACTTTTGACATCCTCTCTATTGGTTGAAGGCCACATAGATGAACATACATTCTCCCATAAACTCTCTTCTTTTGAGATGGAACACAACGTTGCACAAGTACATGCTGCACTGGCCAATGTTGCACCATCAAGTCGACGAAATATATCATAGAAGAGATCACTGCTCAATGAGGGAATACTCTCAACTGGTGCAACTGACATGGCGAGAATCCTTTGACTGCCAAGCAAACATAATTCAAATGAAAAAAAAAAAAAAAACAAATGAAGAAACCTGCATATTTTTAGTACAAGAAAGCAAAAAAATTGTTTTTTTTTTTCAGAAAACAGTAGTAGTGATGAATATAATGTTTGGCTAATTTGGTCAACACAAAAGTATGTAGTGTCTCATGGTGCTATGTAGGATAACCAATAATAAATTAGTTTATCTGAACCGCCTAACTATATAACTCCATCCAAAATTTATCATGATTATGTTCTTCACAACTGCATAATACTGCATTATGTTAAAATGAATAGCCTTTAATGCCCAGTTCATCATGGACATACAGTATATACACATGGTTTCCAACAGTTTGAGGTATAAAACCCAAAAAAAGGTAGGTCGACCACATTTCCAAATTACAATATACCTCTCCTCTCCTCAGTTTCAAGCTCAACCATTTTCAAACACATACTATTATATTCTATCAGGGAAGGGAGGGGGGTTCACTCGTAAAAACTAAGTTCGTAATCAACATAATAATAATAGTGTGAGAAACAACGGAACATTCCCACAAAGTCCACTCTTGTAGCGTCCTAAAACACTTACTTTAAAGAGACAACAAGAAAAAATAAAATTGATGGTAGCTAGAGAAATTGTGTTTGTATATATAAAAGTACACAGAAACGAGAGCATCAGTTTTCAATAAAATTCAGAGTCCAAGACCTTATTAGAATTCAAATGTCAAATGGTACTATTTCTTTCCTATATTTTAAGGCAATATCCCAAACGGTGCAAGAAACCTCATTCAAACAAAAAAAAAAACACTAAACAATTAGATTGTATTCCAGAATAAGTTTAACGCATTGAAAGCCCTAGGATAAAAACAACCTACGGTAGATCTCTTCTAGGTAATTTCTAAGACCTGCTACCCATATAGTAAATCACTACTCACAGAGAAATATCTGGCAAGGGAAATGAGCCATAGGATGACGATCAAATGGAATAATTAATAAACTAATTCTGATTTCAACTATTTCTTAAGGAAGAGTGTTTAACCTACATAACTTTCTTAATTTGCAATAAAAATCCATACAAGTTTGGTAGTTTAAAAATATCACTTGCAAAATAGAAGGTTGAAATTCAGTTCCAATCCTTTGCTACAACCAGGTAAATGTTAGCAAGCAGTGACATATATTGCAATTACAAATAATACTTGAGGAGGTAACTATCAAAGTGTCTATTATGGACAAATAAATAAATGGACGTCTTCTAGAACTTCATCCTATACATATAGGAGACAATCAAATTATTACATGCAGTTCTTTCTGTTAGGAACTAACAAAAGTATAATATTGGACTTGAGCATTGGAATATGGGGTTTTGGTGAAGGGACTACAACTAACTCTTGTGGTGTAGTTCTTCATCACTTTCTATTAATAGGCATCAAAATTTTCACCATGCCTCTCAGCCACAAACAAGCAGTGTGGGTGGTGTGGTGTGACCAGAGCATTTTCTTTGGAAACTAGTCAAAGGGCTAGTGCATAACCAATCTGCATGAGCAACTGGAGATAGAGAATGGTGGGATATTGGGATCCAATTGCAAGAAATGAGGAATGAGTTCCATGAGATCTCTAACAGCTAACTCTAATGGTGTCATTCTCCAAAGGTTCTCAACAATTAGTAGTGAAGTTTTTCACCATGTCTCTTAGTTGCAAACATTGTGCAACTTTAGCATTGCAATGTTCGCAAAGGATTAGTCAAAAGAACAAGGAAAAAGGTGACCTACATGGGCACTCTGGCTGTGGAGCATGGTGGGTTGTGAGGATCCAATTGCAAGATATGAGGCTTGAGTTCCACATCGGAAGTGAACTTTGGTGTGAGGTTACAATGGTGTGTGATTCTCCCAATCCCAATATTCTTATCAAATTAAATGGACAACAATACTAGACCAGCAGCTAGCAAGCCAGGAATAAAGTCTCAATAAACAACCTTGGCACCGCATGCCCTTTTAGTTTAAGCAAACATATTTTGTAACTGCATAATGCAGACCAATCCAGTAATCCAGTACACAACCCTCCAGAGGAAAGCAACTTAGAAAGTCTCTCTACACAAGTTGCTTCATCAATAACTTATATAGAAATCACACATGAATTATAGTACAAAACATTAAAATCAAGGAAGATGTTTCCTATCAAAAGATCCTAATATGTAGCGTTCAATAGTTACCAAAGACAAAAAGGCATCAAACTTCAACACACACTATGCTAGTTGATTCATAACGCAAGATTGACACAAATAACTAGCAGCGCTTCACATAATTAAAGCATGAAAAAAAAAACCTTCAGCCGAAACATCCATAGAATGAATAACAAATAAAAACCCAAAAGTAATAGAGGAAAAAACATACACAGATAAAATTGAGTACAGAGAGAAGGGAGAGAGAGTTGTGACCTCAAATAAGAGAGAAGAACGACATGAAACAAGAAGAGGAAGTGGAAATAAAATGCAAGATTTGAAGAGAATGAGAGATAGATATATGAAAACAGAGAGAGAGTAAAGATTTTAATTTGGGTTTGTGAAGATTCTGAAAACACGGGTTGTGGAGAGAGAAAGAGAGAGGTGAGAGTGGGAGAGTGGGGTAGCAATTTACTACGCGTCACCCGCATCAAGGATCTGAACTGCCTCATTACTCCACCACACAAATTTTGCCACGTAATGCATCATAAATAAATAATATATTATCCTACCATAATTATATTTTTAATTCAAACAAAAAAATCTCCTTAAATTTATCTTCTTCCTTTTAATTAAAACAACAATTTTTTCCTTAAATTTCTCGTATTCCTTCTTTTACTTTAAACGACAATTCTCTCCTTAAATTCTCCTCTTCCTTCTTTTAATATCATATATCCTATTATAAGCATGTTGTAATGTAACACGTTTTTTTGCCATAAAAAAATAAAATATACTTTTACAAACTAAGTATAAATTATTCAAATTCTTATTTTAATTTATATATAAATTAGTTTTAATTATTAAATAATATTGTATTTTGCTTTAGTATTTCTAAACAATCCATTTATTCTTTTATTTTCTCTTTTTCTATTTGATTGTTAAAAAAGGAAAACATTGTCTTAATTAGATGAAAAAAAGTATTAGATTAAATATTGAAATTGAGAAGGTAACAAAATCATGTTATATTTGGGTACTTCCATGATATAAGTTAATCATATCACCTTTAGGATTATGGTTTAATAAAGTGATTAACAATCTTAAACAAAGTTCAACCATTAAATCATGATTAAAAGGATATTTAGGTTTTTCCAATTGTCTCTTCAGGTTAAAGTCTAATACAAACAATATAAATAAATAAACACTATGAGACAGACACACATTTTGATCTTTCAAAATTACCCTATCTACAGTTCACACTTTCCCTCCAAATATTGACTTGAGCCTCGGGGTGTCATCACAAGTACCCTATCAAGATAATAACCAGAACAAAAAAAAATTAACATAGGAGTTGTGTAGGTTGATCCGATTTTGCAATAACTTTTTTTGTGCCCATCATGGAACTGGAGAAAACCTTGCGAAGAAGCCATATGCAAAATATGACGAGTAATGACAAACACATTTCAGAAAAAATCCAAAACCATCACAACAATCAAATGTTTTTGACTTTTTGCATATATCTACTCAAGTTTGGGGGACCAATATACCATACAAGGTTGGTAGTAAGTCAACACAACCAATAAAAGGTCACTAAAGAAATAAATTCTTATTTCTAGACTCGTTGCCTTCACTTGAACCTAGTCAATGCACTATCCAAAATGTCGACAATTGAGAAGGCTGGAAAGACCATGTTATATCTTGACACCATAGCATATCGGTTAAGATACCACTCAATCATTTCATGTTTAGGATTTTGGCTTAATCAAGTGATTAACAACACTAAATGAAGATCAACCCTTAAATAATGATCAAAAGGATATTTGTTTGACCTATATGAATGTTCCTTAATCGTCCTTGCAGAATTAGTATCCAATACAAGCGGTATGGATAGGTAAATGCACATTTTAATCTCTTTCAAAATAATCCTATCTATCGTTTACACTTTTTTTTCCAAATACTGACTTTAGTGTTGAAGTGTCATCACATGTATTTTGTCGAGTCTGAAAACAAAAAATCAAGACCAATAACCAAATAAAAAAAAATTAACATAGGAATTATTATGTAGATATTTAAATTATGCAAGAATTAAAAAAACAATGAAAGTATTTATCTAAATATGTGATGATATTTAAATTCAAGACTGCTAGATATGTAAATGCATACCAAAGTCCTCTTACCAAAATTTGTGTATGTACTTGTATATTTACAAAGGCTATCATACATTTCAATTAAAGACAGATATTTTGGTTTGGTTGGTTACGTAGGTTGGGTCCATCAACCGAACAAGCTGAATTATATATATATATATATATATATATATATATATATATATATATATATATATATATATATATATATATATATATATATATATATATATATATATATATATATATATATATATATATATATATATATATATTTGCCATTCTTCACTTTTGCCGACAGTATCTCCAATACTTATATTTGTAGGATTTATATTAAAATATTTTTTATTAATAAAAAACTCATAATAAAACTTTCATTAACAATATTCTAATTTTCATGACAATATAGTATCTCAAATAACAACAAATAAAAACTACAAACACAATTATTAATAAGTGTTAAAATATTTATATTTATATAACAACACTAATGACTTTTCTTTGTTAATTAAAAAACGAGTAAATATATTTTGAATTAAATTTAAGGTGAAAATGTATTGAGAACTACAGCAAAGATGTATTAATCTCTTATCTATTGTTTTGAATAAAGGTATTCATTAACATGTTTGTTATCCTTGTTAGTGGAATTTACTGGAACCATTAAACCATATAGGTAAAACAATTTGTACTTAAAATATATCATTGGTAGTGTGACGATTTTAGAAAACTCATTAGTAATATAAAATATATTATAAAAAATGTGACAGTGGCTGTTATTAATACTTTTTCAAATTATTTGTTTTCTTGTCTCCCATTACTGAAAAACAATAAAGAGAAAAATTACATATAATTTTATTAGAGTTATATTTCCATCAAAATTAGAGTTTGCCTTTGAAAAGAATTTTGTTCAATGAATCTGACTGCTAAAACAAACAAAAAATAGATATCCTCAATCTCTCTTGTTTATATTATTCTTGTTCTTTCTTATCTCATGCTTCCTCCTTTATTAGGTTGCGATTTGCACATTCTCTATTGGTCCTTCTTGTCACGTGTTCCTTCCCTTTGTTAGGTTGCAGCTGTGAAAGATACATGCGATATAGAGATAATAAGACAAATGGGAGGTGACAGGAATGTTGCCATCTACATGCACCACCTATTGATTTAATTCTTTCTAATAAAAACAAGTCAACATTTTCCTCCAAAATACCTTAGTCATATTTTTAAATTTCTATGAAGAGAAAAATAATTTAATATTAACTTAAGGATAAATTAAAAACCAGATTCTAAATTCTAAAGAAAAAGTTATATTGTACTATTTTATGATATTTTTTCTCTAGAATGTTGAAAAAGAAGTTCGTGTAACCCAGAAACTTGATACAGGTGGTTAATATACTATGGATAAGGTCCAATTTTTTGAGCACATTATTAACAGCTTAATTAAATTTTGTATTTTCTATAACCCCGGTATAAATATTAGTGTGCCCAGACCATATTTTTGCTGAGTATCCGATTATGTTGTGAAACTTTATTTTCTTTTATCCCCTTGTGAGAATATGTGACAATTGAAAACTTGTGTAGAGGTTTTATTTGGGGTTCTACCAATGATGAAAAAGAATTATCTTTTAACACAGATGACAACATTTGCTCACTTTGAGAACAAGGTGGTATAGCCTTTAGAAATTTGAGATTATTGAATCTTGCCAACCCAGCATCATAAGGTTTCGTAATTTTATTGTATGAATAAAGTACTCTATAAAAGATCACATGTATAACCAGACAGAGAATTGGTTTACAATAATATAAAAATTGTCAATAGAATGTTAACAATAATTAACTAGCAATATTAATAAGGACTTGAGTTTGAATTTTCATTGTTAGTGTGAAGATCTTATAGATATATATAATCTATAAATACTTCTGTATATGCTCAGAGTTTGGAAGACAATTTCTCCCCAGTGAAAACTTCAGATTCAATTCACCTAAACTAGTTAGAAAAAAAAATGATGTGTGCATCTGTTCCATTCCTCCAGGAAATAACACAGCCTTACATCCCAGCTGAAGGAGCTCACAAATTTTGCTCAACAGATCATAACTGTTGTGAGCTCTCAAGTCACAAATCAAGGGGATAAATTAAGGCTCTTGGCAAAGAGATATCCTCAGAACATGGCAGGACCCATATAAACCTAGCAGACATGTACTTGAAAACAACTAAAAAGAACACCACTAATTGTGACCAAGGAAGTGATGACATGTTTGGTCAAATTCTACAAACATTTCTAAAAGAGAAGATATAAATAAAAATAAATAAACTAAGTTTCTTTATAAACTAAAATTTATTTTTAATTAATTTATGAATTTTTTATAGTATAATTTCTCCGATTTTAAATTTTTTGTATGAATAAATATATTTTATTTTTTCTTCTAACTTTTCTCTGTTATTACTGAGATATTTGTTGGTTCAAGCATTTCATCGAACAGTGTCTATGGTCCCTTCTTGAGAACTTTAACATTCAAAAAAGAAAAAGGCGTTTAGTAGGGTACTACATCATAGTGTTCTTAAAATAGGTACAGGTAAGAAGGCAGGCATAGCATGATAAAAGAAGCTAAAACGGGAAATAGGAAAATACGAATTGTCCGTTATTTATATCCGAGGAGAAAGGGAGCAGAAAGAACCTGATATCTTTTTGGATCCTACAACAAGACAGAACACAATATACAAATTGAACAGAAAACAAGGACGTTATTTGATTTGGACAATTTAGAGATGTGACGGAATTCAAAATACATGAATGGGAAAAGTTCAGGCGTCGGAGGCGTCGTCGGAGGCGGTTTGAGAATCAGAGACCTCAGGCAGGTCGTTGGTGGGTTTGGGAACAGCATCGTCGGGAACGTCGTCGGGGTCACGAGCGGGGTCGGACTTGTCGACGGAGGCACGTGCCTTGGAGAGGAAGGGTTTGAGAGCGAGCTCTATTGCGAGCCACGCAAATGCTAGGGCTCCAGCCACCACCACCGCTTCTTTGGTCTTCCCCATTCTGATACTGTTGCTGATTCTGATAATATTCCCTTATCTCTCTCCTCTCGATTCTTAATGTAAGATTGCGTCTCACACTCTCTACTTACTCACCACCACAATTTTCAAAACCTTAGCTTCTTCTGCACTACAGACAACTTCCTCTGCCACTTCCTCTTTCTACATTGCACACGTAACAACCATTTTCTACCCATTTATACTAATATATTTTTATTATTGTAATTATATTAGTAACTTTTTTTATCAAAGTAATTGTTATTTTCTTTAGGTGAAAATTTAAATATATCATTCTTATAATTCTTTCAGTGTAACTGTATAATAACTGTCTCTTTAAGTGTTTTGTTTTCATATAACAAAAATGTCAACGTAAAAATACTACAATAACTTTATTTTTACTACCAATAATAATCATAAATAAAAAATATTTATAATATTAATACAATAATAAAAGTTTTACCTTACTCAATAAAATCAATTACATAAATAATACTACGAGAAGCGTTAGTAATATATTTTTTAAAGAACCTTGATTAAATTTATAAAAACAAAAGTGAGAATATATAAAAAAATAAAAATGAAGCTAAAAAACTATGTTTTTAATGACCTTTAACAAATAAGAAAGCATTTAAAGATGTTATTAACTTCTATATATTTTAATTGAGCTCAACTACAGACAACATTTATGTAACCAGACTAAATTTTAAAGAGATAATTTACCATAACATATCCTTACCATTTTTCTTTTCTAACGTTCTTATTTTTTCTCCGCCTCTTTTTAAAAGGCTAAGATCGTGCAATATACTCGCTATATCCTATGGTGCTTCCACTAACCCTCTTTACACTACGAGTAGATTCTAATGAAATTCACCAAGACTTTCTGATTCGTCTCAAAAATGTGAAATGCAATTGAAAAATAATTTAATGCATATTTCATGCCTAAACTGTCATATTATAACAAGGTTTATTTTCATAATACTTCTTTTTAAAGTCACAACTGAAATTAACTCTAGTTGACAAAAACCTTCATAACAGAATCTGAAAATAAAACTAGTTTAGCTTTTAAATCTTGAAATTAAACTCATTGGATAATAATCTAAATAAGTAATACACCGAATTAATCTAGTTTAGCTTTTAAATATGGATCAAATAAGCAACCATTGGTTGTCTTTGGTGCGTTTTGACATGAAAATTCGATAAAACGTGAGTTGCTGAGAATCCAAACACACACTCAACTTTTACTAGATATTATATTATTGTTAAAATTTTCAGTAAAATCAAATCTCGGTGTAACACGATGGTTTTCTCTCTCCCTCTTAAAAAGGACTCGGGTTTAATATACTATGTCTAAAGTCTTCCATTAACACAAAACCACCTCTAGGAACAAGTGCCATCATCGGTAATTCCTATTGCTTCACATTGCCCCATGAAACTACACACATATAAGCAGATTCTCAGTTGAAATATGACAATTATCTAATAGGGAGAATTATACATGGGGACTTGCAAGAAAATGGCAACGTGAACAAAGTCTGCATGACTAACTTAACAACAGGTCAACAGCACTATTACAACGTCTTTAAAACTCATCAGAAAATTTCCCTACAATAAAGGTACAACCAAGACCACAAATTCTGTGATTTGCAATTTAACGGCCACGACCACGGCCACGTCCACGCCCTCGTCCCCGACCTCGCCCCAAAGGCTTCCCTGCAAATAAAATCAGAACATTGAAAACCAGAAATTCAAAGATAACAGTCAACCTGAACATAATGGGCCTCTGAAAAAACAATCCACTTATAGTGTCAGTCAAATAATTTAGTACCAGCGGTTGGCTTCTTAGGCTTGATCCTTGGAGCCTCTTCAACCAGTAATGTCTCAAGATTCAAACTGTCAGGAAGGATATAATAGCGAATGTTGTTTCCTCTCACGCTCAAATGATCCAAAGTAACTGGGTTTTTCCCTTTCAGAGTTAGTTTAACTGTTTTTAAATGAGTATTCATACTGATATCAACACCTGTAATATATTAACAAAGTAATGGGTAAGCACAACTAGAGCTACAAAATACTTCTCATGCCATCCCAAATAAGAGTTAAGGGCAACAAAATGCTAAACTCACCATTAGAAATGAGCTATCATGTATTCACTAGTTATAGTAAAGACAATGAAATTCTTTGATGCTTTAATTTGATTGCGTTTGGACAACATGTATGTTAGAATAGGTATGAAATATAGGTAGTTATTAGTTATATTGGAAAGTGCTATTTGTTGTACCTATGAACAGTGTACTTATTAGCAATAATAACCTAGATATTCCTGATGTAATTTTCTCTATAAATAACAAATATCAGCCCACAGATAATCAATCTCGTCAGCTCTTTTTCTCATATTTTCAGTCTTTAAGTTGGTACCAAAACAGTCCCACTTTGCTTTGCAGTTGTCCACGGTTATCCTCCGCTTCTTCCATCAGTTGCGGTCGGCCGCCATCCACATTTTTGTCACTGGAACAACTCCGTGTCTTCTCCACTAGGCTAGCTGAACCTCCTTGTCTTTGTTTCAATCCTTGTTTTTCAGCTTTGGTTGAGAGGCTCCTATCTCCTTCTCTCATACTCTGTCTCCATCACTCTTTGCCATCTTTTACAGTTGATACTAGTTGGGGAGTATAGATTATTCTTGTAATTCTGATTGTTGGTGAATTCATTCTTCAATATGTCTTCCTTTACTCAAAGTGGATTCAAACGTCCTCAATGTTTCTTTTGTAAGAGAATTGGCCACACTCAAAATAAATGCTTTTAAATGGTTTTCCTAGCAAGATAGCAAACATATTTCATCAAAGTTTGAAGTCCGACAACCAAGCATAACCTTTCACTAGTTTGTCAAAAGCTTGCATATATCAAACCATGGAATGTCAAAGTCTATAGATAATTGACTCATGTGGTTCCAATCACATTACTGGTAATGCTTCCTTATTTTCTTCCATTTCTCATCCTAAAATTCCTCGAGTTATTACTTTAGCCAATGGATCCAAAGTTACTTCTCAAGGAGTTGGTCCAATCCCCCTTTCTTCGTCTTTGAACCTAAAACATGTTCATTTGGTCCCTAATTGTCCTTTTAACCTAATTTCCTTAAGTCAATTAATTAAATCTTTAAATTGTTCTACAACCATTGATGCAAATTCTTTTGTTATACAAGAGCACAATATAGGTCAACTGATTGGTGAAGGACATGAATCTAAGGGACTCTACAATGTCTTGTTTAGCATCCCCATCTCCTAAGCTTCTACATGATCGCTTGGGTCATCCACATTTATCAAAATTAAAAAGGATAATTTCCAAACTTAACAAACTCCAAGTCTTAGAATGTGAGCCATGTCAATTAGGAAAACATTTTGGTCTTCTTTTCCAAAAAGAACTAAGTCAAGGTGCAACTTTGTCTTTTCTATAATTCATTATGATATTTCGGGTCCAAGTCAAGTTTCATCCTTTGGGTTTTGTTATTTTGTCACTTTTATTGATGAATATTTTCATTGTACTTGGGTTTACTTAATGAAAGATAGGTCTAAACTTTTGAATATCTTTGTGTCATTCCTTAATGAAATCAAGAACCAATTTGGCCAAGTGATCAAGATCTTTAGGAGTGATAATGTCAAAGAATACTTTTCCTCTAGTGTTTCCACTCTTTTAAACTCACATGGCATTTTACACCACTCCACATGTCCTCGTACACCTCAACAAAATGGTATAGAAGAGAGAAAGAATAAACACTTAGTTAAAACTACTTGTACTTTGTTGCTTGGTGCCAATGTTCCTATCCATCACTACGGTGATGTCATTCTTACTATCTGTTATTTTATTAATAGAATGTCATCTTCTTTGGACAATAAAGTTCCATATTCCATTGTGTTTCCAAAATGAACCTTTGTTTCACATTTCCTTTGATTGTGTGTGTTTTGTACATAATGTGTCTCCAGATTTGGATAAAGTTTCAGCTTAAGCTATCAAATGTTTAGTTTTAGGATATTCTCATCTTCAAAAAAGGGTATCAATGTTATTCACCTGACACCAAAATAAACTCCTTTCTTCTCTTCCTCCACAAAAGATGTTAATTTTGTCCAACAGGTCTTACCTATGCCTTTAGTTGAGCCCGTTGTGTATCCTACTCCTAACAATGTAATTCAAATTCTTCTCAACAGGCCAAATTACTTGGACCATCTCCTCCTCCTTTTATCACCTCTCAACAACTTAATCCAATGACTAGTCCAATGCCACATGGTGAGTCCTCTTCATCAAGTCCTTCACCATTGTCTTCCCATACTAGGTCTCTTGTTAATGAATGTACCAATTGGCCTATTGTCATTCGAAAAGGTACTCTCTCTACATGCAATCCTCATCCTATTTACAATTTTCTATGCTATCATCGTTTGTCTCCTTCCTATTGTTCTTTTATCTCTTTTGTATCTTCCAATACCATTCCTAAATATGTGAAAGAGGCATTTGATCATCCTAGATGGCGACAAGTCATGATTGATGAAATGCAAGCTCTAAAACATAATGGTACATGAGACTTAGTTCTTCTTCCACCTTCAAAAAGAAGGTTGTTGGTTGTCGTTGGTTGTACGCCATTAAAGTTGGGGCAAATGGTGAAGTTGATTGCCTCAGCTAGATTGGTGGCTAAACGATATACTCAGATATATGGCCTTGATTGTGGGGATACATTTTCTCCCGTAGCCAAAAAATGTTATACATCATTGGCCTCTCCATCAATTAGATATAAAAAATGTTTTCCTTCATGCTGATCTAGAAGACGAGATTTACATGGAGCAACCTCTTGGTTTTGTTGCTCATGGGAAGTTTGGCTTGGTTTTTAAGTTCCATCATTATAGCTATGGTCTCAAGCAATCTCCTCATGCTTGGTTTTGCAAATTCAATCATATTGTTCAAACTTTTGGAATGAAACGCAGTGAGGCAAATAATTCAGTTTTTCATTGTCATACCTCACCTAGAAAATGTGTTTACTTAATTGTGTATGTTGATGACACAGTTATTCAAGGAAATGGTGCTACTAGAATCTTGCAACTAAAGGAACACTTATGTAGTCACTTTTAGACCAAAGATCTTGGAAGTCTCAAATACTTTCTAGGTATTGAAGTGGCTCAATCAAAGGAAGGCATTGTAGTTTCTCAAAAAAATATGTGTTTGATATCTTGGAAGAAAAAGGCATGACTGGCAGTCAACCAGCAGATAGCCCTATGGATCCAAATATTGACATATTGCATTGACAACTAAAGAAAACATATGCAATATAATTTAAAGAGTTTTCTATGTGTGTATGTGACTAAGCCAAACTAAATCCAAAAGAAGCTTGCTCAAAAGAAAATTTCACAAACCAAACTGCAAGGGATCTAAATTTAATTGAAAGAACGAGGAGAATGGTATATGTCGGCCAAATTTGGCATACGTAATGCAATAAAGGAGTTGCATATCATAACATGAAACAAGAGTAAAGGACAAGCCTTGATAAGATGCTGGTGCAATATAGCTAATCTAAATTACAGCATCATGCAAACTTACTCCAAAGACTACAAGGTTAACTACTATCATGATACCATATATATGAAGTTTCAAAAGATTTGCCTCAAAAGTGAGGTATCCAGACTCCATAGTTCAAGATAATTCTTACAAAAATGTCATAACAACAGATATCTTTCTACTGTTCCAAGTTTAGACTTTGAACTTAAAAACAGTAATTAATTACTTTCTTTACATCAGATACTTTAGTGAAATTTATAAAGGAGAGAAGATGGTCGGTAAAAATAAGAGGACAGGCTAGAAATTATGGATACAACACAGGACAGAAATATAATATATGAGGTGGAATATGGACACAGATACACCCAATTTTAAAATTATAGTACACAACATGGATATAATACAACAGATAAATGACTTTGAAATTTAACATAGATTTTAAATAGAAGGAGAGAATTTATGTTTAAAAAATGATAATGGGTCATTCTAGATGGAGTATGATGTTAAAAATTGCCTACTTAATGTATTATTTCAAACAATGTTGGTAGAAAAAACTTTAAAAGTAGAAAATCATAAAAATGCAACTAAAAGTATTGAAAGTGTCTGCATTTATCCAACATATAAAAATATCCAATGTGGTTACAACATGACACGGTTACCATCTATAAGTGTTTGAGCTTCTTAGAGGACATGACATGACAGGAAAAGACAAGAACAATTTTCATTCATAACATAAGGTGTAACAGTGAAAATAACAAGTTGAACATGAAGAGAAATCACGAATGCAGGAAAGCTGTTCAATCTCCCTATCATGTCAGTTCAGGAAAAAAGCCACAGTATAAACCAAAAAATGGTCTGTCCTACAGTAAGTTTAGGAGCAAAGAGTAGAGAGAGATTTCAAACTTAAAAATTCCAGATCATATTAGCTATGCAGTAAGTTGCAACCTATCAGGATGATGACAGAGTTCCCATCTTATTGACTCGTAGAAAATGACAGGGTAATAGCCATTCACTTTGACATGACATGAAGATGATAACAAAGAAATCACAAGTAAAAAAATCATATACCAACTGTAAAATATAACTGAAACTGAAAAATAA
Source organism: Phaseolus lunatus (assembly GCA_013389735.1). NCBI lineage: Eukaryota > Viridiplantae > Streptophyta > Magnoliopsida > Fabales > Fabaceae > Phaseolus > Phaseolus lunatus. The sequence goes on along the minus strand of CM023857.1, from coordinate 36,010,711 downwards.
AGTTGAACATATAAGTGTAGAAATGGATCTTAGTTTTAGCAATTGCCAGTAATGCTTTGCAAGTAATACATGACTACGATTTTTTTTTTCTTGGGATGAAAGATTGTCCATTATGATAAACCTCCATTAGCAACACAGCAATTTAATAACATAAAATTATTAAGAATATCCAACAGATTTTATTCAAATTGATCAACCTAAGTATAAATAATCAGAATCTCTGTAGTTTACATTGATATATTATATGGGCTAGTGGTCTTCTATATACAAGAGAGAGAGCGGTGGGTGTCAAACTGTAGCATCGCAAGCATAATTATAGACGCTTACTGTGGAATGCGCACATACTATCTGACCTCTCAAAAGAATGAGTAATTTATTTACATACAGAGAACCAAACTGCCTCAGCTTCACCTTTTCTTCCACAATAACAGAATGACATCCATGAAATTCTTTTGAGCGCAAAGTTTAGCCATGTGAAATCTCGTCATTTGAACGCTACGCACATGAAAAAAATTGCAATATAGTTCCCAAAATACACAAATAAAAACGAAAATCCAGGGCAACGATTAGAGAGTGCAATGAAAATCTGCATTAGGTTTAGCAATGCAGAATACAAGCGAGCATCCCTGCAGCATTCCATTTGCAACCAATATCCAAGACGAAAGCTTTAACGCTAAATCTTAACATACAGGTTAAAGCGCGAAGCAAAACTAGGGTTTAACACAGGCAGCAACAAAATTAGGCGGTGGAGAGGAAAATAAATCACAAAGAGCAGAAGAGTACCTGTAATGGTGCCGTGAACAACAGTGCCATTCTTAAGCTCAATCGAAACGGTTTCGTTGTTCAGCTTCATGAGAAACCTGTTCCAGTTTTACACGCTTATTACAATCAGATTGAAACAAAAAGAGAGAGAGAGAGAGAGAGAGAGAGAGAGAGAGAGAGAGAGAGAAAAAAAGGAGAAATGAGAATGAGAACGAAGAGGTGACACCTGACGAGTTTCATGGTGGGAGAGAAGACGGTGAGTGAGTGAGGGTTTTGAAACACAAGAGTCGCGGGTCGCTGCACTACGCGTTTGCTTTAGATTTAGAGCCTAAAAACCAGACAGGTACAAGATGTAAACAGCTTTTATAACTACTGCAATAGTATTCCCCACAATCCTCAGTCAAACAAAATGGTAAATAGTACAAAGTAAAAAGGTAGTATATAAAATAAATAGTTATTTAATATAAATTATTATACTAACATTTTAGTTTATATACAAAACACAACATGAATGTTGTTTTGTATAACTAATATTCATAATTAATAAATACTTGTAACATTAAACTATATTTTTTATCAAAATTCATATTAAAAAAATGTACTTGAATATATAAACTATATTTTATATTTATAACAACAAATTTATGTTAATATTTTAATTTCAAAATATTAAAATTTAATTCAAAAATATATATTTTGAAAAGATAAGAGAATTAAAAAAATTCAAAATATTATTGATTTTAAAAAATCTCTTATTTAATAATGTAATATTAGTCATTGTACTACCTATGTCACAACTTTAAGGAGTTAATATTATTCACTCACAAATCACCTCCAAATCTAAATAACTTGAATTTATTTAAAAAATTGATTTTGTTGTAGCATAATGGTCCATATCTAGTAAGGACTATTCTTTCGAGGTTAACATAAACTTAAAAGCTTATAAATATAGCTTAATCATAAACAAAGTATTCATTTAATTTATTTTTTTTAATCACTATTAAATGGTTTATACTTAGTAATTGCTCATCTTTGAATGTTAACCTAGGTCCAAAAAATTATAAATATAGCTTAATCCTTCACGAAGTATTCACTCAATCTATTTTACTTACTTATTAACTACTTTCAAAATATTTTTTCGAACTCTTACTAACTTGAGTGTGAGAGAATTTTATGTAGGTGGACCTCTAGTCGGTGTTTCATCAACAAAACTCGACAATCATTCCAAAGAGGATTTAACTTAATCAAAGATCGACTTCTTCAAAGTCTTTCCTAATCCACCTCAGATGGTTACAACTTAGTTTCAGTAAGAGTATCTGACACCCACTATGGGATTTGGTAAAACTATTCCCATACTACAACTCTTATGGTACTCAACAAAAACCAAATTATAGCATCAATATCGTCATATTACGATATATCTTTCATTGATATTTTAAAAGCTCATATGGAGGTTGTTATCCGTAAGAATGAAGCAAATGTCCAAAGCGTCATCATTGGCATGTAGAACAAGTTCAGCAAGGACTTGGAACTTATAAGAAATCAACATTGTGATGAGATGCAAGCTCTTTAATAGTAACTTTCCATAATACATTAAGATTGGACCACACACTGGTTTGAGAAAAATTTACAATCACAACATATAGAGCATGTTGTTAGAATGTGTGGCCAAAACAAGAGGAGGTGAATTATTTTCACAAGATTTTCACAAAGATTGGAAGTAGAGTGAAAAGTTTTGTAAAAATCAACCAATTGATTTTCCGTTTAATTGGAAAAAATTTCAGATTTACAGTTCTTTAAAAAATCAACCAGTTGTTTTATCGAAACAACTGATTATTTATACCAAAAAATATAGAACAAATTACAAAGCAATATATAAGAGTAGGGAAAGAGAGATGCATACAAATATATTTATATTGGTTTACTCTTAATCAAGAGATACATTCAGTCCTCAGCTAATCACTAAGAATTCACTATGCATTCAAAACTAGATTACAAAAACACACTAAGAATGTTGATCTTGAACCCCTCAAGAACACACAACTCTCTTGAACATCACCACAATTTCCATAACCACTTTCTGAAACTGTCTAACACACAATTATAGTATTCAAAGAAGGAAATAGAACACACCTAGGCTTTACAAAGTAGTAGTACAAATGAATAGAAAACTCAAATCCTACTTCACACACAAGCAATGATCCAAAAGCTTTTGATCTCCTTGAAAATGTTTTTAATAAACTATCTTTCTTAGGTACTTGAAAAGATCTTAAAATAGTCTTTATATAGACTCAAAGAAGTGGTTAAAACTGTTAGATCATTGATCAAAAGTAGTTAGAAACATTTAAAAATAGTTTGGAATTCATAACAGAATTCTGTTAGAAAAACAACAGATTGTTTTAAAAAACAACTAATTGAATTTTTTTTCTATTAAAGATTTCATATAAAACAACCAATTGTTTTATCGAAATAATCGATTGTTTCTGCTTGACAGAAAAGACAAAATAAAACAGTTTTTTTCAAAATTTTTGAAAAACACTAAGTGTCAAACAACCAATTGTTTTGATAAATCAACTGGATAAAAAACTTATTGTAGTCGCAAGACTTTAAACAACAACTTTTTCAATTGATTGATTTGAAAAAACAATTGACAAAAATTTCACAGCTTTTTAGAAAACACTTCTTTTAAAAGAGATAAAGAATCAAGTGAGTTTGGATCAATATTAGATGTGAATTGACAATTCAAAAACTACTAAACAACACACACAAACACAGTATCAAAGCACCTTGTTCAACACAGGTTGGGGAGTCTCATCATGTTATCCTTGGTAAACTTGTCAAAGATACGGGCCAACCAGCACATGGTACTTGACCACAAAGAGTATCTGCAAAATCACAAACACAACGGATTTAGATTGAAGTCAGTCTTAAGCTGCCGACAAAATTATCAACTTAGCACAACCAATTAATTGGATCCAAAGGTCCACCACACATGCAAAATTGCAAGTATGTGATTAGTGAATGTCATTTAAAGTTGTGTCGATTCCCTCGTTAAACGCAAAGATGTGAGCCAACCTATTTGGCTTTCACCCCTTCACACCCCAAAGTCAAGAAGTCCCAACTCTCTGACATGTGGAAGTGACCATCTATTGAAAAGTATGACATCTCCTCGGACCCATAGGCACGTGATAAGGCCTATCCCACCCAAGTCAACCTCTTTTTGAAGATATAGGAGTACATTGTTAGTTGTTTCCCATTACTCTCAAGGGTGGTATTACTTTGGAATTCTATCAGCTCATTTGCTACCATCTATGTGAGGTTCTCAACTCAATTTGTTGATTACAAATTGATAGTCGCATGCTCAACCTCACTCAAGCATGTCACTGATGAGCATAATTCTATTAACACTTAATAATTTTAATCATAGATTATTGGACTGTAATAATGAATAAATCCACTATTTTAATTAATATTCTTCTAATTGGATTTATTTGTGTCTTAATTATTATTATTTTAATTATTTATTTTTAACCCAACTTGCTTCCTTTGAATCAAAACAGTAAACAAAATCTAAAATAAAGATTTAGAGAATTAAATTTGCAAATATCTTAGAAAATGAATTGAATGCAAATTTTTGCATGGATATTCTCTCAAAATCCTGCAATTAAAATTCCTCTGCAAAATCCTTCAAAAATATAGCAAATATACCTTTGAAGATATTATTCAAGACAATTTTCTGTAATATCTCTCACAGTAGTGCTAGAATCAATTACAATCAATGCATAAATTTGAACAAAATTGGAAACAATATATCTGGAAGAGAAGCAAAAATAAAATCTAAGATTGTTTGGGAATGAAGATATATGTTTAAAAATGATATTCTTAGTTTATCTTACATTTGATATCATGCTATTAGATATAGTTAAAAGTTGGTCCTTGGTGATTGAAATGTATGGAATTTGATAAGCTCCTTTATTCTAACTAGTCACTACATAAATGATTTAAATTGTTGCACATGAATCAAATAATGGGTTGGATTGTATGTTTTACTTCATAGTTAACTTTATTTTGAGAAAAATGTAAATTAAATTATATGTAATTGAAGGTTGGACTTTGGTGATTGAAACGGGTGAAATTTGAAAAGCTCATTTATCCTAATTAGTTACTTTAAAAATAATTTTAATTAATGTAAGTGAATTAATTAGTGATTTAGACTTGTATCACTAAGTCTGACTCTATGAGTGAGTTTGACTATATCTTTGAGTTTAACTACCCACACCATTTGTGCTGGTATAAATGAGTCTGATTAATTATATCATTTGTACTTATATCAATAAGGCTGACTAATTATGTTGTTTGAGTTTGACTAATTGTATATGAATTTGGCTAATTGCATCATTTGAGTGTGACTAATTGCATCATCAGAATTTGACTAATTGTATCATTTGAGTCTGACTAATTATGTCATATGATCTGACTAATACTATCATATCTACTTATATCAACGAGTCTGGCTATTTGTACCATCTGTATTCATACCAATGAGTTTGACTACTTGCACCATTTGTGTTTGTATAAGTGAGTCTAAATAATTGTATCATGTGCCTGTATCAGTGGGTTTGATTGATTGTGCCACATATATTTGTATCGTATGTGTTATACAATTTATTATTTGATAATTATTTTCACTTACTATATTTTTCATATGTATTGATTGTCTTTTATAAAATGAGAGAGAGAATTTAAGTATACACACATGACACCTCCATATGTTGGACAATTATTTGTTGTGGTAAATGCCACATTCCTAAGATTATAGTGAAATGTGGATGTATAAAATAATACAATAATCTTGAAAGGATAAAGATCATCTTTGTTGACCTTCATATCCCATCTCAAACCGAGTCGCCTCAAACCTAAGTTGAATCGAGTCAGTTTGGGCATAAGTCAAGTTGAGTCAGCCTGGACCCAGATAAAGATGAATAAGGATGAGACCATGTTCATCCAAGTTGGACTAGGCTCTTTCCAATCAAGTTTGGTTCGGTTGGGCCCAAATGGAATCGAGATAGATCAGGTCAGGTTTAACCAAGTTGAGGTTGTTGAACCAAGTGGTGTTCAATGTTTTGAAGAATCCAAATCCTTTGAAGGATGTTGAAGCCTCTGCTTTGCTTGTTGCTGCTGTGCTGGTTTATAGTTTTGTTCTGGGGTAGTTTTATGTTGTAATCCACCCTTAGATTAAATCTCAAAGCAATTAGCATCTCAATCTTTAACAAAGCAAAGAGTTTTTCAAGCTAAGTTGAAACAACCGATTGTTCTGTCGAAACAACCGATTGTTTACACTTAGGTGTTTTGAGAAAGTTTGAAAACTGTTTTCAAATGGTGAAATCTGTTAAGTAACAAAACAACCGATTGATTCGAGGAAACAATCGATTGTTTGTTTTGGAACCATAACAGAATAACTGTTTTCTTTGACTAAGCTTTAAATGATTTGAAACTGAATACGCTCCAGTCATTAAATGCTTTGACCAATCTTTTTAAAGCAATTAAGAGTTTGTTAAGATTTGATAACAAACTATATCTTGGTATAAATTCAGAAAAAATGTTTTGAAAAAGGAGAGAGATCTTTTGTAAAAGTTTTTCTAAGAGAGTTTTTCAAAGTGCTGAGATTGCTTAAGAGTTTTGTGATTGATCAAGGTGCTGGGATAGGATTCTACTTGTATTGATTTCAGATATTCATCTGTAACAAGTTTAATATTTGTAAACTGCTGAAACATTTCGTCTGTGTGTTGTTGCTGAGATTGGCTGTGTGTTCTTGAGGTGTTCAAGATCAGCAATCTTAGTGTTGGCCAAGGAGAGTGTGTTTCTTGAGGTTTTCAAGGTCATTCTCTTGGTTGTTGTGTAAGTGATCAAGGTGTGATTGCTTAGTGGATTTCCTCAGGGTTTCTGAGAAGACTGGATGTAGCTCTGGGTTGGAGTGAACTAGTATAATTAACTGTGTACAATCTCTCTATCCTTATCTCTTTAAATTCAGTTTGTTTGTTGTTTGCTGGTATAAACAACCGATTGTTTTTTCTAGTGTTACAGTTTTGCTTGCTGTTTTGGCGAACTGAATTGCTGAATCAATTGGTTTCTTAAATAAATTCATTCTAGCTCTGAAAAGATTGCGAAAACCCCTTTAAACAATTCACCCCCCCTCTAGTTTAAAGTCATATTTTCTAACAATTGACATCAAGAGCTTTGTTCTTGAAAGTCATTCAAGTTGATCCTAAAATCTTTTTAAAATGGCTGATAGACTACCATTTGGGGAAGGTGCCTCAATAAACAGACCACCCTTGTTTTGTGGTTTGAATTACCAATTTTGGAAAGTTAGAATGAAAATATTTATGGAATCTCTTGACAAAGGAATTTGGGATGCTATTGAAAATGGTCCTTTTATCCCAAAGTTTGAAAAAGATGGTTCTGTTATTGAGAAGCCATGGTCTCAATGGACTGATGCAGAAAGCAAAAAGGCCAAATTCGATTGCATTGCCAAAAATATTATAACCTCTGCTTTAAATTCTGATGAGTTTTTCAGGGTCTCACAATGCAAATCATCAAAAGAAATGTGGGATACTTTGGAAGTCACTCATGAAGGAACAAATGAGGTTAAAAGAGCTAGAAAGCATGCTCTCATCCAAGAGTATGAGATGTTTAGAATGCTTAAAGGTGAAACAATAGCTGAGGTGCAGAAAAGGTTTACACACATCATCAATCACCTCATGAGCCTAGACAAGACATTTGACAAAGAAGAGCTAAACATCAAGATCTTGAAATGTCTTGATAGAGCATGACAACCAAAGGTAACTGCTATTTCTGAATCTAAAGATCTAACATCTTTAAGTGTTGCTTCTTTTTTTGGAAAGCTTAGGGAACATGAGCTAGAGATGAATAGACTCAACAAGAGAGTGAAGATAAGCACACAATGAGCATAGCCTTGAAAGCATCCAAACATAAGGGAAAGCAAGATTCAAGTGATGATAGTGATGAGGAAAATCTTAGTTTGCTGTCAAGAAAATTCAGCAAATTCCGAAAGAAAAACCGCAACAAAGACAACAACAAGGATATGTATGGAAACAAGAAACCCAATGAATTGAATTCAAATAACTATACTTGTTTTGGTTGTGGTGAGCAAGGTCACATAAAGGCAGATTGTCCCAACAAAAGCAAAGAGAAAAAGACAAGCTACAAGGAGAAGAGAGGCAAGACAAAAAGAGCCTACATAGCTTGGGATGAAAATGAGGTGTTATCATCAAGTTCTTCATCAAGTGAAGATGAAAAAGCCAACATATGTTTAGTAGCTGAGGATGATGATGATTCTTGCAGTTCAAGTGAGGTAAGTTCATGTGCTTCCTTAAATGAACAAAATTATAGTGGATTGCTTGAGGCTTTTCAAGAAACACATGATGAAGCTAATAGATTGGTTCTTTCAAACAACCGATTGAAAGATCTTAACAGTGGGCTTGAAAAGAAAGTTAAATCACTTAAAGAGGATCTGAGAAAAGCAAAAAATGATTTTGAAAAATTGGAAAATCATTTCAAAAATACCTCTTGCAAGTGTGATACTCTCATTTGCACAAATTGTGAAAATCTTGAGAAAAAGGTTCATTATCTTGTTGAAACTGTGGACAAGCTTTCAAAAGGGAAGTCAAACTTTGAGAATGTCTTGGCATCTCAAAGCTGTGTTTTTGGAAAGGCTGGTTTAGGCTTCAATCCACAGAATAAGCAAGATAGGTTTTCAAAATCCTTTTTAAGAAAATCAGAAAAACAACCGATTGTTAAGACGAAACAACCGGTTGTTACATGCTTTTACTGCATGAAGAAAGGCCACTCTGTTAGATTCTGTAAAATTAGGAAGTATTATGTTCCTAAAGGTCTTATGAAATGGATTCCTAAGGGATGTGATGTTTCTAACAACAAAGTAAAGTCAAATGGACCCAATTTTGTAAGGGGACCAAATCTTGCTACTTGAATTAGTTTATGCAGGAAAATTAAAGAGAAAGAGAAGAACTGAGCCATCTGATCAAGCTGTTGAAGAAAAAGGTAGTCATTGAAGCTGAATCAATGCTATGCGAAAGATCAAAACAGTGAAAAGAAGTTTTCTTGATCAACAAGCAATTGGTTTATTGAAGAAACAACACAAGGATAAGACTTTCCTTTAATTGTTCTCAATCTTTGTTTCAAAGTCTTTCTTGTGATTAATTATCTTTTAAATCAATGTCATCTGCTTTAATATGTTTCTGTTAATGGCTAAAGTTTCAAAATCAAGTTTTTAACTGTTGCAGAAAAACAACCGATTGTTTCTTCAAAACAACCGATTGTTTTGAGTCTGACAACACTGTGACGAAATTGATTTATTTTTAATTTTTTATCCGTTGCAGATTAATTTCAAAAGGGAGAATTCTGGTCAAAAGATCTGTGTTGAAAGCTGAACATGCTAAAAAAGAAGTTACTGCAATCATAAAGGAATATATTCCAAAATCTTGGAAATTTAAGAGTCTTTATGACTAGTCAAAGATCACATGTAAAGACCATGGGATTTTCAGTTTCTTTTTCTGACATTGTCTGTGCAGAACAGAGTCAAGTTCTCTCTCTCTGAAAATCAGGTACCCATTGAATGAAATTAAATTCAAATTGATTTTCTTATTGCTATAAAATCAAGTGCAAATTTCTTCCACAAGAACAACCAATTACAACATCTCTTGCAATATCTCTTGCACCATCTCTTGAAAAATCTGGGAAGAGTGCTCTCCTCTGTTTTCATCTCTGCTGTCATGGAATCAACCCCTCCCACCTCTAAAAGAGTCAAAACTAGGGCTGTAAGGTCTGGAGGAAGGTTAGAAGGCTGGTTTTCTGGAGATAAGGATCTCATTGAGAAGTATAGATATGAGACAAGTATTTAGAAGATAAACAACCCCAAGGTTGTATGATTTGATTGGCTGAAAAGTCAAAAGCTTGATAATGTGAGAAGGCTGCTCAAGGATCAATCTCTCAGAAAATTCCTAGAGATGAAGGGAAACATCTATCCAGATTTGGTGAAGGTTTTCTACACTAACTTGAAGTTTGAGGGAAACAATCTAGTTTCTCATGTGAAAGGTGTGGAAATGGAAATAACTCATGAAGTTTGGGCTGCTGTTGCTGGGCTTAAGTTCTCTGGCCTGCGAATCAACAAAGGAAACCTTGGTGTGGTGGAGGATTTTAACAAAATCCAGTTCTACAAAAGTTGCTTGAAGAATAATCAATCTCAAGTTAGCTCATGCTCGGTTGGAGGTTTGAAGCTAGATGAGAGATTGTTTGCTCTCATTATAACTTGGATTCTAACTCCAAGGGGGAGTAACCACTCTGTGTTAACTGAAGAAGATCTAGTGTACATCTTCTGCATCATCAAGAAAGTCAAGGTCAATTGGATTCATATAATCAAAGAACACATGTAAAAAGCCATGAGGTTAAGTGATTATCATTATCCCTATGCTGTTTTAATATCTAAGTTTCTACTCTTTTTTGAAGTTAATCTTGAAAATGAAACTTCTGAGCTGGTCAAGTCAACTCAAGAGTTGAACAATGGATCACTCAGCAAGATGGACTTTACAAAAGTAGGTGGAAAATGGATAAGTAAGGATGGTGATCATGGTGCCTCATCTAGTGGTGCTGCTCATTCTGAACAAGAAGAACCTGCTGATATGGATGTTCAACATGAAGATCCAACTGGAGTTTTTCAAGGTACAAGACCTAGTGCTAATGATGGTCATCAAGGAGAAAGAATACAAACCATGTCTCCTTTTGAAAGACTCATGGTGAATAGGCTAGATAGCTTTGCAGAAAATCAAAGGAATCTTCATGATCTCTGTGTTAGTAATTTCCATAGGATTGACACCAGGTTTGACAACATGGATGCAAGGTTTATGACTCTGGATGAACAGATTGAAGCTGTCCAGAATCAAATCTTTGATCTTCAGTTTGTTGATGAAGAAGAATGAAGGAAAAACAACCGATTGGTCATCGAAACAATCGATTGTTTTTAGCTGTTATTTTTTTTCTGGTTTTAATGTTTCTTTTCTTCTGCTGTTGCTGTTATATTCTGATTTTATTTCTTATCTTTGTCTATTTGTGAAGACAAATAGGGGGAGATATATGCTGTGTTTCAAGTTTGTTTAAGTTTTTGTTTTTTTTTTTAAGTTGTTAAAAACAGTTTGGGTGATATGTATTTTATCTCTGATATTAATTTTTTTAAAGCTTTAATATGTTTATCTGTATGCTAACAGAATATCAGAAGTTCAATGTTTTGCTCAAAGTTCTATTGCAGGAACTGCTTCAGATTTAATCAGTACAACACAAGCACTAGGAATTTGTCTTCATCAAATAGGGGGAGATTGTTGAACCAAGTGGTGTTCAATGTTTTAAAGAATTCAAATCCTTTGAAGGATGTTGAAGCCTCTGCTTTGCTTGTTGCTGCTGTGCTGGTTTATAGTTTTGTTCTGGGGTAGTTTTATGTTGTAATCCACCCTTAGATTAAATCTCAAAGCAATTAGCATCTCAATCTTTAACAAAGCAAAGAGTTTTTCAAGCTAAGTTGAAACAACCGATTGTTCTGTCGAAACAACCGATTGTTTACACTTAGGTGTTTTGAGAAAGTTTGAAAACTGTTTTCAAATGGTGAAATCTGTTAAGTAACAAAACAATCGATTGATTCGAGGAAATAATCGATTGTTTGTTTTGGAACCATAGCAGAATAACTGTTTTTTTTACTGAGCTTTAAATGATTTGAAACTGAATATGCTCCAGTCATTAAATGCTTTGACCAATCTTTTTAAAGCAATTAAGAGTTTGTTAAGATTTGATAACAAACTATATCTTGGTATAAATTTAGAAAAATTGTTTTGAAAAAGGAGAGAGATCTTTTGTAAAAGTTTTTCTAAGAGAGTTTTTCAAAGTGCTGAGATTGCTTAAGAGTTTTGTGATTGATCAAGGTGCTAGGATAGGATTCTACTTGTATTGATTTCAGATATTCATCTGTAACAAGTGTAATCTTTGTAAACTGCTGAAACATTTCGTCTGTGTGTTGTTGCTGAGATTGGCTGTGTGTTCTTGAGGTGTTCAAGATCAGCAATCTTAGTGTTGGCTAAGGAGAGTGTGTTTCTTGAGGTTTTCAAGGTCATTCTCTTGGTTGTTGTGTAAGTGATCAAGGTGTGATTGCTTAGCGGATTTCCTCAGGGTTTCTGAGAAGACTGGATTTAGCTCTGGGTTGGAGTGAACCAGTATAATCAACTGTGTACAATCTCTCTATCCTTATCTCTTTAAATTAGTTTGTTTGTTGTTTGCTGGTATAAACAACCGATTGTTTCGAAGAAACAACCGATTATTTTTTCTAGTGTTACAGTTTTGCTTGCTGTTTTGGTGAACTGAATTGCTGAATCAATAGGTTTCTTAAATAAATTCATTATAGCTCTGAAAAGATTGCGAAAATCCCTTTAAACAATTCACCCCCCTCTAGTTTAAAGCCATCTTTTCTAACAGAGGTGGGTTTGTGTTGGATCGAGACATTGAACATACATAGGATCAGGGCCATGTCAAAATGAGTTGGGTCGATCCCACATTAGGTCGATTCGAGTTAGGACGACTCATTCAATCAAGTTGGGTTTGGCCCAAGTCAGGCTGAGTCTAATCGATGAGACCCAAGTTAAGTTGAGTCTGACCGAGTATAGGTTAAGTCTAGCCCAGGTGAGACGGAGATGAACTAGGCAAGGTCGGGACAAGTTGATTTATGCTTGTGTTGGATCGAGACATTAGGCCTACATCGGGTTGGACCCATGTCAAGTTGAGTTGAGTCGATTCTACGTCAAGTTGAACTTAGTCAACCTCGACTTAGTCCAAGTTTAGTTGACTTGGATTGGTCCTAAGTTAGGTCAATTTCAATCAAGATTAGGTTAGGTCATGCCCAAATTGACCCGAATTTGGTTGGGTCTAGATCGATTTGAACTTAGGTGGTATCAAGATAGACCATTCAAGTCGAGCAAAGTCAAGTCATGTTCAACTAATACATTGGACTACATTTGGTCAATACTATGTTAAGTTAAGTTGGATTGAATCCACATCAACTTAATTAGGTCAATTCCATGTTAGGTCGATCTCACATCAAATCGATCTTATGTTAAATCGATCTCACATTGAATTTAATCTAATTAACTTAATTAAATTAAAATTTAAAATAAATTGAAAGAAATATAATTATTTTAATCTAACTAAAATAAATCTGAATTTTAAATTCAACCTATCTTGATTTGAAGTGGATGTAGACTTGATTTTGAAAAATCCAATCATAATCACCCTAAATTATTTTAGTTGTTGTTTCGTTTAAATTTTAAAAATAGAGGTACGTGATGAAATTTGAAAAGAAAACGTGAGAGGTGAGTGTAAATAAATAAAGTGAAAAGAAATACAAGAAAAAGTGGGATAAAAGGGGTGGTTTTGTCGGTTCACTACGGAGCGAAGACCGGATATGTATGGTGGCGCACACCACAACAGATCTTTAAATTCTTCTCCTTCCACGATCAATTCTCCATTTCTTCATCCATCAAAAACCCTAACCACATTCTCTCTCACCTCACTCTCCTACTCTTATCAATCTGTTACCCCCATGAGCTATCACATGGTAGATTCGATTCATCCTTTCCGCAACCATATCTCACTGTCTGCAAATGTTTTTTGTTTCTACTTCTTTACTTCGTTCCTTTCTTTCGTTACTCGCCACTTAATCTAGGTTTACCTTGCACCAGGATTATGACTAGGACCAAAAACCAACTCTCCTGAACAATTCAACTTATTTCTTCTCTGCTTAACGTCGTTCTTTATTTTCGAGAATCCAACACACAGTGTTTTCTCTCTGTTTTCTTTTTGTTTTGTTCGTGGATTACCACCGGTAGATGTAATGCATCATCTGATGTCAGGTTTTCACAATTTAATATAAGTAGTTTTCCAAATTCAGTGACGCGTGAATAACTGTGTCCACCTTTATCATCCTTTTTGAGGATTTTCCTTTGTGAGAGTCTGTCTTAAAGTATTATGGTACCTATGAAAGTATTTTAGGGTGACGTTTTGCTGTTTTGTCTTGTGCCAATGAATTTCACTGTGCAAAACGACCTTTTGGTTGTTCTGGTATCTACGTGTGTGTGGAACTGCAGCAATTGCTCTTCAGCTGTACTTGTTCAACTGATTCTACTACTTGCAATTTTATGTTCTGCATTTTCTTAGATTATTGTTGAATTGTTTATCTTTTGTCGATATTTTGTTCAGATATCTCCCATTCTATTTCTTATTGAGTTCTTCATGCAACAGAATAATGAGGATACACGCAGAGGTTTGAAAAGAAAGCCCCCATACATGGATCGAGGGCATGAACGGGGACCTTACAATATGAATTCTAGACCTTATGATAGGAACACGGTTCCTGATGGTGGGTTGTTGTATTTATTTATTTATCTTATACACAATACAGACGGATTTGTTTGTCAATTATAGTCTATTACGTTGTGAAGATGTTGCCCGCTACTTTGATCTCATTCTAGTGTATTTTCTATTAGGAACTTAACTATACAAATTATGAGTTGCTGTAAATAAATGAAGCTATAAGTTACCTTTGGCATTGGAGGATTGCTTTTTCCCTGCACTAACTAGAGTTATCGTGTTTTGGTTCAACTTATTATAGTGAGATAATCGGTTTTTGGTTTTACTTCATAATGGCTCCATGAAAGAGATTTTTAAATAAGAGAGAACAATTATATTCCTCCAAAAAGTTATACCAAAGGTGGGCCTATATGGAAGGTGGTTGTGTATGTTAAATGTCACACTTGTGCAATACGGGTAAGGTACTTTTGTGAAAGTGTTAATTATAAGTAGTAGGCTTTGTGATATATGGGCATTTTTCATGGCCTTTATTGGAGACTCATCTTTTATCTTTTTGCTAATCATTAGTCTTATTGAAAAATTGAAGTTGACTACATAGTTTGAACTCACTATTACATGTCACCATTGCATGAAGAAGACCTTTTGCCATTTTTGTGTGTCTTATTAATAGACTATGTATAAATGGTTTTCTAATAGGTTTTTTTTGGTAGTTGGCTCCGGGTGTTAAGGTTGAGTTGGATATCAATCTTACTCTTTTCCTCACCTCTACTGAGAAAAAACACTAGCACACGAAACTACACAGAGAGATCTCACCAAGATCCAACTCGGGGAATTAAAAAATTCCTCAACAATTTTATTAATGGATATCCCATTTCCACACATGAAGGTCCTATATATAACTCTTAATCACAACTAACTATCTAACCCATCAATCCTTAACAAAATTAACTGTCATGTCATGCCTATTTCTACTTATTACATTGTCCCCATCTTGTGAAGGCCTTGCCCCTAAGGACCTCTGCTCCATACTTCTTGCCATTTTACATTTGGAAATTGCTTTTTCAATTGGAACAACTCATGCCAAATAGCATCCTTCGGGCTCATATGATTCCAATGGACTGGAAGTTCAGTGACAACTTCATTCCTTTTTTTTAACCTTTGGTATAATATGTCTACATGTACCTCCTATTTTTTGATTGTGCTCCCTACTACAATGTCTGTCTTCCTGTTATGCCCTTTAATGCATGGAGAGATATATGCACATTCTCTTGGTGAACAACTTTTGCCCAATTGCCTAAGTTGCCTGCACCTCACCTGAATCTGGTTCAACCGTCCACCTCCACGTCACCTTGTGAACCAAAAATTGGCACAAAGCTTACCCCATACTTTGCACTTTTGCCTGTGACATCTATCCCATTGCTCACCACAAAATAGACATAGGCCTTTTGCAATTCTTTCATTCATTTCTTTCTTATTTGCATTAATTAGATTATAGACCTTCAAATATGTCATTGAACTTCATCTCGAAGATAACCGATTGATGGTGTTGAACATGGGTCATAAGAGTGGATCTTTGAATCTTGTTTGAGAAGGACTAGTTTCTTGTATTGCTTTTTTGGCATGCTGTGTAAGATTGTTTGGTGCTAGAAATTTTCTTTTCCAATTCTTGAAGTATATCATCCTGTAAGCGTGATAATCTCATTGCATCTTGTGTTCATAGGGTTATCTATCCTCAGAGACTTTTCCAAGGAAGTGTGTAAACCTCCCAAAAGAAACTCACCCATTTCTTCAGTCACATCAACTCGAGCTAATAGTTCATCAAAATGCTCAAGCTAATCTAGCAAAGAACCTTGTTCTTCTAGTTTAGATAATTCTGCAATTGGATCATCACAATTACTTGCATCAAAATGACTTGCCACATCTTGCAAGATCTATTGCCACCCTTTCTTTGTAGTTTGGCTATGTCCAACTTGCCACTCAATCTAGTAGTGCCATTGCCACATGAATGCCTTACCCTCCATAGACAAAAGCAAAAGTTTACCACATTGATCCTCTGGAGTCATTTCAAGATAAACGAATTGTTCAATTTTGGCACACCACTCACAATAATTATAGCCACTGGGAAATGGAATTTGTGCATGCTCCACAATCTTGCTATTGCTTTGTTGTGATTCTTCAATCAACTTCTTGTTATCTTGTTGCAAAGTCTCCAACAACTTCTTGAGTCCCTCAATACAAACCTCTTAACCTTTGTTGTCTCCATTGGTGTTGATTGACCAATACCACTGTTAAAGATTCAGTTGGATATCAATCTTACTCTCTTCCTCACCTTTATTAATGGATATCCCATTTCCATATATCAAGGTCCTATATATAACTTTTAATCACATCTAACTTCCGAACCCATCAATCCTTAGCAGAATTAATGGTCATGCCCATTTCCACTTATTACACCAAGCTACATATTTATTTACAAAGTTGGGCACCTTTTTAGTGCTCTTCATTCTAGCAATAACATTAGTCTATGATGTTGTGCTTTATTTTTTTTATAGATTTTGATTTTTAGTTGATTGTATATTACAGGTTGGTTTGACTGCCCAGCACATGGACAAGAATTAGGACGCATAATCCCTTCCAAGGTTCCACTTGGTGAATCTTTCAATGATAACATTCCACGTGAAAAATATACTCCTAAACAAGCAATTCATCAGCAAAGAGTCTTAGGTCGGGAAGTAAGTACATCAAATGCACATTAACAAACATATTCCTGTGATTAATATATTCTACTTTGGAAATAAGTATGTGTTTAAGTGCATCAAGGGAGACAACAGTATTGATGTGCGCAAGTTGCCAATATAAATAGACAAGTCATAGGATGGATTTGTTTGAATCTTTTGATGTGACTTTTTATCATCTTTTTTTGTGACTGAACTTTTTATTTTGCCATGTTAAACAATTTTTCATTTTATTGCTTTACAACATTTAGAGGAACTTTCTATTGTTCACATATATATCTCCCAATGCAATGTCCTTTACATGAATTTGGTGTAAATTGACACAAGACAACTTAGATTACGGTTTAGGATTTGAGGAGAAAGAGGTAGAAACAAGAAGAATTTGGATAGTAGTATTTATATTTTGTCTGTGCTTACACGGAAAGAAAAGAATTTGAAACATTGTGGGGTCTTTTACATGTTCTATCTGTTACCTGAATAGCTGTACCAAAGATTGCGGGAATAAGAAAACAATTTCAAGCAATTTAAGAGTATCCTTTAAAACGGGGAGTATCTTTCATTACTGTGATTTTACATTGTGTTCCATGAACGAATACTTGTTTTCTTTGTAGTGTCGTATATAATGTGTTGCAACCAGCTTCATAGTGCTTAACTTTATGTTTTTTGCAGCTTGGTTTAGTGATTGATCTGACAAATACTACTCGTTATTATCCTCTATCAGATTGGACTAAAGAAGGAATTGGTCATGTCAAGGTAACAATATCTTTCATCCTATTGTTTATGAAATGTTAATTGCAACTGACTTTAGATTTTCTATTTGCTTGTGCAGATAAGATGCAAAGGAAGAGATGCTGTACCTGATGATGAATCTGTAAAACAATTCTGTGATGAGGTAGCTCCTTTTTTCAGTGTTATCGTGTTCACTGTTAGAACTTACGATCAATACTTTTACTGATTCTTTTGATTAGTGCTCACAATTTGATAGTCAAGTATTGTCTTCTTGTTAGTGTTCCTAACAATGGTGGTACAGTGCTTGATATCTTACTTGAGGTTTTATGATTTATACTTGTTAGATATTCATTTTAGGTTCAAGATTTTTGCTCCCAAAGAACAAATGAAAAGAAATATATACTTGTACATTGCACCCATGGGCATAATCGCACAGGTTATATGATTGTTCACTTTCTTGTGCGTACGGAATCTATATCTGTTACTGAGGTGAGTAAATTTATTGGACAATTCATTGGTTTGTATTCAATACCTGCATGAGTTGAGTAATTAATGTGTTATACAATTTTGTGCTTGTTATCTTCCAGGCAATAAATAAATTTGCTTTGGCACGTCACCCAGGAATTTACAAACAGGACTATATTGACGCCCTGTACATGTTTTATCATGAAAAGAAGCCTGAAGATCTTGTTTGTCCTCAAACTCCTGAATGGAAGAGAACTTCTGATCCTGATTATCGTAGCACAACTGTCCCAGCTGTGGACAATTATGGACACATTCCAGCACAGGTATGTCCACCTTGTTGACTTGGTTTACTTAGCTTCTTAGTTGCATGATTTGCTGTGCTTCCACTGGGTTCAAGGAACTCCTTACTTGGATGGATGCTTGAAGTGTAACTTACTTCCAACAAGTTTTTACGAGCACGAGTCTTCCATTTAATTATGTTTTATTTTTGTTGAAAAATATCTGGTATGGCCTGAAAATAGAATTGGCTTCACCTTTTGCATCTTTCTATTTTCTTTGTCGAGACTTAGATGTATATGCTGATAACAGAAGTTTTTAGATAAGTGGCCGAGATCAATATGTAGCCACATATTTATTGAATTATTTTCCTTCTACAATTCCATTTTTTCCTCATGTCTCTGCTCTGTTGAAATAGAAAATATGACCTGTTTTTACAAACCTTAAGTCTGTTCACAATTTATTTCTGGGAGTTATATATTTATGTGGACTATCCTTATGTTTGGTTTGATCTTATAGGAGAATATTGTCAGAAATGAAGTATTGACAAATGATGATATTTTGGGAGATCCAATTCCTCCAAACCAGCTGCGTGCGATGCAAGAAGTTTGTTATCAACTGCTCAAGTTGGGGACAGGGGTGGGTTTTCTGAATTAGCTTTTTGTTGAATTGTATATATTTTATTGAAAATGATTTAAACTCAACGTAGTTGAGATAATCAAGAATTTTTTTTTTGTATAATATGTTAAAATAATTTGTGCATCACATGTATGATTTAATTTTCATAGGAATTAGTGTTTTGGAAGTAGTACCCATTCACTCTTTTCCTACAAAATATTAGTCTATGAAGAGTCTAAATTTATATAATATAAGTACTGTAATGTATAGGAAATAAGTTTCACTTAAGCAATACTTCCCTGTCTTTCTATTTCTCTGTGTCATCTCCATCTTAAAGTCAACATAACTCTATCAATTTTACACAAATAAAGTTATGCTATCTAGAGCAATGGGTTGTATTTGATGCATCTCAATAAAATTCCAAGAGAACATTGAAGCAAAATAATTTTTTTTTTATTCAGAAACATTAGTTTCCGTGAATACACTTATTCCATTAATTAATTGCATTATTTTTGGTTTATTATCTCTTTTTAGGGAAGAGGACGATCGCAGTTTCCTGGATCACACCCTGTTTCTCTGAACAGGTCCAATCTTAATACATTTGATTGTTTTGGTTTTTGTTACATTGAGAGTTATACGTAACTTTAGAATGGACTTGGCTGTTCACTGAGATGGACATTAAAAACTACTAGGTCTTAGGAATTAACTACCTAAAGTATGTGTTCTCTACCGTGACCTGCCTTTCAATTGTTCAATTGGAAAAATGCATTATTCATTGAAAGGAGCATGTTGTGCTTTTCATAAATTTTGTTTTAACATACCTTTTTTTTCAGAAATTTTCAAATTGACTGTCATTTCTTTCACTAAATTAAAAAAATCCTTTCTATTTTTTAGTAGAGCTGATGGAGAAGAAGAATAACTAAGAGCAACATAACAGGATCTTTGTGATATATTAATTCTTATACAGAGATGTCAATAAAGAAGTCATGATTTCATACTTTCTATTGGTTTAATTTTGGGATGGATTATTTGTCAAAATCTTTGTGACTAATTTCCAAACATGTTGGAAGTTCAAATTCCAGATTTCCACCCTGTATATATTATAATTTAACTTCTGTCAACTAAACAAATTTTTGATCCTTGCATTTACATAGACATTCTTTTTTGTTTTTGTTAGTCCCACATTGACTAAAGATATAGTTCAATTATAGTATATAAGTAAGTGCAAACCTTATTTTATAGGTTGGTTTTGTGAGGTTGAGTTAGATTTAAAGTCATTTTAAAATTTTTTTATGAATATTTTAAGATTTTATTTTAATATTATTTTGTATTTACAAAATACTCTACAAATTGTCAAAGGGATCTGACTAAGTTGTTATAAACTCCTTGACATGTGTTTAATTCCTAGCGATAAAAAATGCTACAATTAACTTCAAATTGCTGTTTGGCCTAACAAACAAATTTGGCTATTAAGTTAATGGATGTTCTGTGATCAAAAGACATTTCTTAATTCTATTCTTTCAGTTTTTATGAAAAGTGAACAAAATATTCATTTGATGCAGTTGAGTTTGAGTGAGGAGATTAATTTTAAAACTTGATTGTAAATCTAAGTCTTCATCTTTGTTTATTATCTTCGTTGGTTTTAACAACTTACTTTAGATCATTGTTTTCTACTTTTGCAGGGACAATCTGCAACTCTTGAGACAACGATATTACTATGCCACATGGAAAGCTGATGGGACACGATATATGATGCTGATTACTTGTGATGGATGTTATTTGATTGACAGAAAATTTATTTTCCAAAGGATCAATATGCGATTTCCTTGCAGATATTCAAATGGGGTATGTATGTTTATTCAATTTACTTTGTTATCAAGTGAGTTTTATCTGTCTCAGGTATTTGGAAGCCGTCTCATGTCTTTTATAAATTTTGTTTTAGATTTATCTAAATGATAACTCAGTTGTTTTCTATCATAATCATTTCAAGGGTACACCTGAGAGGAATCACCACTACACATTACTTGATGGGGAGATGATTATTGATAGGGATCCACACACACATAAGCAAGAGAGAAGATACCTCATTTATGATTTGATGGCTATCAATAAGGTCTCTTTGACAGAGGTACACATTTATTGATAACTACAGTGTTGAGATATTATTGACTTCTTTCATGGTTTGTCTTACTCCTATTATATTATATAAAATAAATAAATTTAAATGGTTAGCTCTTGTTTACCCCTGCTATTTTGAGTTGTTATATTTTGTGGTCAACTAAAACCAAATGTATTCTAACAAGGTATTTGTATTTCAGTTAACTAAAGTATCTTCAAACAATCATGCAGTAAAATAAGCACATGTAAGCTTCTAGTTGGATTTGAAACTGCCTCTGAATTGGGGGTCCTTTTCTTAGTAAGTTTGAAAATCCTGGATCATAAGTAATCCTTACTTCTTTTGGATCTGGCTAGACAATGCAATTAGTGAAATAATTTAAATCATCATTGTCATCATAATCAGAGAAGCAGTGCTCTTGTTTATTAACTTGTAATTAACTACTGATACAATAAAATATCAGATACTTTTTAATATTTCTGGGAGTGGGTTTCTAACTTCCAATGAGAGTATTTGGAAAGTTGGTAAAACTTTTAAAAAGGACATAATATACTAGATTACGTATGCCTGGAACGCTGTAAGTCCTTGGATTGTATTTTGTGCTTGGCTGACTTTTGACATGCCCATTTGGTCTAATACATGCAGCTGCCGTTTTATGAAAGGTGGAAATTGCTGGAGAAAGAAGTAATTGAGCCTCGTAACATGGAACGTGAGGGCCTTTCAAAGAATACAAATCCTTATTATAGATATGACTTGGAACCATTTAGTGTATGTATAATGATTATTTTAGTCTTCTATTTCAGAAACATTTTCCAGTGGGATAAGCTATTTGTTTATATTTTCGTATTTTTTGTTTTAGGTGAGAAGGAAGGGCTTTTGGTTACTATCTACTGTATCAAAGCTCCTACATAAATTCATTCCACAACTATCGCATTCATCAGACGGTCTTGTATTCCAGGTAGTAATTAGTGTCTCTAGAGGACTGAACCTTTCAAGTTGAGCTTGGATGTATAGGATAGTTGGATGAACACTTGGCTTGTAGGAAACACCAGTTGGTTGAGGATGATGTACTGAACAAATGCTGTACTAGGAAACAGTCCAAATTTCTCAGTTGTTTTGTCGCATGAGTCAATATCGGGTTTTGAGAAATTTGAATACTAATGTAGTTTTGGTTTATAAAGAATACTAACTGGCTGAGAACATATCACAAATATGCATATAGGCTTTTGGTTTATCTACTTGTTCATTGTTAATAGTGATGTTTCTATCAGGGTTGGGATGATCCATATGTCCCTCGCACACATGAAGGTCTTCTGAAGTGGAAATACCCTGAGATGAACTCTGTTGATTTCCTCTATGAGGTTGTACAAGTACTTCTTCTCAGTTAAAAATTTAAATTAGTTTATTTGGTGTTATATTCTTTTCTAATATGACAATTTGTTGACGATGCCTTTGTTGACAGGTGGGAGCTGGTGATCGTCCTATGCTTTTTCTGTTTGAACGTGGAAGGAAGAAGTTAATGGAAGAGAATGTTATTTTTAAAGGTTGTACAACTTGTAGACCATCGTTATTACTTTATACGATCATAATGTAATTAATGGCATCATTACTATTTATCCAGATGACAGCTAATTGCTTGAACTACCCGATTTTGGTCATATTTGAAATGCGATTGAAATATATTCATTCCATTGGCAAGACTCCCTTTACAATTGAATCCGTCTTAGCTCTCTTAACTTAATGTTTGGAGAGGTGAAGCCATAATTTGTTTTTAATTTTTAGCTCAAAATGATTTTCAGATGCATCAGACATTTCTTCCTATTCCGGAAAGATCATTGAATGCTACTGGGATTCCGGGGAGCGTCATTGGGTCTGTATGCGGACCAGAATAGACAAAGCAACTCCAAATGATATCAATACCTATAGAAAGGTTATATGATACCTGTGGCACTTTTCAATTCTGTTATGCAATCTTCTTTTTGGTTGTCTATATTTTTTGTTTAACTAATTCTTGTAAAAGGCCTTTGAACAGTTTTTGTAAATTTTTTAATACAGGTAATGCGAAGCATAAAGGATAACATCACAGAAGAAGTCTTATTGAATGAGATCAACGAGATAATTTGCCTACCTTTGTATGCAGACAGAATACAAAGGGATATCAAGGCTCATCAGCATATGGTCTCTTCAAGGCGCAAGTGAGTTATATAATAAAAGTTAAGAATGCCGAATGTGGTATCTTTATTGAAAGAGCAAGCAAGACTTCGGAATGAAGTACCAGCCCAGAAGCTGTACTTTTTTTGTTGCCAAGAAATTGTATTTGTGCTGCGCCATTGTCAGCCTCGTGCATAACATAGGAAAGAAGTTTAGGTTCTATGATTTTGTTTTGCTAACAAGATTTTGGCTTTGGTCGCTGTTGTATATTATCAATTTTGTCTATTATTTCCTTTATTTTTATTTCTTTATTTACAGCATATCACAAGATCATATTGGAAAAAGGCTCAACAGAAACGGCTTTAACAGGATACAATAACTCAAGATTTCACTAGTTGTACATACTTTTTCAAGCAACTTGTATTATATTTGACACATGATAGATGTGCTACAGATAACACATTTTTGTGATACAATACTGATGCTGTTTTTTAGATCTTAACTGGGGTTGACGTGAGTAATCCAGCCTAACTTTCCTAGCTTCAAGTAGACTTGTAGATAGGGAGTGATATATGGCCATCGTAATATATGAGATATTACAAACACTTGCTCCACATGCATTTATTTTTTCCTGAGCTGTATCTTTTATGAAGATGTATACATCTTCATCCGTATTGCTAAAGTAGTTTAGTTCCACACTCAACACGTGTACTTTATGTATGCAGCGTATGAAAATAGAACAATAGTTGCATTGCACCGACAATATTTGACATGGGTGGACGTAATTAGTACAGCTCTGCAGGAATTCCACGGTATTTATGTCCTCAACGTCCCATCACCAACTAGTTTCTTTTAACTCCCTCCCGGAATCTTCAAAAAATGCCTCTTTCTTCTCTCTGCAGCAGGTTCTCGTTCTTGGCCATCTCCCTCTTCTTGTCTCTAACACCCACACTCCAAATCCCCTTGCTAGCCCCAATCTCAAAAGACCCCTCCTCCCAACTCTACACAATCTCCCTCTTCCTCAAAACCCCACTCCAGCATACCACACTCCATCTCGACCTTGGTTCCTCCCTCACCTGGCTCCTCTGCGACTCCACCTACACCTCCTCCTCCTCCCACCAAATCCCCTGCAACACCTCCTTATGCGACTCCTTCCCCTCCAACGCCTGCTCCAACGACACATGCGCCCTCTTCCCGGAAAACCCCCTCACAAGAACCACCCTTCTCGACACTGCCCGCATCGACTCTCTCGCCCTTCCCTCCTACGACGCCTCCTCTCAGAGCCCACTCGTTCTCATTTCCGATTTCATCTTCTCCTGCGGCGTCGCCCATTTGGTTCAAGGCCTCGCCACCAATGTGGCCGGACTAGCCGCTTTGGGCCGGTCCAATTACTCCCTCCCGGCCCAAATAAGCACCGCATTGAGTTCCCCTCATTCTTTCTCTCTCTGCTTGCCCGCTTCATCCAACACAGGCGCAGCTATCTTCGCTTCCACCACCATCTCTTACTTCTTCTCTTCCAAAATTGACCTCACTTACACCCCCCTCATCCTAAACCCCGTCGCCGACACTGTCGTCACCCACAACTCACAACCTTCCGATGAGTATTTCATAAACGTCACCTCCATTAAGATCAACGGCAAGGCTCTTCCAATCAACGGCTCCATCTTAACCGTTGATCAAACCGGCTTCGGTGGGACCAAGATCAGCACTGCGGAGCCCTACACCGTTCTGGAAAGTTCCATTTACAAACTCTTCGTCCAGTTTTTTGTTAACGAATCCTCCGCTTTTAATTTAACGGTGACGGAGGCCGTTGAGCCCTTTGGCGTGTGCTATCCTGCGGGAGACCTCACGGAGACAAGAGTGGGACCCGCGGTTCCAACCGTTGATCTGGTGATGCACAGCGAGGAAGTGTTTTGGAGAATGTTCGGGGGGAATTCGATGGTGAGGATTGAAAAGGAAGGAGTGGATGTGTGGTGTTTGGGTTTCGTAGATGGTGGGAACCGTAGGAGAACGGCGGTTGTGATTGGAGGGCATCAATTGGAGGATAGTGTAGTTGAGTTTGATGTTGACTCAAATAGATTTGGTTTCACCTCATCTCTGTTGCTCCAGGGTGCCAACTGTGCTAATCTCTCTCTTACTAATCTTACCAATCCCATTAATTAGTTCCTTCTCACTACATGTACAGGTGCTTTTTTTCTTAATCACAACATCAAATATTCTAACCATTGCTTATTAGTTCTAAATTACACTTAAAAATGGGATTCTGCTCTTAATCATGCTTGCACCTTCTCTCTTTATTTATTGCAACGCATCCACAAATTGCTTCTCGTTCTGGCTGTCTTCTTGCAACATATTTTTCAGACTTCACCTCAACCTAGGCGAAATAATGAGTTCTCCATACTGACTTATAACCTATGTAACACTCATACTACCACTCATATTCTCCCCGAGACTTACACATACTATTTATATATTACATCATATATAAATTCACAATAAGATTTATGTATTCAAAATCAGATCAAGTTACTCAAATATATAATAAAAATAATCTAATTCATCTACAAAAATCCAAAAAGTAAAAAAAATATTATTTATTTAAGATATTTCATCTCTTTCTTCATCATTATCATTGAAAAAATACTTTTAGTTGAAATTTATTTAAATACAAGTTACCAACTTTAAATTTTTTACATAAAGGTATGATAAAAAAATTAAATAAAAATATTTTCAATAATACATATATAATAATAGTATTTTTTATTATATATATTTTTCTTCTTATTTTTATAATCATAATAAAAATTTATACAATAAACTTTTATAATTTTTAAAAAATTATTGTATTTTTTTTAAGAATATGTTAAAATTATGTTAAAATTTTTAGATATATTAAAAAATAAATTTTAAGTTTAATTGAACTAACTCGTTAGACTATATAAAATGATCCGATAAATATTATATAAATATTCGTCAGGATATAGTCTAAATTATTCTAAATTATTCTTGTATTGAATTTATAAAATCAGTTTATAAAGTAAAATTTGTGTTATATATATATCAAATAATGATATTATTTTTAGTTCATATGAAATTATTAAAAAAATATAAAAAAAATTAGATTAAAATTTATGAGTATCATTCTTGGATATGTCTATGAGAAGGAGATACTAGAGATATCTAATGTTCTTTCTCCAAAACCAAGTCAGATTGATGGGCATCTGTAGGAAGCCTCCGTAAAAAAAGATGATGATATTTTCGGGAAGTAATTAAGGTGAAAGTAAAGTTATTAATGTATGAGGGCAGAACAGTTTAGGATTTATGATTAGGTCATCTTCATATTGTGGGTCTCTTTCATCAATTATAAACATAGAGTTTGTTTGGTTTAATAATAGGAAGTAGTGGGCTTGTTTCCCTAAAACATCTCATACTCCATCAGTCACATTCTCTCACATGGACACCAAATAGTAGAAGCCAAGAGGACTAGATTACTAGGACGCCCTTAACTATATTTTTAAACTAAAAATTTATATTTATTCATTTTTCTAATATTTTATTAGTGTGTAATGGATATATTAATTCAGTTTTCTTTCAATAATCTAGAATATAAAGAATATGTGCCTACACATTTTTATCTCTTTATCTAATTTAAAAAAAACTGATAACTATATCTCATCGATCCCAGCATTTGCATATATATATATATATATATATATATATATACACACACACATGCAAGAGATACATTCACACACAAAGTTTTCTATATTTAATTTTTTTTTATAAATTTAATTATTGATAGGAAGTGATTCGACTAGTTAACTAATCTTATTAAAATAAGTTGTAATATATGATCTTATGAAGTAAGTTTAAATTTGTGTTAATCTTATAAAATGGATTATTAGATAACAATTATAAACCCACTTATTTTACTATTTTATTATTAAGTTTATGTTAACTTATAAAATGAATTTATTGGATAACATGCACTCATTTATGTTACTATTGACTATGTAAGTAATTGATGATTTTTTTAAGGTTTAAATGATTTTAGTTTGTGTATATATTTGTTAATTTTAAGCTCCTCATGATTTTCGTTCCTTATTTTTAACTATGATTATTTTAAAGTTGAAAAATAGAAAACATTAATTAATATAATTAAGATAATAAAAATATTTTAATTCAAACTATGTTACTCAAGATATTACTATTTGGTGTGATGGGTGCACTATAATCCTCTTACTTATAAAAAGTAAATATATTTCATTTGAAAAGTGAGTTTAACTCACCTTTACTTTTAACTGAACCTATATCCATTTTCACACATTTCTATAAATAAAGTTAGAGAAATAATCATTTATAGAAAATATATCTAACATTATAAAAAAAGTTCAACAAAATATTTTAATATGTAATATTTTATTATGTAACACGTAATTTTTAGCAAGAGAAAATTGTAAAAATTTACAACTTGCAATACTATTATTTTAATATTTTCTACTTTATATAATTACAAATTTATTTTTTTATTATATTTTTTAAAATCTATCATATAAGAAATGTATATATCTCTGTGTTATCAAAAATATATATTTTCAACTTTTATAGGAAAACAATTACAAACTTTCTCATGACATACAATTACCCAAATTTTCTACGTACTCACAAAAGTTATTTCTTGCCAATAAAAACAAACTCACAAAACTTATTAAAGTGATAATACTTAAATCAACTTCTCATTTTTATATAATATTTTTCTAATTTTTTTTCATATTATTTAATGTGGATCTTTAATAAACACTATTTGAGAATAGTAAAAAAATTGTAAACTTTAGAGCATTACTATAAATGTAATTTTGTGTAGTGAGGGCATGTAGTCATGTCCATTGAGTTGTGTAGTGTACTTAACATTTTGTACTTGGTTTTCAAATCCTGCCTTTTCAGATGGGCCTCATCTGAAGACAAACGGTGCTACAATCTCTGTTTTTCCCCTGTTCCGGTGACAGACCATGTAAGAGAGTCAAATTCAGAATATGTTGGGTCAGAAAATGAGTCAAAGCAAACCACGTTGTTGTGTTGTGATATACTAAACTGCTATCAGTTGGAATTACGGTCATCTCGAAACAATAGTGGTACACCATGTATGGTGATGTAACATGAAAGCTATGCTCCCAATTTTATGTTATTATATACATGTGATTATGTCCTGTGGACAGCAAAATTGATTGTTGTAAGCACATGTTACACGAAGGACTTCATAAAAGGTAGTGATTGATGCACTTGTGTTCTCCTTGGCAAGCCAAGTGCATCTCCCCAAAACAGAAAACATGTTCCACTAACCGTGTCTCATTGAATACCAAAATCTCACATGCTCAATATAGAAGGAGATATATGAATGAACTCTTTGCCTATAACATTTATAACATTTTTACACGGATACCTTTTTTTTTATTGGATTTAGCGTTGAGTCGTCTGATATGGTAAATCCGAATTATCAGTGATCGAGATCTTCGTGTTAAAAGATTACTGAACTTTACTGATAACGTCAAATAAAAATATATCTGTAGAAGGCTTTTCAACGCAAGACAATAAGAATATAATTTATGTTAAAAATATTAGTGAAGGGTTAACACTAGTTAACTTTGTATCTAATAACTTGTTATATATGATCAATGTACAGTTGCAGCTGCAGAGGTAATTTAGGACTTTGTTTATTCCATTGATATGCAATTCAGCTTCCTTACTTGACCATGCATTCTACACTAATTGCAACCTAATCCAGCGGAGTTAATATGTTTTTTAAGGAACGAGATTAGTTTAGAAAAGTTTCCAACATTAAGAACTGTGATGCTTCCCCATTTTGATGACTTGCCTAATTGTCATCTTACTTTCATCAGAACAAAGGTTTCCAAAGACCATTGTTTTGTTTTTTTTATTGGACCGTTCCTTATATAGTCATGAAACATGAATCAATTCAGTCAGTGTACATTAAAAACTGGTGCTTAATATAGTTAATTAATTAGTTTGCTTCCTAGGCAATTTAGTGCCGTAGAACTCATTTGTGTTTTCATCTCATTTTTATGTAGGTATTTGTAAGAGGAAAAACCCAAGATCACATATGTTAGTGTCTAAATTCTATTTTTAAGTGAAGAGAATTTTCATTTATAAGTCAGTATTTTACAATTGAGTTCAACCTTTTTAAGATAATATTAAAGTTTATTAAAAATATCGCTTTTCTTATTATTGTCACTCCAAAACCAGTAATACTATATGTGAAAAGATTTATTGAAAAAAAAGAAGTTTAAACTAAAATTAATGTGAAAATAATATATGAGTGATGATTTTTTTTTATCTTACAAGTTAATATTATTAAATTATCATAGAAAAATATTAAAAAAAATATGAGAAATATATATATAACATTATCTCAAAATATATTAGATGATCTCTTTATAATTTATAGGAATATATCTTGTTATGTATTAATTGTTGTCATAAAATCAAATGCACTCATGTGTAGTCCTACACAAGTAATATATATAAAACAATTAAAAATATTTATCATTAACAGGCAGATAAATTTTTATAAAAAATATCAAATAAATAAGATGAGTTATATTCATAAAGATAAAATGGTAAACTAATATACTTAAAAACAATTAAAAAAAATTATATTCATTAATAGTTATAAATAGAGTTGCACATTTCTTTTAAGAGATAAAAAGTGAGAAATACAAGTGATTTTTTTTTTCTCAGCAATAATAAATGAATATAAGAGGATACTTTAGGATTTAGGAGTAAGAGTAACTTCTAATTTGAACCATTTTTTTTTCCTCAAAAATCGTCATTAAAATCAAAGCTTCATATATAAATCATATATAAAAAAATTTACGTGTTCCCCCCATGTAACATAATATAGGATACAAATATATTTTTAACATATAAAACAAGTAAAAAAATTATTTTGTTGTTCTAGTAGAAACTAAAATATTTGACATGTCAAAGTTACAGTAAACAGGTTGATCCACGTTATAACAGCAACATCAATTGAATTATCCTGGTTTACATTGGAAAATATATCTCACTTCTACTTTACAAACCCTTTTAATAATAAAATATTATATTGAACTAATAAAAAAGAATTTAAAATAAAATAATAATATTATAGGTTATAGAGTTTGAAAAGAAATACTAGTATATATCAAAGTATCATTCGCCTACACAATTCAATGCACAATTCAATGCATGAGTGATTAAGTAGCTCAATAATTGACTGGATCACGGTTCCTAATAAAATAAAACCATAGTGAAAAGTAAAATTTATTAAAATAAAAAGCTATGGATATCGATGTCGTTAAAGTACCAAAACAAATATGAATGTCCTAAGATAAATATTCCATCCGTACAATTGAATTTTACTTGAAATCTAGCTGGCCAGATTTCTTCCGACATCGGCCGAAAAAAGTAGTAAGCAAAGTATTTGTGATTTATATAAATGCAAATGTTTTGAAATGTATGTTGGTATTGCATAGGAACTCGACTGATCGAATCTGCGTCGTGATCGAGCAAAAGGCCATATATTTTAAGCCTATCTTGGTATGATCTTGTGAGATAGGAGGTAGATGCTACACAGGCTCAAACTTCTCTACGTGTATAAGAGACAAAATTTGTAGATAAAAAGAAACGAATAACAAGATCTTATCACCACAATTTTATGCTCTACTTCTACAGCCCCACCATAGGAAGAAAGAAAAAGAACCTTGTGCTCACGGTCCACTCATGTTGTTTCGCAAACACCTTAATTAGCTAGCTTCCTCTTCAGAGCACATACACAAACTTTTTCCAACACACATGTTTTGTTTCATTTGATCTCACCACAAAATCAAACTAATTCTCTCTCTCTCTCTCTCTCTCTCTCTCTCTCTCTCTGTTTTTCAAAAACAAGAAATAAATACTTTTACGTGATAATATCGAGGGTTGAAAATCGCTGACCTGATAGCAACATGCAGTTGAACAGAGAAGATGGGATTGACCCGAGACCGCGTCACTGATTTAAAACCATGGGAATATTTGTGATGACCACTATATATTTTCTTCTTCACTGATAATTATTCCTAGACTTTGTTTTACAATCTTCAACAAATCGATACAGAGAGTGATACTTTCGTTTCTTTTACCTATAAATACCAACAAAACCAATGTTGTCAATCTCACACTCTGCACAACTACTAAAGTTCCTTTCAAAAACTTTGAACATACGTGATATATATGCATATATAAAAGTATATAAGCACTTTGTTCTCGTAGTTTTCTCGCTCTCAGTTCGTTTAATTTCTGACCCTTTAATTCGATGAGCATGACGATGTCGAGAGTTATGTGTAGACCAACACAGCCTCTGAAAAACGTTCCTTCCAGTGGACAAAGCCAGATGATGAGGCCAAAAGAGAAGGTGGTGTTGGTGATGGGAGCAACAGGGAGCGGGAAAACGAGGTTGTCGGTGGACTTAGCAACATGTTTTCCCTCAGAAATCATAAACTCTGACAAAATGCAAGTGTACGAGGGGCTTGAGATTGTGACGAACAAGGCCACCAAAGAGGAGCAGCGGGGGATCCCACATCACCTGCTGGGGATACAGAACCCCGACACAGAGTTCACGGCCTCCGACTTCTGCGACGTTGCCTCACGCGCCATCGAGTCCATCACGCGCCGCGACAAGGTTCCGATAGTGGTGGGAGGATCCAACTCGTACATGGAGGCGCTGGTGGAGAGGTTCGGGCCGCGGTTCGAGTGGTGCTTTCTGTGGGTCGACGTGTCCGTGCCGGTGCTCCATTCCTACGTGGCGCAGCGCGTGGACCACATGCTCCGTTGCGGAATGGTGAACGAGTTGAGACCGTTTTTCAACGTCAACGGCGATTACGGTCGTGGGATAAGGAAGGCCATTGGGGTTTCTGAGTTCCACGCGTACTTTCGGCGGGAGGCGGCGGCGAGCGGCGAGACGAGGATGAGGCTGCTGCAGGAGGCGGTGAGGGACGTGAAGAGGAACACGTGCCACTTGGCATGCAAGCAACTTGGGAGAATCCACATGCTCCGAAGTGTTCAGGGGTGGAAGATCCACCGCGTTTGCGCCACGCCTGTGTTTCAGAAACGTGGCCACGACGCCAATGAGGCTTGGAATAACATGGTGGCGCAACCCTGTGCCTCCATTGTTTCTCAGTTTCTCAGTTCTGCCAACTCCACTTCTGGGAGAGTCGCACCTTCTATGCAACCAAACTAAACCGACATGCAGTTAAACCTAATGCATCATTTTCTTTCGTAAACTTTTCAATCTTCATGTTCGTGTGTATGAACAATATCTGTCGAAATTAGTTTATAGTCTAAGATCGTTACATGTTCATGTTCTTTGTTGATCTCATCTTCATACGGGGATCATTTTACTCATTTGTCTTCGCTTCTGTATTGAATATCTCAGAAAAAAAAAAAATTACCAGTTCTGTTATTTTTACTCCCGATATCTTTTTGTTTTATCTGTTGATTTTTTTTTTATTGATGTGAGAACCTTTTTGAGTGTTTTTGTTTCATGAAGGTAAAATCTATTCCAGACCTGTTTGTTAATATTATAACAAGATTTATTTTGATTTTGTTCTCATGGTGGTGTGCACTTCATAAATTTCATTTTAATAACTCTAATTATATTTTCAATATCTTAAAATTTCAAAACATTTCTAAGAATGTTAAAATCTAACCAAGTAATTTTTAAAATTTCCCTAAAATAAAATTTCAAATAATATAATTTTGAAACAAACATTTTCCAAGGGATAAAATTACACCATCAGATAATTGAAAATTTTGATTAACTCAGTTAAAACTTGGAATATACTAGAATCGCAGAATTTCAATATTTGACGGATACAATGTTATTAAGTCTTCTATAAGAAAACATCATAAAAGTATATAACATTGTGTTGATTGATAAATTTGTATATTAAGAGTTTTTTTTATAATTTAACAATAATTATAAGGAAGAAAAGTGAATAAATGTGTGTCTGAATATAAACAGTTTCCTTTCCTTTTATTTTTACTTAAAAAGTTAAACCAAAAGACATATAAACAAAGAAAAACACATGATTTAGCTTTTTAGAGGTGAAGTTAATCAACGAGAGTTGGTAATTTTACTCTCTACTTTTTCTATGTTAATCTTACTTCAATGGTTTTTTCTTTAGAAAAAAAAAAAAAAACAAAGATGCTGTAAATGAGATGAAAATGTTTCGTATAAGGTGTATATTGATTTCTCAACCTTTTGACTTTCACCCCTATCTTGTATGATTGCATTAGAATCCTCATTGGTCAAATTATCATTACAAAGTTTTCATGCAAATGCTTTTTGAACTAAATCATATGCTATGGGAGAAGAGAAAAGAATAATTTAAACTTTCCCTTTTCTTTTTTTACAATAAAAGGAAGCCTGTGAAAGAAACAATTTTCTGATCAATTTATAAGCTTGATTTTTTATTTACATTTTTACTCTTATATTTATTTTATCCTTCCTCTGTTTCAAAAACAATAATAATTTAAATTACAATACCCTAATTAAAAAATGTATAATTAATATACATTTATAAAAAAATACCCCTAATTTCTCAACTAATTTTGATGTCTTTTTTTAATTTAAATAAGTATATGCATAATATGTTAAATACTTTTAATTTTAATTGTATGTGGGATTATGGTAAGAAAAAATAGCTTATAAACTTTTTTTTTTAAATCATTGTTTTAGTAAAAATAGATATTTTTTATAAAAAATTTCTCACATCAAACATTCGAATCAAATTTACAACTTTCTCTGGTTCTCCTTCCTATTTCTCTCTTTCTATCAATAATGTATGAAGGAAATGATGTTGGAGTAACTTTCTTGAATCCTCAAGGCTTTTAATTTTAACATAACTTTTAAGATTAAAAATATAAATATTGTTCATAAACTTTCTCTCTTTTTTATAAACTATCCATCTCAAAGTTTTGAAATAGATAAAATAAAATAAATTTTATAAAAATTTGACAAGTCTTTTCAAAAGTTGAAAATAAAATCTTATCTTAATATACAACGGCTTAAGTTTTCAACATGCTTTGGAAAATGTTTTCTAACATGTTTTAATCATAGCTTAGATTTCAAACATGTCATGGAAAGTTGAGTCTTCATTTTGAATTACCAATCATAAAATAGTGGTTGGAAATGTGTATATTAGTGCTACAGTCCTGGTAAAAAAGTATATTTAGAAGAAAAGGTAGAAAAAAAATCTCTGTCACAAAATACTTTTAGACTTAAAAATACGTTTAATATTATAGTAGCATGCATGTAACTTAAAGCAAAAGAATGGGTTAAAAAGTAATAAAAAGAAGAAACAAAGAATTCGGCGTGACTATACTTACCATTAACCACTTTCTATTTTTTTTTATTCTTCTTACATTTGATTTTAATTTACATTTAGCTATATTTTACAGTAAATCATTCCAATTATCCTCAAGTTGTTAAAGTTATATATACAGATTTAATCTTTTTTAAGCATTTACAGTAATTTTCCATATTAGAAAAATATCATAATATTATAAGAAATGTTACTGATGAAATTTGTATCTATACTACCAAATTTTCTTTTGATACTCAACTTATATATAATCTAATTTTTTAATAAATTAAATTAGAAACAAATACTTGATGAGTGTTTCAATCTTTATACAAAAAGATACAAATAATATACCCACAAAAAAACTTTAAACATGAAAGTTAAAATTACATATCACATTGTCCAACAAACATTATTTTAATTTTCCTTTCCCTTTTATTCTACATGGTTTTTATTTGTCTAATCCATGTCCCACATAATCTTTCCACAACGTGTTTTCTCTTTTCAATTCATGTTCTTTGCAGTAACAAGCAATTAGAGCAATATCTTGTAATATGTATAATTCCTCTTCTACAGCCTTCTCTTGTTGGTGACATTTTCTCACCCATAATATTTAGTCCATATAACATGAATCTCGTCCACAAGATATTAAATCTATAGTATTTTTCTCCTTGTATAAAATTTCACCTGCATATTATATATGATAATATATAATCAACTTAAAAATATTGTACATAAAATAAAAATAAACTTATAGACTAAGATATATAGGTACTTAGTAACATTTAAAGGAGGATCCAACCTTTATATAAAAAAATACAATAAAAAAAATGTCACCTATACAAAATATACTAAAAAAATCCCTAGTCCACACAAAATACACTAAACTCATACATCTTCATAATCTATATTTACTTTTAGTGTGAAATGTGTATGTACTTGTTGTGTAAATAGTAAATACTATGATGTGTATAATTTATGTTTACCATACCGTATGATAATTAGTTTATTTTTATGTGTTTGTGTGAAGTGTGTTATAGGAACAAATAATATAAGGTGAACGTATAACATAATTTATCATATACATTATTATGATTTATATGAATATTATAATCTTGGAAACTGAGAAGAAGTTTTCATTTTTAGTTTGGTGTCTCTTAAAAAACATATATTTTTAACAAGTATTAATATTTTATAACTATAATCACACAATATTATATTTACATTTACAGTTTTTGTTTTAGAATATATATTATAGAGCATCATTATTGTTTTTGAGCTTATACACTTTTATGTTTTGGCAGTACGTAAAATTAAAATATCAATTTATTTTGAATTGATCCGATTATATACTATATATCGAAGATTTGAACCTTATTAAATTTTCTGGTCCATAAAAATAAGGCTCACTTCATCCTTTGGCACTCCTAAGTCCAACTTTTACAATCCAAATCATGAAGAATCTCAATAAATTTGAATAAATAAAAATATTAGATATTTGGAATTGTTATATATATATATATATATATATATATATATATTTATTTATCAGCATTATATTGATATATAATAAATATATAATAACAAGTTTAAAGAGATCGAACATTTGAGTTGAAGAGTAAATATAAAAAAGTTTGTTACTAAACTAATAATTTGATACATCTGAAGCATGAAATTTTCATACATGAAAAGTTTTTGCATTAAAGATGAAATAATTTGATATTGAATTTTTTTTTTTGTTAATTATCAACTAGTAGTGAAATATGTCTTCATATACTAATTTTTTAGTAAAAGAATTGACTTATCCTTAGTAAAAAAATCTCATAACTATATATTTTTTATATTGACTAAATTTAAGTAATGGTATATGAAAAAAATGATATGCATGATATAGAAAAAGTGGCATGTCAGAGACAAATATTAAGAGAAATTTCTATTAATCTTAATATATAATTTAGTTTTATATTTGAAATTTAAAAGATTATTTTGTCATCCACGTTCTATAGGTAAAGTTTGACAAATTAAAAAAAAGAGAGAAATAAAATATGTGTGTATATATATATATATATATTATGTATTCTTTTTTTTTTTTAATTTTAACTCATGATTATTATAACTGATCCTGCCGCTTGACCCGGACGTGGAGGATTGCCTCGTCACTCCTTCGTCTAGCCTTCTGTTCTGCAGGAACGCTCCAAGAACCACCGCCGGAACTCCAAACGCTGCCTGCAAAACACACAGACGGCGCCTCTGGCGGCCGTTGTAGCTCCGACGCTCAAGTCAGGCAACAGGAACACCAAAACTATATCTGAATCTCTCTGTGAGACTCGTGTGTAACTGAAACTCTCAAATGTGTAAGCTGTAAGAATATGCCAAAAAACCCCCCTCAATTTCGTTAAGAGTTTGTATATATACTTGAGTCTTTCTCTCTCCTGACGGTTATTCCTCTTGACACGTGGATAACATCTAGTCGTACACGTGTCACCATCTAGAGTATCTGCAGCTGAAACGTTACTTCCACTGTGCCCCTGCGACTAAGTTATCCACACAGGGAGTAGCTTAGTACGCAGGCTACTCTGGGCGCAACCTTAACATGGCGAGCTGGTTAACCCTGGGCATTGCAGCTCACACTACACATGGTGGCAGATATGCCATTTATCCTCTGTGCTTAGACCATACAACAAGTGCTTGCCAAGTCTTCTCAAACACCCGGCGATGTGCTCTTTCGGCGACTTGCTGACCACCTGATCTCCTAACCTTAACACACGGCGATCATGTGCAAACTGGGCGATTACTGATCCATACCGGCGATGAGCGATTACTCATCCTCAAGCCGATAGGCGATTACTCACCTCAAGGCGATAGGCGATTACTCACCTCAAGGCGATAGGCGATTACCCATCTTCAAGGCGATAGACGATTACTCAACATCACAGGCGATAGGCGATTACTCACCTCAAGGCGATAGGCGATTACCCATCTTCAAGGCGATAGACGATTACTCAACATCACAGGCGATAGGCGATTACCATTCTGAGCGATCGCCTCCCTGATTCGCCTGCTATCCTCTACCACGTGTTACTCTGTGAATGGTCCACGTGGTCAACTGCTGCTGATGTCATCGACTACCGATGACCGACCGGATCAATAACATTTGATAATATTTTAATTAAACTAAATATGATTATTCTCTCTTTATCAGAAAAACATCACATTCTCTCAAAGTTTTACTTATACATGTAAATGATATCATTCTTGGAGAAGATTTCTTACAAAAAATTTAGATAATTAAAAATTTTCTAAATGAGTCTTTCAAGATCAAAGATCTTGAAGAACTCAAATATTTTCTAGGACTAGAGGTGGCCAAATCTAAGAAAGGAATTCATCTATGTTAAGGAAAATATGTCCTTCATTTTGGAAGAAACTTGGATGCTTGCAAGTAAGTCTTGTTCTATCCCTCTTATGTTTAACAATAAAATTCTTCTTAAAGCTGCAAATAAGCTACAATATCCAAATCCCTATACAAAACTTATTAGCGAACTCCTATATCTCACCAACACTAGATTAGATATAAGTTTTATTGTTCATCTTCTCAGTCAATTCATATAATCCTCAACTCATCATCAATAAGTTGCTCAACATATTCTTCGCTACATCAAGACCAACCTTGCACATAGATTTTTTTTTATGTTAAATATGAAGTGCACATAAAGGTCTTCAGTGACTCTGACTGCCATCTTGCCTGAACACAAGATGTTCTACAACTAACTATTGCATTTTCCCTAGGTCATCTCTTATTTTGTGAAAGTCAAAGAAATCGAGTAGTGTTTCCGGCACTTCTTATAAACTTAAATACAAAGTGCTTGTCACTACTGCTTGTGAGCCACAATGGCTCAGTTACCCTTCGTGATCTTCTTCTGCAAGCTTTGGTTCCTATTGCTCTTCACTTGACAATCATTCAGCTCGCCATATCATAGATAACCCCAACTTCACATGAACGAACGAAACACATTGGCATAGACTGTCATGTGGTTTGTGAGAAGATTCAAGACACTCTCTTTCATCTACTACCTATCCGATCTTCCAAGCAGCTAGCAAATATGTTCAAAAAAACCCTAAACTAGGTTATTTTTCAAATGTTTGTTACCAAGTTGGGTTTGATGAATATGCATCATCAAGCGTGAGGGGAGGATGTTGTGACATATACTAGATGAGGACCATCTAACACGTGTTTAATGACATGTGTTAGACAATCATCATCTAGTGCATAATAAGATGTCTAACTTGTGTTAGATTAGGGCTGTCTAACTGTAGAAGATGAGACCGTTTAATAGTAGAAGATGAGACTGTTTAATAGTAAATAATGATGACCATTTAATAAACACTAGACAAGGACCATCTAACATATATTAGATTAAGATCGTCTAATATATAAAAGACGATATTATCTTACGCTTAGAAGACGAATTTGTTTCTTCACTTGCTTCAATTTATTTGTTTATGTTAGAGTTTCTAAAACCTATATAAACGAATTTTGTATAATAAATCAAGACAATTTTTCAAACTCTTAATAGAAATTTTCAAAGTGAAAACAATTGGAGTTTTCAAAATCTATATAAACGAATTTTGTATTGTAAATCAAACAAGTTTTTCGAAGTGTAAAGTTTCTCACAATAAATTTTTTTAGTTTTGATTCTTGTGTGTGGTCCATGACTCTTCCTTGATCTTCTCCAATCACGTTTTATTTATCTTCAGAGTTTCTTAATGAAGTTCCTCAACTTATGCGAGTATAGAAGTGTTTGAGAAACTTCTCTCTACATCTTTACTTTCACTTTTCATAATTATTACATTTTTATAATTTTAACTTCTCTATCTTTTTATATTTTTACACTTCTATAATGGATTACCATCTTCTAAATAAATTTAAAAAAAATCGTCAAATGAGTAAAAGATATTAGTCTTGTAATTATAGTATTAAAATAATTACTTATATCTTATAAAGATAGAACAAAATTCTTAAAAAGGAAATTTAGGTAATGAGTCTAAAGAATTAATGTAGTCAAAGATTACTGCTATTCTTGGAGGACAGAGATCACCGTAGCATTCCATTTTTTTGAGACAAGCAATGATGCTGAACAAGAAAAGAAAAGAAAGAGAATTGGAAAGAATTGAAACCAAACAGGATCTATTTAAGATTATGATCCACTACTCCTTTTCACCTTTGTCATCATCAAAGCTGCAACAAACGCTATATTTATGTAAACACTAGTAATTAATGTTGTCTCCACCTCATAACCTCGTAACACTGTGAAATGGTTGTCGGTGTAATTTCATAAATGCTTGAAACGCAAAATAAGTAAGCGGATAGTATGGGAATGTTGTTGCTAAAGCACCAACCTGCTTTTGGAATTTTAGTTAATTCTTCTCCTTATTATTATTATTACTTTTTTTTAGACTTAAGCAAGTTCTTTTACATATTTTCATTTATTCACACTGGAATGGTGTTATAAGCAAGAAAAGGGCTTGCCGACTGTTGACTATTGAGAGGGCAATGGCCGGTGAAAGGTGAGGGACAGTGCTGGTTGGTGCAAGTGAGCCTAAGAAATTCAAAGAAAAATAAAAGCCTTAACCATGTTTACATTTTACTCATTTCTAACTTACAATTAATTAAATAAATAAATAATCTAGGATATATCTTTGCTGTGACTAAGCATGGAGGTATCATCTACTAATGACACTCCTATTTATAGAGATTATTTTTTATTACTTATATAGGTAAGAAACTCAATGTAATTATTACAAGGTAAAA
This sequence comes from Phaseolus lunatus, assembly GCA_013389735.1. Lineage (NCBI taxonomy): Eukaryota > Viridiplantae > Streptophyta > Magnoliopsida > Fabales > Fabaceae > Phaseolus > Phaseolus lunatus. The sequence goes on along the minus strand of CM023857.1, from coordinate 35,970,214 downwards.
AATTAGATAAATTTTATATCAGTTCAAAAATTGATGTATAAATTAGAAATATAATTTGATAATGGACATTTGTTAATATTATATATCTTGACACCACCCTAAATAAATAAAAAAATCATTTTGTTTTGTCATTTTTGCATTGATTGATGTCTAAATCGATGTAGAAAATAATATATTACGTAGGTTATAAACAATAATTAATATAATATATTTTACTTAATTCAAAGCATACAAAAATAAAGTCTTTTATATCGGTTAGGTATTGAATTTATATATATATATATATACCTAAAAAAATTACTTAAATAATAATTAATTTAGAAATGAAATCTAATTAATCATTATATTAATTAAATTATATATTATTTTATAAAATAAAAAATATTGATATTTAAAATAATTTTTATTGTTAATAAAATTTATAAAGTAATTTTTAAATTAATATATAATTATTATTAATTGTTAAGATTTTAGTTATTAACTACTTTAAATTTTAAATTAATACTTAATTTATATTATAAAATAATTAATAGTTGAAACCTTAGTAGATATTAAAAATTATTTTATAGATTTTTATCATTATAATAGAAATTATCTAAATATTAACAATTTTTTATTTTATAAAATAAAATTTAATTTATTTAATATAATGATTAATTATTTATTATTTTTAAATTAATTTTTATTTAATATTTTTTTATAGCATAAAATAAATTATATCGGTTATAAAATTGATATAATATATTTCTTATATAATTCAAAATGCGCAATTAGAGATTAAACTAATGTAGAAGAATATAATTCTTAATATGGATGTAGAGTAATATAGGAATATTTAGTTAACTATATTTTTTAATTTGATACTTGAATTTTTATATTTACTTTTAGATTAGATTTTTTTTTCTAAATGAGAAAGGTAATCGCATAAATCTAATTAATATATAAATATTATATTATTATTTTCATAAGACTTATTAAAAAAAATTATTAAATAAAAATTAATTTTAAAAATAAAAAATAATTAGTTACTATATATTAACTAAATTAAAAATCATAATTTTATTTTCTAAATTAATTTTTGTTATTATTAAATACTTCATACAATTCATGCAATTCTCATGTGATTAACGAAATCAAATTCGTACTCAACCTTCTCTGCTTCGAATTTTCATATATAATTAAAGTAGTTATCTTCATTTACAACTTCTATGTTGTATTTAAGTTAAAATAAAGTCAGTGTTCATGACTTTTCTTACATAAAATCTTACTATGTAAGTATCAAGATTCTCATACTGTCCATTATCTTAATTTGTGAGAAATTACCCAAAAATCATAGAAAAGCCGGTTTGTTAGTTGTAGAGAGTGAGAAAAGGGTAATGAAAGGTGAAAGAATATTGTATTTAATTTGTTGATTACTATATATATATATAGTCAAAACCTGACAATATATAATCCTACAATTAATACCCAGTATCATGACACTGCAGTAAATAAGGTAACAATCAATGTTGATAATCATTGATTGATAATTACAATAATTACAAGGATTGACACAATCAAAGACAATCATTGGAATCCACATATTAAGGGATCTTGTCTCTAATTCCCCCTTTCAAACTGATGGGTGAGGGAGTCACCCCAAGTTTGTCTCTGAGTTGGCTGAATCGTGTATGAGTTAATGCTTTAGTGAGACAATCAGCTATTTGATCAGCTGATGGAACATAGGCTACAACAATCTCATTTTGCAGTACTTGGTCTCTGATGTAGTGCACATCAATTTCAATGTGTTTGGATCGAGTATGCATAACTGGATTTGAAGCTAGTGCCTTAGCACTCAAGTTATCACACCACAATGTTGGTTTTCTTGGCAGAGGGAGTTTCAATTCATCAAGAAGTGAACGGGTCCATGCTATTTCAGCAACTAAGTCAACCAATGCTCTATATTCTTACTCTGTACTGGATCTTGAGACTATCTTTTGCTTCCTTGAAGACCAAGAAACAAGTGTTTTACCAAGGAAGACACATTGACCAACTATGGATTTTCTATCATCCACACTTGTTGCCCAGTCTGCATCTGAGAATCCTACTAAGTCCAAGTCAGTTGATGGTTTGATGTGTAGATAGTGTTGAATGGTACCTTGAAGATATCTCAATATTCTTTTTATGCCTCGCCAGTGATCTATAGTGGGAGAACTCATGAATTGGCTGAGCTTGTTAACTGAGAATGCTATATCGGGCCTTGTGTTTGTTAAGTATTGCAAAGCTCCTATAGCTTGTCTGGATATGGTTGGGTCTTGTAATTTCTCCCCTTCAGCTGTAAACTGCTTGCCAGTTATCATAGGTGTTGGACAAGATGAAGTATTTTCCATTTTGAATTTTCTTAGGATATCTCCTATGTATTTTGATTGCTTCAAGTACATGCCAGATGCATCTCTTTGGATTTCTATGCCTAAGAAGTAGTGCAGTGGACCAAGATCCTTAAGTGAAAACACATCATTGAGTTGTTTGATGAAGGATTCCAAGAACTTGGTGTTGTTCCCTGTGACAATTATATCATCCACATATATAAGTAGGAAGGTAATGTGATTTGTACCTCTTAGAGTGAATAGTGAGGAATTACTTTTTGTGTTCTTGAACCCCAGCTGACTAAGGCATTTTTTAAGCTGTCAAACCAGGCTCTTGGGGCTTGTTTCAATTCATAAATTGCCTTGGATAACTTGTAAACATGTTCAGATTTTGCTGAGTCTACAAATCCTTCTGGTTGATGCATAAACACAGTTTCTTTGAGATAGCCATTAAGAAATGCATTGTTTATGTCCAGCTGTTTGACCTCCCAATTGAGGTGTACTGCAATTGAGAGTATGATCCGAACTGTACTGGCCTTGACAACTGGACTGAAGGTCTCTTCATAGTCCAATCCAGTTGTTTGTTGAAATCCTTTTGCTACTAGTCTTGCCTTTCTCCTTTCAATTGTCCCATCTGCTTTGTACTTGGTCTCGAAGACCCATTTAGAATCAATGATGTTTTCTTGGCCTTGATATGGTACCAAGAGTCAAGTTTGATTTGACATGAGTGCCTGATACTCTTTTTCCATAGGTTCTTTCCACTATGGTCTTGTGAGTGCTTCTGTGACATTTTCTGGTTCCTTCTCATCTATGGTAGTTTCAACAAACCCAACATATGGCTTCTTTAGCTTATGAATTCCAGCTTTGCTCCTGGTCCAATGAGTGTTGATGTTTTGTTCAACAAGATCTTGGTAATCTCCAACGACTGTTTCTGTGAGATCAAAAATTTGAATGTTGCTTGGTGAATTATTTTTAGAAATTAGACTGCTCCTTGTTGAATTATTTGCAGCCTGATCTCTGCTAAAATTAACTGCAACACTCTCAATTGGATTGGTTGGTTCTTGTTCATCACCAAGATTGTTATCATCTGGAAATGTGGTGGTTCCGATATGTGGGTTACCTGCAGTAGGCAAAGAAAAAGGGAGAGATGAACTCTCAGTTAGTGTTTTCAAGGGACTTCTTGTATTGAGAAATCTATCATGGAATGAAAAATGTTCTTCATTGAAAACAACATGTCTTGAAGTGAAGATTCTTCCATGAGAATTTATGCATTTGTATCCTTTGTGAGAGTTACTATATCCCAAGAACACACATCTGGTTGTGTGGAATTGTAGTTTGTGCTGATTATAGGGTTTAAGACAGGGATAGCAAGCACACCCAAAGGGTTTTAAGGAATTGTAGTCAGGTTCCTTTTGAAAAACCAATGAGTAAGGGCTTTCATTTATAATGACTAGAGAGGGCAATCTGTTTATAAGATAAACTGCTGTGGAGAAAGCTTCCCACAAAAAATGTAAGGGCATTTTGGCTTGTGTTAGCAATGTCAAGCCAAATTCAGCAATGTGCTTGTGTTTTCTCTCAACCCTACCATTTTATTGTGATGTGTAAAGGCATGACACTCTAAATTGTATCCTTGCTTCTATTGCATGGTTTTGCACAACTTTGTATTCACCACCACCATCACATTGGATTGTCTTAATTCTCTTGTTAAACAAATTTTCTGCCATGTTTTTAAACTGAATAAAGGCTTGTACAGTATCTGATTTCTGTTTTAGAGGATAAATCCAAGTAAATCTACTAAAATCATCAATAAAGTGAACATAATATTTGAAACCAAAAGAAGATATTATTGGTTCAGGACCCTAGACATTAGTATGAACTAATTCAAGGATTTCCTTAGCATGAGAGGAAGATGTTTTGAAGGGTAAAAAATGCATTTTGCCATATTGACAAGCCTCACAAAAGTTAAAATGATCTCTAGGTGATAGTTTCACATTACAACTTTTCAAGACTTTATCTAGGACTGTATTATTTGGATGACCAAGCCTTCTATGCCAACTCTCCTTGATAGATACATAAGCACACGAGTCCCTTTCAGTCCTTGAGAGCTGATATAAGCCATCTTTAAGTGTACCTTTTAGAATTGCCTTCCCTGTTAACTTGTCCTTCACAAAGCAACAATTTGCATCAAACTCAACAAGAATGTTATTGTCAGCTGTTAATTTTAACACACTTAATAAATTTTTGGTAATGTTAGGCACATATAAGACATCATGTAAGTTGAGTGAGTTTAGTTTTGAGGAACCTGTGGCAACAATCTGCAATTTCTCACCACTTCCAACTATTAATGAGTTCTTACCATGATGTTCGGCTAGATCCTCAAATTTTTCAGTTTGGTGTGTCACATGATTGCTTGCACCACTGTCAAAGTACCAATCATAATCTTGAACAGCGCTTTGTGAGGTTAGGAAGACATTGTGTGCTCCTTGTTTGTCACTGTCTGCTGAATAATTTGAGTTTGAATAAGACTTATCAAACCTATACCAACAGTTTACAGCTATGTGCCCAACCTTGTTGCAAACTTGGCATGCTGGTTTAGACATTCTTCCTTTTCCTCTGTCTCCTCTCCAACTTCTGAAGTTAGAGCTTCTCCAATTGTTATTTGTGTTGAATTTGTTACCTTTGTAATCAGTTTTATTAGCAACATTTGCTGATGCATCAAGAGAGAGTTTGGTAAGACCATTCAGTTGATCAAGTCTACTCTTAAAGGTCAGTAATTGGGCCCGCAGATCAACCCAAGTGAGACTAGTTTGATCAGATAGTTTGACCACCACAGGGTTGTATTCAGAATCTAAATCATTTAGGGTTTGAATGATTAGATCTGAGTTGGAAACGGGACTCCCTGCAAGTTTAAGTCTGTCAACAAGATTCTTCATCTTGACCAAATATTCCTCCATCTTCATTTCTCCTTTCCTGATGCTGTGAAACTCATATTTAAGGTAGGTGATTCGAGATCTTGTGTGTGCACCGACTAGAGTTTTGAGGTTTCACAATGCAACAATTGTGTTGCTATTTCAACAGTCATTGTGAATCATGAGCCTGCCAATCTCCAAATGCGGGATTTGGTTTCTTTCTTGAATCTGCAGAAACTATGAATTCTTCAGGACACTCCTTTGTCCCTAGCATGTGGCCATCAAGCCTGCAACCTTTGACTTTTGAAATCACCAAGGATTTCCATAATAGATAGTTGTCTCTGTCCAACTTGACAGATACAGTGAATAGAAGATAATTTTGGGATTTTGAATCTGCAGCGGATGCCATGATTTGAATTGGATCAAAAAAGTCTTCAGAGCTTTATAGCTCTGATACCAAGTGAGAAAAGGGTAATGAAAGGTGAAAGAATATTGTATTTAATTTGTTAATTACAATATACATATATAGTCAAAACCTGACAGTATATAATCCTATAATTAATACTCAGTATCATGACACTACAGCAAATAAGGTAACAATCAATGCTGATAATCATTGATTGATAATTACAATAATTACAAGGATTGACACAATCAAAGACAATCATTGGAATCCACATATTAAGGAATCTTGTTTAATTTGTGAGAAATTACCCAAAAATCATAAAAAAGTCGGTTTGTTAGTTGTAGAGAATTAAAAGAAACAGAAAGAAGGACAAACCAAAGCCAAAAAAATGAAGGATGACGTTTGTATCTCTTCCATTCTATTGCTCTTCCGGAACCCCAAACTAACCATTCCACATTCTTTTTTTTTCTTATAACTGGAAAGGAAGAAAAAACTTAATATTTTTTCACAAGAACTCTTCCTCTATGTGGGAGGGAGGAAGAGTCAACTTCACACATCCTCATTACGTGTGCTGTTTCAAGTTCTGTATGGAATATGTACAATAGTTGGGTTGAGATTAGTATAGTGAACCACAATGTCTTGGTTAATCATTTTGATCAATTTTGCTGCTCGTGCTTTAATAAAGAGGGCAACAAGTTGTAAAAAAGTTTGTGAGTTTCGGTGACTTGGTGTATCTAGAAGCATAGGAACATGATTATTTTTAATTAAGCAAGATTGATGCTGAGGAAATCTTTACCTTGACACAAGTAGAATCTTGGGCTTGGATGAAACATAAAGGAAAACCAACTTCTCTTTCTCTAATTTGATTCTATCCCCATTAATTTGCATTAACATGGTAACTAAATAATATGTTCGGTTTAAAAGTTTGATTTACTTTGTCTTGCTTTGCTCTATTATTTGGTATTGGTGGTCTTCATTTTTGGAAATCTGGTATATGGGTTCAATATAGCAAAAAGATGCAGTGATGTTTCTTTGTGATATGGTTGTAGGGTGAGGGTTTTTTGGTGCAGGTTACGCAGACTGGATTAAATATGGAACAACTTTGGTGCATTGATTTAATACCAGTCTTGCTGCAATTCTGGCGGGAAAGTCAAGAAGACAGTTACAAGCACGCTTAATTTGTGGTGCAGCAACCAAGGGCCCTGCTTGCAACTCTTCTGAAGCTGTACCTTAAATAAGTATGCAGGTTTTGATGCATAAATCTATTAGCCTTCTTTACTGCACAATTCAGTTTTGTACGGGAAGAGTTTTGATGCATAATTCTGTTTTGTATGAGAAATGGTGGATGAGATTCTGTAGCCTAGGTTTTTTGAAAATAGGTTTTGGAAACTTGTATGCTATTAAAGAATAGATACTTAGGTGGACTTTGGTACTTATATAAGGATTGAGACACCCCTAAAGTATCTCTTTTAATTTATTAATTCTTTGTTAAAGAAAAATATAAAAGTAAAAGAAAAATAAAGAAGTTTTTCCATAAGTTAACTTGATATGCAGAAATTCTTTCATACAATTTTTCTAATTTTTTAATTTTTGTTTAAGTTAATTTTTAATTTATATTTTTTCTCTCTCGTAGAAGTCTCTATGAAGAAGTTTGTCCAACTAGATTTGTATATCCTTAAAAGTTAGCTTAGAATGAATGTAGGTTTGAACTTAAATGTTTAATTGTTATTTACTTCAATAAAATTTGAAATCACTGCTTTTAATCTTACTAAAATAGGAAGATTTTAATTTTATTTTCTATAAAAAAAAATTCATCTTCTAAAATTTCAAATTGCTATTTTTATTTTCAAAATATTAATTTTAAAATAGATAATTAACATTTATTTTTCAATTTTAAGAGTTTATTTGATATTTCATATGTTAATATATTATAACACTAATATGTATTTGCCCGAAGATCACTTAACCATTTGTTGAGCGCATAATCAGTTAACTAGTGTCATATTAATTGATAATAGAGATACAAAATAATCATTTTCAATTTAGAGGAACCAAAAAATAAAATATTTTATACGGACAAAAAAAACTCATTCATTTTACCGAAACTAAAAACATATTTAAGTATAATATATATATATATATATATAATATATATATATATATTATAAATAATATGTTGAAAAGAAAATAAGCTATGTTGAATATTTTGCATTTTCCACTTTTATAGCTTCCTCTTGAAAAAAAAAAAGTGATGAATCACAATATGAGCATAATACTTATTGTTAGGACAAAATATGGAAGTGTATTGGTACTAATATTAAATCTTATTAAAAAATTAATTTATTTTAGAACACAGCATATCACTTTTCTAACATTGTATATAATTATATTCTATTTTTACTTTTAGCATTTCATATATTTTTTCCCATTTTATCCCTTTCACAAACAATAGAAGTCTAAAAAATAGTAAAAACAGAGTAATATTTTCTATTCATATTTAAAACATATAACTCTCTGGAAAATAAACAGTGTTATAGAAATAAAAATTACCCAAACCATAGTATCCCATTGATGTATCAGTAAAGACCAAACTGCAGCTACATTGTAAAACTAAAACTAGAAACCAGAAACGATAAATATAATGTCAAATCATTAAAAACTCAACACAACAGAACACAAGATTTGAGAGAATTAAAGTGACAATGACTCATATTGGTGCACCGCAAGAGTAAGTGACGTCACACGCATCTCCAATGTTGAGTGTGTACTGATGCACAGGTCTGACGAGGAAGGGTGGCAAGTGAACCAGAATTTCACACACACATTGGCTGTCGACTTCCTTGGCCCACCGGCAACAGTTATTTTCCTCAGGGGTCTGGTGGTGCCTGTGATTGTGTCCATGTCTGTGGCCATGTCTGTGAGTGTGATTTTGGTGTCTCTCTCCGTGACCATCTTCCTCATCTGGGGATGGAGGAGAATCTGGTTGCACTCCAGGGCTGAAAGGCAACCTGGAACATGCATAGTTCACTAGTGCAAATTGTGATGCACAAAGTGGACGTGGAGCCTTTGAAACAGGAATGAGTGGAGGCCTTATATGGCTCTCCATCTTTGGCACTAATGCTAGCAATGCCAAAGCCACTGTTATTAGGTTGAAAATCTCCATGATGTTGTTTTCTCTTTTTGAATGTTCATATGATATGATATCACGTCTAGGAAGGTGCTTATATACTTGCGTGTTCCTAGGATCTTTAATGCTTGTTTCTAATGGCGTTGCTATTATAAAATGTGTTCTCCAAGAGTGTCGTCCTTGTTTCAAGTTTCTCATGTCCTTTGTGTGATGGAGTTTGTAGGTGACAGGACAATGGTTCTACTCCAATTAAACACCTACCTTCTTCCTGAACAATTTTTTAAAAGTTAGTCTTAAATGGTGCTTGTGATAATATGCATGAAGAATCAACATGCAGAATTTATGAGGGGTGAGAAGAAGTCTTGTATATATTCGTAGTGTCTTTTAGAAAGAAATGTGGTCATAAACTATATGTATATCAGTATTTCTATGCGTATATAGACATTTGATTGCATGATAATTTGTGGGAAATGAAAATGTTGCAACACCACATGTATATAGAGAAAGGTAAATCCAATGGTACAAAACAAAATGTGATTTTTTGTATGTGTAATAGTGTGTGTATCTACAAGTTTACGCAAGCTACAAATCTAATAGTGTATTATTTTTCAGCACCTTTTAATTTTTTGAAAAAGGAATTGGTACTTCTGGATTACTTATTGATATAAAAATGTTAGTTATATCTTAATAATGTAAAAAAACAATTTAATAAATTTATAATTTTTTTATAAATAAAAAGGATAAATAAAACATGACATGGGACTGGAAAAATGATAGAAAAAGATAGAGATATATAGTACTTATCATTATGTCACTTAGTGTCTTCATGTCTTCAATTTATTCACATTTTTTACTTCTTTAATCTTTTTCAATCGATCAATCTACTATTTTTTTTCTTTGATAAATTGGAAAAGATTGGTGAATGTTAAAAATTTTGTATTGTTGGGAGATAAGGTGAATTTATCTGTATAAGATATAACAATTTTTATTTTATAAGTTGATTTTGTGAAAATAAATTAACTTTAAATTTATTTTCCAATATACTATAAAAATATATCTTAACAAGATTTTATTGACATATCATATTTTTTGCTATTAAATTATATAAACTAAAAATAAGAACAATTTATAATAAGTAAGTGAGGATAATTTACCGTGTATAAATAGGGATTTAATGAAGATGACTTAAACCGTTTAGTTTTGCAAATCTGAGGCATTTTGTAGCTAACCAATTATTTAATTTGGTGGAAAACTTGCTGAAAATCATCCATTCCTTCCATCCATATGGATATTCTATTTCTGTCATTTATCAATCTTCACGAACCAACTTCTACCATTTTATTTAACACAATCATACTTGTAGGCTATAAGTGCTCTGTAATCGGTAGGATAATTCATTTAAATTTAAATGACGGAATGATGAACATGCTTAAAAAGAACAATTTTCTTTGTGTACATATATATAAATTAAAATTAAAAAAACACACATATATATATATATATTAAAATGTGATTAAATTATGAATAATTTAATTTTAACTTTCAAAATAAAAATTATTTCATTTTTCTTTTTATATTTTTTCCAAAAATCATTTTTGAAGAAGTTTTCATAACATTTTGGTATTAATAATTTGGTATTTTTACCATCCATTTCATAAAGAAGTTCAAGATATGAGCACATTTAATTGAGGTAGATACATTTAGGTAACACTTAGATTTTTGTCATTTATTCCCAAATAAAATTAAAGTATTTCATTTGTTTTAGTGAACAAATTGGTGATGTTCTTATCGAGGAAGAGTTTTTTTTTCTTTTGAGGTGTTTGCAATGAAATCTTTAAGCTGTTCGATTGAGTGATGAGACACCTACAAAAGATTCTTCGATGCTCAACATAAAAAACATATGTGAGTAAATAAATGAATATGAAATTAGATTGTATTTCCTAAAGAAAATAATACTATATTTATAGACGTTTGACCCAACAGATTGATCATTTTCTCGTAACAGTTAAACTATATTGAATGACGTACAACATATTTTTTAGGTTATCTTTAACTCTATAAGTCAAACTATAATGTATTTAGATGGTTGATACCCACTACCAGCTGAGTTGCAAGATAACTAAATAAATTTTGTCTACTAACAATTAATGAATATTTAATAATAAATATCTTATAACTAAGTATTTAATAAATACCTATAGGAGTTGTTTAATTTATACCTTTGTGTTATCCTATACTTGAGTATATACATTTTCATAAATGCACAAAAATAGCTATGTAGTTTTTACACTGCCCACATTCAACTCACAATACCATCAACTTTAATAAACTTTTGTGCTTAGTTCTAATAGACTTCTCATTCACTTTGTACCCTCCATTACTAACCCCAATAACCTTTGTGCCCATTCACACAATCTCATTCTTTCCTGCACCTGGTACGGGTATTTGTATCCATGTAACAACAGTACCTCTCACTTTGCAGCCAACCCTAACTTAAGATATCCCCCTATCCCTGTACTAACATTCCGTGTGTTCACTTTTTATCCATCAAGACATTTTACAAGCACGAATCAAAAATTGGGCACAAGCACCAATCTCAAAATCTTCTACCCTACTCTTAAAAATGATATTATTTTCATATGTCCAAATAGTTCATACTATAATAACTAAGATGCATCTCCACACTTTATTGTCATGTTTAGATATATCCATGTGAAGCTAAACTCAGAAAAATGATATTTTTTCGTTATTATGTTGAGTTGTATGTAACAATGTCAGCCCACCTATCACATAGTTTCCAAACATTCTATGTTGTTTTGCATTCAAAAACAAAGTGTTATATTGACTCTCACCTTATATGACACATTCTCGACTTATTACGTCTACTTCTCTTTTGATTAAGTTACTTGTATTGTTATTTTGTTTAACATCACTTTCTATACAAAGTGTAAGATTGATGGTATACATCTAATACTCCTAAGTTCTCCAAATAAGTCATCATCATACCCCATATTTGCATTACTAATTTTATTATGCGATGATTTCACAAAATACAAATTAGTGTCACTCTCCTTCCATACCCAGTCATCATCATTATCATTTCCTATATCTATGGTGCATTTTCCTTGCTCATTCTTTAATGTAGCTATTTGATTTTTTTCACATTTAAACCATTGTCTTTGTCATTTTAATTTCCACTCCCAAGATCCTTCCTTCCACTCACTCATCTCCCCTACTCTAGTTTCCTTACCGAGTGAGTTGGCATACAACTCGGAAAATGTTTCTAATAATGAACTTTCGGTAAGCTAATTCTTTTTCCAAAATCAAATTTTGATTTCCTCTTCCTCTACTCCAAACAATGTTTCTATAAGGGATGGCAAAGCAGGCAGCCCGCCTCGCACTTGACCTGCAAAATGCGGGTCAGGTTAGTCTGCTCCGCATAATGGATGCAGGCTGAATTTTCTGTTTCGTCCCACATAAGGGTCAACCCACACGAACGGAGCAACAGCAGTGGCACGACGCAGAGCAGTACGAACGGAGCAGCAGTGGCGCGGAGCGACAGCAGCAATGCAAAACGACAACAGTGACACAGAGTTGAAAGTGGAGTGGCGATGCGGATTTGCAGAATGGTGAGTAAAACGACGCTAACGTTAAAACCTAGCGCGAAGGAATGAAAACCTAGTGTCTTGGAAGAAATGAAAAAACCCTATTTTGGAACAATGTTTGCAATGCACTCCTCTCCTCCTCCAATGTCAAGTCATCACATTTTTTTTTTTGCGGACTAACGGGTCAACCCATCCCACACCGCTGCTGGCCTGCACGAGCTAAAGCGAGTTGAAAAGGTGAACCGTCCTGCGTTTTTTACTAGTGGGCCGTGAACTGACCCATACGACTCGCTTCACTTTGTCATCCCTAATTTCTATTTCTATCGAACCAATTTTCCTTTTGTCCTTTTCCACATAGCTTCCTTAGTTCTCTCTACCACCAAATTCATATTTATTTTTATTTTTAGTATCTAAACACCTCAAACAACCATACTTTAATTCAAAAACATCTTTCCACTATCCACTATCCACTTTTCTCTTTTCCCAACCTCCACTTCCAGTTTTCTAATAAAATTATATTCAACATTTCAATTTCTCTTACACCCAAACCCTCTACTTTGATTTTGCGTATGATTTCCCAATCTACCCATGCAATTATCCAATTCATATGTCCCCACCCCATTCTACTATTTCTAAAATATATATTTTTTGATCGGCACTATTTCTAAAATAATAAATACTCCTTAACAAATCACGTTTAAAAGATGTTGACTTTGGAATTCTTTGTCTCTACAATTATCTCTCGTGTATTTAAGGAAAGTAGCAACCTACTTTACCTCATTCAAGGTTAATCTAATTATTTGATCCTGCATACTAAATTATCAATTTATTTTTTATATATAAAAATTTATTAAATAGGTTTTCATATGTGTATAATATATTTCTAATTTGATCTGTGTATATATCATACTCTTGATCCCTACATATAAAACATCAAATAAAAAATATGTTACATATATGTAAACCTGATTAATGTAACGAGAGATTATTAGTAAAATTTTACATGCAAAGATTAATTCATAAACTTTTAGATATAGAATGAAATTAAGAATAATTTGTTACACGTATAAACTCAGTTATGGAAGAGGAAATCTCTTTTCTCTGTATTTCTTTTGGGTGAGTTAGTGAAGTGTCTATCATTCAGCACAAAAAAGTTCAACAGAAAGGGCTAACACAAGAATCCGGCTTTTGAACCCAATAAATTTGAACATGCACTATCACTTAAGCTAAATCTTTAGTTTTTAAATAGGAATAAGGTATAGGTCAGAATATATTTATTCTGAAATATAATTTTAGGTTTGATTTTCTGAAACACCTTTCTAGATTAAACTTTTTGGGATAGTTTTTTCGAAATAACTTTTCTGAAATTGGTTTTTTTATTTTTGTTTTTTAAATTTCTTTTTCTAATATGATTCGAGATTTTGTTTTTTCATAATCTCTTTTCTGAAATGTATTATTTGTAATTCCAGATTTATCTTTTCATAATGAGATTTTGGTTTTCCAATTCTATTCTAAAATTTCATTTCCAAAACACAAAAAATTCTGAATTTTATTTTTCAAAATGTAATTTTCAATTTCAGATTTTCAATTCCATTATAAAGGACAATTCTTGAATTTCAAAAATTGATAGGTGCAAGTGAAAATTGATTGGAAAAATTCTTCCTACACCTAACTTTTTGAACCTGCACCCTACACACTTTTAAATTTCCAAAAAATTCTTTTATTCTGAAAAATGAAAATCAAGAATTAAAAAAATACATTCTAAAAAGCAAATCCAAAAGTGATTATTGTGTTCTATAAATAAAATACTATAATAGAATTAAAAAATAAAAATCTCATTCCAGAATGCAAAAAATATATTCTGAAAAAATATCTGGAAACATATTTCAGAGAAAAGGGGGGTATGGAATGTATATTTGTCTGTACCCGTTTTATTTAAGGGTATTTTTGTTACTTCATATAGAAATTGGGTGCAGGTTGAAATTTGATAAGGTGGAAGAAGTAATTACCAAGTTACACTGAGCACAGATAACGACACGTAGACTGTTTCTTCCTACACCTCCATATCTTCTTCTGCCACCCCCATAAGCAACCTGAAAATACATTTTTATCCTTTTTGTGCCACCCCTATAGAATAGCTTCCGGATTATGTAATCTGGAAACGCATTTGAAAAAAGACTTCTAGATTATATAATCTGGAAAGCTAAAAAAGACTTCCAGATTATGTAATCCAGAAAGTAATCATGCATGTAAAAAAAGGCTTCCAGATTATGTAATCCGGAAGCTAATTGCAAATTTGGAAAATGACTTCCGGATTATGTAATCCAGAATATTAAAGAAGGGCATTTTTGGAAATACAAAAATTTATGGAGGTGAGAGAAGAAGGTATGGAGGTGTAGGAATAAACAGTCAGACACGTAAAGGCTACTATAACACAAGAAGGGTAATTCACAATAAACTCGGCCTGGGCCCAACACAATAAAAACGTACCTAAGTTACTGTGAGCACAGATAACGACATATTCTATTTACGTAACAAATGACACGATCAAAATGATATAGAATTGAAGGTACATTTACATTTTCTTAAATATTATTATTATTATCATCGTCACTGCGTGTTTTTTTGTTTCGTTTCTTCGCTACAATAGAGGGAAGTGTGAATTGTGTAACTTTTCTGGCTTTCCTAAAGTGTAAGCAACAGAGCTTGTTGCATGAGCTGAGGCTGGCCATGAGGGAGTTCCGACCTCAGAATTTCGTGTACGATTCTGAGGATATTCCATTTGGGACTCCGTTGTGGTTCCTTTATGCTGGAATTTCTTGCTTGCTTGTTCTCTTCGCTGGGATCATGTCTGGTCTCACTCTTGGATTAATGTCTCTGGGTCTCGTTGACCTTGAGATTCTCCAGCGGAGTGGTTCCTCCACCGAGAAGAAACAAGCTGGTACCACCCTACCTAACATTCTCAACCAAATATTATACTATGCTAACCTCGTTGTTTTGTTTTTTCGTCTTTGACTTTTTGGTTCACACTTGCAGCTGCTATTTTCCCGGTTGTTCAGAAGCAGCATCAGTTGCTTGTCACCTTGCTTCTTTGTAACGCTTGTGCCATGGAGGTATTTGCAACTTGGTTCTTGGGAATTCTAATCCTTTATGAAATGGGTTTGCTTTTTTTATATTAAAAAAATTGCTATCTGATTACCCTGCATAATGAGGTTCTTACTGATCAACGGCAATGTTAGCGGAAGTAAATATGTTCATATGGTAAATTTTTTTATCCTGATTGTTTTGTTGAAGAAATTGTATTGCCTGAACATTTTAATTGTCGCCCTTTGCTTCAGAGGGTTTAATTTAATAGTTTAATTCAACCAGCCATCCAACTAACCAACCAACCACCAACCAACAATTGTCGATGCTTTCAGTAACCAAAAGGCAAAAAGGTACATGATATTGTACGGTACCTTAAATTTAGAAATCAGACATGTTTTGCTGGCTTATATCCTCATTAGAGAATTCTAGGGATTTCATTTTCACTTCAGTTTGGTGTTCAAAGTTTACACCCACACTGCTTGTAAATTATACAAGGGCAATTATTTAAAGAAGATTGTAACTTTTCTACAGAATCATTTCTTGTTTAACAAAGTCAAAGTCATCATATTTCTCTGTAAAATTCCTACAAAAAAACAAAAGCTAAAGAATTGAGAACGTATGGTAAGAAACTGAGAGAAATATCTGTTCTGAGCTTTTGGATCAGTTTTAGAATAAACCTATAATTAATTTGTAAAAATCTTTACACATCTTGATCTTCTCAAAGAAATATAAATATATGCTCAATACATTGAACAAGTTTATAGTGTAGTCAATTTTGAAACTGATGGCACCTTTATTCCCCTTGTTCAACAAGAATGATGATCCCAAAAGAGAAAAGACCTAAAAAAAGCCAATGTATAATAGATATCATAGAACCAATAAATTATGTTAACATTGCTTTTGGATAGCTGATGTTATAACAACTAATGGTTATTGGTGGATCGTTCATTTTTGTGTTTCCTTTCCTGCCGTTTCGATTTTGCAGGCACTTCCAATTTACCTTGACAAAATTTTTCATCCGTTTGTAGCAGTACTGTTATCTGTGACTTTTGTTCTATCTTTTGGAGAGGTACAAAATGTTTTTTCAATCCGGTGTGCTTGCATCATACACAAGGATTTAAGCAGAACATTACACTGACTGTTGTTACAATGCCACTTTGGCTTAGGTTATCCCACAAGCTATATGCACAAGATATGGGCTCTATGTTGGTGCTAATTTTGTGGGGCTTGTACGTGTTCTGATGATCATCTGTTATCCAATTGCTTATCCTATTGGAAAGGTAAGGCCTATGCTTCTCTAAATTCTAATTTTAATTGAAGAAATTATATGCTAATCATATCATTCCCAAGCCCCAATATATTGTGAAGGTGATACACAACTTCACCCTCCCAGTACAATGTTGCTTATTGTTTTTATGACTCTGATTATGTATATGCTCAAATATATTTTTCTTTAAGTCTTCCTAATTGCTAGTAACCTTATGCCCTATAGTAAAAGGGCCATGTTTTGACAATTTGGATCAGGTTATCTAAGGTTGAACCATTCAGTAGTCATATTAAGCTGTTTTATTTTTTTCTGAAGGCATCTGCTATATAGTTCACAATAGCAGACATTTTTATTTAAAACAAATTGTGGCTTTTGTAGATCTTTACATTTATGCTTCCAGGTTCTGGATGTTTTACTTGGACATAATCATGCATTATTTAGGAGAGCACAGCTGAAGGCCCTTGTTTCAATCCATAGTCAAGAGGTAATCTGTTTGAATTATGACCATTTTTTTATAGCTTCCTCTTCAAATTGAGGAGTCACTGGATTTTCGTGAAAATATTTTCTATTAATAGCTTTTTAATTTGTTACTAAGTTAAAAAAACAACTTTGATACATTTTATAAGGAATGCTGAAAATTTCTCCATGATAAATTTTTATTTTCTTCAATTACTTTTCTGTTCCCTTAACTTCATTTTCTTGACCATTTTAGGCTGGTAAGGGAGGTGAACTCACTCATGACGAGGCAACAATTATCAGCGGAGCACTAGATCTCACGGAGAAGGTAGTTACTGTTGGTTTGGAGAAAGGCATCCTGATAGTTCTATCTCTTGCCATCTATATGTAACAGAGTTTAACAGTTGTCATTTGTTTTAAAGGCTCCCTACTTCAGAATATATGAAAGTCGTGAAATTTGCTTCTGATATACCAGGAAAAGTAAAATATACCCCTAAATGTATGATGTTTTTGGCTCTGTATTTGTAGCTGTAGAACAAGACTATTATTAGTACTTAAGTTAGGAGGGCATGTTATTTTGGTAAAGAAGTAACTGTCATTTGACTTTTCGAATTTAAAATCTACATGTGTATATGTAGTCCTTGCTTCATCATCCATGCCAGTTCCTTGTTTAGTTACTGGACATGTTCTGAAAAGGGGTTCTCTTTTTTGTTTAACGATAACAATCCCGGTAATAGCTGTCTTTGGATGTGTTATAATTTTCCCACTCTCAGGCCAATCCTCTGTTTCAGTTTCAAGATAAATTTAAAATCCAGATATATCTATTATTGGCTTTATAATAGAAAACATTTCTTCATCATTATGCAGACTGCGGAGGAGGCCATGACACCAATTGAATCTACATTTTCCTTGGATGTGGTTTCCAAATTGGACTGGTGCGTTTTTTTCTATAAGATTTTCTGTTCAGATCGATGTAGCAATCTCAGAAGGCATAGTTATTTCTAACCAAAGTATTGTGGAATGTGGATTACTTGATGTCACTTGCCCAACCCAGATTTACCTTACTTTATCAGTCTATTATTAAACTGAACTCGTGTATTTTGAATTAACATTAATAAGTAGTACTTTCAGATATTCAGTTAATTCCTACGCTTAAGTCCCAAGTGCTATGTTCATCACTTGATTTGCTTATGCATATGATATATATTTGTATTTCATAAATGCATTGCTTGAACTGATAAAAAAAGGCTATCCTTTTTAGCAGAGTAGTTAGTGTGAGGTTATTTTTCAATTGAAAGACAGGTTAACCTCTAGTGAACCATTCTTTGAATAAGTTAAGGTAATTGATTTTTTTGGACAACATTCCCAAAAATAAGGGGAGAAAGGTCACCTAGTTACCTTTCCTTCTTATGCCCCATTACCTGTCATTTGCCCTACATATCATAAGTGCTGAAGTAAGATATTTTTTCTGCTTAATCACAGGGAAGCAATTGGGAAAATTCTTTCACGAGGCCATAGTCGTGTTCCTGTATACAGTGGAAACCCCAAAAATATAATTGGCCTCTTACTGGTGAGTTTTTACTAATAGTGAAAATGCTTAAAAAATGTTTTTCTGGAACTAACTGCTAAGAAATTCTACCACTCAATTTGCTAGGTAAAAAACCTTCTTACTGTAAGAGCTGAAACAGAGACCCCAGTTAGTGCTGTTTCCATCCGGAGAATTCCTAGGTTTGACCAATGGTGACCTTATATTTAGTGTATCTAACACATTCCTTCAACTGAACTATTGTTCATTACTAATCCAGAGTTCCAGCAGATATGCCTCTATATGATATCCTCAATGAGTTTCAAAAAGGAAGCAGTCATATGGCAGCCGTAGTCAAGGTTACACGAGAGACAAAGTACCCTCTGGCAACTGGTAACATTGACAAATCCAAGGATAAAGAAGTCATGAAGCATAGTTCTCAACTAACTATGCCATTGCTAGCCAGGTTTTGCGAGAAATCAGAAAAGGTTGTCAATATTGACAAACCCTCTAAGCATGCTGCAGACCAACAATTTCAGAAGGATGTCACTGCAACAAATGGTGCCCACCACTCTCTTGACAATGTTGACGATGGGGAGGAAGTTATTGGCATCATTACCTTAGAGGACGTGTTTGAAGAACTCCTTCAGGTAGCCTCCACTTTTATTACCGTCTCTTTAAGATTACCTTAGTTACATGGGATTGTTGTGCATTATTGGTGCATCAAAAACAAAGTACAATTCGTTTTCCTTAGAATGAAGAAATTTTTCTAATAATTTTCATCCTTTCAGGAAGAAATTGTGGACGAGACTGATGTGTATATAGATGTACATAGAAGGTGATATAAACTTTCTAGTTTATTTTTCTTCATCTCAATTTCCCATAGCTTTTAAGTGGTTACTGAATATAAGAATAAGGAATGCATGATGAATTTGGCAGAATACGTGTGGCTGCTGTAGCTGCTGCTACATCTGTGGCACGGGTTCCTTCTGGCCGAAAGTTGACAGGTCACAAGCCTGTAGTAACTCAAAATCAGGTTTATAGTTTCTATCTCTAAATATTAGGTTGGAATGGAAAGATGACAAAATATGGTAGAATTTTGAAAGAATTAATATTTAAAAAAAAAAAAACTTTAGAAATGGGTTTGCATTTGGAAATGGTATTTTAAAAGTGAGTTTAAACAATTTCTGAAGTGTAAATATATCCATGCACGTGAAGCTTTTATACTAGATGCTTCCATTGATACAGTTCTGGTTACAGTTATAGCACTTGCACTATTATGTACTGTAAATATTTAGATATTTTGTATTGAAATAATGCTGTTTTTTCCTAGGGGAATTAAGCGATCAAGCGAAAGTTTGACGAAGTTTGTGAATTTAAGAAGAATATCATTTGAAGATCTTTTAAATCAGACCACCCTTCTTCCTGTATACAGTTGTGTGGCCATTGGTGTGTTTGATGGCATAACTCAGCAAGGAGATGTTGGTCATTCTCATACATTTTGTTTTTGGAAGTCTTTTTATGAACAAGTAGGTCCAACAGTATTTCGGAAAAATAAATGATTATCTTAGACACTTTTGTTTTCTTAGCAATTTTGTATGAATTAATCACACTTCTTGCCTCTGCGTTCCTTTCAATGTGAGCTCAAATTGCTGTATCACTTAAATGCTGGTGATGATGATTAAGGTGGAGTGAGATATAGTATGAGAAAGATTATGATCATGGTGGGAAAAGAAAATGTATGGAAAATTGTTGTTTCTCTTAACAGACATAATGCAGTATCTTGGCTTTGGCTGTCTCTTCATTTATTAGAAGAAAATTGTTGTGTCGCTTTCTGTTCACGTGAACTGTTGAATACAAGTAGCCTTACCTTTCAAATCTTTTTCTCTGCTTAGAGCAAGTTTTCGTACACTCCTCTTATATTTATTAAAAGGTGCACATTTTCAATCTCCCCAAAAACGACTTTGTCGTTCAACTGTTCTGAGTTTTGGACTTTCTCTCCACAAACTTCTCATCAACCTATGCATCCTAGTCCAATCCCACATCACTCAGCAAATTCATTTTGGTTCGGTTTGGCTTAAATTAGTGTTCAGAATTTATTCTTTTATATTTATTTTTCCATAATTATTAATCTATAAATCAATTACTGTAATAGTTAAATAATTGAAAGTACAAAAATAATTTGATAAATATAATTATGTTTATTTTTGAAGGCACTGTTTTTTACTATTTCATTCCCTTCCATATTTATTAATGTTGCTGTGCTGAGACTGCGACCAAACACCATGTTGTCTTCTTTTAGACGAAAAATGTCTAACAAAAAAAGGGATTCAATTCGATTCAATACTTAACATCTTACACTGTGCAAGATTTTGTTCTACATTTTAACGGTACTCACGTCACCACGCATCACATTAGAATCATAGCCTAAGAATTTATATTCTTTATTTTTTATGGCAAGTTCAACGTGTGATTGCCTTTTGCCACTGTGGAATGTCACTTTAATTCCACTTTTTCTGCGTGGATGTAGATAAGTTGCACCACAAATTCTTCTTCATACTTTATATTCAACTCAATTATATATGCACTGAAATAAATAAGAATGAAAATTGTGCTCAAATTGAATTCAAAATTAGGTCTAATTAAACTTTTTGCCCTGTTATTTATGTTCTATGATCAATTTTTCAAATTTTCAAAGGCAATAATATATTTTTTGAAGTTTGAATCAAATTCTTTAATGTTAAAATTACGATGATGTGACTTTTGGTATGTTGAAATCAATGTCATTAATTTTACAAATTATTATTAAACCATTAATGTTTATTTGTTAAGGACTGAAATCTTATTAGAATCAACTATAAAATCTTAAAATAATTACCCGAAAATTATTTATGAAGGGTCTCCTAAATAAGTAAAAATTTCGAAATTCTAACAATATTAGATCTAATTACCGTTAAATTCATTTTTTCAATTTCATGAATTTTGTCTCTGTTTTTTCAAAATTGATCCCTCTACTATTCTATGAAGTTAGTACAATGGTGTGACAATATGATGTGCCTTATTTGCCTTACACTACATTATTTGTTCAAAAAAGAATACTCACCAAAATAAATTTTCCCAATATCTATTTTAGTCATTAACTATGTCCAACAACTCAAAATATTCAAACGAACAACAAAATTTATTGTTCAGGTAGAACCACTCCAACTATAAATATTATATCTTCCATCATTATTGAATCCTTTCTATCACCTACTTTATCTCTAATAAATATTGTATCAAATTTAATTTAAGAGATTTTAAAAATAAGAAGAAGACAAATTCCAAACACTCAAAATTGAAGAGATAAAATTGCATGAAATTAAAAATAATGGAAATAAAAAATGCAAGTGAAAACATTTTCTTGTCATAGTGAACAACGGAAACCATTACAGTCACTTGAAATCCAAATCAACAAACAAAAGGCAACAAGTGATCTGTTGCATTTTATTGTGAAAAAAAACCAAAATAATTATCATAGCTCAAATGGTAGCTTCTCCAAGCATAAAAGTATAAACATGTTAAAAAAATCTTAAAATTATGAGTTCTACACAATTTGAAATGAAATGGGAGATCTTACCTTAGAATAGGAAGATACACCTTCTAAAATTTGAAAGTGCCGAAAAGGAGCTAATGATTCGCTTTCTGTGCATTCAAACATTTATATAAAGGAAGCCATATTTTCCAGAAACATTGATGGATCATAAATTCATAATGTTATACCCTAGAAATTGAACCCAAGGGGCCATGAAACCAACACACTACTACTATAAAGACTCAAGTTAATGTTAAAAAGTGGGTGTCATGTCAAAACTACAATCAATCAAACTGGGGCCTGAGGCCGATTTTACAATCACTTCTCCTTATAATCATTGACTTCTTTTCTCCATATCTATACTAATTTACACAGTAATCACCAGCTACCCATTGATCAGCAAAAATTGGAACCCCAAACCCAACCATGCAGTGGCACCAAGCAGTGATATATATATGATAATGAAATTACTCATGCCAGCACAAGAGTAACACAGTGCATCTCCAAATGATGTAAAGCCTGGTCCTCTGCTGGCGAATGTACTTGGAACACCGTCCCCAAGGTCGAAGCTTTGAAGCCCTCAGTGATGAGAACATGGCAGTAGTTGTTGTCATTGAAACTTGGTAAGGTGGGTGGTGAAGTTGAGGGTGAGGTTGTGGTCCAATGCTGAGAATTAAACATGGTGATATATATGTATATATATATATATATATATATATATATATAGAGAGAGAGAGAGAGAGAGAGAGAGGAGAAGGGGTTGGAGATATGAGTGAAGGGAATTTGTGGTGGTTTGCATATTGTGGCCCGTGGGTGTGGAGATAGGACATGTCCCACTGTCCACCTAAGATATCTAAGTGACACCTATGAACTTGTCTCCTTATCGCCAAACCCATTTGAGAAGGACTTCTCATCCACTTCTACTAAGTAAGACTCTTCCTTGTCCCCCTCCATAATCGCTTTCCCTTATTTTTTCTACCATGCTTCTATTCAACACTGTTTCTATATTTATCTTCAACCTTCTATTCTTATTTCATTCCATTCAGATGCCCTCACACAGTTATCATTTCTCTTTTTTCTGTCTTACAACCATTCATCAACTTCGTTATTGAAGATTCTAGGTTCTCATCATTCATGAAATGTCTCTTTTTAACTATGTTTTTCCATTCATGGCATGAAAATCCAAGACTGTATTTGACAAATCTTGGTCTGATTTGACTGAAAATAACCAGAAATTGGTTAAGGTCATACAGTTGTCAACTGATAATCAACATATATATAGACTAAAATATGTTAAGTTTGTGATATCTGGTTCAATCATGCTGTTGAAAAATGCATATATTATAGCATTTGATCAGTTTAATACCTGACTGAGTTTTGAGAAACTGTTTGTTCATCTGTCACACAATTCAATGTGTGGAGGAGACACAGGAGATAAAGATTATGTACAGACTTCAATTATAGTGTGAGAGAAATAAGCATTCAAACTTCATATAAGAATATGATATTTTGTTTTAAAGTAAGATAATACAGATGTGTTAATAACTCTTGATCCAAGTTTTTCAGTTTATATATTTTATTTCAAATTAAGTTTTAAAAAACCTTCACTTTCTCATTTTGCATGCGTTTTTCTAAGCCAGGTCCACAAACCATTTGGTTCTTTTAATTTTAAAGCCAACTATTCAATACGCTAAATGTCATTAAAAACTAGAAATATAATTTTGGAAAATATTATATGGAGGAATAGTTAAATGGTAGTTTAATAATTGAGTACATAATTAAGATTTTTTTTTAAAACGGATCAAATATAATTTTTTTTGGGTCGTTGAAATTAGCAAAAAAAAAGTGTGTTTACATTTATTTATCTTGTCATGCATGTATATGTCTTGTTATGACAAATTTTGTGGTATTTTCATGCATTAATAATGAGTTATTATTAGTTAGTTAATTAAAAAAAACTAATAGACGTGTGAGTACTCGAGGACAAATATACTAATAAGTAGGGGCAATTGGATAAATATATTTTATGTTCACAAATTTAAATTAATTAAAGATATCACATTGATTAGAATATAGATAAATAGGTAGGATAAAACTTCAATTTATTAAAATTGATATTATGAATTCGAATTAAGTTTATTTTTTTAATATCATTTTATCTGGTTCTTTCTAGTTTTATACTCTAAATTAATATATATATAAGAGTGCAAATTTTACTCTTTCAAACCAATTGTGTGAAAGTTGAGTTAAATTTAAATTCTATATTTTTAATATGAAAAAACATAATATATTAAGTGAGGAATAAGTTAAACTTAATTTCTATAACAATTTTTATTATTTTATATATTAATGTGTATATCAATTTTAAATTTAATGTGGTTTTTAATATTATTAGTTTTAAGAAGTTTAAAAAAAAATACTTTGACAATGCAATTCTTTAAGTTTTTCTTATCACTCTTGATTTTTTTTCTCTTCCCTTCCTCATTTGGTTGTGGTTTGCCATCACGAAAAAATTCACAAATTTCTTCCATAATAAAATTCCATAAATTTCTTCGATCGTTTCACAACAATGTCATTCATACCATTATTATGGTTGCCAACTCAAGTTGCTCTAATTAATTTCCACATTAGATAGATAAAGGTTCCTTATTTTAATGCAAATCTAAGAAGAAGAGTATCTAGCATATTATTTATTTATTTATATATATATATATATATATATATATATATATATTAATTTTTGTATCTCAGTTTTTTCTTATTTAAAATAAAATAGTGAAGTAGCTTAGAAATACAAGAACATGGTGCTCGTGAGTCGTGAGGTAAAGAGATATTTATTAGTTAAATAATTAAGAGTCTTTTGTAATGTTATGGGAAAGAAACAAAAAATGTTAGGATTTTTGTTAGCATTCAAGATATTTACATTGTTTATGGCAATTGTTGCATGAACATCACACCTTTAAATTTCAACTTTTTAATTTTTCAAAAACAAAAGATTATTCCAAAACTTTATCTTCTTGTTTTTTATTAAAAAAAAGGAAAATTGATGATAATGGGGAAAAAGGAGGTCCATCAATTTTTCAAAGCATAAACTATTATATATGTTATATTACAGATAAAATTGATTAAGTTAAAATATCAAGATATTTGATCAAAAGTCACATCATTAATAAAACACCTTGATAAAGCAAAAATAAATAAATAAATAAATATTAAACATAATAAAAAAAAACTTAGATGGTACATAATTTATATACGGTCAAATATACTCATCAATGTATAGTAAAAACTGAACACGTCATTTATTTTTTAGGATTAGTTTTTAATGAAAAAGTTTTTATAAATAGAAGTACATATAATGTTCTCGATGTAAAAAGCATATTACACAATATAAATTTTTTAACACATATCCTCATTACTAATAAAAATAATAATATATATGTTATCACTACTTTAATTTTTCTTACTGTCTTCTTTTATTTGTCGCATTTATCTCATATTTTACATTTTTTTCCTTTAAAGTCTTTTACTTTATTTTACCTTTAATCACTTTTATTATATGGTATTTAGATGTAGACTATATTTATGATCATTTGCTTTTGAGATCATTTTACTGCTTTCAATTTACTCTATGCTATTTATAATTTTGCAAATTATTTCATAAAATTTGTTACATTACTTTACAATTACATTCATTTCCTCTTCAAACCAACTTATTTCAGTTAGTATTATCTTTTTGCGCATTTATTTTTTTTCAATCAACATTTTTTTTTCTTTAATTTATGAAAGGTTTTTGTCAGAAAAAACATAAAAAAACCAACATAGTTAAATAAAAAACCAATAAAGTGTTGATTACGTTACTTTTAATCTATAAAATCTTAAATAAAAATCATTATTTAAGTTGAAATTTTTTTAACATGGTTAGTTTAACAATAAAAACAACTTAATTGTTTTGATTATTAGTTAATATATTTAAATCATATTCTCAACAAAAAAAAATTAAAAAATTCTGTGGAAGAATCTTGATACGTTCACAGGCACTCTTTTTCTACATTTACTTTACAATCAACAATATTATTATTTTAATATTTTATATTATTTAATTATAAATATATTCTTTATTATATATATTTATTTTTAAATTCATCACATCAAAAATTATATATAACTCTACTAGTTGTAAAAGGATAATACAGCAGTAAAAAAGTTGATTTGTACATTACCAATAAAAAATTGTTCTATTTAAATAAAAAATTATTTCTTTTTCCAGTTGTAATATGATACATGGTTGTCAACATATCAGCACCCTAATAAAAAGGATGAATGAATATTTCATAGCTAAGAATCATTCAAATTTTCTCATATGTCATGGTTCTTTCCTTACAAACTAAGTATATCAAGCATGCCAACCTTGTTTCATAAAACAATCCCGATCACAAAATATCTTCTTCTACTTCTCAATCTTTAACCAAAACCATTCACACCTTGGTCAAAATGAAACATCACAACCTTCAAGCCAGAACAATGCTTGAGCTAGAAACCAAAACACACTTTAAGGATTAAAAAAACCTCCTCATAGTTGTACATATATGCTTCTCACTTTGTCGACATCATTCCAATTTTTTACCATTAAAGAACTTCTTTGTCAACCTCACTTCATGAACCAACCAAGAAATCCATCAAAATCAACAAACTATAATTTTGAAGCCCAGCTAGAAGATTCATTCCATCTGTGTAATCCTTACAAGGCTTCCATCAAAAGAACTTCACATCTAGAAACCAACTACCAAAATATCCCAAGTCAAGAAGTCTTTCTATATATTATTTAGCTTTTATTTGAAGCATATAGTTTGTATAGGAACCTTTATTTTTAATTGTCGAACCTTGAATCAAAGTTCAACAAAAAAAAAAAGTGTCAAATCTTCAAAGAAAAATCTCATAACTTAAAATGAAGGATTCTAAGGTACTTCTTATAACTTAGATTTTTTTTTTGTTTTGTTTTAGGAAGCACAATAGTTTTGCTTGTTTTAAAGGAAGACAAGTCTGATTGTTGATAAAAGGAAGATATTTTTTGAAGATCAAGGAAAACATAAATAAACTAAACATAAATTTCACCTAATTTAGAAGAGCAAACAATCTCATTAACTTTATTGGAAGAAAAATAAATGTGAGCAAAAAAGATTTTGGTTAAGCAAATTTAAGGAATAACTTATAGAAAAAATAGGTCAAATTGAATTGGTTTGATAAAATCCGAATGGATCACGAATAGAAGACTTACAAGTTCAACAAGTAAACTAAGAAAGGTATGTGTTTTATCTCTGAAACAATACGCTCAAATTTTTCTTTGCAATGTTTAGAAAGGAAGTTCCCAGAGACCATCTTGGTCAAATTGATACCAGTTCCCAAATCAGTGACACTTTCAAAAGCTCCAAAAATATATTTTTTTCCTGGTGTGTTTTAAAGTAATTATTAATGTTAGTCAAAAGTTATATCTAATAATCAGGGTGCAACTCTTTTTACTTAAGAGTATAGTCGCTCAAGCGTCACGATTCGATTCTAACTTCATAGTTTTATCACTAAATAATTGATGTCACCTACAATAATTTCCTCCTCAATAATTCTACTGTTGGGAATCAAACTCTTGACTTGACTTTAATACTAATTGTTGGTCAAACGCTTATTATTAGGTCAAAAATTATAGTTAACCGTCAAGACACTCTTTCTATTTAACAACATACAACATAACAGTCTAAGCACCATGATTCAATTATGACTTGACTCACTTGACCTCCATCACGTACAATTAAAAAATATTTTATAAATTTTTACTAACAATAAAAATCACTTTAAATACTAATATTTTTTAGTTTATAAAATAATATTTAACTTAATTAATATAATAACTAATTATTTTTGTTTTTAAATTAATTGTTATATAATAAAAAAATTTATAGTGTTATACATTCTACTCAATTTGTTTATAATAATATGTAATGAAATACAATAGTAGAAATAAATTCATGACGAGGATGTATGCTTCAAAATTAAAATTTTGGTCCTTTTGCACAATTCTTGTATCAGCTTGACATTGAGATACATCAAAGTAGCACTAGGTTATTGTTTCTTAAAAAATAGTGTAATTATTGCTCTAAATTTGGAAATTTTAGTTAGGATATTTAAGTATCAGTTATTAAAAGGTTCTGTTTTGACAGTTGTCAAAATTAAATGTAAGAAAGTTACTTATTATAGATTATGTGTACAAAACTAGAAATCTTAGGATTTATGCAATTTCCTTGGCTTATAAAGATGTATTTTGAATTTGAATAAGCCATTAATCGGATCCTATGACTCTACCAAATTATTAAAAGATAAATATTAAAAAACACACGAGTTTAATAATTACATATATTCTCTTCTTTTGTCAAATACTTTTAAAAATGCTGAGTTTGTTTATAATCTTTGAATAAATAGTTTTAACATTATAGTAAAGCATTTGATTATCGTAATTTAATAGCTTAAATGAATATATAATATAAAAATGTACAGAAGTATGAAAGAAATTGAAACTGAAGCGTTTCCCAGACAAACCAACAATTATTGGGTTTGAAAGATGCTTGTGGATGATAACCATCTCTTTTTGTTAACGCGTTAAGAATCTTTGGATTAGTTTTTTTTGTTCCAGTAATTATTTTTAATAAAATAAAAAAAAGTTATTTTTTCGTAAAATAAAATTAATACACACATTATTTATTTGTAATAATTTTTCAAATATTTTTCTTCCAAATTTACATTTAGAAAACTTTATTCAATTTTCTTTTCTTATTTTTCAATATCCTAAACCCTGAATTCCATTGAAAAATTCGTCTAAAGCCAATAGAAAAATTCGTCCAATATTAATATCCCTAAATTTGTAAAAAGATATAGTATAATTAAGAGATTGGACACTTTGATAAGTTTCAATTTTGATACCATTTAATTAAATTTCTCCCACATACACTTTTTTAATTACTTTTTTATTTTCCCTCACTTATTTTTATCTAATTTCATGTATTAGTTTTATCGCCTATTTCTTTTTTTAATATCATTCAACCCTAATGTCTAGATTGTTTTGGAGAGAGAAATAGAGAATAAATAAATTAAAAAAGATAAACACGTAAAAAGTAAATGTTTCTAATAGTTACATTAAAAATAGGTAAGAAATAGAAGAACTTTTTTTTAAATTGTATAATATGATTGATTTGATAGAAGATAAGAAACTTTTTTTGAATAAAAATAATACAACTAAGCTCCATAATTTTTTAAAATTATTTTCTCCGTTTTATTTTTTACTGAAATTAATTTTTAAATACATTACTTATAAAATGAGGTTTATACTGACTTATATGTTATGAAATATTTTTATACCTAATTAAGGTGAGATATTCAATATACTTCTATGATAATGTTAACTCATATTTAAAATTATATATTTATGGGTATTTAATAACAAGAGACCTAATAAGTATAACAAAGAATACCCTTTAAATAATTTATATATCATATTAAAAAATTGATTTTAAATTTAAATTATAAAACAAACTTAAAAAATAATATTTACATTTATTTATATATTATAAAATATTTTTATTTCAAGTTGAATCTTACAACACAACCCCTCAAGAAACCATAAAAACATTGGATTAAAATGTTCCTTATTTTTTAGGCTACGATATATCTTTATCAAGTTGCATCCCAATTTTGATATACAAATAAAACATACATAAATGCCGCAATGTAAGTTAAATAGAGTAGATGTGAGAGTTTTGTGAGAAATAAAGATGAACATGAATGAGATACGGTTGAAAAGAAGAAAGTTTTACAGTTAACTGGGTGTAATGTAGCACAAGTAAGAAAATAAAATCTTGAGAAGACATGAATATGTGGAGGGAGGAAAAGAATCTTGGAGACACAGAGACCAATGGCAATGCAACAAATGTATCGATGGATGGTATGATGGTGATGTTATTGTTGAGTGTGAGTGTGAGAAGACACATGCATCTCATTTCCACACGAGGCCAGAATATAAGAATCATGATTCCAAGTCATTCATGAAGTCTAATTATGCGTATGCATGCCCTCAGTAGACTCCACAGTCACGTGTACTGTGTCGCTTCATGTCACAACCAAAACCTTGTCACTGTCAACACAGCTTGCTGGCAGCCATGAGATCACGTCCAAACGTTCAACGTTCTTCCTATTCATCTCTCCAGTTCAAACTTCAAACTATTAAGTGCCTTCTCACCAGCCATTTTATTGCAGGTCCCACATCGGTTTCTGCAAAACTAGTCTAAGAGCCAGACTCTATGGTTTATAGTTTAAAGTGGGCTTTGTTCCTGGGGCGGCCTGGCCCATGTCCATTCCTCTGTATATTGCTTTCTTCACCTCATATTCTCTAGGTGCACTATGAGTTAAGGATAAAATTGATATCTTAAAGTTTTACACTTTCTGGAAAATGTGATTTGAATTATGTATTTTGAATGATGATATCAAAAATATATTTTTTAAGAATATCTCCAAAATATGTGTTTGACTACAAAACCTTACTAGAGTAAGTTAAAGAAATAGTTAGTTTGATGAATTTAACAGAAACTATTAAAATAAGAATATATGAGATGATTGAGTGATTGTGATAATGGTGACATGGTTCAGCAAGTGCAGTGATTGTTGATATATATCTTAATCAGTGAGATGGTTCACTCACTATCATAATTGCTTTCTTCTTGGTAACTTAGCTTAACCTTTTGGAAATTATATAGGGAGGTTTATCTGAATAGTGACCCAATAGCATTATTGTCTAAGCGACACTGCAACTCTTTCTAACTTTGTTTCATCACTTGCCTCCCACTCTGTCATCTCGTTTTTACTTTTCTTTTTCTCCATTTTCTAACAACTTAGCCATCACAACATATCCTTTCCAATAAAATCCATGTAACATTCATTCATTATTAGTGTTCAATATATGGCTCTCGTGAAATGCACCAAATAATAGAGTTAAATGTCATAGAATGCATTATTAACATTTCTCTTTCAATACTTACCTCCCCATAATGGAGTCAACACCAAAAAGAAAATTATAATGGAAATTTCTTTGTCAAATAACACCACACTCCAATTCAAGAATTATTTGATCCCGTGATCAAAATCTACGAAGACTAGTTAGCCTGCACTTTATCCTTCATTCATTACCACACAGAGAAGATATATTACATTTTAATCATTTTTAGGTCACAATCATCAAAACCTGCTGGCTGCGATTTTCTATATACTGCCGTGCTAGTTATTTGATTTCTCTAAATAATGTTTTGACATGTAATAAAATAGAAAACGCACTTGCCAACCAAAAACATTTATCATTTCCACTTTATGCTTACATTAACAGTGAATTTAGAGGGGTGGATTTAGAGAGAAAAAACAATCTTCTGAGAGAATTTAGATAATAAAAAAATGTAGATCATTGTAGAAAGAAGTACATTGGTTTTGCAAATCATCCATATATAAATATATTCTTGATAGACTTGGTAGGAATTGTTCCCTAGCATTATAATGAGTGATGCATCTTCCTACATTGTAATAGCCGAGGCCATGATGAACATTAAATGCATTTAGCCTTTGGGGCCATGATGAACATTAGATGCATTTAGTATTTTTGAGGCCATGGTGAACATTAAATGCATTTAGTATTTGAGGCCATGATGAACATTAGATGCATTTAGTATTTGAGGCCATGGTGAACATTAGATGCATTTAGTATTTGAGGCCAAGATGAACATTAGATGCATTTAGTACTTGAAACATGAAAAGACGCTTGTAAACAAACAACTCAAACTAACCTCCATCAATTAGTTTAAAGTAATGATTTACATCACAAAACCAAAACAGAATTCTAACATATCAAAGGCGAAAAAGACCTAGACATGGAATATATAAGAAATTCTCACTAGAAGAAACATCTACAAATATACATTCCTTATGTTTCAATCATCTTCAACAAGAGAGCACCAATTTGAAGTGATTGTAGAGTCTTTCAAGCCTACCCCAATGCCATCTTGATGTCCTTCTGTAAAGGCAAATGAGAATAATTTCAAGTTTCAGGAGCTACACATCAACATTTTTCAGTGGCATAGGAATAGCCACACATTTCTCACAAAAAAATCATTGCATATACTTAGAGCACCATGTGAGATTGCCTCATTACATTCATATCTTGACATCTTAGCCTTTAGTGACAGGATCTGTCATTGTTCAAGGATGAGACATCAAAATAAAAATGGAATGGGCACAATCTTACATAAGCGCTCCATGTAGATAAACAGAGAGAGAGAGAGAGAGAGAGAGAGAGAGAGAGAGAGTAGTACTTCAATGGACAGTGGTGAGGTGGTTGGACCATAACGCTGTAGGACATTCCCTTCCTTGTCAACCAAAAACTTAGTGAAATTCCACTTTATCCTAGAACCCATAAATCCTGATTTTTTTGCTTTAAGGAATTTGTAGACAGGTGATGAATCAGGTCCATTCACACGTACCTGCAAATCAAAGGAATTCAATATATACGGTTAACAACATGAAGTCAAATAATGGAAAGTACATCCTTAATAGTAATATAGCAATAGCAAATATGCATAACTCACCAAGAAATCAGTCAAAAATAATTAGCTAAATCTAGACTCATTAGTCAATAATATAGCAATGTGGCAGTGGTTATGTTCCTTACATTTAGAGTATTACTTAATCATTATTTGTAAACATAACCACACTGCCAACATGTTTTTCATTTGGCATCTATCAAGTCTTCATTGCTTTCAAAAACTAGATGCCAAGTGCCAACACAACAACAGATTTTCCTATCTTTTTTCCTTCACCGATAAATTTTATGTGGCTCATTTGACAATACTGTATTGACCTTTTTCTAAAATAAACAAAGAATTTGTTAAGAGCAGGACACAAAATTGGAAGATAAGAAATCCTCAAGGGAAAAATTGATAACAGAGAAGGGTAAAAGGAGAAAAAAAGGCCAAAAAAGAAAATATCACAAACCATGCAACAAAACATGTTAATCTCTCAGAAGATCCAAGGAAGACGCTCCCTTGAAAAAACCATTTGCAGAACACCACAAGGAAGCTAAACAACATACTCAATCCCTTAAAAGATCAAAAAACGCTCCCCTGAAAATTCTAGCATTTATTCCCAACCTTGTACACCAATGGACTGCAAACAGTGCAGTGCCAAAGCTTTTTGGCTCAGCCTTGCCTTTATTTATTAGAAGAAAACTGTAACTCTAGACCTGTTCCTCATGTTTCGTGACCAACCCATTAATGTTAAATGACATAATTTCCAAATAACAGTACAACTCAGATAAGTAAAAAACAAGCCACATTGTCTCAATGCTCAATTAGATTTTATTTCAAGTCAAACCTTAAGTAACACAAGGGATATGACACTTACAACATTCGTATTTTAATGAGACAGCCTTTTTTTTTTCTCAAATTCAATATTGGCCACCTCTATCATATACTTTTTCACTCCATTAACCAAATTATTCGGCATGTTCACTAGGCCAAATGAATAATAAAAATGACACAGAACTAGATGTCTAGATCACAGTTTTAACTTCTAAAGGATCCTGCATGGTATTCAACAGACTAAAGCAATTGGGCCTGTTATTCCGTCCCATTTGAAAATTACTAATGACTACGAAATTAAAGCTACCGAACCAACCGGCATTTGATTACAAAATAAATTAGAACAAACCAAAAAAATCAATATATCGTCTTTCTATTCAAACATGTAAGACAGAAAAACAAGCAGTAGAGGATCCAATGCCCTACACAAACAACCAGCATCGTACATACCTTTGCAAAGATGGGATACTCAGCCTTGTACCTTGTACAGGCAAATTGCTCTGCCTCCAGGCTATTCCCCGGCTCTTGCTTCAAAAACTGGTTGCATGGAAATGCCAGTATCTCAAAACCTGAGATCAACCAACAAAACATTCCCAAATATGATGAATTAAAGATATTCATTTTAGGCCTTTCAATCTACCCAAGTTCAAAAGTAATTGGTCACTGAAAATACACAAATTTAGAATCCACGAACATGAAAGCCCAACAACTGCTCTTAAACCTAAAAACCGTACCTTTGTCTTTGTATCTGCCGTAAAGCTCAGTTAACTGGGTGTAATTGGAATCCGTAAATCCACTGTAATTGACACCCACAGAGTTAATCAGCTAACCCAGGAGCAATAAAAGGAAAAAGAGAAAGAAAGGTTGAATTTTGATAGCAAACACAGAAAGTTGAATTAGAAAAAAGAGAGCTTGTAAATATACCATTTTGAAGCAACATTAACTACAAGAAGAACCTTCCCCTTGTAGGTCGTGAGGTTCACGTCTCTGCCCTTGGCATCCTGTGCCAACCATGAAACATATGGTGAGAGATTTCTATAATAATTTCCAAAAATCAAATATTAAAAAAAAAGGGGTTTTCTGATTTTGAGATTCTGAGTGTTTCCTCTACCTTGACCGTGAATTCATAGATGGATTTTTCCGAGACTGATTCCGAA
Organism: Phaseolus lunatus; assembly: GCA_013389735.1. NCBI lineage: Eukaryota > Viridiplantae > Streptophyta > Magnoliopsida > Fabales > Fabaceae > Phaseolus > Phaseolus lunatus. The sequence continues at coordinate 35,935,318 of CM023857.1, read as the reverse complement.
GCACCCATCTCTGAAACGGGAGAACAAATTTCTCTCTCTTTGCTTTCTTAATTTATATGGTACACTTTGTATATGCTAATATTTGGGTTTACCAATTTGTGCTCTCTCTTTTAACTCTTTCACTTCTCGGATTTCATTCGATAGGCTAACTGTGCTGGTGGACCACTTTTGCGTTTTTTTCATGATTAAAGTTGACAAACTTTCCCCACATCGAAGGGTTTTTAATTGATTACGCACTTCACAGTTTTTCTTTATTATTATTAAATATTACTGTCTTGTTTTGTGCTGTAACGGGAAGGTTTTATATTAGAAACTATAAAAAATACATTTACTCATCTTAAAGTCTATCTATAATTTATGATAATTAAATTCTATCACTTTTGTTTACATATTTTCTATTTTTATTTTTTATCTTATATAACTAACATAATAAAAAATAGAATATAATAAATGTAAACGAATATAATAAATGTAAACTACTCATTCCCTAAAAATTATTATACAAATATCAGTTACTCTATACATTATCGCATCTCTCGTATTTGTTTTATTATGATATCTTATTTTAATAATTTAAAAAATAATATTTACATTAATTCATAAATTTATGTAAATGTTAGATACATAATTTATAATTGAATAAAATAATATTATTGTGTATTTATTTTTAAATTATCAGTAGTTGGTTTTTTTATCTTAAAATATAATTAAAAAATGCATACATGAAATAAATAAAAAATTACGTTAGTATATTATTATGCCAATATTTAAAAAATGTGGATAGACAACTCTGATAGTTTTCATAAACATAATTAATTTTAAATGTCACTAATAAAATGTAGCTATTTTATATTTTTTTATTTTAATAATTATGAACATCAAGAAAAAAATGAATTTAGATTTAAGAATAATTTTTACAAATTTTGAAAGAAAGTGATGTTTAAAATACGTTATTTTAAAAATGTTGTAACTTATAAAAGGGAGAGAGAAGAGAATTATAAAACTGACAAAAGAAATTATTAAACTGGAAAAAAAAATGAATTTAGATTGAGAAATAGTTTTTGCAAGAGATTAGAAGGAAGTGAGAAAAAAGAATAAAGAAATGAAGTTTGGAATACATTATTTTATTTCAAAAATATTGTAATTCATGGAAGGAGAGAGAAACTATTAAAAACATTGACAAGATAAAGTTATTAAAAGTAGAGCCTAAAATACGTTATTTAAAAAATGTTGTAAAAGAATAAATTGTTAAACTGACAAAAAAATTTAAACTAATAACATTGATAAAATTGGAAAAAATAAATTATTTAACTAATATATTAAATTAATTGTTATTTTTGTAAGGATACAATTGAGAAAAAATTGTGTAGGCCAAAAAAATAATCCTTATGTAGTGTTATAAATAAAAATGGAGAAGAGTTGGCAGATAAAAGAGTAGTTACAAACCCGATTTCTATGTTTATTAGGATAAAATAGAAAAAAAATCAAGAAGCAATTACAAAACACCATCCCTTTGTATATAATTATTAAAATAGAAAATATGCACATGAAATAGTAATATTTTATTAATTTTTATAATGTATAATTTTTCCTAATAAATTAATTATGTTTATAAAAAAATGATAAAAGAGTATGCAAACAGAAGATTAGTTCCAAAACACAAACTCTATCAGTTATGTTTCCAGGGATAGAAAGAGAGAGAAAAATGTGTAGACCAATCAGTTTGTTGTGTATACACTTACCTTTAATATTTGAATAGTTTATTTTCTTAATTTTAAAATACAATTGAAGTAAATAAAAATAAAAAATATACATTAATTAAGAAAATCTTCTTTGTATATATATATATATATATATATATATATATATATATATATATATATATATATATATATATATTATGGATTATGTTTCTTTATTTTTCACTTAGGCAAATTTGTAATTTATATTTTTCTTACAATGTTGTTGTTTTTTCATATTATAAATTATAATATCAAAATAAAAAATAATAATCCAGATAAACTATTAGAATAAACTTATGAAATTTACAAATTAATATAAATATTTATTTGTATCATTTGAACACATGACATACCCGTGTATCCACATTTTTATTTTTTATTTGTATCATTTATACACATAGTGTTAATATATGATACATATAAACCTAATTGTTTCACAATCTTAAAATGGGAAAATAATCATACCATTTTCTCATTGCAAATGATAAAAACAAATAGGTCATAAAATGACAAACCTTAAATCAAGGTACAATTATAATAAAGCAAATGCATGACCTTGTCCACCAAACTAGAGGGAGAGAGAAGCAACAATAAATTTCAAAAGTATAAGAAACCACCAAAAATAGAACGAAATTTCCTTCCCTATCCATGGCCAGCGGCCTTAACACGCGTCAAACACACCTATCATGTCCTCTCTGTCACACTCTCCAACAACTCTATCATCTCCGAGAATGGTGACGACGAGGCATTGCTGAAGATTTTTGCAACCTCCAAACATGATGGTTACGTGAACATGGTGGTGCTTCCTACGGACGAGTTGGTTATCGTGAGTGGCAACACAGATGGGGTGGTGAAACTGTGAGACATGGAAGGAGGCGTTAATCTTCGTCATGGCTTGTGTTTTTGTCCCTCTCCAAGTATTAATTAAGCATTTACAGAAGAGTCATTTTTGCGATTGAAAGAAAACATTCATACTAAGAAAAAGAATGATGCTTCTTTTTCTTTAGCCTTCTTTTTATTCTTCAAAGACAATTTCTCTCAACAACATTAAAATGAAAAGTTAAAGAGAATAAGTGGAGGAGGAGGTTAATGAAGAAGTGGAAACGGTAGTTAAAAGAAAATGTTACATGTAGCAAAGAAAAATAATGGATCTTCAAAATTTAAAATTCAAAACTACTTTTTTAATTCAAAACCACCCCTTCATTTATACCAAATGTTTTAGAAAAAATAGAAAATAATGCAATATTCATAGTATTGAAATAAAACCAAATATTGATATAAGGATAAAATAGAAAAAAAATTGATAGCAATTAAAGAGAAAAATTCCCTTTATATATATATATATATATATATATATATATATAGGTATAAATATATTTTTAAATACATATATACATTAATTAAGAATAGATAAAGAAAAAAGAGGACAGGAATAATGTTTTGTTCAAGCCAATGTTTAAATCTTTAGAGGGAATAACCGTTTCTCTTTGTCATCTCAAATTATGCATATATTTTATTTTAAAAACAATATCAAACATTACACATAACATAACGGTTTCTACTGAAGAGCAGTTACTTAAAAACCAGTTACTTATAAAAGTAACAGACTACTTTCTTCATCATGATCACTTTCCAAAACATGAATAACCCAATTTCAAACCTGTGAAGTGCTCTTACATCTTAAATTATAACACAGCCCTCTAATTCTACGTAGAGAAGTGCAAGAAATAAATTTGACTTCCAACTTTTTTTCATACAATTGAGTTACTTCTTCACCCTACTGGAACAGGAGAGGAATGGAAGGAATAATTTACATACTCACTTTTATCCAGTAAATGGTTTGTCATAATTACACTTCTTTAAAGTGATAAGAGTTCAATTCTTAATTTTGAGATGACATTTGAAAATAAAGAAAACCAGATAACAATATTGCACGTTTCCACTAATATTAAAATTTCTTAAACAAATAACATTCAGACAAATTCTACAGAAGGTTACATCCAAGGCCTTATACTGCAATTAAATCATTATAATGAATTTTAGAATGCTTTAAATAATCTAATCATTAAAATAAATATTCAATCGTTTATATGGTTGAAAGCGCAATTTGTTGTTCAGTATTATCGAAACATCAGGGTCATGGCTTTAAACCGATTAAGCAGTCACCTTGTGCAATTCTTAATCTCACCATTCATGTAACATCTCAAACATTAAAATTAAAAGAATGACTGGGATATCATGCGGGCTTTGTTCCAAACTGCAGAGGATCTTCATTTATTCAAATTTAAAAGAAAATATATATTGCTTCACTTGAAAAAAGAAAATATTTCTAAGAAAGCTTTTCCAAAGTTTATGATGCTAACAGCTAGGCATGCCCTTCATGACACGGTATACTTGCGTGGTTGCACATACCAACAACCTTAATCAATTCTAACAACTCATGGAGAGGCTAGAAATGGCCCCACACATTTGAATGTTAGGCAAGGTTTTATCATCAGCCATCAAATTACAGGCTGCAGAGTGCTCACACTGAGTGCATGACAAAAAGGCATTTATGAGAAGTAAATAAAGCCAACACCAACAAGAATAAAGTTAACTCATCTTAATTACCCAAGGGGAGTTTTTTCTATATTATGAAAACAATTTCAAGCCCTTTAATTTTTTTATTTTGTATTTGGAAGACCAACTGTAAGAGCTTCATTCAATTAAATTATATAATCGGCAACAAAAGAATTTGATACGTTGACAGCCTAGAGATAAGCTACAGTTCTCCAACGACTGTACAATGACTCTTCTTCCTGATCTGCATTCTGCAGAAGAGGCTGCAATATATATGTATATATACAAATCTAGCAAATTATGACCATATTCTGTGCAGTTTCTGCGGAACTCTAAAGATTTTTCTTGCATGTACAGAAAGATGGAAAAAAACCACCTCTTCTAAACAAAGGCAGGACCCACAGCCAAAAAGTGGGTCGTATGTAACATTCAATGAGTGAATTATAAGTAACAATGGTTACTAATTAGTGAAGGATAACCAAAGAAGCCAGCGGATAGACAGAAGTACGCCAGCCATCATTTATTGGTAATTTCTCTTCACCTGGGCTGCCAAAAGCTTGGGCCTGAAGCATTAATTATCTTAAACCTCAATTCAATATTTTCAAGTAATATTTCCAAATTCCAATAACACATGTACATCAGAAAATAAAGATTTTTTAAAGATTGATGAAAATCTATCAGAGGGGTATATACCTCGATTTGCTACTGGAATTGCATCTTCATAGTGAGGTCTAAAAGGCAAGGAGTCCCTGTAATTCATTGGTGGGGGAGGAAATCTCCATCCATGGCCTGGAAAACTACCTGGTTCACTTGGATGACAACCATAAGGAGCAGTCACACCTCTGTCATGATACCAAGGACCTGAAAGCAGAAATCCCAAGAAAGATAATTACTAATACATAAACAACCAAATCAAACCAAAGCATGCCTACCACTTTCGCCTCAAAAATCACAATCCAAAAGCATCATCAGTTAACAGTCTTACCATAAGAAGGAGGATCATTCCATATCTCTTGGTAATCATATGAAGGTGGTTTTAATCTCTCATGATTGTCATAACCAAATTCTCTCTTCATGCTCTGCACAAAGTGGTGATCATTGGAATATGGAAGAGGTGGCAGAACCTCCTTTCGAGACTTCATACGATGTTCCCCGTGAACAAAAGAAAACTGATTGGATGGCACATGGTGCGGTGGTGGTATCAAGTAACCTTTATTATGCATATTAACACCATCAGTATTCCTGGAAATGTCGGTTGATTGTATAGGAAGGGTGTTGAAAGAGCAAGTAGACGCCTGCATCGGCATTGGCTTGTCTCTACATTCATAGACAGTATACTTAATTGCCTCACTGACAGGTTGACTATTTCTTGGTTCAGCAAAGGGCTGAGCCATAGGATGCAGTACATTGGCTTTCAAGGTCTGCAAAAATGAACCAAAGCCCAAGTAGAAAGGAAAGGTTATAACATCAGCTGTCAACATGCTGTAACTTATTCCACTTAGTTTAAAAATAACAAGCAAAAGTGTAAAGCATACCAGTGAATCTTCAAAACCTTTTGAATCAACTGCAACATGATATTGTTTAGACGTAGCTGACATGAGGTGTGAAGTAGGTGGTGGTGCAGGTAGAGGAACAGGAGGAGGAGGAGGAGGAGGTGGTGGTGGTGGTGGAGGGGATGAAGGTGGAGGTGGGGAAGACAGTGGCACATCTTGTGGTAAAGGAGGAGCAAAGGACACAGGAAGATTCTTCTCAAACTCTGAGGCATTTCCTCTATCAACATTACAAATTGAATTTAATTCAAGATCAACAGAGGGAGCCACATCTTCCATTTCAAGCTCACCATCAACATCTTCCAGCACATGTCTGCGTTTTTCAATTGCATGAGCCATTTCTTGCACTTCATGTGTTTCAGAATCATGCTCAGGTGTGACAGCCTCAAACTCCCCTCCATCAGAATCACTTCCTCCATCTTCAAGCATTCGAGGCATGCAAAATTCAGGTAGCTGAAAACTTGAGTTGCTGCAAGACCAAATGCAACTTGAGTAAACACACCTACAGAAGTAGTAGAAAAGAAGAGTCAATATTTTATGCATCATACCTTCCATATTCATCAAGCATGCCCTCCATGTCTCTGACAGGGTCATCAAAAGGCCTGTCTCTTCTTAATGAACGGCGTGAGAAGACACCAGCAGAAGCTGAAGTGCTATATGAGTCTAGTTCCCGCATATGATGCCGAATAATGGGTTCAGGAAGGATTTTTCTCTCCAACCACAGCCTTAATACCTACACAATTGGGAGGAAAACTTAACAAGAATAATGACCCAAAAAAATATTTTTAAGGGAAGACTTGAGAGCATCTATGATTAACTTCAGTAAACAGGAAAAAATTCATTAACTTGCCTTAAGACACTGACGACGATTTTCTTTTGCAGCATTTCCGGGAGGTGCAACTGCAGACAATAGACGTGGCAGCACTGCTTTCATAGCAGATGGATACAGTCCGCCAATGTCTCCTGAAAATACATATATTTTCAACATTAACAGATACAAAAAGCCATAAATTCTGTTATGTTGTCAACATCAACAGATACATGTGCACATATTCTATTGATTGTGCTTGCAAGATTCAAGAAACAACAATTGAAAAAGAAAAATACCTTTCAACCCTCGAGAACATTGAGCAATAGAATCAACAAGAAAAAACAGATCCACCCTCCGATGCAGGCTTGTCTCAATTTCCAGATTACGGACAAGAATTTCAACCACCTAGAATACATCCCCAAAGCCCAGCCCCCCAAAAAATGCTTATATCATCAAGACATGATAAGCTTTTATAGGCACTGCACAATATTTTATATAAGGAAATAAATTTAGAGCAAATTAACTGGTTTTAATTCTGATCATGGTTCATAAGATTTAAATATAAACATATAGGTGCAAACTTATTTATACTAGGACAAACAAATTAAATTAGGTTCCTCTCAGAGACTGGGATGCCAAAAATGAGCAAGAATGATACCAAAAGAAAAAAAATGAGCAAATAATTTAGAAGAGTGTCTCAAAAGAATAGTCTAAAACCATCAAGCAATTTATTCTTCAATAATTTAGGGAATGAAAAAGGAATTCTAGCTAAGGATTCCGCAACAGAAACAAGATAATATTCAAGATCCAAGCATGCCGAATGAAATTGACTCCAATTTTTTGGTTATCGCAAAACCAAATGTTTCCTCCCAAAGAAATCAAAGATTTGTATCCAAAAAATCATAATTATAATGCATGAAACAGAAACAAGATAATATTCAAGATCCAAGCATGCCGAATGAAACTGACTCCAATTTTTTGGTTATCGCAAAACCAAATGTTTCCTCCCAAAGAAATCAAAGATTTGTATCCAAAAAATCATAATTATAATGCATGAACACCAATAATTTCAATTCAGCCTTCTATTCGTCCCTGCTCATAATCACTGCTGAGCAGGATAGGTAGACTTGCCTTGGGGAATTGTAAAAAATTAGTGGAATTGGAGAGCTTTCTGAGTTTGCTTGGATCACATTTTTTAATGTGCCAACTTTCAGTAGTGAGTCAAGTTTCTTTCTTTTTTCATTTTAGGCTTTTGTAATCCTAAGCCCATAAAACCCAATCCCCAAAACCAACTTTTCTGTAACCCCAACACTAATAATAGAGGAAAACACCTTCGCTGACCTGACATCCCAGCATCTGTTCAGCCCCTAGCAAAAAATCTGCGTCCTCCCTCTCACCCAAGCCCCAAATTCATTGCATGAACCACTGTGACCAGAGCTCTTCTCTGCCATCTGTGAGGTTGTCGGACCCTGCTTAGCTCCTCAGCTTCTGCTGCTGTTTGTGTGGTTTGTTGGTTCTCTTTCTATGGAATAAATGAGGATCTCTTGAGTGATTATGATTGGATGATCTATTTTAGAGGTCTAGTCTAGGTGTTCAAGTGTAGTGTCTTGTACAAGTAGTCACTTCGTACTACTACAGTACTTTAAGCAGCTTTGTTTGTCATTTATTACTTGGGGTTGAGTTTTGTATGGGGTTTAGTCATTGACTTTCATATGCTTACTAATCCGAGATGATAAATTTAAGCTTTTGATTTGTTACATGGGTTTTTTTCTCTTGTTTATGTTATGTTATATGCATATATATGAAGTTTATATATCTTGTAGAATCTTACACTTCATGTTACAATTCAGCGATTTTTGTGATTTTGTATCCCCATTCCCCATCTAAATAGAATCATGAGTTTAACTACCTTGCTTCTATTTACATCTTGAGCCTCTAAAAAACAAAAAGGGCAAAGGAAATCAAGGTCATCTTGAAGAACAAGAAGGGAAAGGCCTTGAAAGGCACACACACATAGACCATAATAAAAGCTTTTTTTTGTGTGTACAATGGCAGCATCACAACATCAAGATTTAAACAATGCCCCTATACAAACTATCCAAACCCTCCACTACTAAGCCCACCTTAGAGGGTTCCCTTGACTACAAAATCAGAAGTAAAACTAATCTAATAAAAAAAAACATCAACATTTCAATGATTAAACATGTACCATTGACACGGAAGAAAATAAAAATTTAGAAAGCACTATCACATTACCTTAGTTGCAATGCCAAACTTTGCACAGTCAATAGCTATGTGTGTTGCTCGACCAATACTTTCCTTTGTCCTTTTCAGTGCCCCAAGCATTGCTTCAAAATACAACAAAGCAGCATCTCCTGCTTCAGTTGACTTGCCCACAGATCTTGATCGGTCATTTGCTGCAATCCCATCTTTCCATCCATCAGTAGGACCTGATAGAGTGTTCTTTTGGTGTACATCAGGGCTACAACTTCCATTTTGAAGGATATTACTACTGTCTGATGTAGAAATATTGCAAACCGATGTTGTGTTTGGAGGTGAACCTGGTGGAAGGCAGACTCTCCCATCAGTCAAAGATGGGCTTGACAGAATCCCCAAATTACCCTTTTCACCTGAATAATCATTTGATATTGAAACAGAATTCATATCCTCCTCTTGTCCTTTAAACTTTACTTCTTTAGCAACTTCATGCCTGAAAAGAAATAATAGCCCGAGATTTATTGAATTGAAAGAAATGAAGCATACTATACTTTCATTATACAATTGTTCTCTCTTCATTTACTTATATTACCTTTAACAGATTGATTAAAATATGTTTATTATATGACCCCCAGTGATTGAATTTCATAGACCCCAATCAAAAGTGTGTATAGCAGAAGGGTAACAAATTTACCCAGTAGAGATGTTCCTGGAAATGGATAGAAGAACAAGCTGGGGTAGGTGGCAACCAACTAATGGAGAGGTGAAGGTGAAAGATTCAGGACACATGGAAAATGATGAGGATATAGGGAGACATGATGCATGAAAATCATTTGGATTACACTAGATACATGAGGGCTTATAATTCTTTCAGAAAGTAGTATTCTCTTTACTGTTTTTCCTGAGTAAGGAAAATAGCTCAATTCATGTTCTTAGTTTCAGTGCTATCGAGATGTGTTTACCTTCAGTTTTTCTTAATCAGAAGTTGTACCTACTAAGAGTTTAGGATGGAAAACACAACTATTTGCACATGTATGATTTAAACAAGGAATGCACCAGTTCATCCAGTCAAATTTCATAATGAACAATAATAACCATAACAGAAAATAGAAAGCATGAAGTTTGTAAAGGTTATAACAGTTTCCAGATTTGGATGAGCAAAGTTTGAAACTCAATGTTTCAGTGTAGGCTTAAAACAGCTTGTTTAGCACTTTACTGAGGCTAAAATTATATCTTCTCCACAAATGCTTTTTTTTCTTTAAAGAAATAGAAAAACAAATTTTCACAAACAATTAAAGTGAAATGTTTATCACATAATCTTTTCTTTTCTCCCAAAGGATGTGTGATCAGAATCTAGTGATTGTACAAGCTAAAAAAACTTACCTGTCATTAATTTGTTTGCTGTCACCAACTACTTGCTTCACATCCTCACAAATAACCACCACATTCTGGGGCACATTAACTCTATTTTGAGGTAATAATTTATCACTTTCACTGACCCCCAAAACAGGATCAAGACTTATTCCACCATGCTCCAATGTATCTGATGTATCTGAATGGTTCAAAGGTCTGATGTTGCCATCACCATTTGGTAACAATGGTGGACCTGGTGAATCTTCATTGCTTCCAACTTGATAACATTTCATATCAAGATTAGGAGAAATTTTGCCATGTAAGTGAATTTGAGAAACTATTTTGGCAGGATAACAAACAACAGAATCACTAAGATCTTCCCCAACTTGCTGTCTATCACCAGGGATGGCATCCTTGCCAGCTTCATTTTCGTACATGGCCAAATGTTTATCCACTTCTATAGATGACTCATTCTCTATGGAAATAATTGTATTTGAATGAGTTGAGAAACTACACACGCTAACATGAGAAGAATCAATGCCACAATAATCCAACCTTTGAAGTTCTAAATCGTTACCTCCTTCATTATTAACAGTCATACAAAGACATTTCTTGATAGTAGATATACAGCACCTACCAGTTGATGCCATTACAGAGGATGATGATTCCATGCAAGCTTGACCTTCTTCAGCAGCATTGGCAGACATTGCTTCTAAAGCACGATGGATACGTTTAGATGGAGGTAAAGCAGCTTCATCATTCACAGAAAAGCCAATCACTTGGTCTTTCTTAGTTTTACAAATATGAGAACCATTTTCTGAACATGGAGCTATTAAGTTAGAAGGAGAAACATTAACCAAAGCTTCATTCAAGACTGATGAGCCTCCTTCAGCAAGGCTACCATTTTCACAATTTGAGGATGTGATTATCTGATGTGGTGAGTCAGTAATATCTTCATCACCACTCTTCACCTGGACTTCTACAGTGCTATTAAGTTCTTCTGCCTCTGATGATGATTTATTCATTCTAACTCTGGCTCGTTTCAATAAGGGCAAATGTTCGTCTCCATCTTGGACAGGGCATCTCTCTTTTGAATTTTCACACATATTCAGCAAAATTTGACTGGCATTCCGAGCACCATCATCATTGGTTTCTTTCTTCCTGTTTGGTCTTCTTTTCTTCTTGCTGATCACAGTCTTTATTTCTACATCAAGGCCTTTGTTCAAATCATCTTCGCCTTCAGGGCACCCAATAGGCTCAGACTGTTCAAGTTTTAAATTAGAATCTATTGTACTTCCCTCATTTAAAGTAAAGTCATCAGAATTTATTGTAATAATTTCAGAATCATTATCCTCCATGTTAAAATTTGAGGCAAATGCAAGTGAATTAGTATCATCGCAACCTAAAAGATCAGGAGATTTCCTGATACATTTACTCCTTCGTATATCCCTATTTGGAATTGAATCATCTAATACTTTGCCATCACCGTTATTTTCACCATCACTACAAGGTACAACAAAGTCTTGGACCTGTAATGTGCTTCTAGACCTTCGAACTGGTTCATTTCTAAGGGTAATTGGAAAAGGTGATTTTACAGTTGCAGCCACAATAGCATTATCAGTAGGTTCATCCAATGATGCCTCTATATTATAAGATTCATTCCTCAATGCAACAGCATCCTCAGCTGCACAAACTACCTCAGGTCTGTTACTCACACAATTTGAAGATTTCATTTGTGAATTAATTGCCAAAGGAGCCTCAATCTGATCCTTTAACCATATGTTTGCAGATGGATCAGTTGGATTTGACAAACTTGCAATGGCAACTTCACCATCAAAGCTAGTGTCATCATCATCTAGATTCTCACTCTTCAATTTTTCATAACTTTCAATAATCTCCTTGACTGCACGTGCAAAATCAGCACCCCTTCCTGGACGTTTAGCAAGAGATTGTTTCTTCTCTTCAGTAAATGCTTCTACATCGGCAGGATTACAGAATGCTCTGCAAAACCAAATGGGCCTTCCAAACTAAGACAAATTTCAAGCTGAATAAAATTAAGGCTTGTACAAGGGGATATAATTAAGAGAGAGATTCCACAATGCAACACAGTTATGAAGTCTTACAGTTAGCTTAAAAATAAAACATATTCAAAACAATTTACATTCATTCAATGAAATCATCAATCAAGAAATAGAAATTAAAATTTCAACACCTAATTTATAAACTGTCCCCTCTCACGTTGGTGTAAGTCACTTCCTTCCCTAATTAAGTACGGATCAAGAATGATTTAATCAATATTAACTCACATCATATCTTATTTAATCATATCAAATTTTGTTCCAATATTTTCTCAGATCTAATAACTGCGCAGAAATTTGTCATCCATCAATAAGTATGTAGAAATTTGAACCTTAGGTGTAGCTATCAATTATCTTTAATTATAGGAGAGTGCCAATTCTCAAATATGGGAAAATTATTTCCAGAACCTCTACAGCTCATCTTATGAGGGGCTCGGGTGCAACTGTCCTTCCTTCTTTTCCCAAGCCCAATGCCCCTATCACTGCAACAGCCTATTCTCCAGAACCCTTTAAAACAAATAGTCCAACTTCAGCCTCAAAAGTATGAGGATTGCTGTACAACTGGATGGCAAAAATTATATAACATTGGACTAGATTGGTGCTAACTTTAAATGGGAAGCAGAGGCTTCATCATCTGTGTGACAATCCACCTTAGAGTAACAATGAGAACACAGAGGATACTATCATCACAAACCAGTAGCTGAACTCAATGCAGATTGAGGTATCTCGGAATTTTATGTAACTTGAGACATCAACATATATATGGAACACATCCAAAAACTTAAAAGCTTCAAATGTGGCTATAATCTGAGTCAAGGCAAGGCTTGTTCATACCAAACTACGTAACTTTCTGTTACAACGTATTTCATATTAAAAAGGTTTGAGGCAGGAGACAAAGCTGTGCCAGAATCTGGAATTGAAATCAAATGAAGTCAATCAAACTTTTAAGTGAGAAGAGCTTGAGTTTCGAATTCATTGCTGGTCTAAGCATACTAAGATGCTGGATTGGATACATCTGCCTCTCAATCCAACACTGATTCAGCTCTCTACTACTGCAGAGAGAACAGTGAACATGGTACAGACCAAAACCAAGTAAAACCCTGAACCAAGACAATTATTGGTCTACTTATTGCAACAGAACACCAGGGAAATTAAACCAGATAAAACAGAGATGGAGTGAAGCTAACTCTACAACGGCCCAGAAAAGGAAGTGACACCTTCAACTTCCTAAACAAAGAACAGAAAGAAAAGCTGCAAAACTATCTTGAAACTTTAACAGCCGCTCAAGCTCTCTTGTTCATTCAGTTAAGTGTATAATTCACATAATTACAAAGTTCTTCTCTCAACAAACCTTCTCACATACTGAATTATCTGCCTCACATGCCACGACCCACAATCACTCAAAGAAAGTATTGTGCTAATAATAGAAAAGTGACTAGTCATGTACCTTAATACATTTCCAGTAACTATTTTAAGGATAGTAATCCCCAGTGACATGTGTATGTAAAGCATTTTAAGCTTACTCATACACCTTTCCATTTTGAAGAAATCTATGTTTCCTTCTTTGCCTGAGAATTTGGACTTTTAACACATTGCATTGTGAATCTTGCAAGCGTGGAAAGCATCATAGAGTACATTTTTCCTGTTAACAAACTTCAAGAACACTCCATTTCTTTTATGCATACAAATGTTTGGGAATCTTCTGAAATTTCATATGTTAATGGCGCAGGAAGGTTTGCATCCTTTATTGATGTTTGTACCAAATTAACTTAGGATGAAGCTATCCTCACTGCAGCAAATAGCATTAGATGCCTGTATTCCAAATATCTTGCAAACACATAGCGTCGGGATTTTTTGGCTATCTTCATTTTGTTTCATGATCAAATTTGAGGCAGCAAACTTGATCCATAAACCCTCAAGTGTGCATTTTTAGCAAGCTTCAATGTTTAGCAGGGGTACATGTTTCCATCATCAAACCAGAAAAATCTGTTTTCTGTAGATGTTACATTTTGTGAACCCCTCTGATAATATTCTTCACATTGTCAAGGGGAGAAGTTCCATGATGTTAAACACCTTTAGTTACCAACACTTCACTTTACTCTAATGCTTCCAATCCCCAATCTTCCATCTGCTTCTCAAACAACTCCCAATTCACTAAAACTAACCATGTCCATTCCTACATATTCAGGAAAAACAAACAAAGCCTCCCAAAGCCCAAAAAATCATTCCGAGTGAACTTGAGTATAGAAATATCAGCCCTATTCAATAGCACGCTCAATCATTGGATCCAACTCCTCCTGAAGCTCAAAGAGAATCATGAGAAATGGGATCTAATTCTAGTCTTCTTTTTGTTAAAATCTCTACTATAGGTAAGCAGAAATCCCTTTTACCTAATGAGTAGAAAACCAAACTTTATCTGCCCATTGCCGTAAAGAAAGAAAGAAGTAGTAATAAACCCTCTATATCCCACCATGTATCTTACCCTAATATTTTAGATGGATGCAATTCCATCTTGCTAACCTTAAACACCCATTATAGTTTATAGGTTGTACGAGAAGCCTTAAAGAATATGTGAATTGGTTAAAAACTATGAGCAAGGTAATAAGAGAACTTCATAGAAATGAAATGTGGTATTGGAGAGTAGTTCCTCTTCTTCTAAGTGAAAGTTGTTGTGTACTATATCTATCTAAGCTGGAATCCTAGGGTAAACGCTATCATGTTTTCTTTCTCTTTTCTTAAGCTTTTGTTGTGAGCTATATGTGTGTGCGTGTGTTGAAACTGAATCAGTAGAGAGATCTAAGTTAAGATCTCTCAAGCTCTTTCTCTCATATACGCTTTCAAATTAGTATCAAAGCAAGTTAATCTTGCTCTACCTACACTGTTTGGTTCCACCATCCACTATTGTTGCTTGTCGTCTCCCCAACTCCACCTTTTCCTTTGGTGACCATCAGATTTGAAGCATCTCTCCAAGTAACGCCATAACCCATTATGGTTTGCATTATAACTTTATAAAGGATTTTTGGGGTTCCCAATATTTTCCGTTATCCGATATTGATAACACCAGTATCTACTCATGGAGGGGAGATTGTGGCAATAGAGGACATGGTGGTGAAGGATGTCCTCAATGCTTTAAGTGTAAGAGAATAGCTCATACTAAAGAAAATTGTTATTTTTTACATGGCTTTCCAAACAAAACAACAAATATCTTCAAATCCAAAAATAGTTCAAGCAAAGTTTTCTAGTGAAGAATAGCAAGAATATTTGAAATTAAACTCCAGCAGTCAAGCACAATCTTCTACACATCCCACTTTATAAAAAATTCTGCATCTCACCATCCATGTAAAGTCAAAATCCAAGGATAATTGACTTGTGTGCTTTTAATCATATTTATGCTAATACCTCTTTGTTCTCTTCCATTTCTTCTCTTAAATTTCTTCATCTAATAACCTTAGCCAACGAATCCAAAGTTATTTCTGAAGGATTTGGTCAAGTTTCAATTTCTCCTTTAAATTAAAATTTGTTCTATTTGTTCTTGCATCCCCTCTAACCTTATCTCTTTAAGTCAAATAACTAAGTCATTAATTTGTTTTGTAACATTTGATGTCAATGCATTTGTTTATAAAGGAGCATGGTACGAGTTGAATGATTAGCGTTGGACATGAGTGCAAAGGATCGTACTATTAAGGGACGAGGTCATTTGTGTCTTGTTTTGCCCCTCCTCCTCCTAAACTTTTGCATGATCACTTAGGCCATTCACATTTGTCAAAATTAAAACAAATGGTTACTAAACTTAGCAAACTTCAAGTCCTAGAGTGAGTCTTGTCAATATGGAAAACATGTCAAGTCCTTTTTTTCCCGAGCAATATAAATCAATATGTAAATATGTTTTCTCGGTCATTCACTCTAACATTTGGGACCAAGTCGTGTTACATCTTTTGGATTTCAATATTTTGTTACCTTATCGATCAATACTCCAGATGTACTTGGGTTTATTTAATGAAGAACATTCTGAACTTTTGACTACATTTATATCTTTCTTAAGTAAAATAAAAAATTAATTTGGACAAGTTATCGAATATTCATAAGTGATAATGCAAAAGAATATTTTCTTCAAATTTTTCAACTATTTTGAGTTCACATGGAATTTTACATCAATTCACTTGTCCTCATACCCCTTAGTAAAAATGAAATAACAAAATGAAAAAATAGACACTTAGTTGAAATACTTGGTGCAAATATACTAGATCATTGGAGTGGTGCTATTCTTACAACCTGTTTACTTATAATTAGAATACCTTCTTCGTCCCTTGATAATAAAATTCCTTATTCTATGTGTTACTCCTTGTGTCTTTGGTTGTGTGTTTTGTACATCACATGTCTCCATATTAAACAAACTCTCGACAAGAGCCACCAAATGTGATTTCCTAGGATACTCTCGCCTCCAAAAAGGGTATTGTTATTCTCCTCCTAAAACAAAAAAGTACTATATGTTTGCAAGTGCCACCATTTTTTAAGAGACGTCTTTCTTCCTTCTATTCAAGTTGACTCTATCCAACAGGTATTACCCATTCTAGTTATTGAACCCTTGTTTTTCCTTGCTCACATCACCTTAAGTCAACCCAGCCCTTAGGTTCCTCTCCTACTTCAAACCCACCAAAGTCATTGTCTACGCCTATCACCACTTACCAATGCAAGCCACAAGTGATTGGTCCAATATTACATGGTGAGTCTTCTTCATCAAGTCTTTCACTATCGTCACTCAATATCATGACTCTTGATAAAGAAGATTCCAATTGGCTCATTGCTTTTGAAAAAGGTACTTGTTCTATCCATAGCCCTTCTTCTATCCCATTCCTACTTCTCATTTATTTCCTTTTTGTCTTCTTTTACAAATCCAAAAAAATGTGATTGAAGCATTTGATCATCCCAGATGGCGACAATCCATGAATTTTGAAATGTAGGCTCTTGAAAATAATCGCACATGTGACTTAGTTCATCCACCATCTGAGCAGAAGACAATTGGTTGTACATGAGTGTGCACCATTAAAGTAAGGCCAAATGGTGAGGTTGATCGCCTTAAAGTGCGATTAGTGGCTAAAGGATATACTCAAATATATGGTTTGGATCACGATGATACCTTTTCTCCTATAGTAAAAATGACTATAGTTTGTGTATTCTTTGCAATGGTAGTTCTTCACCATTAACCTCTTCATCAATTGAATATTAAGAATGTTTTCTTTCATGATGATTTGGAGGTCATCTAGTAGGCAACCTCTTAGGTTTGCTGCTCAAGGTGAGTATGGATTGGTTTGTAAATTGAGACGATCTCTCTCTATGGTCTCAAGTAATCTCCACATGCTTGGTTTGGAAAGTTTAGTCTTATTATTTATGAAGTATATCTTTTAGTCTTTTATTGTCATACATTGCTTGGAAAAATGTGTTTATCTAATTGTGTATGTTGATGATACAATCTAAGCATTAGGGCTACCAAAATTGCTTAGTTGAAGCAACATTTGTGCAAATACTTTCAAACTAAAAATCTTGGGTGTCTCAAATACTTTCTAGACATTTAAGTGTCTCGATCAAAAGAAGGTATTGTGATTTCTCATACAAGAATGATCGATTGTAGACTCGTGGATAGTCCTACATATCCAAATAAAAAATTAATGGCAGAACAAAGTGATCCCTTCTCAAATCCATAAGACTTGAGGTAAAACTTATTAATCTGGCTATTTCTAGACCTGACCTATCTTTAGTAGTTCGTGTGGTTAGTCAGTTTATGTAAGCTCCTCGCATTGATTAGTGGAGTGTTGTCCTTCACATTCTCAGATACCTCTAAAAGGCTCTAGGACAAGGTTTACAGTATGAAGATAAAGGAAGGGCCCAAGTATATGGATATTGTGATATTGATAAGGCAAGGTCTCCTATAGACAAATGTTCCACTACAGGATATTGTGTTTTCATTAGAGGGAATATTATTTCTTGGAAGAGCAAGAAACAAAATGTAGTTACTCCATCAAGTGCTAAAGCTAAATATACGGCAAAGGCATCACTTACTTGCAAACTTGAGTGGCTAAAACAATTTGTCCAAGAACTTGGGTTTTGTGAAATTCAACAAATGAGGATGTATTATGATAATAAGCAACTCTTCACATTACTTACAACCCAATGTTTTATGAAAGGACAAAACACATAGAAATTCATTGTCCTTTTGTTAGAGAAAAGTTGTCTAGGAAATTGGCATTGAGTATGTAGACTACTACTGATGATCTACTTATAGAAATTTTGACAAAATCCCTGAGAGAACTTCAAGTTCAATTTAAATGTTCTAAGCTTGTATAACACAATTTATATGCTCTAGCTTGAGATGAGTGTTAGAATAGTTTATATTATCCTCTGAGCAAAAGTTGTTTTTGTGTTGTATCTATTTGTAACCCAGAATCCCAGGGATAAACTCTACTGTGTTTTCTTTGTCTTTCCTTAAGCTTTTGTTGCAAGTCATTGATCCTCATGCTCTTTTCCTCGTGTATACTCTTTCAAGTGTTCCTAAACCCCAAATGGGTATAGAAATGATACAAGGCAAGATGTTAACAATATCACATTTTTGCTTGAATTAATTTAGGAAAAATCAGTGTATAGCAATGTTATTGACACTTAATAACAGAAAAATATTGACAACCCAAACATCCCTTAACAAATACATCCAAACCCCATAACAGGTTGTGACAAAAGCATCACAGACAAAAAAAATAATATAATGTATTCATACAAATAAAGAAATGCAAAAATAATGAAAGATAGCCATACAGTTAATAGTAATAGCATGTCAGAAATTCAAATAACAATAAGACCAAAACAACCCCACTCCCAAGTTCAAGTTTAGGACTTCAAATAAGGACAAAAAATAAATATTGAGTAGAAAAGAGAAAAAATGAAAAAGGAGAGGGTAGAAGTGAAGAATGAAAGAGGAAACAAAAAAAGGGGAGGGTGACAATTAAGTACAAAAGAGGAAATAAATAAAATAGGATATGGTCGTGTCAGGAGAAGGGAACAAGCAACGACACTACAATGGAATGATGACAGCAGAACACATCCCAGGTAGCAACAGAAAGTCCCACCGGTGGCTGACTGAGTGACCATGGTTGTTGAACCAGATCTATTGTGCTTTTGGGTTTGTGGCTGGTAGAGATTTCTTTTAGTCATGGGTTGGGTTTGGTTCAAGTTGTATAACCGACCCTTTTAAAAAAAATTGTTGGGCAAGATTGGGTATAAGGACTCTTAACAGTATTTAAAACAGTGAAAGTAGGGGGTTGCATAGGTGTCAAAGTCAGGTGACCCAAGGCTCCATCTTCTTCCTCACAACTAGTCACAGGGTGGTGGTTTTGATTTCCATAGCATCTAAAGTGGCCACAATGCGCTGCCACACCACCATGCTGTGGCGCCCAGCAATCTGCCACCACTTTCCTTCTTAGTGCTGCCATGGCCGTTTTTCAATAACACAGGTGTGTAACTTCCTTCTACATATTCTTACTGAATACTTAACCAATATTATAACTTCCTATAATTGACCAAGATAATAACTTCCTATAATTAACCAAGATTATAACTTCATATCAAAGGGTGCACATATACCAAGATTGCTACATTCTTACTGAAATTTTAACCAGTTTATAACTTCCTTGTAAATCAACTAAATAGAGAACCACAAAAAGTTCCAAATTAGTTTTAATAACCATACGAATAAGTAGTGAGAAGGCTAAAGGAAAGATTATAGGGTGAATTTAGCAAGAAAAAATATTTGAGGATGCCAAAAGAAAACATAAAATTTATTGAGCTACACTCAGCCCCTCAGAATAGAATAAAAAGCAAAATACTGACAGTAAAACAAAACATTTTGGATACAAGCATTCACAATCACAAAGCCTAACTCGCAATCCAGTACATAAACATTTCTATCCAGCAAAATCACCAGAAGCAATACTCTTAAATCATAAGTCATATCATCTCACATCATATATATTACTATCGAGCTTATTGCTAGTGTTCATTTGGCTAAATTTTGAGATTTAAGACTTTGAAGAGTCACTTTTGCATGAATTGATTTAGGGAAAATCAGTGCTTATGTTTTAAAATCTTATTATTTCCAGCAAACACCAAGTCAATGAAATATGAACAACAATACCACAACTAAACCTTACAGTATTAGCCATGTCACACATATATACTATATCACTTACTTCAAACAACTTGGTTTGAAATTTCATCATGAATATTCATTTCCTTATCAAACATGAACACCATATGCATACCAATAGCAATTCAATCAAATGAGACATGGATTTGAATACACACATTTGTTGGGTTCCAAAGAAGTAAACAAATACTTTCTTCCTATCAGCAGAGTAACCCCACTTGTGCGGCTCATCCACCTGCCCCAAGAATAAAAAACAACATAATCAGCAAACAAAATCTTCATAAAACACAAACCAAACTAGGAGGAAAAGTTTCCAACTGTCCAGAACAAACATATAAGCTATACAGGACAGCAGAAAAGGCAAAAGCAAAACTCTGAATTGTTTAACAACAGCCCCTGGTCTCTTACCTTCTCCATATCTGTTCCGGGAGCCTCTACGCCCAACTAAGTCATTCATTAAATATTCCCACAAGATATTCATTTGATTAAGCCAGTATCAATACAATATCAAAATTTGACAGAACAACTACAAACTTAAGGTAAAGGCATACCACATACATGATCAGACCCAAAAACCTTTAATAAAATACATAATATACGTAAAAAACATCCGAATTAATTGAAACAAAACCAGACAACCACTTACACAAAACTTCAGCTAAGACAAACCAGATAATCGAGGTCAGACCCCAAAACTTCAATAAAATTCAATATACACTTTAAAACAAAACACCACCTGACTTAATTGATTCACACACTTTTTACTGCACCATAGTACAGCAAAGGAGAACCAACAAAATATGCAATCCAAGAGTGAGTGCTATGTTATTCTGAACAGCAAAACACAATCAATCCAAAAACTCAAGCATTCACTTAAAAATTAGCAGGGAGCACTCACCGTCGCAGGCCAGACAGGGAATCCCTTAACCTTAGCAAGCACGAGATCGCCGACCTTAAACTGACTGCAAGCGGCGGCCGCCGCCGCCGCCGCTTTTTTCCCTCCCTTCCTCCGACTAGGCGGCATGGCAGGAAACAGCTCCCGATTTGCTCCGAATCGAAGCGCAAAAGTGAAAGCGGAAGAAACTTGGGTGAAGGATCGAAGGAGTTGACAGGGTTGGGAATTGGCAGAGATAATTAGCAGGCATTGGGAATGAAGAAAACCCTAATTAGGAAGAGAGTTTGAGTGAGAGTGAAAAACATGAGATGAAAAAAGAGAGATGAGAGAGGCTCGGAAGAAGAAAAAGAAGGTGCTGCTGGTCCTGGTGCGGTGGTGGCTTAGTGTAGGCTGCGCAAGGTTCTGGGTATATGCATTCACACACTCCGTGAAGTGCGCTAATGTGCACTATGTGCGTTCACTATAAAATGTAAACAAATAAACCCTCTTTTCTTCCCTCTGCCACGTCACCACCTCCTCAAATAAACCTTAGTCTAAGCTCATTACTATAAAAAAATTATAATCTCTTTGTCTGTACAGTAGAAATCAGCTTGATTAATAAGAGGTAACTAATCTGGCCTATAAACCATACTAATTATTTGTATAAGTCAATGTAATGATATGTAGTAATTGAGATAGCATGTCTTAATTATTAAGGCATGAATCTAACACACCTTCTTACTTTTGTTTCTTTTTATCTTATTTGAATATAATGAACTCAATCTTGTTCTTTCTTCCATTTTTGTTTTTTTCTCTAACAACATTATCATTATTGTTAACAATATTGGTTTGTTCCTTCATGTAATGTTGCTACCATTTCAAGAGATCATTCTTATTTTCCTTCTCAAACACTTCATTATTTTCGCTTCTCAATCATAATTAAATCTTATTATGTACATGTTAGAGTTAGATATTAATTTGTATTATGATTTAAAACCATTAAGTTAATTTTAGTTATGTTATTTGGTTAAGTTTAATTATAAGTTCAACTTAGTTATATTACTTGGTTATATTAGAAATTTAATTCATTACTTATTTAATCATTTAGTTGTGTTATTTTGTTAGCTTGATTGATTGGATTGTATTTGTTTTGTTATAAATAAGTACATGTTCTTATTGATTTTGTTATATAAAGTTCTACACCTTTATTGTTTAATCTCGACAAATTGTATTGTTTAATTTTTAGAAGGTGAATATTTCAAGTGAATAGAATGTACATTAGCTTCTTATTTGATATTAAATTAAAAATTAAGTAGTACCTCTGATCTTTTCTTTTATATAAAAACAAGATGATGGAATGTTAACAAACATTGTTTTGAATGTTTTGTTGAAAATTTTGGCAAAATTAAGTGTTGTTTAACTGTTCATATATACATTATATTTTAATCAACATTCCATATACTTTATAAAATTTCAGTTGATTCAATTTTGTGTTGATTTCGAATCTTTATATCCATGTGATTAATTTAAAATCAACACTTTTATTTCACGCCAAATGAAAATCAATACAAAATAGTAAAAATCAATACAAAATAGTATCAAAATTTATGTGAAGTATAAGAAAAATTGATGTTCTTTAATGTATCAATTCATAAATTTTAATTTTTTTAAATGTGACGTGTTGATATCATATCATAGCACTACTATATGTCATTTAAAATAATCACTTGACATTTTGTTCAACACATAAATATTTACTGGTGTCATGTAATTTAAGATTAAAATAATGTTTTTAAATTTTAAATAAATATAAATATTTTTTAATAAAATCAAATCAAAACTTACTTATTTTACATGAACTAAAAACACATTAGAAGTTATAAAGTATATATGCTGTAAACATTTGCTATAAAAATTAATTAAAGAAAACATCCATGTTAAATAATCAACCTCGTGATTGTAAATGCATCAAATAGTTGAATTGAGTTTTGTAAATCTCAACTAGTGTCATTTGAGTATTTGAATGTTGCTCAGACAATAAGTAATTATTAGATATATTGTTTGACGTTATTTAAGCACAAGCATGATGTTAGAGCGAAATTGCAATAACTATATATATGATTTTGACTAAGTGCTTAAACCAATAAATCATGAATCATGATGTAATTGCGTTTGACAGATGTTGAAGGAAAAAAAAAATAGATAGTAAATGATAAAGCGCTTTGAAGACTTTTCACTTCATATGACAAGGTATTGATGAACATCCGACAATAAATGCAGACAATTATTAAAGTTAATTCAAGCATAGAGTCTATTCTTATAATTTGAGTTTGTATTTTAGAGAATGTCTTCACCATCAATCACCAAGAGGATCAATGCTCAAGATAAACATATTTCAAGTCTGATAGTGCTTGAGCTAAAGTTTCACTGCTCGCCAACTTTTCTAGCCCAGCTATATATTTAGTACATTGTACATTATTACCATATTTTGGTGCAAATGGTTATGCTAGTGAGGAAGATAAGTATTGTCAATTATCAAGGAGGTTGTGTGAAGAAAGAAAGAGCCATCAATGTTGCATGAAAAGTATTTGATGCTTCTCAACATTCTCGCTTGTTAGATGACAGAAGAAGAATAAGACATTCAAATAAGTTCAATTCTACTCAACAACTAGAAAAGATAATGTAATAACTACATTATTTAAGCTTATATAAAGACATGCCTTTAAGAGACAAAAAAGAATAAGAGTCATTATTTGCAAGTGCTAAAACTCTGCTAAATTTTATGTGTGCCCTTATAGCTTTGTATGAACACTATTTGTGTTCATTTAGCAAATTAGGAGAGAAAGTCTATCATTATAGTAATTGAAAGACGTAATCCCTCCCTGGTGAGAAAAACCTATGATTTGTTTATCACAATTTTTTTTTTTTATTTATCTTATGTTAGGAGTGCCTTATGGAAAGAATACTTGGATTGAAGCAGAAGTGGTTTATGGAAAAAACAATTGGGTTTGGCCAAATTGGCTTGTTGGAGAAATACTTAGGTCGAAACTAGAAGGACCTATTGAAAGAATACTTGGATTGAGCCAGGAGTGACTTGTTGAAATAATACTTGTTTGTACTTCACAATGGTAGTTTTTCAAGTGAAACTTAATTGATTGGTTAAGAACTGGATGTAGTCTATGCTATCAGACGAACCAATATAAAAATATTGAGCAATACTTCTTCCTTTAGCCTTTTTCATTGCATGTTTTTTAGTTTGTGGTAATTAAAGAAAGTGAAGTTTTTCAAATCAAGTGTGTGAAAATCCTTATGGATTTGTTTGGCCAAATACTAAACCTATTGTCTAGCCACAAATTATTAGACGATACTACAAAACTGCAAAATTTTTTAAAACACAATTCAACCTTCCTTTCTTGTATTTTTCCTATTTTTAAATGTGAAAAAAAAAATAGAGCATATTGTTCAAGTTGTGGTTTAAGGCTTTGGCGAGAGACATGTCAAAGCAATTTTATAATTTTTGGAACACTTAACACTTAAGTGAATGGTCAAGCATTGAAGTGTGACAATGGTGGATGATTATTATGAAAAATGTTGGACCATGCAACTTGATGTTCTAACTCAAATATTAATGACTCCAAAATACTTTAATATGTTTTGATATTGTGTTTTTGTATTATATATATATATATATATATATATAACTCTATTTTTAATATAATTATCCTTAAAATTGATTTCACTTTGTAAATACATGAAATTTATTTTCCTTTCAATAGATGTAAATATATAATTTGAACTTATTCTCATCCTAAGTCGTCTTTTACAGTGTGTTTGGATTCAGGGGAGGTGCCAATGCGAAGACGGATATGCGGGTGACACCCGCGTTTGCTTCTGCTGATCGTTGCGGGTGAGGGAGCGCATGGAGAGAAAGTTGCGAAGATTTCCCATATTCGCAACAATGAGGAGAAAGTACCGAGCATCGACGAAAGCCACGTCACGATGAGGGAAGTTACGTATCTCCCCTCCTTATTTACTCACAACTGGGACCACTCTGTGCATGGCTCTGCATGGTCGTTGGTCGTTGGTCGTTGGTCGTTGCCCTTATTTACTCATGTATCTAAGCATTGCCATGGTTTTTTTCTTCATATAACCGATTAGCACTGAAAATAGAAGGCATGCATAATCGATTATAGGGTACACTGGAAGAGATAATCGATTATGAGTGTTGTTGTTTTTGGCCCATAATCGATTATGGCCTATGTTTTAAAATGGGCATAATCGATTATGGGGCTTTTGAAGGTGTAGAGATAATCGATTATCTTTGTGTGCAAAACCAGCCCATAATCGATTATGGCCTATGTTTTAAAAGGGGCATAATCGATTATGCTCTTTTTGTTTTTTTTTTCAGGCTTCATTGATGGTGGTTTGTTGTTCTTGTTGGTGGTGGTCTCTTCATTTCATAATGCTTTGATAAATATATACTTTATAGTAGGAAATATCATGAAAATTTTGATAATTTTCTGATAAGTGTAAGTATAAAAACTAAAACCTAAAAATACTTAAAAAAGACCTAAATAATAATAAAAAATGAAAAAATAATAGTAAATGATGGATTTTTGGAATTTTTGTTGACCCCAATTCCCTTCGGGATTGCCCATCGCGTTCGTTGCATCCTTTCGAACAACTTTCATTTTTTACGTATCTCCATCCGACTTCTCTATCAAAAGTTATGGCCATTTGAAGTTTTTTCAACCTAATTCTTCCTGATCCGGTCCGTCATCGGTAGTCGATGACATCAATAGCAGATGAGCACGTGGACCATTCACAGGGTGACACGTGGTAGAAGATAGCAGGTGAATCAGAGGGGAGATCACTCAAAACGGTGATCGGTGGTCAGTGCTAAAGTGACCACCACCAGTAGATCAATGCCTAGATGAGCGCCTGACAGCAGAGCGCGAGAGGTAAGAAAGCACCGATTAGTCATAGGTGCATGGTCATAGGGGAGAAGCTTAATTTACACCTCTTTGTCAAGAAAGAAGTCCTCAATTCGAGCAGAGAGCTCACCAATGAAGTCCTCAGAGGGTAAGAGATGTGGGCGATGACAAGGTGGTGAGATGTCCCTTCAGCGTGCTACTTATGTCCATACACGCAGAGCCACGTAGGTCGCCCGGGCCAATGACTTAGTCTCTTCGCTGAAACAAGTTAACAGCTTGAGACTGGGGGGCTTGTGTACCGACCAGTCCTCGGACACCGAGAACAGGTAGTAAAGGGCGAACCACGTCAGCTGGGTCCCACAGCATGGGCCAAAGCCATGTGGAGTGGACCCCGCAGGCAGCTTGGATTAAAGGGTGATCAGTCATCGGTGTGTTCCCTGAGAGAAGGGTGATCAGTCATTCCCCTCAGAGTGGGGTGATCAGTCATCGGTGTGTCCCCTCAGAGTAGGGTGATTAGTCATCAGCATGTTCCCACAGAGAAGGGTGATTAGTCATCAGCATGTTCCCACAGAGAAGGGTGATTAGTCGTCAGACCACCAGGATGGGCTGAGGTGTCATCGCCACTCAGAGTATGGCGAGGTGATATCGGCCTTGGGTGAAGACGAGGTGACATCGGCCTTGGGGGAAGACCAGTTAAATACCCAGAGGTAGGGAGAGGTCTGGATCGCGAAGTGCCTATGCGGGTAGCAAGGAGAGCACAGTTGGGTGTAGAGTCCTGAGGGGACGAGTACTCACCAGAACTAGGGTTTTCCCAGTAAAGCTATATGCATGGCACATGAACAGTGAAGGCACTCCCAGAACAGGTGGCCCCAGAGACTAGGTGCACAAGGAGGCACCCAGGTGGTCACCCTGTTAAAGTTTGCACTCCAGAGAAGGAAACCTTATGTGCTAGATTACCCTAAGATTGGGTGATAGCGGCGCAAGGGTATTCCAATAAACCCTAAATATGGCTAGCAGCGCAGTAAACCCTAATTAGGGCTAGCGGCGCAGTAAACCCTAGACTATATAAGGGACAGTAAAATACTTCACAAAGGTACGCAGTTTCTAGACCTAAACACAGGGAGAAACTCAATACACTTGGTGTTCCTTGCCCTACACTGACTTGAGCGTCGGAGTGCAAACGGCCTCTAGGGCGCCCCCTTTCTCTTTTGCAGGTGCAAATTGCTTCGAAAGAACCAAGCACATATCAGCGTGAGGAAGGAGGCGTGTGAGTGTCGTGAGTCAACCGACAGGCGGGTCAACCGGCAAGAACACTTCCCAACTCCAAATCTATCAATTTTCTCTTTAATATGAGGACCCCTCCATCAAATATACACCAAATCAAGTTCCCACAAAAAAATTTGGATAAAAAATCATTTTCTACCTATTTTTAATGAATTTTACAATATTTGCCTGCCAACCTCAATTAATATTAAAATTATCAACATAATTAAGTAAGAAAATCAATTTCAAACAATAAAATGGAAAATAATCAATTTTGAGAATAGCGACAACACAAAAAAATGCTGGACAAATATTTGTATATATATAACATAACATAATTTAAAAAATCATATATAATATTAAAATTATGTAAATAAATTAACTTAAATAAAAAATATTTTTTTATTAATTAAATATTAAATAATATAATTATATTTTAATTTTAAATTATAATTAACTAAAATATGAAATAGGATTAATCATTATTTATTCTTTTTTTATATACAAGGGTAAAATTGTAATCTTACAATTTACACTATTCAAAATAATATATAATATTCTTACAACTATCATATCACTCACAAATTTCAATAAACTTTCTTCACACATCCACTCACTCACACCCTAATCCAAACAACCTCAACTTTCTTCACACTTTCTTCACACTCCCACTCCCACTCACCCTCAACTTTCCACTCACCCACACCCTCACAGTCCAAACACACCCTTAATTTACCCTTCCCGCAAATGATTTCTTTATATCAAGGTAGAGTTAAAATATTTATATTATTAAATGCCGATACTCATAATTTGTTTCTCATTGTTTTGTAACAATTCAATTTTTTTCATATATTAAAATATAATATAAATATAATATAAATATAAATATAAATTAAAAAGTATTTATTTTATTTTTTATGTTTTATTGCAACGGGCTACTATTTTTTTTTTCAAATTTGAATTACTAGTAATCTTTCCTTTCACTTTTTAATTTTACAATTATAAAGTAGGAGTTTAATAATAAATGTTAATATGACATTGTAATTTATCATTCATTATATAATTATATAATTTTGCTACCGAATAATATTATTTACATAAATACTGAAATAATAACTGTTTGCAATAAATAATTTATAAATTACTGTATAATATTAAAATCTCCCAATAATATAATAAACAAGTACGTTCGAATTTACTTATTTAATCTCGTCTATTTTCAGTTACATGAAGATATCTAACGTGTTCTAAAATTTTAAATTTAAAAAGAACATATTTTAACAAGTTTTAAATTCGTTCTTAATTTTAAACATCTATTAATAATTCATGAAAAAAATAATTTCTCCTTGTTATTGGAATAATTTTTTTTAAAACGAACACAAAAAACTAAAGTATAGATACCTAAACTTTAGTGGGGTAGTTACAAATACAAATTATTTTATATTGGTGACATTTATCAATCTTTCTATATAAAAATATAAATGTAGATAAATAAAAACCTTTGATACATGTTTTAAAAGTTTAAAATTAGAAACCTTTTATAATACTTTTAAATAATTAAAATAAACTAATCTTAAATAAAAAATTTCCAATTTTTCTACGTCGATGGTAAGTAGCGGCATTAGTAAGCGGTGAGTCCAGATCAAAGAGAAAACGGTAAAAAAGGATGGTAACTATTTGACATGCCTCCGAAGCTTTTGGCGCCAACACAATCCCTCTCTTTCTCTGCGCGCAAAGAGCGTAATTCATTCTCTGCAAACCAAAATCCACTTCGCATTTTTCTCTCCGCTGTTTAGACACCGCCACCAAAACAAATTCTGCTCTCTCTCGTTTTACAAATCACGGAAACCACCGCGCGGCCACCGCTTTTTATTTTCCTATCAACCAAACATGCATTCACATTCAGGATTCGTCGACGGATAGAAGCTTTCACAGTAAAATTGTCCTGTAAATTTCCGTTCCAATCCTCAATACTCTTGTGTTAGGTTTAGACGTTTGCTTATTTTGAATGTTCTGGAAATTGCAATGGCGCTAATCGTTGCTCTTGCGTGCATGCTAGCTTAGATAACAATAGAAGTTGGTGAAACTGATGGTTTTCTTTGTTTCTCTGGTTCTTTTATCTGAATTTTGTGCTGGTTCATCTGAGAACAGTTGAATGCCTGAATACATAGCTATGACTCGACTCAAGATTGGTGCGTGTAAGTTGTTGATCGTTGTGGTGTGGAAAGTAGAAGCTAGTTAGAGAAGAATAATTTTTAAATGATTCCTAGTGCATGATTAAACGCTGTTGATAACGTCTAGATTTCGGTAAAATGCCTGAATTTCTATAATAAACTATGAAGTTATTGATTTATAATTGAAGTGAAAGATAGAATGTCATTAATAATGGTGGAAGATTTGATGCATGCACAGGTATGATAAATTATGAAGTTATTGATTTAAATAAAGATTAAAGGACATCTTAACTCTAGTAGGTGAAACCTAGCGAGATAGTGAGAAACTGAGAGAAAAATGTAGATATAATAGGTTTTATTTGTTTCTCCTTTAATCTGAATTTTTAACCTGGGTCAGATAACCTTTCGAATTCATAACTATGAAGTGTCTGTGACTCGTTGACAATTGTGGTGTGAAAATGGAAACCAGTAAGAGAAGAACTAGTTTTAGTTCAAATTTGGTTCCTCTAAAGTGTTGAATTGAATGCTGCTAGTAATGGTCTGTGATTAAATGCATGCACTTTCTGATAAAAATAATGCATGCACTTTGTGTAATAAATTATGAAGTTATTGGTTTATATTATAATTTGAATTTCGACTTCTCTAATAAGTGCTGGATGAAAAGTAGTTAATGTGGTTCTTTTATCCACGACTTCTCTAGTTCATCACATATCAGTTGAATGCTTGAATACATAATTACGACATTGATGCTTAGTAACTTGTGGACCATTGTGGCGGAAAATGGAAACTAACTAAACAATTTTTTGTTCAAATTTGTCTCTTTTAGAATGCAGGATAAAATGCAATGAATAACCATTTATGTGTTTGAGATTGAGATAACATTTATAATAAATTATAAAGTTATTGATTTAGATGTGGATAAATACATAAGATATAGTACGACTTGATGGTTGGAAAATGGAAAACCAATTTGGGATGTTTGTATATGATACAGATTAAGCCTTGAGAAAGAAGATAATGGCGAGTATTGCGGATATTAGTCTTTCGGCATCCATCAATCTGTTGACTGCCTTGGCATTCCTGTTAGCATTTGCAGTATTGCGACTTCAGCCCTTTAATGACCGGGTCTACTTCCCAAAATGGTATCTGAAGGGGATAAGAGGTAGCCCAACAGGTTCCACAACGGTAAAGAAATTTGTTAACTTGGACTGTGGGACCTACATCAGGTTTCTGAACTGGATGCCTGCAGCATTGCATATGCCAGAACCAGAACTTGTTGATCATGCAGGCCTTGACTCAGCAGTGTACATTCGGATATATCTTCTAGGGTGAGTTGTGCACCAAGTATCTCATTCAAATTTACATACGTACAAATGGACTAAGTTTAAGAGGGACAGCAATATCTGATATACTGTCTTGTATTTAAATATTTGACCCTTTTTCTTTTGTGATATATTCTTTTATCTGATTGGAATACTCGTGTACAGGTTCAAAATATTTGCCCCCATTACCCTGCTTGCTTTTATCGTTTTGGTTCCTGTTAACTGGACAGGGAAAACATTGGAAGCACCGGGAGCTAAGAATTTGACATATAGCGATATTGACAAGATTTCAATATCAAACATTCCATTTGGATCAGATAGGTTAGATCTATGACTGTTGTACCAACTCTGAGTTTCTTTCTCTTGCTCTCATAATGTGGATTCTTTATAAATGGAAGAAGTTATTGGTTGTGTTGGGAACGTGATTGCAACTTTGATCTTTGCCTTTTTATTAAGAAAATCAGAATACCTCTAAATGTTTAAATATTAATTGACTTAACTTCCTCTTCCTCTTCTTTTATTATAATAGGGTTTCAGACTCTAATTTTTTGCCTTGAATTTCGCGTTACGTAATCTGCCTGCTTTGCAGTTGATGTTTCGAGATTTCACTTCGTTTTCTTCCAGGTTTTGGGCGCATATTGTAATGTCATATGTCTTCACATTTTGGACATGCTATAGTCTCTATAAGGAGTACAAGAATGTAGCAGCAATGAGATTGCGATTTATGGCAGCTGAAAGTCGTCGTCCGGACCAATTTACTGTAAGTTGGTCATTTTCACTAAGCCTCCTTCGCTGCTTCACTGCCCTTCATAACAAAGAAAAAACATGGAAAATCGGTACCTAAATTTTTTCATTTATGGTGTTCTAGCTCCTACAAAACCATTTTCTTGCCGATACGAAGAGAGTGGCTACTCATATTTGTGGAAGTTTATCTTATCTGAATATCATGTAATTCTGTGTGTTATTTTGCGGCCGAGTTACCATTGTATTTCTTTGACATGTCAGGTTCTCCCTCAAATGCTCCTGGATCAGTTGATCCAACATTTGACTGAATACTTTTTCTAGTAATTCAAATGAAGGGATTTTGTTAAAACATCCGGTTCTGTTTCATCCATGTAAAATTATTAAAAAAATCCGAATCTAGTGCTAATATTCTATTACAATGACAGAGTGTGTACGCCTGCCACTGGCGGCCCTGTGCATGGATGGGGATTTCTAGTCTCCCTATTTTCATGTCATGCATTCTACAATTAAACATGATAATAGTCTTTAAGCTTGTATTTGTTTTATAGGACATTAATGATCAGAAAGTTAGTATCCGTATTTTAGTAATTTTAGCAGACTTGCTATCAAAACTATCCTTGTTAGATGCTTGCTAGTTGTCTTCTATGTTGAATATTAAATGCGATGCATAGTCTTTCAGCTTGTATATGTTTGATTGGACATTGATGATCTGAAAGTTAGTATCCGTATTTAGTATTTTTAGGAGACTTGCTAGCAAAACTATCCTTTTCAGTTGCTTGTTTAGCTGTATTCTATGTTGAATACCATATGCTTATTCCTGGGTCACTTTCCAAAAGAGTTTTAAGTTGCGGCGTTCATTTATCTTTTATATATATGCATGTGTTTGTTTTTGTTTCCCGTTATTGGAAGGATTGAGCTAATTATTGTAGCCGATTTCCAGCCGTCCTTTAGCAAGCTGAATATTGTTTGTAATAACCACTCATTTTTTTACAGGTTCTGGTAAGGAGTGTTCCCCCAGATCCCGATGAATCTGTCACTGAGCACATCGAACATTTTTTTTGCGTCAACCATCCTGATCACTATCTAATGCATCAGGTATGTTGCTTAATTGCAAATAGAAATAATCTGTCAAAAATGTATACTTTTTCTTAGTTGTTTTTGTTTGGGAATTACCACTTCCCCTTCTTCGTGTGCTTCCATAAACCCTCACATAAAGGGTGACCCAAACCTGGGAAGAATAAATGTATATATATGCAAAAACGCATCATAAACACATAGTAATACAAAATATTGCAAACACATCAAGCTTAAAATTTAAAGTGATCCAACACGTCCAAATCCTTGAATAAGTAATACTCTCCCACCACTATTACAACTCTTTATAAGTTGCAAATCCTCATACATACTGCTATTACAATTTGATTGACAAAGCTATAAACCTTATAATTCCCTGCAACTTTTACGGACGAGGTTGACAACCTTCCTCTAACATTACTCACGGTATGTTCTCTCTCATTCCCATAATCCTACCAATCAATACTAGTATTATTTTATAGTTGCTGAGAAATCCAATGAAGAGAAACATGGAGAGATTTTCTTCAATGAGCTACGAGTCTAATACAAATGAATTTGATACTGCACTCAATTCAAAACTAAAAAAAACATTAAATTTATAGTTCTTTTTACTTAGGTGTTAGTGTTACTCAACTCATCCTTTTTGTACTGAGTGGACTTCACTTAAACTCTCGCGCCCTCACGGTAACTTACAGTAATTTATTTGATGGATAAACAAAAAGTCTGTATCATGATACGAACTATATATCTCACTTATCTTGATATATAGTTAAAACTTAAAAATGGGAAACCTTGGACCATTATTCAGCTAAGAATTAGGGGTCAAACCCAACATTTTAACATATTGGCCTTCCTCTTAGGAATTATGATCTGTAATTTACTGAGAGTTACTTCAACTTATTGAGAATCTTCTATTATGAATCTTGAATTTGTATTAATTATTCGATTTTCTCTCGTGTAACAAAAGAATAATTTATTATCAATTATTGATAGGTTGTTTATAATGCGAACAAACTTGCAGCAATAGTTGCACAGAAGAAGCAATTAATGAACTGGTATATTTATTACCAAAACAAATACGAAAGAAGTCCTTCCAAGAGGCCAACTACTCGGGTAGCTTTCTTTTCACGATTTACTACTAAATAACTTCTTCTAATTTCAGCAGAAGAGACCTCCTTTTTGCATTTTCTTTTTCACGAGAATAGCCATGAAGTGGCATCAACTAATAACCTTTTGTTTCACGATTTGATTTCTTATCTATAGACAGGTTTCATGGGTTTATTGGGGAATAAAGTTGATGCTATTGATCATTACTCTGCACTAATTGATAAACAGAACAAAGAAGTAAGTACTGATCAAATTATACAACGGATACGTCAATGTCACCCTTCTTATCCCTTTATGTAATTATAGTTCCTTTCCACAGATTTTTTCAGGTCATCTTGCCTACTCTTATCACTTTTATAATAATTTGAAGTAATCAAATTATAGTTATTAGATATCATTGCTATAACCAGTGGAGATTATGAGCTACTCTGCTTTTAGAAATTGGATATCATGTTATATTTAGGGAATTCAAAATATCTTGGACATTTCGTTTCATTCCCTGCTCTTGTTTCACTTGCTAATTTGGTTGTTCTCGCTTTTGATTATTATCCTCATGTTTATATCGGCAAATTCCAAGTGGTACATGTACAAGTTGTAAATGGCATGCACGGTTTCTGTTTTTCCTTGCAGTTACATATGGCTAGTCAATTATTAGTTTATTTTAAAATTAAAATGCCAGGAATGACGGCTACTTGAACTTGTAGTTTACATGCATGATATAAATTTTAATTGCAATGATTCGTCTTGCACCCGTATGTGTAAGGGGAGGGAAAAAAAAAAAAAGAGAATGAGAAGAATAAATGGAAATTTAGTCATAAGACATGTTTGGAAGAATTTTATTACAAATACTTAGTATTTTTATAAATTAAAATTAGTTTATGCATTAGTTAAAAATAAAAATTTAGAAAAGTTATATAATTTTTTTATCACACATAAATTGATTTTAGTTTTTTTATAAATATTTACGGATAGATTCGTCAATCAAGTCAAACCAGACTAGATGCAACTTTTACTGGCTAAATCAGTTGATATGTGCGTATTAACTTCTTTCGATGATTTCAAACAGGAAGCGGAAGAAAGAGGAAATGTCATAAACAATCCGGAAGCTGTTATTCCTGCAGCCTTTGTTTCATTCAAAACACGATGGGGGGCTGCTGTGTGCGCTCAAACTCAGCAAACCAGTGATACTACAATTTGGCTCACAGAATGGGCTCCTGAACCTCGGGATGTCTTTTGGGAAAATCTTGCAATTCCATATTTTGACCTCAGCATGAGAAGATTGGTCATGACCGTTTCTTTATTTTTCCTGACATTTTGCTTTATGATACCGATAGCATTTGTCCAATCTTTGGCCAACATCGAGTCAATTATGAAGGTCTTTCCTTTCTTGAAGCCTATAATCCAAAAGTAAGTGGTCTCAATCTCATACCAGTTAGTAATTTTACTATACTAAATTTGAATGCTAAATTGCTTATAAATTTCTACTTGATTTTTCATTTTTCTCTCTCACAAAACTGAAGTTTAAACATAAGATCCCATGTAAACTACTCAAATCCCATGTAACCAGGGAAAATATATATCTTTTAAAATTCTCAACACATTAAATGTTTTCATTATTCTATAATCATTCAAAGGAATTTTTATGCCGATCATCTAAGTCGTCTTTTGTTACATAATCATTTAAGGCTTTCGTGATTGCATTACACTTTTCAGTATATTTTCACCTGTAATCAAACTTATGGTTAGCATTTTCGATCATTTAAAACTAACTAGGGTTTGTTAAATTAGAAATAACGTGTTTTTGAAAAAAATGATAAAAAAAAGTAATTGTTTCAAAAACAGTACAAATGTTTGATTACAGTTATATAATGTGTTGGGAAGTATATGTGGTGTCAAACAAATCTTTTTCCAATAATTATAATTATTTTATTTTTCTATTAAATATGGCCCTATTTTGAAAACAACTTTTACACTTGTATATTTTTATAAACTATTCTAAATAAGTTGTTGTTTTTAATTTATTTTTGGCTTCTGTTTTTTAAATGTTAAACGAACATCTAAAAAATGTAATAAATGTTTTTTTTTTGTTAAAAACGATATTTCTTTCTTAAAAAACTCAAACAAATTCACCTTAAATATTTTGTAATGTAATCAACTACAATGAATTTAAATATATTATTGGATAAAATCACATCTCTTTTACTAATCATTCTAATTAATATAAATTAATATTTTACTATGTAATTATAAAATATAAATGTTTATTTTATATTAATATATTTTATAAGAAACAACAATTTAAATATATAAATTATATTATTTAAACTTAAAATAAATAAATATTTTCAAATATATAAACTATATTTTGAATTTATATATTTTAGTTGTGGCATAATTATTTTTTTAAATTGAAACTAATATGCAATTAAGAAAAGTAAATACATGAATAAAGATTCAAAGAATCATAGTTAGAAATAGTTGAAGTATATTCTTTTATTAACTGAATAATAGGTGAAATGCATACAGAGGAGTTTTTTTCCAAATAAATTTATTTTTAAAAATAATTACACTAATAAATTATTTTAAACTTTATTTATACAAATAGACTTGTTTACTATTTACATGTCGGAAATCAATTCTCTTGAATTTTAACTTATGAATAGTTATCTTCCATAAACAATGATAAATATAGATTTTTTGATATGGGTGATAATTGTTCACATGTCAGAATTTGACTCTAGAGGATCGAATTCCGACAATATTGTGAATAATAACTGAATCATGTTTATAATTTCAATTTATAATACAAGAGTATAAATTATTAATCTTACAAGATGTTTAAAAATTGAATTATTTTATAAATACACACCAAATTATTTTCTAAAATTAAGAATACAAATCAGTCCAGTTTACGAAATTACAAAAACATTCTTTTAATTTTAAAATAATAAAATATCAGCCATTTTGGTATTTACTTTAAAATCTAAAAGAGTTGTTATTTCAAAAATTAAACTAATTAATGTTTTTAATAAATTTAATAGTAGTTTAGTGTAATAAAGTCTGTAATGGATGTGGTTTCATGTACTGAGTTACTCTGTTGCAGGCCATCGGTCAAGTCTCTCATTCAAGGATTTCTTCCAGGGCTAGCATTAAAGATATTTCTTGCGTTGCTTCCGAAAATTCTCATGACGATGTCCAAAGTGGAAGGTTTTACTTCCGTTTCAGGTTTGGATCGGAGGTCAGCTTCCAAATATTACTTGTTTATTCTGGTCAATGTATTCCTTGGGAGTATAATAACAGGAACAGCATTTCAGCAACTTCAGCAGTTTCTTAATCAGCCCTCTACAGAGTAGGCTCTGAATTTGTTTAGTTTAGATATTTTATTTGGACAATGAGATTGGCCGCATCTGACATGGAATATTAATTTTCAGGTTCACAAAAACTGTTGGCAGTACAATCCCCATGAAAGCCACATTTTTCATCACATACATAATGGTGGATGGTTGGGCTGGAATAGCTGCAGAGATTCTCAGGTTATCTCCGTTAATTACTTTCCACCTTAAAAACACATTCTTGGTGAAGACGGAGCAAGACAGAGAGAATGCAATGGATCCTGGATGCTTGGAATTTTCTACATCTGAACCTCGCATCCAGTTATATTTCGTGCTGGGACACGTGTACGCTCCAGTCACACCTTTTCTTCTTCCCTTCATTGTAATCTTCTTTGGTTTTGCCTACTTGATCTTTCGGCACCAGGTGAGTCGGCATAGAGTTTGCAGCAATATTTTGTTTTTGTAGTTTATGCATACCTAAACAAGCCCAGGATACAGCAAGATGAAAAATACAGCTAAACTGACTTTTGGAATTGTTTTGATTGCTGCTTCACCTACTAACCTTGCATTACACAACTTGTCCTACATTAAAGTAAAATGATAATGTTTCTAATAATGCTTAATAACCACTTTTTTTTTCTTGTCAAAAGATTATCAATGTGTATAACCAGCAATACGAGAGTGGAGGTGCGTTTTGGCCAGATGTCCATGGGCGAGTAGTTATGGGCTTGATAATATCTCAAATTCTTCTAATGGGATTGTTAAGTACAAGAGGTACAGAAACGTCGACGTTAGTGCTTATTGCACAACCCATCTTGACATTCTGGTTTCACAGATATTGCAAAGGTCTCTTCGAATCTGCATTCGTAAAATTTCCACTAGAGGTTGGTTAAGCAATTATAAGTATGCATACATGTTAAAGTATTATTGTGTATGTTACAGAGAACAACCATATGTACAAGGAAACAAGTTGTGCTATGTGGTTTGGCAGATATATCTGCTGCTAACCAAACGATCAATTTGTTTGAAGATGGTTTTAAACTTTTTCAATAAATTAAAAGTTATCCTATTCTCTTAATTTTTATTAAAACAAAGATATACGTAAGTTGATTTTATTTTAAGGAAAAGTTCAGTGCATTTTACTTAATTTTTTTGCAAGTATCTGTACAGAAGTTTATCCTAACAGAATCTGAGTAAATATAGTTTTGAGGGGCAGATATTAATTGTGGTTCTGTATTAGCTGACATATTTGAGATTTGACAGGAAGCCATGGTGAAGGATACACTTGAACGTGCCGTTGAGCCAAACTTAAACCTGAGACTTTACCTTCAGAAGGCTTATGTACACCCAGTTTTTAAGGACGATGATTTTGAAAAACCAACAATCGTTGATGATGAAGAGGATAATCCACTAATTCAGACAATAAGACCTACTCGTCGGAGTAGCAAATCTGGTAGTGAAACCGGCAGTTGCTAAGGTACAGTTCATTTGAGATTCCAAGAAAAGTTTGCGCATTGGAGTGATTAAGTGAATGAGAATCAACTATTTGCAGTTGAAATTCGAGATGCATCAAGCAGCATTCCCAAAACCAATAGCATCGTAACATCCTGTTGCTATCCATTGCCTTCCAAAAATGTTATTTCTTGTGTAAATATCAGTATGTTTTATTTTGTTGTAACTAATGTAGAAAAGACTGTGTTCAATATGTACAATAAGTGAAAAATAACAGAAACAAACCTCTGGGATGAAAATAAGTGTTTCTTTTGTGATACATTTTTTTTTTTCAAAAAAGGAGTTTGATGATTGTATCCGTCCGCATCAAAAAGAAATTATCTTTACACTACGTTTTTTTTATCAATTTCTTCACCACTTTTTATACAAATTTATTGCACAAGTGATTGGTTCATTCGGCGGTGTTTATACAGTCTTGCAGATAGACAAGCCAGAAACGACAAAAGTCTTGAATGGAAAGAATGAATAATGAAGAGATGTCTGTTTCTGATAATAGTTTGATAAGGAAGGGAACGGTGAGGAGTGAGTGAGAGAGTTGAGAGAAGACAGAAAAGAGTTGAAGGATTATGTGACACAACACAACACAACACAAACTCTTTTTCTCTTATCTCATTATTCCTCTTCATCCTCTCCTGAGGCTAGGTGAACTCCACATAAAATCCATGAAGAATAGTTTACCTGTAAACATAAGTTTTGGAAGTTATCAAGTTTGCTAACAAATCCTCAAAATGTCTTAGTTTATATAAGGTCTCAAATGTTTATATTAGCAAATATAGTCCTCCTTTGTTTTAAATAATGTAAAAGTTTATACT
Source organism: Phaseolus lunatus (assembly GCA_013389735.1). Classification (NCBI taxonomy): domain Eukaryota; kingdom Viridiplantae; phylum Streptophyta; class Magnoliopsida; order Fabales; family Fabaceae; genus Phaseolus; species Phaseolus lunatus. Next base: position 35,895,666 of record CM023857.1, on the reverse strand, counting down.
CTTCAATGGTTCCAAATCTAGAACTATAACACACGTAACCATATGGTTGATAAAATGGGTTAATTCATATATATATATATATATACTTACTTTTTAATAAATACATTTAATTGATAAATTGAAAAAAATATTTATATATTTTAAACTACTGAATTATAATTAATAATTAAAATAATTGTTTATAATTTATATTAAAATATTATTACAAATTTACTTATTTTTAAAAATACAAAAAATATTAACATTTTCAATTATAATAATTTTTAAAAAAAATATGTGAGTTGGTCCTGTCATACTAATAGGGGACTAGTAAATTGGTTTGCTTTATTATCCCTATCCAAGAAACAAGTTTCACAGACAACATATTGAGTCCAAAGTGGAAATTATTTGTAAAGTAAATTCAACAAGAATAAAAACTTTACCTGTAAAGTATTTTTTTCAAGTTTGATTATTGTAAATATTTTTTTCAACTTTACCTGTAAATATTTTATAAGTATTAGAATGGATAATTTGTAACTGTAAGAACCAAAAGTAAAAATTTGCACAACAACCATACAACTAAATACGTAATTAAACTCTTCTAAAGTTTATACCTATTTTTAATGGTTTATTTTTGGTAGACAAGAGAGAAATAAAAAGTGAATAAAAATAGAAATGAGTGAAAATAGGTAAAAAATAAAATAAAAGTTAAAGTTGTTTGATTGAAAAAATAATATAAAAATAAAGGAATAAATATAAAATATTGATGAATCCCATTAGTTTTAAAATATATTAATTTTAAATTTTAACTATAAATCATTTCTACTGTATTGTAATTTTTTTTCCATTCATATTCATCACTAGATAACAATGGTTAAATAAAAGAAAAAAAAATAAAGTTAGAAAGGAAAATTCCACTAAAATTAGTAAGTTATATATTCTACAAAAACAATGAGTTGTTAATAAAAGTAACAAATACTCCATATTAGTAACATACTTATTAAAAAATATTAAATAATTAAGATTGTTTTATCAAATATTAAATAATTAAGAGTGTTTTATCTTTGAATATGAATGGAAAAGTGTTATTATTATTACTCTTAGATTTTCTCTCTCTCATTTGAATATTTGAACTCGAGAAGTCTTATTATTTTTAGATTTTTTTGATTTCTCAATCATGTCAATCCAAATCGGTTTTCATCCCTTTCATTTGATCAATAAGTCAAGTTGACTATCACATAAATTATCTAAACAAGAGACGTCAAAATGAGAACTCAATCAAAGATTTTAAACAAAAATTAATTTGCTAAACAAATTATAAACATGAATTAACAAGAAAATTAAGCTAAACAAAATCTATTATAATAAAGTATAAATAAATTGTCATGGAATATACACTCAATAACCTTTATAATCCATAAATATGATAATAAAATATAAATAAATTGTCATGAAATATACACCCAATTACCTTTATAATCCATAAATACTTTATACCTACTTAAATGTTTAAATATCTTTAAAATAACCTTATTTCTTTCTTGTAAGAAAGAAGTGTAAATATCTCTCAATTCATCAAGTGCATAAAATAAAATTTGAAGAAACCGGTAAATATAATATTTTGTGGTATTCGTTGGCCAAAAGGTAACAAAGCCCTGACAGAAACCCAGTAATTGAACATCAATACCAACTGGACCAACCAGTTAACCGTCAAAATCCCAACCGTTCATTACGAGATTCACATATCTGACAGTAATGAGAGAAGCACCAGTGTGTCTTCAGCGTAATCGTTACCATAGTGTTCCTTCTTTCAGTTACTCTTCAGATCGACAATGGAAGTTTCCATCACTCATAAAAACAACCTTACTCAATATCTGTCACTCCAACCTAATGCAATGCTGTAAATAGCAACTACTGAATTTCCTTCCGCGGATTCAACTATGGCAAGTGTTGTGTCAGGCTTCTCATTCTCACTGATTCCTTTCAGTCAACACAAATTCGGAGCCAAATGCGTTGGCTTTCACAAACCCTTGATCCAAAGGAAGCACCGCCAAGTTGGATTGCAAAACCACTTTTTCCCCTTTTTCCGAAACCCATCTTCCAAATTGTGTGCCACTTCACGATTGTCCATTGAGGAGATGGAGCAGCAAGTCGAACCCTTTACACGACCGGAAGACCTAAAAGGGGCGTTGGCGTATTTGTTTAGGACGGAAACTGGTGGAGGTTTGGTGAAAGTTTATGTCACAAAGAAAAAAGATAGGTATTTTGTTTACATTGAGATTTCTTCGTTGGATGTGAATCATTGTGTTGACAGTGAAACATTGGTGTTGTGTTGGGGTGTGTATAGAGGTGACTCATCTTGTTTTGTGGATATGGATTCGACTGGTTTGAGTGGGAATGCGGCAAAGCGGATGAATGTTAGTCCTTTGGTGCAAACTTCTGTTTACAAGTTTGGAGTTGAGTTGGAATTTGATGCCAAATATGTTCCTTTGTACTTGTCATTTTTCTTGATGTCATCTTTGGATGCAGGGTTGGAGATTATAAGCCATAGGAGAACGAATTTTTGCGTGCCGGTTGGTTTGCTACCGGGTTACCCGGGTCCTTTGGGGCTCTCTTATTCTCCTGATGGGTCTGTGAATTTCGCTATTTTCTCAAGACATGCTGAGAGTGTGGTTTTGTGCTTGTATGATGAGAAGGGTGTGGAGAAGCCTGCTTTGGAAGTTGATTTGGATCCCTATGTGAATAGGTCAGGTGACATCTGGCATGTCTCGTTTGAGAGTGTCAAGAGTTTTGTGAGCTATGGTTATCGCTGCAGAGGGGGTGTTCATAAGCAGAACAACGGTGATAGTTCTGCTGAGCTTGTTGTTTTGGACCCGTATGCTAAGATTGTTGGTCATTCTTATCCTAGTGGTCTTGGACTAGTGCAGAATCTTGGATGGTTGAGAAAGGAACCTGCTTTTGACTGGGGTGGTGATTTTCACCCAGATTTGTCCATGGAGGAGCTAGTGGTTTATAGGTTGAATGTCAAGCGCTTTACACAGCATAAGTCAAGCCAACTTCCTAGTAGTTCAGCTGGGACTTTTACTGGTTTGGCTGAGAAGGTTCAACATTTTAAAGATCTAGGCGTGAATGCTGTTCTGCTGGAGCCGGTTTTCACATTTGATGAAAAAAAAGGACCATATTTTCCTTGCCATTTTTTCTCCCTGATGCAAATTTATGGACCATCTGGTGGTCCCGTGTCTACTATGGCCTCTATGAAAGAGATGGTTAAAACTATGCATGCCAATGGGATAGAAGTTCTAGTAGAAGTAGTTTTCTCAAATACTGCTGAGGTTGGTGCTCTACAGGGAATTGATGACTCATCCTACTATCTAGCAAATGGAGTTGGCGATTTGAAGATACAGAGTGCTTTGAACTGCAACTATCCTATAGTGCAAAATTTGATTCTGGATAGTCTGCGGCATTGGGTGACTGAGTTTCACATTGACGGCTTCTCTTTCATAAATGCTTCACACCTGCTGAGGGGACTTCATGGGGAGTACTCGTCTAGACCTCCATTAGTTGAAGCAATTGCTTTTGACCCAGTACTCTCCAAGTCTAAAATCATTGCAGATTGTTGGGATCCTCATGACATGGTAGCGAAGGAGATTCACTTTCCTCATTGGATGAGATGGGCTGAAATGAATGCAAAATTTTGTAATGATGTGAGGAACTTTTTAAGGGGTGAAAATCTTCTTAGCGACCTTGCAACAAGACTTTGTGGGAGTGGAGACATGTTTTCTGGTGGACGAGGCCCAGCATTCTCTTTTAATTACATTGTCACGAATTTTGGATTTTCTCTTGTAGACTTGGTCAGCTTCAACAGTGATGATGAATTAAGTTGGAATTGTGGAGAAGAAGGACCCACTAACAACACCAGTGTCCTTGAAAGACGACTCAAACAATTCCGTAATTTCCTCTTCATCTTGTTTGTGTCATTAGGAGTACCTGTTCTGAACATGGGAGATGAATGTGGCCACTCCTGTGGTGGTTTTCCTGCATATGATGATATAAAGCCTATGACCTGGAGTGCTTTGACAACGGACTTTGGTAAACAAATCTCACAATTCATTTTCTTTATGAGTTCACTGAGAAGGAGGAGGAGTGATCTTCTTCAGAGAAGGAGCTTCTTGAAAGAAGAAAACATAGAATGGTATGGAAGTGATGGGGCAGCACCAAGATGGGAAGACCCATCATGCAAGTTCCTGGCCATGACTTTGAAGAGTGAAGTAGCAGAGTTGTCAGAGAGCTCTGTATCTTCTGATATATCTGGGGATATATTTATTGCTTTAAATGTGGCTGATGAGCCAGAAAATACAGTTTTACCCTTGCCTCCAGAAGGGATGTCATGGTACCGCTTAGTTGACACAAGTCTTCCATTTCCGGGGTTTTTCTCAAGCAGTGGTGAAATTGTCCCTCAGATGAGAGCAGGTTTCTTTACTTATAAAATGAAGTCTCACAGCTGCGCTTTGTTTGAGGCATGTAATCCTACCATTTAAAACAAATACATTCCTTCCGCAGTGGAACTTCTCTCAAACTTGGCAAATGTTGCCATTCAGTTATAGGTTCGTAGATTTAATTACTACGAGGTAATAATAAATTGGTGAGAAGGCATACTGGGAATGTATGCTCCAATACTGTGTAAATAATAGTTTTATTGTAGTGATTTCTTATGGTCTTTATTTTTAAATAAATAACTAGGAGTATTTATTTTTGAAAATAGTATTTTTTTATATGCAAGAAAAATACTACATACATACAACTCTCCCTTGTGACTTCACGAGGCTAGGAGCCTGCATTACATTTTTGTGTGTATTTATATTTTCAGAATAAAACTATCCTTATGACACTAAGGACAGTCACTTCAGAATTTTACTCTCATAATTTAACTGTTTTTATTTTATTCAAATTTATAAGGTAAGAATTACTGTGGATCAATCCAGCATATTCTAAATGAATTTCTTGCAGCAATGCATTCCATCCTTAATAGATAGATTGACATCAGCTTCAGGGGTGCTTGCAATGATTGAAGAAAATTTACTGTATGAAAATTTCATTACATAAGATCGAAGACAGATAATTAGTGGATTACAGTGAAGTTGCGTGCATTTGGTGCTAACGACATTCGCATGCATAGGTTTTGTTACATATATCATCCACGAAAACAAATTGCACTCTAATAAAAATAACATAGGGACAACTTGAAGAAAAAACGACTCATGCCACAACTGATATAAAAGCCAATTTAACCAGAATTGTAATGAAATGTACACAACTAAATATTTCATAGTGATGATTTGATAATATTTTTCTTGTGCTTTCACCCATTATTTTTTATTAAGGTAGCCGAAATCATTGCAAAGAAGATGTGTTTGTATTTTTGTATTGAATAGATATAATAACCAATAAGTCAAATCTTTGTAGTCTGACAACTGAATAGTTCGATAAATTTTTTAGTTTCTTTGGTGGAAGTAACTTTTGCCCAATTTCCAACTGAAGAATGGTATATCACTGAAGAAAAAGCCCTTATCTAACGAGTCAAAGAATGAATGAATTAGTATAGTATTTGCCAGTCAGATACGTTTAAATTCAATTATCATTTCAGCCGCTGCACCCATCACACGTATCCCACCGATTTCCAACAGGCGAAGAGCCAACTCGTGTTCATCCATTTGTCTTAGTCCCCAGCTCAGTCTCTTGAGCAAATCCTCTTCAGCTTCCTGAATCCACGATGGAGCTCGACCCACCATCAAGTTGATTAACCCTGACACATAGGCTTCCCAAGTAGCACAATGACAACGCATTGATGTAGTCCTGTTAAGGGCACTCTCAAGAAATTCCAAATGCAACCCAATAACCTTCGCCCGTCGTTTAGGTGGATGCGAGTTGTCAATACCCCAGGCAAATGCTACGCTAAGAAAAACAAAAAATGCCAGTGCATAACCTTTGAGCATGGCAACCATAAGTCCAGATTCTCCACCACCCTGCTCCAACATTGAAGCTGATAAAAACCAGGAAGGTAGAGTCTCACTTATCAAATATTGAACGAACTTTGGTCCACCTGATATCCAAACCAAGGAAGCCCCGAGTAGAGCGGCATGCTCCACACGTGCCATGGATCTGGCCAGAGAAACTTGGCCATATTTGATCCCAAACTTGGTTTTCTTTGGTTTCCTTATGCCCTTGGGCAAATCACTCGCTATGTCTCTAACCGAAAGCATTAGAATAGGCACAATTTCTTCAATCAGTAACGCGATATCTCCAATAGACCGATACACTCTTAGGTAAAGAATTCCTGGAGCAACTGGAGAGATCCCATCGGATATTTGGGAAACTAAGCCATGACCAAGGAGGCCACTGACACCACCATTATTATAAATGCAGGCAGAGCCAAGGCCAAGGGTGGATGTGAAGCAACTTTTTAGTAGTTGAACTACAGCATTCCTGTTGTGGTGGAAAACAGTGCTGGAAGCAGAGAGCACAAAGTAGTTACTCCAACGCTTCACCTTCTGGATCCACAAAGACGTCACAACGGGCAAGGAGGGCCAGGGGCAAGCAGAAGCAAGGGCACTCACAGTAGGGGCAATTAGTGCAAGGAATCGTTCAGTGGCCTTGTCAAGTTTATATGTTATCGTGAGGCTTACAAAAGCTGCCAAAGGCAAAGGAAGTGTAGGTGGAGAGTTTCCATCTGCAGGGAATTAAAAAATACTGTCAACATAATGAACATTTTGTTTCCACATAGAATAATAAATGCAGCTAAGGGTGGTGGATTTCATTGGCCAACCATACAGCCAGTTGATTATTATAATTCCTCCTGATCAACGCTCTTGACAGAGTATGCATCTTTGTGATAATGTCAGTTAATAAATGTTTGCTTTTACATTAGTTACTTTTTAGTTTTGTTCCTTAAGACACTTGTTCGAATTCCTCTCCTTTATGTTTTAAAAAAGCTCAAAAAGAATAAAAAGTTAGAGTGGAGACTAAGAGTACTTTACCTATATCAAGGCTTGGGACATCGACATCTGCTAAGATTTTCTTTATTTCTTGTTCAACATGGGATAAATTTGAAGCAGGGCTGGGCCAGTCAGTTCCATTCATTAAAGCTGGCTTCCATATGCCCCGCGTAACTTCAGCTGAAAAATAGCTTGCAATGGTAACCAAAGAAGCCGGAAGGAAATCGGCTAGATCTTTCAGACCTGAAAAAAAGCTTGTGAAAATCAAATTACACAGCAAACAAACTAAAAGTTTCAAAAATCAGCATTGAAATACAACCCAGGGCAAATTTCTCAAATATAGGGTTCAAGTTCAATATCATGATCTCGTGGGCTACTTAAGAGAATGCAAAATCCTTTTAAAAGCCGGTTGGCCTATGTTACTCCACGAAGACTGAAAATGGTTCTTTCTTCGTCCGCCTCCATGGTTTCTGCATGCCATTGGAATGATGTAGACAATTCTAGGAGAACAGGGAACTGGAAGAATTGGAAGAATAGGGAATGCCAATAAATGAATGGATTCCGAATGTATTGAATTAGGAGAAGGATTAAGGGTATACAAATTGAATCTGATCCAAAAATTAACAACTAAGATCACACAACATCCTTTTCATACTAACTACAACTGTTTAACTAGTAACAAAAAAAAAACAGAGTAACTAGCTAAGGTGTCTATAATTTGAAAATATATTTAAAACTGTAAAATTTATAATACATTCATGAATTTTCAGATTAATTTCTAAATTTATTTTAGATATAGTATAATTGAGAAATGTAATCTATATTTTCAGATTTAAAAATAAATTTTAGATTGTATAATTAGAATATGTTTATTAATTACATTATAAAAAATGCATTTTTAAATTATTCAATTCATAATATTTTATATGAATAATTTGTACTTTTTCCTATTTTCACGAAGAGAATTCAAAGAAATAGCCTTGAAAAGGTAGCTTTATCTGTACCATTTTTCACAATTACACCTCTCGCCTTTTAGTTTAAAATAAACATAATCTTATCTCCCACACTGTACTACCATTTGCTACCGCCACAATCACCACACAAGATCGCTGGCATTACCATTGTCCCCGTCTTCACCTCTTGCGCTAATCTCTCTCACCATCGATAGCATAAGTTTTATTGTTTGTGTGACTATCAGAACACCACAAGTTTTGCTACCTTCAATACTATTGTCACCTCCACTTGTACCACTATCTCTACGATATATTACCAACACAATACCATTGAAATTATTATTATTATATTATATCATCCTTATTGCCATCATAAGATATATTAAGCAATATCAGCACAAAAGTAATGTATTTTTAGTATCTGAAATATAATTATATCTTTTATTCCTTAAATATCTTAAATAAATTTGTAAACGTTTAGAATAAGTACTTTTATTGCTTGTCCGTATAAATTTTTTAACATCGGATACTGGATTGAAATTAAACATTATTTTACAGAAAGAAATTAGACTTCTTTATTCATAGATTAATCATTTTCATAAAATGTATGCTTTAACATTATTATAAGAATTTTTATCAACATTCCAAAGCACTATAATTTAAAATTAAAAATATTATACATTTACATCAACATATTAACTCCCCTTTACATCAACTTAGCAGGTGACATATAGTCCCTGAAATATTTTTTTAAGAAATATTGGACATGTAAAATCAGAGAAATAGTAATTCTGTTTAGGAAAAGATTTTCATAATGCCCAGTTGCTAATCCTGCATTTTCAAGTGGATGTGCACTTGGAAGAGCTAACTGGTGTCATGTGTAGATTTTTAAAATAATTTTCTTAAGGTAAAGCCACTTATTTATTTATTCAACTTTAAAAATCAATCTGCCTTATATTTGTATTCAACAAGCTAGGATATTTGTTCAAAGTTTCTAATGAAACATTTCTATGTGTAGGGGTGACGTTTGATACAAGAAATGCTTTAATATAAAGAAAAAGTATAAAAACAAATAATTCTCATATCCAGTGGAAGAAAATTAAAAAATTCCTTAGAATAAGTATTTTAGGAAATAATAATTTATTAACAAATGAAAATAAAACTCTCACTTTCATAAATGACAATAATTTTTTTTCGTGTAGATAACTCGTGTAAACTTGTTTTTCTAATATAGTCGACACTAAATACATTATTTCTATTAAAAATCGAATAAGCAAACATATTTTATAATTTTGTTGGAAAAATGATACTTTTTTCTCAAAAGGGTAATTTTTTAAGGAAAACAAAGATGTTTATTTATTTTTTTCTAAAACAGAAAGATAATGATAGGTTGATGTTCTATATATTTTATATAATTCTTTGATAACCTATTATTTTATTTTGAGTTTCATTTATATTTATTATTATCATATATATATATAATAGTTTACTATTAAAACAATTTATTAAACGGTTTTTTTAATGGGTGGTTGGCTCTCAAATCAAATTGAAGCTTTAGGATTGTGTTCGGTTATTTATTTATTTGAGTTATTTTTGGACTCATTCAATTTGGACATATTCTCACTCCACGCTGTGACATTCTTAAATAATGTTGCCTCAGTCCTCGTTATAAACTTGTCCTGACTCAATATGATACGTGCTAAGTTCAAGTTAAATTATGTAGACAAATAGAGAACAAGACAAACCTGTAGCTAGGTCACGAGTAGAGAGCTTCCCATAAGCACAAGAAGTCAGAGAAGCATCCAGCACAAAGGGAATAGCTTCGAGGATATCCCAGGCAGGCACTTTTAAAGCATCATCCAATGCAAGCTCAGATGAACTGCTGCTTCCTGAAGTCGTAGGTGTCAAAGGTTCGGCACCATTACTTACCTTTCTAAACATCATGCTTAGTAGGGAATCCACAATCCGATGAACGGGCCCTCCAGGCACAAGACCAGAGTGGGTAGAAGCAATGCCTTCTTGATGTTTCCGGCACCAAAAGTTTAATTTTGGAAAGGAATCCATAAATACAGGGTCTGCAGGAAAGCTTAAAATGTTTGACCATCTTTTGAGCCTTTGCCGATCCTTTGCTGTTCTTGCAAGCGATGCCAATTTACTGTTTCGAACTAATAAAAGGCATTCAGGACTAAGTAGTGATCCAAATGGTGGAGTTGTTGCATCGCTCCTCACTTGTTCAACAGGTAGATGATCAAACCGCCAAAACCTCAGCAAAAGAGTAAATGCATTAGAGAATACCTCCCAATGAGTGAGTTTTTCTCCTGTTGCAAGAGTCCCCGAGGCATCTGGAACACGGGATCCAAAAACCTCGCATATTAGCATTAGTCCTGCCGCAAGTAATGGAACCTGTAGTAAATGGCAAAAATACAACATATGAGCAAAGAATGCTCATGCAACATATACTAGTTCTCTATGACATTACATCCTCCTTTAGCTTTTATGAAAACTAAGAACTTAATTTATGATAGAGCCTTCGTATACTACAAAAAACACATGATAAAAAACTTCACTTAAAAAGAATAAGGTTAGTTGGCAATTACATGTCTGTCAAACTACAAGGATAAAAAGAAAGATCATACCAAACCATGTAGGGAGAATATATGAACACAGTCTACAGATGAGATTCCCATAATTAGAACGTTTAAAAAGGCAGCTTGGCTGGTCAAATGGCTCTCAGCCCCAGAGTAATTAGGAGGATCTATAGGTGAAAGCAATTTTGTGATAAAAAGAAGGGTAAGCTCCTGCAAGCAAAGATAATGAACAAATAACAGACAAAATTAAAGGGACATAAGACACACTAAACAAACTAAAAACTAAGAAAATTTAGTAGAAGTCTCCGGTAAAATGGAATGCTAAAAACAGTACCTGTACATTCCACCCCCGTACCAGAGATGCCCCACACAGAATGTTAGCAGCAGATATCTTTTCTTCATCTGAACCATTGATTGCAATTTCATATATTTTCTCAATCTCTGCTAAGCTTCCATCAAAACCCATGAATTCAGTAGCTTTATAAATTTTCTAAAGAGGGCATCTAATATAGGCTTCATGAAAAGAAGGATGCACGGCATGCTGTACTGTAGTGGAGATATTATGCAATACTATCATTGATCATAAAGTCAACACTTTCACTTATACACGAAGACTCCATAAACTGTGTATGCGCATTTAGTGTCTTTAATTATAAATCTATATTTGATCTAAAAGACAAGAATTTTCCAGATCAATAAGGCCTATATTAAAGCAAAGTATTCTATAGCAACCCTTCATAATGTATTCCATCATTCCAGATGTGTTGTATAATGAGATTTGCTTACCACGTAAACATTTTTATAGATTATAGTTTTGAAGATTCTTTTACGCATTACAATACTATCCACATTATAGTATTCCATCATTCCATATCTGTTGTATATTATGAGATTGGCTTACCACGTCAACATTTTTATAGATTATAGTTTTGAAGATTCTTTTACGCATTACAATACTATCCACATTTAATTTACATTAAAGCATAAAATACACACACTACTGAAGTATGAACAGTGTTCTACGTCAGTAGCATAAATGACGAGAGCAAAGACTTTTCATGAATTTTCTGACCGAATAAATGAACACAACGTCAACAATTCAAAGTACGAACAGTGTTCTTCCCCTAAACCACCATCACCACCAAAAGACAAAAATGTGGCAAAAGCAGCATTTTGGAAAGATTAATATTATTGAAAACCCCCTCCATCTAATTTGCTTAAGTCAACCACCTTCCTCGAATTTTTCCGTTCTGAAACCAAATGTAAAAGGGGATTGAAAGGGACACAGTGCATATGAACTATGAATGATGCAGCTTACCTGGAAGCTGGAGTTGCAACTAAGACATTAACCAAAGCAGGAGTTAGCTGTGACCCCTCCATCAAAGAAGACCAGCCAGACACATGATTAGAAATGCTACAAGGAAGTTGATTGCTGCATGCATTCACATAGCCAGGCCATAGATAAGCTGATGCATCAAGTAGGTTTTTTGCAATACAAGCCTCAACAATTAGATGCCGTAAGTTGCCAGCTGCAAGGAAAAACATACAAAAAAATTGAGCTTCACCTATACACCAAAGGCATAAAAGATAAGGGATCCGGAACAAAAATATGAACAGACTTTTATGAAATAGCGTTATACGAAAAAGAAAATAACAGAGGCAAAAAGAGCATTGCAAGATGACCAAATTACCAAAATGTGATTAAATACCACAGTACCAAGGTAAAGGTGACAGCGCCACTAATAAAACTATGGACAACTATAATTGTTATGTGCGAGATAGAGCGAGAGAAAAAATTAAATTGATAAGCAATGTTGATAGTTGACAGGGAGATCCATGTCTTCTTGTTTGTGGAAGCAATAGAATCATAGAAGGATACGCATAAGTTAGAAGTACAAAACTCTACCGCCAAAGAGAAATCTTTACAGATTCCCCATAACCACAACAAAAGAAATTACTCACAAGATTTTATCGGCAAGCCATTCGTGCTCGTATATTCCAAGTATCCACTACCAACAGGGTTTCCTGATACGGACAAAATAGCTTTGGCAGCAGCTTGATTGGCTTCCACGAGAACAGGTTGAGGAGGAGTGAGTAAGGACTCATAATCACCCAATAGCTGTAAACTGGTAATCAATTCCCCTCGACACTTCCCCAGAGCTGGCTTTTCTGTCCCTCTGCTTGTTGTAGGGCTATGTTCAGCTTCTTCAATCAGTTGACCTTCCTCTTCTTCAATAATATAAGTTACCACGAGGGTTGTAATGCTCAGTAGCATACACATGCAGGTATCAAGACGAGGTATAGGACCTTCTTTTGAATCCCTCTCCTAAAATAACGGTGAATAATATAATATTTGATCTGTTATTGTGAATATTAAGTAAAGTACAATTGCATGCAAATTTCCAGTGTCACTAGAGTTTTTATAAAGGACCAGTGAATCAATTAAACGTAAAGGTGCCATGTGCCAACACAGAAAAAGTAAAATGTAAATGACATGCAATACGGCCTTTCTTTTTTTATGATCAAACACTGGAATAAATTCATCAAGCAATATTTCCGGGAGAATCATCGGCTCTATACCCTTGTTGTTGGAACAGTTCCAACCCTTTGAACCAAACGCAGTGCTGCAACCCATAACCCCAAAAATGTATTGTGCCACATAGTGCCATTAACTGCGTGTAAAGTCTTCACCAAACCTACAATTACAAGTTCAAATAAATAACACTGATTTGGAAATAAAAATACAAGAAAGTTTGTCATTTAAATAAAGTATTCAGTCCAACTCCCACCCAAAAGATGCCATTTGGATTTTTTTCCATGTCATAGTCCTCACATGGAAAAACTTGAGATCACTATTCATATTTCTTTCCCATCATCTTTTAACAACCCTTTTTTTATATAGAAATAGCAGCAATTCTATTTGTTACAAGACAGACTTTATTCTGTGATATCCACTCTCTCACTCAGTATTTTGCAACTTCTATGGATCAGTTTCTGGTTGCTTTTTAATCTTTTCTGTCTGCCAAAAAAAGAGAGGCTGACACTTCTGGTGTAGTTTGGCCTGATTATGGCATGTCTTACAATTTGCGCTTAGAAAGATTTGTTTTAATTTTGTTGGGTAAAACCATAATGTGGCTCTTGAAATTATATGAATCATATTAATTTCTGAAGGAAGCCAAAATAAGAATCCTGGAAAGACTCAATATCTGTGCGTATGGAATGAAGAAAAAGAACCATAATAACTATGAACCCAAAACTGGAAGAGAAGGCTCTAACAGAATGAATTAAAGCAGTTGATGTCTAGACTCTTTCATCAAGTTCTTTTTCTTCCTTGTATAGTTATTTTCCCCAACATTTTCACTTAAAAAAAATAATACCTGTAATAATCTCAATAGCACTAAATGCTGCCACTTGCCCTCCATCCAAAGCATCTTCCAGGATAAGATCAATAGGAAGCCAGAGTGCAGACCAACTATCCCCATAAGACTGCGCAGCAAAAGACATCAGCGAACCAGCGGATATGACTTCTTTAGTCCTCACCTTAGATTTTATTTTGAACTCATGAGAAACAACCGCCCGGGTATTTTGCGTCAAACTTATAAGGGTCTGTGCAGTATTATTACTCAAATTCCTAAAAATTGAAGAGTTTGACACAAGCAGCTGTGTTTGGTGAATGAAGGACTTCCAATATGATGACCTACAGAGATAACTTCCCTTCAATAAAAGATTCCAAAGCCTTAATTGAGATTCAATCAAATGAGTATTTAGCTGGTTTACCTAATACAAAGCATATCAGAATTAAGTTCTTACATGTTCCAATGAACTAAGGAAAGGATCCTTGAAGTCATTTTGTGTTGCAAAAATTCTGCAATAATCTCTATAGCCATTGCTGTATTTTTCTTCTGAAACCCCTCAATATGCTCAGTTTTCTTTTCACCTAAGCTGTCTGGTCCATCAACATCCATGTCACGTGACCTGCTTAGCCGTATAGGCTTATTCTCTGTAGTGTGATCTAGTAACCCTTCATCATCTAATGATGCTTCAAGTAACTGCCATACGATCGAAAAGACAAATTCAACCAGAACAACTCCAGGCTCCCACAACTTTTGACTGTATACTTGAGAAAGCTGAAGAACATCATCAATTGATTTCATAATCCTAAAGAACCATTGGTTTGAAATTTCATTATTAGTATTCAGAAATAAACAACGAACCTTCCCATACCCTGAAAAGAGAAAGAGAAAAACGCACAAGAAACTACTTAAGCAGATTTATGTTTCCTTTATCTAAAAGATAATATATATATATCTAATCGCAAATGATGAAATGTAGTCCTAGGAGATAACATTGAAATTTAAAAGAGGTCAAACCTACTTTTGCGAGCAATGCACTAGATGCAAATTTTTCTTTCTTTTCACATAAATATCCTTCAAATATATCAAGCTCTAAAATCTCATCCCAATTTGTGTGGTCAATGGTTTGAGCGTTTGAGGAACAGATATGTCAAAAACAGCAACATCAACAAGTACCTTCAGGTTGACAGCATAAAGCCTAATAATAAGACTTTCAAGCACCACCACCAAATGCTAAGGAGATTTATTTCTGTTTTTTTTTTTTTGCCTAAGTGGTTTTCTCTAGCACCATAAAGGAAAAATTATTCATAACAAAGAAGAAATTTACTTTGTGGATTGCAAAAATTGTCAGGACCTAACCATAAATAATATTTTAAAACTTCAAATAGCAAACTGGATAGCAGATGTTTTGGTCTAGTTATCTCAATATTATTTAAACACGATTCATCATTATCAAGGAAATCTTCAATTACACATCCCAATTCCTTTGCATGAAATTTTAAATATTTTCAGCACCTTAGCATGCTATTCAAAAACCTTCAAACAATAATAGAACTACAATTCTAAAAAATTACATTTTAGTTATTGTAGTGGTCTTTTGTAAGTTAGGCTACTAAGGTTAGTCTTTAGCCTATAAGATCGACATTAGAGAGTAACAGGTACACACCAACCTCCTACCAACGTAAATTTCTACAATAATAGATTTACCACGACATGAGCAGTGCGTTTGCATTGACGTCTGTATCGGACGTATTCTCGATTTTTCACATCAAATCAAAGAAAAACACAAAAACAAACACACACGAAGACCCAATACAAACAACACTGGCTAGATTTGACCTAGTTGTATCAGACAGAAATTTATTCAGTTTAAATTGAACAGGAGTAATGATAAGTTCACATTCAAACCACCATAGTAATAGAATATCCAAAATGCTAGACATATTCAGAAGCCAACACAAACAATTCTTGTCCAGCAAGTGTTGGACCTCACTTTTCATAGTTTGGAGAACTGACATCATGCCCAAGCATATCGCGAAGTTGCTTGAGGAGTTCCATATAAAGTCTGTAAGCAGTAGGGTAGAGTTCTCTGCTTGGTACAACACTGCAGTAACAGTGAAGAAAACAAGTAAATTAGTGAATGTTCTAAATTGCGGCTGCACTTCCGTGCAATGTTCCATAAAAAAAGAGGTTAGTAGCGTTAAACTTTCATTTTCTAGCAAACCAAAACTAGTTAACCTTCTCTCTCTATCTTAACCATCAACCACGCAGAAAAACTATTCCGATAACGAATTGAGCAAAACCAACTTTACAGTACGAATTCCTTCATTCAGTGATTCGACATCTTCAGATACATGTTATATATAAATGGAATATTAAGCAGGCCAGTGAAAAATGCACGTTCCAGAAACAAATTCCAGATAAACAAATAATTCAATTAATTAGGGCGTAGACGTAACAGAAGAAGTGAAAAAGAGAAAACGGAAATGACAAAGGAAGGAGGTAACGTTACGTGGCAGAGAGAAGTGCGATGAGGACGGAGGGAGGGATGATGTCGAGGGACAGGGCAGTGTGTAGAAGCTTCCATGCGGCTGCGGAGTAGTTGTCCCAAAAGAAGTGAGAGACCAAGCGGTGAGCGAGTTCGACGGAAGGGATGGCAATGGCCGAGGAGTGAAGCGTCGACCTGACATCAAAGGCCCAGGCGTAAGGATCGGCGTTGCTCTCCACGGCCAACTTCGTTTGGCGTAGGACCGCGTCCCACGCATCAGCCTCGGTGGTTTGCGCGGGAACTGCCATCGTTAGGGGATTGAGAGAAATAGAATTTGAAAGAGGGAAGATACGAGAGAAGAGAATACGAGTGAGTGAGAGCAAAGACGAGAGAAGATTTATGCATGGGTTTCACTCCAACAAATGTAACATTGATTTCCATCTATTTTCATAGATTTTAATTGTGAAGTTTGTATTATTTTTTCTAACATAAATCTGAATAAATACTTTTTATGATGCACTGTACCAAAGAATTGCACAAATGGATTGTAAAAAAATTCCTTTTAATTAAGAAGCAATAAAAATAATTGATTCAATTAATTTTTGTTGATTTTTTAAAAGTAATATTATCATGTTTATGTTTATTGCTAATGATTTTATATATTTTTCATTATTGATTAATAAAATAAATTCATATTCCTAATATTTAATCGAAGTAAACAAGAGAAATAAAATTAGGAAATTTGACTCCCGTATTCTTTTCAAAACAATTCACAATCTCTTTTAATAATAAAATATTATATTTAAAACAATAAAAATAAATAAATAAAATATAAAAAAATTGAAAAAATAATAATAATATAACGTTGGGTGGGTGTATAAAATGTGAAACATGTCAAATTATCATAGTCCATATAATTAAGGAAAATGTTTTTTTCTTCAGTTTTAAAAAAATTCCCACTTGACAACACTTATGTGTGGCAAGTGATGTTGATGTGCCAAAGGTTGATAAATGTTATCTAAACTTTGAAAATTTGGGAAACTACTATTGTTCCTGAGAAAGGGTGTGAGAACTTGGAGAATCCGGTGTTACATAACTTAGTATATAACTAAATGCATTTAAAGATTTATATTTAAATGTTCACAAAATTGAGTTAAGGTAATCACTAATTTTTTACGGTATAATTTAAGTTCAAAATATTTCTAAATTATTAATTTTTGTTTTCGTTAACAACTTAATAGTGAACCAACTAAAATACAAATATATTCAGTAAGAAACAAAATTGGTAAAGTTGTATGTGATTATAAACGTAATCACTATTTAAAAAAAAAAAACGACATAAAAACGAAGATAACCACTATATGCAAAACTTAAATGTTGTTTGTCAATTTATAATTAATGGTTCGTAGAAACTATAAAATGTTACCTTTCATTTTTTTTAAATTATGCCTTCTCTATTGGGGATGAAAATTGTAGGGACAAACTATAATCGTTCCATCTAATATCATCAGTTTTCGAGGTATCTATAAAAAAAACACCTGCGATATTTTTTACCAGCGGATATTTATAGATAATTGCAGATATTTTTCAAATCTTGAATAAAATTATTTAAAAAAAAATCAAGTAAAAAATTAATTTTAAAGTACAGTTAAATTTGCACAAAAATAAATTTGGTCTTTTAAAAAATAAATTTGAATGAGTTGCACGAAAATATAAATTCTAAATAATTTTCAATGATAAAATTTCTCTTATTAACAACTTTTTATTTTAATTTTAAAAAAATATTTAAATAAAATTTACTATCAATAATTAATAAATAACAAGTATTCATTAAATTGGATATTCTGATACTAGTAACCACTTCATTAATAAACGGTAGTTAAAATAAATACACTCATATTAATTAAAGATATTCATTTATACATATCGATATGAATTTCTTTCTATATTTTGATTTACCTTGCATAAATAGAAGTGACTCATACATATGAAAAAAAAATTGGAAAACCAAAATATAGAAAGAAATTCATATCGACATGTTATTAAATCAAAAATCAACAAAGGTTATTAAATTTTTGTCAGCTCAAATTTAAGTTCCTAAAAAAGACAAACTTAAAAATTAAATTTTATTTATTTATTTATTTCAAGTAAATAATAGTTCATATTATACAAAATATACTAATTTGTTTGTGCTTGAGACTAGATAATTTAAGTTTAAGAGTATCTACTCCTTATTACTATTCACAACTCTACTTAAATATTAAAAATCGATGATGCTAGTTTGGTTCAAATATATTCAATTTGTGGTCATCATTGGTCTCGTTAAAGTTTTTCTGCCATAAAGATCAAAGAGTCTTTACTTATTATCTAAATCATTTATCAAAACTCTACTCTTAATATTTGAAAAAGATTTTAATTATGTGAGCATACAAAGGTCTAATATAATATTTCATATGGCCAATTTCATAAACTTTTGTATATTAAATCATGGTAACGTGTTGTTGTTTCTTCATCATCCCTAATATAATTTTATTTTATTCTATTATGATACTAAAAATAAATATGTATAACTAATATCAATTACTCTCATCAAAGAGTGATCACACCATTATAATGTCTCCACCAAATTTAGCATCAACAAACGACAGATAGTAAATTCAATTATTTTAATACAATTTATATACCAGTGTGTCTTATTAAGAAGCAAATAAAATTTTCTTATTAAGAACAAACTACTTTCTTTAAAAACATTTAAATTAAATAAACACACAAAAAATTACTACACTAAGAAACTTTTTTTAACAAGAATAAACACAAACATATCAATTCATTAACTTTTATGTATCAAAAGAAACACTTTACATACTAATCCCATGCCCTATAAAATTCCTTAGATCTAATCAAATTTTCACTGAAGTATAAATTCGACAATTATTTAATACCTTAAAATCTTCATTAGAGTGAAAAAGGAAAGATTAAAGCTATTAAATCTGAGTTCATATTTAATTTGTTAAAAAAAACTTCGAAAAAAAAAAAAGAGTACACATCGTATGTAGATTTAAACTCATTTTTTAAGGCCACCTTCTGAATCATGAATTCAGATATCTGACGCACTAAGCTGCGTGTTCTCTGAACTGAGAAGACTTGGGGAAGGAAAAAGCAATGCATGCAGTTGGACTAGTATCATTTTGTCACATTAAAACTGGACAAAGCTTCCAAAAGAAATAAAAGGAAAAGGCAATACAGTTACACAGCATAGCATTAACATCTGAAAAGAGTTTCCTTCTGAGGTAGGATTAACCAAATGGAAGCCTACCGAATTTTCATTTAAAAGATACATCACAAGGTGAAGACGCTAACCCCCCCGAGCCTCTCTCCTCGTGGCATCGTGCAACAATTCAATGTCCACACCTTCTGGAGGTAATTGCACATATCTCACTACCGAACCTCTGATGAAGCAGTTTCTTACAGAAAGCTGACATCAAATAGTCACACGTTACCAACTAGAATACGAAAAGAATAAAAAAAATCTAATCATCATTATAGGTACTCAAGTCATGTATAGCAAATCAAGGGATCTAAATAAAACAAAATTAACCGGAGAAAAAACTTGGCAATATATGCTTCTTTTTTCCTTTTAATTCAAGAGGAGCTTTGAGAAATTTGCATAAATCTTCCTTGATTCTAAGTTTTTCTCTCGTATGCAAATAAGTATTCAGCAATCTTTTTTGCAATGATATCCTAAAGTGAGCATCTATCTTATTATATTATAGCATCATAAACCTTCGTATTTCTTCTACCATCAAACTCACTATAATATTTTCTTAATGGCATACAAACATAACCTTAATTCAATCGAGCATCCACTTTAAAACAGTAAGTACCAAACATATATAGAGTTCCAAAATCTCAACTCACATACTTCCCAAATTTCCAACAATCAATGAGATTAATTTATAACAATTTCAATCTCCCCACATCATATTCATAAAACATAAGAGAAAATCAGAAATATGAAAGTTGAGCATTAACAACGTCAGTCAGATCCTTAACCCTTTTCTCACTATTTCTAGAAGAATACCAATAATTGATTGTCCAACTCTTTTAAAATGTAGATGAAGTAAAACGTCACCTTGAATAAATCCTTCATGCCTTGACATTTAGATTTGAAGTATCAAAAGCAACTTATCATAAGCAAACATAGGAAAACACTTTTTTCAATGAAAGTCCATTCATAGAAACACATGAACAGGAATATAGAAGAGTGTAAAAAAGAAAGGCTAACCATGCAAAATGACAAGCCCGATGTTGGGCCAAAACAAAACCAAGAAACTGGAGGACAATATGTAATCTCAGATTCAATATTCAGAAACCAATAAAGAATTCTAACATCCTTCCGGTAAAATTAGTAATGTCTAAAACACAAATTACAGTTACATATCTAAAAGCACGAACACCTGGATCAATTTATAAAACCATTAATCAAAATATCAAGGGCATAACTTTTTCTCTTTACTTTTATTTTAAATCCTTGCAGGGTGTGAGCACCACTCCACCAGTCATTAAAAATTGATTATTTTTAGATAATAGTATGTAGAAAAAACGCTTGTAAGGAGTCCTATTGAAACTAAGAAATACAAGCCAGCCTGCCATTCACACCAGAATAGATGGAGTTTTCCGAAAAAACAGCTAGTAGAGGGAGACTCTGATGGATTTTAAGAAGAAACTTGAAGCCACTCTCAATCGCATATAAACATAAAAATCATGGAGAATGTATGCTAAATGCTAAATAAAAAAGACAGGCCCTTTAACTTTTTACTTTCAAATGAAGTTTTTCTACCTCAACTGCCAACTCACATATACCAATGTACAATTGAAATCATAATCAACAACAACGATTCAAAATTAACCAATAACCACGGGCACATCAACACTCAATTTAAATCCCAGATACAGAAAATCTCATCATTTAACATGTGTCCAGCGCTTATTAAGCATTGCATCGAAACAAATTTTAAACTAAGGAGTACTAAAAGAAATCTAATTAATTTTTTTAATACTTGGTTAAACTAGAGTTGTTGTGCATCTAGACAGAAGAAGGGGGGAAAGGTCAGGTGTGAGTTCAAAATTCAAACCTCCAACATCTACATCAGCCACCTAGAGCCTGAGAGAATGTTACGACTCAAAAATCCCGATTTCATTCCAAAAATAAAGAACGAAACCCAAGGAACAGAGGGTATCAGTAGCTGCTTGACAACACGGAAATTTATTAAATCGTAATCCCAAATTAAATTTCAAACCCAAATAAATCCCATATCCAACGCCTAAAAATTCACAAGTCAAACAACTACTCACTGTCAAAGGAAACATATGATACAAATAGATGAAGAATATAAACCCTAGAGCGAGCAAGAGAGAAGGGATACCATGTGGGGGTACTTGTCTTGATCGACGACGCGAGTGTTTTCGAGCTTGATGTTGAGGTACTGATCAACGGAATGCAATGTCCCTCTGATGGCCAAATCGTTCTTCAGCTCCACGGTTACTTCTCTTCCCACCAAATCCTTGAAGTACGAGAAGAACAACTACACCACAACCCAATTCATCACTGAAACAAAAATCAGAATGAAGAAAATAGAAAAAAGAAAACAAAAGAGACAAAAGAAATCTATACCATGTTTGCACGGAGGGAGAAAAAACGGAGCTGCGGTGATGGAAAACCAAAAGCTGCTACTGCGAGAATTTAACCTTCTCGTTCTATTATATATATTCAGTAGAAATTAAAACCTCGATTATATGATTTAATTTTTAAAGAAAAATAAAATATTAGATGCAAAACAAAAATAATTTAAATTTAATACAATATTAAAATAAGAGTGCTAAAAAAAGGTGGATATTAATACTTAATATTACACACAATAAGAGAAAATAAATATAAAATATAGATTACGTATTTTATTTATCTGGATAAAAAAGAAAGTTCTTTCATTCATATTTCTAACAGATTGGTTGTTTGGTAACATAGAAGATGATCAAACTTAAATTGAATTAATAACAATTAATTTTTAATATAATTTTGTATTTAAATACAATTTTTTTTTTCTAAAAAATATATTTGTAAACCTTTTTAGACATATATGCGGCAACTTATCTCTAAACTTGACCAATTTTTATTTTCAAAAATAGTAAGTTATTAATATAAATGTTCTAACGAAATATATTAGTAGTATATATACGTATTGATTATATTTGGAGAACTTATGTCATATGTATATACTAAAATTTATGTTTGTTGTATTGGAAAAAAAAACAAAATTAATCAATAAATACAAATAAATAAATACAAAATTTTACATTAAACATGGAGATAAAATAAGTTTATATATACGTAAGAAGATAGAATGAATTCTCGTGATATATTTAATATGATCATTTGATCATTTTTAGTTTACTAAGTCATTCATATGTAGGTATCTAGATGGAAGCAAAAAGAGTATAAAATGTATATAGTTAATTAGAATTGAAATAGAAACCTAATTAACTTCCATAATATAAAAATAAATGAATTGTTGCTTACTATTACATCATTTATCTAGTTAGATATTCTATCACATACACAAAGACTATTTTATGGCATCATCTAATAAACTTTATATTTACTTACCATCAACACTACTTCTAACATAAACATCTAACAAATCAAAGTAGTGTATGAACCTATTTCTAGGAAGCCACAATCTTAACTTTAGTGTAAATGAAGTGATATATAATATCAATCTATTTGGTATACTCATGATGAACATGATCATTGACTAAACAAATTGCACTCGGATTATCATAAAAGATGACAATCTTCTCTTTTGAAAACCTGTGATCATTCATCAAATTCTTTAAAAAGATATCCATCTTAGTTACTTTTACCATATACTTTGATTAAATGATCGACATGTCTACTCTAAGTTAGAGAATAGTTTTCTAACTAACTAGAAAGTCACCAATCATAAAAGTGTAACCAATAACTAATTGTCTAATGTCAAAATCTACAGCATAATTAGAATCAGAAAACACAACAAAAGTACATTATGAATCATCAATAAAGATAAAACCAATGTCTTCCATTTCCTTAAGGTATCTTATAATACATTTCACGATTTGTCAATGTTTTTTCCTAGGATATTTCATATATCTACTCATTAAACTAACTATTTTTTTGCTAAGTTATGTGCATACCATTGCATCCATTGTTTAACACGCTTACCTATGAGATTATATAAATGTGAAATTAAATTTTATGGGAATGAAGAATGAAAAGCCTAGTGCCCAATGTTAATTGGAGCAACCATTTAGGTTTGGTTGCCTTCTTAGAGATTTGTAAGGGTTCTCCACAATCACTCGCACAAGACAACTTTATTGTGGTGTAAGATTAGCTTGAAACCTTGAACATAGTGGTTTTTCTTATTTATTTGGTCATGAGTGAATTATCCCTTTTCACTAATATGTTTCTCTAACAAAGAGATTTGAGAACTCCTAAAATCAAGATTGAAATATTACTCTTTGCCTTCTTTGAAAAGGAAACAAGATATTGACTTTATAGTCAATTTGGATGCATAACACTTTGAAATCCATCATATTCATCCTCCTAGAATAATTTTAAAAGAGTTGACGTGTACAATATTTATTTTCTTTAATTTTTTTTATCAAACTATAAAATAAAACTATTTCAAATTGAAAAATAAATTGCTTGATTTTTTTTAAAGAACTTCTACGAGAAGTATTTGATTTCAATTTTTTTTAATGTGAAGGAAAATATAGATAAAATATATTATCTTAATGACACTAGATTTTTTTAAAAGGTTTTATTATCAAACAAGAATTTTTTTCCCCCATAAATCCTATCTGAAAAATATTTAATACACCTCCTTCTTATACATTAAAACTAAATGTACATTGTTAGGTACAAATAATTGAAAAAGATAATAAAACGATTCCTTTTTTATATTTTAAAAGTACATGTTATTATATATACGCTTACACTTCAACTCAATGTTCCTACTCTACTTGGAATAAATTCTTCACTCATTTTAAATTTCCTAATCTATAATCAAGCGCATTATAGCTTATGCCCGAGAAGGATTAATTTGATAAATGTGGAAGCAAATTTTTAAGAAGTATCAGAATTGAAAGATGTTCACGTCATAGTGATTAATGAATGGTCTGGTCCTGAAGGGCAACCCAGAAATAATGTTAAGGCTGCGGCGACTTAACTAGTTCGTGTATTAGCATAATCCGTATAAAACAGATAGATGTTAGATGAAGAGTGTCAAATGTTCAAGAGTACTTACGCTGCTAAATTGAATAAAAATACAAAAACAAACGGCCAAGTAGCGATCAACACTTTCCAGACATGTTTTTCAGTAAAAAGAAATCCTTAAGATATTACAGAAACCTACGTCAAACAGAACGGTAACAGCAACAACACAAATTACATTTACATCTCTTACACAAGAATAAGCTAAGAAATTTAAAATTTGACTCTGATCCTATAAAAGATTATATATATTTTTTCCCTCCAGCTACTAACTCTCACGATCTTTTAAAACGGAGAGTAGAAGAGGGTTGTACAGAAAGGTGTTCAGTGTTCAAACTAGAGCCTTTGCTTGACCCGCCTCCCATTTATGTCACTGCCATCAAGTAGTGCTTCATTCCTATGCTTGCACATGAAGTCCGAATGCTCAGTAAATCTGGCCACGTACTCCAATAGCTCAGTCAGAACAGATGGACAACTTTCCTTCAAGTACTCAAATCCGTCAGTTTGCATCACAGCTGAGGAATCAAAACATGAAATACAATGGTTAATAATAATAATTCTCTGGATGAGGGATTAAGAAAGTTATCAACCCTTTCATTCGAAATGGCAAGAAAATTTTACAACACAAAATTCAGGTAATAACCGTCTATAATAAACGTCTTTTAAATATGAATACCAAATATTTCAACCCTTAAACCAAAATCCTGGAAGACGTAAACTGGTTGTTCCATGATCTAGGCACTTTTTTGTCTTCTTTTTCAATGAAGAATTACAAGAGAAGGAAGCAGAGAGCAAAATTAAACATTTACAACTCTTCGAGGTCAATTTGGGACAACCAGACGTTTTAGCATGGATTAATAATTAGTTACATAGAAAATATCACTTTAAAGTAAAACAATATGATCCCTTTAAAGCTTAGCAATTTTTTCATGCAAATACAAACTGGAAGACAATGACAATTGACAGCTTCACAATTGATACAATAACAACTCTAACTTGCCAACAACTGTCACAATCCCCCGACAATTCTGTACTTCTTTTGGTAAGTGTTCAGATGGAAAAACAAACCTCTAAGATTTTCAGAAGTAGCAATAAACTTGAGACAAACAGCTTTCAGCTGGAAACAATGGTGCTGCTCTGCCAAGGCTAGAGTCGTAGCCACAGTATTAATCGCTACGTCTTCACAAAGACTTGCTTCACACTTCAGCCTAAGCCTCTCTAAGCCATATCGATCAGCTGCTGCTAGAAGATGCTGAGCCATCAAGGTTGATGCCCACTTTGAGTTCAACCCAGTAAGCTCATGCATGTCTGGTAGTGAGTCCCAGTATATAAAATGAAGCAATGCCTGAAAAATAAAGACATTACATGACACAACTGACAAAACATTCTACAAGCATATTGCTCACTGCAATTTATCAAGTTAAACACAGACAGACACATTCACATTTGAGCTAGACCCAAGCCTTGCATAGTTGCATGTTGTAATTGTAAGGAACCAGAGTCACCACGTACTCCCATAATGTAATTACAAAAAACTAAAAGCTAGAAATTTTCTCTGCATATTTAAAATATTAAATAAACTGTTTGTTATATTATGCCAACATCAAATTACATTCATTAACCTTGCACTTTGTTTGGACGGAGCAATGGAAAGTGAGAAAGTGGAAAAAGAAAAGAAATGAAGAGAAAGAGGTAAAAATAAGTAGAAATGCAAGTGAATTGAAAATGGATTAGTGTGTCTTGTTCCGCAAAGTGATGTTACAGCGATAACTATTTTATGGTCATAAGCAGCCTGTACAACTTTTGAAAGGAGAACCTAGACGCTAAGGAGTTGCTTAGTTTAGTTCGAGAAAACATTTCCCACTACCACTTTAATTAATGAGTTTGTAAGGGAAAAATGAAAAAGGAAATAATAAAAAGTTGTTTTCACCTTTTTCATAAACTTTAGAAAACAAGAAACAAAATAAAAACAAGATGACATTTTTTAATTAAAAATGAAAACAGAATACATTTTCTCAAACCAAACAACCACTAAGCATCCACAAACAACTGAACAAGCTCATAATGGTTAATTTAAATGAGAAAGGTCAATGTGTTCTCTACGTGACCTACCAGCAATTGAGTGATCATCCAACAGAAAATGATACCACCATCTGGGCAGTGATACCGCAAAATTTTCAACTTATTTGATACCCATGCATATGAAGAAAAAAGTTTTACAATGAAATGTGTGCTTTTTTCAAAGGGGAGAAGCACGAAAAGCGATGCAGATTGAAACTACATTAAATTGTGTTTTTGCAAACCTATTTGAATACAGTAAGACTCACATGCACCCAAGAGGAGTGGGTATAAAGAAATACAAATTCCTAAAAATGGAACTATAAAAGAAAAGTGAAGGAAAAAATGCACAAAATCATGAAGCACACACGGTTAGAATGAAGAGCAAAATACAAACCAAAACCACAATAGGTGACCACATTACAAACAAAATCAAATAAAAAATGGGAAGCACAAAGAGCATTTAACAAACCTTGAAAACTGGAGCCTCCATGTCTTCAACCTTAATACACTGGGTATTCTGATCTTTCATAGGACCAAAAAGCTGTGCTCTAAAAACAGGTGAGCGAGCTGCTAATACCAATTTATGAGCAGCAAAAATTTCTCCGTCCACTTCAAAATTCACATCACTTCCTTTACGATTTTCAAGTAGTTGCCCAAATTGCTGACCAATGCTAGAGGGTGGTATTGCTATGGTATAGATTTTAGGACCTTCCGTACGTGACCTCACAACACCAACACTACAATTCACAGAGAGACAATCATCTTTAAGGTAGTCCGATGTTTCCAGAGTTGTTCTCTTAAAAAATCTTTTGTATCCCCTGAAACACCCAAAACATCAAATAATTAGCAAATACAAAATACAACAAAATATCAGTAAAAGGGCCTGACGTACAATGTTCAAGGATAGAAAGGGGGTAAAGAAAAGCAAAACTATATTTATACATACATGCATATACATAAAAATAGCATAGATAAGAAAAATAATACGTAATACCCAACAGACCCAAACGCACTAAATAGGCCCAAACTGAACAGAACCAAAATAGGCCAACACATACCAAACAGCTGCCGCACAACACTCCAACACCTACATACAACAAACAAAGAATGCATTCAACCAGGACAACTATGCTAACATCTGGAAATGGTAATAACCGACAATGGTGGTGGCAAAGACCAATAGTGAACTGCAGGGTGGAAAAGAGCATCTTTGTTCATCTAAGCAAAGAGGATAGAAGCGGATCAACTATGAAATTTGCAATCCGCATAGCTACTGACGCCTGTACGAGTTAGGAAGTGGACACCAATCGTCCAAAAGAATCTCATAGTATCAAGAGCTAGCGAGTTACTTGTGATTCTTGACAGCACTGGACCTGACCATTTCTCCCATTTTCTTTATCCAAATTGATATTTCTGTATCACTTTTCCACGGCATTTGTGGGAGGAGAAACTCTCAAGGGATGAAAGATCTCACCACTTAAAACACTGAATGAAACTCACTCCATAAGACAAGTAGGACAAACATACGGTACCCTACGAGAGTTACTTTATAAAGAAAATGATCGCACAATTTGGTATACAACAGCTGCGTTCATGATAAGATAGACAAGTACTTGACATGAAAATGCAAACTGTAGTACATTGATTTTTTTTTTTTTTTTTTTGGGAGGGGGGGAGAGGGGGGGCGTACTTGTTAAGGAAAACCTAACCCAACCAATTAAAAACATTCAATTACTTTAAAAAAAGAATGTAAATGTTTTCCTTCTCAATAAATACTTTCCTTTTTTGTTTTCATAACTGCTTCCTCTAAAGCACATGTTAGCATACGTTATGTAAACCTGTCACCTTCCAACAATATTAGAAGTTAACAATCATACTAGTTTTTTTTTGGGTAAAAGACCAGAGATATCCTTCTTAAGACGCAATCTTGCTCGACTCAGTAAGACAAATATGAGCGACAACATTTAAGGACTCAAAAGAGACACCACTAGTTAAACTGGAATTCAGGTACAACTAAACAAATATGTTTTTTAGACTACACAAAATTAAAATGCAAGGCAGGGACGAAATTGAAAAAACAAGATTAATATCAAAATTGATTTTTAAATCTCAACCCACCACATACTACCGCGGTATTTTAACGTGTAAGGCCCGCTTTCGAGTGTCCGCTCGAAATGGCTATGCACCTTGTGCCTCTCCTTGCCACTCTGATCCAAAAGGGTCAACTCGAAAAGTGCCCTAACGTCGGTGCCGTCGCTGGCCAGAGCGATGAAGAGCGACACGTGGGTCGCATTGTCCTCCACGCTCTTCCCATCGGGGTAAAAATAAATCGCCCAATCGTACCCTCCGACGGAAAACTGCTCGGAGGGCATGTACTTGCCAATCCCGATCCCCTTCGAGAGCGAGTACCCCGTGATCTTGAACTGGTGCGAGCCCCTGACCGTCTCCGTCACCGACGTGGAAGACGTGGTGGCGGGCGCCGCCGAAGAGGGGGACGCCGATGAAGAATTCGCCGACGGCTTCGCGGTTTCTCGGAGAATCTTACCCATGCGCTAGCCACCGTGAAGGAATCGGGGATTCTAAGATTGTGGCGTCGGAAGTTGGGAATTGGGGGAATTGGGGGAATTGGGGCAGTGAGATCGATGCGGGGAATTGGGACGGGGATTTGAGTATCTGATTTGGATAAGTGAGGTTTGATGAGAGAATATAGGTTCCGTTAGGGAGAGGTGTCAGATTGTGGAAGACGATGAATTTCTAGGGTTTCGATTCAGAGAGAAAGAGAGAAGAGGAGAAGAGAAGGAAAAGTAAAGATTGAGAAACGAAATGACAGATAAAGGCTCGCAAGTAGAATGGCTATGGCTTTAAATAATTATATTTTTTTGGGAAAATGGAAATTGGAATATTGATTATTTGATGAGACGCGCAACTACCTGTCTCCATCCGCTCGCGTTCCTTCCCAGACACGTGTGCGTAATACTGTAAGAAAAAACTTACCAGACAAACACTGAGGCAGTAACCGGTGAGTTATGAGTTTCAGGTTTCAAATATAATAAATTGATTATTTTTTACTTTATTTTTATGATGGAAGAATAATTATTTATTAGAAAAATATCAAATAGACCCTTACATTTAATTTTAATATAGATAAAAATTATTTACGAGGCCTTATAACTGAAAAACTTAAATTTTAGCTTTTATTTGTAGTATACTATAAAACTATCATTGTTATACATGAAGGGCTTTTTCATACTAAACATTTTGATGTTGAATTTATTTTAATATACTCAAAAATATCTAATACTATTTAATTAAAAAATAAAAAATATCTTATACATAACTTTAAAAGTAATATTATAAAAATCGAATATTCTCACTATTCAATATTGTCATAATTAGATGAAAAATGCTAAAACAGCTATTGTTAGTACATTCTAATTAAACTATACTATATTTTTATATTCTCAACATCTAATGTATTTATTATAATTTTAACCACAAAATCTGTTAACAAAAAATGTATTTATTATATTTTGACAATGATGTGATATATTCTCACCCAAATGTGTTAAGTCCACTTCAACACATAACATGTGAGTATTTTATTTAACATATTTTTCTGGTCACAACGCATGGTGCAAGCCATTTTTCATTAATAAAGCAATAAACCTAGTCTTAATGTAGTCTTACAGTATGAAGCCAACCACAAACTAATTCTCCGTCTTTCTTGTAAATTCGAACGTTGACTACCACGCCCGTGCGTACCATTAGTTTTTCCATTTTGGAAGTTTCTGGATCCAGCAAGTGTTTTTTTATTTTTTTTATTGAGGTGATGGATCACAATAAAACCTAATTATTTTTTGGGGTTTGTGGAAAATATTCAGGATCTGAGGTGCACGAAGGGATAAGAGCACGAGGGCATGACCGAGGGCACGAAAGGAGGGAGCTTTTGGCTACAGAAAATCGTTTCTTAAGCCGGGTTTCTTTCAAAAATGGTGCAGAGTCTCTGTTTGATGGCTTCTCATGGTTACCCTCCCGGCCTTGTCTTACACCCACAACTGGGTTTGCCCAGCACCAACATGAAGGTAACATCAACAAGCTGAGGTTTTTATGTTTTTTAGCAGTATCAATGAAAGGAATGGTGTTTTACTGTAAAATGGGTATGGTGATGTTAAGTTTTCACTAAGGGATTGTGACTATGAGACCTTGGTATGATCACGCAAGGCTATATTTGGCAATTGGGATACGTTTTTCGATTTAGGTAACTTGTAAATATTATAAATTATTCTGCAATTTATAAATATTTTATGATGAAAGGAATAGAATAAGATAAGAGATTATGTTACCTTTTAATCATTCGTATTCGTAATTCATTAAGGCTATTTGTGGAGGAGGGAGGGTGAATTTTTCATTTCTAAATTTAAGTACAAACTATTTGAGTAAATGAATAGTGATGATTTGAAGGTTACACGACAATCTACCATTTCTTAACTGTGCATTGTTCCCCTACAATGACAAAGTTCCTCTCTAAAACTCATAATATTATCCTCCATGGGTTCTTATATTGAAATAATTTTGACCGTGTTGTGCATGCTTAATTTTTTTTCTTATATGTTTTAATTTGTTTTTCAAGACAGGGCTACCGAATATCCTTTCCTTCTCCAGTAGCAAAAGTAGACCTGATCAGATATCAGTCTCCTTATCTTAAGCAAAGCCCATGTGGGGAGTTCAGGAAAGGCCAGAATGAATGGTTTGATTACAATGAGGTCATTAATGTTGACTTATCAGTTCAAAGTCCCGTGCTTATGGATGAACAAGGTCCAGTCCAGTTTGTGGTTAACTTTATCTATGATGTTAGATTACTGTTTGATCGTTCCCATGCATTGGTAGTAGTATAGAATATTTGAAAATTTCAAGTAACAGATACACCCCTAGCTAGCCACCTTGTACTGCCTGTTCATTAGTGATTCTATCTCCTCTCATAGACTAATCATGTGGAAATCTCACATTTGGCTAGCTACACTACTTGAATTCTATTTCATGTAAATACCTTTTGAATTTCAATGTTCTCTGATTCCATTGTAAAATTCCATTAAATTCTCATTGTCTTTGTTTATTGATTATGCATCTTTCTTTCACATGTTAATTTAGTGGTGATAAGAACCTTGGAAGAACAACACCAAAAAAGCTAGCTATGGTTGTTGTAGAACCAAAAGCCCTAGAAATCCCCCACTGGAATCCAATACTTCTAATTGGGACTCAAGTCCCTTAGTGGATCCTAAAAGGTGACAAGATAGTAAATCTGATGACCTATGATTTAGAGTAACCATTGAAGGTTGGCTTGCTCGCTCATATGTTATGTGTTACTAACTTGCCTAAGATATTTGATTGCTTCTTTTCTTATTTTTGAGATGAATGCCTAAGATGATTTATGGTAGTAAATCTTTTGTGCTTATTTTGACTTCTGAATATCGTTATTTGTCTTTGGTTGCAGCAAACTGCTCGAATGCAGTTCTTTTTGGCTTTGGAATTGTTGAACAATGCACTAAGCGTGATGAAATTATAAATATACTAATGTCCGAGACTGCTGAAGCAGGGATAGATGGAGCAAATTTATCTTTGTTACCAGACTTGATGAAATTGCAGTTGGCAGGCATTGGTGAATCTCAGCAACCATTGTCATCTCTTATCTACCCAACTAACAAATTCATCATTCAGAAGCCTTTACTGCCTCTTGTTCAAGATTCAGCCCTTTCTTCAAAGATCACGGTTCATCCAGATGGTCAAATCACATTTATGGGTACTGCAATTCAGTTGAAAGATCTTCCCTCTGTAGTTGCTGAGTCATACTTATCAAAAAGATCAGGAAAGGGTGAAAAGCAATCTATGCTTGTTCCACACTTCAGTTGGTATAAATATGTTGACCATATTGACTTTTTTAAACATGTTCTGATTGTCCAGTCATCTGAAGGACTATTTTATATACTTAAGAATTCACTTATCTTTTATAACAGTGATAACATAACTTTCTTTGTAAATTATGTTGATCTTTGTATTAGCATCAACCACTCTGCATTAGTTAGATATTCAACATCTAAATAACAATTTTAGCAAAGCATGTTTGCAAATGATATGTGTCATTATATGTGTGTGTTATACATTGCAATAAATTTATTAAGTGTCATATAAATGCATGGTAATTATTGGGAGGGTCAAAGTTCAAATCTTGAAGAAGGCATTTGTTTGGAGGCCATCCTAGATAGTGAAAATATGTTGGGGAGGAACTCTATAAACATATCCTAGCAGTTCAAAACAAAATAAACTAGCGTCTGCTTAAATTAGTTGTGATTTGTGACCGCTAACAATTCCTAGCACTTTAATCTCACAGAAATGGATGGATGGTGGGGGATTCCCTATCTTTGGCCGTTAAAAAATATGAATACTTGTATGGGAATTAACCTAATTTAGTTTAAATAAACTGTTCAACTTGTGTTTCCTTGCTTCAATTGGTTTTTCAGTTATGGTGTTATCAGTTCTTCTGTAATAGAAAGCACCTATAATTTTCTGGTCACAAAATTTAACAGTCTATTTGATGATGTTCTATATGGACAGGGTGAATATCAATGAATTAGAGAGAAGTCATTCCTCTACATTGAAGAATCAATCCTCTTTAGCTGCTCCTTTAAAGAGGTATGCAGAATATACTTTCCTTAACGTATCTGTTTTCTGGCTGGGATATGCTCTGATGTTGAATTGTAAAAAATGGCCTGTATTCATCTTCCAACTCCCTTGCTTAGCTTTTAAATGCTGAGCATTAAACTGTTTCTACAGTGTGTATTATTTGATAAATCAAACTTGTATGTGCCACAGTACGATTGAGACTGAGTTTCCTTTTACTCCCTTCCCCCTTCTACTACTAAGAGAAAAAAAAATCAAGGAGAATGTAGGTTGCAGTAGTAAATCTTAGGTGGTACTTGAAACCATTGAGACATTATTATGCTGCTTTATTGCCAACACTTAGGCTGGTTTTTGCAATGGCTTTTCATCCGATGAGAGACTAAACATATGCATCACTGCTTTTGCTATTTATTTTTCCACATTTAAGATTATCAGAATAATCATCAGATCGAATTTTTTTAATAATTGCCTGATGAGAAAAGGGTATCATCTTCTATAGTTTCTCTTAATATTGACTTTATACATGGTTGTGGATAGATTTGATCATGTTCAATTGTTGGGCTGCATACTGAATATACAATACCTCTATTGTACTTTCGTGCTCAAGAAGTATTTGATATTAATGTTTCTATCTTGTCTTGAAGCCCTGAGAAAGTCAAAGTCAAGCCAGGTCCAAGAAAGAACAAGAAAATAGGCAGGGACAGGGATCTCCACAAGAACTATTCACATGCATGTGAGACCCTTCTGTCCCTGATGGTTGACAAGAAGCAGCGTGGCAAGACCGCAATTATCTCCCTGAAGAAATCAGGCCCTGAGCTTACAGATCTCCTGACACAATTTTCTGCCGGCATTGCTGGAACCGGCCTTGCGGTTCTGCTATCAGTAATGTGTAACCTAGCTTGTGGAAGGTCTACCTTCTGTGCTTCTAGCTTGTTCAACACTGGGTTTGGATTGGGGTTGGTTTGGCTTTCTGGGGCAGTAAATAAGCTCAGGGTCACAATTGTGAGCATCAGCAAAAACGCAGGAAAGTTGGGTTTGAAAGAAGAGAAAATGATGCAGAAGCTGGATAAGAGCATAACAGATATTTACTATACTGCTGCAACATTGCTAGCACTGGTGGTGCTGAGACTTGCTTGAGTGGCATCTCCGAAGATTAGTTTGATGATATGCTATATGGCTAATTGGGTGATGCTCAGTTATTTCTGGTTGGTTGGATGTCTGCAGTAATGGCGTTGGGTGAAGCAAAGCAGACTGTAAAAGAACAAATGTTCGAGTTCGAGTTAGTTTAATAATGAGATCTTCAAGGCACAATTCTGTTCTGTTGTTTTTTTCCTACTTCCAATTAACCCAGGAAGTATTCCTTAGTATTGTATCTTGTAATATAGAATTTTGTAGATTAATAAACCGACTTTCTCTATTTTCATCGTTAAAATTACTGTGATGTTGAAATGAATACTTCGGTTAAAAAGTTCTTATACCCAATAAAAGCTCTTGACCACCATTCAAATTCATCAAAATCGGTGACACTTTTTTTTTCATTTTACAATCAAAACTCGTTTCGAATACATAAAAGACACTCCTATAAGTAGAAATAGATCTAGCGTAGCTATGCTTTGCCTAAGTCCGAGTTAACTTGTTTTATAATCTCGTGGCTTGACATAATATGTTAACTTGTTTAAAGACTTTTTTATATTAAAATTTAAATAGACCAACAGATTTTGTCTATAAACAGGGTAACAAGCTTAGAAATAATGACCTTTTCACTGAAAAGACTAAAAAAATGAGTTAAACAAGTTCCTCACTAACATATCTGCATAAAAAGTATTACGTTTTAATATATTAAAACTAGCTAAAGTAAAAAGCATAATCTTTAGTTGTGAAAATGATGCAATATATTAAATTTTTAATATTTTTATTAAACAAGTCTGCCAGTCAAGTTAAATAAAAGTTTACTGTCTGACCTTAAATAAAAAGCATTTTAAAAAGCTTAATATAGGTTAAGTCTAGTCAAGCCTTAAACAAGGAAATAAACTATAATGACTTTATGTTATAAACTATCAGTAGATTATTTGATCTATTTCTACATCAATCTAAACAACTGTAAATGCTGTGAATTTGAGCACCACCAGTTTTAATAAATGCTGGAACAAACTATTTTCGATCGAGTAAACATTTAAAGAGCATTATTAATATTATGTCGTTTAAATGAAACAATGTGTAGCATAGAGGAACTATACTTATAAGAGAATATCTGCATTTTTCATCATGGATAGTCATTCCACATTACTCTTGACTAAGTTTAAAAAGAGAAAGGACATGCCAAGCAAAGTTGTTCTAAATAGAATAATTTAACCTTAATCATTAGAAATTAATTTGTTATGTATATTAACTGGTGGTGCTTTTTATTCAATTATAATGTTTTAACTACATAGTTAAATTTACAACCAATTGAAATATGGAATGACTTCGTGAGTCATTTTTGGTGCAGATTTGATGCCATAAATCAATTTTGCACTAGAAAGATTTAGAGACAAAATCAGGAGTTCCCAATTAGAGATACTCATTGTATCAGATCAGCTAAGAATTCATATTTCAACCTATTTATTTATCTCAAATCAAATTGACGCAATCAACAATAGAGGTCCAAACAATATGAGCATCATTATTAAAAACAAAAAATTTGTAAAACCCAATATCAATAGCTCGGACTGTTGGAACACAAGATACACAAATTATTTTCATAAAGCAGAAAAAGGCCGCAGTGATCAAGGGCATGTTGAAAATTATGCACTACAAAAATGAACAATGAAGATTAACTTCTCTAAATTTTACTCAATTTACTGAATTTCATCCAACACAACCGCTAAATATTAATTGCTTGGCACATGGTTTGTATTTTTCAGGATAAATAGTCAGGTCTCAGGGCTTCCAACCCCTTTTGAAAATGTGTAGACTAAAACTTGAGTCACGGCGAACGGTTCTAGCTCAGTACTTTTGACACCACACCTGCACCAACTGTTCTGCCGCCTTCTCTCAATGCAAATCTTTGTCCTGTAAAATCAATTGCAAGCAGTAAAGCAAAGTTTCGACATGAAGTGTACAAGAATATTCAACATACGGATAAATGCATTTAGGTATGGTGGTTCAATACACTGAAATGATATTTAGTTCGCTAATGAAGTAAAGTAATACTGACCTGCATCAAGTGGAACTGGTGAAATCAATTCAAACACAGCTGTAACATTGTCTCCGGGCATAACCATCTTAACATTTTCAGGCAACTCTACTTTTCCAGTGATATCAGCCGTCCTCAAGTAAAACTGAGGTCTGTAGTTAGAGAAGAAAGCAGTGTGTCGGCCACCCTCATCCTTTGTGAGTACATATATCTCTGCCTCAAATTTCTTGTATGTTTTTACAGAACCTGGCTTGGCAATCACCTTCCAATAGAAGGCAGCATAAGGAAAGTGTTAGCTCAAATTTAGTAATTTGAATTCAGAACTCATCAAGTTTACTGAAACAGATGATATATGTTGTTCTCTTGCATGCAGTTACAATGTCTAACAAAAAAGGAAAAGCTTGATCTCTGCAACTAACCTGACCACGTTGAATATCTTCACGCTTCAGACCACGGAGAAGAAGACCAACATTGTCACCAGCCTAACAAAATGCATATAATTCATATTAGTTTAACATATGCTCTATGTAAATAGCCATAGCCCTTGTACATGAAAATAACAGGCACTTACTTGTCCTTGATCCAAAATCTTCTTGAACATCTCAACTCCAGTTACTGTTGTTTTCAGAGGACCACCCTACCAAGGAAAACTCAGTTTTAGGACTACTGTTACAGAGGAATTTACCAAAAGCTCTGATAGAGAAATAAACTAACGCTCATCAAGAACCAACCACTAATCATCAGTCATTAGTGCCAAATAAAAATTATATAGCAGAAGAAGAAATTAACAATTGGAGATTAATCCAACGGAATGATGAGAATCAGAGGGCAGCTATATACAGGAAATGACTCAATCAACATACATACCTGCATTAGACCCAACACCTCCACTTCTTCACCGACTTTAATGATCCCTTGTTCAACACGGCCAGTGGCAACTGTTCCTCGTCCCTTCATCACAAACGAAAAACATAAAGCAGCTGAAATGATGGAAATCATTGTGTTTCTTCCATCCAATCCCATGTATGTAAGGAAAAAAATGCAGATTTTGAGAACTTAGCAGTGTTGAAAATAGAAATTGATATTCTCATAAGAGAAAAAAAAAACTTAAAAATAGGACAACAGTGTTTAAAGATTAGTGTTAGATTTAAATTACACTACAAAAAGCAAGGCCATAACAATTACTACCTCCTTTCCTTTTTAATTCTTCAAAAACCAAGACAGCATCATTTAGAATTTGAAATTTTATCCTTATCTTCACCTAACTAGATTTAGAAGAACAAGAAAGAAATTATTCAAATGGCCACAGTTACAACGATGACCCAATATTATGAACCAATATTCCACATATACTCCAGTGTTTATAATCCCATCTGCTTATGATGTTTAAACACACCAATAATTGCTGTAATTTGAGCGAACAGTAGGAGCATATTAGGAATTTTAAACAATTTTAATATAAAAAAGAATAGTAATAGTACTTCTTAAACAGTGTGTCGTTAACTAAACAGTGTTTATACTGGAACAGATAGAAAGAAGGGGTAAATGATGAAAAACATAAGCATTACGTGTTGTAAGAATATTATAACTGAGCTTATCTTTAATTCAATGAATCAGCTTTCTTAAAAAATTAAACCAAAAAATAAAGTTCAAGTCCTTTTACCTGAATTGAGAACACATCTTCAATTGGCATTAGGAAAGGCTTGTCAAGTTGGCGAACAGGGTCAGGAATGTATTCATCTACAGCATCCATTAATTTTAGAATGGCCTGTCTTCCAATCTCATCATTTGTACCCTGTAAAGCAGACAACGCTGAACCTCTAATGATAGGGATATCATCCCCAGGGAACTTGTAGAAGCTCAGAAGCTCTGCCAAACAGATAATTAACATAAATACACTTTTTAAATTTTAGCAAACCACAGAAACTTATGCAGGCTTATTCATTTTCCGAGCATGCACAATAGAGGGAAGGGGAAGCCTTAGAGAAACACCCTACCACGTAGCTCCATTTCTACAAGCTCTAACAACTCTGGATCATCAACAGCATCAACTTTATTGAGAAAGCACACAAGAGATGGCACACCAACCTGCATAATACATTTAAAGGATAAAAATATGTTAAGGAGGAAGGTATACACATTCTAAGCATATTTACAAACCACATTAGTAGAATACCTACTTGGCGAGCAAGAAGAATGTGCTCCTTGGTTTGAGGCATTGGTCCATCAGGTGCTGATACAACAAGTATACCACCATCCATCTGAGCAGCTCCCGTAATCATATTCTGAAAAACAGACAATTATAAAGCATACAGTGAACAAGAATTATTCTGTTATTTACACTAAATAAAACCATTAGATAAACCACCTAGTAAGCACATTAAGTCAGGTTGGAATGCTAAACCCTCTAGCATTCATGGAAAATAGAAATCTGACAAATGCAGCTGTTGCAATATACAGTGCAACAATATTTATAAAATGTTTTTGTACGAACTAATCTACTTCCAAATTCCTAGCTTAAATTTTCCATCTCATTTTGAATAGGTGATCAAGCTACAGAAGCACCAAAATATGCTAAATTCCACAATTAACTATTATACATGGTAAAATTGCTAAAATTTCTCCGTCACAACTTAAACCCAGCTTCTGTTAGGCAATTGATAACTCCAATAAAAAATTTAAAAAAAAACCATTCTTGTAGAAATTAAACCAAATTAGAAAGCTTACTTTAACATAATCCGCATGTCCAGGGCAGTCCACATGCGCATAATGTCGTTTTACAGTCTCATACTCCACATGAGCCTGAAAACCGAAATAATGAGCAAGCACACATCTCAACAGAAAACAACACAATAGATTGAAAGACCAAAAGGGTACGATTCCAAACCGTTGCAATGGTGATTCCTCTCTTCTTCTCTTCAGGAGCCTTGTCAATTTCATCAAAGGCCACGGCCTTAGCCTTCCCTTCATCCGCAAGTACCTGATCAAATCTAAGTGAGTAATAAACACCAAAACACCTACATCAACACAAATTTAAACGAAGAATGAATCAAGACCTTGGTGATTGCCGCGGTTAGCGTGGTCTTCCCGTGATCCACGTGTCCAATAGTTCCAACATTAACGTGAGGCTTCCTGCAACATCAAAAATTAAGAGGAACAAAACAAGCAAGAAGCATATTAATAAATATTACTGTTAATTATTTATTTTAAATTTAGTGACAAAAAAGAGAAAGAGAGAGTGTTACGTTCTGGTGAAAGTTGCCATGGATCTCCACCAGGGATTGGAATTGAAAGAATAGGAGGAGGAGGTGGTGGAGTCATTGGGAGTAGAGAGAGGAGAACGAGAGAAGGAAGAGTGGATTTGAGAGGCGAAGGGGAAGAGGCGGCGAGAAGTGGAAGAGGAGTGTCTGAGAAGAAGAGTGGCCATTGAAGACGTGATGAGGAGAATGAAAAGCCCTAACTATGGAGTGCAGAGGCGAGGGTTTTAGGAGAGGGAAGACAAAAGCGAAGTGCAGTGAGTGCGAAGAGTGAGGGTTTTACAATGGGCGCCCGACACCGACCCGTCATATTCGTGCGGCCCAATTCGAGCACTCAATGTTTCGGAGCACTGCGCCAAAACAACACATCCTCAACTAACCACATACTTCGTTTTTTCTGTTACAAATGTTTTTTTCTCCTTCTTTTCTTATGTTGGTACTCACTAAGAAAAAAAAAAATTACGTGTTCCGACAGAAATTATTTGAAGTAATTTTTATCTTCTTAAAATTATAATTTTTTTATCTTTTAAAATTTAAAGTTTTAGATAAATGATTTAATTCGTGTTTGGTTTAATTTATTTAGTGAAATGATTTTTTCTTCTTCTAAATTTTAACTATAATTTATGATAAATAATTCTGTTCGAGGTAAAAAAAAATTATCTATTGGAGGATAGGGTTATTCCAGCAAAGAATTTTATTCCATATAACAAGTTATATTATATTGAAAAATTAAGTCATATTCCTTGAACTAACTACATGTTAATTATTTATTAACTTTTAAAAATAAATTTTGAGATCGGACCATCTTTTTCTTTACAAATTTTTTTTTATAAATATGCATTTACTTTTATAAAAAAGAATAAATACATTAATAGATGAATTTTGTAATTACACACTATTATTTATAAATCATTTGTGTCGTTATGCTTCTACTCAGACATGTCTTCTCCTAAGCTACTATCTCTAGTAAATAAAAACTGAAACACGAATAAAGTTGATTTTCTGAGATGTGAATAATAACTATCCGTAAAAACTTATTTACAATGTATTATGTATGTCCTGTAGGATACAAGAGGAAATTATCAAATAAAAACGAGGATATCAGAACTAACAAACAACTCTTAAAAGAGCAAAAAATAACCTAGCATTACAAAAGTAAAAGAAAAAAGAAAACACAATATTAAAAGTGTATTTTTGCATAGACTAGAAAAGAGATAGACATGAGAGGCAAGAGTGTGTTTTTTGGATCAACTAGAGACTCCTATTTACAAATGGAGAAAGGAAGATTCAAAACCACAAAAGAAGAGGAGTCGTTCCAAAAGATATTGGAGTAACCGCCGAAAATGTGGGAGACCACTGGAATCAAAGGGGGAATGTGGAACAAGGACTTGCAATGTTTCAAGAATTTGTTTCAATCTCAAAGGCACCAGATATGAAACCCAATCTGAAAGCAAATAGAAAACCAAAGTCATCGGCAAAATCTCAGGCATTTTCACTGCATTCTTCTGCAACTTTTTCTTCGTCTTCTACAATATATATATATATATATATATATATATATATATATATATATATTTCTCTCATTCGATTTACAACAACCCCCACATTTTGTAAAAGATAAAAGATAGATAGAAAGAAAGAAAGAAGAAAGACATGGGTTCATATAAGATATAATACATCAAAGTTAGTATAGCAAGCTATATGAACCAGTCCTAGATTGATGAACTTAACATAGTGTAGTTGGTATAACAAGCTATATGAACCAAAACAGTTAGATGTGTTAGTAGTTTATCAATCACAATACACCCTCATAATTCTTGTTGTTATCATTGTGTTGCGCTTATTACGTCATGCACGTGTCCAATATTCATGAGTGCTTTAGAGATCTTGTCAAGATGTCATGCAAGCGCCCCCACTTGACACACCACCCGTAAGGGATATGAAAATCATTAAAATCTTTGTTTAGACGTTAAAAGTCTTATACCTTATAGAATTTTTAACCACAAAGTTTACCTTCTCGATAATGCAACATCTAACACTTTCACACACCACAAGAATGGACAAATTTAATCTTAAATCAATTTTAGTGCTAGCAAAACTAACAAGTGACTTATTTTTACCATATGAACCTTATTCATGACACTACAAGAAAAATTGGAATTACATACAGTCAAAATCCGTATGTAATGTAAATGTTGGAAGCACTTTGCAGTGGATAGGACTCGAACCCAAGTCCCAAATTAATTTTGGAAGAATTAATTTTGGAAGAAAACTGCAGCAGGCAGGATTCGAACACAAGTCCTTCCAGTCACCAGAGAAGCTTTAACTACTAAACCAGACAAGTTCTTCTCTCATATTACGATTTTTATTATACTTATTATTAGTTATAATAGTTATATTAATGTTAATAATATAAATTATATTAATATTAATGTTAATAATATAAATTATATTAATATTAATGTTAATAATATAAATTATATTAATATTAATGTTAATAATATAAATTATATTAATATTAATGTTAATAATATAAATTATATTAATATTAATGTTAATAATATAAATTATATTAATATTAATGTTCATAATATAAATTATATTATTAATATTTGTACTGACCAGTCCTCGGACGTCAGCTGGGTCCCACAGCATGGGCCAAAGCCATGTGGAGTGGGCCCCATAAGGGGTGATGAGTCATCGGTCTACAGAGAAGGGTGATGAGTCATCAGCCTGCAGAGAAGGGTGATGAGTCATCAGCCTACAGAAAGGGGTGATTAGTCATCAGCCTACGAAAGGGGTGATTAGTCATCAGCCTACAGAGACGGGTGAGTAGTCGTCAGACCACCAGGATGGGCGGATGTGTCATCGTCACTCAGCAGGTCGAGGACTCCTCGGCAACAGAGTATGGCGAGGTGACATCGGCCGTGGGTGATTTGGACAGCATAAACAGAACAGCTAAGATTGGTTCCCAGAGTGGGCCAATGACCAGTTAAATACCCAGAGTTAGGGGGAGGCCTGGATCACAGAGTGCCCATGCGGGTAGCAGGGAGAGCACAGTTAGGTGCAGAGTCCTGAGGGGTCGAGTACTTATCAGAACTAGGGTTTCCCAGTGAAGCTACATGCATGGCACGTGAACAGTGAAGGCACTCCCAGAACAGGTGACCCCAGAGACTAGGTGCATAAGGAGGTACCCAGGCGGCCACCCTGTGAGAGTTTGCACTCCAGAGAAGGAAACCTTATGTGCTAGATTACCCTAAGATTGGGTGATAGCGGTGCAAGGGTATTCCAGTAAACCCTAAATATGGCTAGCAGTGCAGTAAACCCTAATTGGGCTAGCGGCGCAGTAAACCCTAATTAGGGCTATCGGCGCAGTAAACCCTAATTAGGGCTAGCGGCGCAGCAAACCTTAGGCTATATAAGGGACAGTAAGATACTACACAGGGGTACGCAGTTTCTAGACCTAAACACACAGAGAAACTTATACACTTGGTGTCCTTGCCCTACACTGACTTGAGCGTCGGAGTGCAAACGGCCTCTAGGGCGCCCCCTTTTCTCTTTTGCAGGTGCAGATTGCTTCGAGAGAACCAGACACTTATCAACGTGAGGAAGGAGGCGTGTGGGTGTCGTGAGTCAACCGACAGGCGGGTCAACCGGCAAGAACAATATTAATATAATTATTAATATAATTAATATTAATATTATATTATTATTAATATAATATTAATATTACTATTTATATTATTAACACTATATTACTATTATTAACATTATATTAATATTATTAATATTATATTAATATAATATCTATATTATTAATAGATTAAAATATTTATTAATATTAAAAAACTAATATAATATTATTAAAATATTAATAATATTAATATTAATATTATTAATTATATTAATAATAAGGATTAAGAGGAACAAGATTAATAATAAAGAATATTAAGAAGAAACAAGATTAAGAATATTAACAAGAAAGAAGAAAGAAGAGGGAGAAGAGGAAGAAGAAAGAAGAGGAA
Source organism: Phaseolus lunatus (assembly GCA_013389735.1). NCBI lineage: Eukaryota > Viridiplantae > Streptophyta > Magnoliopsida > Fabales > Fabaceae > Phaseolus > Phaseolus lunatus. Next base: position 35,851,812 of record CM023857.1, on the reverse strand, counting down.
GAAAAAGAAGAGGAAAGAGGAAGAAGGAAGAAGAAAGAAGATTAAATATTAAGAAGATTAAGAAGAAATAAGATTAAATATTAATAATATTCATAGCATTAATAATATTTATAATATTAATAAGATTCTTAACATTAATAATATTCTTAATATTAATAATATTCATAATATTATGAATATTCATAATATTATTAATATTCATAATATTATTAATATTCATAATATTATTAATATTATTAACAATAATAATATTAATAACAATAATAATATTAATAACAATAATAATATTAATAACAATAATAATATTAATAACAATAATAATATTAATAACAATAATAATATTAATAACAATAATAATATTAATAACAATCTTAAAAATAATAATAATTATAATAAAAATCATAATATTGTAAAAGAATTTGTCTGGTGTAGTGATTAAGGTTTCTTTTGTTACTGAAGAAACCTGGCTTCGATTCCCACCTGCTGCAGATTTTTAAGTCTCATTCCCCACGATGTTTCTAAAATCGGTTTTATCCCTAGGCATTTTGTTAGAGGATTTGCCAAATTTTCGTTTTGACTTGACTTAGTCAATAAAAATATCGTTCCACTTTTTATCAATTGTTTTACCAAATTATGTCTCAATTGTATATGTGTGTTCTTTCCATTGTAAGTTTTATTTTTAGCTAAAGCTATTTCCGATTGACAATCACAATGCATAGATACATATGGGGCTGGTTTCATTCCTAATGGAATGTTTGCTAAGAAGTTTTTCAACCACTCAGCTTCACTACCAACCACTTCATTAACAACAAACTTAGATTCCATTGTTGATCTTGCAATAATTGTTTGTTTGGCTGATCTCTATGTAACTGCACCACCCCCCAAGTATAAACACACAACCGCTAGTGGATTTTGTCTCATCTAAATCAAAGATCTAGTTAGCATCACTATACCATTCTAGCACAACGGAAATCCACTATGTTCAATGGCATAATCCATTGTATGTCTCAAGTATTTCATGAGTCTCACAAGCACATCACAATGATCATGACTAGGACATTGAGTGTACCTACTCAGTCTACTTATTGCATAAGCAATGTTTGGTCTAGAAAAGCTCACTAAATGCAATAAGTTCTCAATTATTTAGGCATACTGAGTTTGAGAAATAAATTTTCATCTGTTCTTCTTTAGTTTGAGTTAGCATCATAAGAGGTGCTCACTAACTTAAAGTCATAGTAATCAAACTTCTTAAGAAGTCTATCAGTGTATTATTCTTAGGATAGTAATATACTATCTTCCTTTCTTATGAGTTTAACTCCTAGAAACACACTTGTTTCACCAATGTCTTTCACCTCAAACTTAGATACAAGAAAAAGTTTTAATTTAAAAACAATATCATTGCATATACAAAAAATTAGCATGTGTGACTAGAGCTTCGAACTTTCTCATTGCATGCAAAAAAAAGGTTTGGAGCTTAAAGCTCTGTGACAGTTTTGTCCTTAAAAAACACTTCGATGGATTAAGAGTAAAAGGTATATTTAAGGTTCCTTTGACCTCGCCTCTTAAACGATGTGTGACTATTTAACATACTGGAACAAGACCGTCATTCGAGACTAAAGAAACGAGAGTCTATCTTTGAAAGTAAACCCTAAACCCTAAACAATAATAACATTCAAAAGTAAAAAAAAATCTGTCTCTAATTAATACGCTAGTTTAAAGTAAAATGTCGTGTTAACTTCTACTTTGTTACACAGTGAACTAATTTTCAAGTAATTTATTTCGGGTGGTATATATGTTAGAGAGGGTTAACAAATTCAAAACCCCATTATTGGCATGTAAAGCAGATAGGTTCTTGCATGTGATTGTTAGGTCTAAAGTAGTTTCAAAGCTTAGTTTAGTCAAAGTTCTCCCGTACAAAGCATAAAAAATCACTTGCCGCCGGAATCATAAAATTTGCTCTAGTATAGTATTTTGAATGAGTCAAAATAACTGGTTCTAGAAGCGTCAAGGTTGGTACATAAAAGTTTCTTTCTAAAAGATGGTGGAAGTGACATAAATCAGCGGTGGAACCGTGGAAGAGTAAATGGTATGAGAGGAAATCTTTGACGTGAGTTAAAAATTAGTCCTTTGTTTCTTTCGAGCTGCATGACTTAGACTTATTTTCCTCTCTCTCTCTCTGTCTTTTGTGAAGGGACATGAGATGTTGAAATTCTTTTGTATAGGATGCGTTTGCCAACCCAATTATATGTAATGAAATCATAAGACCTACCAAAAATTCTAGATGAGAATCCTTGCTTTTAATTTGCATTTCGAATGTGATTGCCATTTTCAAGAAAAAAAAGAATCTATATACTGTGAAGTAGTTTTTATATATTCACCAAATGTACTACGTTAAACTATCATATGTTCATTTAACTGAGATAAGTAACTGCTTCTAAAGTCTTCAAAATGTGGAAGTTCGTTATTTTGAGATAAATTTAACTACGGTTGATGGATACGATGAACATGCAAAAATACAATTCCAGAAACATATTCATTTTAATTTTTGGTATGGTAGGAGCCACTCACATTCTGGCTCTCTGATTGTAATTTCAAATTCAACAAGTGCGACGAATTGTTTAATTTCCACATAAAGACACGAATATTAATTTCCCCATACGGGTAATGGAACCAGTTACGCATCTTATATGACGTGATTCTTGCAAGCTGCAACTGAATTTTTGTTTATTTCTCCAATTCTGAACAAGGGTCCTCTTCGAATCTGATACCATCTACCTGCTCTATGGAAAACTATGATGTCCCTATGTTTTCAGGCTTCGGTTGCCTGCGGCTGGAAAGGGAAAACACAACAACTAAGGAACACTTATACATATTGTATTAGAAATGTATATTTTTTTTGGTTTTTATTATGATAATAACAAATCATTAAAACAACAATATTAATTTTGTTATCACTGTTTTCGAGTTCGACACTATTATATTCAATGGAAAATTAGAAAAAGCTCTTCTTAATCGCTGTTCGGAATCTTAACTGGATAGCTCCTACAAATACAATTAGTCCTATATCAAAACGTTGTCACTTTTTCTCTTATTTTAGTTCATAATCTTTCCATTTGAGAACACACTATAAAACAAGCCCCTTCTCGCAACTTACACTCAACTCAACTTATAATCTTCTGAGCTCAACCAAGTTTGAGAACCATATACTCTGTGTCAAACACTTATCAAACCAACCTGCATCATGGGGAATAGGAACTCATCAAATTCAAAGGTTCATGGAAAGGCAACAAGAGTTGCTTCAACTGAACCTGGCTATGATCCAAGGAAGAGGTGGCTTGTTGCTAATCCACAGGTAGAGACCACACGCGCTTGGAAGGGACAACATGGTAGTGCGGCGTACTCAGATAACACCCCACTTGATAACGACGAAACTTTCAACAGTTTCATTCAACGTGCCAAGGGTAAAATTAGAACCGTGTCCCATGTTGGTGGGGAGCAGAGCAACGTTGCACCTGCACCACTACCAGACGACAAGGCTAATGCTAGGGATAACCTAAACGACCAGTTTTCAAATTTTATCAAGACTTCGAAGAAGAAGTGGAGAAGTACATCAAGCATGAGGAAGTATGGTTCCTTCAAGGGGCAGTGACCATTGATAAACCAGGGAGCCGCAAAGAGAGTGGTCTTAGTAATGTGTTGATGATGATTTGACATGTGGGTCCGTCCAATATTTTGTTATATTGTGCATGAAAATAAGGCCCCTGAGCCATGCAAGCATTATACTGTTATATTTTTCTATTTCAAGCATAGTATATGTGAAATGTCTATCTGGGGGGAATAATTTGGATTGGTTGATTGTTTATTTGTATGAAATATACATTGATGTTTGTCTTTAATGGAAGGTTTGTCAATTGTAATTAGTCTGCAGTGTTTTTAAATTCTGAGGCCAATGTTTTGTCCTCTTTGTGGGCGACATATAAAGCAGGTAGAACATTCCATCATTAAGCATTAAGCATAGAATCTTGAATCTTCTTACCTTAACCCGACTCTTCCAATGATGATATATGATTTTAAAGATTATACCGAACTCCTCGTTTGTTGATTTCATTGGATTTTCCTTACGAGCATTTCTTTAAAAGAAATACCAAGAACATGATTCATGTGCGTGTTACTACTATATATTCATGCATTTGGCCTCTCAAGTAGTAATTATTTATTATTACAAAGGTTTCATTTTATACAGAAAGTTGTTGTTTTTCCTAAAGCACGTTTTTAATTTCTACATTGATAACTGTTGCTGTCCAGATTATAATATTGAATCCTTGCAGTTTTTTTTCTGAACTATAATAAAAGCACTTCGTTACACTGCTACTAACTTGTCATGTGCTGCTGTTCTTAGTATAACACTGGATTTAATTGAAATCACTACGAAGGGTAGTACATATGTTCCTCAAAAAAATTTTGTGTCTTATGCTTAGTCTGATGCAACAATTTTGTTTCATTAGTCTGATTCATATAGTTTGTTCAATCTTCTTATACGAAGTTAAATACGATAAATCGCGTCGTTCTCCTTTTATTTCTCTTTAATTGTGCTGTGTTTTACTCTTTTGCATTGTTACATTTCTTGTTTCTTGAGAACTGCACGTTCTTGGGTTTTTTTATTTGTTTGGCGAAGGAGGATTTTATACGGTTTCTATTGTTCTTGCTGATAAAAAAAAACGGTTTCTATTGTTTCTCTTTGGTGATAGATAAATAGAGCTGTAAGTTTACGAGGATGCCGTGAGTAGAAGCATTCAAATCTGCACCTTGTAATTTGTAGATTTATGGAAATAGGCGTATAAGATACAAATCAGGCTTCTCCTGATTGTGGAAGTTTACAAAAATTCATTTGAAAAGTGTAATCAAACCATTAATATGGAAGTAAAACTTAACCACTAGAGTTACATTTTAACAAAATTAACCAGAATTTAGATTGAACTTATCTGCATTATTAGATTAAGGATGGTTGGTATCAGAAATCATGGACAATCACTAGAGACAAATAAAGTACAGAATTTTCGGGGACTCCACGCATCCTTTTTAATATACAGATTAATTAAGAATTAGGATTCGGTTTAAGATAAAACTCTAGAAATATCACAAAGCGGATTCTTCATGTTTTTTGGTATGTTCTGGCTCTCTTATTGTAATTTTTAGTTCAATGATTGCGATTACTTGTTTAATTTGCACTAGAAAGACACGAATATGGACTCCATTAGGGTAATGGAACCACATACGCATCCTACTTGGAACACTCGCTTGAAGTGATTCTTGCAAACTGCAACCGCACTTTGTTTATTTCGCCAATTCTGAATTATTGCTTTAGGAATCTGATACCATCTAGCTGCTCCTTCGGAAACTTCCATGTCCCTTAGTTTTTCTCCTCAGCAAAATAACTCATTGACACCTAACATAAATGATACTGAGAGAGAATGAGTAAATATATAACTAAAATAAATTACATATGGTGTGAATAAAAGAAAGATAAAACAAATTGTAAAATATTTGCATGATATATATATACATATAACGAATTATTTAAAATGATAAGAGAGAAATAATATATACTGATAAATGGGTAACTACGTATAACATCACTCTTTTTCTTAAGGGCCGCTAAATTTGGCTAAACATACAATGTTACAAGCCATGATGCAATAATATTGGTACTTGGTTTACTTTTGAGTTTAGCACCATTATATTCCGTGGAAAATTAATGGTGTTGGGAATCTTATTAACTAGATAGCTTCTTGGAATTGGTTCCAACAAAGCTCACAGTGCAAAACGTGTTTCATATTTCGTGCTTTCTTTCTAGTTTCCTAATCTGCACCATGAAACAATCTTATATATATATGGCCCTTCTTTCAAGTTAGACTCAACTCAAATCTTCTGAGCTTAAGCAAGTTTGAGAACCATATACCCTGAACACATACCAAAACAAACCTTCACCATATCCATGGGGAATAAGACCTCATCAAATGCAAAGGTTCATGGCCAGGTCACAAGGGTTGTTTCTACTGAACCTGACTATGAACCAAGGATGGGGAGGTCTGCTGCTAAATACATAGCCAAACCCAAGGCAGAGACCGTAGGCACTTGGAAGCGACAGCATGGTAGTGGGGTGTACGCAGATAACACCCCACTCGATAACGATGAAACTTTCACCACTTTCATTCGACATGCCAAGTATAAAATCAGGAGCGCGTCCCACATGGGTCGAGAGCAGAGCAACGTTGCACCTGCACCAGAATCTGATGATGAGGAAGCTAATGGCAGGGATAACCAAAACAAGGAGTTTTCAGATTTCATTCAGAGTGCAAAGAAGAAGTTGAGAAGCTCATCAAGCAAGAGAAAGAATGGTTCCTTCAAGAGAGGCTAATGTGTTCCAATATTTGTTATTGAGTATAAAGTGCAATAAGGCCACTGGCCATGCATTCAAGCAGATACATGATTTATTAGTTTATTCAAAGCATAATACGAAATGTTTAGTTTGAGGGGAATAATTTGATTGGATGATTGCATATTTGTATGATATATATACAAACATTGAAGTTTTAACATTGATTTATATATATTTCCACTTTTACCACTGTATTCAATGGAAGTTACATGTGTAAGTTAATCGAAAGTACGTAGTACATTCCTGCTCTACATGGAATCTTGAATCTTACCTTACGATGATTTCTGCTCTATCTCGTCATTCGATTTCACTTGCTTTGCCAACAGTTCTTTGAAACAAATACCAAGAATATATATGATTCAGGTGTGTTCTCTTCTTGATGTTTGTGACATCTCAGGTGATAAATATTATTTTACAAACAAGTTATAAGGATTATGAGAAACTTTTTGAAATTAGTCGAAATCATGAGAATTCTTTGTCTGCTCCCTACCCATGCATTCAGAAAAAGGAAAAGGGTCACCAGATTCTTTTTCAATATATCCAGGAGTAAAGTAGCTCCTGCTATCTCTTTCTAATTGACATTTTCAAAATTGTTGGCGTATTTATAGGGTATTTTTGCTAGTTTGACTAAGGAAAAATATAGAAACACATATACTAGCTATAAATGAAAAGCGAATTGATTTCACAATGGGTTGAATGGAGTCTTATATTCTTCTTGGAATTGATAAAAATGGAATATTTAATAGACAGTCTAATAATATAAATCGTCTATTGTTTAGAGAGATTATCTAACTAATTGTTTATGATTTTCAATAATTTTAAACCTGTAAAATATATTTAAAAAATAATCTTTATGGTAAGGTTTTTTCACAATTGTATTAGATTCTCAAAATTTAGTAAAACAAAATGAAATTTTATACAATACTGATAATTTTATAGAAATTTGTGACATCATATATCCATAAAAAAACTATTAATTTCGTGAAGAGGTCTAGGTAATCAATATTTGTGATGAATTCTGTAATGAAACTAATTTGTGGTTAAGCACTCCATCACAAAATTCACTATCAAAAAAAATTTATGGTGTATTAGTGATAACAACACTCCTTTACTAAGTAGTTTATCAATAAAGTCAGTACTAATTCTTAAAAAAATATATACTTTAAAAGATATATAAATAAATATTTTAAAGAAACTTTAGTTGCTAATTAGATATTAATTTAATAATTATTTATTAATAATAGAAATTAATTTAGAAATTAATAAGTTTTTTAACCTTTAAAGGTATCAATTTAGTCAACATAACTACTAATTATTTTTTATCTTTAAAATTAATTTCTATTTAATTATTTTCTTGTAGTAATCATTATAAATCATTTAAATGTAAAATTTAAGCAACACCAATTTTGTTTGAGATGAATACTTGTTCACATCACTTAAATGAAAATGGTGTTTATTATTTTTTCACTTGAGTTACCAAGTTTTAGTGAAACTTTGTTTACATTTAAGCGTGTACATATTAAAGTTTTAGTTTGTTTTAAATGACAATGTTATTAGCCTTAAGTTTCAATGAAAACGTAAAATAAGATGCTTAAGAATGAAATTTGTAATGACAATATGATTGTCAATATATAATTTCATTTTAATGTATTAATTTTTGTTAGGTATTTATCTTGGTTGATTTTAATTTATATGTTTTTTTTCAAATATTAAAATTAGAATGTCGTTTGGTACTATTAAATTCAATTTTTTTTTCAACGAAGTATACTCAATTTTAAATTATGCAAGAATAAGTTATTCATTTTGTATATGTGCTTAATTAAAATAGGATTAACTATGTTTTTAATCCCTGAATTTTTTCACCAAATTGGATTTTATTCCTCATCAAAATTATATAGTAACTGTTCTCTTCCATTTTAGAAAGTTAGGAAAGATATCTTTGTAAGGAAACGACTTTAAAGACTTTGTCATATGATAAACAAAGTTTCTGTTAAAAAAAAAAAAATTACTTTGACTATGTACATCAACATGAAAGTTTAACTACTTAAAATGTCTTTAACTGTAATTTCTTTACATAAATAATTTGTTTATATATTTAAAATATTTTATAATTATGAGAGCTAAAAATATATCAAATAAATATTATAAAAAATATTATTATAGAACTCTTTTACCTTTTTTTTATTTTGGATTGATTATTCATGATTTTATTTAAACTAAAAACACAGACACTTTTTTATTTATCCAAATTCCCTTCAAATAAAAAATTATTTATTAATAAATTTTAACGTAATTGATATAAAATATAATTTTATAATTATAAAATAATTTTAAAATAAAAATGAAATCATTGATGCTGAAAATGATAAAAAAAAAATTAGATAATAAATAAAGTTGTTGTCTTTCTAATTAGTGTCTATATAATATTGGTTAGCAAATCAATAACTTTTCAATTAAAATTAACATATGCATTAAAAATCACAATAAAAACTAGTCATAATATTTTTACTTAAACACTTTTATTTTTAATTTCTTATCTAATATACAGAAACACTTGTCAGCATTGCCTATATATATATATAACACCTTACTCATAGTTAGAAATGTCAAGTGTAAGCACAATCATTTAAACAGATAATCAATTTTTGTATGACTTGATGAAGTTCTGGTGCTGATTATGGGATAAAGGGGTGTTTCTTTTACATGGTTAATTTGCTTATTTTATGTACAATGCCAAATATGCAATGAGGCGATTTAATTTGGTTCACATGCACATAGAACTTTTTGTAATAGTATGTGATCGAGAAAGAATAGTTTTTATGCTTCTTTTTATTAAATAAAAATTAATTTTAAAGATAAAAAATAATTAATCATTATATTGACTAAATTATATATTATTTTAAAAATTAAAAAAAATCATTGGTATTTAAAGTAATTTCTATTATTGATAAAATTTATGAAGTAGTTTCTAAATTGGTATTTAATTATCTACTAAGGTTTTAGCTACCAATTAATTTAGATTCTAAAGTTGGTCTAAAACTTTGGTAACTAATGAGATATCAATTTATAAACTAATTTATAAATTTTGTTAATAATAAAAACTGCTTTAGAAACCAATAATTTTTGTAGTCTCTAAAATAATATCTAATTTAGTCAACATGGTGACTAGTTATTTTTTGTCTCTAAATTTAGTTTCTATTTAATAATTTTCTTGTAATGTTTGTACATAGGTTTGAACATCCTCAAATGTACAAATTTATTTAATTTATTCTTTACTAATAAAAGAAAATTATTTAAACAGATAAGCCTTACAAAATGTTTAACTTTATTTATTTGGATAAACTAGCATGCATTTAATAAGTTAAACAACCAAATAATTACAAATATATAAGCTTATCTAGCTATATTTGAGGTATACCTAGCACTAAGAGGAATGAATGAGCATTAAAAAGGCATTGGGTCAAACAACTATTTTAGAGGATATTGTAAAATCCCCTAAACCTACTTAACATTATCCTACAATAAATAAAGAAAAAAAAGTCAACATCTTTCTCAGTATTGGATGAATGAAGCATTCATATGTCTCCTTTGAATTGCTTATGCTTCAGGCCACCACGACAAAGCTCTTGATTGGGTTTTTTCACTAAATTTTCGAAGTTGGGATTTGAGATTTCAGTTTACATTTACGAAGGCCAGATTAGGGCTTTCGGTTTCACAAATTGAAACCAAAAATTGGAGATTTCAATATAGATTTTGGAAGGAACGAGATTTAGGTTGCAGTTTTGGAATGAATGAGTTTGGGAACACGTTTTCCAAACAGAGAAAGAATAGGAACTTCAAAGTTCCATTTTTTGGGTTTTAGTTACGTTTCAGAACTCTAAAAGTATTTGGATGTCGATTTCTCACATCCTTAGAGTTTGGATTTGGATTTGAGAACCATCCATTGACATTTTTGAAAAAACCTGAGTTAGAGTGTTTCAGTCTAGGAAGTAAGAGAATGTCTCAGTGGAGGAAATGATGTTGTTATCGTGGAAACCAATTCAAACATAATATTTTTTCTTATTTTTTAAAATATTTTATTTTACTTATGGATTAAGCATGGTACCCACGGTCAAAAAACTTCCTACCACCTAATATTTTATTTTATTTTATTTCTTTTATGTAAAAAAAAATTGAGTTAACTCCTATATATATATATATATACATATTAATATAAGTTTATAAAATAGTAATTAAAATGCTATTAAATTTTTTATAATACGTTATTGTAGAATATGATGTTGTGTATTGATCCTAAATGATCTATCTAGGCACTCTGTTAAACCTTTAGGCAGTCTAATGAATACTAGATGCTCTGAGTGGCATGTCGTTATATTTTAATGATGAAAAAAAAAGTTTGAATGACTAACTTTCATATTAAAAATATCTAAATAGGGTTTCTACAACTACAATATTCACTAGACGATTTGAAAGACGATATGAGCGTATACAACATAAGTTCATCATAAACAATAGGAGCATCTACAAAATATATTCATTAGATAGTTTAACAGGATTTATTAAGTGCATAAGAGAATTCAAACTACAGGTGTTGCTTGGTTTTAACAATGATTTGTACTTGTGCACTATAGAGTAGACCTTTCGAGCATGTAAAATTTATTCATGTTAAACAATTTGACTAACATGTTGAATGAATACCATGTTTTGATTATAATTGTTAAATGAAATATTCTAAATTCATTTATCTATTAAACCGAGTTCAATTAAAGAAATTTTATATTGAAAAACATAAAAATTTGAATATATGTAATGATTCCATTCGTTCCTATTTTTGTATATATTTAAAATCCATCTTTTTCTAAACAATTTTGTTTAAATAAATCTTGTGAATATCTCTTAATTTTTTTAAATAAAAAAATTTAAATAAATTAAAAATCCCAAATACCATATTCATATTTGTGTATCAAACGTTATCTAGAATGAAACCATTTTATACTGTTAGTATAAAACTCTTTTAACTATACTATCTAATGCTCTAACTTTAAGTTTCCACAAATATATTAAACTTTAGGTTTAATGTTACTTTTGGTCCCAATATTTTTTACAAATATTCAATGTAGTCCCTCACTTTTTTTTCCAACTCTATATAGTTTTTAATTTTATTAAAATGATTTAATGTGATCTCATGACATTATTAAAAATGTGATGATTTGATAGATGCATGTACACATGACGACGTACTACATTGAGTAAAAAAAACTGAAAAATTCCATTGAATATTTACGAAATATTATAGGACGATATTAAACCTAAACTTTAATAATTAAATGAAAAAAACATAATTATTTTAAGTTTCTGTTAATCAATACTTTATTTAAAAATCTCATTAAGTTAACAAAATTAATTGTAGAATAGGAAAAGGGTAATAAATTTAAAATCATATTCAGTGATGGTGCATTATTTTTCTAGGATTATGCACAGATTGATTTTGCTGTTTTTTTGGAAGTGATACGACAAATTGATATTCCCTGACCCAGCAGCCCAGTTGTATATGATCATATTAAGAGCTACAGCATATTCCATTTACTGGCAATCATATTAAGAGCTACAGCATATTCCATTTACTGGCACAAATCCATGCTTTTTCAATATCCATCCATAAAGAACTTAAATATCTCGTAATTTAAAACTTCTAATAATTATATTGGTATACACATTCATTCATTGAGAACTGAATGTAATTTCAAAGTGTATCAGTACTATGTAGTTAGGAACTGGGATTGCGCATCATTAACTTTAATAAAAGCTTATTTCGTGCCGTATAATACATGCATGCATAACCGCAGAACTTATGTTGTCATATCAATACAAGATGCTCACTTCATAAAGTTGTTACTGTAGTCACTATTTCTTTAGTAATGTCACACCAAACCATTGAGGGATTACTTTTAACTAATTAATAACAAAGAGTATGTTAAAAAGTAAATTACTAAAACGATTATAGAACCTTTTGTCTTTTTGAACCTAACCACGTTAACAATTCAAGAGAATCAATATAATATTATGGATTCCTTGTCTTGATATTTTGTTGTGATTCTCTGGTCTTAGTTTCAACTATGGTGAGTTGTTTTCCACGAGAAAGCCAATATTATTTCCTTCTCAAAACAGTGCATAAATGTTCTTGCATTGCTACTGCGCTTTTGTTTATTTATCCAATCCTACAAGTCTCTGTTGAATCTGATACCAAGTGCCACTTTGTAAACCCTTTTAACTCTATTTTCCTGAAGGACTAATCAGAAAAATGTGGCAACAATTGGTCGACATCCAAAAGCCATAACGTGACTCTCTAGTTTTGAGTGTAGTAAGGGACTAGAAGGAATTGGTCCCTGCCATCACATCTGGTTGAAAACTCTGTCAATGATAGCTGTTAGGAATCTACCCAGGTGGCTTCTTCAAACTCAATTGCTTCCACCTCTACAAAAATCAAAATTCAAAGGACTTTTTTGTTTCTATTTTGGTTCTCCAAGGCATGTTCACACCACTCAATGTCATACACACACATCTGATTACAGTATTATATAACAAGCCTTTAGCAGCTCTTGCATGTTGCACTAAACCAATAATAATCTTCTTAGTTTAGAGTTTAAGCCATTTTGAGCCTACCATACCCTTCTCTTTGGCACTTTCTATGGAAAACAACAACAACTCACGCTCCTCTATATGCTGGAAAATCCGTCATGCACTTGCAACCAATCTTGCTTTCAAAGCCATTCATCGCATCAAACACTATATTACTGTCACCACTCATGAAAATTCTCCCTCATTACCACTCTCCACTCATTTTTCTCAAAATAGGAAGGCTAAGGATAGACAAGGAGAAGGAACAATCCCCATCAAGTTTGATAACTCAATCCCCACATCCACACCAATGCTACTTGCTTACCCTCAAGTTGGAACATCACAAGTGGCTGCCAAGGTTGAACCTGAACCAAGGTATGTTCGAGGATCAAGAGTTGATGTATCCAACGGTGAAGATAATGGCAAAGATGGCACAGGCCCTTTGAAGGAACAGAGGATGCAACAAGGTAAGAAAACCCTAGATATCAATGACACTTTCTCTGAGTACATTGAACGTGCTAAGTACAGAATCAGAACCGTGTCAAACGTGGGTAGGGGGCAAAGTAAATCTGCACCAGTTGAGGATAGTGGGAATAATAACAGGATTGAAAACCATAAAGACCATCTTTCAGATTTTATTCAGCATGCTAAGAAGATGAGAACTACGTCAAGCGTTGGAAAGACTAGTTCATTGAAAAGAGGGTATAATAAGAGTTGAAATGGTGAACATTGAACCAGGGAGATTGGCAAACAATGTTGATCATTTTGAAATCATGCTTTGTGACTTGAAGTTGTTCAATGCGTTTGTTGGGTGGAGTGGATTAACAAAATAATTAGGGTTTGCAGCAAGATATTTAATTTCTTCTACTGTGCATATCTCAATAAAATTGGAGTGATAGTACCTATCTTAAGGAGAATAATTTTGATTTAATGCTTTCTATGATAATTTCTTATGTTTAGATTTTGGCATTTATCTGCATTAATAGCTGTTTTGAATTCTGGTATACACTACAAATTATACATATATTGATTTGATGGGAACATTTTTAATTGATAATTTGGAAGAGTTATGATATACTGAAAATCCATTATCTGATATAACTACTTTACAATTATTATTGTAGTGTGTTTATTGAGTAATTTTCATCACAAGTACTATAATACTCTTGTAGTTTAATATTTTATTATTAAAATGTTGTTTGTCCTGTGTAAAAAAATGAGGGTTGTCAAAATCTTATTTTAGGAAGGTGATATTTTGACACTTACTAAATAAAATATATCTACTTAATAACTAAAAATAATATTATTTTAATTAAAATTATTTTATTTTTAATTTAAAATCTTAATATACATTATTATATTATTATTATGGGTGTATTTTTTAAGAGTGTTAAAGTATTATTTTTCTTAATTTAAGCATAAGAAATTGAAAACTAATGGGGAAGAGCAAAGAACATACCGTCTTCGTTTGTTAGAACCATTGGTCCAAAATTATGGGATGGTTGCCTCTCCAAAAAGAAGTACAAACATGTCAATTTTTTTTACAATTTTTTTATTTTTTTATTTATGTATATATTAAAAATATATTTAATCATATGAATGTTTTTTAAAATTTTAATTAATTAATTAGTTTTTTTTTTTTACTTTTACGTTTTCAAAAAACATGCTAAAACTTTATGCGAGAGGCTTGTTGGTTTTTTTTTTTCATTTTGGGCCTTTGGCCCCTTTGATGCTACAACAGAAAAAAAAAAGGATAGCAAACTCTGGTTGAGAACACTGCTATATCCAAAGTAAAGTTGATTGCTTAAGATATGTGAAGGGAAAAACAAATATAATTTTTTTTAAAAATAAATAAATGACAACTGGCGAGACTTATTTAAAAATAAAACTTGTGTTTAAATTAAATAGGCAAGATGTATTTGTTTCTGAATTTATAAATTTTTAAAACGTATTACAACTTCAACATATGGATATTTTAAAAATATGACATGCTTATTTTTTAATAAGTTAAATTTTATTCTTTTATAAAGTGGTTGTTTTTGTCAAAATTATAATTACTATAAATTTTCCTATTTTTATATCGTGGACATTCTTTTGTCATTTATATTTTTTGAGTTCATATAATTTTTGTTAGGATGACAAAGACTCTTTTAACAAAATTACTCGGTCTACTATGTAAGATTTTTACATATATAATATCCCTTATAGAGTAGTTAGCATTCATAAGTTAGGTACTCCAATTAATATTTTTTTCCAAAAAAAATATAATTATATATCTCTACAATAAAAACTATAAAAGAAGGAATAAAATGTTTATTTAAAAAATAAAAAATCGCTATCTTCACTTTAGTTTAGACCTTTGTATTCTTAAAAAGCATATATAATAATTATTTTAAAAGTTATTAGGATAAAATATGTTTTTATCTTGTAAAGTAAATAATTTTTAATTTCAGTCCCTGTTAAATTTTTTTACTTTTATTTTCTTAAAGTTGGAAGTTAATATGTTTGACTCTTAGTATTGTAAGGTATCAGTTACTTGTATTTGTTAAACATAGTTAGTCGGTGAACCTACTTCGTTTCACAAGATTTAAACTAAAATATTGCTTAAAGAATGTTAAGTTCTTTATTTTTATTTTATAATTTGAAATATGAATATAAAAATATAGACTAATTTGAAATTGAACTTTAATTAATTAAGGACCAGTATTGGATTAAGCACGTGAATAAAAATTAGGATAAAAACCTAAATTTAATTGAATAATTAAAAGTTTTGTGAAATTGTTTTCAAAATATAAGAAGTGCATCTGAATTCAATTGAACTTTGTGGAGAGGTTTCTTTCACAATAAATGTGAAGGGTTGCTGGCTGACCCCGTGAAGGATTTGGAAAACACAGTTTCTTTCTTACATCAAAATGTAGAAAATTTCTAGAAAGGATTCATTCATTGAATTGTCCATCGTATATATTAGCAAGTGGTGTGATTGATTAAATTTTAAGAACTATAATTAAAGTAACTAATTAAAGATTAGTATGAAAGAGAATATTTAATGGTATGTTTGAGTTGAATATTTGAAAATTTGAGGTAACAATTAATATAATACTATTATCTTAAATGGTGAAATATTAGGAAGAGATGAATAATGATTGGATTATGAAAATAGTTGTTACCTTTTGGTCCGTGAAAGGTTTTATCTTTTATTTATTTTTGTCATGGCAAGCATGTTGTATGGGTGGAGAAATGTTTTAGAGGTAAAAGTGTGGTTGAAAGTATATGACTTTATTGATGAATGGTTGTGACTAACTAAGAAGGCATCTTTTGTGGCAATTGCAATGCTGATCATCCCATAAAGGTTTAATGGTGGCTTCCTTTCCACCTAACTTGGATGGTCCATATGGGATTTTGAACAAACATCTACTCTTTGGGTTCTCTACTTGATTCTCTATGTCTCTAATGCAAACTTCCCAAAACTAGTTGCCACAAAACACATGCATATTGAACTCAATGCATATCTAGAGGTAATCTAAGGGAGAGAATCGTGAAAAGTAAAGGTATAAAATTGGTAAATGTTTTCTAGATTACTTCTTTTGATTGATTTCAAGAGAATACAGCTTCTTCTTTATAATATTCTCATTGGCAAATGGAACTCATGTTCGTTTGGTATATATACGCAAAAGTTTAAATATACTAATTTGTTTTGGTACATTTGTCGCCGAAAAAAAATGGCATCCGATTATTTGGGTGCTTCAAGATATAAAATTATTTTATTCGGAGTTACATTTATGTAAAAGTTATGTTTACAAATGCTATTTTCATGAATATATTCATTAGGTGTATAGATTATTTTTATCAGCAAGTAAATAATGAATAAATAAAAATATTTAAGAAATACTTCAATCTTATTAAAAAAAACTATCTCAAATGATGAAACATGCATGTTATAATAGCAAAAAACATCCACATAAATTTACAAGAACTTACTAAAATTCACGTAGAATCTTTCCTCATTCTTAAAAGATTTCACAAAAAAGATAAAGAGTACAAAAAAAACTAACGCAAAGATAAAAACGTATATATCATAAAAGTGTAAATTCAGTAGAATTGGCTTTGAACCTTCGATATTGGTTGAATTTTTCATGTGTTTTTCCACCCTTCAATTCATAGCAATGTAGATATAACCTTTCTTTGAAGTACAGAGACTACTATGATAGTATATGATCAAACTACATTCTCTATAAGATTCCATATTGTTTTGAACCTTCTTAGATCATTTCATCCACCTTCCAAGCATTTTGCCAAGGTTTTGAGTTTTCACCTAGTTCACTACTTTATTACAGCTGCTGACAAAGAACTTGTGATGCTTTTGGAGCTTATCTAACCACTCCATTCACTGCACACGCTCTCCTTGCTCCTACTTCGCATGCAATTTCTCCTTCACAATATTATGTCCAGGATGACGACAATATCATTGGGCAACTATTTTCCACCTGCAAACATCAAACCAAATACCTTTCCCAACCAAATTACAATGAATAGAATAATAAATACAAGAGTAAAAGAGAAAACCAACATACCAACAGTGTGTTACCAAGCATATGTGAAGGAGTTAGACCCAACCAGTATGTTGTGCTTCTTAATTTTCTTTCCACCTGAGTCTAAGACCTTCCACATTAGATTTTGTATGGTTAGGTAGAGACTTCGACTTCCCCTTACATCCATTGCCTCTAAAGATTTAAGTGAATACTTCCCCTTCCAATTGCAAATTAAGCCAACGGCCTCCATCCTGGTATATCAGTTAACAAACCAGTTATTGCCACTGACCATTATGTAAAATTAACCTTTTAACCAAGTTATTGCTTTGATTTTATTTTTTGAGAGTTTTCACACAACTTATCGAGTCAATACACAAGTTAGAATATGAAAAAGAAGTCTTGTTTTCATTTTTTGTAATCCAGAACCAAGATTTCAATTAAATCATAGCAAAAATCTCTTTGGGATTGTACCTATCATTATTATTAAAGGATACGGATACCAAAGTTATAGAAGGATCCTAATATTAATTGGGTGTCTTTTCTAATTCTATTGATGGACCCTTTGCCATCCTTGAATAAAGTTTGTTCTCTTATTACACAACAAGAGAGGCAAATATTTGGTGATCAATCCAAGGCAATGATTTCTACTACCAAAGGAGGTTATAAAAGCAATGCTTCTAATTAAGTCTCTGTTATTCCCTCCAATCCCTCCAATCAAACAGATAATAATTTTATTTCTTCTTTTAGTTCTTGGATTATTGATAGTGGTGCTACTGATCACATTTCTTCATCCTTAACTTATTTCACTTCATATCATCAAATTGATCCTATTTATGTCAAATTACCAAATGGAAATCAAGTCATTGCCAATTATTCTGGAAGTGCTTTTCTCAATCAAAATCATGTCATAGACAATGTTTTGTACATTCCTTGCTTTAATTTTAATCTTCTTTCAGTAGCAAAATTGATTGATAAACTATCTTGTGTTCTTACCTTTGACTCTAATGGCTGTCACATTCAGGACAAAATATCTATGAAGATGATTGGAATCGCTAAGATGCAAGATATACTTTATATACTCAGGATCCCTTCTTACCAGAAACTTCAAATCACACAATACTGTTGAAGTTAATGCTAGTGATCTAGAAACCCTTTGACATTTTCGATTAGGTCATATTTCAAATAAATGTATTGATGTTATCAAGAATAAATTTTCTTTTGTTAAATGTAACAAATCTTTTGTTTGTGATGTTTGTCATTTTGCAAAGCAAAAAAGACTTTCATTTCCTATTAGTACATCTAAATCAAAAAAATGTTTTGACTTGATTCATGTATATATTTGGGGACCATACTCAATACCATCAATTCATGGTCATAAATATTTCTTGACCATAGTTGATGACTATTCGAGGTACACATGGATTTTTCTTTTGAAACAAA
Organism: Phaseolus lunatus; assembly: GCA_013389735.1. Lineage (NCBI taxonomy): Eukaryota > Viridiplantae > Streptophyta > Magnoliopsida > Fabales > Fabaceae > Phaseolus > Phaseolus lunatus. The sequence continues at coordinate 35,832,786 of CM023857.1, read as the reverse complement.
AATCTGAAGTTGTTAAGGTTTTGGAAAATTTTGTTATTTTTGTTCAAACACAGTTTGAGACAACAATAAAAATAATAAGAAGTGATAATGGAATTGAATTTTTCATGACTAATTTTTTTATCAGTAAATGAATAATACATCAAACATCACGTGTCAATACTCCACAACAAAATAGCATAGTTGAAAGGAAACATGGTCATTTATTAGATGTAGCAAGAGCTCTTATGATACAATCTCATTTACCCAAAATTTATTGGTCATATTCTGTGATACATGTTGCGCATATCATAAACATGCTTCCCACACCTGTTTTAAATTATTCTTCTCCTCATGAAATGCTTTTCAAAATCGATGCAGATTTTAATGGATTAAAGGTGTTTGGTTCTTTATGTTATGCTAGCACTTTGTCAACAAATAGAAGAAAATTTGATCCAAGAGCATCAAAATGTGTTTTTATTGGTTTTCCAAGGGGGAAAAAAGGATATATTTTTTTAAATATTCAATCAAGAGAAATTTTTGTGTTTAGGGATGTTGTCTTTTATGAACATGTTTTTTCATACCAAAGGGTTCAAGACACTAGCAATGAAACTAACTGTCCTGATATTAATGATCAAATTTTGTTTGTTGAAGATCAACCTATCTTAAGTCAGCCATCACAAGCCATTCTTGCACCTTGTGATAATACACCTTGTGATAATGTTGAAAATAACAGTGATAATAATTTTGAGTCACAAATTGAGGTTTCAGAAGAAGATTGTTTCCATATAGACCAAAACCTCAATGAAAATCATGACATAGAACAAAGTTCTGAATCAGATCCATCTGTCCGAATAAGCACAAGAATAAAAAAACCACTTGAGTATTTAAAGGATTATCATTGTAATCTTAATATTTCCAGTACATCTTCAAGAGTTAAATATCCTTTGAATTTTGTTTTGTCTTATAGCAATTTATCACCTTCTTACAAATCTTTTGTTATGTCCCTTTCTTCACATGTTGAGCCAAATACTTATTCTGAAGCTGTGAAACATGACTGTTGGAGAAAAGCTATACAATGTGAGATATCTGCTTTAGAGTCAAATCAAACTTGGGAGACTGCTCTTCTGCCTAAGAACAAAGCTGCCATAGGTTGCAAATGGGTATTCAAAATAAAATATAAGGTTGATGGGACAATTGAAAGGTATAAAGCAAGGTTAGTAGCAAAGGGATATACATAAACAGAAGGCATTGACTACCTTGATACTTTCTCTCCAGTGGCAAAGATGACCACCATAAGGTTGCTTCTTTCTTTAGCTTCTATTTATAATTGGGAATTGAAACAATTAGACATAAACAATGCCTTTTTACATGGCGATTTGAAAGAAGATGCATACATGGTTGCTCCTCCTGGATTGACTTCTATTCCACCAGGAAAAGTTTGTAAACTAAAAAAGACTTTATATGGCCTTAAGCAAGCCAGCAGAGAATGGTTTGCCAAACTATCATCATTTTTGCTTTCTATGGGATATACTCAATCTATGAATGATCATTCCTTGTTCATTAATTCTCCTGAAGGATCTTTTACAACATTATTGGTATATGTGGATGATATAATATTGACAGGAAATGATAACGAAGAGATTGCTCGAATCAAAGAAGCCTTGAAATCAGACATTCAAGATTAAAGATATTGGGAGTTTAAGATATTTTCTTGGTCTAGAAGTAGCAAGAAGTAAGACAGGAATAATGGTAAATCAAAGGAAATATGCATTGGAATTATTAACAGATGTAGGTCTTTTAGCCTGCAAACCTACACCCACTCCTATTGATAATCATGAGAAATTCTCTTCTACTGGAAGTGTTCCTTTCACAAATATTCAAACCTATAGAAGATTGATTGGAAGGCTTATGTATCTCACTAATACCCGACCTGACATAACATTTTCTGTGCAACAACTTTCTAAGTTTCTTGCTAAGCCTACAATTGCTCACTATAATGTAGCAACTAGAATTCTCAAATATATCAAAGGGGCTCCAAGTCTTGGTCTATTTTTCTCTTCCACTACTTCTGTTAATCTCAAAGCCTTTTGTGATAGTGATTGGGGCACCTGTACTGATTCAAGACAATCGGTGACTGGTTTTAGTGTGTATCTTGGAAATTCTCTCATATCTTGGAAATCAAAGAAGCAAGGAACAATATCAAAGAGTTTTTGTGAAGCTGAATACAGGGCAATAGCCACTGTTACATGTGAAATTCAATGGCTAACTTATCTTCTTTAAGATTTCAAAGTTCCTTTTGAGCAACCATCTCTTTTATATTGTGACAATGACTCAGCAAGATACATTGCAGCAAATCTAGTGTTTCACGAGCGTACAAAACATATAGAAATAGATTGTCACGTGATCCGGGAAAAATTAAAGAAGGGTCTCATCCATTTGCTTCCCATTTCCACCACAGAGCAACTGGCTGATATTTATACCAAAGCTTTAAGTCCTCAATCTTTTAATAATATTTGTTCCAAGCTGGGTCTCATCAATATTTGCTCTTCAGCTTGCGGCGGGTATTAAAGGATACGGATACTGGAGTTATAGAAGGATCCTAATATTAATTGAGTGTCTTTTCTAATTATCAGTTGTTTCTCTTTATAGAGGAGAATAATTGGGTTTCTTTTCTAATTATCAGTTGTTTATCTTTATAGAAATGAATAACCTTTATTTTGTCTTTGTGTATTATGATTCTAGTATTTAATTATTGATTCTTTCCTTATTTAGTTAAACCTATAATGAGTGTATTACTTGTATATATTCAGACCATTTGTTTTGATTTGAATAATAAGAAAGAAGAGATATTCATTCTCATATCCTTTGCCTTTAGTTTACTCTTTTGTTCATCTTTGTTCTCTTCTATTAATCTCTGTTCTATTTTGTAATAATTATTAAAAATAATATTGTTTTTTTCCTTCAATTACCCACACATTTACCATTCATATGCACCCGATGCTTTGTTTTCTAATTTTGTTAACTTTAAGATCCTGACATAAATGTTTTTTTACAATGTTATGTTGTATTATATGTTCCACAATCCACCTTAACAAAATTTCAGAAAATATATATTTATATATAAAGCTAAAATAATAAAAGTAAAAAAATATAAAATAATAAAATAATAGATAATCCAACCATAATACTGGTATTCGTATTGAAATATAAGATACATACCTTTTCAAAGTTTTATGAAAAAAAAGGTTTTGTATTACTAGTAATATATACAAACCTCACCTTATAAGTTAATTTTATAAGGTTAAATTAAGTTTAAAGTATATTTCATATCATATTCACTCTATCCGAATCCAAGTTTATCATACATATATAGTCATGCGCTAAATTGTGTTTCACTTCTTAATAACTTATTAATGTTTTCATTAATTTAATAAAAGAGATTAAATTCTTGCATTTTATTTTAAAGAAAGCCTAATTAGAAACTTTGAAAACAAGTAAGACAATATCAAAATTAATTTAAAAGCATCATAATTAAATAAACTATTAAATCTTTTATTTTTAATATATTAAAACCAAAAATTAACGTTTGAGTAAGAAAAAAATTAGGTAAACAATCAGAATTTATCTCATTATATTTCAAATCATTTTAAATATCTCATTTTATTAAAAGAATAATGTATATTTTTAATATACAAAGAAGATTATTTTATCATATTTTTCTAATCACTTTGGATACGTTCAACTTTCAATTTCAATGTAAAAAATATGTTGAAGAATTTATACATACTAGGATATAAAGTGAGATTACTTGAATTAGATTTAAATTTTATTTTCTTAAAACATTTATTAATTTATGAAAATAATTTAAATCATAGGTAGATAAAATATTTGTTTTGGTTGATACCGTTTTTTCCAGTATATCTATCTTTAATTAGAGTTTCTATCCATTATTTCTTTTAATTTTCCCTATGAGAAGGATCAAACCCATATATGATGAATACTTGTAAGTATAGAGTTTTACTTCTCCGGATTTCTCATCTTCTTCGTGGTTCATCATCAATCAGAGTCGTAGACTCAAGTGGAAAAAGAAGAATTTGCATCACATTAATTGTTTCCGATCTAAATAGAATAACTTTTAAGAAATTCATATGTAATAGATATGATCACTTATAAATAATTCACAACTTTATAATCTTAGTAATATAAACAATTATTTTAAGAATCGAAATAAAAAATATTAAAGTCAAAAGCATATACAATTTTATTGGACCAAAAAACTTATTTTAGCAAAGAAATATATATGTGTCAGTGGTACTTAAAATAAAAATAAGAACTATTTTTACGAAAAATTATAAAGAAAATTTGTAATGAAAATATTATTTATGACCAAATAATGTTACTCAATTTCAATCTATACGTCAATAGCATCACGGATCCGTCAAAGTATATGCTTTACTTTGACGCAGACTTATGTCACGAATGTTTATTATATGATGTGACCGTACAAAAAGAGAAATTGCCCTCTAGGAACGTACACTTTTTTTTTACGCTATTTTTATAATATCACATTTTATTTATTCTTATTTTTTCTGTTTACGATTATACATATTTTAGCAGCAAGTTCTGTTAATTCACATACTTATTTGCATAGAGTTTTATAGTTATTTTCATACTTAAATATGTTTTTAATTTTTTTTTATTCTGTAACAAATTTTCCTTATATCTTTTTAAATAATTAAAAAGTATTACTTTTAATTTTGAGTATTATAACAATGATTAATTTTTCATTATGTATATATAAACCTTTAACTGTATTTTTGTGTCCTCTTTACATTTTGAGCTAGTGGAAAATAAGAAAAATAGAATTGAAGCTATTAGTTTAATTATTGTGTTCTCTTTATCTTTATTTAAAAATATCATTATATTTGTAATTGGTGTGTAACAAGAAAGAAATGAAAACCTAATAGTTGTTGCTAGGTTGCAGTTGGCGTGGAACCACCTTAAATTTTGTGTTGTTTATTTTCTTGTATTGATTCGTAATTATGTGTGTGCATTTTTTTCCATCACCTACTTCTTAATTTTATGTCTTACTTGATCAGCTTAGCTTAGCTACGATCTTGAAAATGCATTATAGGTTTTTATTTTATTTTATAAATATTCAAAATTAAGCTATACTGCATGGTTTCGTAATTTTTAATTTTTAAATATTCAATTTATTTCTCGTTCTTATCCAAGAATCTAATAATTTCTCAAAAAAAGAAAGAATCTAATAAAGTCTTCTTCAAATTGCTGATTGGAAGCCGTGTACGTCGGATTTTTTTTTTCTGTAAATATAGTGAGTGTTTTAAATATTTAAACCACAGTAGAAATAAATATGAAATTATTTCCACAAATTTGGGAGAACTTTATTTTTTATTCTACAAATATAAAATTAAAATTGATAATTTCAATAATGTAATTTAAAGTTTGTTTTACACTTATTTTTTTTGTAAACATCTTCTATTCAAAGGCTGTCATAAGGAATACTTTAAAAAAAAACACGTAACGTGGCAATATATTTAATATTAAGAATACTCACACCAGTTTATCAAGTCGATAGAACTTGTGAATAATGGAACTATTTTTGAAAAACGTTTATAACTAAGGAAACAAAAGTTTGGTCTGTGAAACTAGAGATTAAAAAAATTCAAAATATTATAAATCTTGACATATTTTGATAATAAATGTAAATAACATAAATCTCAAAAAATTAAACCTTGAAGGGGTGTACGTGTAACTGTTAAGTTTACCTATTTTCATAAACTATGATGCATCTAATTTATTTAGTGTGGACATGAAAATGTTGAGTGGTATCTAAAGTTTAGACAAAATGTTTTTTAAATTAAAATTGAAAATAATCGTTAAATTTAAGAAAGTAAAAATAAAGTTTATTTAAATTATGTTATTTTGTTACAACGACAGCGGAAAATTCGATAAGAAGGTAAAACGATGTGAAGAAACCTTTTCCCACAAAACAATACATTGGAATATGAGCCGAGCCGAGCCGAGCCGAGCAGAAGTGAGTGTGAGTCAGAGCGACGTAGTTTTGGTAGAAGGAACAGAAACAAAATTGAAGTGGTAAATTGCAGAGTGGCACAGAAACGTTAATGGTGATTTGTGAGAGTCTTTGGAACAATAATTGAAAGCGTTTCCTTGTGAGTTACGACCTAAAGCTTGTGGGGCCCAAATGAGGCTCCCTTCCTAGTCCGCGAAGTGCCAACCAACCATAGAGGCTCTGTGTGGGCCCCAGCAACAGTACCTCCATTGCTCCTTCCTCCCTCCTTGGTGGAATTTAATGGACCCAATGCTCCTTATACCCAAGGGAAAGGTCCCACACTATGCCTTTAAGCCCTTTTACTTATTCCACCACCCTTTATAATTTCTATAAATTCATCAAAATTTTATGCACCTATTCAAGAAATTAAATTATTCCAAATAAAATAATAAATAAGCTCTCGCACACACATCTTAATCGAAATTAAAGCTCTATCTCTTTGCCTACGTTTTGGGGACCAGAACTTGTAACAAACCACCGTGTTTGACGATGAAAAATCTAATTTAACGGTTCCAATTGCTTCTCACTCTCTCAATTTACACCAATGTTTGCACCTCAACGATGTTCTGTTCATCACGGAGAATAAAGTGGTTATAGAATCATCCACGCTTTTATTCTAGAACAAAAGCCAACAAAAATAACTTATATAAACATTTTACACAACTAATGTATCAAAGTCATATGTTATTAAATATTAATAATTATATGAAAAATCATACAAAAATATTTTTTATCAGTTATGTATACCTTTTGAATTCATTATTTTATTCCTACTATATTTATATTTTAAAATAAAATTTCAAATGTTTTAATAACTGTAGTTAACATTAGAAATAAACAATATTTATTTATGATGAAAACATAACTAATGAATATTTACTATTCAACCAAAGAAAGTTTGTGAGTCAATATCTTATTTATTGCTCTCTGATTTCTTTTTTTTACTGAAAAGGATAACGTCACTTAAATCGAAATTCAAGGGTTGGAGCAAAAGATGCCCCCAAATTTACACGGAAAACTATTATAAATGAGAAACATTACTGCAGTAACTTAATTAAATATTACTTATCTTATTACTTGGATGATTTTAATATAAAATATCTCAAACACTTTTTCTATATTTCTTATTTTATTTAATTATTTTTCTTTGATTTTTGTAATTAACAGATTATGTGTCCATTAATTTTTTTTTCTCTGATTAATTGTCAATTTAGTCATTTATTTTCAATATCTTATAAGTTGTTGGACAATTCATTTGTTTCCTTTAAATAAGAATCGATAGGTGATTTGAAAAAAAATTAAGAAAAAAAATATAAATTGAGCAGTGAGTTAGAGACGAAAATAACAACTAACAGATTATTTACATAAAAAGAAAAAATATTATAAATCTTGAATAAAATAATAAAATTTATTCGTATTTTTATTTACAAAATCAAAATTGAAAATAGTTCTGTAACATCAATATAACAGGAAAAAAAAGACTATAATTAATTAAAAATGTATTCAAAGTCAGGTCTTTCAAAATAATTAAAATGAGAGATCAGATTTTTAATAATATATTATTAAATATTTAATTAAATTATTTAATAAAAACAGTATGGAACAATAAGTATTTAATTTATTATAACTCTAATGTAGTCAACTTTACTAATTATTTCACGTTATCGTGGATTTCATGTTTTTTTTTTTTAAGTTACATTTAAGAATCTTTAACATTTTCTTATGTTAGTTATGTTGAATGTTAATATTTTTATCCTCTTATGAGTTTTTTTTAGAAGGTTTACTTTTGAATATGATTATTTTAGTATTATTTTTTACAAAATAAAGAAGTTGATTATCTAATAATTTGACTCAATAAATAACAATGTAAAAAATAATAATTTGGTAGACTTTCTGTTTTTCTTGAGGACAAGAAAGTGTGATCCAAAATGATTTTTTATTTCTAGCAAATATTGGAAAAAGCAAGTACCTAACACATAACCATTGTGCCCACTCTATTATAAAAATTATTATAAATATTCTACCTCGTTAGCTATTTTCCGATTACCGTTAGGAGAAGATCCACACTTAACCACTGCCATAATCTTCTATAATCTCTTATAGTATTTGTTTGGTAACAATTAAATTAAATGAAAGTGAAAATAATGTATGAAAATAACATTCTATTTATTTAAAACAAACACAATGCATAACACTTGGCTGATTATTTTTAACATTTTTTCATAGAGAGAATTTCAATCTAATATTTTCCTTGAAGAGAACTTAGTATAGTATTATTCGAACCAATAATGTATTGTTCATCTATTCATATATTATTATTATTTAATATATAATTAAATAACAATATATTAAGAATAGTAATTATTAAATATTTTTATATGTATTAATAGTTATATATATGTTGAGTATTATTACATTAAGTATAATCACATTAATTTATTATGCTATTTAATTAACTTTCATTAAACAAATCCTATTTCTTCTCTTTATTTATATATATAATTAACATTTAATCAATTCATAGCCATGAAAATCAGCCACAAAAAGGATTCACTCCAAAGTATAAATTTTGATTTTTAAGTTAACAATTAATTGGCATTCAATTTCTGAAATTTATCAACACGATTGTGACAAACATGCACATTGCACTTGATTAAGTGATGTAAGATATAATATATTTTGAAAAATATTATAAAGAAAATAGAATGGACTAAAAAGGTATTAATATTTTAATTAGAAAGTTATGTTGAATATAGAAATAAAATGGTGATTGTAATTTTGAAGAGGTAGGGAGTAGAAAAATAATATTTAATAAAGTGAAAGTAAATATGTATTAATAATGAATGAATGAATTAATTTAGAAGGCATTAAAAAGGGAGGAGTATTGAAAGAAGGAGAATGAGGGAAAATATAGAAGTAAGAATAAAGAGGGTTAAGAATAGCATAAAATGAATGTTTTGATAGATTTGAGGTTTAAGTAGCATTTTTGGGCAGACAGATGAATAGTGGGGTGAGATGGTGCCACGTTACATGGAAGGGAGGTGTGAATGGTAAGAGCAGGCACAGATAGAAAAAAAGAATGAGAAGGACAATAAATCGGACTCCTCTTTATAGCTAAACCCCTTCCTCTCCCTTCGACTGCATCACATCTCATGTGCTCACTCCATTCTCTCTAACTAAAACCCTTTCCATTATTCTCTTTCTCTCTCTGACTTGTCTTCTCTGTCTCTGTTTTGCTTCATTTCACATTGAACTATATCCCTCTGCCCATGGCGGCTGTCCCAGTATCGCGGACCGATACACCGGCAATGGTGCCGCCGCCGCTCCTCGTTTCCGACTCCTTCGCCAAGGACGCCATTCTTGCCTGGTTTCGCGGCGAGTTCGCGGCAGCCAACGCCATCATCGACACACTCTGCGGTCACCTAGCGCACCTCGCTACAGCCTCCTCCGACTACGAAGCCACTTTCGCTGCCATCCACCGCCGCCGCATGAACTGGATCCCTGTCATCCAGATGCAGAAGTACCACTCCATCGCTGACATCGCTCTCGAGCTCCGCAGAGTCGCTGACAGGAAAACGGAGACAGAAGGCGCCAGGAAGAGCGAGAGTAGCTTGGACGAACAGAAATTGGAGAAGGAAACTTTGGAGACTGGTGGAAATGAAGCTGACGAAGGTGCGCCGGAGTATGAGTCGCCGGACAGTGAAATAACTGATTCAGGTAATAGTAATAAATTCCACAGTGATCTTATAATCTTTTTTTAGTTTTTCCTTTTCAATGTTTGAATGATTCACTATTAACCTTCGATCATGATTTTCAATTATGTGATACTCTTTCACGTTCACGATTCACCTTTCTTCCTTTGCCTGAGAATTGAATAGTTAGTTTTCCGATTATTCCATAATTACTTTTATTCTTACTTGTGTTTTTATATATTAGAGATATTTTTTTGTGATTGACAAGGGTGAAAATTTGTTGTGTCTCTTCATACGAGTAAACTTTTGTGTTTATGCTTTTATATATTTTTTTCCATCACTTTTACGCGACAATTAATTAATATATCGAAAAAAGTTATTTTCATTCCCTTCTATGTGGCGAAGAAATAGAAGCACAGGAAAGTTAGTTTTCCAAATTATTTTTGCATTGAAGTCAATTTTCGGTTGCGCAACGGTAGACCGCAGACGTAGTTCAACATTTTGACCCCTTTATTTCCAATTAATTTTTTTAAGGGGAAGCAAAATCGTGGCCAGTTTCTCTTTTCTCTTTTAATGAAAATGTTTCTCAAACTTTTATTTTGTATAAAAGCGGTGCTATTAAACTAATGGCACCCAGAGAATATGTTTGATAATTTATTTTCATTAAATTATATTTTGATTTTGAATTCTTATTATTTAATTTTATTCATTATTAAGTTTTTTTTATAATTTAATTAAAATGGTCTGACAATATAAATTTTTATCTTTTGAAACTGTAACTTTTAGACAAATACAATACTGTTGACTGCTTAAATATTAAAAAATATATATAATACGTTTTTATCATAATTTTCAATTAACATACAAAGTGATTTTTAAATACTTTTCCTCAAATAATATCTTTATTATATATTCTCTATCTCATCCCAAGGTTGAGTCTGCTACTTTAATTACTTATTTGGAAAAAGCTGAAATAAAATAGTTAATACATTATTAAAAATCTAAAACTTCATCTAATATAAAATGATAATAATTAAATTTACAGTATATTTTTTCTTATTAGATTTTTATTATTATCTTTATCTTTTTTTTTATTTGGCATTCTTAAAAAAGTCTAATTTTGATTGCTATTTTACAATATTAATAACGAAATATTAATAAGAGATCATTTAAATTAATATAAAAAAAATAGAAATAGAAATCTGCATAATCTGTTTGGTCATATTTAAAATATTAATTACATTTTTCAATTCCTATATGCAAACCTTTAATCTTTTATTTTTCTTGGATAAAAAACATTTTCCTTATTTCTGAATTTTGAATACGGTTTGGTACGTAGCTTTGGTGTTACGGTTAGTTGGTGCCTCGGGGGCCGGGCGACCACCACAAAGTTAGTTGGGTAGACTTCTAAAGATGTGTGCAATGATTCTCATTACAGTCGGCTGAACTATGGCTGTCGTGGTTTACGTCACGTGACTGGTTCCATCTGCTGGTATCGTATCACGTGCGGTTTGGGTTTGAATGGTTGGGTAGTTGAGCTTTGACATATTAGGCGCTATTCCCTATGAAATACCCTGCTCAGTGTTTAGTTTCCTGTATAGGTCCAAGTTGGATGGTCAACTCTGTCCATGAATGGAGGATCTGGTGAAAGAACTTTACTTACAGGTAGGAAAATACAGAGTAAATATAATTTATAAATGTTAGAATGAATAAAAAGTGAAACGAAACACCTTTGCAATAATTCCGAGTGCATCATTGCTTATGGACCTGGATCCTTGCAGTTAAAGTTTCCTTTTAATATTTAGCGCCTTGGTTAATCATAATACAATAATTTAATGGTCCTATTTTTGTTGTTTAGAAAGTTTGATTGAAGAGACTAGTGAGTGAGGGTCCATATTACTTTGGTCCATGTTTTGAATGTGCATTAAAACACATCTTCAGTTTAAAATATAAACAAATGCATTATACTTAAAGTTTATTTTGTTGCTTATGAAATCAAAGAAGTACTTATAAGTTATAACATAACAACGTGCCTTGGCGAGTGTAAATAGTTGGATAAAAAAAAAGAGAGAAGGAGAATTAAGATAAAAATCTACTAAATTTTGACTATATGTTCTAAGAAGAGAAATAAAAAAAACTTTTTGGATGAAAAAAGGTCTCAAGTACTGTGAAGTGGGAGAGAAGTTGATTACCATTTTTTATAATAAATAAATAATTTAATAATAGATAATAAATAACTTCAGGTGAAGAAATAAATAGTTTTTCTTTTCTATGTTATTTTTATTTCTTGTATTTTCTTTCCTTCATGTTTCATTCTTCATTCAAAGAAAGTACAAGAGAGACAAAAATTTGAAATAAAAAGATTGAAGTGATAGATAGATGAAAAGAAAAAATAAATTATAAAAAGAAGTGTAAGAATTTGTTATTCTTATTAATGTCTATTGTTATTTATGTTTTGGTTCTAAAAGAAATGTCTGACCAGCCGGTTGTCGTTCATACCCGTACATGTGCTATCATGATACTTTTGTTTGTTTCAATGGCCCACCCATTTTGTCACCATTAACTGTACTCTGTGTTTGGAACATTGGTATACATTGTGCCGGAGGAGGACAAACGCATGGCTACTTTGTTGTAAGGCGGCAAATGTTTCTCAACAATGTTTGGTATTCGGTCTTCTTTATTGCTAACCATTCTTGAAATCTCTCTGCTTCTCTCCGTTACCTATCACTAAAGGTCTGGTAAGATTTAACCACGCAACCCAAGTTGCGTGTAATAAATCATAGGTATAAACTATACCAGTGATATAATGCTTTGGAAGAAAATCTGTTGCACTTTAATGTGATAAGTCAATCCATTCCTCCTCTTTGTTGGATGCTAAATGCTTCTTGGATATTCTCTGGTCTGGTGTGCAGGATCTCAGGAAATGCAACCCACTGCACTGAACAATAATATATGTTCAAATCATGAAGAATGTGAAGGACGCTCTTCACAGATAAAGCTGACAAAAGGTTTTTCAGCAAAGGAGTCAGTGAAGGGGCATATGGCAAGTTCTTTAGTTTACAACCTCAATAGCCAATATATTCTTTTTAATAAAGAAGCATGGATTCATAGAGCTGGTATCACTAGTTTTAGTATTAAGAAGCAGCTGGATATTGCTGAATGACAGATAATTGCAATTTACAGGTGAACGTTGTGAAAGGATTGAAGTTGTACGAGGATGTTTTTTCTGAATCAGAAATCTGCAAGCTGACTGATTTTGTGAATGATATCCATGCTGCTGGCCAGAACGGGGAACTCTCAGGTAAATCACCATTAATCTGTTATTTCCTAATGTTGTACTTCATATCATGCTTTTTTTTTTTAAAAGTTTTTAATCGTACTGGACATCTTCAATCACAAATGACAGATGTGTGTAGGTTAGTACATGCAATATAATCAATATCAGAATCTATGTGATGATAGGCGAAGTGTTGTCTGTAATATTTTATGTTCTAACCTAATCTTCTTACATAAATGTAGGCGAAACATTTATACTATTCAACAAACAGATGAAGGGAAACAAGAGAGAGCTGATTCAGTTGGGTGTTCCGATATTTGGACAGATAAAGGATGATACCAAAAGTAAGAAGAAAATATTTAAAGGAAAATCTGATAATTTGATGTTTGTCCACTTTATCAAAGCTGTAATTTGGTTCTTCTAATCCGATTCCGATACAGAAAAAAAAATCTATATTATAAGGATAGGATGCATTATGAGCATGTTTTTTTTCCTATTTTGTTTACAGGCAATATAGAACCGATTCCAGCACTTGTCCATGATGTCATTGATCACCTTATTCAATGGAAATTGATTCCAGAGTACAAAAGGCCAAATGGTTGTATCATCAACTTTTTTGAAGAGGTAAACATTTAGAGTGTTGCCTGTCACTTCTCTTCCCTGAAAGTACTATAAACATTCATTTCTGCAAGGGAGTAACCAAATAGGAATGTTTGTATTGTAGGGAGAATTTTCTCAACCATTCCTGAAACCACCGCATTTGGACCAGCCTCTATCCACACTTCTTCTCTCTGAATCAACAATGGCTTTTGGGCGCATCCTTGTCAGTGAGAATGATGGGAACTACAAGGGGCCACTCATGCTCTCATTGAAGGAGGGGTATATATTAAACAAATTACACTCTTAGTGATTCTGACTTCCATTTATTTTAATATTCTAGTCATATTTCTGGATACAGAGGCAGAATACCTTTATTGGACAGCATGTAAATGAATAGTAGGCTATGCAACTGTATTACCTTTTTAGAGGATGAAACTAAATGCCCATTATTATTTGGTTAGATTCCTCCCTTTTCCTTATTTTTATTGAGTACTTCGGGAACAATTTATTTTTCTTTTTGGGTTCTGGAAATATCAATTGTCAGGCTGAAGAGGTGACACCTAGTCTCCAATTTTCAGCATTTGAACAAGGTCCTTTATAGGTTTCCGTTCTGATAGCCGGAGAAGGACATATTTCCATATATCTTTTTGTGTTTGAACTTTAAAGTGGTCAAGTTCTCCTTGTTGAATAAGTATTAACTTCTACATTGAAGGTCTGAAAGCTTTTGAGACGCTCTTTAGATATGGATATGGTGACTGGACAACCGGCTTACTGCTATTTCAGGGGCTGTAGATGTTATGCCTTAGAAAATAGATGCTAGTTAAAAAATAGATGCCAGTTTACCATTTCTAGCGTTAATTAACAATTATTATTATTATGGTTATTATAAATATGTTCAATTGTTTTCTTTTGATCCATAGCATTGCAGTGTTGTACAATACTTGATGAGATGATGAACATAATGCAGGTCTCTTATAGTGATGAGGGGAAACAGTGCAGACATGTCAAGGCATGTAATGTGTCCATCCCCTAACAGAAGGGTGAGCATCAGCTTCTTTAGAGTGAAGCCAGATTCCAATCAATGTCAATCACCAAATCCTACCATGACAGCTGCAATGACTCTTTGGCAACCTGGCATTACTAACCCATATACTTTGCCAAATGGAATTCTTAGTGGCTATGAGGCAATAGATATGATGCCTAACTGGGGAATATTTGGTGCTCCAATGGTTATGCTACCCCCTATGCGCCCTATGGCAGTGCACTCTCGCAAACTTCCTCGAGGTGGGACTGGGGTTTTCTTGCCTTGGAAGGGAGCATCCAGAAAACACGCAAGGCATCTGCCACCTCGTGCCCAAAAAGGACGACTTATGGAATTACCCTCCCCAGTTGAATCACACTTGGGAGAGTCTACGTCTGAACCCAGTATAGCTGTTGAAGGGTAGGTATGAATTGAGTCTTGAAGCTGCCTTTGGGTTTAAAGAGATGTGAATGGATTCCGTGCCTCAGTTATTTAATCTGAACTGTGGAGTATTAATTTTGTTGTACAAACAAACCCAGGGGTGCTAGAAGAGTTTGTTTAATTCATTTTTTTCCTCACATTTTCCCTTTTACTTGCTTTTCTAGATAGATAACTTAGAATCTAGTATTCACAACAGTTTTTCGTGGGTTCCAATCAGCTTAAGGGATTTGGACAAGTATAGCTTCCAAATTCGAAGAATGTGAATTATACTACCGTACCGATAGAATTTTATAAGAATGGTCACTATATTTTCATTTTAAAGGTTTAATTTGAGTCTGACTGTCTACTGGCTGCTTCAAGACATGTGAGTATTAAAAGTGGTTCAGGACATTGAAAGCATTATCAACAGAGAATGGGAGGGGAAACTAATACACATTCCTCCTTTTTGTGTGTGTGCATGATTTCCACTTCATGGATTCTGTTTTATTTTTGTCCTTGTAATTCTTTTTGTTTACCTTTTTCTTCAGCACCGCAAAATGAAAACGGTGAGGATGCCTGGTTATGTTCTCGAACCTGTACTTAGTTTGCCATTATGATGTAGGAGGGTTAGCAGTGAAATATTTTGATTTCTTATGAACTTCTATAGAAGTACACATTTTAATGTATTTACCGTTAATTTTAATAAGAAGTAATCATTTTAACTAAGTTCAACTGTAGCCATATCCTTACAATTTTTCTTTATTCATATGCTCACTTTAGACAAGGCAAGTGTCCCTTGACAACTAACTGTTGATAAAAGTTTCTACTGAAAGAAAAAGGATTGCACTAAATGCTTCCGGTGAATGTTTTTACTCTGCAGTATTCTGATCCTCGACATTTCAAATTATTTACCATCTTTCTATGCGTTCTTACCCAGAATTAATATATTATTTTCTAAAGTTTGCAAATATTTATTAGCTATCGTGGTTAGCTTCATATCATTGTAAAAAATAAAAATCTATAGAACAAATAGATTTGCTCACTATAATGCTAAGCCCAATGGTTAAGAAATCAATAAATGTAATTTTATACATTAGAAATCAGTAGGGATGCATTGATAACATTAAACGTTGTACTTCTCAATATCAACTTTTCACTTTTTATTTCTTGTCTATCACGTGAAATGGTTAGCCAAACCTTGAAACAAATTAGGTACTACAAGGAACAGTCAGAGAGAACTTCAAACTACGTCCGACGTGAAGGAGCTGATTTCAAAATGGACTGATCTTCTGGTTAGTTACCCATAACTATTACTGATTGGCAAGTTATCAAATAAAGCAACAAGTACAGAGGAGACATTCACCCAATGTGCGTAGAAAACATATGATGAAAATTAACGAGAGCTGACATATCAATAAAAATAGCTGTTTTTCATACATTTAAAATGTGAAAGTGACAATCCTAAGAAATCTATACTAATATAAAAGCAAGAGAGTCCTAGTTCGTTCTATCAAAGCCACACTTACATGTATAAATCTCGTGATAGTGAAGCACATTTTTTATTGCTCAAGCCTTAGAATTAGCAGGCTTATCATCATCATCTTCAATATCCCAACTCAAGTCTTCTTCATTTTCTTGTGCAGTACTGAGGCGCTTCAGCAAATCAACTTTGGTTGGGCTCCCTGTTTGAGTTACCTTCTCTTCATCAATTCTACTAAGATCCTCAATCTCATCCCAGTCAAGGTCCTCCTCCTTCTCCTCCTCCTTCTCATTCCCAGGGTGCTTATTTGCAACCAATGAATCTTTTCCATCATCAATCTTCTTTTCCATGATCACTTTCTTATCTGAATCTACACCAGAATCATTCATGTTACCAGTGTCATCCTCTGCGTCCACTTTTTTCTTGCTCCCATCACCCATTTCCTTGTTAGTCTTGTCAACCTTTGGTTCTTCAACAGACTCATCCTTCTTATCACCAATTCCCATGCTTTGCAATAAATCACCGCTCTTTTCTTCCTTAGACCCGTCCTCACAAGACTTATACATCTCTTCCACATTCAACCTCTTTGTTCCATTAGAATCTCCTTCTTTCCCCTTATTATTTTTATCACTATCCTCCTCTTCCTCCTCTTCATCATCATCATCATCATCTTCAACATCCCAGCTCAACTCCTCCTCCTCCCTCGACATTCTCCTTACGAGCCTAGCCCTCATATCCTCAGTTTTCTTAAACCTATAAACTCTATAATAATACCTACACCAAAACGTATCACGGTCAACAACATTAGGTACAACCCTCCTGTAAACACTCTCCATACCCTCATTCTCTCTCAGCAACTCTTCCATTTCCTCGCTCTTCCCCTCCAACGAAAACCCCGATTTCCACTTCTCATACCCATCTAAATCCTCAGGCACTTCGGTGTAAGTACTAACGTCACCCTGAATGGCCCGAACCTGAGCGTCAAACCGACTGTAGCGCCTCGAATTGAAGCTCTTTTTGTCCGTACAGCGCTTGTTTTTGGTATTAACATCATTATCGGACTCGGAATCGAGGAGGACGGCGTCCTTGCCGTGAGATATAATGTTAGCGGTGCCTTTCGCGACGGTGTTCCCGAACTGGTCAATGACGTGGCCCACCGTCTCCAGAGAACCGTGAGCCACCTCAATCTCCTTCTTCAAGCCGGTACCGAATTCCTGCAAGTCGCGACGGTAGGTCTCGATGATCAATTCCGATTTCGCGCTCAGCATTTTCCACAGACCGCCGATTTCCCACGCACCGTCGTCGGAGGAATCGGACCGGTGCTCCGGCGGCGAGGAATCGCGATTCGCTTGCTCTTGCAATTCGTTTGGGTGCGCATTGTTGGAGTCGGAGAAAACGGATGCAAAGAAATTCATGAGGAACACAGAGACAGATAAGAAATTGGATTTGGTTAGCGTAACGTAGTGTGGAAGATTGGAACATTTTGTGAACGTGTATATATAAGAAAGAGTGCACGTAGGGTAACGACTAACTAACACTCCGTAATCTAAGGTTCAGGATAACGCCCAATAGCACCAAATTATTAAACCAACTTTTAAGTGTGCCTCATATATTTATAACTAATGGAAACACTAAAAAGGTTAACTTTTGTTTGTTAATATCGTGATTTTGGTTGCATGCATGCGTAATCTTTTCTTAACCAAAGAAATTTTAAAATATTAAAAATACAATATTCTTTCTTTCAACTCAAATTCAGTTTCTCTTATAAATAAATTAATTGCAGTATTAATTAAAGTCAAAAGGTGCATAAAGTTAATAAGGAAAGTGGACAGAAAATAAAATGAAACTTATTTAAGTTATATATATATATATATATATATATATATATATATATATATGATGACTAATTACCTAAATGAAATGGGACATTGAAAATAATTTTAGTGTTATAAATATGTTACTATTAATATTTATAATTAAATTATTATTAGTACTTTTGTTATTATTGTATTTGTGATAATAATTTTAAAGGTTAATTAAGTTTTATTATTACAAAAATAATTATCACTAATAATTTTATGTATAATGAATAATAAAATGTCATAAATATATGACAACGTGATAAATTAATTGTCACTACTATATGTAGTAGTGATAATAATGAATTATCACAAATGTATATATACAATTATTTTAATGTCAAATTTTATTTGACATTTATTTTAATGTTAAATTTTATTTGACATTTATTTTAATGTCAAATTTTATTTAGTAATTATTTTATAATAATTATTAAAGAATTATGATAGTGTTTTTTTTATCAGAAAAAAATATATTTAATAAAAGATATATTAAATATAGAAATACTAAGGGTGTTTGAACCAACTTATCACTTTTTTTTATGTATATGTGACTATGATTTACAAATATAATCATGCAAAAACTTACTTGAAGTATTTATATAACTCTCAACTTATAAAAAAACCTACAACATATTTATAATTGTTAAGAAATAGATGATATATCCTTGTAACCTAGGCGTTGAAGATGTAAGTGTTGGTACTTTATTCCTTGTCTCTTTCTGTACATTGTCCTTTCATCCTAGTTGTATTGTGTGTAGAATATCTGTTTTTTTGTCAGTGGTTCATAGTTCCTTGTGCCTCTATTTTGCTTGTTAGTATTGAACTCTTGTGTTGCTTCCTTCCATCTTTCCCATTTAATGTTGAGTTTGGGACCACACATTGTTCAACCGAGCTTAGTTTGGTGAAACGTATAGCTTTGTCAAATTAAAACATATTTACCTTCACAAACACGAGAAAAAGTGCATGCCTACACCCACTTGAGGTCTTTTGTTAGCCATCATCACAGAAGAAAAGTTTTGAAACTATACTAATGCCAAAGTGCACTAACATTATAGAAATATATTACTAGATATATTTAGACCTGATATTCATGTAGCAGGTTTAGAAATTGTATTCTCTTCAACTTTGTGCTACTCAAATATGTGCTATTTCAACTACTGCACTACCTCCTTTTGTAATCTCTATATCATTAACCTCCAAACCATACACTTAATTGCTATGTTAACTGACTTAGGTTAAGTTGAAAGTACATTTTCTCAATCAACAAAATCTAATATGTCTAATGCAATCATCCTTTTGATTTAACCTTATGTCCTAGATGCATCGGTAGATAGGCTTAAAAATGCATATAAACAATATGACATATATTAATTCTTGAGCATTCACAATTATGGATATAGATAGAGACGGGTCTATTAATGTATTTTGTCATTGGATATAGTCCACCAAGTAGATAAATCCTGCATAATAAATCAATAGCAAAACACAATCATAGATAATCACAAACACAACAATAAACATTAAGGCACTACCTAACTAAAGCTTTGATACACATTCGAGGACAAAGGCATCTGGCAAGAGTATGTGAAATGTGCAAAAGATCTTTTGATAGTGTGTAGTTGTCACAAATAAATATGATATCACAATTAATAGACAAATGATATATAAAATTTCAAATAAAATATAAAATATCCATTATATTAAAAATGACAAAAACTAAAATATCCAACAATAAATTCAAATATGTATATATAAAATGAGCCTTAATTATACTTCAGAACATTTAAACTACTCTAGTATTTGAAAAGTAATAATAAATGATCTTTAGTATCTTCAAGGATTTTGATTCTCCAAAATAAATAAAATAAATCATTAATATCAATAAAAAAAAATTAATAATATTTTAGAAATGTAAAATGTAATGATAGACATATTAATGATAAAATTTAAATAATAACACTTATTATATGTGGTACGGTGTAATAGAAGAAGTTAATTATATTATGATTCAAAATCAAATTGTTGTGTTTGGTGAATCGAAAAAAAGAATATAACTTACACCTTGTTTCTTTACAGTATTTTGATTCTATTAGTGACACGATGACGCGATAGTGAACAGAGTGTTGGATGAAGGTGAACAAAGTGTTTGGATAAAGTTTAACGAATTATTGACACGGTTAAGTACAAGCGGGGTGGGGTGAGTGCGAATGGGCAATGGAGAGTAAGGTAGAAGAAGACCTTCGGAAGAGTGAAGTGTGAATTTGCTATGGTGATTTCATAGACTACTGCAAGCTTAGAATGTTTCTCTAAGCATCTCTAAAATCATTTATGATATCATACCTATTATTCCTAATAAAAGATATTAAACCACATAATTCACTAGAAGTGACCACTCTATGAGAAAGGGCTACTTAGCTACAATTCGTAATGAACAATTATATATGCAATCTCAATAAGTGATAGTGGAACTTCATGAAAGAATATGTGATAGCTATGTCGGCATTTGATCACTAGTGAGCAGGGTTTATCATGTAGGATGTTTTTAGTCCAATATATAAGAAATTTTTTTTACCCAAAGAAGTGAGATAGATGTCAACAACATGTTGAATTACATCATGCTCCCATTAAACAACTTCACCTTATTGTCGCCTGGTCAAGGGTGTACTATTCCTGCAGAGGGAAGTGAGGTGCACCCTTGTTTAGTTCAGTTAATTAAGGAAGGTGGGGGAGCAGAGGAATGGATAGTTGGAAGGTGAAGGGTTCTTCTCAAAAAGTGTGGAGAAACAAGGAGAAGAGAGAAAGCCACGTGTAGGAATGAAGAATGACGCATGTGCCCTCATCTTTCCTATGAATTAATCATAGGGTACTTTTGTATCTATTTTTTTTAATTATCCACTGCACATATAATAAAACATAAAAAATATAATTAAATTATAAAAAAAATTAATTATAAAGGTATAAATACAATTATAATAAAATAATATTATATGTATATATTTATAAGAAAAATATTAATTATATTAAAATTATATATATATATATATTTATCATAATATAATACAAATTATTTTAATTAACTAAAATGTGCTTTAAATTAATTATTATTTCATTTTTCTATTTTTTTATATACAAAGGTAAATTTGTAATCTTATAATTTACACCATTAAAAATAATTCAAAATATCCTTACAACCATCAAATCACTCACCTATTTTAATAAATTTTCTTTATACATTCACTCTAACATACTCCAATCTAAATACCTTCAACTTTCTTCTCAAATCCTCACATTTCCACTATCCTACACCCTCAACTTTTCACTCCCTAATCCAAACAAAGCCTATATGACCATTAAACAAATGAGAAATAAATATTCTGGACCATTTCCTTTAAGTTATTAAATAATTAAAATTTGCTCATTAAATATATTTCATACTGTTTTCTCTAAAAAATTCCTCAACGAGCGTAGAGCTAAAGAGATGGATGACATAAACAAAAAGAAAAAAAAAATACATTCCTCCGAGTAAATATGAGTGATTCTAAGGTTCAATATTCTATCAGATACTAAACAACATTTCCACCTACTTCTAATATCTCATGGATCAAGATAATGGATCACTAAAACGGGGGAAATTTACAAATGTGATGTAATTATTTGTCCTTTTTATAAAAAGGGTAACTTTTAAAAACTTACAAAAATGGGTAAGCTGTGTGTGATAGGGTGATTTCCGTTTGAATGATTTTTTTTTCTTTCAAATCAATGCTTTAAAAGACGACTTCCATTTATTTATTTATTTTTTAACTGAAGTCATGCACGATTTCTGATTTTTTATATGTTTTTTCATTTTTTTTGGTTTAAAAATATTTTTTAAAATTATTTTAGTTTTTAAAATTTATTATTATATTGTTAAATATTTTTTTAAATTACAATAATAAATTAATTAATTACTTAAATTATCTAAATTATCTTTAATTACAAATAATTAAATACATAACTTCAAAAATAAATTAATTCATTACTTAAACTAACTAAATATTTGTTTAAATTATAATAATAAACTATCTAATTACAAATAATTAAATATAAAATTTTAAAAATAAATGAAATAAAAAAAATTCAACATGCATTTTCTTTTTAAATTTAATTTATATATCATTATTATATATTCAATGAGATTTTATTTTCTTATTATATAAAAATTATTATAATTTAAATAAACATGCAAGTCCTTAAAAACAATGTTTGAACCTTTTATCCAAAATTTATTTTTAAAAGTACTTTCCGCAATATGTTAAATTTAATGTTTTCAGAAAATCTTTTTGGAAAAGAGATATTTTTAATAAAAAATGATTAAAGGGAAACATATAAGTAAAAGTGAGAGGTGCTAATAACAGTTACCCTAAATTTGTAACACTAATGGAAACAAGATTGAAAACCTGTTTACAGAAGGCCCATTGAAAAGATGGGCTCATAGGCCCAAATTTCAAAGTTGGAAAGAGGGAATTAGAAATGGTGGTGGTAGAAGAGTGAGGTTTAGGCTTAGGGTTTCTTTTTCCATTGTTCAGTGTTTGCTGAGAGATATATCGTAATGAGAGGAATACAGTTACCGTTAAGCCAAACTCAGAAGGTTCGTCTTCAGAAGACTCTAGAACAGTTAGAATCTCTCTCATCCAAGGTCAATTCCGATGCTTCCGTCATCATCGCCGATTCCATTCCCGTCAACCACGAAGACGGCGTCCTCAAGGGACATGGAACCGCCGATCTCAACGGCGAAGTCGTCGCCACCGTCTGCGGTGTCGTTGAGCGCGTCAATAAACTTGTCTACGTCCGCGCGTTACGCTCCAGGTAAAATCTTACTTCTTAACTTGTCAACTTTCTTCTGTTGCTATCTTTGTTGACGGAGTTATGTGATAACTCGTAGGTATAAACCTGAGGTTGGTGACATTGTTATAGGTCGTGTTGTGGAGGTACGTATCAATAATTTCACTTGGAAATTTATTTTTGTGCTTGTTACTGTATTCTCACTATTTTTATTTTAATGGCTGTTATGTAGGTTGCTCAGAAGCGCTGGAGATTGGATATAAGTTTCAATCAGGATGCAGTTTTGATGCTTTCTTCTATGAATATGCCTGATGGTGTCCAGGTATTTCATAACACTTTTTTGGGGGATATATCTTGTTATGGTTTATCAGAAAAGCATCTGTAATTTGTATAGCTCATTTAACTTTGATTTTTTAGAAAATTAAAGTTGTGCCTTTTTAAAATAAAAAGGGTGTTTTGAGTTAAACGGAAATGTGTTTAATTATATAAATGAAAAGGGTGTTTTCTGCCCCCAATCAATCTGGAAACTCTCTCATTCAGAATTATGCTTATCCATGCTAGAGGCGGAGGACAGCGCTGGATGAGCTAAACATGCGTTGCATTTTTGAGGAGAATGATGTTGTTTGTGTAAGTCCCGTTGTGTTGTGTATACTGAAAATTAATTTCATTGGTTGAAGTAAATGATGGTTGATTAGTGTTCCTATACTATGTTTGTGACCCCAGGCTGAAGTTCGGGGTTTCCAGCATGATGGCTTACACCTTCAAGCAAGGAGCCGGAAATATGGAAAGGTGTGCAGGCTTGAAAATCCTCATAAATCATTTAATTTGTTTTTATTTGCTTCTGTTTTCACCTCAAAATGTAGTAGGCTAGTAGCACAACATTGTATAAAGTAGGAGACAGCAGAAAATGAAAATTCTCTAAGAAATTGCTTGTAATACATTCTAGTTGTTTCTTCAGTCTTTTACTGGTACTAATGTCTCTCTGTTGTACAACAGCTTAATAGAGGTCAACTGCTTTCAGTCCCACCTTATTTAGTGAAGAGACAAAAACAACATTTCCATAATCTGGAGGAGTTTGGTATTGATTTGATAATTGGCTGTAATGGATTCATATGGGTTGGAGAACATATTGAAGCCAAAGATGACATGGTAGAAGATCAGGTGAGCCAATCTGATCCACAAGTTTTACTGCATAACAGCGTGAGTCTTGAAGAGCAAGAAAGGAATTATACAATATTGGAGACAAGAAAATACATTTGCAGAGCAGCTAATGCTGTTAGAGTTCTATCAATCTTAGGCTTTAATATGACATTGGAAATCATCAAGGGAATTATTGATCTAAGCCTATCTATGAATCTTGATATACATGAGATGCTTGGTTCTGAGTTTTGTGTTCTCGTCGCCGAAAAAGAGGCTGAAAGGAGAAGCTCAAATAAAAAGAAGCGGTAGATTGTGAAATGGTAGGGCTTTTTGACCGGGGACTATTTGTAATTTGGTTTTGTTTGGGGAGAATTAATTTTCAATTTACAAAATTGGTTTAATTCTAGAAGAAAAATTCCCCCAAAATAGTGTAATTCACGTTTGAGATTTTCATCTTGTAAAAGGGAATTCTGGTGTGAGGTATGGAGTGAATGTTTATAAGAGTTGTCCATGGTTGTGGCTTTTCTTTCTTTTTTAAATATTTGTTAGAGATAGCTAGCTATTATTATTTTTTAATAATAAAAAGGAAAAAGGGAGTGTAATATACCGAATACAGTTTTCATATATTTTGAATTTAGTATCAAGTAGATAAGTATGATTTGGAAAACAGGACTTGCTATTTTTATCGTACAATATATAAAATTCGACCCTGTTGATGAAATATATTGCCTGAGAATTACCGCCATAGCATGACCATGTTGAGGTTGTTCGGAGTTTCAAAGGTGGGTCATGTGCAGTGTTTGCAAGGCCGTGCAATATGTATTGGTTTATATCTGATATGAGCTTGTCAAATCCAGCCCTTTTTTTTTTTTTGTTGAAATGCATTTTCCTGGGAAGTCAATCTGGTAACATTGCCATGTTGAACTTGCTGTTTGTCATTTTGGTGCTTGGTCATTGCAGTGTTTGCTTGGTTGGTTGTACAATCTTTCTTGTCAATGCCTGATGAGTTTGTCTAATTCTACACTCAATGTACGTGGGGAATATGGTGACATTCCTTTATATCAGCCAATGCCCAGATTGGAGATCTATCTGAAATTGTGAAGTTGAATTTAGGAAGATTAGAAGATGGGTAGAGTTTAAGGGCTGGGGTTGGTTTGGATGCACACGTGGAACGTTGTAATGCATGTATAATATGAGGATATCGACATTGCATCTGGAATGCTTCAATAAGGAGAGTTCAGACAATAATTCAGTTAGTTTTTGTGATGTCAGCCATTGTGTAGAATGAATCTGCAGACAAGGATACTTCGCTACTTGATCTCTTAATCAAGTATTATATTTTAAAGCAGTAGTCGCTGGTGGATGTTGCTGCTCAAAACTTATTACAATGTGCAAAATATGGTCATTGCCGTTGTATTTTGCAAGATAAAACAAACGAAGGTGATTGGTTTTCAGGAATGCTGTATTTACTAATGAATATGCTCGAAATGAATGTCTGATGAGTTTTCTTTCTTATACTTTACACATACATAAGTTGTATCCCAAAGACAATACTTATAATTTCGCCCTTCCGCTTCATTCACCAAAATACAAACCAGAATACAACTGTTTTCTAAATTTTGATTTTCGAGCAGTTAAGAAAAATACAGTAAAGCCATATGAAATCTCTATGATACAAAATCCGTGTATAATGGCTAAATTATATTTCATCTTTCGGAGATTACTGTTATCACATGGGAATTTCAGTTCTCTGAAATGTGACACGCGCAACACAACACAAAATGAAAAACTTTTTAAAGAACCTATAACATCTTCATTTGATAAATTGCATCTGTGACAATTCATTGCTGCGTGTCATATAATTAAGATCCATGATGTCAAGATCCAACAAGCCTTGAAGGCACGCTTTTGATGATAACCAAGTTTGACTTCCCTAATCCGTTCTCTGAAACCATCCAAACTGCAAGAGACACGCTTTAGATAACAATTTACAAGAAACTAAAGCTAACAAGTGGCAAAAATATGGTTAACTAGAAAGTAGATGTACCTTCCATGCATACATTCCAAGGAAGGCTACTACATCAGTCGACCAAACAATAGCAAAGGACTTCCAAAAGAATGGTATTACAACATTGATCAATGGGACGAGGAGAAAAAGATAGTTGAGAGCTTCTTTTTCATTCTTTGAGCAATCTCGAGCTCGTAATGAAGGAATTGCTGCACACATATAATGAACTCTACTTATCATATTTTATAAAAACTAACAACAAAACCATGGTAATTAGGACGTGAACAAAAATGGATATGACTCATCTATGGAAAGTAAAGTAATTAGTTTCAGTCCGAGAAAATCAATTGTTATCGATATTCTAATACCTTCCTGATTTGTTATGTATCTGCACCAGAAATTGACCATTGGTTTTCCATTAACAGCTAAAATTACTTCATTTATCCTCTAAAGCAATGTTTTAAAAAATCAGATTGAGAGTGCTATTTCGTTCAGATAGGCAAGGCTTTTTGCATTCTATGATTGCACCATTCCATAATTTCCTGAAATATCAAAGATGGTGACGAATTGCAATCACATCCGCAATTTTTTTTTCTGGAGTGACCAGATCCAAGAACAGAGAATATGAAGGAGCTACTGATAATAATTAAATTTGGCTTCAATTTCAAATGCAAAACATTAATTCTGAGGAAAGCATCATCTTTGAAAGGTTCAATTTTACTAAATGATCACACAAACTTCCTTCAGAATGGTAAGTCCCAAGCATGAAGCAGCAAGTAAGCACTTGTTCTTTTCATAAAACAATAAATTCAAAATTGGCTAGTAGAAACTTACTGAACATCCAAATGGACCACATTCCCATTAATCTCCAAATGTCAGGTTCATCAGAAGGAAATATGAGATTAAAAGACAAAGCTCCTCCCAACAACATTGAAACATACCCTTGAACCTCAAAAACAGTGTACAAAACACTTCCAGGCACTGCAGGGTTTTTGGTAGCAGTGGAAGCTCTTGGTGCAAAGGTAGCAGCAGTTTTCTGAGCAACCTGTTACACAACAAAACAAACATCAAAATCTCCATCCAGTTACCAACATGCAAACTTAAAAATTTCCAAGAAAGCATGGGTTTTAACGAAATGGGCACCCTTAAAATTTGTCTTAGATTGAAATTCATGAACGACCAGAAGTGGGAACTTAGAACTCAGGACCAACCTTTTTGAGCTCTTTGTCAATTGGAGCAGAAAAAGTGGCCGTGTTCTCCTTGTTGGTTTTCTCTTCCACGTTCGTCTCCTCTGCTAGTTCCTCAGTCACTATTTGCGTGTCTACTTCATCGGAAGCGGCACGTGCGGAGAGCGTGGCATGAACGAGAGAGTGTGAGAACAAGTTGTTACTAACTGTGGAATGGAACCTTGTAACGTTAACAACGTTGGTGTTGTTGGTTCGAACCGGAGAGAGGGAAGAGTAGGGGACCCCCCAAAGGTAACGGTTTGTAGAAGGTGGTGAGATCAACGTGTTCATTTTTTTTTTCTTTTGTCTGAAATTAAGTTTTCATCGGAAACTGAAACTCGACGACGATGAGAAGGAGGAAGATAAGGAATGAGAGGTGGAATTGGAACAAGCATGGTAATGACGGCTAAACGACAACGTTTAGGAACCCGCTTAAACTCTAACGGTCTGAATTGATTTGTTTCATTTATTTTTCGTAAAGTAATTGCAATTGGGTATAAATTTCATTTTTTTTTTAATCTTTACATATATAGTTAAACATAAAAATAAAGCAAACTACATTAATATTGTTTTAACTTGAGAAATTCAGATTTTCATCTTCTCATTGAGAGCAATTGATAAGAACAAATTTTATTCGTTAATAATGATCTTAGGACACTTATTTATTTGAGTTTGAAAAGAAAATACATGTAAAAACTCCAAAGAATAGATTTTAGTGAAATATTTTGTATTATGAAAGGTTAACATTATTTAATGAAACTTTTTGTAATTTTGGATATACATGAGAAGATTTTAAAAAGAGGTCCAAATGCAGAAGAAATTAATTTAGACAAAGCACAATTTCCTCAGCTAAAGAGAAAAATGAAGAAGGATTATGCCAATTCCTGATTTTAATGCAAAGATGTTAATTTATTCATTAAAGAATTGGTTAATAGGATAGATACTTATAATTTTTAGGATTAAGGAATTAGTTTATAATGAAGTATAAAATTTAATGATAGTGTTATAAGTGAAAATTTTCATATTTGTTAATGGATGTTAATAGAGCGTTGTATTTTACTATTAATATTATTATTATTAATTTTTTTTCGTTGTATTAACAATCTTTCTCTGCTGATAAAAAAAAAAAACAATCTTTCTCTTATTTAAATCACAAACAATGAATTCCTATACAAATGTGTTTAAATTATTTAAGAATTTCAATTTCGTTAACAAAATTACTGTAATATCTATCCCTCCCTAAAAATGCTACATTTAAAAATTAAACTAAGTATGAGAGACTTCTCAACTTCAAATTTCTAATTTTCTTATCAATTTTTCCCTGGAATGACTATGTTGTGGACTGGTGATTAATAAAAGACGGATGTTTAGGTAAAAAAAATTCCAATTATATAACGAGAAGAAAGGTGACAAAAAATCTGTTTATTTTAAAGTAAAAAAAAATTATTTACTTTAAAGCTTATATTCAAAATATTTTTAATGAATTAATAATGTAAATTCATATTAATATATGAAAAATAAACGATGTGAACATCATTATAGTTTTGTTCTTCTCTTTCATAAATGGTCCCATAAGTACTTTTTGTAGAACAAATAATAGATTAGGAGATCATATTATGGTTTAAGTTAATAATCATCAAGGTCGATATGTCCGAGTGGTTAAGGAGACAGACTTGAAATCTGTTGGGCTACGCCCGCGCAGGTTCGAACCCTGCTGTCGACGATCAAATTTTAGTTTTCGTATGGATCCAATTTTATCACCACAATCCGTTTGTGTATTACACAGTGAACCTATTTATATCACAAAACCATGGGAAACTTAGAATTATGTCCTTAGGGGAGTGTGTAGTGTGTTTTATACCCATGTTTCTCTTTCATGTTTATAGTGTTTTTTTATGGATGGTGGATTTATAGTTTATCTTTTTCTGTATAAGAAATTGAAGGACGATAACCTTTTATAGATACATGAAACTCAAAAATTAGGAGATGAAAAGGAAAGAAACTCAAAAATTAGGAAAGGAAAAGGAAAGAAAGAAAGCGTGATTGAAAGGAAGAAATCAATTATTGAGTGAGTAATGATTATTATCTCAACCCTTAATATAAGAACAGTTGACATCCATGGTGGAACTTCTATATGGACTTTGATTGTTTTGAAAACACTTAATCATTAACATAATTAAGTATAGTTAACCCACACTCAGATAGAGTTAGTTTATCTCATTAACCATTCTTATAGTTTTAGCTCCTCTAAATAAAAATTAAAGCTAATACTAATTTATTGTTCATTCTTAATATTTCTGAATGATGAAAAAAATAGAGAGTAAAGAGTGCTTCTATTGAGAAGAATCAATGATTGAGCATCCTGAGTTGATGGAGCTCATTCATGAATAATGAAAGAGTTCTATCTATCCAATTCACGAAATCTCAAAGAATATTTTGTCTCTGATTCATGTAACGTTAAAATGGGATTATAATTATAGCCAACTTTGATTGTGGTGCTGATAATTAAAGTGTGTGCTATAGAAATGTTAAATTGCATTTGTAAAAACGCCAGCGTGACGTTATATACGAAGGTAGGACACAGCACTGAACCATACATGCACGTTCTCTAATAATGCATGTTTACCACAGCTCACTCGCATCCCACAGCTATGTAAACCCTTTACACAATTTCTCTCCCTAAGAATATCTTATTTTTGGGATTCAAACTACTAGCTACCAATAAATTATGTTATCATGTAAGACTTCTTAATCATCAGTGTGTTTTTTATTTTTTATATTTGATGATTTATTTTTGTAGAGATAAGTATGATTCTAACTTACACAATCATTCAATATTAATTAAGAAAATAAGGATATAGTTATTAATAAATAAGTTGAAAATATGTATCTCACATAAGATTTTTCTATAATACTAATTAAGAAAATTAGGATCTGGTTATTAATAAATAAGTTGAAAAATATGTATCTCCCATAGGATGTTACTATAATCAACCCTGAATAATCACCTAATATGAATAATTAGGAGGAAAATAATAATTAATTAAAAAAAATAAACGACAATATAAAAAAATAGGGTTATAAACTTTATTTTTATCAAAAGAGTTATTAAGTTTAACAGAATATTTAACCATAAATAGAACTGGTAAGATTTAAGAAAAAAAAATACATTGAGTGCTCTATAAAAGAATTCATCATATCTCTTGATTAAAACAATTTTATGTCACATTTTTCATTTACAAAATTTACACTCAAATTGAAAGATAGAAGATGAGTTGGGTTCTATTCAAACCATTAGTAGATATAGTATTTTTCTTAATTTTGTTTATTCGTGCTAAGAACTCCTGATATAATGAAAAAAAATACAAATTAAAATTCCTTAACATTAAATCGGACATTCATAATCAAAGTTAATCAGTGACGAGATTATTAACATACCATAAACATTATAACTTTGATACAGATATAGAATGTTCTCCTATAAATAATTATAATTAAAGGAAACTTCCAACGGCCAGACTCAGAACATGGTTTGAAGAATAAAAAATTTGTCAATATGCGAAGAACTTTGCGAGCCTGGAGGACCAAATTTATGCATTTGGCATCTTATTTGAGACGTAAAAAACAACTGGACACAGATATTAGTTCATAGCAATAAATATACATTACTTTCCTAATTTTCATTTTGAAAACAATGATTTAAGTGGGTACCATTTGTCGATATTTTGACGTTGGTTTCCCTCTATTTAAAATCATTTCTACTACGTTATTCTACCTGATAAGTACCTATGTGACCCTTTGAGCCACTCATTCCTAATCAACTACATAACCTCTCTTTCTTTTTCAATCGTAATCCCAACCTTCATTTTCTAGTGAAATTGACACCTCGTGATCTACATTACATTTTACATCTTATTATTATCAGTGGCTGTCAAATCCTCAAAGTGTCAATCATCTTACTATAAAACTAAGATTGCATCTTCATGTAAAGGGAAGAGCTTCAATTAACTATATATACACATGTCAAACCTTAATTAAAACAATTATTCATCCTATTTCATCTTTTCACTCTTGCCTTGTCCCACAGAACCATGTCACTATACATACAAAATTAAGAAGCTTTTCTTGTATAGACATTATCTTCTTTAAGGAAAGGTTAATTGTCTTTTTCTTGTAAGAAGTACTTCTACTCACAACATAATATGTATTTATAATTACTTATTTCCTAATGAAACCACACGAGAAAAGTAAAAATCCAAGTTTCAATGTAAAATACTGAAGAATGTGAAGGGAAAGGTGATGTGTTGAGGCTGAGGTCCCCCACTACAACTAACATGATGGGTTTTATATCATACAAAATCTCACTTGTCTATGTTTTAGATTGTTAGGAAAATTGGTAGGGTATGTGGGAGAAGAAATTATTAAGTAATAGAACACCACGTTGTATACTTCTATTCCAATCAATCTTTATATGAATCCCATTTTGTATGGCAATGAGCAGAGTTGTTGGATCACAGTCATATTATTACTATTAGACTTTGTTTTTCCCTATTTGGTTTGTTGCATCGTTTCAATCAAAGTAGGAAAGCTAGAAAAGAATAAGAGTAGTTTTAGATAAAAGGCAACAGGGCTGTGAACTTTTGCTCCAATCACTTACGTGGATGCAACGAATATACATTATGATCATGATTTTTCATTACATTTGCATATAAACTATGTTGAGAACCTTGTTTCCCTAAAAGGCTAAAGGACACTATAGGGTCATTTGTTAAATAAAAACAATTGAAGGAAGCCAATTATCTTTTGTGGAGCAGTTGGGGCCAGACACTGTCAATATGGCATGTTTGAGTCTCACCCATCTTTTGTTTTCAGCCAAACAATGTCACCTTTAACCAAAAAAAACTCAAACTACTCTCTATCTTTAATTACACATGAAAAAAAATATATAAAGTGAAATAAAATAAACGAGTGACAAATGAACTCTTTATCCAATTAAAAAAAATTACAAACAGAACAGACATATTGTCACTCCTGGTGTCAACCATGTTATGGCAGTAGTAATGATATTCAATGAATGTGAGTGTTTAACACTACAATAGAAAAAGAAAATAATTTGCAAATTAATATAAAATGCACTTTCTATTTTCTGATTACGTCCCACCACTGCGAGGTGTGAAAGGAGAGTGATTTTCTTTTTCCTTTATATTGTTTTGTTTTGGTTGAAGTGATATTTTTTGGTAGTGACAGTGGAACCTTTTTGCATGTTAGAGATGTAGCGGGCATGCAGTGAACCTGTGAGCATTAGGCATGTGTCCTAAAGACGAGTTAGATTGTTAATTTTCTTGCTTTCACCAATGCATGTAGCAGCTTTGTCCATTTCTAATTTTTCTTTTTCTTATTAGATAGAGCCCACGTAGAATGTCACTTTAAACTCACTGTCAGAATGGTGGGTTTGTGAACTTGTCATCTCCAACATCACACATCCATGCTCAGAAAAAAAAATTACTGCATAATTAACCTAGTTAACAGTAATTAGATTTTAAGATTGTCGTGTCCTATTTTATTCAAAGAACCCTTCATTTGAAAACTTTAGATCCACAAGAGCTGAAAATTTCTCCATCATGCTTAAACTCCTCAACAAGAACCTCCGTCGCCTCAGCTCCCACCTCAAGTGGCCACTACGGCGTCGTTCCAAGTCCAAGCGGCGCTTCGGCAAGACCACTCCCAAACCTCACACAGAACCAAGCACCAGCGCCCCCGAACCTCCCCCTCCTCCTTCCAAGCCAATACGAATCGCTACGTTCAACGCCGCATTCTTCTCTATGGCACCGGTGCTTCCCCAACCAGACAAAAGCGCCACCTCAGACGACGACAACGTGGAGCGACCAAAGTCAACGTACGACCGACCACGAGGCATATTGAAACAATCGCAGTCTCCGCTGTTGGGCAAGTCAAAGCTGCGAGTGTCGATCAACTTACCCGACAACGAGATTTCGCTGCGGCAAACGAGCTTCTCGGAGCACGAGAGAGTAAAAGGGTCGTTCTCATGTTCGTGGAGTTTCGCCGAGGGAGTGGAGGGAGAGAGGCAGAGGAAAACGGTGCTTGAAGTTCTGAGAGAGGTAAACGCCGACGTTTTGGGATTGCAAGACGTGAAGGCGGAGGAAGAGAACGGGATGAAGCCTTTGTCTGATTTGGCTCGAGCTTTGGGGATGAACTACGTCTTTGCCGAAAGCTGGGCCCCTCAATACGGCAACGCCGTCTTGTCCAAGTGGCCCATTAAACGGTGGAAGCTGCAGAAAATCTTCGACCACACCGATTTCAGGTAATTTCTCAATTAATTAGTTACTGTAATTACACTTTACTACTCAATTGCTGGTTGTGTCTTCGTTTGATCCAGTGCTAACGAAAAACAAATGCCGTGTCGTTTATGGATGGTGGGGATTTCTGTTTTTTCTCTGTTTCTTGTGTTTGCAACTGGCACTGATAAGAAGCACGGAAAACCAACTGTAATAATAGCTTTATGAATGAATGTATGCACTGTGCAGAGATAAATGTCCCCACCTAAGCTTTTGTGGTGTCTGTCAGCTATCGATGTATCTTCATTTGAGATTTGACATTTTCCATCAACATTCTTGTGAACAAATTTATGGATTATTCATTGCTCAATTTAATTACCTATACACGCACCTCCAATTTTATCTACAGCTCTGCCCCAACACAAGATTTTTATTCACTTTCTAGGTCTTGTAGAACAAGCTTCTTTATCAGGTTGTGATGTTACAGTTTTTAATGCTGATAAATATAAGACTAGTGTGTGTTTTTTATTATTATTTTCATTTCCTAAATTTTCTTTTATAAATTTTATATTCTGTTGTTTTAATTAATCATGTAAATTTTGATTATTTTTTAACTGGCATTTAATATTTGACAATAAAATTTTAAATCATTGACAGTATATTAAAATTATGTCGCATTACATTTTGTTTAAACAATATATATGTAGGTTAAAACACAATATTGCAAAAATATGAAATTAAAATTGTAACAAAAAAACATACCAGGGGAATAAAAAATATAACATTCTTCTCCAACAAGTTTCTCTTGTTTTTCTTTCAGGGGTAGAGACGGCACAATAATATAGTTTTATGTTTGGAGTCAAGCAAATTTGTACAATGTTATGTACGTATGAAATTATTATCACTTTGGAATATTGCCAAAACTTAGTAATGTTGCCGTTTCAAGACATGACGTCCAATTTTTCTGATCATGAAGGAGAGTAAGAATATTATCATATCAATGTTCTTCTTAGCTCAATTTCATAATGATTGAAAGCAAGAAATTTGTCTTACTTTAATCCGAAGGTACTCGTTGCCATGCCCATATGTTAAAGAATGATTATGGAAACATTAGTGGAAATACAGTCTGTTAAAAGTTCGAACTTGAAAACAATTTTAGCTAGAACAACTACAATTAAAGAAAATCTCTCTTAAATTCGGTGGGTTAGAATGAGTTATAGTTTAACAGGGGTGAATGTGACATACAAGAAATTGCAATTTTATGCAACAGGAATGTTCTGAAGGCCACTATCGATGTACCCGAAGAAGGTGAACTACAGTTTTACTGCACCCACCTTGATCATCTTGATGAGAAATGGAGAATGAAGCAGATAAATGCAATAATTGAATCTAATGATGAGCCACACATTTTAGCTGGGGGCCTTAATTCGCTTGATGAATCGGATTATTCTCAAGAAAGATGGACAGATATTGTAAAGGTATATCCATCACAACAACCTCAATTTTCTCAAAAAGCAAACATAAAAATTGTGAATCGGTTGGTTTGTGTGTAGTACTATGAAGAGATGGGAAAGCCAACACCCAAGGTTGAAGTCATGAAGTATCTGAAGAACAGACAGTACAGGGATGCAAAGGAGTTTTCAGGGGAATATGAGTCTGTTGTGATGATCGCCAAAGGACAAAGTAGAACACCAACCTCTTAATCTTTATGTTTATGAATTTTATTGATGTAGCAAGTTGGTTAAAATTATAAATTTTATATATGCAGGTGTCCAAGGAACGTGTAAGTATGGGACTCGGGTAGATTACATATTATCTTCCTCTGATTCTCCTTATAAATTCGTTTCGGGTTCGTACTTAGTTCTTTCTTCCAAAGGGACTTCAGATCATCACATAGTCAAAGCTGATGTGGTAAAAATAAATAGTAATCCTCAACAAAATCTGACAAAGAAGCAGGGACAACCAGGAAACAAAGTTGTAAGAATAAAACCAACTCCATCCAAATGTATATGGAAAACACAAACTGCAGATATGGATTGAAAATTCTTTTCTTTCCTGATTATTTCTACTGATTTTTGGAGATGGAGCAGTAATTAGTTTTGTCCTCCCTACAGCTTCCTGACTCTGTTCCGTATATTATTTAAACGAATTAGACATATGAAATAAGGGTGATATATGATGAGTTGCAATTCTTTTTTTAATTTCTTAGATTTCCATAGCATTTGATCACATACTCGTTCTCCAAAGGAATTGTTGAAAAAATCAGAATTAATTATCCCATCTCTATTTGATGTAGATACAAAATAAATATTTGCAAAAAAAAATAAACATAGAAAAGAAAATAAATTTCATAATTATATTAAACTTGATAATCTTCAAGAAATATATAATTCTAAGATTTTAAAATCTATAATCAATTATCAAGATTTATTAGTCATGGTCTATCCCATTAATTAAGAAAAAATTCCCAACCTAAACCTAAACAATGTCCAATACGAACGTGGAATAACTTTTTCACCTTCCTTGAAATTCATAATTTCATTTCTTATTATTAAATTATGTATTAAATTTTTATTGTTCAAATTAATTTTACTGATGTAGCCATTATTTAAAATTTTATTCAATAAATCAAATCTGTAAACTATTTATATAATTTTAAAATCATTTTATAGCGTATTAAATAAATTTAATTTAACATGTAATATGTTTTTAAGAATTAAAATAAGTAAATGTTGACTATAAAATCATGGAAAATGTCCAATTTGTCTAAAACTTTATGATCAATTTGTAAATATTAAAATATTTAATAATTCAATTAATAGAATTTAATTTTTTCAGAACATTATTGATAAAACTAAGTTAATATCTCCTCAGTTATATATTTTCTCAAAACATTGGTACTTTATTTTGATTTAAAATTTTAATTTTAGTGGATCAAGTCATGGTGAAGTATGCTTTTTTAAGATAAACTTAAATTTAATAAATCCTAATTTAAATTTAATTTAAATATTAATTGTTTAACCATTCGATCCATATATTTTAGACTCATTTATGAATTGTCCTGCATAAAAGGAAAAACAACTTTAGATTCTGGAGTAAAATTAACAATAAATTATCATTTTGGTCTCCAAAAAGTATATAAACTGTTAAAATAATTTATTGAATTAAAACATTAATTATGAAATCAAAGAAATCTGAAGTAATTGTTTGGAATATTTAGTAGTTTTATTTAAGTTTCTTTAACCATTTATCATTATTTTACTCTTAAACATAATATGATTGGATCATGTTTTCAATTTCTATTGGGCTCATGAACTTGCAACCGAATTATGCGTCAGCTTTACCACAACACTTTGCGTCTGTCTTTATCATCCCTCGTGTCTTGCAAGTCAGGAGCACACAGTAGAGGAGCTCACAACGATAAATAAAAGCTTTTAGTACCGTGGCACGGTGCCCGAAGTCAAAACTCGACAAAGCTATAACCAAACCAAACCAAACCAAACCTAGTAGTTTAGGTTTGACCCCAAAACAAACGGCAACGGAACCACAGAAAGTGGTGATTCTTAAAGTGTTGTGATATCCAACCTTAGCACAACAAACAACATAGCAGAAACCAGACCAAAACATGATGACAGACGAGGAACTGATACAGAAACTTGAAGACTTAACCATCAACGCCCAACATCACCAGATGGAGACTCTCCGTTCGATCCTTCTTCACAATGGCGCCGTGCGCTATCTTCAGCCCTTTAACAAGGGTCCTCTTCCTCTTGATCACTCTACTTTCACACGTCTCGTGCCCCTCTCTTCCTATGAAGACTACGTTGATCACATTAATCACATGGCAGATGGAAAAGATGACCCCTTTCTCTCCGTTGACCCTCTCCGCTGCTTCTTTTACAGGTTGCTCAATTCCTCTCTATCTTTACTCTTCGTCACTTTCCCAAATCGCTTCTTGGTTTCTTCCTTTAAATCGCATCATAAATCATGATCTCTCACTCTTCCATTTTGGTCAAACCATCACACAAATAGTTAATTATGGTTCTCAGTTTTGGCATTTCTTGGAATTAGCGATGTCTCTTTATATTATTACATATGAAGGTAGTATAATCATTGGCAGTATTACATATCGTTAAAAAAAGTTGTGCATTCAAGAGGAATGAGGGTTTTACTGATGATAATACATTTTCCTTGAAAAATTCACCGATTTAATTAGATTTTTTCTATTCACAAGATTAATGTCCGTCCAAATCAAATGTTGGAATATATTGGTATTGATGTTTGTTCTAATAAAATGTTTCAGTTTTTATTCTTAATTT
The DNA here is from genome assembly GCA_013389735.1 of Phaseolus lunatus. Lineage (NCBI taxonomy): Eukaryota > Viridiplantae > Streptophyta > Magnoliopsida > Fabales > Fabaceae > Phaseolus > Phaseolus lunatus. The sequence goes on along the minus strand of CM023857.1, from coordinate 35,794,551 downwards.
TAAAAGGTAGAACTTTCTGCCACTGGTGGTTACCCCCCACTTAACTTTCAGGGGGTGTAACTCGGAGTTTTGTATCCTTTTATAAATTTTTATTTTTATTTAAAAATAGATTTTATTTACTAAAAAATAGTTGGATAAAATGTTTTCAATTTTGTGTGTGGGATATGTTGATACCACTCTTCTTTTAAAAAATGTCAAATTTCCACTTTATTTCATGATTTGAATAAACCATTATTTTTCATCTTTTCTTAAGATGATATTTTTGTAATTAAAAGTAAAAACAAACGTAAAAACGTTTACTCTGATCTGAACTACTAAGAATTTTCTCATACAGAACAAACAAACTTGGGATTCACCCTCGAGCATTCCTTACACCAAGTTTTGTTTGGTTCTTGTTTTAATTCTTCTGGGGCACTTAAATTTGTTGATAACCGTTGTCTTAATTTTCTTCCTCAGTTCGGGAACAAGTTCAAGCACCATGAGACCGAAATTGATCCCTTACTTCGATTCAAGCCTTTCTAAAGCTGCCTCCTTTATTGGTCACCGAGGCAGTATTGCTGTTCGTCAAAGGTGAATCAATCAAATAATTTTAATTTCTGCCAAAATTTGAAGAATATTAAGTTTGTTCAACAATGAGTTTCAAAATTCCTTGCAGGCTATTCCCTCCTAGACCTGAAGTGAACAAGATCTTATGGTTTCTCTATGCTGACAATACGACTACTACGAAATGTGGCTTGAAAGTCATGGCTGCTTCCACATACCCTTTGCAAAGTGGCAATGCTACCCCTCAGCAACTTGCTACTTTTTCCAGTCCCCTAGAAGTGATTCTTGGATCTCATGTTGAGCATCAAATGTACTGCCACCTTCTATGTGGCCTTAGGAATCTTGAAGTTATAGATGGAATCACAACCCCTTATGCCATAGGCTTGATCAAAGCATTTAGTATTCTGGAGTCCAAGTGGGGACAACTATGTGATGATCTTGACCATGGATTTCCGTGTAATGAAATTTCTGAGGGGGCAATGAGGGAAGCTGTGATTAAGACACTTGGTGGACCTCAGCCAGAATTGGCAAATAGAATAAGGTTAATCTGTGAAGGTAACAACTGGGGTGGAATTGTGTATAGATTGTGGCCAAACACTCGTTATATCAGGTGTGTTACCACTGGAAGCATGAAGCAATACTACCAAAAGCTCAAGTACTATGCAGGAGAGGTACCTATTTTAGGAGGAGACTACTTTGCTTCAGAATGCTGTGTTGGTTTAAACTTGGACGTGATGCAACCCCCTGAGACAACACGGTTTGCGATACTTCCAACTTTTGCCTACTTTGAGTTTCTTCCATTTAGCATGAATGAGGACAATGTTAGCAAAGAAACAGTGGACCTTTGCAGTTTGGAGGTTGGGAAGATGTATGAAGTGGTAGTTACTACTTACAGAGGATTTTATCGCTACCGTTTGGGCGATATAGTGAGAGTTGTTGGTTTCCATAACTCATCTCCAGAAGTAGAGTATGTGATGAGAGCACCTAAAACTCCTGCTGAGATTGTCACTGAGAAGGACTTGATTTCAGCAGTTGAAAATTTTCAACTTGCACTTGGAGATGCAATGAAAATTGAGATTGTTGAGTATGCAAGTTTCTTGGACCTGGGGTCAATGCCGATGCAGTTGAAGGTATTTGTGGAAGTCCAAAAGGAATCTAATTTTGTGGAGGATAAGCTAGAGGAATCAATTAATGTTTTAAGAAGTTGTATGTCCACTCTCGAGAGTGGCTTGGGAGCTATATACAAGGTGCAGAGGGATAAAGGTCAACTAAGAAACTTACTGTTATTCATCATAAGGCCTGGAGCTTTTGATCAATTATCTGATTTAGCCATTCAGAACGGAACATCAGCTAGTCAATATAAGCCACCCAAGATTATAAGGAATCATGAAGTTGTTAAACTCTTGGAAAATTTAGCCATTGTGACAGTATCGTTTGATGGTTAATAATACGTACTGAATGGAATGAATTTCTACCAATTCCTCTATCCCCGCCCTCCGTAATTCAACTCTATTGGTGGTACTTGATTTCAATCTGATTACGTACAGATAGGTGTAATTGAAAGATTAGTTAATGCATCTTTTCAAGAGGATAATAGATTTGAGTTAGTTTTGAATGCCATAATAAATTTTTTTACCTTTTCCTCTTTTTGGAGCTAAAGTGCAACTGCAAAGTTTACATTACTGCCTTTGGATATATTTCATGAATTAATGACATTAAGACAACCAATGAGAATTATAAACCATGAAAACGAATTCAATCACCAATACAGAAGCAAACCAACGACAAATTATTTATTACTCAATCATCAAATTGTGGATCTTCTTCTTTCCCTACCGTACACTGTTCTGCAAGTCACGAAACTCCTGCTTCTTATGAGTTAAGGGCTGCTTGTAATTGTTCCAAGCTTGTCCCCTTGGTTTCTGGGACCGCAACAATTATAAATAATATAGCCAATGCATTAATTACTGCATAAAGAATGAAGGTACCTGCAGATCGTACACAAGTGAATTTGCTAGTTCTACTGGTTACCTGAACTTCAATCTTCTACGATTCTTCCCAAGTGGTAAACCAATTATCATATAATAATAGTGATCATTACGCCTTTGAATGAAATAAAACTAAAATTAATGGCTTGTATTTATTACCGTAGGAACTCCAGCTCATGAGAAAGTTGAAAGTATAGGAACATAACCATGCACCAAACCAGTTCGTTAATGTGGCCAAACTTCCAGCTTGCCCTTTAATATTGACAGGAAATATCTGTAACCAAAAGGTAATATCAGGGTAACAGAGATAATGTTTTATTAGGGGAGAATTTATAAGTTGATTTTGGCTATTAACAGTCACAATTAGCTTCTCCTAAAATCAGGAAAATTACGTGCATCTAGAGCAGGGTATCAACAATTTCTAGTTCTTAAGTGCCACAGTTAGTCTAGAAATTCCATTCAGTGAGTCTTTAATTAATTTGCATCTCTTTTGTGATAGGTTTGGTGCCATTAAAACTTGAAAGAAGAGAGAGGGAGGCAAGTACCTCGGACATCACAACCCATGGAATTGGTCCCATTCCTATTGAAAATGATCCTATGTAGACCTAGTAAAGATTCATGTCAAATGGAGAATGAGTTCATATTTCTGAGACATTGAGAAAGGAATACCAACGGTCATACCAGTATGCCTGTTACGGCAAGTGCTGGGACAGCTGCAGCACCCACCTCGTAGACCTGTTTCAACAAGGATATCACTTTCACATGATTATCAGGATTAAAAACCAGAAGCTATAGGGTTCTCAGTTTGTAATATACCTTGAGATAGAATGCAACTGCTATAAATATACATCCTACGACCGTTCCTGATCCGGATAACTAAAATGAAACAAGAACGAACAATAAGAATATAATACACAAAAGGATCTTTATAAGCAAAGGAAAGTTTAATGATATAAACTATTTTGTGCTTTGAATTTACTAGAAGTAGGGGCTTCCTCCCAGCTTTATCGATTAAGGCAGCTCCAAGACCTACGATAACAATCTGCAAAAGAAAAAAAAACAAAAAACCATGAATTGGTTGGGACTAAGAAGTGAGGATACTCCAAAAATGAACAATTGAAAATTTTTCGAACGTGAGTTCATATCAATCCTTTCACATAAACAAATATCAGATTTTCAAACAGCAACTAAGTTAAAATTAAGAACCTGAAGGCAAGCATATGTTATAGTTCCGATGGTGGGAGAAAATCCTGACATGAAATCCACAAATATTCAATGGCTCAAAATAATGGGAAGTGTGACAATGAGTTATGGATGACTTAGCAATGTGTACTGGTGTGATGACTACAGCAATTCTAGTAAGTGCATGCTTACCTGCTAGTTCAAAAATACTGCTGGTATAAAAGCAAATTCCATTGATTCCTCCAAACTGCTGGCAGACCATAAGGCCTATTCCTATCTGGTCATTTACGTATAAAATATAGTGACATTATCCAAAAAGGATGAAGAAAGAAACTTTCAATCAAAAGTTAGAATGATAAAAGGTATAGTTACAGTGACTGAGCGCAAATATCTTCTATGAAACAGTTCCAGTAGCCTAGATTTTCGGAGCTGCTCCAAAGAAGTTATATAATCCTGTGTGCCAATGACAGATACACCCACTTAAACACAGTATCTTAAGAATGCTTTCTCTTCAACATTGCGGCGTGAAGCAAAGCCACAGAGTTATATCTAAAAGTATAGGAACCTGAATTTCCTCTGCCTCCTCTGATATATCAGCATCTTTGCCACGAAGTATTTGCAGTGCTGCCTCAAAATCTTTTTGCTGTCCTCTCTGTGCCTGCAACCATTGTTTGGTTAGAACTCTTGATGTTGTGAAAACCACCACACATTTTCCTCTTATAAAAGCATGAATTTGTAAATTGGTTTCTTACTAGCCATCTAGGAGACTCTGGAATGAAAAACAGACCCAATAGCAATACAGCAGTGGGAATGAGGCCTACAATTGCAAACACTTACACAATTAGTTCTTCAGCAAAGTATCAGTTAATTTCTAATTTTTTTTCTGTTCTGCCCATACCCTTGTTATTAGAACTATATTTAAATAGGTAAGACTCACCACCAGTTAAAGCTAAAGCTCTCCACGAAAGAACATTTCCGATGGTGAATGCCACTGACACAGCAGCAGTGATCATGAACTGCAAGGAGAAATGAAAAGCAAAACTTAGATTCTTTGTTAACTTTATTGCATACTGTTTAGTACAGTTTAATGGGTTCATTGTGAAACACACACACAAACGTATATATAGAATTTAATGTTTCTAAAGTTACAAAAGTTGCTGCTGAGATCTACCTGATTTAAGGTAGTCAGTGTCCCTCGGAGTTCTTTTGGTGCTATTTCTGCTACAAAGACAGGAACCTTGTGCAATCCATCACATATACGGTAAAATTTTAATATTTTAAACATGCAAGTGTCTGAAACGAAATCTTATGCATTAAGCTGTTTTTTGGAGAGTAGAACTATAACCAACCACATATGAAAAAACTCCCATTCCATATCCTGTTGCTAGCCTCCCAATGTCCAGAGGCACAGGACCCTGTAAAGAAAAAGAAGTTCTGGTGGGTTATAATTCTTGGACAATAGTTATGGCAAAACATGGTACAAGTTTTGTGGTAAGAACCTCAGAAAAGTAAATAGCAAGCCACCCCACGACACAGAAAGCACTTGACACTCTCATGGCCTGCATATGTTCCAAAATCAACCTTTTCGCACCTGAACTGGTTAATCCCAAACAAGCATCCTAATTTCTCTGAACTTACCCCTTTTCGTCCAATAAAATCAGCAATAGGCCCACTTGTTATTGCGCCAACCATCGCACCAAAAGTCAAGATGGAGCCAAACAAGGAGTACTGCATACAATCGGTACACGAGAAGGCAAAGAAAATTATATCAAATCCAGGGCTAGTTTGCTAGCACAGGCATCAAAATCTATAAAGCAAAGGGAATATATTTGAGTACATAATATTGATAAGTTTCTTGTAGCAACTAAAAAATTGCCGAACTTTTTCTTTGAAGCTAATCAAAGATTTTAGATCACCAACATAAATTTATTTTAGCTTTAATAAGCTGAGTTCGATTCTCTCAGAAATTATACGTAGTTCTTTCTAAATATTCTTACTCCTGTCAGTCCTTGGCCATCTTTAAGCTTACTGAAAGACTAGTCGCTATTGAGCATTTTCAAATATTTTTCCCATGATTTCACTAATCCTAAAAAAGGGTGAATAATGACGGCTTACTTCTGCCAAAGAAAGACTGAAATCCTTCCTGATAGCAGCTTGAGTAGGAGATGAATATCCAGCCTGAAAACAGACACATAATCATTCAACAGGGAAACATATCAGTCAATTAAACTACATTTTTTCTGTTCTCAGGTTTTTTTCGTTTGTCTTGTACAGAAGGCCACAAAAGTGCTTCCGTTTTGGATTTTAACTTTACAACATCAGTGTTATTTGTGTTTCATAGAGTTCAACAACAAACTAAACACTTACACAAGCGCCAAATTCATAAGAACCACAGACTGCAACGAATGTACAAAAATAAACCATCCATGGCTGCCCTTTGCTTGCATGGACCAACTGGTGGTCCGGTTTCCCCACCAGTGCCTCTCTGAGTCCTTTCTGCACGCCTTCCTCCACATCTTTGATCTCCATGTTCACTTCTATGCGTAATCAATTACTAATTCCCTATGCAAAAAAGCAGACCCAAATGCAAGTAAGCATGTTGTTTTTAGTCTTATCTCATTAATATAATTGTGTCATGTGATTTTATTTTATTTTTATAAGATTTCTTAATTTCTTTTGCAATGGATAAGAACTTTCACTTTTTTATGAATGAGACTAAAAACATAATTTATTTCTTTTGGACTAGAAACAAACGGTATCTTAAAATATATCCCAAAGTTGCATTACAGAAAGCAGAGCAAGTAGTCTACCACACGATGCTGTTACTTAAATGACATTATTGTTCAAACTATTCAATCTAGATCTGATGTTTTTGGATTGACGTGGGAGTTGCACGTTCCCATCAAACTTATGGACTTAACAATGTACAAAGTTCATTATAAAAAATTTAGAAATTTTTTATGTATTAGTCTTAGGACAATAATTGCGTAAGCGTCTTCAACTTCCTAGTTATCCCCAAGGTTTGATCAGGGTATGACTTATCTAATGAACTACATCTGTTCATGAGAGTTAAAATCGAGATGTCTCAATATCAGTTCAGTGTTGATGATGACACTTTGAGTGTATTGTGGTTCACTCTAATAACTCTTGATTTTCTAATATTTCTTTTAGAATAATTATATTTCTTTGAGATTTCTTTTGTCCTTATAAGATTATATTTGTATTTTTTTCAATATATTAGATATAAGGACATTTCATAATATATGAGTGAGTGTAAACCTCATCTTATGAGAAAAATTGAGTTAAACTTAAAGTTTATTTCTTAAAATAGTATTAGAATCATCTAAAGTCTATCATAACGAGAGTATTAGACTATCAATGAGTAAAGGAGTTAGTTTAAATGTTAAAACAGTTAGTTTAAATGAGTTTCGTGGGCCCAATTCAAGGCCCACCCATATGTAAACTTTTGAAACTCTATAAATATATATTAGCGGAAGAGAAAAGGATATAAAGGAGACAATGAGTAGATTAGGCACTTTGCGACAATAATTTAATTAATTTTGTTACGTTCCTAAAGTGAGTTCTACTTTTCTTCTCTTTTAATCCTTTCAATTTGTATTCGTTTACAGTTCTGCGATCTATATTTTCAATTTACAATTCTAATTTGTTTTCGGTTCATGTTAATTTAATTACAATTTACAGTTTCAATCATGCTTTATTTTTTTTGTTTTTAGTCTTTAAGTTTTCTGCAATTTAAGTTTTCGAACTTTACTTTCTAGTCACTTAAGTTTCCTGCCATTTACATTTCAGTTATTTAGATTTCTCACAATTTACATTCTAGTTGTTTTTGTTTCTACAATTTTCTATTAAACGCTCTCGCTTTCTTTCTCTTTCCCTTTCTCTCTGTAGAACTATTAGACAGTCTAGTAAATGATTGTTGACTAAACAGTCTATTAGTTGTACTTAACATCTTTTGCATAAATTATTTTACTTTTTTGCAGTATAACCATTAGATGATCTAGTAAGTGATTCTTAATTAGAGGGTCTAATAGTTATAACTTAGTTTTTTTTTTGCATGTTCAATTTGCATTTTTAGTTTTAAATCTTTCACATTTGTCATTTACTTTTTAGTTCTTTACATTTGATGTGTTAATATATGGTCTACCTATAAACAATCTATTCTTCACTTCGTTTTACATCCTGTTTCGTTCTTCATTTCAATTTTAATTCTTTCTCTCCCCTAGTTTTAATTTGTTTAAGGAGAATATGAACAATGAAAATATAATTCACGAAATAGGTCTTTGGGAAATTTGAGTTAGTACTATATTATATTATATTATATTATATTATATTAAGGAGAAACTTAGATTTTGTTTGAAAACTAAAGATGACTTTACTCATCTACTACACCTTTACTTCAACCAAAATACTTTTTTGTGGGCTCACTCGTACAGTGAGAAATTGAGTTTAGAGAAAAAAGATAAGGTTAGTGATTTGAAATTCTTACGTAACATAATATTATTCATACTAAATGAGTTTGTATGATTGAATGCATGAAAGATAACGTGAGGAGAAAAGCCTGCAGACTAGTCATCTCATGATGTCTTAAAACAACGACATTGCAACACACCATTCTTCATGTAAGACTTTTTTATCAAAATAGATTAGTGAAATTGAGGTAAAAATTAGTAGCATTTGGTATTCCACCAAAATAATCAGAATCACGAGTGGTCCTAGAGAGTTGTTTTTAATATGCATAAGCATGTTTTTCTGACTTTCTTCTCAGAGGCACACTTCACAGGCTTAAGAACTGAGAAAAAAAGCATCGATTTCACTCTGATTACATAAAGATACAAAAAAGTCAAAGATGGTTGGATAAGTTAATACATTTTGAAGAGGTTAATAAGCATTTAGTTTAGGGGATTTTGAGTTTTTAAACACATTTTTGAAAAAGAAGAAGTTATTTTACATGGAAAGAGTTATGATTCTTTTTTCAAATGTTATAGCATAATACCAAAATTTAAGAATATTTTAATCTTAACTTTTAAATCTAAATAATAATTAAATATAATATAGTTTTATCTTTATGTAAAAGATATTTAAAAGAACTGAAATATGTTTTAAAAATTAATTTAAATAAAAGATATTAAGTAAATATTATCAGCTTTCCTTCTTGCTTTAATATTTGTTTATTTGAATTTCAAATTTTACGTTTGATTTACAGATATTCTCAATAATCTTCATTGTTTTAATATGATTTCTTTGAATTTCAAATCTCACGTTTGATTTTTTTTAATGTTTGATTTCCTCTTCTCTTTTTTCTCTCTAATTCTTATCTTCTTCTTTTTCTTGCTTTAAAAATCACATTTTTATTCTATTTGATATTCTTCATTGTATTTTATCTTTTATCAATCTCATCCTTTTGTCTATTGTAAAGAAAAAAAAATTATACATTTGTTTTTTTGGATTAACTTTACCTTAAATTAATTACTAGTTAACCATGTCTTTTTAATAAATTTGACCTGTTCTTTTTTAATGCTATGAATTTTTTGTTCTTTTAGGAGATAAAATGCAAGTGGAAAATTTTAATTAATGTCTGGAATTTATTTTCTGAATCATTGGCATTAAGAACAAATGTGAAACCTTGAGAACAAATTCAATCGTCATTACAGAAGCAAACTTACGACAAATAATATGCTAGTGATGATTGAATCGTTAAACTTTTCATTTCCACCTTACACTGTTCTGCAAATCACAAAAACTACTGCTTCCTATGAATTAATGGCTGCTTGTAATTGTTCCAAGCTCTTGCCCTTCGTTTCCGGCACCAAAACAATTATAAATAATATAGCCAATGCATTAATTGCTGCATAAAGAATGAAGGTACCTGCAAATCGTACACAGAAGTGAATTTATCGGTTCTATAAATTTCTTGAACTTCAATATTCTACGATTACACTGCACCTTTAACTGCAATAAATCTGAAAAACAAGACTTGTATTTATTTACCATAGGAGCTCCAGCTGATGAGGAAGTTGAAAGTATAGGAGCATAACCATGCACCAAACCAGTTCGTTAATGTGGCCACACTTCCTGCAACCCCTTTAATATTCACAGGAAATATCTGTAACGGAAGGTAATAACAAAAATTAAGTCTTGCTGATTCTAATAACAGAAATCAGATTTTGAGTAGAGAACTTGTGAGTTGGTAAGCACCTCAGACATCACGACCCATGGAATTGCTCCCATTCCTATTGAAAATGATCCTATGTAGACCTAGTATCACCAAAAGAAACAATAATGTCAAATGGAGGATGAGTTTATATCTCAGACAGATCCAATGTAGCAGCATCGAGAATGAAATGGTAATGGTCATACCAGTACGCCTGTTACTGCAAGTGCTGGAACTGCCGCAACTCCCACCTCATGAACCTGATTCGCACAAGGATATCACCTTCACATAATTATCAGGATTAAAAACCAGAAGCTATGGGGTTCTATGTTGGTATGTACCTTGAGGTAGAATGCAACTGCTGCAAATATGCATCCTGCCACCAATCCTGATCCGGATAACTAAAATGTAACCAAGAAATAACAATAAGAATGTTATGCACAAAAGGACCTTTAAAATAAAATGAAAGCTTGAAGGTTAACTGTTTGGTCGTTGGATTTACTAAAAGTAGGGGCTTCCTGCCAGCTTTATCTATGAAGGCTGCTCCAAGACCTGTGACCACAACCTGCAAAAGAAAAAAAATCTACTGGAGTTGCTTTTCGGAAAACAATATCAGATTTTACATGAACTAGTGATTAAGTTAAAATTGCGAACCTGAAGGCAAGCATATGATATAGTCCCAATGGTGGTAGAAAATCCTGACATAAAATCCACAAATATTCATTGCCAAAATATTAAAATTTGAATGCTTCATGAAGTTTACTCCATTTTATACATCCTTTCAATGGGAAGTGTGGAAGTGAGTTATAGGTTAGATGGAAATGGTGATGCACAGGAATGCATGATGGTGGCATAGACTTGGAATGCAGACTTTGAACCAAAAACATTATGATTACCGCAATTCTCATTAGCACGTACCTGCTTGCTCAAAAATACTGCTGACATAAAAGCAAACACCATTGATGCCCCCAAGCTGCTGGCAGAACATAAGGCCTATTCCAATCTGCCCATTGATATATAAAACAAGTTATACATTTGCTTTTACTGTGTGTACTTGCACAGGTTCGTGAAAAATGGGAAGATGAAAATTTTGAATGAAAGTCACCACAAACATGTTTGATACAACCAAAACATAAAAAGGTTAAAATATACTGTCTGTCATCTTAATTCTTCGAAAATCATTTCAAGCTCATTTTGTTTTTCACCCCATACCTAGTCTACCAAACCAAACACATCCTTAAAGAAAGTGATGTGATATTTTAGAGGCATTATCCAAAACGAAAAAGAAAGCAGGTTTCCTTCAAAGTTAGAATGATGAGAATTATACTTACAGTTACTGAGCGCAAATATCTTCTATGAAACAATTCCAGCAGCCTGGATTTTGGAAGCCTCTCCAAAGTAGCTATATAGTCCTGTGTGGCAATGACAAATACAACACTTAAACACAGTATCTTAAGAATGCTTTTTCTTCAACTTATATCTAAAACTAGCAACAGTAAAGGAACCTGAATTTCCTCTGCCTCCTCAGATATATCAGTATCTTTTCCACGAAGTATTTGCAGTGCTTTAACAAAATCGTTTTGACGTCCTCTCTTTGCCTGCAATAATTGTTTGGTTTTTACTCTTGATTTTATGCAAAGCACTGCTCATTGCCCTCTTAAAGAACATGCATAGTTAAAATAATTTCTTACCAGCCATCTAGGAGACTCCGGAATGAAAAACAGACCCAAAAGCAATATAGCAGCGGGAATAATTCCTTCAAGGGCAAACACTTAGTTAGTTCTCCAGCAAAGTTCATTCAATTTCTAATTTTATGATTCCTTGAATTTGGGCTTGGCATAACACGACACCACAAAATTAGCTTGTAAAAGCGTTACAAGCACTATTTATGTTATATCTCTTTTCAATGAGACCCTCAACCCACTAAGAGCCAGTGTCATAGTGGCTCCACACTATGATGCCTCACTCAACCTTTTTGGTTATCCCCTTCGCAAGTATCCCTTTGTGAGACACTGGTTTGGGGTGATCACAACTCAGACAGTTAACCAACAATAACTTTTTCTGTTCTTCCTATACCCTTGTTGATGGAATTAAATTCAAATAGCGAAGACTGACCGGTTAAAGCTAAAGTCCTCCATGGAAGTACATTTCCAATTATGAATGACACCGACACACCAGAAACAATCATGAACTGCAAAGGGGAAATTTAAACAGAACTTAGATGTCTTCGTTACTTTTATTCATATTGTTTACAACAGATTCAATCAGTTCAGTATGCTGTGAAGACAAAGACATATAGATGCCAATGATTCCATAGTCACAATAATTGTCTAAGAAATCTACCTGATTTAAGGTAGTCAGAGTCCCACGGAGTTCTTTTGGTGCAATTTCTGCTATAAAGACAGGAACCTTGACAATCCATCACGTATATGGTCAGTTTTTAATAATTTGAACATGCAAGTGTCTGAAATGAAATTTTGTGAATTTAGTTTTGGGTGAGTAGAACCAACCACATATGAAAAAACTCCCATTCCATATCCTGTTGCTATCCTCGCAATGTCTAAAGGTACAGGGCCCTGTATAAAAGGAAAAAAACAAAGTTGTGTTAGGGTTATAATCCTTGTAGAACAGTTATGGCAAAACATGGTACAAGTTTTGTGGTGAGAACCTCCGCAAAGTAAATTATAAGCCACCCTGCAACACAGAAAGCACTTGACACTCTCATTGCCTGCATGTTCGGAAATCAACCTTTTCACACCTTGGAAACCCGAAATAAAAATAATTAGCAAGTTAATCCCGAACAACTATCATAATTTCTCTGAACTTACCCCTTTACGTCCAATAAAATCAGCTATAGGCCCAGAAGTTATTGCACCAACCATTGCCCCAAAAGACAAGATGGAGCCAAACAAGGAGTACTGCATACGGTCAATGCACAAAAAAAAAAACCAAAGAAAACAAGATCAAATCCAGGTCCAGTTTGCTAGCACAGACATCAAAATCCATCAAGCAAAGGGAGTATATTTGAGTACATAATAATGATAAGTTTCTTGTTGCAACCAAGAAATTTTCCGAACTTTTTAGCTAATCAAAGATTTTAGACGACTAGCATACTTTTTAGTTTTAGCTGGCTGAGCTTGACACTCTCGAAAAATTATACATATTTATGAGTACATGATAACTTTCTTTGAAACCAGTCATTATTTCTATGAAAGAATTTAGAAATTTGATAATCTACATGTTTTTAAATAGTCATTGTTCCCATCAGTCCTTGGCCCTCATTAAGCATACTGTCAGTTATCATTTTCAATCTATTTCCCATTATTTCACAAATCCTAAAGTGTGAATAACTACAGGCATACCTCTGCCAAAGACAGACTGAGATCCTTTCTGATAGCATCTTGAGTGGGAGATGAATATCCAACCTGAAAACAGAATAGTAATCATTCCACAGAGAAACATATAGGTATTAAACTCTCAGTGCGTTAAGTGCTTCCTCTCTGTATTTCAACTTTACAAGATCCTCTCTACTGGGGATGAGAAATGTTGTTTGTGCCACACAGAGTTCAAGTATAAACTAAACACCTACACAAGTCCCGAATTCATAAGATCCCCACACTGCAACAAATGTACTAAAGTAAACCATCCATGGATGCCCTGTGGTTGGTTGGACAAGCTGGTGGTTCTGTTCCCGCACAAGTGGCTCTCTTATTCCCTTCTGCTTGCCATCCTCCACATCTTCCTTGATAGCCATGTTCACTTCTATCCTGATCACTTCCCAGTTCAACTCCTTGGTTCATATGATATTGATGGTGTGAATGTATAGGGAAAGAAAAACAGACACCCAAGTGATCATGCTGTCATGGAAGCTATAGAACTTTTTTCCCCTTACGAACAAGAGGGATAGAAGTTAAAGGACAGCAAGCAGTGTCCCACACAAAACTTCAATTTAGGTGTGGTGTTTTATGGAGGTACGTGGATGTTGGACCTACTTTTCAAAGTCATGGACAAAAGAGTGTACTAAAATATCATCAAAATATGGAAAAAATTGTATCTTTAGACTGTATATGTCTTGACAATAATTGAGTGAGCGCTTCAACTTCATGTTTTATTTAATTTTCTTGTTGAGAGACTCGGATCTGGGCAACGAAATTCATTCATTCATGATAAAATAAATGAGAATCTCAATTCCGGAGGACACACAGGAGGACAAGGGTGGTTTTATCACGACAGTAGTGCAATTTTTGTCCGTTTTGTCAGCATATTACCATGGCCTTAAAAGTTTATTTTTTCAAAAACAAAAATGGTAAGTTGTATAATATTTAGAGGATGTTTCGAAATTTTCTTTAGCAAAAATCTATGTTATGAATATGAATTTAAGTTTAAAAAGGGATTTCACATGAAAATTATAGTATACTAGTATGACTTTGTCAATTTTATTAAAATAGATAATATGTAACTTTGAGAATTTTGATTAAATTTAAAATTAATTTTAAATGAAATCATACATAAATTTCAATATAAAATAATATAATTAAAATTATAAGTAGATGATATTGTTACTGTATTTTTTGTTAAAAGATATTGGTTTGTACTAAATTTACAATTTACATATTAAAGGAGTTATTTCCGATTCACTGTTATTATGAAAGGTTTTTTCAGAGTCCTTGGTTGTTGTATGGTGGTACCCATAAAATATAATTGCAGTAGAAAGTACAATAATGTTAATCAAAACTTTTTTCCCTAAATTTTAAAATATAAAAAAAAATAATCAAAACAATTAACCAACTTTTATTCTTTAATTTTTAAAAATTGTAATTAAAAAATTTATTTAAAGTACATGATGATTTCACTTCACGTAATAATTTTAGATTTAATCAAAATTATCGTAATATTATAAAAAAAATTGACAAATTCGTACTGTTACTTACTATTTTGACGTGGATTTTTCCAATCATTCTTTCTCTAATATCGTCGTAAAAATTCCTCAAAATAGTAATATACCAAAAAATTACACTGCTTACAAAAAAACACCAAAAAGTGTGACGCCATGTGACTATGAGTTCCCGAGGCCAGCGATCACTTTAGTTCTTTTTGGACTTTTCGGCAGAGAAGAACAAAGTTTTTTTTTCAAATTAATTTTTATTTTAAACTTTAATTGATTAAAAATATTTTCTTATCTTAAAAAAATTGTTACTTTTACTCTCTCAAATTAAAAACATATCTTTATATAAAATGGTTGAAATTCGTTCCCCAAAGGTTGTTTACGGCATTTTAAATACGGCTAATATGGACTATACTTTATTATTATTAAATACTAATAATAAATAAGAAAATTAATTACTCATTAATAAATATTATTAATTAATAATTAATATATATTATTAACTAATCAGTAATAAAAATGATTAATTTATTATTACTATTAATAAAAAACATAAAGTGTGACTTAATTGTATTAAATTATTAATAGAAATTGCGTCTGAATTATATTAAATGAATGAACGATTTTTTAGTCTCAAATATACCTTTTTAAAAAAATCCTAAATAAACATACCACTTTATTTATTTACCTTAATAGACACGTTTATTAATCATGGTCAGAATTTAGATCCAGATTTAGTTTACAGATTAAATAATTAATATTAAAAAAACAAAAAATATAAGAGCATAAATAAATAATTAATACAGATTAAAATAAATATTAAATGTTTCTATTTTTGATTTTTTTAGATTTTAAATAATGAAATTAAATTAAATTAATAATATTTTAAATAATAATATAAAACAATTTTATGTAAATGAATATTAATTGGTGTTATTTAATTTAATTTTTCATATAAATTTTAGTATTAGTAATAATTGATATAAAAATTTAACAAAAGAGAGAGAAAAGAAAAAAAAAGATATATTACATTATAATTTTTCATCATAAAAATTAAAATAAATATTTAAAATACACTAGAGTACACAATTCTTAAAAATTTAGAGTAGTAGTTTCAAATATTATTAACTACAGTTTAACTATTTATTAAATAAAACTAAATAATTTTTTTCATAAAACTTGAAATTTATTGTTGTAGGGACACTGTAGTTAAAAAATTTATATTTAAAAAATAAAATAAATTTATAATTAATAAAAATTTAATTGGTATAAAAGAAATATTTAACGTAGAATTTTTTAGTATATGTTTATTGAAGCATAACATATGGAAGTAATAATATCGAAAAATTAATCTAAAATATATTAAATAATAGTTAATAATAAAATATTTAAATGTAGAGAGATCTTAATTTTTATATAAGACTAATAGAAATTTTATTTTTTAAAAGTTAAACATACATAAAAGGGAAAAGAAATTAAATTAAAAATATATATATATATATATATAAAATTGAAATGCAATATATACGCATTGAAAGGGAACCAAAAAATACGATTTAGGTTTCTTTTTACAATGTATAAATTTATGGTTTGGAAAAAAAAAAAATCAAATTTGACTTACAATTATTCCTGCACACTCTTGGGCAAAGCAAACGAGTTTTTTTTTTTTTTTTTAAGTTGTTCATTTATGGCATGTTCCTGTTATTTTATTATTATTAAGTTGTGGACGATATTTTTATTTATCACTCAAATTAAAGATGATATGTAGATTTTTGTTACTCAGCAATTTCTATATTCTAATATTTGGATCAACATGTGAAATAGTTGAGTGAAAGAGTAATTATAATAGAACGTTATTTTAGTATTGCAATATTTATAAGTAAAATCATAATCATAATATAAAAAAATAAAAACAAATAAAATTATAATATCAACAATATATATATAATTATATAAAGTAACAAATAAATATTATTTTCATAAATTGTAATGTATTTAATAAATTTATTTTAATTTAACACAAATATTTTCTACTATATTTTTTAATTTTTTATTAAAAAATATAAGTAATTATGAATATTATATGTACCGACCAATCTTCAGACATCGAAAACAATTAGCAATGGTGACCACGTTAGCTGAGTCCCACAGCATGGGTCAGAGTTACGTGGGCTGGATCCCACGGGTAGCATGGACTAGTGGACTGGTTAGTCATTTTCATGTCGATCACCAGAGTGAAACGATGTGTCATCGTCACCCAACGGGGTGATGAGTCCTCGGCAACAGTGTGGGACGAGGTGACATCGATCTTGGGTGTTTTGAACAGCAGAACTAGACCATAGAAGGTGGGTCCTGAGAGAATACCAGTTATCAGTAAAATGCCCAGAGGTAGGGAGAGGCCTAGGTCACGAAGCATCCATGCGTGTGGCAGGAAAAGCATAGTTAGGTGCAAAGTCTTGAAGGGTTTGAGTGCTCATCAGGATTAGGGTTTCCAAGTGAAGCTACATGCATGGCACGTGAACAGTGATGACACTCTCAGGAGGTCAGATGGCCCCAGAGATTAGGTGCACGAGAGGGTACCCAGGTGGCCATCCCGTTAGAATTTGCACTCCAGTTAAGAGAAGCCTTAAGCGCTAGATTACCCTAAGACTGGGTAATAACGACACAAGGGTATTCCTGCATAAACCCTAAATATGGGTAGCGGCGCAGAGGAAACCCTAAACTATATAAAGGGTAGTAAAACACTTCACAAAGGTACGCAGTTTTTAGACCTAAATTGAGATACTCTATACACTTGGTGTGTTTGCCCCAATATTGACTTGAGCGTCGGAGTGCAAACGACCTCTAAGACGCCCCTTCTATCTTTGCAGGTGCAAGTTGTTTCAATCCAGCTATTACCTAAGGAAGAGGGGGAGGCGCAGGATTGTCGTAGAGTCAACCGACAAGAACATTATATATGAAAAATATTTAATTAATTCAAACCTAAAAAAAAAATCATAATTTATTATTCAAATATTTTTAATAACAAGGAAAATTTTGTAAACTTACAATAAATCATTTTTACAAATTCACTCTATCATCCCTCAATCCAAACAACCTCACATATCCTCACACATCTTCTCTAATCATCATAAATCCACTCACTCCCCTCCTCAATCTAAATAGAGGATTAGATTTTGTTTAATTGAAAAGTTCATCGAAATAAATTATTATTTTAGTGAAAGTGATAGTTAGATTTGTGGTTTCTAGAAGAGTTTTGTGTAGACTGGTTGATAAGTATCATAATTTTTTTAATTGATCTTTTAAGCATAATATATATATATATATATATATATATATATATATATATATATATATATATATATATATATATATATTTCAATCGTGGTAACTAAATCATCATATGTGACCTTTGATTGGCTAATAAAAAGGAGCAAAGTAGGACATATTTTTTTCCCTTATTTTTGTGTGATTTCATCATTTATAAATATTGAACCAAATAAGAATCAAAACAATTCTCGGTATCTATTATGCAAAGTTGCTCCATATAAAGAACAATAATACGGAAATAATGATGAATTCAGAGTTACACAATTATTGAATGAAAAAAAAATTAAGGTTAATTTGTGTGTTTTCTTCAAATAACGATATATATTACATGCATCATAAGAAATATATTAGATTCAACTCTCACTAAACGTCCTCATAAAATATTGTTAGTTGTGAGATTCCAGATTTGTGTCACATATTCTTGATCCATGTGTGCCATAAAAAAGGAAAACTTGAATTATTGTGCAATTATTCATCATCGAATAACACTGCACTCATTGTTACTTTAAAAGGAGATTGGGACGTTTGTGCCACACAAACAAGAAAATATTTAATAAAAAATTAAAATAATTATTTTTAAATTTTGTTTTTTGAAAAATACCATATTTAAATAATTTTTAAAGTATTATTAATATTATGCTAATATTAAGTTAATAATTTAAAGTTGTTTCGTATTTAAAAATTTAATTTATTCTTAAAATGTTTTTATAATATACAAACTGTATTTTTTACACAACAGTAATTATAATAAAAAATGATAATTTCATGAAAAGTATAAATTATTATTTTTTAATGATAAGATTATTGTGAACATTGTACATCAAAGACCTAATTTAAAACAACACATTAATAATGTGAAGTCGATATTTAAGTAATTATTACAAGAAAATTATTAATAGAAATTAATTTTAAAAACAAAAAGTAATTAGTTGTTAAATAGTTTCTAAATTTGTATTTAATTTTTAATAGAGACTAAAATTATTTTTAATTTCTATTATTGTTAAATAGTTTCTAAATTGATATCTAATTAACTTATAAATTTGGTAGCAAAAACCTTAGAAAGCTAATTGGATATCAATTTAGAAAATATTTAACAATAATAAAAACTAATTTAGAAAATAAAAAAAAAATCTCTAAAATGATCTCTAATTTAGTCAATATAACAACTAATTATTTTTTGTCTCTAAATTGATTTCTATTAAATGATTTTCTTGTAGTGTTGTGACATGTTTTTTGGTGTGACCAAGTGTGTGATAGTAGAAACATTTATTAGGATGACTTTTGTTGTTCCCTAATGTGTATTTTAGTTCACATCGATATCTCCAAATAATCTTTCATAGACCTTAGTTACTTGTTCCAAAGTATAAATAGAAGTGATGTACATCTCAAAATCATGGTGTGTGTGTTTGCATAAACAAGCACATATTAACATGGCAACTAACGTTCTTGAAACTTTTTGAAATCACACTGCATTAGAAATCTTGTTCTCATTATGTCAAATGTAAGTTCTCCATGCCCTTTTCTGTGCATCTTCCAATGCATTGACTCTGTCAATTTTTTTGTCATGTTTTTAATAAGTGTCATAATTCAGTAATATTTCATACAAAAATATAAACACTTATGGACTTTAATTCAACCTCTAATTTAATAATTTTAACCATTTTACATATTTTTGGATTATAAGATTAATAAGAACGATTTATTCCCAATTTTTTGTTATTTTCAAGAATTTAAGGAAAGATGAAGCATATAAGTATATTATTTATAAAGATGTCACTTAGCTCAAACTCAATTAGGTCAAATAGAAGGTGTGAGGCATAACCCTAGACATCATAGGGATCATTTGGAGGAACCAAAGAAAGGAAACACTAAAGGAGACAGTTGTCAAGGAGCTCTGGATCTTCTTTTCTTGTTGTCCATGTTTGTAATAGTCACCTTGAGTGACTAATTCTTTTCTTTAGGATTGAGAGTAATATGTTCAAACTCTTATGTATTTATAATATTCAGTTTTTTATTGATATTATTATTTTATTCTCAAAGCTTGAAATTATTCATGATTTTGATCCTTAGATTTGACTGGAAAGTACTTCTAAGCATCTAACCTAAATGATAATGCTTAACATATTTGAATGTTAGGAATATATTTGAAATGTT
Source organism: Phaseolus lunatus (assembly GCA_013389735.1). NCBI lineage: Eukaryota > Viridiplantae > Streptophyta > Magnoliopsida > Fabales > Fabaceae > Phaseolus > Phaseolus lunatus. The sequence goes on along the minus strand of CM023857.1, from coordinate 35,774,297 downwards.
AATTTCTTTATAACATTTATTCATAATGATAAAAATTTTTTATAAATATGCGATGAATCGATATTTAAGATACTCTCTTAATAATTTTGTATGCGAGAAATCAATAAGAATGATTTTTATATGTACATCAATGTCAATCAAGATGGAATTTTATATGTTTAAAACTACACACTTGTGAGAAGTGAGAAGGGTTAACCCATTTCCAATTTTCTTAATTGAAATATTTTACTCATTTATTTTGTTTTTATTTAATTTTCATGAAAACTTATGTCAATATCTTTCAAAATAAATTATTGTACATATTATTATACTTAGTGAATGTTACTATTAGGATTTTAAATAATTGTTCATTGTGGGTTCGATATCTGTCTTAGGAATAAATTATTACTTCTGACTCGGTACACTTGCCCTAAAAAAGAGTCATTAGTTTCCCAACATTATCTATTATCCCATGCAAGTGTTAACCATTGTGTTGCTTATTCAATCTTGCTTATTACTAGGTTGTATTAGTAAAAGAATATTGACTTGACCATTCCATATGTTATGCAAAATTACTACAAACTAATTCATTTAAAAAAATAGAAAAATGAAAAATTAATTTAACAAATTAATGAGTTAAGGAAAAAAATTACTCATTGACAACATCTTTCTTCCATGGTGCATTCCTAAAGTGTTTTATGAATTTAGTATAATATATTGAATGCACTATACACACATATAATTATTCTTAGTTCAACCACTTACACCTCTTGAGTATGCACTTTTTATATACTTGTGGTGGTCCAAAATAAGCATAAGTTTATTATGGGGTGACATACTTTCGTAGGTGTCTTAAAAAATATCAATGCATGGTTTGAATATCGTGAGATCCAAATGCAACAACTCGTTAGTTAATGTTAGTATACTTTTAACTAATTTTTTTTATCTCCTGCATCAAAAATCTTGTGCTTTTTCTACCATGTTTACCTTTGTCTTAATTTTCCAATGCTTGGTTGCACTTTCAAGTAGACATGGAAGACTATAATCATGTCCTCCACCTATCTATCTCTGTTAATGAATTTTTTTTTACAATAGGTGTAGGTTGTCATGCCCAAGGAGAAAATTGGAAGGTTTTTTATAATATTGTGTTATTTTTTCATTCTCCTCTCTTACTATATTATAAGAGTAAAAATATCTTGACTCAATCATTCTATATTTGTATGTTATGAAAAATTGTTACAAACTAATTCATTTAAGAAACTAAAAAATTGGAAAACTAATTTAACAAATAAATTAGTTGAAAATACAAAAACACTTCCTAAATCAGAACCCAAATGCTTATTATTATCAATATCAAATAACAACACATAACAATCGGCTTCAATGGGGAGAAGATCAACTAAGGAGTAGATACCATAATCATGGAATAATGGTATGTTAAAGTATTATTTTAGTTTATTATTGCAATTATGTCCTATCTTATACATTTTTTTCCTACCATCGACCTTTTTTCCCAAGGTTTTGATCGGATAAGTTTTAATGAGACAATTAATAAAAATTGTTTGTCATATCAATTTTGCTCTCTATCACTACTTCTCAACTTAGAATGTTTAACTTACAAAAATGATCTATCTCAAATTTAATTAAAACGATTAGTTCTTGGTCTAGGATGTTTCACATAAAAGTTAAGTTAGAAGCAAATTCATCGCAACCTATGATGTTTCACTTACAAAAAGTGGTCGTTTCTAAGATAAATTAAAATAACTTTGTCTTGACATAAGATACTTAAGATCCCTCCTAAGTTTAAGTTGAAATGAATACAAGATTTAAGTCAACTTACTCCCCAAAATGCACTTTTATTTCATAGACATTAACTAACATGTATCAATAATGCGTCAAGACATTAGAATAAAAAAAAAACTTTAACTTAAACAAAAACTCCAATGAAGAAATAACAATTAAATATGACATTAATAAAAAAAACATTATCGGTGGAATTACATATTTTCATACTGTTCAAATCAAAATAAAAAATGACAAAAATTCTTCTAACTTAACCACAGGGTCGCCCTCAAGATATTTCCATCGCCGAAGCCATCCAATGATGTTCAAGGCCTCTTCAAAACTTCATCCTCCTTCTTGTTGAGAATATCTTTGACTAGGATAAACTTGTCATTGTCGAAATATTTACCAACATCAAACTTTCCTTCACCGAGTGAAATCTTGTAAAAAAAAGATGACTTAACAAAAGGCTTTATTGAAACCCTATTTACGTTGATCGATGAAGTATTGTTTAATCTCCTAAATCTCCTTACCCACCATCTCTTTTCATCTTACTTAACATGATGAGAGAGTCATATTGTCCAAGCTTTGCGTATAGACACAATTCTCAGTCTTCAATTTCTTTTCATTACCTTTCATAAAAAATACCTCTCTTTCTAAGAAGACATGTCTTAGGTGAGCACACTTCATCTGAAATTCTTTATTTTTATTACTGAAAGAGGGTATTGGCATTAGGGGTCTCCTTTAAAGAATTATTAGAGTGAGTAAACTCCTTGATCTTCTCAACCTCACCCAAGATTCCCCACTAACAAATTCCATACCCATCATCTTCTTCCCACAACATAGTCTTAAGTATCATCTTCTTCCCACAACTTAGTCTTAAGTTGAGAGTTTCATAAATGAATTCAAACACTTATATAAAATAGTATAAACAAATTGTTATTTCAAAGTATACATTATTATGTTTTATACCTTTATTACCTCCATTATTCCTTATTTGCCTTGAGCATTGGATTATCTTTATAGACACAACACTTGTCAGTTCAAATGCTAGCAAAATGACACCTCTCAAATTTATGAAAGTTATCTTGATCCTTATAGAAAAACTACAAACCTTTTTACTTATATTTTTGTTTATAACTTATCAAAATGAATGAAGTTTCCTTTTATTATAATTAATTTACATTGGGTTATTGGTAATAGAATTTATAGTTTAGCATGGCATGGTTTAATTTTTATTTATCTTTTATTTTGAATGGTTGAACTTGGTTATTACCCACAAAGGATAATTGTTATACCAATGTGATACTATTGTTGTCACTTAGAATTACTTTTAAGTGTTGAAGGTTTAAGAACATTTGAATTATGATAAAGAATCTTCATCAAAATAATGGTAAAGAAAAGGAATTTTAAAAGTATAAAGAAATGAAATTAATTTGTCTAATATGATCTGCATTTACTAAAAAATAGTTCTGAAAACCAATACATGAACTCAAGGAAAAAATTCAAAGATCTACACATGAATGAAATACATGTACAAAGCTATCAAATTAACAAATCTAAAATTTTAATGTACAAAGTCATGCATCCTTGCTTAAAATAGGAAGTGTGGAAACTTTACTATGTGTTGCTACAGCCCCTACTCACTACACAGATTTCTCAGTATCAATCCTCCCAGCAATACAAGACATTGGCTGTTGAATTAACGAGGACACTGATTCCTCTGTCTCTAGCATTTTAACAACCTGGTCCATTGTTGGCCTACCATGTAGTTGTGGATGACAACATAGTACAGCAACCAATACATACTTCTCAACAATTTCTGTTGGACCAAGTTCTGGCATACCATCTTCAATAACGTCCAAAGCTTTACCATTCCTAACCAATGACCAAGCAAAGTCATTGACTGCAGAGGGTTGCCCATCAGTGTCAATTTGAAGAGCCCTTCTCCCACTCAAAAGCTCAAGAAGCACAACCCCAAAACTGAACACATCACTTCTCTCTGTCAACTGTCCATACAAAGCATACTCAGGTGCCACATACCCCATGGTTCCAGCCACTCTAGTGCTCATATGCGTCATTCCCTCAGGGTTGAACTTTGCTAATCCAAAATCCGCTACCTTGGCTTCAAACTTGCGGTCCAGAAGTATGTTACTAGCTTTAATATCCCTATGGATGATGGAAGGTTGAGCCCCATAGTGCAAATAAGCCAACCCCCTAGCAGTGCCTAGAGCAATCTTTTGACGAATTGGCCAACTCAGTTTCTGCTTAGCAGAACCAAATAAATGATCATAAACGCTCCCATTCTCCATCAAATCAGTTACGATAATCCTCTGGTGACCCTCTAAATTAGTTGTAGCAGTACAATACCCTCTCAAGGTAACAAGGTTTACATGCCTAACGCTTGCAATAACCTCAACTTCATGAGTGAAGCTAGCATCCCCAGCAACAGAACAATTCTTAAACCTTTTCAATGCTACCTGAGTACCATCAAACAACATCCCTCTATAAACATTCCCATAAGCCCCCTTCCCAATTATGTTATCAAAGGCGAAATTCCTAGTAGCCTTTTTAATCTCATCAAAGGTGAACCTGATCAAAGTAGTACTATGGTTCATAGAATCCAACCCAGAACCCAAATCCATCTCAGTTTTACAAATATCCTTTTTCTGCTTCAATCTAAAGTAAGCCCAAAAAATACCAAAGAAAAGCAACAAGAAGAAGGCCAGCACACAAAAAACCACAATACGAATGGTTCGGCGCTTACTAGTGGAAACCGAAGAAGAAAAACCAGGGCTGAACAAACACTCAGCAGTTCCAGGGCCTTGCAGGTCGGAGAAGGAAGCAGCATAGATAGAAGCAATACTCTTGCAATCAGTGGTATTGTCGGTGATGTGGGAATCCAAGTTGGACAAAGCGTTGGTGCAGAGAGCACAAGATGCGGCACTGTTGAGAGATTGGTTACAAGCATTCCAGACGGGTTTAAGAGCTGAGGGAGGAAGAGGGTCCTGGAATTGGGATCGGGTGGAGATGTTGTTGCAGGAGAGGGAAATGGAAGAGGAAGAGAGATTGCAGGAGGAGCGAATGTCGTATTGGTGGGTGTGAGATTGGAGAGTGTTCCAGCAAGAGAAGGAGGCGTTGGAAGGAGGGAAGAAACCGGTGCGGCGGAGATAATCGGATTGAAGAATACGCAGGGATTGGAGGATGTAAAGGCACCGTGTCTTGGGGTCGGAGGAGGGTCTGGAACGGAAGAGGGTGATGTTGAGAGGACAGGAAACGGAGAGGGAAAGGGCAGGGAGAGTGAGGAAGATGGTGACAAGGATCGGGAACAGTGGCATTGGGAGCTTGTGGCTGTCACACACAACCTTTGAGTTTTATAGTGTGAAGAGGTAGTTCAAAAATGGTGAGTTTCTTCCTAATTCCTTTTCTCCAACAACAAAAAAGAGAAACATTGAAAAACCCTGAGATTCACAGCACTTTCCAAGAACTCAAGCTACACTTTCGCTCAGTCAAACAATGTATGTTTTTCAGAGGAGCTTCTCTTTCTTTCTGCCTTCTTTTTTCTCAACCTCTTCTCTTTTCCACACGGGTCATAATGTTAACCATCCAACCTATTTCTTTCTTTTCAGTTCCGCATCAATTGGAGTGAAAAAAAAGCGACGTTTTTAAAATTTTAAAAATTAGAGTAGAAAACCAGTAGAAGTAGATTAAGAATTTGTAGTAAAATTAATTAATATTTTAACAAATATAAACTCAAATTATTCTCCTTTTTCTGTGCAAACAATAATTTCTTTATCCAAAAACACTTTTATCATAATCATTGTAATAAGATCAAGAAAAATAATAAATTTAGTTCAATTTTAATTTCAAAAGTTAAATTCCAAGTAATATATTGTGAAGGAAATAAAATGATAGCGTATTTTTATTTGTTTTATGGGATTTCATATATTTTAGTATGACTAAAATGTACTATATATTATTTTATTATTATTTTTAAATGTATTCAATATGAAAGCAGAATTGATGGTATTTGTGATGAAATTACGTAACGGGAAATATTCCAAAGAAAACATTTATTGAATATGGTTGTGCTTATTTAGGTGTAGGTAGGTCTCAGATTTGCTTCCTCATCGTAACAACACCAAAACCAAATTGATTTATGGGCCTCTCTTTGGATAAAGATATCATATTATATATTGCATATGTTTCTTTCTAACTCATGGACTAACTTGGAACATCTTATCAACCATGCCCTCAACTATCACATGTGACTAACTCACTTGAGTCACTTAAAAAAATAGTGTCGCTAGTGACGTTTTTATTTATTTAGTGTGGCTTGTAAATGCCACTGTTTATGTGTGATAGTTTTGAATATGTTTAAAAATCTTATTATCATAAAATATTAGATGTTCTTATTATTCGAATTATTATAACATATATTATTTAATATATGTATAAAATAACATTTTTTAAATTGTAAATAATGTAAAGTTGTCTTAATTTTTTAATTAAAATTTATTTTGAATATAAATAGTGCAATTATTATTCTTGTTATCATATAGTATTTCTGATGAGTATTATTTTAATAAATTTTGAAATATAATAAGTGGTATATGAAAGTCGTAATTTTAAAGATTCAAATTATTTATAATTATTCAATAATATTTGTAATTTCATAATTTAATAAGATTGATTTTTCATAGTTAATGCTTTTGCATAATCAGATAATTTTCTAAGTTTGATGTTATCGATCTTCAATCTTTGATTTTAGTAGGAATATCTGTGATTGGACTCTGACACTCAAATTAGTTCCCAATAAATGTAACAAGTATATAGTTATAATCAAAGATTCATTACCTTTTATCTTAAGATACTTACCTATCTATATCAATCGCATTACCTCTACCAATGACTATAGTAGATTCAAGTAGGTCCTAAAGTCTTCTTAATCGTAGTTTATGAGTTGTTTGGTGTGTGATACCTGATAATTATGTTATTAGGCTCTTATCTTGATTCCAAGTACTCGATGAAGGTATTATCGAGGTGCCGAGATGGGGATCTAGAACACTCAGGTAGTACACTAACCCTAAACTTGAGTAAAGACGATAAGTCTTTGAAAGAAAAATCCATTTCTTTCTAATATCAACATGTTGTCGGTCTCGTACGGTATACTACCACCTAAGCCCGAGCAGGTACGATACGTGAATGCTCTAAAACATCTAGGGTTACACGCTATAAGAGGATTTGAAGAGTCATGTGATCGTGGCCTTTGGTGGTGAAACAATCTAACGGTTAAGGGTTGGGATGGTTCACCTTCCTTCCTTTTCGTGCCTATAAATTGGGTGGTTCGTGGGTTCCACAATCATCTCATTTTCTAACTTTTGTGTACAAGGGTGTACTAGTTGAAGATACATTCAAAAGGTAAACCATGTATTCCTTCTCCTATGACAATAGTTTTTTCTTGTTGAATCACGGGGTGTCAGTAAGGGGGTGTAAGACTATTTTGTAAATTTTTTCAGTTCGAACTTAAGCGAGTTAGCAATGTGGGTGAGTCTTCTCAACTTAGTATCAGTTTAAGGAATAAGAGGCTATAAGTGTCAAGACTGACTCGCCTTGCGTGGAATCTATGCTTGAGGTTGAGGGATTCGGGGAGAATGCCCCCAAAGTCAATTACAATTGGGTAGATAATTGAGTTCGGGAGTATTTTTCAAAGTAAAAGGTGTTTGTTCATGCTTCAATCTTCTAGTGTTATTGTGGACATAAAAAGGATAGTGTGTCGAACAATATCATTTCTTTACATAAGTGTAAGTCTTCTGATATTGTTTGCCATGGATGAGAAGATCCATCAGAGGAATTTTTTATTTTTATTTTTGCTTAATAACGAGTGTATACGTCTATTTTCCTTTGGATGATTTTTCAGTGGGGGTGCTTAAAGTTTTAAATGTCGCAGCAACTTAATTGCATCTGAATAGTTGGGTCTTTTTACAGGTTTTTCAGCTACTTTGGCCATGAGTTTGAAGTTGAAACCTTAAGTTTTTTTTTTACATTATTATAGTACTAGGCCTAGAGACCATGTAGAGTGGTTGTCTTTTATCGGTCATCCGAGGATGTGTCTTTTGAATTTGTTTACTTCTTCCTAAAGGGGTTTTTCAAGGTCATGATAGGAGAAAAGAGGTGTTAATACCTCTATTATGTCGACACTCCTAAGTTCCCATTTTATTGGACCAAGAACCTTGTAGGGTACCATGTGTGGTCGAGGTCATTGATGACCAAGGAGGATTTGGCAATCCTGATCGTTTTGTCAGCTCCCTCGAAAAATTCTAACCCAGAACTCCTCAAGGTGTACTTTTCTCCCCATTGCCTTTTCACCATTGACGATATGTTCTTTTCTATCTTGACATTAATTTGTACTTCGTATTGCTTAAGTTTATCTTTTGTGCAAAAATTATGGCATCCACAAATTCTGAAGGTCACAAGGCCTATTTAAGGGAATTGAGGTTGCGACAACAAGATGAGAAGGCCAAGAAAGAGAAGGGAAAAGGAGTTTCCGAAAACGTTGTTCCAGTTCAAGCGGTCTCGACTACTAATAAGTGTCAATGAGTAGTATTTATAATTGAGAAAATTGAACACTTTGGAACTTAATTGTTGCTTAATGTCAGAAAATTAACCTAATCTGAGAATTATTGAATCCGATTATATATTTTAAACCAGGAAACAAATGAAGAAATTTAATCCCAATTTTTGTGTAAATTTCAGATGAATGTGAAGCATTAAAAAGAAAGAAAGCAAAGACTTATAGATTGGATCACAAGAAGAAGTAAAGAAGGAATTTTAAAGGAAGCATCTCGCTCAAACTAGAAGATTTAGCTCAGGCTAAAATTATCCATATTAAGTTAACGGTGTAGTACTAAACTAGCTCAGGCTAGAATGACTCACCTAAGCTAAAAGAACACCAAAAGATCTAACCTAAGCTAGGTTAACTTGCTTGAGCTAGATTTCATTAAATAAATTTTGGAACATAATTAAAACAGGAAGGGGGGGAGAAGAAGAAGTTAGTGAGAGAAAAAGAAGAAAACTTTGTTTTTAGAGGAAGAATTTGCTCAGGTCATCCCTTATGCAATTCAGATCAAGAATGAAGATTGGAGAAGTTGTCATGAGTGGCTAATTGCTTTCAAACTTGGGATTGAATGTAATCTACTTTGATTAAATGTATTCTTAGTGATATATATATATATATATATATATATATATATATATATATATATAATTCTCTTTTCTTCTTGTTCTTGGTATTTTTGTTTCATGCTTATTGTTGGATTCTATCTGATCAATGGAGTCTTGATTTTGATTCTTGAATTTAACTTGAAAGTATTTTTAAGGATCTGAAATAGAGGAAAATATTTGATAACTTGTAATGTTAGGAATAGATTTCAGGTTATTAATTGCACTATAATTATGTTCATAAAGTTGGATGATTTTTTAGATATATGAGAAATCAATGTTTAAGAAATTATTTTATGAATTTCATCTGTGAGGAATCAAGGTGAATGACTTAAAATTTGCAACATCAAGAATAAGTAGTTTTGAGTATTTTATATTGTATTATTCTAAAATATAGGTGACTGAGATAGAAGCAATTCAATCCCAAGCATTTTTATCTATATTTGATAAGTTAGTTTCGTTACTTGTTGAATCAAATCTTAAACTTTGAGTTATTTTTGGTAAAGCGTTAATTTGGTTATGAACAAGTTCTCGCAGTTATTTTCTATACTTAATGAGTTTTATAACAAAACATCTTAATTAAAATTGTTCTCTGTGTATTCGACATTCGTACTTTAAATAGTACTATATTACAGTTGATTTGGTATACTTGTCGGGGAAAGTCAACAACTACTGAGTTCTAATTTATGTTTTGGGAATTGTTTTTGAATGCATGTTGATTATTCAATTACATTCTTTAATTAAATTTCTTATTTAGTTTATGTTGTTCTGAACAATCTCTTGAACTTATGATTCAAGATGTAAAAGAGTAAAAACTTTGAGTAAACACATGGAGACAAGTAAGGTACTTAGTGGATGCATGTTTCACTAATTAAGATTATATTGATTTGATTAAAGGATATTTAGTCAATTTTATCATGTTTAGAGATTAAATGAATGATATATATATATATATGGTGACAAAACAGGTTAGTCCAACCTATTTTGGCCCAACCTATCACTAGCAGATCACTTAGCTACACTAATTAAAACTTGGGATAGAGTTTCATTTATAAACATTTTTTTCTTCTTAATTTATTATTTTTAAGAAAAAAATCATAATACATTTATTAAACCCTAAAATACATATATCAAATGTGTTAATTTCATTTGGGTCGTGAATTTTAATCCTTAAAAAATGTATTCTTTTATTCAAGAAAGATAATGTTAAGTTATAAATTATATATTTATGTATTTCAATGTGGAAAGAAATTTTTTATGTAAAAAATAAGAATGATTAATGTCAAAAATTAAATTAAATTAAAATAAGAAACTAGATTAAAACGTCTAAAGTAAAATGATTAATCTTATCTTTTTTACCAAAATACACCAAAGTTTAAAATATAGTTTTAAGGTAAAAAAAAATTAACTCAATCTTGATAGGTAAATAAGTGTAGGAGATATTAGACTAGATAGTCTATAAAATAACATTTAGTAAAGAAGAGCAATATCAAACTTTTATACAAGTTTATCTATAAAACTTAAATTACAAGAATTCTTGATTTTCAAGAATTATTGAATAGTTTAACTAATCAACAATCTTAATTACAACGAGAACATTGATCACTTCTAGATTCAACGAGTACACAAACTACTTTTGATTTTTTTTTTTTTTAATCTCATCCTAAGATAAAGAATTCAAGTATTCTTTGGTATTACTTATGGATACACACCTATAAAAGGTGTTTAGGAAGGTTTCTCTGAAGCGAGGCTTTCTTAGATGTGATTTACTTTATATAGTGAAAATACAAATTTATTACCCTCCACTACAAATACGAATAATACAAAAAAAAAAAAAATAGCTTACAAAAAATGTATTTCAAGTATCGTTTTCCTTTGATGATTTCGTCTTTGTATTAATATTTTATTGAATATGTATATTGCTTAAGCAATCTTTTCCTAACACTGTTCTACATAATCTGATAAGTGATTATCACATTCATTATGCAAAATTATTTCAATTTGTTTGCTCGTTATGTTGTATGTATTCTTATAAAAGGTTGTGCTTTCTTATTAATCATGAATTATATAAAGATAGAAACAATGCAACATATATATAACTAAATTATAATTTGTTTCCTTTTTATATTATTTGTTGTAAAAGGCTAAAATTGATTTTTTTTATCAATTCTTTTTATATAAATAGTTTATAGTCATGATTGAAATTACTACACTCTTTATATAAAAATTTTAAGCGTGTTGGATGCAATTAAAATATTTAACTCATTTTTTGGTGTCTGCTAAAGAGGGTTAATTTTTATATTTAGAAATTATCAAACATTGTTGTTTACAAATTTAGATAGTTATTAACAACAAAACAATTGAATCACTTTATATTATGTTTTAAAGGTAGCATTATATGAATACAAGTAAGTTGTATATCTTACCAACATATGAGAGATGTTAGATAGTGTAAACTAAGATAGTTAATTAAAAACTTAGTTATATTTATTTTAATCAAAACTTCACTAAAAGATTTGCTTCTAAAATGAATTAGAACGTCCAAGTCTTAACAAACCTTGCATGTTAGACTGAGTTCCTAAAAAATATGATTATAATAAAGACGATGAAGATGAAGAAAACAATATCTCTAAGAACTCTACAGGTGTTTTTAATTGATCCTACAAATAAAATAAAAAAGGTAAGAGGTGAGTCTTTGTTATTTGCTTAACTTCTATAGATAAAATGATTTGAAAAGTCACACATAACATACTAATCACAACATTATGGTTGTCTAACTGTCTTCACTCATAAATCAAATCATTTTAAAGATTCTTTCTTTGAATCATTTTCTCATTGGCCAACTTCACTAATACTCAATGGTTTTAGATAATTTAAGTTAGATTACTGTTGGAAACACATGCTTCAACATGGTATAAGGTACCAAATAATCTCATCAACATATATCCTTGACATATCATAAGGAGATTCAACTCCCTCACTCTCGTGGTGGTCAAACATTATAACATTTTTCTTCCCTAGCACATTTATCAGTGCAAATAAAGCTTCCACACAATTATTTTCACATTTGTCATTCATGTCGTTACAAGGTTTTAGTGGTAGTATCGAACAATGACAAAGTGACACACATGCATTGTCTCCCTCACCACACTAATGTTGTGTTCAAATTTAGACATTAATGTTGTGTTCAAATTTAGGGATGTACTGTTTGTGAAGACGAAAGTGAAGGTATCATCCACGTTTGGATCAAAAGATGTGGTGAGAAGGAAGGACGCATATTTGCAGGAGCGTATGATCTTCTCATCCACGCTAAGGTGCAAAGAAAGCAGCAGAAAGGAAGGAAACATTAACGAAAATACATATTTGTCCTTTTTTTGGCGTTCATGAGCACCGAACTTTTGCACAAAGATTTTCGCACTACACACAAATCAATTCTCACATTATTAACACACACAAATAGATTCTCACATTATTAACACACACAAATCAATTCTCACACTATTAACACACAAATTTATTCTCACACTGTTAACACATAAAAATCGATTCTCATAATATTTTTCAAAATACAAAAAATTTTATTTTACAAAAATGTTTAAATATTCAATTAATTTAATAAAATAAAATAAAATAATATTTAAAAATTAATAATAATTACATAAATTTATTCAATAATAATATCATTAATAATAATTATTTTTATTTTATTTTATTTGTATAAAAAATGTAATATTCTTTTAATAATAAAAAAATTATAATTATAATTATAATATAATATAATAAAAAGGAATATATTTATTTCTATAAAAATAAATTTATATAATAATATTATTATCATTATTTATAAAAAATAAATACATAAATAAATTAATTATTTTTTAAAATGTAAGAATAAATTTATAATCTTAATTTTTTATTTATTAAAAAAAATCAACGACACTCATCATATCACTAACAAACTTATTTTTATGAAAAAAATTCATGTTCCAAAACACTCATGTTTTTTAAAAATAATTATTTAACATATTAAAAATAGTTTACAAAATTTTAATTATGTCAAATTTACAAAAAAATACTTCATATTTCATTATTCAAATATTTTTAAAGATAAAGGTAAATTTGTAATCTTATATTTTATACCTTAGAAAAAAGTCAAAATTTGTTCACAACAATTGCATCATTCACAACTTCCAATAAATTTTTCTCACACATTTATTTTAACATATCTCAATCCAAATACACTCACTTTTGACACTTTCATCTCAAATTCTCATATATCCACTCCCTCAAATCCTCACACATTCCTTCTCCAATACAAACACAACCTAAGTGAACATTGTCATTCAATCTTTATTTCAAAAGCTTCAAGTGAAATGCTCATGTGACTTTCTTTATATTATAATTTAGCATGAATGTACCATCACATTTTATAATCATATAAAAATCACAATAGTTTTCATCTCCAAAATATGACTACTAAATCCACACAATTATTTATGACTTGTAACATATTTCATTAAAATTTATGTTAAAATTATTATCATTAAAATTAATAGTTCATAGCTTAGATAGATTCACTCTCTATTTAGAGTTTATTTATCTTTAATTGCCAAAAATAATTATTAATACTAGAACAAATTTTTAGTCACCACAAGTTCTCACAAAGTTTTATATTCAAGAGTTGTAAAATTTTACACTTAATCATCACTGAATAATACTTCTTTTTTATTTATTTTTTACTCACTAATTAAATCGAATTACTCTCTATATATATTATTTTAAAACAAACAAATAAATTTTATTAAATTTTCAAATTACTTAGGTACTTATTGAATTGAATTTTTTAGAGTGTTTTATTTTTAGTTTTAAATAATAAGGTAGCAAAATTATTTTAAATACTCTTAAAAAACCAGACCTATAATAAAAGATTTTCTTTAAACTAACCTAAACAAAAAAAAAATATTTATCCACTTAAAAAGAGGACAGAAAATATTTTATCAAAATCTATTTCAATAATTTTGGATGTACCCACCATGTCAAATAATTTATAATTTTTTTCAATTAAGTTCACGAACTAAAACGAAAATAATGTTTTAAGCACACGTGGGTACCATATAAAAATAACTAATCATGTTGAATTTTAAATTAATTTTAACCACAAGAGCAAAATTGTAATATTATAATTTTATCAATTAATTTTTTTATCATCACACTGATCAAATCATTCACAAAATTTCATAAATTTTTTCTTCATTTCTTTACACTTTCTACTTTCTTTTCCTTAATCCAAACAACATCACTTTTTACTCTCTTTTTCATCATTTTCATTCTTTTTCTCTCCCAAAAATCCACTCTTTGAAACAAACAAACCTTAGTGTAATTCTCGATCAAGCTTAAGATTCATTACCCATAGTTGTTTTGTTTTGTTTTCCTTAACCTTTTTAAGAAACTTCTTGAACTCGCCTTATAATCTTATAAATAAAAAGTTTCTCTTATATACAAAATTACACTTGAGATATATGAAATAATTTTTTGTGTGCGTTGAGATTAAGTATTTAGAAAGTTTGACATTTTCAGTTTAAATTCTTATCTTGAAGAATTTATTCAAATGGTGAATTAACAACATATTTGTAGGTGTAAGGAATCCCCTCATATAACGAAATTGATGTTGGACTACTAATATTATTTTTTATGGATAAGATGTTAATCTTTAATATGATATATTTAATATAAGATACATTTGAAGATTAGTTTAGTCTTAGATTATAAATGAGGAGTAATTTGTTCTTGTAATTCTCTAGAGAATGTATGCGATGAGATAACATTGTTAGGGTCAATTAGTGCATCTGAGGTATTGTTATGCTCTGTCACGATTTTGTTCTTGGTACATTGGTAGGTTGAAGAAGGAAAGAGTGTATAAACTACTCTTGACCTCGACTTCTGAGCAATGTGAGACTATATTGACAATACCAGAAAAAGGTCCCAATCAAGATCTAAGGGTGGATTCCCCCGAACAATATTATGTCATAAGATATGAAAAAGGATGAAAAAAAATCATATAAGTAAATATTCACTGATAAAATCCGCAATAACTGCAAAATGAATACATTTAACGAAACTCATTTGTTAAGGACAGATATGAATATCATGGTATCTAACCTATGAATACCCGATACCTATTATTAGTCATTTTTATTTGAAAATCTATGACAAAAATATATTGACTAGCGAGAGAAACATTAACCATATAAAACTTATTTAGGATTTAATTTTATAAATTTATATTTTTTATTTAAACTAATAAAATTTTTTTAAAAAATTTTAAAAGATTAATTTTTCAAAACTTATATTTTTTTATACAACTTATTTAAAATTATTCTTACCAAAATGAGTCAAGTCATTCAAAATGCTGAATCGAAGTTAATTGAATTAGACTATTACTTCCTTAAAGATTGTCGAACTTAATAAGTGTTGTGAAAGTGCACCTAATATTTTTACTAATATTTTTTGTGTAAATGACTTAAGGTAAACCAACCATTTTAAGGTAAAAGATTGCATAATATTAAGGTAAAACAAAAATTTTAATGGTAAAAGATTTCATAATATTAAGGTAAGACAGAAGAGTGAATGATAGCAAAACATAGCTGTATGAGATTAATAATTGCATATTTTTTTTATTCAAATTGTATAGCCTCACCTCACTAATTTGTTGTAATCCGCAATTATAGCAGATCATACTAACTAAAGATCCACTTATTAAGAAGCTCCACTTATGCTGTCTAAAAAGGAATGCATTAATTTAAAAGAGCACCACCTTACAAGCCTAATATTTAACAACGGAATCAGTATATTTGTCTGATTGCCAGCTATGGTATGTCGTTGGGACTTCAGGTTCCCTTGTCTAATAAAACAAAACCCAGTTGTGCTACTTTACAACCCACTTAATCATCAATAAATTTTCCTTTTTCACATCTTACACAACCCATTTCTTTTCAACCAAATATCCATTTCTGTTAACTTATACTACCATTTCATTCATTTTATAAAGCTTAAGATTCTGCTTCCCTTCTCTCTCTATCTGTAGGAAAACCACATCCACAGTTGACATTGGAAGCTCCTGAAATGAAACCATTGGTAACAATAATGCCAACTCCTATTAAAACCACTAATACCAACAACAACACACCACAACTTACATTTCTCTTCAGTTCATTTTCACGCACTTCACCCTCCTACCATTATTGCGCTTTCCTTTTATTATATTTTACTAATTTGGTAAGCACTGGAAAATCAAATTAATAAAATTGGGTAGAAATTGAGCTTTCCTACACCTCACCACACCAAAATAAGGAAGCAAAGACAACAACAATCGCCCTTAATAATCCCCAAGAGCAAAAAATGCTACCTTTGAAAAAAAAGTGCAAACCCAGAAGAGAAAATGAAAAGGGGTACCAGCAGTGGCTTAGTTAGAAGTACAAGAACGTGTTTCGGAGGAAGGTTCTCAAGATGGTTGAGTTAATCTCGTAGATGTCTTCAATTTCAATCTATCAGGACTGTTCAAGAGTAAGAGGAAGGACATTGTCCATATTCCTTCATACACTGAAAAAGAATCAAATTTTGTACATCTTTTTCCCTTTACAAGAAAAACTTACAAAAAGAAATACAATCTAAAATCTTAATGTATAAAAAAATCATGTCTACACGGTTACACTAGCCAGAGGAAAACAATCAAATTTCATCAGTTTCATTCTGTGGTAACAGTATCAGCCACTGAACTTCCTTCTTCTTCTTCTTCCTCCTCTTCTTTAGAAATAGATCTGCGGCGACCTTGTAATGTATATGCTTGATAACCGGTTGGACTGCAGAGCTGACCCGAGTTACTCAGCGCAGATTTCTCAATGTCAATCCTCCCAGCTATAAAAGGAATTGGCCTTTCCATTAAGGAGGGAACCGATTCATCTGTCTCCAGCATTTTAACAACCTGATCCATTGTTGGTCTAGCATATAGCTGTGGATGAGAACACAAGACAGCAATCAACACGTACTTCTCCAGAACTTCTGGTGGACCAGGCTCTGGAATGCCATCTTCAACAACATCCAAAGCACTACCGTTTCTAACCAACGACCAAGCTAAGTCAGTGAGTGCGGAGGGTTGCCCATCATCGTTCGTTTGAAGAGCCTTTTTCCCGCTCAAAAGCTCAAGAAGCACAACACCATAACTGAACACATCACTTCTCTCTGTCAACTGTCCATACAAGGCATACTCAGGAGCAACATACCCCATAGTCCCAGCCACTCTAGTGCTCATATGTGTCATTCCCTCAGGGTTGAACTTGGCCAACCCGAAATCCGCCACCTTGGCTTCAAACTTATGGTCCAGAAGTATGTTACTAGCTTTAATATCCCTATGAATGATGGAAGGTTGAGCCCCATAATGCAAATAAGCCAACCCTCTAGCAGTCCCGAGAGCAATCTTCTGACGAATAGGCCAACTCAGATTTTTCTTAGAAGAACCAAATAAATGATCATAAAGACTCCCATTTTCCATCAAATCAGTCACAATAATCCTCTGGTGCCCCTCTAAGTTGGTCGTGGCAGTACAATAACCTCTTAAGGTGACAAGATTCACATGGCGAACACTCGCAATAACCTCAACTTCGTGAGTGAAGCTAGCATCCCCGGCAACAGAACAATTCTTGAACCTTTTAAAAGCAACTGGACTACCATCTTGCAACATCCCTTTATAAACATTCCCATAACCCCCACTCCCGATCATGTTATCTCTTGAGAAGTTCCTAGTAGCCTTTTTAATGTCATCAAAACTGAACCTAATCAAAGTGGTACTCTGGTTCATCGAATCCAACCCTGAACCCAAACCAAGTTCAGATGTTCCGACACCCTTCTCTCCCGCAAACTCGTTCCTCCTCTTGAATCTAAGGTAAATCCAAACCCCAGCAAAAACAAGCAAAGCCACAAAACAGAAAACGGAAACCACGATAACAATGGTTCGGCGCTTGCTGCTGGAACTGGAGGAGGAAAAATCGAGGCCGAAGAGACACTTGGCGGTTCCAGGGTCAGTGGCACCATACTGGTCAGAGAGAGAAGCGGCGTAGATCGAGGTATAGGCTCGGCAATCGGTGACGTTTCCGACGGTTGGGCCGGTCAAGTAGGAGAGAAGGTTGGAGAGTTTGGTGGTGCAGAGGGCGCAGGGGGCGTTGTTTTCGAGGGACTGGTTGCAGTTGCCTTGGACAGCCTGGATTGCGGCGGAGGGGACGGTGGCTTCGAACTTCTGTTTGGTGGTGATGTTCATGCAGCCTTGGGAGATCCACTCGGTTTTGAGGCCGCAGGAGGAGCGGATATCGATGTTCGATTCGAATTCGTTGATGAAGGACTGGAAGGAGGTCCAGCAGGACTCGGAGGCGTTGAGCGGCGGCACGAAGAGGTTGCTGCGGCGGAGGTAGTCCGCCTGGAGGAGGTGGAGGGCCTGCAGGATGTAATGGCACTGCGTACCGGAGTCGAAGGAGGGACGGGCGCCGCCGCCCACGACGCGGAGCACGGTGATGTTGAGGGGACAGGGAACGGTGTCGTTGGCGGCGAGAGAAGGAAGCGGAAGAATAAATGAAAAAGAAAAAAGAAAAAAGAGGGAGAAAAAAAAGGGAAGGGACATTACGGTTCTTGTGTTTGTGAATGATGGTTTTTGAGTTTGGATTATGTCCGGGAGACCTGAGAGTGAAGGGTTTGGTGACAAGAGAGGCTTTTCATTTGACCACTGTAGCTATGGAGTCAGTTACCTCTGCGTTGTGTTGTGTTATGTTATGTTAAGAGCTTTGTTTGTTTGTTTGTTCAAACTTGATCAGCGAACCAAACTCACTTCTCTTATTGTTTATTCATTTTTTTCAAACACATACTAAGATAACTACCTTCCAAGAACTACACTCTCATCAAGCTAACAAGAAAACCATTGAACTTTCTTAGATTATCAAGAGTGGTATGCTTTTGACCTCACTTCTGTGTCAAACTCCCTTTAACAACCCATTCATTCATTTTTTATTTTCTCCTCCAACTATTACTTTGTCTCTTTCTTTTCCCCAATAGCCTACACCCTTTCAATTCACATTTTCCAATTACTGTTACCAATTTCCATATACAACTACAAATTTTAATCAAAATACTTTTCTTTCCAAATTTAATAATTCATTTTCAAGACTTTCTTATTTTAATATCTAAAACATTACTTCATCAAATTAATTCTCATCTAAACAGAATCCAAGATGGTAGTAGATCTTGGACTCCTAACAACCTCAACCTGGCCCACTCACAATAAAGAGTGTCCATAGAGCACCAAATTATTAAAAAAAAAGGTCAAAACATGAGATGGGTTATGACAAATACAAATATATTAATACAATTAAAAATTTTAAACAGAATTTATTTATTAAAATTAGTATAATAGACTCTTTTATTATTTTTACGTGTATTTTTATATATTCTAAAACCCATCCATTTTAATTCGCTATTGCACTTGTAAGCAACGCCTATAAATAAGTTATCCACCCACCAAATTTAAGATTAATTTCAACCCATTTGTCTCTAACATCTTTCAAGAGAAAAATAAAGTAAAACATTTGTTTATAAATTAAATTTATTTTATACATAAATTAAAAAATAAATTTGTAAAGAAGTTTTATAAGAAAAAAGTTTCTTTCTCTAATTTCTTTATAGAAAGATCTGTACAAACTTATCTAAAAAGAGTCTTTTCCGTTCTTTAAACATTTTGCGTTGTTTATTTATGAATATTAGAGAAAGCCTTCAGTTCTTAATGAAAATCTAGGTTAATTTCATAACTAACGAGGCATGTGATAGATTTTTCGTAATAAAATATTTTAAACATGATATAGTTATTATTTTATTCTTTTTTTTTCATTGATATTTTTAAACCAGTTTGTATATTTTAAGTAATTATCCATTTAACTCTATAAGTATAAAATAATTTCATTTTTAATATTAAATATTGCAATTTACATTTCTAATGTTTAACTTAATAAAGAAAGTATAGTTAAATAACTTGCAACAACTCTAGGCCTAACCTCTTCCTACTGTACAAAAAGTGAAAAGAGAAAAAATAGACACACATTTGAAACGGTCAAAGATGGACCCTCCCATTTGAAGAAATGGGGGCCAATCATAAAACTTAGACGTCTATGACTTGGCCGCTTCTTCCTGCACCTCCGTATCTTCTTCCGTTACCCCAATAACTTTTATAATTTCATAAATATTTTTTTGTAAATAAGGCAAATGTTTAAAGAAGGTGTGAATTTGTCTATATTTTGAATTGTATAATCTGATAATCTTCAGATCAAACAATCTAGAATTAATTGAAAGGGTGGAACAATTTGTAATTAGATTTAGAATAATTTGTAACAAAAGAGTAAAAAACTCACCTAAAAATGACATCGTCATAAACCATCGCCAACAATCGCCGAGCACCATCAACACCATCACCACAACAACCACTGTCTATAGGATTTAATCATATGTTTTGAGTTATAAAAAAATAAATAATATATTAATAGATATTGACCAAAATCTTATGAATAAGTCTATACTCTATAATATTAACCGATAGTGTATATAAACTGTTATTATTTTTTTTATAATAATAATTTTTTTAACTAAAATAATTATGTATAATAAAAATAATAACTTACGAAATAAATAAAATCTACCTATAATAAAATTAAGAAAGCTATTTACATTTAATTTTAAAATTACTTTTTATAAAATTCGTTTATAATTTAATAATATCTTTTATTTTAATAGTTATCTATAATATCAACAAAGAAATTTTCCATTTTATGCGTATAAATTCTTACAATTTACTTTTTAAAGATGATATGTTTAGTAACTTTTTTGGTGTAATTTTTTAATTGAAAAATATAATATTATAAAAAAATATATTTATTATTTATTCATTCAATTAAATAAATAAATAACTGAATATTTTTTTATTTCAAAATAACTATTTTTTAAATATAACAGCTACATCATTTTTTAATTCTATTTTTAAAATTATATATATTTAATATAATAAAAATATGAATCAATATATACAGAAAGCCGTGTTTTCGCTAGTATTAGTAAAGAAAATTATTTTTTAGTATATACAAATTCATACCAATTTACTCTTTGAGTAATTGTTTTCTTAAACTAAAATAACACTTATAATAAAAAACTTATCTACAAAATAAATAAAAACTACCTACAATAAAATTATAAAATTTATTTATATTTTTTTATAATTTAATAATATTTTTATTTTAATAATTATCTAATACACAATTTAGTAATTTCATCCTTTAATAAATTAAAATTATTTATTTATTTAACAAAGAAAATAATAGAATAGTTTTTCTTTATTTTAAAATATTTAAATAATTTTTATTTTGAAAAATAAAAAATACATATTTTTAAATAATATTTTTACATAATTATATATGTATATAAATTTTAAATGATATTATTTTATATTTTAATTAATTATCCATAAAAATATATTATAATAATAATATAAAAAAAATCTTCACTCTCATTTTGTGCTTTATTTTTTATGTCTTGCTTTATAAATGAATATTAAAAAATATAGTAGTGGTCACTGAGTTACTTAATGACCCATCATAGGGTTCAGGTATTCGAAATGGAGTTGTTATTATTATTATTTGGTTTGATTGATATCTACTAATATACAGTTATGTATTATAACTACTATTTATAATAAATAATTATTTTAAAATATAACTTATATAGTAGTAAAATTGGTAATATATAAATGTTTTATATAATAAATTACATTTTGAATTTGTAATAGACAAACTGTATTGTAATACAAATTTTTTTAATTATTGACAAATTTTAAGAATATTCGGATTTAATTTAAGAATAAGGATGATTAAGATAAATTGAAAGAGATAACAACTTTAAAAAAATTATCTAAAAATGTTTTTACTGATAAAAAAACTTTCAAAAGTATTCTGGTTAAATAATATTTCTTACAAATATTTTCATTTAATATAATTATTCTAATTTAATTAGTTTAAGAATAACTCTTAAAAAGGTTAAACTTTTAACTCTATATTTTAACAAAACTATTTTATTTTTCTGAAACAAACTATACCTAATTTTTAAGAATTTAAAATTTATATATATATATATATATATATATATATATATATATATATATATATTTCACCTGATTAAGAAATTTATCAGAAAATAAAAATTTTATTCTTTTTATCTCTCAAAAGTAAAAATTTAATATTTTTATCATATTTTTTCATTTTTCATCCCTTAATTAAACATTTAAGAAAATTATTTAAATTTATTAATTTGTTGTCATTTTCTGAAACAATAGTGTAAACAATAGTTTTTTTTTTAATCAGAATAGATAATTTTACTCTATTTTTACTAAAATAAAATATTCTTAAAAAAATTATGTATTAATATTAATTATGTTAATGTAATACGATTTTAATCTCAAGAAGTCAGATAATGTGACACAATTTTTATCATATCATAGTATAGTTGTATCATCTTGACATGATTTTAGTATTAAGGATGAATTCGTGACATTTTAGTCTAATTTTAATTAATAAAAAAAATTATTAAATAAAACTATGTTTAAGTGACAAAACTTTAGTTCAAATCTAATTATAAAAAAATTGTGTTAGAAGTAAAACAACTTCAATGTAATTAGGATTGAAGTAGTATCATATTAAAATGATTTATGTAGAAGTCAATATTTTTTTATTTACATGTGTGTTTTGAATAATAAAATATTAATATATAATATTGGTTATTGTAAATAATAAATAAATTTAATGTAAATAGTAATATTTAATTAATTATTTAATTGTTGTTTAAATAAATTAAAATTATATATTGAATGGTAATAAGTTATGTAATATTTTGATTTTGCTTAGTAAATTTTATGTCCGAATTTTGTTTTAGAAAAATAAATGTTGTTTAATATTATATTGTTTTGTATTTAATTTTATATAGAAAAGTTTTAATTGTGAAAATGAAATTATTATTACAACAGTTCTAAAATTATTTTACTTATACACGTCCACTCGAACTCGAAATCCCAAGATCTCACCAGACCACAAACGAAGACTTATTAACAGCAATAACGAACTAAACCCATGATTAAACATCGCTAACTATAATTAAAAAAATAGGGCCCATCTGGGCCTGCTTAATCATCCATACCAATCAAAGGCCCAAAAATCATCACTATATTCTTGCATATATTCTGCCGTTAATTAATTTACTTCAAAAAGATTAGATGTTACATGTCTTTGTTTTCCAAAATTAATTACATTACAAATTTCAATAATTATATAAATTATTAGTGCAATATGAAATTATGTCGACTTAGTTGCTACGTATATGTTGCAGTTTGTGTTTTTTTTTAATGAAAATTACAGTAGTTATACGTGAACTATTACTTTATTGTTTTGCTTTGATTTAATTTATGTTATCTGTGTTTAGTAATTTTTAATTAATAAAACTTCCTAACTTATTATGTCAAACAAATACCGCAAAGAATTGAATAATAAGAATAAGAGTAAAAAGGGGAACATATTAAATAAGAATTTCAATTAAAGTGTTACGATTCCAAGTCTGATTTTGGTTTGATCTCACATTAAATAAAAATAAACAAGAAAAACGTTATATAAAAAATAATATTCATAAATTTATTCTCTTAAAGTTTTAGTTTAAAAATAGTGTCTTGATTTTATTATATTGAATGTTTTCGGCTCATGATGCATAATGTTTTCAAAGTTTTCCCTAACAAGAACCCAACATAACGTATCATCGTCAAGTAAATACACTCACTCAATAAAAGAAATTAGTGATATAAGGCAATCAACAAAATAGGTATAAATGACTTTCTAATTAAATTAATATTAACACATAATTTTAATTATTTTAAAAATTGAAGTTGAATAATATTATAGTGACTTAAGACATGTTTGTAACTAAAATTTTATGATATTTGGAATCTGATTCACATAAATAAAACTTCACAATAATAATACATTTGCATCACTTAGAGAATCGGATTGAAACTGGAGAAACCAAATCATACAAAATCTAATATTGAGAGGCAAAAATGTAATTAAGTTATAATTTTATCAAAGACTTATAATATAATACTTTTTATAAATTATTAGTTGTTAATATACTTTTTTAGCTAGAATACAAACTCAACTTATCTCTTCCTCTTTCAGTTTTACCACTAATCAACCTTATATCTCATTATAATCCAGTGGGTTAACTTAAAAGTTTAATTTTTTAAAAAAAGTTAATCTTTAAGCTAACATTAATGTACATTTTAACACACATAACCTAATTACTGATGATTTTATGTTTTTGACGTGGCAGGAAAAGTAAAAAATACCAATCCTGACCAATATGAATGTTTATACTGCTTAAACCCCAAGTAAAACCAGGTTGTTATGAAATTATCCATAGAAACGATTGAACACGTAGGCATGAAGAATTGCCGACAAACAGTAACATGTTTTTAATTTTTATCGCTACAAACAGAACATGTTACAGGACAGATCTTCCATGAATGAAGCCAAGGGTGGGTTGGGTTGCTATAAGCAACAATCCCAATATCCAAGAGGAGACCACAGACATCAAACACAGCTTTTCTCTCACCAAAGAACCTACCGTGACAATCAGTAAACCCCTTATTTTCTTCACTTTTGTCTCTTTCTTCGTCCCCCACAATTCAAATAATAACAACACATAGTATCACACATTTATATATAGTTTATAAAGATAAATATGTGCATTTCTTTTCTTCTTCTCTACGTGACGGATGATATGATAATCCGCAATGATAACAGTCTAACTAACAAGTTACTGTGACATTACATTACTACCATGTATTCTGATCATCCAATGGTTCACTTTTGCGTGAAAGGGTCATAAATTTATTTTGCTCAGACAATTAAACTAGAAAGCGACATTGCAAGAAGCTTGTAGTTAGTTGAATGTAGAAGGCGAAGTAATAACTAATGTTGATGTCTGCCCTCTTCGTTCATGCTTCTGTCTCCTGGTCTCCCAACCCTCTTTGCTACAACTCTCAAGAAAACAAAAAAAAAAAAGTATTTAGTTGATTAATCAAATTCAAAATATTGCCTTTATGGCATTCCAGCTACCCCACTTTTACTTCAACCATGAAATGTTTGATTAAATTTCTTTTGTCCTTGCTGAGGATTTATTTCGCCTTGTGGGTAACTGATATGTTGTGTTGCCATGTGATTTCAGTGCACCTGTTTCGATACATTAGTTGTTGCGTTGCTTTCACCTCTCCCTCCCTCCCTCCCTCGAGTTTCGTTCATTCTCACATTGCACTTGGTTTTTCTGAATTCTTTCCTAGGAAAATTCCTTTGAATTGAAAGCTCTGTTCGGTTAAATTAGCTTCCACAACCGCTCCCCACATTTTGGCCTCCTAGATTTTTATCACGGGTTGGATTTTCAATTTCTAGTTGACGGTTCGCTTCTAATTCCTCATCTTATCCGCTGTGCGTTTCCTGCTTCATCAAGTTTCTGGGTTTGGGTTGTAGAAAATGGAGGACGAAGTGGATTCCCCTGTTGGTGTTCTTGAGGATTATTTTTTCAAGAGTTCAGAATCAGAAAGTAGTTCGTCCAAAGAACCTGGTACTACTACGGATTCTGATAAGTCAAAGCCCGGTTCTAGGTGGCATGCGTTTCTTCAATTGTTGAGGGTCAAATCAAAGAAGCCAATAGCCACATTGTATCCTCTCAGTGTCCTCAAGCTCTCCAGAAGATTGAGCAGTGGCATGAGGGAGACTGTCATAGATGCAGATTCGTCCTTGCATAGGTCACCCTGGGAGATCTTCACTCACCATGAGATACAAATTGCAACCAATCACTTCGCCCAAGGTATGCAACATGTTTAATGGATTACACTAATGTTATCGAATTAAAAGTTGTTCCAGATGTTTACTTCATTTGCTTTTACAATAATTACCTGATATTGATGGATTTGTTAACTTGCTTCAAATAAAAATGAAGTTAAACAATCTCATTCAAAAGGAAGTTAACTTTCTTTTTATTTATTCTTTAGGGGTTAACATACCCCTCAACGAGATTAACTCGTTACGTTGGTGGTGCAGAAAATTGTATAGGAAAAGGTGGTTATGCTGAGGTTTACAAAGGGTGTTTACCAAATGGTCAGCTGGTGGCGATTAAACGATTGACACGTGGAGAAGAAAATCAAACTATAGGGGACTTCTTATCAGAACTTGGCATAATGGCTCATGTAAACCATCCCAATACTGCTAAGTTAGTTGGCTATGGAGTGGAGGGAGGAATGCATTTAGTGCTCGAGTTGTCTAAAAAAGGGTGCTTAGCTTCAGTGCTGAATGGTAGGAACAATTTTACTTAGCTATCGAGACGGTTCTTACCATTACAGTAAAATTTTATTGTTCTTAATTAATATCTCACCGCTGTTAGGTTCCAAGGAGAAGCTACCATGGTCTGTTAGGCAGAAAATAGCATTAGGAACAGCCAAGGGTGTATTGTATCTTCATGAAGGTTGTCAAAGAAGAATTATACACAGAGATATAAAAGCATCAAATATCTTGCTTACCGAGGACTTTGAGCCGCAGGTATGGATATGATTTTGGATTCTTTTGTACAAATTTGATTCCATGGTTAATCACCACATATTCATTCTTTTTGGCATTTTTTAATGGTTTGAAAAGACAAACAAGTTTTGGAAGATCCCTGATTTGTTAGGACTGAAGTAATGAAACCTGTCTCTTTTCCCGTTTGTACTCTAACAAAAACCTCCAGTGCATTGTACGTAAAGTGGACATTATTTCTGCACAAAGGTATGAGAATAATAAACTTCTGAAACGTTGAGAATATTTTTGGGCAGATTTGTGATTTCGGGCTAGCAAAATGGCTACCAGAGAATTGGACCCATCACACCGTTTCAAAAATTGAAGGGACTTTTGGGTTTGTTGTCACATTCTTATTAAATGATTTGTACTTTTTTTTAACTTGCTATTAACTCAATTTTCAATTATGACTATGCAGTTACCTTGCTCCAGAATACTTGCTTCATGGGATAGTGGATGAGAAAACAGATGTTTTTGCCTTTGGTGTAGTGCTATTAGAATTAGTCACTGGGCGTAGAGCAATTGATTATTCACAACAAAGCCTTGTTTTGTGGGTATGTTGAGCACTTGAACCAAAAAAATAAAAATGTGTGCTTGAACCTCTGACAGGGTAGTTTCTTATTTAATTTTTGTATTACTTTTGCAGGCAGAACCTTTTCTGAAAAAGAATAATATTAGGGAGCTGATTGATCCTTCACTTGCTGCCGATTTTGACTGTCAGCAGATTAAAATTATGCTCTTGACAGCTTCTTTATGCATTCAACAATCCTCCATTCGTCGCCCCTCTATGAACCAGGCACGTGCTCTTGTTCTTCTCAAATTTCAACACAACAATCTTTTCACCTTCAAATTTGCCTTCTTATATTCTAACTATGACATGCCAATAACTGTTTCACCCTGTTTTCCTTCATGACGTAGTGGCAGTTAATATTTAACTCTACCTCACTCAATTTAGAAATTTTTACCAGTTTATATTTCCAAAAACGTTAAACCCTCAGGAAAATGGAACTTTTTGTTTGATTATAACAAAGTTCATCACTTGGCAATTGATCTATTGGTGCAGGTTGTACAGCTTCTGAATGGTAACTGCTCTAGGTTCACGAAGAAATCCCAACTTCCATTCTTTCGTAAAGACTTTCAGGAAGAGTTCATTGATTCTGATTAATTGAAAGGAACATAAATAATGAGTGACAGCAACACTAAATTCTGATTAAATGATGACAGTGATGTATGTAATTTGGCTTTTCTCTGAAAAAGGAAAAAATAAAGTTAATTTTCCCCAATACGCCATTAAAGGGATTGGAGTTCCTACAGAGACTCAAACTGAATATTCTGAAGTCTATGTATTCTCTCAAATATTTTGTGAAGAATTCAAAATGCTTAAATTATTAATCACTCCAGAGAAAAAAAAAACTACGTTATCCACATATTTTATGAGGGCAAGCTTAATATGTTGTAGAAAACAAGTGGGTAAGAAATTGAAAAATAATATTGAACTCTCACAACAGTTTTATCGATTTATGTCGACATGAAGATCCTAAGAAATTAGGTAAACTTACACATACGACTTTTACGTAGTTATGCATGTTTCACTAATTAATAAGGTGAAAAGACTATTTGCAATTTTATTTTAAGAGATATTCGTTTTTATTTTTAGAATTTTGAGAGATATCATATTGATTATCAAAATACATCTTTTAAGATGAAAAGAAAAAAAGTCATATTAAAAGAGAAAGAAACAATGGAAAAAGTGAACTGTCACTCTTTTTTAATCCTTAAAACAGTATTTGAAGATGAGTCAATTCTTTTGATTTATGATCTTATAAAATTATTATTTTAATCCTTAATGTTGTAAAACAATATTTAATCATTTAATGTACTCCTTTTATCATGCCTTTTTGTGCAATATTAATAATTAATTTTTCATTTACAAAAGGTAAGGATCAAAATGAAAAATTAATAAAATTGCATATTTAAAATTCTAGGTGGTTGTAAAAAAAGGTGCAATTCCAGGATTAAAATGGGTTTACTAAACCAAAAATTTACAGGGTGTTAAAAATTAAAAAGGGTGATGTTTACTGGAAAGTTTCTCATTATTTGCTAACTTTTCATCTTTAATTACCTTAAGTACAACCTTGGTAGGTAATAACACTTTATTTTTTTTAAATCAAATTTTTTTATGATACTTTTTTTCAAGTCATTTATAATTTTATTGCCAAACAAAAACTTAATTTTTGCGAAATTTCTTAAATTAAATTTTACTTTTCTCTATCTTAATCATATCTTTAATTTTCAGTGCTTTATATTTTTATATAATTAATTTATATCTTTTACTTTCTATTTTTTTTCTTTTTTTAAATGCTAATGGTTCATATTCTTGAATTAATTATTTTCAGATAAAATTTTATATTTATTAAACTAGAGTAGTTGTTTAAGAAAAAAAACTAAAGTATTTTAAGCAGCTTAATCTTTTAATGTATTTGAGAGGGGGAAAACAATATTTTGATGGTGCAAATTCATAACTAATTTTAGGTTGATTCTCTAACATCATCTTCAGTAAAATACTCATAAGTCATAATTACGATCTTAAATTTAAGATCACATAAAAAATTACATATTGAAATATGTTGATATATATAAGAGATCTTAAATAAAACTGCGAATTACAAGAATAAAATTTTATTTTTATCTTATAAATTTTATACTTACATTAAAGTGTAAATATAAAATTATAATAATGCGGAACTTCTACACCCTTGCATTGAAGTAAAAAACAAATCTTAAAAACTATATAGCATATAAGACCTACATAAAAGTAAAATAAAATAGGATAACGTGACTCTTAGAAAAATTAACTTCTTGTATTTTGTTTTGTGTCTTTCATTTTTAAACACCCAACAAATTAGTTTTTCCTATTTATGTTAAATTTTATATATAGAAACAAGACATATGTAATAACTCAACTATTATAACTGAAATAAAATAAATCATAGGCTCACACATGTGTTATATGTGTACAAACGTTATTTTATACGGAGATTTCTGAAAAGAAAGAATAATACTTTTTGGCAGCTCTCTACTTCTATTTAAAATATTGTCTTTCACTTATAATTTCTTTTATATCATATTAAGTAAAAGTGATTCTCTACCATAGACTAAATGATAAAAACATTAATTAATTATTGTTACCAACCTTATACATCTAATTCCAAAATATTAAATTTCTTTAAAAACATATGTTCATCTAACTTAATAGAAATTTAACTTTTCTCAATTGATAATATATATGACAACCATAATGTGCGTATAAAAAAAATGATAGTTGGAAAACACAAGAGAATTACCTTGATCAAAATTTTGTTTATTTAAGATAGGTCTACTCCTTTTTATTTCTTTGCCTATGACTTCATCAGTATTTAAAAAGAATAAATGATCATAAAAAAGACTTAGAGACAATGTAAAAATAATAATAATAATAATAATTTAGATTCTAATGAGGTGATGGATTTTAAGAAATGGAGAATAAAACTGTCTTATTTTTAATGTATAACCTTTGTTAAATCAAAATTATCATTTTGTCAATCAATTTTAAATTATATTTTTAATACTTCTAAAAAATAGTTCCTTACGTATTACATACTTTGTGAATTTTTTTAAATATAATATATGTAAAAAAAATTCTATCAATCAGGTCAAGTTTTGAAGAAAAAGAAAACATAATTCAATTGGTAGATATTAAATGGTTTAACATTTAGTAATTAGACAAGAATAATTTGATCTATCCTTTATATATTTATATATATATATATATATATATATATATATTTAATCTTACAAAAATTACAAGAACATAAATTTTAATTTAATAATTAAATAAAAAAAATCAATTTTTATATATAAAGTTATTGGCGGAATAATATTTAGTAAAAACTAGTTACACTAATATAGTAAGATTTCTCCCATC
Organism: Phaseolus lunatus; assembly: GCA_013389735.1. NCBI lineage: Eukaryota > Viridiplantae > Streptophyta > Magnoliopsida > Fabales > Fabaceae > Phaseolus > Phaseolus lunatus. The sequence goes on along the minus strand of CM023857.1, from coordinate 35,743,628 downwards.
TTTTACTAATTATACTTATTTTTAAATATTTTAAAAAATTAATTAAATTGGCTTATTGAATTGATCAATAATATATTGAGTCATAACAAGTCGGAAAATTTGTGAAACAAAAACCTTTCTAAAAAAATAATTTAATTGGGTATAGAAAACCAATTTAAACGGGGTAAAACGAGCAATGTATTTTTTTTTATATTAATTTAAACTCCTATTTAAGCTTTTTTTATATAGTTTTATGTTAAATTATTGTTTAAGATGTAATTTTAAAACTATTTCCTTAAATGTTTATTAACTTAGGCCTTTTGTGTTTCAGCTTGGAACAAACAAATACCAAGAAAACTAAACCAAAAATAAGTGAGTTTTTTGTTAATAATTAACACCTAAGGATTGAATGTATGTATAAGCCTTACAACTTTTTTTATGAGAAGTATATCATTTCATTCTACCAAATAATTACGCATAACTTTTAATTTCAATTTTTAAACCATTCTTAAACTTCAATATATACCAAATAACACTTAAAACTAGAGATTGATTATGAAAAAAATTTAAAAATCAATTTGCTAATCAGATTAGGAAATCTATAAACTTGAGTGAGAAACAAATCTTGGTTCGTAAGTACTTATGTTTTGAAGATGTTTTACCAACCCTTTGGATATGGTAAACAACCAACGACCACGAAATTAGAAACAGCAACAGATATAAAATTTAGAAACAAACCCACAGAATAGGAATAACAAAATATAGAGTAAGTACTCAGTTTACCATATCTTTTTAAGAAAACTCAATTAAAAGTAGTTAAATTTATAATTTACTTATAACTTAATTAAACCAACATTTACTAAAGTTAAAAAACATTTAATTATATAATCTTATTGAGTGTGCAACAACTATTTGTAGATGTGTTATTTAATACTAGGTATTTATTTATCTTTTAAGGAAATTATGAACTATTTTTCGTTGTTTTCTTGCAATTATCCACTGTATCCACTAGCTAATTATTTTGAATTACTTCCAAATGTAAAACAAAATTAGTAGCCCCTGACCAAACGAACTTACCTCAAAATTTGCATTTTTTTGATTCAAATATTGTCCCAAAAGTCTTATTAGTTAAATGAACGAATTTCGTGGCAATAATCTATATATGTAGTGGTGTATGGCAAAAGTCTTATAATACAATAAGACAAGAAACAATAAAATAATGATAGAATCATCAAGTAATAAAGCAAAATAGTACTTTAAAAACCATTATCTAATATAAGATAATTAATTAAAAACTTGCTTATACTTATTTTAATTAAAACTTTACTAAAAGATATGTCTCTAAACGGATTAGAACATCCAAGTTTTAACAAACCCATGTTAGACCGAATTCCTAATAAATATGATTATAATAAAGATAATGAAGAAAACAAGATTTTTAAGAGATGTTTTCAAATAATCTTACAAATAAAATAAAAAAGGTAAGAGATGAGTCTTTGTTATTTGTTAACTTCATATATAGATTATAATAATGATCAGATTGTATATAATAATGATCAGATTGTATAGAAAATATCATTTATATTTTTTTTAATTTTAAAAAATTATAAATTTTATTTATTATTTTCTTACTTACGTATTTTTTTTAAATAAAATAAAATAAAATATTATGATTATTAAGTATTATAATTTATTTGATTTTTATAAGAAAAATAAAAATCAAATTACAACGTGAAACAAATAAAAAAAATAACAAAAAGATGTAATGAAAGTGAAAAAATAAAAAATAAAGAAAGAACTTACTTTGTGAATTACAAATTTTCAATAGGAAAAACAAAAAAGTTAAATAATTATATTATATACATATATATAATTTATATAATTTTGTATTGCAGGATACTTATACATAAAAAACAACAGTTTTTAAAACAAAACTACAATATCATTCTTAAAATCAGTTATAAAGAAAAATATTTTTATATATAAATATAATATATTCATATTTATTAAAATAAATTATAATTTATATTTTTAATATAAATATGCGAATAATACTATTTTATTTGATTAGTTTTCATACAATTTGTCTTTTAATTAGATTGTTGAAAGACATCTTAAGTATTATATTGGATCTAAATTCTCTAAGAAAAAATTATGTAATTTAACCATTAATATTAATAAAACTAAAATTTGAATTTGAATTTATTAATTTTATAAAAGAAATAAATTAAATTAATAAAAGTAAAATCAGTAATTAATTATACTCACTAAAACAATGATTACAAATTGTGACTGAATTCCCTATCTAGTATTATTTACATTTTTATTTCCCCATCTAGCACCCTTTTGTTTTTATTTTCCTATCTAGCACCCTTTTATTTTTATTTTCCTATCTAGTACCATTTAAAATAATAATAATAATAATAAATTAAAAAAATTGATAATTTTAATTCTAAATGCATTAAAAAATAAATATTTTTAATGTTTAAAATAATTAGAAATATAATTAATGAATAAAGAAATGAGTTTTTACAAAATAAAAATAAAAAAGTAATAAATTAAAAATGTTTAGTCTAAATTTAATTTTTTTAAGAATGAAGAAAATAAAAAATTAAACCCTATAACAACATAAAAGTTGAATCTATAAACATAAATTAATATTTATTTTTATTATTATTGATGATGTAATGATGTTAATTTCAAGTAAAAAATACATGACATAATTATAAAAAAATCAAAGTCAATTAGTATTAATTAATAGTGGACACACAAATAATATTGAAGTGTCTACCCTAAATGCAAAATCCTCAAAAAAAATTAATGCAAATGCTACACTCAATGCTTAAAAATGAGAAGAAAAAAATGCAAAAATAAATAAGTACAGAAAATAAAAACAGCAACAATAAAATAAAAACAAAAAACAGAAATAAATAAAGAATGACAAAAAAATAATAATAACTAAAAACATAAAAGATATAAAATAAAGGCAAAACAAAATAAGATAAAGATAAAATATATAAAATAAAATAAAATAAAAAACAAATCCAAACAAGATAAAGATAAGATATATAAGCCGATACTAAATAAGTATATGTTGATCATAAAAAGGAAAATAAATGAAAGATGATCATTCATTTAATATTTTCTTCAATGGTACATTAAATAGTTTGTGCGAAATGAAACATAATTAATGACGAGAAGTGCACAGTAAGGTTGGGACATGTTTTTTTTTTGTGTGCCCTGGTGTTTGACAATATGAACATTTTTTTGTTTGATCATGTTGTTTTCATATGTCCATATCAGTTCTTATTCGACTTGACTTAGGCCTCCCCTTTAAGGTTCTTTTCATGTTGAGACTTGGGCATAGTATTTGACCAGTGTATGTAGGTCAATACTTTTTGTTTATGAGTTCCATCAAATAGTCTTTCGCAACATGAAATACCTGTTGCAATGTTGTTGTTTTTATTTTCTATATTTATTTATTTTTACATTTTTTTTTCTTATCATTTTTAAGCATTAAGTGTAACATTTGCATTCGTTTTTTTTTTTTTTGGATTTTGCATTTAGGGTAGACACTTCAATATTATTTGCGTATCTACTATTAATTAATACTAATTGACTTTGGTTTTTTTATAATTATGTCCTGTATTTTTTATTCGAAATTAACATAATTACATCATCAATAATAATAAAAATAAATACTAATTTATGTTTATAAATTCAACTTTTATGTTGTTGTAGGATTTAATTTTTTATTTTTTTCATTCTTAAAAAAATTAAATTTTAAACTAAACATTTTTAATTTATTACATTTTTATTTTTATTTTGTAAAAACTCATTTCTTTATTCATTAATTATATTTCTAACTATTTTAAATATTAAAAATATTTATTTTTTACAACCAATACATTTGTTTTTTCCTGCATTCAAAATTAAAATTATGAAATTTTTTTAATTTATTTCTTTTTTTACTTTTAAAATGGAGTTAGATAGAAAAATTAAAACAAAAGGATGCTAGGAAAATAAAAACAAAATGGTGCTGAGAAAATAAAAATATAAATAATGCTATATTAGGAAAAATCCCTACAAAGTTACAGAAATAATTATTTTAAAATTCAAACAAAAGAAAAGATAACAATAATAACTGTTCATAACTATTATTCAATTCAAAGTTTTATTTAACTTAATATGTTTAAGTACTACACGTCTTTCAAATAATTTCTTTCAAATTTAATATTAATTCATTTTTTTAATTTTAAATTTAAATAATTATAAAATAATAAAAAATCAAAATAAAATAATAAAATAAAATATTAATATAAAAATAAAATATGAACAAATATTTATACAATTAAAAATAGTTATAATGGAATATCATCTTATATAAGTATAAATATATATTATTTTAAAACAAACAAAGAAAATGTATTAAATTTTCAAATTACTTAGTACTTATTGAAATGAATTTTTTAGACTTGTTTATTTGTAGTTTAAATAATAAGGTAACACAATTTTAAAACGGAACAGAGAAGCACAATTATTATTATTTTTTTTTTACATTGAGATGAAGAGTGTTGTTAAATACAAGTCATCACCCTAATCTTAGTTGAAAAAATAGGAACTGGAAACAGAAAAAGAGGGAGAAAAGGAGAAGAAAACAGTAATACAACAAACTCTATCCTCTATAGTCATGTAGATAGGGGGAGCGATAACCGAAATATGTAGTTGAAGGTTTATTCAAACTGAGAAAATTCGAAACATCTCTATCACAATTCATTTGCTGATTAATTTTTCAACTCTAAATGAGTGTGAGAAGTCTTTGATCGCTGTCGCAATCTGATAGGAAATTTTTGTTTCCAGCGGTGGCGACGCAGGTGGACGCAACTGAGCGCGGCGGTGCCGAAGGAGAAAGAAATTATTAATCATGAAGAAAGGAAAGAGTAAGAATGGCGGCTTGTTGCCGAATTCGTTGAGGATTATCTCTCTGTGCCTAAAGACCGTGTCAACAAATGCCACAACCGTTGCTTCTACTGTGCGCTCTGCCGGCGCCTCTGTGGCCGCATCAATTTCCTCCTCTTCTGAGGATCACAAAGATCAGGTACTGGTTCACTGTCACATGAATTTTTTTTTCCTCGTGAGCGTGTGTTAGTTACCAATTATCAAACAGGAACAAAGCCTTGATTACCTCTTATGAGGGACATAAGAGAGAGAGCAATGTGTAAAAATAAATGCAATGGTTCTTTAAATATAAATGCAATGGTTTAAACTGAAGATATTGGCAAATGTTACTTATTTACGACATGTTTGAAACTTTTTTTTTACTTCTTTCTCTCCTATAAGTGCTAACAGTGCTTATAAGTGCTTCTTATGATGTTTATCCAAACAGCAGTGTTTATCGAATGAAAGTGCACACTGAGTTGGCTTTACTAATTTGTTAATTGAAACGAGTGTCAAAAAAAATCAGGAGAAAATTTTATGAAAAAAATCATGAACGACAAATATGTATTAAAAAAATCAGAATTTTTTTTGTTTATATGACTGGTTCCTGGGAACAATATTTGTGAATCTACTCAATAGTTTTTTTTTTTTGGATTCTTGACTGATATTATTGTAATTGTAGAGGGTGTTAATTTCATATTTATCCCAACTATGTAAGATATTAGATTTGGAATCTATTTTGTTTACTATATAATCGATAGTTAGACATTGGAATTTATACGACCTTTAAATTCTCTGTATAATTTATCTTCCTTCAGATCTTACTTTAATAGCTTTGACTTGGTCGATAGATTTCCCTACATTTTCAGACTCAATGTTTTCCATTTTGGTTAATTTTCCATTTTCCAGTTAAAAATATGTTCACGATGATTCTACTTTATTCTTCTTTGACCTTTATATTGCATGGGCTGTATCCAATATGGCGTCCTAGTAATTATAATTTTACCTTTTACTACTTCGTCGATAGGTAACCTGGGCTGGTTTTGATACACTGGAACTTGATCCATCAAACTTCAAACGCATTCTTTTACTTGGTTATCTGAATGGATTTCAAGTTCTTGATGTGGAAGATGCCTCTGGCTTCAGTGAACTGGTCTCAAAGCGTGATGGCCCAGTTTCCTTTCTACAGATGCAGCCCTTCCCTATCGGTGGTGATGGCCAGGAGGGATTCAGAAAGTCACACCCTTTACTGTTGGTTGTTTCTGGCGATGACAATAGCTATGTTAACCGGAACAGTACTTGTTTGAGTGGTTTAGAGAGGGATGATAATGTTGAGATGAATTCTGGGAACGATTTCAACTCTTCAACAACCGTTCGGTTTTACTCCTTGAAGTCTCACTGTTACGTTCATGTTCTGAAGTTCCGTTCCACCGTGTGTATGATCAGATGCAGTTCACGGATAGTAGCAGTTGGTCTTGCCAAACAAGTATGCAGTGGTTTCTCCTGTGTTTTGTATAATTTTTTTAATACATATATATTAGAGCATTGTTGTAGATATAGATAATGATCTTTTTTGACTTAGCTTGTTTGCATAATGTATACAATAATTAATGTTTTTCTTCATTACTTTTGCAGATACACTGCTTTGATGCTGTAACTCTTCAGAATAAGTTCAGTGTTCTCACTTATCCTGTTCCTCAGTTAGCTGGACAAGGAACAACTGGTGTTAATTTTGGTTATGGTCCGATGGCTGTGGGTCCAAGGTGGTTGGCATATGCTTCTAACACCCCTCTTCCCTCTAATTTAGGTTGCTTAAGCCCTCAAAACTGCAGTACTTCATCGGGCATTAGTCCATCAACTACTCCAAGAAATGGTAGTTTAGTGGCTCGTTATGCAGTGGAGTCCAGTAGACATTTGGCTGCTGGAATAATCAAATACTGTCAAGAGCTGCTTCCTGATGGCTCCTCTTCACCCATGTCATCAAATTCAGGTGTGAAAGTCAATAGGGTTACAGGAATTGATGCAGATAATGTGGGCATGGTTGGTATTGTTTCACGGTGCCTAAACTACTTAACAAATTAGATATTTTTTGTGCTTTATATGAGATGTTAATCTCCAAATTTCTTGTCATATGGTTGATTGCAGGTAGCTGTTAGGGATTTTGTTTCCAAAATTATCATCTCACAATTCAAAGCTCACAGTAGTCCTCTTTCTGCACTATGTTTTGATCCTAGTGGGACCCTTCTGGTCACTGCATCTGTCTATGGGAATAACATTAATATATTTCGTATAATGCCATCATTCACATGCAAGAGTTCAGGAATTCCAGGCTCAAATTGGAACTCTTCTCACGTGCATCTTTATAAACTTCACCGTGGAATAACACCAGCTGTCAGTACATCTTAGTTCTGATGAATTTTATTTTTTGATGATATTTCTTTTATGGTTTGCCTTCCTGCCCTTTTGATATTTTTTTTTCTTATTTGCCAGATGATTCAAGACATCTGTTTCAGTAATTTCAGTCAGTGGATTGCAATTGTCTCCTCCAAGGGTACATGCCATCTTTTCATTTTATCACCTTTTGGGGGTGATACTGGTTTTCGAATTATTAGTTCTCAGGGTGAAGAACCGTCCCTACTTCCAGTTTTTCCTCTACCTTGGTGGTATACACCGGATTCCATTTCTAATCAGCAATCTTTGCCTCCCCCAGCACCTGTTGTCCTTTTTGTGGCTAGTCGGATAAAATATAGTAGTTTTGGATGGCTTAATACTGTTCACAATTCTGCTGCGAATTATACAGGAAAAGTTTTTGTTCCATCCGGTGCTATTGCTGCCATCTTTCATAATTCCTTATCTCACTCGCAGCTTGTTAACTCAAAGGCAAACCCCTTAGAGCACATACTGGTATATACACCTTCAGGTCATGTTGTTCAACATGAACTTCTGCCATCTGTTGGTCCAGAAACAAGTGATACTAGTTTGGGAAACCAGTCGACTTCACTCCTGCATATGCAGGAGGATGAGTTCAGAGTCAAAGTTGAACCTATTCAATGGTGGGATGTCTGTAGAAGGTCAGAATGGCCAGAAAGAGAGGATACTTGCATAAATACCTTTGATAGGCAAGGAGGTATTGATAGAGTTCAAGAGAAAATAGGTTATAGTGACATCTATGGATTGGATTTTTTGGGTATAAGTGATGGGGCAGGGGAAGAGATGGTGAAATCTTCTAGTGAAAATATGCAAGAGAGGTTTCATTGGTATCTGTCTAATGCGGAGGTGCTAGGGAATTTTGGAAGGTTACCCATATGGCAAAAGTCTAAGGTATTTGTTGTTCCAAGTTTTGATTTTCGTTATACAGTACTATGAATTGGTAGTTAAAAGTTTTGTTTCTTCAGATTTGTTTCTATTCGATGAGTTCTGTGGGAGCTAGTTTCAGTGCTACTGAGGAGTTTGAGATTGAAAGGGTCCCTGCTAATGAAGTTGAAATAAGGCGGAAGGAGCTGTTGCCTGTTTTCGACCATTTTCATAGTATCAAACCAAGCTCGAGCGAGAGGTGTTGACTATTTTCTTTTTCATTCCTTCAGTGTCTGCGATCTATATGTGGTGCAAATGCTTTATCAAATGATGTCATTCTATCTTATTAGTACTACTTTTGAATGACAAAAATGGACTGAAACAGTGGTATATAATAAAACAAAATGACTGAGCTTTACTAAAGACATTAAAGAAACAATATAATGGGTTTTAGCAGTTCTAGAGTTCACTTATTTCTTGCTTCAGTGGAGAACGAGAAGGATGATGTTTATTATTTGAATACTTATTTTCACTTAATTTGGTTACCTTCAGAGCACATGATATTCGTTAATGTTGAACATGTGCAATCTAAATTTCACAGGATAGTAGTTTATAAATTTCCAACTACAACCTTGATAGTGCAAGCTCACCCTAACATACTCTCACGGTATATAGGTAAACTGGATTTACTGTGTTTGTTCTCACAGTTGTTGAATCATTGCTTGTTGGCTGCTTCCTTGAATGAGAGAATGTGTTGTTTGTACCTTCCTTTTTGATATTATATGTGTTGAGTCTGGATTTCGAAGTCAATGACAATTTGACTTTTAATGCACACCTGTCAGAAGAGAAAAAGAAATAAACGCCAGTATTATCATATGCTTGGGTTCAGTTGATGAATTGGAGGCATCTACGAGGATCTTTTACCTTGACCGATTAAGTATTGTCTAGCAAAATGCATACATTATCATTAGTGGCAACTGTTATCCTAAAGGACCGTTTTTTGTTTGTATGTTTTTCAATGATCTTACTGTGGTCATGCTAATTACTTAATGTTGGCTTTAAATTTAGTGGCCTTGCTGGAGAAAGATATTTAAGCCCTTCATCTCCCGTTCCCAATCAAGGTGATTATAAGGAGACTGCTGATGTGACAGTTATTTGTCATTCAAAGCCAGCATCGCTGAGTTCCACTGAAAGCTCTGATGGAGGTAAGAAGCTAGTGTACTAAAAATATATTTCGTCCAGTTAGTTTTGTAACTTTTGTGCAAAAAAGATGACACACATTTTCAATATATGTCTACTTTTTTCCTACTTTGATGGAATGATTGATCAATAGCCTAGTACTAAACTTTGCACACCGTTTAAGTAATTTCTTATATTTTGCAATCACTGACATCCTCTTCTAAGTCTATTAGTTTTTTATTTTGAATTTCGTGGTGGCAACCTCCCATTGATATGTTATTTACTAATTTTTTCTAGGTTCATCGAGAAGAATTGAGAATCTGCTCGACTTGGATCATGTTGCTTCTAGTTACCAAATACATGGTGAGATATGCCTGGAAAGAATGGGGACAATCAATGTTGAGCCTTCTCTACAAAACCAGATTGTGATGGAAAGTCCATCACGTGTGTTAGGAAACTCAAAAAATGTCGATTTTAATGCTGACCTTCTCAGTAGTCCTATATTCCAGATGACAAATGTAACTTCTGATGGAAGAGATTCTATAGGTTTTGGGATCAATGAGAACTCAGCATTGGTCCTAGAACATTTTTCACTCGAGACTGAATTCGTGGATGCAAAGCAAGATGAAGGTGTTGGGATATCTTTAACAGATGGGCACTGCCAAACAGAGGAGCATGATGGAAGTGACCTGTTAACTGAAGTTGTAACTGATGATGTTGACAGCAGCAGTAGCCACCATGAAAAAGAGAAACTGGAGGAGAATGATGAAATGCTTGGTGATATATTTGCTTTTTTCGAAGAAGGTAAAATATAAAGGCTGCAGCTGCATCTATTCTAAATTTTTTGTCCTTGTTTTGCTGGTATCATCTTATCATCTGTTAGTCTATTACAAATAAATTCATTAATTTCACACTTTAGGTTGATTACAACAATCGAAGAATAAATCACAGCGCCTATGAAGTCATCTCGTCATCTGTGCTGGCTGGAATCATAGCTAGGAAATATAAAATCAATGTAAATATTGTGAATAGGAAATGGCAAATGAGCACAAATTTAGTTGTTTGCTACTGAATTGTGCAGTCTCGGAGGGACTCTAACCCTTGTACATTCTGTAAATGGAAATTCAAGTATTAATGGGCTTGCTCACTCAGTCCTATAGTGTGGAAAGTTCTGGGGTAAGGGGTATTTTGAGTTTGTATTTACAGTCCTAAACTTATCATTTATCAATGTCTGTAAATAAGAATCAGGCATGGAATTCCCTTCAAGTTGTGTAAAAACTTGAATTTGGCAAGGAGAAGAAATGAAAACATGTAAAAGCTAAATTAATAGTGTTAACTGATGCTTCTCCCTCCCTTCATGCAGATGGTGTAGTATGATATCAGCGTAGCGTGATTATTGATTATGTTAATGGACAGAACTGTCTTTCTAAACTTTGCTTCAGTTCCTTTTATTGGAGAGAAAAATGGAAAGTGCGATAATTATTGGAAGAACAATGAGAGACCAGAGTAAAATATAGAATGAGCAAATGGACTGCATGGTTGTGGCGGTCAAGGTACATAAGGATCAACAGCCACATGAGATTAGAGTTTTATTTCCCCTAAAGAGTGAACACTAGACCCAAATGAATGGGAATCTATGTTCATGTGTACTTCCAAAATATTTCTTTGAAGAACGTATTTTGACACCATTAATTTCGAGGAATTCTCTTCTTTTTATAGAAAAAATATTAAAATAATTCACGGTAATATATTTATTTTATTTTATTTCATTTACAGGTGTTGAAAGTATGGGTTGAAGTTCAATTTAGTCTTTATTCAACATGTTGTGAGAAGATTACGTTTTTAGACTCTAATTAGACTTTATTAAGATTTAATTATATAACTTTTAAATTTTAGGTAGTAAAATACAAAATATAAAAAATATATGACAATTTAAAGTAATATATATAAATATATATAATGAAATTGTAAATAAAAAATTACAAAAAAAGAATTAAAGTAGCATATATTTTTCTCTCATTTTATATTTTTATATTACTTTATCGAACAATTTAAAATTTATCCTAAATATTTATTACTTTAACTACAAAATATAGATCTTATAACGTCTCATTATTTTTTTATATTTTGCAATATATTAAAAATGATGCAAATAATTGATTCATATTACATTGTTAACTTAATTAGGATAATATATATATATATATATATATATATATATATATATTATATATATATATATATATATATATATATATGGTACATTTCCGTGGCTTCATTTAATTTGTTATAGGAGATTGTTATTTTTTTTATCAATAAAAAAATAAATTAAATTTACCTCAATTCTTATACAGAAAATATTCTTAACTTCTAGCATCTAATATTATAAAGATCTTATAAAACATAGACCATGAAAAATAATAAACATATACTTAACAAACAAATAAATTAATATTTTAATTTTATTAAATTTATTAAATTTATTTTTTAATTTACAATATTATTATATTATTATAATGGTTTGTAAATTATATGTATGTTACTTTTTGAGTCAACGAAATTTGTTGCTATACATATTGTTACAGTGAGAACCCTATTATTTATTTATTTTTTGCTTTTTGTTATTCTTCAAAATTTAATTTCTCTTATATTTTTTATTTTTAATTGTTTTTTATTTTTCAAAAATAATTTCAAAACGTTAAAATAGAATACTGAAGAAATGAGGAATGGTAGTTAAAAAAAATATTACATGTAGGAAAAAGAATGAATGAATCTTTAAAATTTAACATTAAAAACTGCTTCTTTAATTCAAAACCGTTTATATCAAATATTTTAAAATTAAAAAACTGTTTTATTAACTTCTAAAATTATAAAATGTTCAAATAATCTAAATAAATTAATAAAACAAAATATTAAGCAAGGAAAAAATAGAAAAAAAATTTAGAGGAGTTAAAGTGGGAAATCTCATATATATATATATATATATATATATATATATATATATATATATATATATATATATATATATTATCAAAATTTTTAAAATAAAATATTATAACTTTTATAATCTTTTACATGTAACGTTAGACATGTTTGTAACTTTAGAAGTGAAAAAACAATGATTCCATAAATATAAGTAGTAACTTTTATTACTAATTTCATTATATCAATTTATAATATACTAAAATATATATCTTTTAAAATGTGTTATCTGAAAGTAAGTCCTTTACATAAATAATTATACACTCAAAATATGTTACACTATTACAACAACTCTTCCTCAAATTCTCATAACTTCATATCTTAATTTACTTATTAGTCAAGTAAATATATATTTTCAATAATAACTTGTGTTAAATACTACGAACTATAGATTAATCAACATATAATCTCAAATATAACCTTAAACCATTCAATTTAACATAACATACATTAATTCAATGTATTTTTATATAATTATTCAAACATAAGTCCATGTAAACAAAATATTATTACATTATTAAACATTTATGCAAACAAATACATGTCACACCTATCAATTTAAATTTAAATATACATTGTAATGCTCTTAAATATTGTCTGCTGGAGCAACCTATTTTATTTTAAAATATGAAGGATTTTTGCTTGAGAGAAAAACAAATATATATATATATATATATATATATATATAAATTCAACATATTTTACAAAAATATTCCCAACCTAAAACTATTAATTATGAGTTTCCTATCTAGTTTTATACATAAGAAATAAGATTTACTTTATAAAAGTCAATTTTTATATATTCAGCCTAGTTTCTTTTACATTTACCTAGTACTTGGATATAAACAAAAACTTGTTTATTATAACCAATACAACTCAACTTAATCGTTTCAAGTCAATATCTAAATTTAAAACCAATGCAAATATAATATTCAGTAATTCAATTCAAACATATATGCGTACAATTTTAATGAATCAAATAATAATCATAATCAAATTCACTTATAATTCAAAATATTTTCCCTTATCAAACAATTGTTTGTTTCACGCAATAGTTAAAAGATGGTAGGAAATGCACCAAAAGTCATAGATACCTGGTAAAAATAACCAAAATAACCAAAATAAAATGTTAAATTAAATTTTGCAATTTATTTTATAAAGTTTGGTGTACTTATTATGATCTCTTTCTCATGTCTTGAGTAGCACTGATTGTAATTTTGTGTCTATAATTTGTTTTCCATAAAACTTTCTATTAAGAATGGATATTTTATTATTTAAAAGTTATATATAATATAAAAAAAAAAACACTTTTTATTTATCTAAAATATTTTATATCTCTAATTTGAAATCTCTTACTTTGTTCTAGTTTTCTAAGGTTGTTTCTTGTCCTTTATTCAATTGAAGTGTATGGATTAGGAAAATTTGACCCAATTAAATTTTGGTTTTGGGTAAATTTTCTTTTTTTCTATCTCTCATTTTTTATTCCTAGTTTCAATTGCATTGATGGAGTTTTATTGATGGAGTTTTGTCATGTGATATGACTTCTTTAACTTTTATGAGTTTTGGAGTAATTTCTTGAGAAATACAAATGTTTTGTTTGAATTAAAGGGTGTGGGGGAGTGGAAAGTTGAGGGTGTGGGGGAGTGGAAGTGTGAAGAAAGTTAAGATTGTTTGGATTGTGTTATGTTAGAGTGGTGTGTGAGGAAAGTTTATTAAAATTGGTGAGGGATGGGATGATTGTAAAAATATTTAAAATTATTTTTAATGATGTAAATTATAAAATTATAAATTTATCCTTATATATATATATAAATAATTTCATTCATTTACTTTATATTTAAAATAAATTTTAATTAACACTCTCAAAACTCATTCACAACAATAAATATATTTAATTTATTAAATTAATTTTAAATAATATAATATAATTTCATTATTATCTTAATATTTCTATTTTAAAATAATGTATATAATTATTTTTCATTAAAAAAACCCAAAAATCATTTGTATTAATAATAATATTTTAAAAATATATATTCACATATGTAATTTAAATTCATGTCAAATAAAATAAAAACTTATATTTCATAAAATTTCTAATATTCATCTAACAGTACTAAACTTTCTAATTTTTTCTCTTCATTTTTTGTTTTTTTTAATTACTAAAATATTATTTATAATATTTGTAATTATAAAATTAATATTTTATGTAAAATGTGAGAAATTAACTGTATCTAATTTATAAGATTATGTTATGTGTATCTAATTTATAAGATTATGTTATGTGTATGTAAAATGTGAAAAATAAAATATAAGATTAAAACTTTATATTTCATTACTATCTTAATATTTCTATTTTAAAATAATGTATATTAATTTTCATTAAAAAATAAAAAATCATTTTTATTATTAATAATATTTAAAAAAACATATTCACATTTGTAATTTAAATTCATGTCAAATAAAATAAATACTAATATTTCATCAAATTTTTTTCTTTAAATATACAATAATAAATTAGATAAAAAAAACTTAACAGGAATAATTAATTTAGTATTATAACTATTGAATTTCAAATAAAAAATCATATTTAAGATTACAAACTTATTAACATAAATAACTACTTTAAAATAATTTAAACAAATTAAATTCTAAAATCACATAATCGATTATCCTTTGTCTTAAAAATAGTACATAATCAATTATCCAAACATTTAATAGGCATAATCGATTATACTTACAGTTAAAAATCCAACATAATCGATTATGTTACAGCATAATCGATTAAGTTGATATTTACACAGAGCACATAATCGATTATGTTCACCAGAAAACAACAGATAATCGATTATGTCCCCAACATAATCGATTATCAACTATTTTTAACAACATAATCGATTATCTTCTATGTTGTTTTACAGTGATAATCGATTAGGCACACTACAAAAGTCACTGAATGCTCATCTGAGATCAAAGATGCACCACCAAACTCACTCTCCTACCACTGTGTTAACTCAGGAACCTCCCTAAACCAATGCTCATGTTTGTAAGGAGAGTTTAAATTTGTTTGAGTGAATTCTTAACTACGGAGAAACATGTTTTTATATACGTTAATGGGAGAGTTACAGTGTTGTCGTGGTGCATGGCCATAGTGGTGTGTGCTCCGATGCATGGCATGACATGGTAGATAAAGTATAGAGTTGAAGAAAACCAAGGGTAGCATGGTATTTCAACCTCCCCCACGTGGCTTTCCTCTTACCATCCTATATTTTCTCTTCAGTGGTGAGATGATGACTTAAACCCACAATTTTCCTCCCCCCGCACCTTCACCCTCAAGGCTCCATTGAAGCAAACAGGGGTGGCACCCTCTCATCCGTCTTTGCTACAGTGCCACCCCTAGAAACAAACACTACCAAAGAGTGAAAAGTAAGGAAACTGATTTAATTTTGTTAAGTCTAACTTGAGTTAAATGATATGTGGAAAATGAAATTTTTGAAATTTCTCCTTGGATTTGATTGCTTTTAATTAAGAAATATCATTGGTAGGAATTTTGCATTGGTGAAATTGAAATTTCTATAGGTGGAAGGACATTTGAAATTGAAATATTATAGGGTTTACATGATGATTATGAATCTATGTTTTGGTATGAAGTCCTTAATAAAATGACATGCCCCTAAACTGATGATAAATGAAATTGATTTTAAGAGGGAAATTGAATAGGAAGAATTCAAATTCATTTTAGTGTCTTCTTTCATTCCAAGTTATTGAGAAGCTAACAAGCTTAAAACTGAAGTTAATCTGACAAAAGTATTATTATATGGTGAGATTTGATTGCTTTAAGAAAGTTAAAGACCTTGAAAATCACCCCATACATAGGAGGTTGAACACTCCATGTTTATTGCAAAAAAATGAAAGCTATGGCAAAATGGAAAGTGTAAAATTGAAAGGAGTATGAGACATGGATGATTGCTATTAAGCCTACTTACTCCAACTGAATATTTTTATTTACGTAAAGAACAAGTATTTTGACCAATACGCAAAACAATTCCAAATCGTATTATCATTGTTCTGTAGCTTCATAATCATTTACGATCGTCAAATTCATTATGACTTTGGTGGACAAGAGCTACCAGTAAACAGGTAAATCTCCACAAATGGGTACGTACAAGTAAGTATTTATTTTACAAGTTTAAAACAAAATAACAAGGACGAAAATTATAAAAAAAATGTAGAAACTAAAAATGAAAAAAAAAATTACAGACCAAAGTAAAATATGTTTATAAGGACAAAATTCATATTTAAGTAAAAAACTAAAACATTTTCAGAAGAAACATTTACATAGTTAGACCTTTAGCCACTTTGAAGGAGAGATTATTGCCCTCAGAGGTAATCATCAAGAAAAGATTATGCATATATATAAGGTTGGTAAACATAATAAATCCACTGCTGAAAATGTTAAAATATCAAAGGATTGAAATATAAGTTACTCATTGTTGATCACTTCATTTAACAAAGAGTAATGCATAGTTAAAAAAAATCTAATGGCACTTTTTTCTTACTATAAAAAGCAAAATAATCTTTATGAAACTAGTAGAGAAGAATTGAATGATCATCATAGATCATATGTTTGCTTTATATATATATATATATATATATATATATATATATATATATATATATATATATATATATATATATATATATATATATATATATATATATATATATAAAGGGTGGAAAGGGATTTAACATAAAAAAACCTTGATATTTATTCAATTTAAAAAAAAAATGCTAAAAATGAAAATATATTAAAACTTTCTTTTAAATCTCTAGAATTGTTGCATAAGGAGTATATGTAGTCGTTGTTGACGACTGCTATAAATTTTCGCACATGATAAAGGGAGCTAAAAAAAATTGAGTTGTATAATAAAGAAATGAAGAATTCAGGGGAAGGAAAAAGTTTCGCACATGATGAAAATCTGATTCTGTTATGTTTACTCACAATCTTCCTCTCCAAGAAAGAGAGGAGTTATGTTCACCCACGATACTTGACACAAATTGGTTAAAAAGAAGAATATGGGAATTGTGAAAGAAGCTTTGGTCCATGCATATATATTATCTTCAACTCAACGCAATTCACTATGAATCTGCTAGTTGGAGAATGTTGGTTCTTTCTTTTCTACTACGTAACAACAAAATAATTAAATTCATTGGTCCCTTCCAACTTTTATCTTCCAATACGGTTCGTACAAAATAATTGCCAATCAAGTCAAACTCACAACATTGTGTTTCAAGTTACACCCTCTTCTTTAGTTGCTTGACTTCACCATGGACAGTTATAGTTTTTTTTTTTTTTGTTTATTCACGAGTCAGCCATTAACGATGCATTTGGCGGTTATATACATGGAAGGTGCAGTAATAAAAGAAGGGGAAATGTTTGTAACATTATAAACGGAAAAAGTAATTTGGTTTTTAATGTATTTTGGGAAGTGCGTGTGTATTAAAAGAAGTGAATACATTTATAACATAACATCACATTTAATATGATATTTAAACAATGAGATTGTAACGTATGTAATGGTCACCCTTGATAAGTTGATGAATGATGACCACTTCCTTTGAAGTAAATGAGTGGAACCGAAACAAGGTAGAGACATTTATTTGTGTAATAAGATTTTTGCAATGCAGAAAAAGTTGACAGATAACCCTTGCATGTCACAAGAAGCATGTGAGTATGAGCTCGACTGCCATAAACCATGGTCTTCATCATCAACTGAACTGAAGTAGGTAATCTCTCAATCCCACCCAGATCAGTCTACTTCTTACTTTAACATGAACTGCTTAGCTGTCAGTCTTAGACCGTGACCCAACAATCCTCCCTTCAAAAAAAAACAAACACCACCGAGTAACGTTTACATTTACAAAAATAATAATATCTGACGTGTCACATGCACATGCATAGAAAAGAAAAAAATAATTAACGCATCAGCCGTTTAACTGGTTAACCAACAACATTGTCAGCAGTGTTTCCCACCTAAAACGTACACATGGATTGGATTGGAGCCCAGGTAGGCTCGGACAACCGTTTAATTCGAACCTGTAGGTTTCAGCCGAAGCTGCTCCAAACCAAGAAAAAGTGACAAAATTAGCGTGTATAATGTATTCTAGTTTGCCAGCCATACATAGATGGTAGCGATTTGTATTTTAGCTGAAGCGGATAGAGAGAGAGAAAGCAAAAGTGTGTGAGTGGGAGAGAGAGAAGTAGAAATGATGAAAAGGCAAAGGCAGAGGCATTGAAGAAACAAAAAGTAACACAGATTCAGCAAGGAATTGCTTCTCCTCCAAGCCTAAGTAAGCCAGCTATCGCCAGTTTCCGCCATTAAAACCTTCAAACCATTTCTCACGGGAAACCTCGCACTCCAAAACAAAAAAGCAACCCTCCCATTGCTATAAAAACCCTTCGCCACACTTTTTTTCTCTCCAACCTCCAATGGACGTCGCCTCCTACTCCCTGCTTTTCATGTGCTTTCTTCAATCGGTCAGAGGAATATTAGACCCCAACGATTTCCTCGCTCTGCAATCCATTCGGAAATCGCTTCACGATGTTCCCGGTTCAAATTTCTTCGCCTCCTGGGACTTCACCGCCGACCCCTGCAACTTCGCCGGCGTATACTGCGCCAACGATAAAGTCGTTGCGCTTAACCTCGGCGACCCCAGGGCCGGTTCGCCCGGTCTGACAGGAAAACTAGACCAATCGATCTCCAAGCTATCTGCTCTCGCCGACCTCACCGTCGTTCCCGGAAGAATATACGGCCCTCTCCCCAACTCTCTCTCCCAATTAAAAAACCTCCGGTTCCTCGGCGTCAGCCGGAATTTCATCTCCGGCGATATTCCGGCGGGTTTAGGCCAGCTTCGCAATATTAGAACCATCGATCTAAGTTACAACCAGCTCACCGGAACAATTCCTGCGTCCATCGGAACCTTACCGCAGCTAACCAACCTTATCCTCTGCCACAACCGCCTCTCCGGTTCAGTTCCCACGTTCGCCTCGGCTTATTCCCTAACCCGGCTCGAACTGAAGCACAACACTCTCTCCGGTTCCCTCGCACCGTACTCTCTCCCTCCCTCCCTACACCACCTCTCTTTATCATGGAACAAACTCACTGGATCCGTGGACCGCCTCTTAACCCGCCTCAACCGGCTTAACTACTTGGACCTTAGCTTGAACCAGTTCACAGGCCCAATTCCAGCCCAAATATTCTCATTCCCCCTCACCAATCTACAACTGGAAAGAAACCAATTCTCCGGCCCGGTTCACCCGGTCAACGAGGTGACGATTCAGACCGTTGATCTCAGCTACAATAGGTTATCCGGTGAGGTGTCGCCCATGCTAGCGAGCGTTCAGAACCTGTACCTGAACAACAACGGCTTTACAGGGCAGGTCCCGGGCAGCTTCGTGGAACGGTTATTGGCGGCGGGCATTCAGATACTGTATCTGCAGCACAATTTTCTTACAGGAATTGCGATAAGCCCGACGGCAGATATTCCGGTGAGCAGCACCCTGTGTTTGCAGTATAACTGCATGGTTCCACCGGTCCAGACGGCGTGCCCCTTCAACGCCGGGAGGCGGAAAATCAGGCCAGCTCAGCAGTGCAACCGCCGCTAAAGTGTGTGAAACTGAAGCATGGTTCTGTTTCATAAAAGTCATTATATATTATATTATATTATATTATATTACATTATACTTCATTCAATTCATATCCCAGTTTCCTCTTTAAAAACAAAATTAGTATTAAAAAAAAAAAAGAAACGGAGAATTATTTATTATTACCTTCTATTCATCTTATTTTTGTCATATGAATAAGAAGACTCTGAATACACGCAAGAGTGTAGCTAAACCAAAGATGTCATAGCTTTATAGGTTACAATGTTCCATGTAATATAACTGATTATTAATGTAATATATTTGTTTACCAATAAAATATGTTTATCGTTTTGTAATCTCACCTTTTTTTTTGTTATTAAGCTTCACTTATTTCCATAGTTCTATTATTTAAACATTATCCTTTCATAAGGAAAATGTAAGAGAGAAAAATTAGATCATTGTTTAAGTTGTTTGATAGAAAAAAAAAATAGATAAATCAAAGTAAGGTTTTATTTAGTTATATTTTAATTCCTGCTTTTACTTTTAAATTAAAGGTATCACATTGTTTTTAATTGGACCAAAATCGAAACACACTAATACTATAACAGTTTCGACCTTTGGAAACATACATTAAGAACCATTTTTTACCTTTCGATTAGTTGGCTTTTGGAATTTTCTCATTTTTATGAAGCAACATTTTTTTTTCTACACAGGTTTAGTATAAATATGTTTTTTTTTTTGTTTCTCATAGTTTTGTCGTTTTTGTTTTGTTTTGTTTTAACCACTAATTTTTTTAGTTTGGCTTTATTCTAGTAATTTCCTATTTTTTAATTTTAGTCAAACGTTGTCATTCTCTGTTAGAAAAATTGACAGGTTGAAGTTACATTTGAGCCGTGTCTAAAAATTATAACTATTAGACAGTTTAAAAACTATATAGTATATTCAATTTTTCTTTTCTATTTTGTTAAGCAGTTTTTTTTTTTATCTGTTTATATAATTCTTTTTAGGTTGGTTTTGTATATATTATCTTCTCTATTAATAATACAGTTTCGTCCTTCTTTTATGATGCTCAATTCATTATTGTAATATGGGTAAAGAAAACGTTTTTCTCATTTTACAGTTTTTCTTATCTGTTTGTATAGCCCAATTTAGGTTTTTTTTTTATATATATTCTCTTATCTATTAATAATATTGTTTCTTATTTCTTTCATATATGCTCAAATCATCATTATAATATAGTAGCATATAAATTATTTATTCTATATTATTTTAAAAAAGAAGTTGTAAAAACATATTATTATTTTTACTTTAGATGTTATATGTTACTATGTCTAATTACAAAAACATTAAATATCTATTTTTATGCATTTTTTTTCGTTATTCATAATTATAAATACTTTTAAGAATTACACTAATTTATTATTTTATCTTTTATAAATTAGTTTCGCTTATTTTTTATATACTTGCTTTTAGATGAAATTAAAACTCCTAATGTTCTATATTATCGATTTATAAATAAGTGTTTAACTATGCTTTTATTAATGAAGTTATTTATATCTCTCTTTTTTCATAAAGGATAACAAATTTCTCAAGAATGTCATATTGAAATTAATTTAATTTTCAAGTTATCTTTTTATAATTTTTGAAAATTAAGTTCATACTTTTTATTTGAACTCTTTCTGTTCTTATTATTATAAATAAAATATAATACAACAATAAAAAAGTATTTTTTAATAAAATAAAAATTTCAAATTAAAACATTATATTTTGATGTTTAGAAGAAAAAAAAACACAAAAACTTTGATTTGGTAGCGTTTTACTATTTTTGTTTGTTTGATTTTTGGTTTAGGTAGAGTTTACTATTGGACACATGCGAAGAGGCTATGAAAAAAACAACACTTCAACTACTTCACTCACCTTGGTGGCTTCTCACCTACGCTATGGACCAAGATAAAATCATAAATAAAATTATTTCATTTTTAAATAATTTAAAACTTTAAATCGTAAACAAAATCTCTGAATCTCCCAATTTTTGTCCCTGTTCTTTCTTTCTTTCTTTTTTTTTTCTTTATTCTATACCCACTGTTTCATTCAACCAAACACTGTTATTTATCATGTGTAATCCAGTAATGTCTATACAATAAACATGGCTGAACTTCTATTCTAAAATTTTAATTATAATTAAATGGACATAAATATCACTGTTTCAATTATTTTAAATAAGATACAATAAATAAAAATAAAGTTCATTTCTACAAAACCTCTACTTGTTTCCACTGATAAAAATTACTCATTCAATGTCCCGTTTCAGCTTATTTCAACAATAACTAAATAACTTTTTAAAATAAATTGTCTCACCCTTTCAATATATACATCATTCAAATTAAGACACACAAAAAAAAGACAACTAATTTGAAAACATATGTAAAAAATGTTGTTTATTTGAGAAGTAAAATTTTTTTTTTAAAATAACTAAAACGGCAGTTACTGCGAAAGTATTTTATTACTTCCTTAAGATTTAGCAAATTGTTTGAATATTTTTTCCATAAATATGTATAAAGATTGAAAAGTAAATAAATGTTTTTTCTATAAGTTAAAAATAGTTTATATATAAGTTAAAATCAGTTTTTTAGAAACGAGATTACTTTAGTTGCTAAAAAAACTTTTAAATTATACTTAAATATTTTTTATCTTATAAGAAAATATATTTAACTTTTTAATTTTACTTTATTCTCTTATAAATGATTACAAAAAAACTTAATTATAAAAATGCATTACTCCCTACAATTCCAATATTCTTCAAATAAGGGAATAAAAAAAATTATAAATTCTATTAAAAATAATAAAACAATGATAACTTTTTTAATTCATACCACCATTTCATTCAGTTTATGAGATATTCATACTCTCAAAACTAGCGATTTTTTTAAATTATTTTAAAATAAAAAGTTTATTTAATTATTTATTTTATTAAATAAATACATTATTTTAATTTATTAAAAAAAGTAAAATATCATACAGAAATTATCTAGTGCACATTTTTATATAATGATATAGATTTAATTGAGAAATTTATCCTCATTACCAAACATTTCTCAACTGGATTTTGTATTCTTACATTATAGATGTATGCTTTTTTTTTATTCTTTAGATGATAGTTTATTTAGAAATCTTTTTATCAAAAAATTGTGATATCAAATTCAAGTATGACTTTTAAATGTTGAAAAGGATTTTTTTTTTTTTTTTGGGTTGTGTTGAGAGGTT
Source organism: Phaseolus lunatus (assembly GCA_013389735.1). Taxonomy (NCBI): domain Eukaryota; kingdom Viridiplantae; phylum Streptophyta; class Magnoliopsida; order Fabales; family Fabaceae; genus Phaseolus; species Phaseolus lunatus. The sequence goes on along the minus strand of CM023857.1, from coordinate 35,720,347 downwards.
TACATAATGTAAAAGAATTAGAAAACAAAATCAATGTGGAATTGGTATTTTTGAGTTTTGAGGAGTAAAGTAATAGTTAATTTTACAATTATATTGATGAAAATGTGTTATGTTAAAAGCTTGGGTGACTGTTGTAACTATAAAAAGAAAAACAAAGCCCTTGCGTTGAAGACCAACCAATTGTTCAGACTTTTTATTTCATGTCGCTCGTTATTAGACAAAACCCAAATTCCTTTTCGAGTGACTCTCTCTCTCTCTCTCTCTAAATTAATGTTTCAAGATAATTTACTTGAGTTATATCTTCATAAGAAAAATATTTGGTTGGTGAATAAGTGTGCACATCAAACTTATTCATGAAAATATTATTGTTATTATTGTTCATATTGCTATTGTTTTATATTAGATTAGGGATATGGTTCTTCTTGAGATAGTTATATTGGTCTAGTATATTTGTTTTTTTTTTAAATTATATTATAGTATAAATTATTTATTATAAATTCAAAATACAACTTATATATTTAAAATGTTTATCTTTTAAAAATATTTTAATTATTATTCTTGTCGGCCGATCTGGATCGTATCTGATTGGTGGATTCTAGACTAATTTTTTTTTTCTGCTGTTGTTGCTTTGAAAATCTACAGAAGAGTTTCACCTGTTTACAAGACTCCAATGATTAAGTCAGTAAGAGCTTATATTTATGAATGCAGTGTATTGTGTATGGAGTAACACGTACCTTTGATCCAAGTCTTAAAATCTTTTCTATAACACTCGTCAGTTCTATTTCAGGACTGCATAATTCAGTGGTTAATATGCTCCCTTGTATTTTTGGGGTTTTAAATTTTGCAAAATAACGTCTGACTTATCTTTTTGTTGAAACGAGTAATTGAATCAGTTATATCTTTAATGTTTTTTTTTTGTTTATTGTTTTTTAATGTGTTAATTATTTTTACCAAGGTCGGCTCTCTTTCAAAGTTATTGGACCTATTCGTGTTTGGACCGCCTTTTGAACTCGAATAAAGTGTATCCAATGCATCCTACTTGAATTATTAGGACAAGGTTGTTTCTTCCTGCACCTCCATACCTTCTTCTCTCACCTCCATAAATTTTCAGATTTCCAAAAAGGTCCCTCTGTAATATTCCAGATTATATAATCCGAAAGTCATTTTTCAAATTTGTAATTAGCTTCCGGATTACATAATCCAAAAAGTTTTTTTTTTTTTTTATAAAAGCTTTCATGGTAGGCATCACTCTCAGCTAGACTAACACCTCAAGTAACAACAATCATCTGCCATTACATGAAAAAAACATTATTAAAAAAATGTAAAAAGAAAGAAAGTACAAAAATATGGGAGGACTAGACCAAAACTCATATGTTAACAAAAACGATACATAGGTAGACTATACCTATTCATAAAGAATTTTAAGAATAGACTAGATGGAAGCCTATTATACCAATGAAAAGATTCTCTATGAATAAATCCTAAATTAGTCAACTTATCAGCACATGCATTCCCTTCACGAAAAATACGAGTAACTCTAAACCTGATTTTTCCACAGTAAATAAGACAAGTATTCCATCGATTATGAATCATCCATGGAACATTAGTCCTAGCAGTGAACGCCGCACAAACCAAGGAAGAATCGCATTCAAGCCAGACATTAGTAAGACCATCTTTTGAGCTTCCTCCATAGCATGTATAACTCCATAAAATTCAGCAACAATAGTCGTCTAAACATTAAGAAATGCAGAGAAAACACCAATAAATTCTCCATACTCCCACGGAAAATACCTCCACAAGTAGCATGATTTAGAAGCCTTTTTTTAGATGCATGGTTACTTTCCGGATTACATAATTCGGAAGTCTTTTTTAACTTTTGGATTATGTAATCCAGAAGTCTTTTTTCAAATGCATTTCCAGATTACATAATCCAGAAACTATTCTATGGGGGTGACATAAGAAGAATAAAAATATGATTTATTGTTATATATGGAGGTGGTAGAAGAAGATATGAAGGTGCAGAAAGAAACAGTCTTAGGACGAGGACTCGAGTGCTCACGTTATGGATGGGCCGAGTATACGGAAGAGTACAATTTCACCCAAATAGAGCGTGGTACAAATCATCCTTTAAAGTCAACATTATAGGGTGAATTTTAGCGTAATGTTCAACAGGTTTCAATAAAGACTATTATGTGTGAATGACACAATGAAACATGGGCTGAAAAAGGCCAGGCCCAAAGATTAGGAGAGGCCTGCATAGTACTGCGTCTATGGGGATTTCTTCTGCGTAAAACCCTAAGAAAAATTTGAGCGTCGACCATGAAACAAACGTGGAGATTCTCTTCTGACGCAATGCGAGTTCACTTGTTGCTCTCCCAATACCATTTCCATGGACTCTTCAAGCCCAAAGCCATTCCCTCCTTCTCCACCCCGCTATCTTATCGCAACCTCAACACAATGTCAAACTTGATCTCAGACCTTATTCCACTGTTCATTGCCAAGTCTTCTTCTTCAACCATAAAGGATCACAACGTCATGATTCTTAGGAACGAGCTAGTTCGGGAATCCTCCGACTCTGTTCGGGTTCAAAGCATACTGGACGATAATTATGACCTTCTCAATCGCCGTTACCCCGAGGGATACGTGTTCTTCCAACTTATGAATCAATTGAAGTCAAATCCTTCCCTTGCTCTTCAGGTTCAATTTTTATCAACTCAATTTGAAACCGGTTTTTTAATTTGGTTTATTGGCGAATTGGACTTTTTTTTGGTGAAGTTATGTTGGATATGGTAAATTGGACTGTCTTTTTTTTTTTTTTTTTAAGTTTCTCTCTTTGCATTAGGATCTTGAAAGTATTGCTATTTTGGTTTATTTTACTTGTGATTTATTTTATTCAATCCAGTTTTGTTTAGTTAATGGTGGTTCATTGAACTTTTATTATTGCGAAATATAAATGAATATAACCGATTTTAATGATTGATTTTTAATTGGATTGTGTTGGTTAACATTCAGGTGTTTAGTTGGAGAAGGAAAAGATGTAATGCTGAAAACCCTATGGATGCAAGAGAGTACTCAAAGGGTATAACAGCTGCAGGTAGAGCTGGGAATATTCATTTAGCTGTTAATCTCTTTAAGGAGGCTGCTAGGAAAGGTCTCAAGACGACCAGCACTTACAATGCGCTAATTGGTGCCTTTTCATTCAATGGTCTTGCTGATAACTGTTGGTCCTTGTTTTCTGATCTGAAGAGGGATCCAACTTGCGATCCTTCTATTACCACATATAACATTCTCATATCTAGTTGTGGTAGCTTGATGCTGATTGATCACATGGAAACAATCTTCTCTGAGATACGAAAGTTAGACCTTGCTGTGAACATCAGCACTTATAATCACTTAATTGCTGGATATATCACAGCTTGGATGTGGGATGTTATGGAAAAGGTGTTTCAAATGTTGAAGTCGAGCCCTGTCCAGCCTAACACGAAAACCTACCTGCTAATGCTTCGCGGGTATGCAAATTCAGGTAATCTGGAAAAGATGGAAGAGATGTATTCCATTGTAAGGGATCATGTAAATAAACATGAAATTCGATTAATCAGATCTATGATATGTGCCTATTGTAGAAGTTCTGAAGCGAATAAACTTAAGAGGATAGAATCGCTACTCAAGTTTATTCCAGAAAAGGAGTACAGACCATGGTTAAATGTGTTGCTGATTAAACTCTATGCCAAGGAAAACAGGTTAGAGAAGATGGAGAATGCTATAAATGAGGCATTTGAACATGGAACCTCTATAATAACCAAGGGTATCATGAGATGCATCGCTGCAACTTATTATCGGTGCAATGCAGCGGAAAAGCTAGAAAATTTTGTGAGACGTACTGAAATCTCTGGGTGGAGTACCTGCCGCTCCTTATATCATTGTAAACTGGTCATGCATGGGTCTCAGAAGCGTTTAGATGAATTGTATCGTGTCCTTGAGGAGATGGAAAATGTCAAGCTTGTATGCACAAACAAAACATTATGGATAATGCACAAAGCTTACACCAACAGTGGCCAGAGTTCCATGGTTTTAAAAATACTGGGTCAAATGTTCAAACGTGGTTATGAATTTCCTTTGGATGCATTTCCATCATAAAGTATATATATCCTGAAGTGCATATTATCTTTCCAATGATATTGTTGATATGAAGTCTAAAAGTGGAACCACAAACTTCTAACCAACTCAGACCCAGATGTTCCAGGATCTACCATTCAAGTTGTATCTGGAACATTTTTCAGGGTTTGCCTCTCGCTCGTAGCTAAATTACAAAACCAAAACGGTGAATTGTTTTTTGTAACAAGAATAAATTGTAGTGACCATTTCTGTTCAGGGAAAAAAATCCATTATTTATATCATGAGAATAGCTCAAAAGGCCAATATAAAAATTATATGGCTGTGAATGATTTAAATTACCTGGGAATTAGTGGGTCAAGAAGTATGTATGGATTTTTTTCCCCTCCATCCTTTGCGGTGGGTCAATATTGCAGGCCACAGTGCATTTTACTCTGGGAAAGAGGACTTAGTACACAGAAGTTATTGAAATGCTGATATTGCTCCACAGAAAATTGATTCTGTAGGTTCTCTCTCCTAATTGTTTTTCTTATCAGCAAATCTCTCCTAATTGTATAATTCACATTTTCTGCAATGCTCTTGATACACATTCATATACCTGACTTTAGATCAGTGGTATTCAAAACAGAAATAATTCGGAGTTACAATGCGTGTTGTACTGCCACTTTATAATAAAGTATATTAGAAAAAGTTTTCTTATACATAAGTGTAAATCCTAGTTGAACTTGTTTGGAAGAAAAATCTGTTTCATCATTCATAAGGAGCATTAACAAAAAACTAACATTTTATTATGCATGGAAGACTTAAGCACGCCTCTCTTATTGCTCATTGGCCTTATTGATGACCTGCTTAATAACATTGCTCGAGTTGGAGACTATATCATTGAGTTTTGTAGCTCTGGATAATACTAGACGTTAGGCAGCTGTATGATTTTTTATTTGTATTTTAATCCGTATAGATAATTGTTTTTGAATAGGTCAATTACAAGGTATAGGAGTTTTTTTATCTTTTGTTTCCATATGCGAAGAAGGAGAGTATTGAAAAGAAATTCAGAGCTTTGATCTCAGTATTGGTTACTTTCAATAATACAGCAGGACCTGAAACCTAAGGCTTAAAGAAGAGCAACAGGTCTACCCTATTTTGTGACGGGTGCCTAAGGCGTGGCAAATAATCCAGGTTTTGGAGTTTGGAACCAGGGCTGCCTCTAAATGTCCACTAATACCAATTTGTTGCGCACACTTACATTGGATAGATCTTAGCTTCTAGTCAAAATGTGTAAGTTAGAAAGGTAAGTTTCTCCCAATTTTCTTTGATGTCAGTTGTAACAGTTTTTATTGTCATCTACTGATTATGTATGAGTCTCCATTTTTGGATATTGACTTTGCCTAGCCTTTAGTGGTGGTGCATCTTCTTGCAACGTACTTGGAGTATGTTTCATCAACAGTTTTGGTGTTTTTCCTTATCTCTGCATGGTGAATGTTTTTAAATATACAATCAATAGGGTTTTTAATACTTGTATTGATTCAGTAGCAGTTGTACTTTCTATCTTAATATTTCAAAGAAAATCCAAAAAGAAGTTTATCAAATATATGAAAAGTGAGAATTAAAAAATATTAATCTAAAAAGAAAAGGGGTATACGAGGTAATGTGACAATTTTATTGCGTGTTACAAGAGTTTTCAATATCTAGCTTTGGTCCTTATTCATTATTGTACCCAAAGGCGTAATTTTAGTGTAATAGTAAAATTAAGCCTTCTACATAAATACTTGTTGAATTCCTGGATTGGTAAGTATTTTATATTATTTTTACTATTCTGGTTGTTTTTTAATGAATAAATCTGCTTCAGCATAATGCAGCTTCGTATATTTTTTTTTTATGTTCGTCCCTGAAAGCATGCCCACACTTGGTGTCAATTGTTCGGTTTTAGCACAACAAAAGTTGAGCGGAACTAAGTTAGTAAACGGTTCACTCAAATCGAACTAACTTTGAAAATTGATTTGTTAGAATCAAACTGTATTTTAGTTTGATGAACTGTAAAATACAATTCACCCAATCTGAATTAAATTAGAAAAGGGTTTGTTTGATTTTAATCGGTTCTCAGTTTCATAAACTTGTTTTAATGTTTTGAAGCAACTTTATTCTTGTTATCTGTTTTGTTTTTGTGCTTTGAACTTACTCAAGTTTGTAATTTAATTGGCTTAGTCTTCACTAAATTGAATTGTTTGAATCAACCAAAAGTGCTATTGGATGTTGAACAGGTTTTTCAATTTTATAAGGTATGTTTCACCTAGAAACTATCATTAACACATATTTATGAGCTACTCTAAAATGTAGTTGTATCAAACATTTATAATTTAGTAAGCTAGTTTGATAGTTAAAGGTTAATTTGACGGCTACTAATTAACTTTCAATTATCAACTAATTTTCATTTAATTTTGTGAAATATAGTAAAAAGTTCGTGCAAGAATAAACTACTTCGATTCTTCTTATTTTATACTTAAATCAAAAATGAATTTTTGGATTAAGTAAATGCAAATTAAAATATATCGCTATTTTCAATAATTTTGGTACATATAGCAGGGATTATATTTAAACCGTAAATTTTGATATATTATATATATCATTATATAAACACTGTAAATATATGCTGTGGTATCTTTAATTTGACAATTTTATTCTTTAATAAAAATTAAAGGGGATGTATTTTTTTTTAACTACCCCAAATATAAGTGTCTAACTTCCCTGCCTATTATAATGGTCTAGCTCCCCCCACTTAAAATAACATAAACGTACATTATTTTTTAATTTTTAGAATTATATTTTTTAAAATATTTTATTTTAAAAAATGCGGATATACAACAAGGAGAGCGCTAGCGTTCTATATTATTTTAATTAAAATATTTGATGAAATAAATACACGGATACGATACGAATATCGACACAGAAATACGTAGAATCTCTAAAATGCAGGACACGGGGATACGGATCTATATATTATATAATTATGAATTATATAAATTGACAATAAAGATTTGTGTGCTCAAGTATGTTTCAGATTTTTTTTGAAATAAAAAGATATTTTTCATGACTAGTTCAAAAGGATTTGTTTCTTATTTTTAATAATAAAAATTTATATAATAAATTTGAGTTTTTAAAAAATTATTGTATTTCTTTTTTAAAATTGTGTTAGAATTGTAAGAAATTCAATAAATATTTTTTAAATTGGGCACTTCGTTGATACGTGTCTTACGAGTATCGTGTTCCGAGCTTCATAGTTTTATAATGCAAATTAATAAAATAAATATTAAATACTACATTTTGACCGTATATTATACATAACCGATTAAAAAAGACAATAACAGATTTTTCATTTATTAAATTAAAATTCATAATTGAATAATATACTTTTAGCTCTTAACTCTGTGTTGTTTAGAAGAAAAAAATATTACTCAGTGTCGTACTAAAGTGGTTTAAGTTACACTCGAACTAAAAAATATTGGCTCACGTAAATATGTAAATGAGTTAAAGAAAAATACTAACCATATAAACTAAAGAAATTACAAATACGATAGAACAATTGCCTTCTAAAAATATAACAAGTATCATGAATCTGAACATTGAACAATTAAATTTTTTTTCTCAAATTTGCAGGAGAAGAGAGAGATACATTCAACCATTAACAAAGAAAGTTGTTTTTTTGTTTATATCTTGCCCCTTAAGAATCATTCTCATCAATTAGAAGATGTCATTGACTACCCCTACCCCAAATATATTTATTATGGGAACAAAAGAAAAGGAAGAAAAAAACTGAAGAAGATAGAAAAACTAGCCTGAAGGCTATGGATAAGTATTATGGTATTGGTTTGGTTTGGTTTGGCTTGGTCCACCTCACCTACAACTACAATCACTCAAAACCTATAAGTAGTATTATTATATTGGGAGTATTTTGTTTTATCATTGTCGTCCAAAGCTCATTAATAATATTTACGAAGCTGGTGTCACATTTCCAAAGTCACACTTTGAAAATGTTAATCAGAAGATTCCATGTGCTTAAGCTGTTCAAAGCCTATAGCTTTTTTTTAATAACAATTGGTGGAGCAGCTAGGAACACAACATTTGAAATTATCTATATCTTCTCCAGTTGTCAACTGCATCATACCATTTGGATCCCATCTTAGGACTATTCAAAACTACTTTTGACTTTTCATAACACAACACACATGTCATCATCAAATTCCTGTTCTGCTAAATCCACTCTTCGTACTCCATCACAGAATCATAGTTCATAGACCTTTTCAAATCAGCACAAGAGCACAATGAATGGGTTCTTTTCTCACAAAGTGATTGATAAATATTTACTAGAGAAACAAAAATGAAATGCTTGACAATGTCAAAGTAACCACGATTAAAGGGTTGCAGAAAATGATTTTAGACTAAATTGATTCTATTTGAGTTGGCTTTGTTCTCTTTTAGCATCTTTAAAAACCTTTTAAGCCCATATTTTAAGAAAATAATTTGGTTATTAATTGAACTTGGAGAGATAATTCGTACAATGGACACTAATCTCTCTCTCACACACACCTGAATAGAAGAATGATCATAATGTTGCGAACGCGCAAAGTAGAAGCAATGACTGGTTATTTTTTTATATTGTATTTAAAAGCAAGGGACCGACCAAACAAATGAAGGTTTCTGTCCTTAATCCCCCAATAAAGAAAAACTGGTTTGTTGACAATGACTCCTCGCGCTGTCGTATTAGGGAATATTTTCAGGACATAAACAGCTAATTTACTAAGGACAATTCACAATAAGACATGGATTAAGCAAGATAATCTGGTGAAAATCAAACTTACAAAACCAAACCCAAATTCTATAATGCTCTCCCTCACTCACTCTCTCTCTATGTTTAGATATTATATGGCACAAGAAAGTCCATAAAAGACAGGGTTCAATGTCATTGTCCAAGCTTAGCTGTTCCCTACCACTTAGTGAGCATTAAACACTTTAAAGCAATCCCAACAGGCTTAATTTTTTTAATTTGGACTTTTTGGTTTTGTGGGTTCCGAAAAGTGGTCCCTAAGAATACATCCAAAAATCCCAACCACTAAAAAAATGGGTTCCCCCCGTCAAAACAATGCCAAATTCCCGTATTTGCTGTTTTCCCAAGCTCCAAACAGACCTGATAGAACAGGCAATAAGGAGATGACAAGAATTCATCAGAGTGATGTTGAAAGATAAGAAATTTAATGATTCAAACTCCTGCCAATCATTCTTCGCGTGAAAGCTTTTCTTGTCCTTTTGGTGATTGGGGTTAGGCTTCACGCTCTTAGATTTGTAGAACAAAACAACACTTCCCCCTCCCTCTCCTCAACTTCACTTACACGTTTCATCACATTCTTCCTGTCAACCACGTCATTAACAAAACGCGAAACTCTCCTTTCCACCTTCACATTTAGCATCAACTTTTTCGGACGAATCATATTTTTCGAACGTAACGAGAATGGATTATTCAATGAACCCACCATAGAGAGAGGGGCAAAAGCAGAGAATATATCAAATGCTTCATCCTTTCTACCACTACTACCTTTTACTCCTATTATACTGTTGCTTATGATTCAGATGCTAAAGATGATGACCTTACTTTATATTTTCCAATGTCCCAACGGCAAAATTTAACACAATGCCCTTTTATAACAGACAAAACTCAAAAAGGCTTAACTTTACTTTTCTAGTCAAATGGACACGCCATCTCAAATTTATTTGTGTCGCATTATCACAGGCTTACTCCCCTTCCCCCTTCCTTTTCCATTCATTCTTTCCCCCCCTCTTTCTTTTGCTTCCTTTCAATTCCATTTTACTTTTTCTAATATCCCTTCAATTTGGAAAGGTATGCATCTCCAATAACTCAATACAAACAACATCTGTGACACCATAAATTGAAACTGCTTTATTGGAACCATACCACGATTCAAGAGGATCAAGAATGACACTGGAGAAGGACAATTCCAACTAAAATGCAAAACCAAACATCCAAAGGCTTTTTATATAACATAGGTATACTACATATAACATACAGATTCATATAACAGGTTGGGACATTCTCCAGTTCACATTCAGTAATTAGTGCTACAAGAGGAAAACATTCTCTTAATCGAACAAAGCGAACCAATCCTCATCTTCTATCTCCCCTCCTGCTACCAAACTCAAAACGTTAAAAGTGATTGAGGCGTTGTATACGGTGGTTCCACCAACCCCCCCGAATGAAACGAGGTCTGGTACTGCCAGAGTTGGTGCTGCCTTCCAAAACCAACGAACAGAGAACAGGAAGCAGTTGCCCGCGGGTCACAGAACTCTCAAATTGACCACCATAGATGTTATGACGATAATATAACTACACACACTTACTACCAAGTAGAGAAAGAAAAAAAACAAATACAAAAGTGGGGGAAAAAAAGAAGAAGAGAGAACCCAAGTAAAATGTCAAGCTTTAGCTATGTATGCCTCCTGTAGGTAAGGTAAGGTTAAGTAGTAGTAGTCTTAGCACTAGTAGAGTATATTAACAGTCAGAATTCACGAAGTTGTTGATTTCCCTCATGAGGCAGTAGAAATGTTCATTGTTTGGCAAGAAGTAGAAGCCAATAGTGGCATCCTGGAGATAAAGAAGTTTGACCTCTTGTCCAGAATCCTCAAGACCTTTTGCATATGCCGATTGCCAATCCTGCAGAAGATCCAAACCAGCCACGCAAACAAGACTTTTGGGGAACCTGAGTCCCGCAAGGCTTCTCCCCCTTGGTCCAAAGGGGTTGCAAGCAGGATGGTCTCTACTCTCTCCTTCAGGCAGAAAAGCCCTCCAATACCAATCACGATCCTTCAACCTCACAAAGTATTTCCCATCCAATCTCAACTCTGATTCCGTCCTCTTCTCTCCTCCAAACAAAGGGTGAAGAAGAATATTCCCCAGGACCTCAATTTCTTCCTCCGCAGCCCTTACCGCCACATGATGAACAATGTTCCCTCCAGAACTGTCCCCCGCCAAGTAGACATGAACCTTGGACTCCCTCCCACTTTGCAGCCACGTTCTTGACTTCACCCACTCCAATGCTGCCCAGCCATCATCGTAGGCGCACGGATACCGATGCTCCGGCGATCTCCGGTAGTTTACAGACACCACAGCAGCCTTGCAAATGCTCACAAGGCGCCGGCAGAAGGTATCGTAGATAGCACTATTTGCCGAGGAATGCGAGAAGCTTCCCCCGTGAAAGAATATGATTACAGGAACAATTTCCGTAGTGCTCAACGGCCTCTCAAGGTCTTTGATACCCCATTGAGCCTCGTCCGCAGAGGCTGGCAAATACACCCGATAAAACAAACCAACGTTTCTATCGACATGGTCGATTGAAAACACCCCATCAACAGGAATTGCATTGGCCGGGACCTTTCTATCGAGAAACTCCGCCAACTCACGATTGAAAGTTCCATCGTCACGTCTAAGAAGCTTATAAGACAGCTTGAAATTCGAGATTAACACCCATGTATTCAGCGGAACGACACTCTACACAAAAAACAAAAATCAAAACATATTATTAGATAAGAAGCCGCGTCAATGGTGTGGACGAGAGGGGCAGAAGGAAAAACAGAGAATCAATTGAAAAACCGGTGCAGGAGAGTGAAAAGAAAGCAGTATGGTATACCAATCCAAGTCAAGTTTCCAACTTGCCAGAACAAGATAAAAAGAGTTACTTGGAAGAAATAGAAAAGTACAAAGAAAAACAAAAATCAGATGATCCAATAGCGGGGTCTCATCTTTCTTAACCAAAACCCCTTTAAGCTGCTAAGCCAAGAGGAGGAATAAAGCAAGAAGCGAAATGGGAAGTTTCGAAAGCGAAAAAAAGAAGTGGATAATAATTTTGTAAGATAGAAGGTACGAGTGAAAGAGGAGAGAGGAGGGTTACCCTAGATTCATTGAGATTGACTTGGTTACTGCCAGCCATGTCTGGTTGTCTCTCTTGTGTCTCTAAAGTGAATATGGAAAGGGGGAACCCACAGAAAAGACCTATGAAGCAGAAGCAGCAGCAGCGGCAACAACAACAACAGTGATCCCCACGGTAAGCGCCCTCTGGTGCACCCTCATAATAACGAAGAAACGAAGGATGAGAAGAACAGAGTGCAAGGCGGTGTGTAGTACCGCGTACGAACCTTGCTACGTACGCACGTACGTATCAGTGTATGTCTCTCTCTCAGGTTGGTGGCTCTTGCACTACCAACACCACCCAGCACTGGGTCGATTGATCGATCGATTCCTAGTTGAAGGTTTTGCGGAAGAAGGTACACTCGTGTGCGTATGACACTGAAGGAACAGATAGAGATATAGAGATAGAGAGATAGAGAGAGAGAAGGGTGAAGGATAAGAAGGTGCAGAAGAAGGGAGAAAGATAGATAGAGGGATGAGATGAGAGAGTCAAACGCAAAAGAACGACGGGAATGGACGGAGACGAGAGAGACGACAAAGCGGGCGGCCAAATTAAACTGTTAATATGGGACCCACCATTTTCGTATTTACTTTCCATTTCTTTTTCGCCATTATTTTTTCTCTTTTCTTTATTCTGGATTTTCCTCCCACATCCATTTTCTTTTCACTATTTTGTCTTTTTCTCCTTTCTCTTTTCCCCCACTATTCACCTCTCGACAACTCCGTTTTCCCCTCGTTTACAATATGCCCTTATTATAACTTCATCTTTCAAAACCTAAGTTATACGTCCACACTTCTTCTTTCTTTATCATTTTCCTGCTTCCTCTACACACCTAATCTATTCTTATCACACATCGCTCAATTCTTTAGTATTCAATTTTATAAACCCTCTTTCAAAGTATGCACTGCTAATTGGTCTATAATGTTAGTTTGGACATGAGATAAAGTATATTAAAAAGTTATTACTAGCTTTCTATGTTTGTAAGGTTTATTATTAATGTGATTTGAAGAAGGAAAAATAAAGATAATAACATAGTTCCATTTACATGCTTAAGGTGGGAGCATAGGGAGTAGTTTGAGTGAAAGAAGGTTGATGGAGTATGGATAGAAGTTAAGATAAGAATGATGTGTGTTTGGTTGGGAGTGATGGTGGTAATAAAAGGAAGGAAAGGAGGTTATATTTGGAGGGGTATAATAATTTAGTTGTAACGAATTGAAGAGACGGGGTTTGGTTTTGTAGGCGAAAAAGTACATTTTGTATAGAGACAGTAGATCTGGAAGAGACTGGAAATAGTCAAAAACAGGGTCTGGCAATAGCCGTACCTAATGAAAAATCTGGGTAGAAAGAAAAGAGAAGGAGAAGAGCAGAAGTGAAACGGAAGAAGGAGACAAAAGAGTTTCCCAGCGTGCGGCCGACGCCAAGGCACGTGGCGACAAACCCCTCCCTCTCCACGCTTTTGCCAAACACACCCTCTAAACCAATTCCCCAAACTACCCTCCCCGTCACGCCCAAACCCCAGCACTGCCATTCATCCTCTCACACGTCTTTTGTCCACTAGCACCTCCGTCGCTCGCGCATGACGCCATCTTTTTTGTCACACTCTCAAATCAAACCCACCTTTCTTTTCGTCCTTTCCCTGTTTTCTTTTCCAAAATATTTTTTATTATTATCATTATTATGATAATTTAAAATGTAGTGGTAATATCGGTGAAGGAAATAGTAGAAAGTTAGGAGGGTTTTGGATTTTTGTCGTATTGAGTGAAACCTAGGCGGTTCCGTTGTTTTTTATCTCTATATATGTATCTATCTCTCATACAAGTGGCGTACTGACGTTGCTCTTGGCTGCGGGGTGGGTCCCGCTTGCCAAGTCTTTATTCTCAAAACGAGTTTGATACGATGATCAAATTGCCCTTTCCATGTGGGACACGCTTCGAGGAGACCTTCTCATCCTTTCCACAGGCTTTCCTTCTTCGACACGTGTACATCTGCTTTCTTTTCCCTTCTTCCCATTAATCACATCACATTTTTAACACAAGCCAGGCTTAACAACTATGCATATGCATGCAAACTCTCCTCACAATGGGATTCAATTCATTTCCTATCGCCACCTATAATATAGAGAGAGCCCTGGAAATAACACTTAGCATTTTTCATTTTCTTCTTTCTTTTCCCTATTTTTCATTGATTCATCACTTCCAACCCCCACTTATCTTTTTCCGACTCACTCACTCACTCAAATAAAGAGACTTCTCTATTTTTGTTTTTTGTCTTTTCCACCTTTATGTCATACATACTCTTTTTTTCAATTCTCTTTATATATAAATAAACAATACTAAATTTGTTTTTTCAAATATATACTTTAAATTTAACCTCATAAAACTTTATAAAAATATAATATTTTTCAATTTTATATTTATACTTTCTTTTATTCAGTTACAACACAAATATTCTCATTGTAAATATATACAACTATTCATTATAAATACCAAAATAGATTTTAATCATCTTTATCGCGGTGCATCCGCTACAAAAAAACTTATTATCATTTTCCATGCTGCTTTATTCTTTCTTCAATATGGACAAAATAAATTACCATTCCAGAATCTATGGCGGCACCACTTTTGCATTTACTTTTCAAAATCTATCTCATTGTATTTTTTTTTATATAAAATCGTGTCATAATGATGCTCGTAAATAGTTCAATCATTCACGTTTTGGAAAATTTACACTGTTTGATTCATTGATAATGTGAGATGTTATAACAAAAATCTATAGCTCGTAATTAACGTCAATGGGTTATATGGTTTTTCATAATAGCCAGCAGAAGTAAAAAGTAACAAAATAGTTGTTGACTAAAAACAGTCATTATTAATACTCTAATATCTATTGTTCATTGTATTTTGTATGTAAATTAGCATTTAAATTTTATTAATGATTAAAATTTTAATTTTATTATGAAAATTGATTTCTAAACTTTAGAAAATTATATTTACAATTTTGTTACTTCAAGAGAAAACTTAGACCATTTGCTCTCTAAAACAAAACAAACAAAATAATTACGACTTCAAGAGGAATGAATGATGATTTTACACGGATATTCGTATGGAATATCATAAAGAATCTATTTTGCTGACGTCACCGACCATTTACGAGATTACAAAGTAGTCGTCGATCTGATCATAATTCTCAATCAAGCAAAACGACATTGTACATTATCCCTCACTACTTAAAAGATATTATCCCAAGTTAACTAACTTTAATCTAATTTACACAGGATTTAGCAATAAACTTTTACCTATGATTTAGGTGATTATGACCTTTCCTTTAAGGCTCACTTTTTCTTCAAAAGGTTTACAATTTTTTAAATAATTATCTTAAAATGTTATAATAAATTCGATTTGTTAACAATATATATACAAATATATTTTAGCATATGGTAATCTGAACTTATTTTAGCACAGAGTAATATGTAATATAACATGCTCTTCTAGATTTTAATATGAAACTTGTATACTCGTCAAAGGACAAAAATAAAAGCAATATTAACAACAACATAAAACATTTAATAGGTAGTATAATATATAGTCTTTTTAATATTGTTGGTGTGTAGTTTTCGCATTATGTTTCTTCAAATTATCCAAATGATTGTACCACATATTTTGTTGAGTTTTTGAATAAAACCGTGAAGCTTATATTAACAATAAATATGAA
This sequence comes from Phaseolus lunatus, assembly GCA_013389735.1. Classification (NCBI taxonomy): domain Eukaryota; kingdom Viridiplantae; phylum Streptophyta; class Magnoliopsida; order Fabales; family Fabaceae; genus Phaseolus; species Phaseolus lunatus. The sequence continues at coordinate 35,704,553 of CM023857.1, read as the reverse complement.
TGTAAATTATTTCAAAAGGGAGTCTCACATATTTCGTAAATAAATAAAAACTTAATATCTACTATTTATTCATCTATTCTTCTTCCTTTTTAACTTGGACGACCTTGACAAACTTTAATAAATAATTTATCTTCAGTAACTTCTTCTCCAACCTTTCTTCTAACAATTTATATTACAAAAAAGTTTAAAATTAATAGAAAAACACATTAATGCATGTCAAAATCAGTTTCATTCATCTTAAGTGGTTTTAATTCATTTATTATAATTTGATATTCTAATTATTTAACTTTCTCCCGTTGTTTTACTAGTATATTGTGATAGTTATATATTTATTTATAATTAATTCTAGTATTCAAAAGCTCTTTTCTTCTTTGTTTTAAATCCTATTTTCTTATCATTAATTTACTTGGTTTAGCACAAGTCTTGCTTTATGCTGTTTAATTTGTTTTGAAAATTCATTGGTTTTGTCTTAAAGATTTTGATTTTCTTGAACTCTTTAGTTGAGTTTAAATATATCATATATTTCACTTTGAATGTAAATTCTTGATATATTGATTGAGATTTTTTCTTAAAAAGTAAAGAGAGATTTGAGTGAAATAATGTAGTATAAACATACGTGATTTAAGTGTAAACATTACGTGAGTTTTGAGGTTCATGTTTTTTTATTACTCATTCTAACATTTTATTTTATTTTTTGCATTTTTTTTGTGTGTCTCTTGATCTTGTTATGTAGAAAATGTCTTACAAGGACATGATTTTAGGAAAAATTATGAATAAATTATTTTGGATAATTAGAAAATGAGAAACTTTAAACAATGAATTAAAGATATTCTCAATATTATAAAGAAATAAAACAAAAATTGGATACACTTAGAACACAAAATCAAAGATTACTACATTAGAGAAAAATAAGAGAAAGAGATGAGAGAAGGTGACAAAAATAAAGGAGAGAAAAAAATAATTTAAAAAAATAATTAAAATAACTTTTGTAGGTTTGTGAGGATCCTCTTTTGAAGGAAGTAGATGCTAAGCCTTTATAGGAACCATGCAATGATACATAGAATAACACACTGACACGTAGTGTACTTGTAGACCTTGTGATTTAGTTGACATGTACCATTGATAAATCTATATTTTCTTTGCTTGAATTGAAAATAAAATTAATTTCTCATTATTTTCTTGGAATTGACTTATTTTTAAAACTTATCATAAACCATTTAACCTTAGTATTGTATGATGTTCTCAATATGTTAGTATTTGATCCTAAAAAATCTACCTCACAATGATAATGAGATTTTTTTTTATATACTTCAAATTATTCCTTTAGATTATTTTAATTATGAGTTTAATCAACGCTTATATTTTATATATTTAATAGAGATACAAATTTGAGAGTGTTCGTCATAAGAAAATATGATAAGTACAAAAATAATTAATTAAGATTACCTATAAGTTATCCTTACGCATAACTCTCTAAGTTACCCAAAAATTTTAATATGTGAGAAAATATTTGTTGATAATTAATATTTTTTTATAATGACACATAATAAAGTTTTTTTTTCAGAAATCAAACAATCTAATATGATATAACGCGAAGATTATCTGAAATAATTATTTTAAAATAGGAAATGTTTGAAAAGAAATTAAATAAAAAGAGAAGAATTGAGTTGTGAGTTTTGCATATATAGGAAATGGGAATTTATAAGTGTTAGTAGTTTTGAAAGAGTAAAATAGAGAAGAGAATAAAGTATGAAAAGTATAGTAGAGAAAGAAGCGAGTAGGAGTAGGAGAGGGAAAAAGTAGTTGTGTTCCACCTCAAAGAAGAAAAGGTAAGCATTTAGGCTATTTTACTGCTCACAAATATTGATTCTATTTTAGAAAGAGGATTTATTTCCATTAGGGGGAGAAGGGGAGAAGAGCACACGCTGAGATGGATCCATGTCTAAAGAGGTAAAATGGTTGATATGTTGATGTTTGAAGAAAGAAGAAAGAAGAGAAATTAAAAAATAAAGAGGGTAGCGTGCATTTAAGTATTTGGCTGTATCTGTTGTCCTAACATAGAAGCGGTGGATAAGCATGTGCCACACACACACACATTATTCCAAACATATTTGCCGTGTTGTTTACTACTTCCTTGTTTCTTCCTCTGCTTCCTTTTCCTTTTCCTCTTTTTTCGTCTCTCTTTCTCACTCTGCATTCAATGCCCCCATTTCCCCATTTCTTTCTTTTCGTTTTCTCTTCTTTTTTATTCCCTCATTTTAATAATCTAAATTAAAGTTTCTGCGTCGATAACGTGCGGGCCACCTTCCACTTTGGCCTTTTCTGCGTTAGGTCAACAACTAGGAAAACCTTTCGGCCTCTTCTGTCCATTGGCTCAATCCCACCAAATGGAGAACAATTCATTTATGTCTCTCTCTGTTCCATCGTCAGAGATTGTTTTCTGCCAATTCTATTCTACTCCCACTAATTACAATCCTAATTTCTCTCTTCTCTTTCACCACTCTTTCTCATTTCTTCACCCACTCTTTCCTTCATAACTTCACTCCTCCTCTTTACGTACTTCATCACTCATAATATCCATTCCATTCATATTATTATCTATTCTTATTTAACATGCTCAAGTACCTCCTCATCCATAATAATAATAATAATAATAATAAACCCAACCCAGTTTGCTTCTCTCTTTCATTTATTGCCATTAATAATAATATCCTTAATATTTTACTCTCTTCTATTCTTAACAATTCCTTCGTCAACGATTAAGGATATTCTACCAACTCTTATTATAACTAATCCTCACTCAGTCATGGATAGTGTTGGAACAGGAACCACCATGAATATACAAATTTAAGATCACCACTTTTTCCACTCTTTCATCCTCAACTTTTTCTTATGAAAAATTCAAATTTTATAATTAACTGTGAATATAAAAGTATACTCACTTCTATCTCTCATCCTAAATATTTTGGACCCCTCTTTAGAAGCTAAGCTAGCAGCATTATATTTAAGAATTGTGTATAAGACTCCAAATTCAAATCTCGTTATCATTGTTACATGTTAAAGACTTTAATCTAAAACACTGATAAAATGATTGGAATGGATTCTTAATTTAACATGCTCAAGTACCTAATTAATTTACATTGTGAATACCTCAAGTACTGCTTTAATCTTTAAATAAAGATCTGGATGTGAACAAAAACTTGGAGTTGGAAAGAGATGTGTGAACAAAAATAGTAAATCAAATTTTTAAATTGGTGAATACTCTACACCAATACAATGTATAATGAAAAAAATGCATATTTGTATTCTGTGCTAATTTAATAATGTTGTAAGATGTACAAAGCATTGCTTTATTTAGGGACCTCTTTAACTCCACTAGGGCTGCTTTTTATTCATGAAGACGAAGGATGCTGCTAGATGCAATGAATGCAGGGTTTTTCGCAGATTAATTCCCTTCTCGTATCTTTATTAATGGAGATTGCTAACTAATATTCTTAAGATTTTTGTTCAAAAAATTAAAAGCTATTTTATATAAAAGAATATTGGCGTGTATTTATTATTTACAGTGATTTTTATCTAATAATTATTTTATCAATGTTTTTAAGACACTCATTAACAATATTATTTGAAACATTAGAAAGAACAATGCTCTTGGATATAAAAACAAAGACCCACCGAACTTGGTGCAGTGCATTTAGGTCAATATTCGCCGATTAATTTCAAAGATTCTTCCTTGACCAAAAGTAAAAATTAATCTTCTTTTCTCGTAAAAGTTAGGGGGATGAATCAGTGTTGTTCATTTAAAAACTACAACATGTCTAGTAATATAGTTTCAACACGTATCAAATACAGAAAGAGCTTGCAAATGATTTAGCATAAAAACACCATCACCAAGTTTGAACCATTTTTTTTAATTTATGACTTGTGAATTGAGAAGAAAATTTGGTCCATGCAATCTTTAGTCATCTGTTTTTATCTTTACAATTTTATTGTATATTTTTTTCGTTAAAAATAACTATTTTAACAATTCTGAGGTATTTGAAAAAGTCACGTTTGATGAAAAATTATAAAAAACATTCTTAGACATATTTTATTCTTATAGAGGTTACGTTTCTGTATCTATTCATATTTTATTTTCAGGTGGAGGGGAAGTTGCATTCGTGAGAAGTTATTTCCTAACTTCACCACAATTTTCATTTAACCTTTTTCTAAAATAATTTTAAATTTAAATTATTTTTCAAAAAAAAATATTAACTAAATATATTTTTTGATATATCTACAAATAATTCTTGATTATAATATGTTTGAAAATGTGATACCTTAAAAGGACATCAAATGTTCCCAAACTAGTTCTATGTGTACCTTACAATATTTTTGTGAACTTGTCAAACGCCATGTTTGTACCATGGTGGGATAGAATTTGGGCGAAGAGAAACAACTTGGATTTCAAGTTGGACCAACTTCATAATGGGTTTGTTTTTGGGACAAGTCCAATTTATATTGGGCTTGGCCCAAAAGAATGATTTGAGATGTGAGATGGCAGAAGCTGTTCAGAAGAAGTGAATGGAGAAGGTGGAAACGCAAAATGACCTGAGGAAGACACGAACACAAATCTGTGGGTGCGATAGTAGAATGCAACATCAACACCCAAAAACGGACAGAAAGCTGCAAGAGTGAACCACGGAATTGTTACCCAGGTGCGTTCTGCATAAATAGTCCCTACAGACAAACAAATCCACTGTGGTTCTTAAGAATTAGAAACATTATAACATTGATGAATAACCTTTACTCCAAAATTTTCACGATGCTCTATGTTTTATTGTTTTTCTAGTACCAATGATGAAGAATTGACCTTGTATTCCGACTGCAACTTTAAATTTGAAGGAAACTGTTCATTTTTAATCATTGATGAATAACCTTGTGTTTTCTTTTAAATATACTGGACAATACGCAAGCATAAAAATTGCAGTATATGATGTGCCTTTCAAAAAAAATCCAAGTTGTTGAATCAGTTTGAAACATGAGTGATATCCTCTAGCATTTATACATCATGGAAGAAAATCAGTATTGTAACTTCAAATTTTCTCTCTCTATCTCTCTTTTCAATCCTGGCGAGGCCTTAGTTAATGTTTGAGTGGCATAACTAGAACAAATACTAATGCTTAAAATTAGGGATGGTTTAATGTTAATACTGCATTCACGAAGTAGCAAATTTTGAGTTAAGCATGAAGAAGATAAGCAGCGTATAAGTAGAACTGTGTCATACGATAGTCTTATCTCACTAAATGAGTCTGGTTACATGGATCATACAACTCTATTGAGTTCACTCAATGACCAAATTTTCAAGGATATTATCCATGATGTAACCCTTTTCAATATTTTCCTATTTGCATATTGGTCCTTCTATCCTTTTTTACTGGGTTAGAAACGATGCAATTTACTATCCCAACCGGTGTTTCCAGTGGTCATTTTTGCAAATGTCTAGATCTCCTTAACTAATTTTTTGTCATCTTTTTCTCACCTGCTGTTAGACTAATGTCTCCTCGTACTCAATTATTCATTAGTCTCATCCACAAATAGCATGCATTTATGGGTGATCTTATGTATGTCCTTGGTAGTACATTCAAGACTAGATTACACAAGGACTTAAGGCCGCCCTTGTTGTAAAATCATTGTTTTAGAATAGTTCTTACAAATTTAGAAGATCAGATGTAAATCAATTGTAGTTTGCTGATGCAGAAAAAGGATTAAAAAAAACTCTACAAGACAAATAATAGAAGAACATTAAATTGCAAATCCATTGGATCGGAAGGGATATTTGTGAAGGGTTAGCGGAAGAATTTTGTTGTGAAGTAGAGAGCCAAAACACCTAAGTCAGAATCCTGATTAAGTTCCATGGAAGAAGAGCATCAATATTCTGAAAGTAGTGAAGAACTACAAACCCAGAAACCGGATGGAGAAGATCAACAGTTGCAGCATCAATACCAGCTACCTGGAGCTGAAGAGAAACTAGTATTGCAATTTATGGATTCAGTGCATAACTACCTATCCCTCTTTGATACAGTGTCCTCCACACTTCGACAGGTTAAAGCAAAACCCATTCAATACAAGAAATTGGTAACATCTTTTGATATGTATGATTTTCTGGTTTACCAATTGCTTGAATTTAATTTTCTGACCTGTCATTCTGATAGAGAAAATGTTACTAATAGAAGGTCAGGTATAATACTGGTTGGATTACTTTGTTGAACTATTTTATGATCAAATGGAGAGGTTGTGAAGTTTCGATTGAGCTAGTAACTCTACTTGAGCACGTAATTTGGCAACTAAAAGTTTTGTTAGATATAGTAAGTGTTTTTTCCTTTTGGTAACCATTTACAATATATTAGCAGGGATGGTTTGACTTAGCAAGTGCTCGACATTCCATGGGTGCTGCTCGCATTAATAGTTCTTTATTGGACCTGAAATTTCATTCAGCTGCTTCAACATTGAAGATAACCAACTATGATGGTAAAAAATGTATACTAAAGGAAATGGTTGCAACTGCTTGATTCTAGTTGTGCCATTTTCTCACCCTAGTGTGCTGGCGTGCTTTCACTTTCATTTTCATGTAGCCTTTCTGTAACATCTTCTTTTTATCAATTTAGTAGAACCTCTGTTTTAATATATGAACACGTTTGTCTCAACAGGTACACAACCATGCTTCATGTTGCGTAAATGGGTATCCTCTGAAGAAAAGAGTGCTCATGAGTTAGAAGACGAGAATGTGCAGCCACAGGATAGTAGTAGTGTGAAATCTTCCGGTGTGTTTTCCCTCTCCCTATGCATCAAATAATGGTTCTTGTAGTTCATTTGTTATTTGATTCTGCTGCTTAATGCTTTAGTAGCTGTTAGCGTTTCTCATTTTGTTACATGTTTGGTTGTACGAACTGCTGAGGTGATCATGGCTAAGAATTTATCAGGACTTGCAGATAATGATGACGTAAGTATTATACAAATGTTAAACTTCCTCTCATTAACATATATTAAGCATTACAAGTATAATTGAATTTGATCTCTAATGTAGTTGCTATCATGAAAGATGGTGAATAAATCATAGAATATTCTTAGCAAAAGTTCCTGAACTGTCAATTGAGCTACTGTACAAACCTTGTTAGTGTTTTTTATAGATTCAAAAGGAGCGATCCAAGTCCTTATCAGTTTTTGGAGTTTTAATTTCTCCAAAGCTTCGAGCCTCCCAGCTGTCATTTGAGAGAGGTGAATAACAGGACTAAAGATCTTAATTCCTTTCTTTGCAAATGTGATTTTAGTCATCTGTCTATATATTATACTTGTCATCCAGGATATATCACATTCTGTAAATTGGAATTCTTTGCAGCACTAGAGACACTGGTAGAAATAGCTAATATGCAATCGTCATTGCTATATTCTTTTCACCAACTTCAGAAGGTGGAAGATACCAAAGAATGAAAAGTACCATGCCAGCTCCTTCTGGTACAGTTATAACCTTATTTTCTCTGTTTCTCTTTTACTCCTTCTGGTATTGGGGATTTTTTTTTCCTTTCAAATGCATATCAAGACTATAGCGTTTTATTTGTATAGACAAGTCAGATATTATTTTAGCAATGTAAATCATGAACAAAGATGATAACAAATATATGGAATATATATTTGCCCTCCACTTAAGGGTGGGGGAGGAGAGAGAGAGAATATGAGAAATCGGTTTAGAATGCGTTATTGATTTAGTAAGAATTCATGAAGATGCTTTTTTTCCCACTTCGTGATTAACTTCTTACACAGGCTGCTGCTGGAATGCATTACATGTGGAAAATCTGATTTCAGTACTGGAAATCCAGCATTCGCTGATTTTGGTGTTCGATTTATTGATGTATCAGAAGACAGTGAACACTTCCCTTATTATGCATACATTTTAATATGGGTTAATGGTTGGTTACAATTTCATGAACATACAAAGATGGGAGGGAAACCCGGGATGTGTTTTTACCCAACGCCTACAAACAGTTTTGGACAGAACCCTTCTCTGCCATGCTTATGGCCCAAGGTCAATACAATGGGATTGGGCTTCGCTTTGGTTGAATGCATAATTAATTTACTATTACTAATGGAAAATATTATCATTCTATAGAACCCTTATGGAGTGTTTATGAGAATCTGTGTAATTTATTTTAAATGATTTTAAATATATTTTATATAAAATTCGACAACTTTACCACATATAGTAACTATTAAGTATCCATGACTGAATGTGGGTGCATGTAATAGCTTTGAAAAGTTAATGAGGTGCCATCTTGTCAAGATCAATTCATTCTTCAAAATATTTTTGCTTCTGTATTTTCTATTTCATTTTTATGTTATTTTCTTGCCTGGACTCAATGTATCAGAAGGCATATTTAGCTTTTTATAATGAGGGAAATTGTAAGTAGGAAAGTATAGATATATTTACAAGTTGATTTAAATTAAAGTTTTGTAAGATTAAATAACTTCAATTTTATTTTGTGATCCTCGTTTACATCTCTAACACAGTTGGTTCGTTGTTAAATTTTTAAGTAGCTGTTCTTTGAGTTTGATTCTTCATCATGTGAACGGAGAGAATTTTGATATGAGAAACAAAATCTACTTTTATAAATTCTATTTAAAAAGAAATAAGTTTTTGACTGAAAGTTGGAGATATTTTACGGGTGGAAAAGTGGATTGGGTGCAACGGTATTATCCATCCAACTTGTAAAAAATGAAAGGTTAATTGTACTAGTTCATCGTGTAATCTGTTTTGTCTAGTTCATAATAAAGTTTCTTAAATTTAAATTCACATACTGTAACGATTGTGAGGAATAAATTTGTCTTGCTCCAAAATATAAATTCACATTTTTTACTATTGTGATCCTGGAATTAAAACGATTATACAAGAGTGAGAAAATAGCATATTTACAATTTGATGATGGGAGCTCATGTTTTAATTGTTAAGGACCATTGCTGTAACTCCTTTTTATTTTTTTGGTTAAGAAACATTTCACAAATTTTATTATTGAAAGGATAAAATTGAATACAAGATTAAATATAATGGAAAAACAGATCATGCATCCACAATATAAAATAGTTTTATATGGTTATTCAGTTATAGACTCTGTATAAGTTGGTGTTTTTAGTAGAAGGTGTATTTTTAAAATTATATAAATAATTTTTTTAATGTTTTCAATTCTTACGGTGAAACTTTTGGATTATCAACATATTTAGTTAAATTTAATAACATGCATATAATTGTGTCAACCCACGTCTAACAACAAAACTAATCTTTGTAGCTTTAAAAAATTACCTAAAATACTCAAATTTGAGAAAGTAAAAGAAACCAAATCAAGTGTGGATAAAAACTACCACCTTCACAATTCTCCCGTTTCTCTAATGGAAAACCTCACCTAACCCAAGCCTTTCCATCCATCCCTAAGAGAGCAGCTTCGTCATGCACCCCCGTGACTTCTTCATGCACCATCATAAATTTCAAATTTCCAAAATTGCCTTTCAGTAAAAAGTTAAAAAGTAAAAGGCACAACATTTTACGGTTAATTGGTGAGTGAATGGAGTGTGTGGGTTCGAGGTGGTGGTGGTGGGTTGTGTTGACAACGGTTGGCCGTCATTGGCGGTGATTTGTGGTGGTGGTGGCATTTTCGAGTGAGTTTTCAACGTTCTTACCCATGGTTGCTTTAAAAAGGTATTCGTGAATTTTTTGTGTTTTGGATGGAGTAACTTGGCACAACAATGGATTAACTAATCTGTAAGTTTCAAAATTTTGTAATTATGTTATGGATTGTGTAACACGAAACTAACTCCCGAATCTAGATTAACATTCAGTGATCGTCTAGTGTACACCATCTCGTCATCTGCGACGCTCCGAACTAATTGCAACACTAATTCTATTCTCTCATATGTTGTAGTGCTTTTATTGACCTGACTACAATTCGTCATGTGCTGGAGGATAGTGACAATGCGCTTAAATGTACCCCGCACCAAGTTCAAATAAATTAAAGTAGTCCAAAATTAAAATTAATATATTATTTAATTACATATAGAAATAATAAATCTTACCAGATGTGCACGCTCCCCTTGAGAAGAGGGACCTGGCTAATAAGCATTTGGACTATGAAGGTGACGACATGGTAGAACATTTTGTCGATCTCCAAGCTCACCTCTACCAATGTATGGGTGTGACATTGTCCTAAACCAACACATGTACTAAGAAACACATGCAGATGGAATAGAAGTATATGAGAAACCTGTCACCAAGTGGTCAGCAAATTGCTATCACCTTTAGTCAATGACATGTGCACCAGGACCCTCAACTGACATCGATGGTCGTGGAATGCTCTGCTCATAGTCAAATTGGCGCAACACACACTAAGGCATATGTCTCTATGATAAGCTGCCCAATCGCAGCTGTCCTGAGACTAAAAAAATGGTCTCAAATGGCCTGCTCAATCTATGGTTCTCATATGGAGTCCATATGACCTCATCATGTGTTAGTCCACCCAACTACACCCACAGATCACCAACAACACAAATATGATGGTAACGATGTATCGTGTTGCTCGTGGGTGTACCTCATCATATGAGGAAATAATATTTCTCCTTCCCATGCCCAGGAAGTGTTCATAAATTCATGCCTGAGTAATTCGATCATATTAATTATAAAATATTTAATACGACATTATGGAATGTAACATGTGATTGTTAATTCTTTGTACGGTTTCATACTTGAACCAATGTCACATAACTGTCCAATTGCTTCATGTTGAAGGCATCCTCCAACTGCTCATATAAATGTGTCAGTACTGATTCTCCCCACGTTTATCCACTGCACATACGTAGATTGATGAACAATATTAAGTATGAAACAAATACAGAGGTGACACTTTTATCTACAAATATAGTGAATACAACCAAATGTAACAAGTAAGCCCTGACAACACACTTCAAAGTCTCATGAGCGCAGCATTCCTCATATTTATCTCAGAGTCAGCTCAATCGTACGTGGACGCTTCGACATTGCCTCATCTCAGCCTTCCCATGACCCTCCTCCATCTTTAGTAACTCAGCTAAAACTGTCGCAGATCCGTTGTACTCTAAGGACACATATGTAAGGAATTGCTCTAAAATGAGGAGGTGTAAAAGAGATGACACGTCATCAAGTGCGATGGTCATATTACCTATGGAAAGGTGGAAGGAGTTCGTCTCCCCATGTCACCTCTCGACAAAGGTTGAAATCAACCCCTTGTTCCCCACCTTATAACTTATGTTGCACAAACTAAACAATCCAAAATTATGTACAAGAAGCTCAATATTAGCATGAGGCATCCTAAATTTACGTAAATTCCTATTGTGGGATACCAATTTAAGTTCTCTCATATCAAAATACAAATATTTCTATACATAAAATTTAATTAAATTAATTTAAACAACCATTAACAAAGAAAATTCAATTGAAGGCTTTTCCATTCTTACCTCACCCTCCCATAGCCTAGCAACAATATGGTCAACAAAATTTAACAAAAATGACAGATTAAAAGGTCCTCAAGGGAACCTTCTGCATGTTCCACTTGCTTATCGTGAGCATCAGGGAATCCTTGTTGTTGCTCATCATGAACATCAACACCAATAATCTCCTCAGCATCATCTCGATCTCTTCTACGGACTGATGTCGTCAGTCTTGTGCCATATCTATCCACAACAACATGCCAATTTCAATTATTTACAAAAGCAGGTATAACATAAATATTTGTACAAAAATATTAGGGATTACATAAACTATAATTTAATTTTAAAATAAAGTAATTGGATTACATAATCTGGACCATTGCACTGGATTAGGGCCTACAAACTGAATTACGTAATTCGACACATTGAAATTTGAAAAAACATATATCGGATTATGTAATCTGGAAGATATTTTCGGATACAAAAGTAGTTTCCAAATTAGGTAATCTGGTACATGTTTTTTCAAATTTCCATGTTGCAGATTATGTAATCCTACTTCAATCTGCTCCCATTTCTACATAATCCAGGAATTTTGAATGAAAAAAAAAAACAACAACAAAATTTGTACTAAACATTGCAACAAAACACTCCAAAAAATGCAAACACTCACCTTTATAACAAGAAAATCACAAGTAAGGGACGGAAGTTTTTAAAAAATTGTGAAGAACCACCACAAATAACCTTGGAGGTGCACCGAAATGAAGGAGACCAACCTTGGAGGTACACTGAAAAGAAGTAGACCGTCGAAATGAAGAAGAACCTTCGAGGTGCGCTTGAATGAAGACCATGGAGGTGACATCAACGTTATAGAATAGAGCATAGAGAGTGTAAAGGGTAAAGTTAAATGTTTAGGTTTTTACTTTTCAAAATTATTTACTGTAAGTATATAACAGTAAATTCTTAATTAGTATGAAGGTGCTTGAAGAAGTCATGGGGTTGCAGGAAGAAACTGCCCCTTCACAGCTATTGACCACAAAACAATGCACCACTATGTGACCATGCCCTTACACACATCTCATTCATCATATCAACCCAACCTCGTGTGAGGTTGTTTATACCTCTTCCACTACTTCTTAAGACATTGCACCTTTTCCACCTTTCCCACTCACTCTTTTAGTTTCCTAAGCTCCAACTGCCTCTATTTGGGGCATAAACCCTTTAAATTGGTTTTTTCAAGTTTATTAATATTTTCTTTTTTACCAATTTTGTAAATCTTCTCTTCATATAGTTTCCTTTTTCATGCACAAAGACACTTTAGGCTGGTTTAAATGGATCTACCAACAAAATCATCAGTTGATTTATTCATCCACTTTTTCTAAGACTTTAAAGTTTTGATGGTGATCTTCACAAGGAAGTCTATACGACTCCTCCTCCTGGCCTCTCTTTCCCTTCTCCTCAATATGTTTGTAAATTTCAACGCTCGCTTTATGGGCTCCGTTAAGCAGGTAGACAATGGTATTCAAAACTTTCACATTTTCTTTTAGATAACAATTTTGTTTTATTTGTTACTTATCACTCATTATTTGTTAAATATAATGGCCTTACACTCACTACCATACTTATTTATGTTGATGACTTGATACTTATGGGTAATGACACTAAGGAAATAAAATCTATAACTACTGCTCTAGATCACAACCAAGGTTATCAGACTCGAGAGTCTACTCAGACTCATGGGAGCCCTGTAAACCCGACTCGTAAACCCGACTCGTAGACTCGTAAGAGTCTACTTCACATAAAAATTTAACAAAAATAATAATAATTCATGATACAAATCCATAATATTAAAATAAACAAGTTCATACACCAACAAAATAACTAAAACAACACAAATGTTATAGTTTAAAAGTCTCATTCATCTAATCCTCTAAGGAAATCAGCTCCAAGATCTTCATGATCATCTCCATCATCATCTTCATCACCATCTCCTTCATCATCATCTTCATCACCATCAACATCATTATCAAAAACTATGTTATCAAAATCAGCTGCATCTGGAATTAAATCATTTAAACTTGTTCCTCCTAAGTCAAAATTCAGACCATCATTTTCAACTTGAGTTTGATCAACCTCAACAACATTATTTTCTTCTTCAGTTATCCATTCATTATCGGACTCAATGTCTTCAAATGGAAGAGCAACAGATCTTCTAATTTGTTTGCTTCTCAACTTCGAGTTATACATTACATAAACTAAGTCATTCATTTTCTTTTGGTGCAAACGATTTCTTCTTTTTGTATGAACCTATAATTAAATATGAAATTTTTGTCAATATATAAATCAAATCAAGAAAAACCTTAAATAACTTCAAGAACTTTAATTACCATTTCAAATGAGCTCCAATTACGCTCACACCCTGAAGAACTACAAGTTAAACTCAAAACTCGAACAGCAAACCTCTTTAGTTCTGGAGTTCTATCCCCAAACATCTCCCACCAATCTGCAGGCAACATACCTTTCCTACTCAGCTTTGCATCTTCCAAAGAAAATGTTCCTCTTGCATGGTGAAAATTAGTAAGTTGCAAATTGATTTTTGTTCTTTCTGCAACATCATTAACCAATCTTCTCATGCACATATACAACCCCTCCTACACCTCAGCATCATCATTTCTAAAGTTTGGTTGATAGTGTAATTGGGGATTTAGGTAATAGGCAGCTGCATGCAAAGGCCTATGAAGTTGATTATTCCACCTTTGATCAATGATTTTCCAAACAGGTTCATAACTACGTAGCAATTATGTTATGTTAGAAATAATTACACAAATAAATAAGTATTTAAATTTAAAATTGAAGAAACTTAGAAATGTTACCTTTTCTTGATATTATTAAAGTTGCTTTTAATCTTCCCTTTGGCGCAATCCATCTCCTCATATATAAATCCCATTGCGGGTTTTACATCCGAATCTACCAATCGAAGGACCACCATAAGAGGGACAACAACTTTTAAGCATATACTTATATTCTTCCAAAATCGACTATCTAATACCACATTTTGAATTTTTTTTCCTTCTTGTGAAGTTCCAAACTTGCTTGTTTTCCATTCTTCAAAGTTAAACATTGTCAACAATGATGTTTTCATTTCATACAAACAAGCTAGAGTCAAGTATGTTGTGGCAAATCTAGTCATTCCAGGCCTTATTAGGTCCCTTCCATTTGTAAACTTTTTTAAAATTGTAATTAACATTGCTCTACCATAAATGTAAGTAGTGATCCTTCTTCCCTTCATAATAGTAGTTTCATGGACCTTTAATTGTTTCTCAAAATCTTCAAAGATTAAATCAATACAATGGGCAACACATGGAGTCCAATATAAGTGCTCCCTTTTTTGCATCAACAGTTCTCCAGCTGCCTTGAAATTTGCAGCATTATCAGTAACTACCTGCACTACATTTTCCTCACCAACAAATTCTACCGCATCATCCAACATTTTAAATACTTTTTCGGCAGTTTTTGAGATGTCAGAGGTATCTAATGAATAGAGAAATACAGTCCCTTTAGGACTATTCACCAAAAAATTACAAATTGAACGTCTTTTTTTGTCTGTCCATCCATCAGACATAATGGTACAACCTGTTCTCTTCCATTCATCCTTATACTCTTGAAGTTCTATATCAGTTTTGTCCACTGCTTGTTTCAGAAGCTTCTCTCTAATATCATGATATGTTGGAGGTTTATAGCCAACACCATATCTACCACACATCTTTGCAAAAGCTGGATTTCTAATAACATTGAATGGGATGACACTTGTGTAGAAAAATTAAGCAATTTGAGCATCAACCTTTTCTTTATCACCTCTCTTGTACATTTGATTCAAAGTAGCTTGAACACCATCAGGTGATGAAGATTTACTTTTAAACATCTTGCTAGTGATACTTTCACTATCTTCCTCACCATCACTTTGTCCAAAACTATTCAACTTTCTTTTCTTCAATGACGCATCTTTAGCTTCTGAGACAACTTTCAACAATAAAACTTTGACTTCTTCTGGTACTGATACACAAGGTTCAGAGTCATATCTTGTTCCGGCAAGATGATGTTTGAATCTAAAAATTCCTCCATTAAATATTTTTGAACAGTAATTACATTGCACTTTTTTTCCATTCCCTGAAGCATTAGTTCCATGCTTCCATCCAATATCTGTTATATTTCCAGCAGCATTCTTACTTCTAGGTGGCAGTGGAAATGCTGAATTTGAATCAGTTTCAGACATCTTACAATATGCCAAAAAATTAAAAAAAAGAAAAATCAATTAGCCAATCTATCCTAAAATTCAAAAAAATTTGGCCTAAACCCAATCAACAAAAATCTGCCCTAAACCCAATAAAAAAACCCCAATCCATTTTTAAAACTCAAACAAACCTAATTTAAAAAACACTAACCCTAAAACCTAATCACAATCACCACAACAGCAGCAGCGCAACACATACCTGAAATCGCGGTGGGGCAGCGAGGATCGCGGCGGGGTGCGGCGAGAGGCGCAATGAGAAGCGACCACTGTGCTGTGATGCGCGACGTAGTTCAACGAGCGTTGCGGTGCGGCGCGCGACGACCGGTGAGGCGAGCGATGAGCGGAGCGGAGCGACGAGCGGAGCAGAGCGACGAGCGGAGCAGAGCGACAAGCGGAGCAGAGCGACGAGCGGAGCAGAGCGACGAGCGGAGCAGAGCGACGAGCGGAGCAGAGCGACGAGCGGAGTAGAGCGACGAGCGATGACCAATGAAGAGCGGCGGGGTGGAACTGTCAACGGCAGTGAAGAAGACGAAATCGCAAGTGAGGAGTGAAATCAGGTAAAACCCTAAAAAATCTAACCTGATTGAAAGGGAACGGCACCGTTTTGGGTTTTTTTGGGCAACTCGCTGACTCGGTCTTAAACTCGCGAGTTTGACCGAGTCAACTTCGGGTTTACTCAAAAACGAGTTTGCTCCCGAGTTAACTCGCCAACCTGCACCTGGCTCGTAAACTCGTAAGGGTTTATGAGTTAACCCTAGAGTTTTATAACCTTGATCACAACTTCAAAATCAAAAACCAGGGCAACCTCACTTATTTTCTCGGGTTTGAGGTCACTAGGGATCGCACAGGCCTGCATCTCAGCCAACGGAAATACACTCTTGACCTCTTACAAGAAACCAAGATGCTTGACTCAACTCTAATACCCATTCCCATGCCACATTCTTCCAAACTCACATCTTTTGATGGTACTATCCTCTCACCCGAAGACACCTCTGCATATCGACAACTCATTGGATGCCTTATCTACCTCACCAATACTGAACCTGACATTGCCTTCACTGTCAACACTCTTAGCCAATTTATATCTGCCCCAACAACATTACACCAGCAAGCTGCCTCACGACTCCTACTATATTTAAAAGCCAACCTTGATGATGGTCTCTTTCTGCCCATCACAAGCTCACTTCATCTTTGTAGTTTTAGCGACTCAGACTAGGCTAAATGTCCTGACACCTGCAAATCCATCACTGGTTACTCCATCTTTCTTGGTAATTTACTCATCTCTTGGAAGTCCAAAAATCAGCAAACCATCTCCCGTAGTTCTTCTAAGGCTGAGTACAAAGCTCTCGCCACCACCACCTGTGACCTACAATGGCTGACTTATCTTCTCACAGCACTTCGCATACCCTTTGCCCAACCAATAAATCTATACTGTGATAATTAATCCGCCATTCATATTGCATAAAACCAAGTTTTCAATGAACGAATGAAGCACATTGAAATTATTTGCCACCTTGTTCAGGAAAAGCTCAATGTTGGCCTCATCAAACTCTTTCTCATCACTTCCACAATGTAAATAACAGATTTTTTCACCAAACCGCTTTCTCCAATTCAATTCCAGAAGCTCAAGTCCAAGTTGGGAATGCGCAACATATACTCCCAACTTAGGGGGAGGGGGGGTTTAAAGGCCCATCTGCGGCTGACCCATTTTTTCCTTTTCTGTTATTCATGCCAACTGTTTTTAGGCATTGTGTTTTCTATATATGTACCTCTACTTTTTACTATTTGAATACATTTTACTCCATTTATTCAAAATTACTTTTCTCTTTTACGCACTCTTTTCCTTTATCTTTTTCTTCATTAGTTTTCTCTACATATAAGATTCAAAACTAGTTTTGCTTCTTGCATACAGAGTTGCATCATTGCCATGAATCTTGCTTCCCCAAACTTCAATAAACAATATCTTAATAGTAAAAAAAATTATCTATAAAAGAATATGAAACAAAGTCCAAAAAAAATTATCTTTATATTATCCTTTAGAATAAAAGTATTATTAATGTGATCGATGATCACTATATCACATATTACCAGGACATATTATCTACTCATTGAGGTTGATAGCTCAAAGAATTTATATTTATTATATATATTATTTTAAATTGTTCCATTTTAATCAAATTAAATTTATTTAATAAATATATAACTATATCATATTTTAAAATAAATCTAGAAGGATGAGCGGCTAACAAAAAAAAAATACTAGTATACAATATTTAAAATCCCATGACACCCACATTTATACGGTTGAATATACAACTTCCATGCACGTGTACCTGATATGCTGGTTCCACTGTCTTACACCACGAATACCCCATGCTTCCACTACGCTACACCACTTTGCAAGCATGATGAACATTTTGGTACATCACACTTTATAACTACATGCAATTAAAAACCATTATTTAGTGTATACATATTTCATAAAAAATAATATTAAACTAATAAGGACATTCACTAAATGTGTTTGACCATTTCACCATATCTTATTTAAAATTTATATTCTCGTACTTTGTACTATAAGAAGTTAAATAGAAAATTGGGGATTTGATTAAAACAAGTAAAAAATAACTTGAAAATTAATTTAATCTAAACATAATGTTTTAATAAAAAATATTCATAAAAGAAATATCGAAACATTAATAATCATAATTCAAAATAAATAACAAGAATGTTACTAAAAATAATATTTTTTTTATTTGTAGTTTATTTTTAATAGTTATAATAAATGGCTAGAAATTTCATTTATAATGATTTTTAACTATTAGAATTTGAAATTTTAACTGTGACAAATATTATGTTTTTTAGTGTATAAAAATTACAGGAAAATAATTATATTAAAAGAAATTGGAAAAAGAACTTCATCAAAATTTAGTTATAGAAAGTCACATAATTAGATATGAACATTTGTACTATATAGAACTTACAGGATTAATATAACTTCATATGAAAATTATTGGTTTATACAATATTAAACTTCTTTAATTTTCAAATTTTGTGTGAATTATCATATTTAAATATTATTTTTTCCAAAAAAAAATAAAAATATTGACGAAACAACAGTGTGTAGCAGGATGACCTAGACCTAGAAAACAAGAAACACACCTCCAACCAAAAAATTTACTTTCCCTCGCGCGCCCAAACCCAAAACTAAAATGGCAATGAGTTGCCACGCTGGCGATCCGGGGCAACGCCCTTCATCCAATCACAATCAGTGCTCACGCTCTACATAAGCTAAAAACCATAACCAAAGTTTTCATTATTCAAAAGACTATACCTCAGTTCGTTGCATAGAGCAACAACCAAATTCTACAATTTCAATTTCAATCTTGAAATCCACCAGGATGAGTTCTACTGAGGTTGCAGCAACAACGAAGAAGGGTGGAAGGGGCAAGCCCAAGACCACAAAGTCCGTTTCCCGTTCCTCCAAAGCCGGTCTACAGTTCCCCGTTGGCCGCATAGCTCGCTACCTCAAAGCTGGTCGCTATGCTCAGCGTGTTGGCTCCGGTTCCCCAGTTTACCTCTCTGCTGTTCTGGAATATCTTGCTGCTGAGGTTAGTTCAATTATTCATTTAGCAATGGTTAATTTTTTGTTGTGTATATTGTCCTGATTGTTTTAGGGGTTTAGGTGTTGGAGCTTGCGGGAAATGCTGCCAGGGACAACAAGAAGTCGAGAATTATTCCAAGGCACATTCAACTTGCGGTTAGGAATGACGAGGAGCTGAGCAAGCTTATGGGGTCGGTGACCATTGCTAGCGGTGGTGTTCTGCCCAAAATTCATCAGAATTTGCTGCCCAAGAAAATTGGCAAGGGGAAAGGGGAGATTGGATCTGCTAGTCAGGAGTTTTAGATTTTAGGGTTTAATCTTAAAATTTTATATATGTGACAGTTCTTATGTAGTTTTGATGTATTGAAATTAGGATCTAGATTGGATGATGTATATTCCTTCACTTTATGAGAAATAATTACTTGTTTTCTCATTATATGTATTCCCATCTTTTCTTTCCAATGATGTTTCCTTCTTTAAAATTTATACTTTTTACCATTAGAATAGAACAAAAGCTTAATAATTTTCTGATTAAAATTTCACTAAAATAGATAATTAAAAATTCATTTTTAATGTAGGGTTATTGTATAGAAAAGGAGTAAAGTTTCTGTTTGTGTTTATATATAAACTTTTAAAGCACACTGAATATACTCTATTCTTCAACATTGTTGCTCATAGCTTATGAAAAAACGGCTACTTCTTCCCTTTTCTCTGCACTATAAATCTTTCTCTTCTGCATTGCTTTTGCCAAAGCAAACTAAATGGAACTCCAAAACCAACGTCATAATCACACACCCAACCCTTGTTGTGATGGAATCATGTTCCTCCATGTTTCAACTCAGGCAGATTCAAGCGCGCATGACACTCACCGGCCTAATCACCCACACCTTTCCCCTCAGCAGAATCCTAGCTTTCTGCGCCCTCGCCGATGCCGGTGACATCTGCTATGCCCACCGTCTTTTCTGCTGTATTCCTCAACCCAACACCTTCATGTGGAACACCATCATCCGAGGCTATAACAAGGCCCGAATTCCTGTCACGGCCTTCTCCTTCTTCCTCGACATGCTTCGACGCCGGGTTCCATTCGACCCAAGAACTTTCGTCTTCTCTCTCAAGGCCTGCGAACACTTTTCGATGGCTCCACAGGGGGAGTCCGTGCATTCCCTTGCTCGGAAAACTGGGTTTGATTCCGAGTTGCTCGTGCGGAATGGGTTGGTACATTTTTACGCAGCTCGTGGTTGGTTGAACCACGCGCGCGGGGTGTTTGACGAAATGTCTGTTAAGGATGTTGTTACTTGGACCACGATGATTGATGGGTATGCGGCGTGCAACTGTTCTGATCTGGCAACGGAGCTATTTGGTTTGATGTTGGAGGGTGATGTTGAGCCTAATGAGGTGACGCTGATTGCGGTGCTTTCAGCTTGCTCTCATAAGGGTGACCTTGGTATGGGGAAAAGGATACATGAAATTATGGAGAAGAAGAATGTGAGGTGGGGTTTGAGTTTACACAATGCCATGTTGGATATGTATGTGAAATGTGGCTGTTTGGTGGCTGCTAGGGAGGTTTTTAACAGAATGGAAAGTAGGGATGTTTTCTCTTGGACAAACATGGTCAATGGGTATGCTAAATGTGGTGACTTGGAGTCTGCAAGGAAGTTTTTCGAACAAACTCCTCAGAAAAACGTGGTATGCTGGAGTGCGATGATTGCAGGATACTCTCAGAATGACAAACCTGAGGATTCATTAAAATTGTTTCATGAAATGCTTGAGGAAGGTTTCGTTCCGGTGGAGCACACCTTAGTGAGTGTGCTCTCTGCTTGTGGCCAACTAAGTTGCTTTAGTTTGGGTCATTGGATACATCAGTATTTTGTTAACCGAATAAGAATACCGCTGAGTGTTACTTTAACAAATGCAATTATAGATATGTATGCCAAATGTGGAAGCATAGATGCAGCAGCGGAAGTCTTCGGTGCAATGTCGGAGAGAAACTTGGTTTCTTGGAATTCTATGATTGCAGGTTACGCTGCCAATGGTCGAGCAAAACAAGCTGTTGAAGTTTTTGATAAGATGAGATGTATGGGATTTAAACCGGATGATATTACATTTGTGAGTTTGTTGACAGCTTGCAGTCATGGTGGCTTAGTTTCTCAAGGTAAGGAATACTTTGATACCATGGAAAGAAAATATGGGATAAAACCCAAAAAGGAACATTATGCTTGCATGATTGATCTTCTAGGTAGAACTGGCCTCGTAGAAGAAGCTTACAAGTTAATAAAAAACATGCCAATGCAACCTTGTGAGGCTTCTTGGGGTGCCCTTTTAAGTGCTTGTAGAAAGCACGACAATGTTGAGCTGGCCACTTTGTCTGCTTCTAATCTTCTAAGCTCGGATCCAGAAGATAGTGGTGTTTATGTGCTTCTGGCAAATATTTGGGCTAATGAGAGAAAATGGGGTGATGTGAGGAGGGTGCGAAGTTTGATGAGAGACAAGGGTGTGAAGAAGATTCCTGGTCATAGCTTAATAGAGATAGATGGTGAATTCAAAGAGTTTTTGGTGGCAGATGAATCACATCCTCAATCTGAGGAGATCTATCGAGTACTGGATGAAATACTTTTGTTATCAAAATTGGAAGACTCGGACTGTGACTGCGAGTTATAAGCATCAGTCGGGACAAATATGTCTCTCCATGAAATTCCATTAAAACCCGAAACTCAAAACCTTATCTTGGGAGTAATATACAAGATTGGTAAAGAATCTGATAATAGAGTGGACGGTGAATGTGGAGTTTCCTGCTTTGTCCGATAATTGCTTGAACTACAAAGGAAATGTACTTGTATTGCTATCTTTATGGTGGCTATTTAAGTCAGATAATGTTATGTATATATTCCTGTTCACATCTCTAGGAACCTTCGACATGCTATTAGGCTTAAACTACGTTTACAATACAAGGGTAAAGCTGTTAGCTTCTTATACACGCCTAAATTTTAAGCTACAGCAGAGCAATTCACGAGTTCAGTTCATTAAGGACAATGGGTTTCATTTTGACTCTGATAGACTGCTCTTGTCAACTTGTATGCAAATTGTGGTGCTGTGCGATGGATTTTAGCTAAGGAAATCTCTGATCACCTTCCATCCAAATAATTGGTTGTCTCAACTTGATGCTTTCGGGGTATGCAAAACTCGGAATGGTTAAAGATTCTTGATTCATATGTGATCCTTTGGTAGAAAATGACTTGTTATGTTGGAGTCTTATGATATCTGGTTACACTGAAAATGACCAGCCTTAATAGGCTCTTTAGTTTGTTAAATGAAATGCAACGACAGACAGAGAATAGTGTCTGATCAGATCATGATGTTCAGTCATTTCTGCGTGTGCTGGTGTTGGTGCACTTGGTCAAGTGTCAATGTTAAATGTTAAAAAATAGTTTTTTTTTTTTTTTTTCTGTTAAATTTAAACCCTTGTTGATATTAATTAGTCTTTTAGTTTTTTTTTTTGAGCCACTTGACCCACAATGCTCGGATTGAACATTATCATCCTCTTAAAGAACAATTCTCCAATAGACAGGAGATATGACTATTTGCAAATTTGGCTGGATATATATACCTTCGTTACTACTTCCATGGCTAGTGTTGAAGGCTTTGTTTGTTGTTGTTTTTTTCTTTTCTTTTATTTACAATTCTGAGGAAGTAAATTATCATATTACGTTAAAAATCTCAATAATATACGCACAAACACACTACCTTGTAGTACCAAAACATCACCCTCTCTCTCTCAGTGTCATATTTCTTTCGAAGTGGTTTCCGTCATAAGACACCAAAATTTCATTCTGATTAACTCTAAAGATATCTTTTGGTGAATTAATTTATGCTTAAATATGGATAAGATAAAAAGACTTAGAAAGACTAAAACCCAGTTCAAGACTGAGATAAACCCATAATCAGAGAAAGGCTTAATTAAAAAGGCTTTGGAAACATTGCAATACAAGTGAAGTGAGACAATTTCTTCCTGCATCCTATTATTTTTTAAAATTTCCAAAATTACCCTATCTGAAATAGAAAAAATAATTCAAAAAAAAAAAAAAAAATTTCGGACGAAAAAATCCAGAACACAAAATTAAAAATACATTCCAGATAAAAATTTCTAGAATTAAAAAATGTGTTCCCGAAATCAAAATCCAGAATATTTCCAGATAATAGGTTCCGGAAGTAATTTTTATTTACACATTTTTTATTTAAGATTATTTTTGTCATTTTGGAGGAGCATGTTGGGTGCAAGTTGGAATTGATATGGACAGGTTGTGATTGGAATATTTCTTTATCTTTACAACAGATGCCTCATTTTTTAATCATATCATGGTTAGGGAGGAGTAGGATATTCCTAATTGGACTCTAGATGAATCTGGTCGTTTCACTCTTAAATCGGCTAGGACTGTTTTCTTGGAACTAGGAGTTCTCTGTGGTTGAGGTAAATTCATTTGGTTTTCATTTATTCCGCCTTCCAAAACTCTAGTACTCTGGAAGGTTTTTCATGAGCGACTTCCTACAGATCTACATATTCAGAATAAAGGTTTGCATATATGTTCTATGTGTACGCTTTGTGAAAAGCATGATAAATCTATTCAACATTTATTTTTTGAATGTTCTAATGCGAAACATATTTGGAGTTGGGTTCAGCAGATTTTTGTTACTTCTCATTTCTCTAATAAGGATGATCTTCTTATTTTTATTAAGAGTGATGGTAGTCCTTTGGTTAAATTGATTAAGTTTGTTGTGATAGCTTTTTCTATTTGGATGATATGGCGTATGAGGAATTTTGCTAGATTTCAGGAAAAGATTGAGGTTTCTATGGCTATTTCGGTGATTAAAGATTTAACTTGTCTAGTGGAAAATTCGTCTAAAGCTTCAATGAAGAATGATATGTTGGATTTCAACTTGATTAAATTTTTTGGTTTAATACTCGTAGTGGTAAAGTTCTTCGTCCCCTTCCTGTTAGATGAGAGTTTCTTTCACCAGGTTGGGTTAAAATTAATACTAATGGGGCTGCTAGGGGTATCCTGGTCTTGCTACTTGTGGAGGTATTTTCTGTGGGAGTATGGGAAATTTATTGGTGCTTTCTTTGCATTTCTTGATGTTCAGACGGCTATTGTTGCTGAGTTTTATGAAGTTATATATGCTATAGAGGAAGCTCAAAAGATGGGTCTTACTAATGTCTGGCTTGAATGCGATTCTTCCTTGGTTTGTGCGGCATTCACTGCTAGGACTAATGTTTCGTGGATGATTCGTAATTGATGACATACTTGTCTTAATTACTGTGGAAAAATTAGGTTTAGAGTTACTCATATTTTTCGTGAAGGGAATGCATGTGCTGATAAGTTGACTAATTTAGGATTTATTCATAGAGAATCTTTTCATTGGTATAATAGGCTTCCATCTAGTCTATTCTTAGAATTCTTTATGAATAGGTATAGTCTACCTATATGTCATTTTTGTTAATATATGGGTTTTGGTCTAGTCCCCTCATATTTTTGTATTTTCTTTCTTTTTTCATTTTTTTTTAATAATACTTTTTTCATGTAATGACAGATGATTGTTTTACTTGAGGTGTCAGCCTAACTGAGATGTCAAGTTGCATAGTGATGCATACCATGAAAACTTTTATAAAAATAAAAAAAAATAAAAAAATAAAAAAGAAAGTTGAAATTGATATGGTGCAAGAATAAATTGCCTACAAGTGACTAATTTTTTTAGGCCTATTGAAGGCCCAACACATTGAAGAAATTAATATATTTGGAGTACTAAAATAGAATTATTATTTTGCTTGAATTAGAATTTTCATGCACAAATTATCTTTTTTAATATAGAAATTTTATTTTTCTGTTATTTACTTGTAAATATGATAAGATCTATAATTAAATTTGTATTTTTATATTTTTAAAATTCAAAATTACTAAATTAATAGTGAGAATATATTTGTGAGTTCTTCTTTACCTCTTGTAATTTTATTAAATGAAATCACTAATTTTTATAGTAATCATTCTTAGACTTATTAAACATTGATCGTAGCGTCTTCCTTTATTTAATATTTATAATTCCTAATTTCCTGTTTTAATTTATTCTAATTTCTAATCCTAAAATCCTAATTTTTGTGTTAATTCTATTTGGAATCCTACGGGTTACTTTAGGAGCACAATGAAAAACAATTTCAATATTATAGATTTGATTGGGGAATCAGAATATACACAACAACATATATTTAGAAAGGGACCATGAAAAGGTGATCTCCATATATAGACAAATGATTTGTATGTACCATAATGAATGATACTATGATGATTTTTCCAAAACATTTTGATCTTTGAGGGGTACATACTATAGAAGACTCAATTTTGGGAATAAGATTGGTTAATGGGAGGTTCAAGTTTTGATTTTAGTGGTTTTTCTAAGCACAAATAGATGAGGCTAATGACAAGTGTATGAACTTTTTAATATGTGCTATGCTAACTAAAGTTCATAAATAGTAGTTATTTGCTTGTAAAAAGATTCTAAGGTTTTATTCAATTCCCTTCTAGAAGCAATTGTTACATCAAATAGTACAATATATACTCCTTTTAATTAGCTAAGATAATATTAATACTAAGATTATCTTAATTTTAAAAAGTTATACCGATAAGTTTAAAAGCTTATATTTATGATGATAAGTTTAAGATTTATAAGATCTTTTAATTAGATTATATTGATGTGAGTTAAAATTTAAGATCTAGATCTTAAAAAGAAGACATTAAGTCATAAGAATAAAAAATGTTTTTTATCTTACAAATATATTTTTTTCAACCAATAATCAAATAAAAAATTATTTAAGTATAAATCTTATAATACTTTTGCCTTAAAGTAAAAGTTCTAAAAAAATAAATGATGTAACAGAATAAGACATATAAAAAAAAAAATTACAAAAGAATAAATGAAGTGACATAATAAGACATATAAAAAATAAATTAAAACTTAATATAAGTGTAGTTTCACATTAAAGTAAAAGTTATAAAGAAAATAAATGATGTAATAGAATAGGACATAAAAAAGATAAATTAAAACTTAATATAACGTGAAATTTTTGCCATGAATAATAACCTAAGAAGAATTAAAAAAATTATATAAAATTGGCCCGATTTGTTCCCTTCATCTTACAACATAAAACTAAAATCGGTTTTCATTTCAAACTCTTAAAGCAAGAAAACATATAAGGTTTTTTTTTTTTTTTTATATATAAAAAATTATATAGCAAAAGATTAAAAAATCTATAGTTCTTAGGATATCAATTTTGATTTTTGAAAAGGAAAACGTAACAGTTATTTTCTAAAAGTCTTGTTGAATTGTATACTACTTCCATAATATGATTAGTCGTGTTGAATAATTTAAATGGGACATTCTATACGTCATGAATATGTCACTCCATACGCAATCCAAGTTAACTGATTTTCTCTCTAACAATTGTTTTTATTAAATTCACATCTTCAATATTTTAAATTTTTTTATACCTAATATTTAATAAATATATAATTTTTTTAACACACATAATATGTGTTTTTTTTAATGATGCACCTATTTAATATTAATAAAGGTTAAGTTTTAAATTACTTGTTTTACATTTACATAGAAATGTTGTTGGTTGCAAGTGCAATTTATTTTGTTGAATGTGTCCCTACATATATTTATATAAAATAATAAAAGATAATATTGTAGAGTTGATATAGATACTTTATAGTAGAGACTAGTAGCATTAAAATTGTCTTCTACACTAAACTTTCAAACTTAATTTAGATCATATATTCTTGGAATGACCTCACCTTAAGGATAAGACTGCAATTTGAGCTTAGACACTTGTATATCTAATATTTAATTTTGGCACCTACCACCCATTCCACTTCAAAGTACTACTTAGAAAAGTCAACTTTCTTCTGTCACTTGCATAACATTCAAGACATGCACAACATGTCCATTTCTGAAACATTTTTCTTTCACTTCATTTAATGAAACATTTTTCCAAACTTTTCTTTAAGTTTTTTTGGAAATGATTACTGTCACTAGAAAAGTAAACATTGATTAAGGTTCCAAAAAATATTATTTAAAATAAATATCATGTTTAATACGGACCAGAATAAGGAAAGTGACTCCCAATGAATGAATACATACATACATATACATAGATATATGTATATATAATAACATTTAAAAAATACCTTTAAAGAATAGTAGTTCTTAAAAACACTTTTATTAAAAATGGGAGATTAAGATCATCTCTTCTTATAAACTAGAATGATATGTTGAATGAAAACGTTTTAAGAACTATTGTTTCGATGAAATATTTTTGGAAAAATTTCTGTAATAATTACATTTTTATTATTTTTATCACAATATCATAAATATAAAATATGTTTGATATGTTAAAAATTATTTATCTGTTATAAATTTTAATTCTAAAAATTTATATATTTAAAATTATTTATTTATTATAAATTTTGAGTTATGCAAATAAATATTTATCTTCTTTATTGCACAAATGAAATACTAGTTTATGATATAATGTATATTATTAGTTGGGTATGTTTTAACTTATCTTTTAAAATATTTGAATTTCTACCTTTTAAACTTTACTTGAATTTAAAATGTTCATATTTATTAGAAGATAGTAAATACATGTTTTGTTTTCTGATGACTTTTTGTTTTAACAAGTGTATTGCATACATACTAGAGATTTATTTTATATAAATAATATTTACATTAACAAAATAATTTTAATGCATAAATTATATTAAAATTAAAACACAATAAATACATATTTTAGGAATTTAATTATATTTTAGATTCATGATAAAAAGTTTATATTGTGAAACATGCATATTTTGACTACTACTACTAATTTCTAAAAAAGAAAAGGGTAAATAAAAAGATATAAGAAATTTAAAAAAAAATCAAAATTCTCTTATCAAAGAATAATATTTTATTTTCTAAAATAATTATTCTAAATTTGTACAACAGTTTCTAAAAATTAATTGAAAAAGAAAGTAAAAACATTATTTTATCTATGACTATAAATATAAATAATTTTTCTTTAGACATATTTTATTTTGTTTCTATAATTATCAATATTATTTCTCATTTACAATCTTATTTAAACTTTTTAAAGTATTTATTTTTTATAATGATACATACTACAAATAACTTATTATTTATGATGTAACTATGATTATTAATACAGAGATATTAGTGATTTTCTTATAAGTTTGTTTTTAGTGACGTTATAGTATGAATGTACTATCAACTTAAGTTTGAAAATAATTTTCGAAACAAATATTTAAAAATAAAAAATAGAAACAGTGAGGAAAAAAAAAGTATTTTTCTTGTACGTGAGTACTTGTTATATTGTTTTCTTGGTGGCTTTCCATGGTTGAATACTTGTTCCTCATCAACGGTCACGTGGAATGCCGTTCAAAGTTGCTAAAGGAACTGGCAGAAAATTATTTGGAAATCTTTCCTATTACTTTTTTTTTTTATCAGCATCTTTCCTATTATTTAATTCATTATCTTCATCAATCTAAAAATTATTTAAAAAAATATAAAATAAAATAATAAATATACTACATATAGTCTATAACATCATAATATATAACATCTTCACAATCCAAAATAAATATCTCTTAAATATAATTGTGCAATTAATTTGAATCTATCACGAGTCTAATATATTCATATGAATAGATTAACCAACAGGATAATATATAATAATAATATTATTAATTATCTTAATCATTAAATATGGAGTACTAATTGTTTTGGTGACTATGACTTTTTAGAGATACTCTTTACACTTCTAAGATTAAGATTTGTGATATATAAAAAAATTGACAAAAAAGGAAATACTCCATTCATACAAGAACAATGAATAAAGCTTTGTTATATATTATAAAAGTTAATAATTTCCAATAGTAAGTCCATTATGTAACATCCTTCTGTATATATAATGTACTCGGTCACTACCTTTGAATTTTTGTGACGTTTTCAAAATTGAAGATAACACTATTTTTTTCACAAAGTCAAAGTTATGCCTAACATCAAGACCCTTCTCATCGAGATAATCACTACACACTGTTTGGATTTTCTCTGTTTCATTGGACTGAACTGTCCTTGAGTTCTACCCACACTCAAAATGCTTCTTAGTATCTCTCTTCAATATCGACAAATGATATTCATATAAGTATGTTTGGTTGCTATTCAACAATTCAAAAATAAATTTTATTTAACTTTAAAATAAAAGAAAAAAGAATATAATAAAAACAAGTAGTTCTATCTCTAATAATATAAAATGGGATTTTCCATTTAAATTATTTTTCAATTTTAATTATAACCTATTATAACTGTTATAATATACTAATAATAATAGAAACATAAATAAAAATATTTTAAATAATAAACAATAATAATATAAATACATTTATATAATAATAAATAATATAAATTAAAATATTAATAAAATAATAATAATTATTATTATGAATTTGAGAGAGAGAAAAAATGATGAATTTGAGGACAAAGGCAATAGAAAGTAAGGCTTTTTGCATTAAAAGAAAAATAGTAGAAAATAAAGAAAAAATTTATGAATAATGTAATGAATGTGATTGATAATTTCTTTTAATTGATGAAATTGTAAGATTATAATTTTCTCTTTATGTGTGCTTAATTTCATAATCAATTATATGCTTCTTAGGACTACATAATTGATTATGTTGGTGTCCCATAATTAATTACTTATTTTAGTGTGAGTCTATCTTGTGTCTCACACCATTAGTTATTAAATTTATCTTTTGATTTCACACCAATTCCACCAACGAGATTTGTTAATAAGATAGGACAAACACCACCAACTTTCCTCAACGGTAGCACGACCAACTCTCTTCAAAGGCACCATCACTAAACTCAATTTCAGCCAAAAACAACTCACACAAATGCACAAGC
This sequence comes from Phaseolus lunatus, assembly GCA_013389735.1. Taxonomy (NCBI): domain Eukaryota; kingdom Viridiplantae; phylum Streptophyta; class Magnoliopsida; order Fabales; family Fabaceae; genus Phaseolus; species Phaseolus lunatus. The sequence continues at coordinate 35,674,170 of CM023857.1, read as the reverse complement.
ACGACAAACACGAAAGATAAACATACAAGCCAATCACTCCATTCACTATTTTTTAATAAAGTATTCAACGGATTCAATTACCATGGTCAACAAAGCAAATGAATTCATACTAGTTCTTGAATGGGGTTGAAACCAAGAGAACGATTCAAACACTTCTCAGTCGGTCTGCACCTCACTTCCTCTTTTCGGCTAAACTCTCTCACTCGCTCTTCCGCTCCTCCCTACTAGTTCCTGACTTGGATGGTACTTGCAAAAAGTACTCTGACGCTTAAGTCAAACTTCAACACTCAACACTTAATATTTAGGATTAGATGATTGCGTACCTGATCTTTTAAGATTTATGTTCATTTATATGATTATTGTGGGCCCATTGTTATTAATGAGCCTAATAAAAGGGGATTAATAAGCGTGAGTCATTAATCAACCTCTTTGTTAGTCATGTCGATCGATCTACACCGAGATTTAGACTGGGAGCCAAGTCAGAATCTCGGTCATACAAACCCCATCAATACCGTACTTAAAGTGCATGCTTAGGAATCTTTGCATAGAGATAAATCTTTCCCACGCACAATAAAAAAAAAGATGAACACTTGCGTAATGGAACGTACGTCCAACTAGTTTTTTAAGTAATTTTCTTTACTTAATGAAGACACTCTATGCATCCTCACATACAAATTCACGCTCTAAAATAAACAACAATAACTCTTTTTTTTCTTTCTCGTAAATAGTATTCACCTTAAACCTTAAAATAATACTCTTCTACCAAATATTTGAGCAAAATGTCACCCAATAATTTTTCACAATTAATTGTTAAACTTCAAGACGTACTTTTTTATTGAGTAATGATACATTGATATTTTTACTTTTCATTTATATTTAACTTACAATTTCATAAATTATTATTTTATTATAATATTTTATTTATATTTATTTATATTATTATAGTAGAATATTTTATTATTAAAAAAAATTCTCAAGTGGATGTATATAAAAAGGTAGTGTCAAATAAAAATTTCCCATTTTTATTATACCATTTCAAAACTTTTCAACGTTTGTCCTCAAAACTGACGTTGTTTGAAAAACGTTTAAAGCCAAAACTTTCCTTAGAAAATAGCCGAAAAGTTGAATAGTCAATTGTTGCTGTTTGGTTGCGTTTATGCCTAAACTTGTAATTTCATCTTAAAATATCAGATAATTGCAAGTGGTAATGTATAGAAAAAAGAAATTGCAAATGGTCACTAAATTTTACATTGTCTTTTACATACATAAGTAAAATTTATATATGAGATATTTAATTTAAAGAAAAAATAATTGTGTACTCAAATATCTATCTATATATATATATATATTAGGATATCTAAATATTGTTTAGTATATGGTTCCACAATCAGAGTTCTCTTTATTTCAAATGAAGTCTTGCATGCTTTATCCCTTAATTTGTATAGTACAGTTTATATATTAATTATAATATAATGTATACATTAAAATATTTATTTATTATGAATTTTAACTATATGCAAATATATTTTTTGCGCAATATTTTAAGTATTAAAATACTTGTTATTAAAAAAGTAAGTTATTTTCAACAAGCTAGAATGATCGCGACCAAGGCAAAGGTAATTATGAAAGCTTGGATCTTGGATTAAGAATCTATCAATTCAATTTTGAATCCAACCATAGTTTCTTTGGTCTAAAATCTATTTACCCAAATACCGCTTCTTATTGCTTTGCAGTGTCACGTGAACTCACCTAACATCAAATAGTTGACACTTCTACTTTGTTATAAATACTCCTCTCATTTGGTGAAGAAGTATCACCAACTCCTACCAATTAGACAACAATCTTCCTAAACCTATTTGCTACCTCCATCCATGGCTACTTTCAAAACTTTCTTTGTTCCTCTAATCCTTTCCCTCCTTTTTGCTTCACTGGTTTCTGCCACCTTCTACCAAAATATCTCTCCTAATCAGCTACGTTCTCATGAGAAGCTCACACACATTCGCTTCTATTTTCATGAACTTATTACAAATGAGAAACCCTCTCTCATCATAATTGACCCTCCAAAGGTTATGTCCAACTCTCCCCTTCCATTTGGATCCATGGTGGTAATCGAGGACCCATTAACGATTGGACCTGATGTTGAGTCAAAACGGATAGGAAAAGCTCAGGGATTTTATCTATCTGCGACCCAAAGAGCTGGTTTGGATTTGGAGATAGTAATGGGGATGACCTTGACATTCCTAGAAGGAGAGTTCAATGGTAGCACTTTGAGTGTGTTAGGGAGGAACGAGATCATTAATCCAGTGAGGGAGATGCCAATTATTGGTGGCACAGGTGCTTTCCGCTTTGCTCGTGGCTTTGTTCTAGCTCGCAGTGTCAAGGTTGATTACCACAAAGGTGATGCCACTGTAGAATACAATGTCTACGTCTACCATTATCCCTCTACCAGCTCTTCTTCTCATTACCATTTCAACGAGGGACTGCACTTCATGAGTGATCCTATTCTTAACAAAATATAACTTTTTAATATCCGAATGTTCTATACCTTTTCTCATTCCTACTTTAGTTGTTAAACTTTAGCTGTGTGTTTCAATTGGTTTATAAACTTGCAAAATTTGTATTAAAAGTTAGAACTGTCTAACTTATTTGATACAATATTCTTGTAAGTTTTAAATTAACTTACACACATAAATAAGTCAAGAAATTAGACAACTACTAGTCATAATACATCCAAAGACAAGTTTTCCAAAGTCACTCCTTTTAAAACTACGAATAATTCTGTTGTCCAAGTCTTCTTTGATGTAGTGCAAGTTGCATATACTGTGCCTCTTAGATAATTTTTCTTGAGAGATGTTTACCGTTGCATTTATTGTGTAATAGAATAGAGAAAGAGGGAGAAAAATACATGATCATAAATATATATGAATAATAAAAGAAATTATTTGAAAGTAATGCATTTGTTTATTTATTTATATATATATATATATATATATATATATATATATATATATATTTTGGTCTGTTTGTTCGAAAGATGGTTTGGCTTCAAGTGCAAATTTTGCTTGCTTATTTTGTAGAGATCCCTTTAACATATGATTTTGAAAAAGATATAGAGAGTTTTATTATTGAAAATAAGTAGAATATTATTATAAAACTTTTAAGCTTCTATATTGGGAGATTCTTCCATTTCTTTATCATGATCCATTTCATTTTCTAAACCAGCAACATCATAAATCATGATCTCAAATATATTGAGGTGTTCCTTTTGTGTGGTAAAAAGTATTTACACACATACAAGTCACTTTCTCATAACATGTCAGTATTAATACTCATGAATGAATTCTTTCCTATAAAAATAAACAATAACTTCTTCAAAGTAAAAGAACTTCTATTTTTTTCACTTCGATATTGACAAATAACCATATTCTATTATATAATATACAATGCATCATTCAAAACTATAAAAATAGTTAGCAATTGAATAATTTTTAATAGATTGAGTTGTTGGGAGAATAAAGCTAAACCATTGAGCATTATGGAGTTTCATTCAAATTTAAAAGACCATAATTATAGTCACTTCTTAAAGCACTACAAAAATTAAGTTGTGAGCCAAACCCAAAAGACTTCTCATAGAGTTTAAGAATTGAGACAAATTAATTGAAAAGGGAGAATGATGCATTAAGAAGCTCTTGATCAATAAAATATCACACATTACTAAATCAGTTTTGCTAGTAACGCCACTCAATATCTTATTCATTTTTATATAATAAAATAAAGGTAAAACAATAATATCAAAAATTTACATAGGTATATATAATATAGTTCATCCATTCCATACATTGTATCTCAAAATAACATCCCTTTTCTAGGGAATTTTAATACATCTCCATCAGGAGTTTTCAAAATAAAACAAAATACAGCATTCAAGACAGACGATCCCTTCCTCCAAAATGCTCACTGAGGAGCTCTACTACCTGCAACATCATCTGCTCCCGTGTAAATTATACACGATCATCACAGTTTTAAAGGAAACAACCACAAAACAAAACACAGGGTAAGCTAACTATTTTAAAAACTTTAAATATGAAACTTGATATCATCATAAACCATCATTTTTCACACATTTCACCATTTTCATCAAGTGTCTACCAATAATTTCAATATTCATCTTTCTCACGTCAGAATTTCCACTGACTCACAACACGTAGACACTTGACTCTACTTCCGGAAGACTCGTGCATTGACTAGACTCAGAGATCTGCACCTGTCATACTACACCACTGTGAAATCCACATAGGGTCGCTGTGAAATCCACACAGCTATGCGCATAAAAATAATCTCAATCTCAATATCATCACTCTCCTAGTATGACAGGGTTAATCCATACAACAGGTCAAGTTAGTTATCTTTCAAACAATTTACCCATACATATGAACCTCCTTCGACTCTCAATGCCTGAATAACTTCATCTATATGATTCCATTATATCAGGAGAGTCAGGATATCTCCTTCTAGACAAATCACCAGTCAATGCACACTCTACACGATCTTACACGGTATTTTCTTTCCTGAAAATACTATGCCTTGATCCCACTTTTCACATTACTCCATATATCATACAACACACAATTTGAACCAGTCAATCATACATATTTTTACACCGTTTCTAAACAATCCAAATCATACTAAAGTTCAAGATTTAGAAGATCATATGCATTTCACAGCATCTACCATATTTAAAGTATCACATTTTCAAGCTCAAACAAATTCCGATCCACACATAAAACAGAGAATCGTGCAAGAAAGTTTGAAACCGGCGACCACGTCACCCCAACATCAGAATCTTCTAGCTTAAGGTTTATTGAAAATAAATCTAGCTTCCCTTATCTGGACTTGCGTAAAAACTCACTAAGAGCTCCAAACCCACCGAAACTTAAAGATGTCCTAACCTGCACCATGGAGCCTTAATCACAAAACTGACTATACTACTCATTTTCTACGTTAACAGAGAAGATTTCTGAAGCTAAGAGAGTCGCATGCAACGCCTATGCAGAGGCAACCCTCTCAAGTTCAGAATCGACTCGAAAAACAGAGTAAAACGACTTACTCTGTTTTAGCGTCCTGATCGGAAAACTTGTAGAGAAAAACGCCACAGTCCAGTGGTAGTCGTCGTCGTCAAACTGGTGAGGGAGGCGTCCATGACGTTGAGAGAAGGAGGAGAAAGGAGAAAGGGAACGAAATGAGCTTATTCCCTCAGCTATTATGGTCGAACGACTCTGTAACCTTCACTGCCATCACCCACTTTGCGGGAAAGCTTGCGTGCACGTTTCCTCGAACAGGATGGCCACGTGGGTCTTTGCGCACACCAACTCTGGGTCACTTTCCATACCAACTCTCTGGTGCCAACTGTTCTGAAGCACTCTTACTTACTAGGTGTCGCGCATGCAGAACGCTCATGCTGGGAGCCTGGGCCCCACCTTATCTGTGTGAAACACGACCTCGCGCGATGACCATCCACCGATGACTAACCGCGCGATGACTATCCACCGATGAACGATGTGTCTCTTACCCTGGCAGACGACCGATGCCTCATCCTGGCAGACGACCGATGCCTCATCCTGGCAGACGACCGATGCCTCACCCTGGCAGACGACCGATGCGTCTCTCACCCTGGCGATCTCTCATCGCCCTTGCGTGTGATGAGGACACATCGCCTCACTCTGGTCATCGATGTCACATCGTCACACCCTGCTGAGGGTTCATCGACTATCTACTCCACGCCTGTGGCATCACCCCTACATGGCTCGGTGACGTCGGTAGTTCTCCTGACCGAGGAAAGGTCGGTACTCACTCCTCGCGCGCCAATGCATGCAACACTAAGGAAAATCTCTTATGCCCCAGCATAGAGTTTTGCATGCATAGCGTACCTAAGGTTCAAATCACACCTTGGCACATGTGATTTCCTAGAACCCACTATGACCCGACCGACCGACCTCTACCATGCCGCCCTCAGACCTTGGACGACATCCGAGGTCTGACCACTATGAAATTTCTATTACAAGCTCTTTTCATTTTAAATAATAACATATTCAGAAATCATTTAAAACATACTATTTCTATTCCAAATAAATTTCTAGATCCTTACAGATACCAGTGACTAAATATTTAAGTCTCAAGTTAGAAATAAAAAACTCAGTATCTAATTTTCTGTAATTTATTAAAAAAAATAATCTATTAATCTTGACTAAAAAAATTCTTCTAATCATATCCTTATTAGAAATCTTTAAATAAATAAATATTTTTATGATTATTAGCTACTACAAATATATAGTTTATTTGACTAGTTATTTTTACTTCTAAACTAATCAATATTTACTATTTTTTTTTAGATTTAGCTTCATTCTTCCTATGAACATAAAATTATATAGTAATTTAAATTTTGTGACAATCAAATATATTAATAGAAACTAAGAAATCATGTTATTTTTTTATATTAGTAAAATAGTTAAGATTCTTATTATTTTATTTTTCATTTTTATATTACAATATATATATACACTCTCAATACAAATTTGTATTAGATGAATTGATAAAATAAAATTATGATTAAGACAAAAAAAAAAAAACACCCAAAATTAATCATAAGGGGGATTACAACAACTGAGCATGAGACCTTCACACCTCCACTAGTTCTAAATTGTTTTCTATTCTCAGTCTACCTAAACTAATTAGACAAAGTATATAATCTATAAAAAAAAATTGTCTGCAGCTGGATTGAGCTAGCAAGTCTTGAAATAATAATTATTATAAAAATTATTAAATAAATATAATTTTAAAAAATTAAATTATATATTTATTAAATTAAATATTGTTTTATAAATTAAAAATCTAATAATACATAAATTTTTTATTATTAATAAATATTTATAAATTATTTTTAAAATTAATATCTAATAATAGTTATCAAAATTTTAATTATTAATTATTAATTTATTTTAAATAATCAATATAAAAATCAATTTAAAATATAAAACAGTTAAAAATTAAAATTTTAATAATTAATTTAGATACCAATTTAAGAGTTAGTTTATAAATTTTTATTAATAATAAAAATTATTTTATACATTAATATTTTTTTAATTTATAAAGTAATATTTAAATTAATTAATATAAAAATAAGTATTTTTTATCTTTAAAATTAATTCTTATTTAATGAATTTTTTATAATATATTATCAATAATAATACACGTAATTTTTTTAAAAAAATTTATAAGACAATATAATAAAAAATACAAAAACTGACAATAAATTTTATATTTTCAAATCCAAAACTGTACATAGTCTTCCAACTAAAACACAGTAAAAGTATCTATTCCATGAACATCTACAATTGTTTATTTATTTTTGTTTTACACAATTATATTCCAATTGGATAATATTGAATAAAATTACAGATAATAATACTCTTCCACCAAATATTTTGAATCAGTTGTCATACGTTAAACTTACGCTTGGAATACGTAATACTACTCTGGAAGAGTAAGTACAGAAACAAATATTCCTCACAATTAATTGTTATACTTGTTTTTTATTATAAAAAAAAAATATGTTTTTAACGTTTGTCCCCTCGAAATATCTAAAAGTGACGTTGTTTGAAAAACGTTTAAAGCTAAAATTTTCCTTGGAAAATATCTGAAATGTTGAATAGTCCATTGTTGCTCTTAGGTAAGTCAATATTAAATTGCATTTACGCAGAAACTAATTAATTTCTCTTTTAGAATTATTAAATAACTGCAATTCTTGATGTAGCAAAAAAAAATTATAAATTGCCACTAACTAACATTGTCTTTTCTGTTCATTATTGTTTTGACATGGAAAAGCATAAATCTTCTCCTTAAGAAAAACTTTGAATCTAGCAGGTACCAATTATAGATTTTGATTTAATTATTTGATACTGTTAGTTCAAGCAATATAAAAAACACCTACAGGAATGGAATAAAAGAAAGGAAGGAAGGAACTGAATTATAAGAAAGAAACTAGATTATAAAAGATTTTATATAAAAAAATATGTATAGTACAACCTATCAAAAAGTTTAATATAACTCTATATATAAAATTTGGCGACAGAATACTTAAAAGAAACATTATCTAGGAGTTTACACTATATACATGAATATTTAGATGCATTACACAATAATGAAACATAAATATTAACTAACTAGAAAACATTAAATCTTAAACAGAGACATATTATTAAATGGTTTTCTAACTATTCGTAATACAATCATTATTTTATATTAAAAAATTCACATATAAACTCTTATAACATGTTTTAATCTCATCAAAACGATCTTAAAACTGAATTAACTGGTAAAACTGTTTCGAATGAACTTTTTTTTTTCTTAACACTTTCTAGAAAACGTGTCAATGTAAAGAGGAATCAATCAATTGAACCATGAACCTGTAGGTAAGGTTAGACACTAAAACCATTATTATGTTAATATTTAACTTTTTTAAATATAATGAGACAAACAAATAATTGATTCATCAATCACTGAATCTGTTATGGGTCCAAATTTTATAACATTTATTAATTTTTTTTCTATTTAGAATATAATTATCTAAATGTCAACTTTTGCCACCAAGAACCATCACGATTGTCAATACACCACCACACTGAAAAAAACATACTTGAATAAAGGGATGTTTCTTGATAAAAGTGATTTTTGGCAACCATACCTTCTTTGTCTCCATCATTAAACAATTTAGAATTGAAAGGATTGATAAAAATTTAAACGTCGGTCAGACACTGCTGTGTCTACTTGTTGTTATCAAAACAAAATATCTCGTTCTTTATGTTTTTGAAGGAAAATAATATATCAAAACATTTTTCAGAGAATTTATTTTTTATTTAGCCAGTCCTTTTCGTGATTCTGCAACTGTTAAGAAATTTTAATCGGATTAGCTGAAGAAGACAACTTATTTATTTTTAAAAGGTTTATTTATGTGTTCCAGTTGGTTTATAAAATTGGAAAATTTATATTAGAAACTAAACCAACTTAATACACATATATTAAGTTCGGATATTGGACTACAAGTGCCGAATAAATGCAAAGACTAACTTCCTAGGTTACTCCTTTTAAAACTATAAATAGAGTATAATTAGTAAATATGAGTACCCAAAAGTTGAGTTTTTTAAGTACAAGTTGCTTGAGGTAAATATTGTTGATCTTGACTACGTCCATTGTGTAACAGATAAGAGAGCACGTAGTGCAGAAATCTAACATAATTTTTGATATTACGAATAAATTATTATAAATTAGAAGATGATTTTTTTAATATTATAATAGAGAGAATAAATTACCATTAATCAGGAGAAGAAGAGATTTTGTGATTATATGTTTTGAAGATCACATAAGAGTCAACTTGATTCAATAAAATTATTCATAATTTTGCCAGTTACATATATTTTTTATTATTTCTTTCATATATTTTTTATTATTTATTTCAAGTTGGTAGTATAGTTACCACTGGTCTTATACATGTAACTAACCCACAACTTGGTTAAAAAAGAGTATAATACAAAGACGAGTGATGAAAAGATTTTAATGAAAATTTCTCACTTTAATAGTTTACATTATGATTATTAGAGTGATTTGATGGAAAATCTTTTTTATACTAAGAGTTTATGGAGTTTAGTTGAAAAGGCTATGTTAACTGATCCAGAGTTGCAACACTTAGAGAATGCTAGAACAAAGGATTATAAAGTCAAACATTATCTTTTTTGGCCATTGAAAGATCAGTCTTTGAATAAGTCTTGGACAAGAACACATCCTAGATTTTAGGATTCTCTAAAACAAAAATTTAGGGGCAATGATGGTGTGAAGAAATCACTTCTTAATTCTTTAAGAAGAGATTTTGAGGTACTTGAAATGAAATAATTTGAAACCATTACTCTACATATTTTGCTATGTATAAATTGGATGTGGTGGAGAAAAGTCTTTAAAAATTGATAGAGATTCACCTATCTTGTGGTTTCAATCGAGGAGTCAAAGAACATAAAAATATTGTTCATCGACGAGCTTCAAAGTTCTCTAGTGGTTTATGAAAAAAAAGTTTAAAAGAAATAGTAGAGATGGTGAGCAAACACTTAAGGTGGAAAATAGTAGAGAAAGAGGAAGAGGAGCATAGGGGTCAAGGATGCAAACGAGGAAGATAATATTTCTCAAAGGCCATAATAAAATGTTTTAAGTGCCACAACTTGGGGCATTCTCAATATGAATGTTCCAAATGGAACAAGGAGTCAACTACATATTATTGGATGAAGAGGAGGAGCTTCTTTTCCATGGCTTTTGTAGAAAAAACTAAAGCCAAAAGACATTACGCATGGTTCTTGGACTCTGGATGTTCTAATCATATGTGTGAAGACAAAGGAATGATCTCTAACATGGTAAAACAACATAAGCATTTATGTTAAGATTAAAAAAGTAGTCTAAGATTGATGATTAATGTCTATTGTAGAAGAGCATGAGCATTTTGTTAATAATCATATGTCTAATCTTCTGGAAAATTGGTTTCTGTGAGAGATTGTACTTGAACGCATGATTGAGAGTCTTCCTTATCTTAAACTTTGGTTTCTTAGTTAGTTCACATTGTTGTAATTAATTTCTTGGACGCATGATTCAAGAGAGAGGAGATAAACATTCTCATTGAGTATACGCTTGGAACAAAGTGGGTATTGATTAAAACAGTAGACGCATGTTTTACTAGTGAGTTTCAGTTAAATAAGATTGGCACATGTTCAATCTAGTTTAACTCTGTTGGAGGATTGAGAAATGATTAATCTTTTAGAGAACTTGGGGATCAACTGCTTTTTATTTTCTATTTTAATCTCTTTTATATTTTCTGCACAACTATCTCAAATCCTCTTTTTATTATTATTGTTATTGCTAACTTTTATTGCTTTCAGATAGATTCTAAACACTGATTTACTGATTTTATTATTGGATTCATTGGGAAACGACTTGGGGTCATCTGACTACTTCTATACTATCATCTCTTTAGCATTAGACAAGTCTACGCTAGAATCATATTAATTTGGCAACTAAACGAAAACTATCAAATTGTTTTGTGAAAAAAAGGAATTTAGAGGCAATTTACTACAACATACACATCACACAAAAATGTGGTAGCAGAATTCAAAAATAGAATAGTGATGAATATGGTATGTTGCATGTTGTATGCTAAAATGCTTCCCAAATCTTTTTGGAATGAAGTTTTAAATTGGATATTATACTTGTTGAGTCAATGTCAAACACTTCTTGTGAAGAAAATCACTCCTCAAGAAGCTTGGAGTAGAGTCAAACTTTCAGTTGGATACCTTCGAGTTTGAGGTTGCATAGCACATGTGCATGTACCAAAGCCAAAAAGAGGTAAACTTGATGACAAAAGTTTTCCTTGTATCATGCTAGGTGTGAGTGACGAGTCAATGGATCTAATGTTAGAGGATGAAAAAAAAGTTGGAATTGGGAAGGAACAAAATTAGAAAGAAAAAATAAAAGCAAACTTTATTTTGGGGTGATGATGGTTTCAATAGTGATGAAAGTGAGGAAGAGCATGAAAGTGAGAGTAACAATGATGGTTTAGAGGAATACGCAAATTTTAGTAATGGTGGTGAGAATAATATGAGGAGTAGTGATGTTAGTAATGAAAATAATATGAAACATATTGATAATAGGAATGAAGTAGAGAGCTCACATGCAAGTAAAATTGAAAAATGGAGGAGGAGAACACCGACTTGGATGGAAGGATTTGTGAGTTGTGAGAGGTTGAGTGAAGAATAAGAAAATGCCTAGATGGTACAAGGCATTATGAGTGATTATTCAACTTTATTTCTTGAAGTTGTGAAGCATGAGAAATGGTGGAAGGTTATAGACAATGAAATAAGTTCAATACAAAAGAACCAAACTTGGGAGCTCAGAGATATGCAAATTGGAGAAAAAAAATTAGAGTGAAATGGATTTTCAAGAAAAAATGAATGAGTTTGGTGAAGTTGACAAATATAAAGCATGATTAATGGTAATAGGACATTCCCTAAACACATGAAATTGATTATTTAGAAGTTTTTTCCCCTCTTGCACACATGGATACAATAAGGATGATGTGACACTTGCAACATGCAAACATGGGACATCTTTCAATTGGAGGTCAAATATGTTTTCCTTCATGGAGAATTAAGTTAGGACATGTACATTGAACAACTAGATGGATAGGTAAAAAAAAAGGGAAGAACACCAGATATACAACTACATAAAGCTTTGTATGACCTAAAGCAAGTACCAAGAGTATGGTTCAATCATATCTCACTTCATGAAGAAAGGATTTAAAAAATGTTCAAAATGAACAAACTTTTTTCATCAAAAGAAATGCCAAAGGTAACATATTAAGTATTAGTATTTATGTTGATAATTTGATTTACACTGGTGATGATGAGGGCATGATGATTGATTTCAAGAAGTCTATAATAAAGCTTTTGACATGACTTACCTAGGAGATATGAGAATTATTCCATAACATTAAGGTTTTTCAAAAACCAAAAGCAATTTTCATGTGTCAAAAAGATATATCACTGATGTATTGAAGAAGTTTGGAATGTTTGAGATCAAATATATAAAAGGGCCAATAGTTCCTAGTTTTAAAATTAACAAAGATGTTGATGGTGCAACTATAGATGACATTTTTTTTAAGCAAATTGTTGGATGTTCGATGCATCTTGAAACTAAAAAACCTTATATAATGTTTAGTGTAAGCTTAATTAGCTGGTATGCATCAAAACCAACTCAGTTGCATTTACAAGTTGCAAAAACAATATTGAGCACTACAACAAAAATGATTTTTTACAAGAACTATTGGCTTTGGGATCTTTTACAAGAAAGGGGGAGAGGGGGAGAAGAAAATCTGTTTGCTTTCACAAATTTTGATTACGCAGGAGATGAAGAAGATTCTAAGAGTACATATGGCTAAGTTTTCTTATTGAGTTCGAGAGAAGTGTCATGGATGTCTAATAAACAACCAATTGTTGTTCTTTCAACTACTAAATCAAAGTTCATTGTTGTTGCTTGTGTGTATCAATCTATATGGATGGGAAAAGTTTTGAGAAACTTAAATCATTCTTAAGAAGGTAGTATGATCATTATGTGTGAGAATAACTCAAACATTAAACTTCTAAAAAATCTAATCATGTATGGAAGAAGCAAACATATCAGAGTAAATTTTCGTTGTTTGTGAGATCTTGAAAATGATAGAGAAGTCAAGTTGGTGAATTGTGAAACTCAAGAATACTTAATTTTAATGAAGTAAATAAATTGTATTATAGTTACAGTTAACTTAGCTCAAGGATGAGGATATATTTTGTTGTTATACAATATTATTATTATTACAAATTACAATCTGAAAAGATTTATAATGTTATTTATTCAGAGAATATATTGCTATTAATAAAGAAAGGAAGAGATATTTGTGGTTACATATTTTTTAAGGCTATATAACTTTCATCTTGATTCAATAAAATTATCAATCAGATATCTAGCAAATGACATATATATTTTTATCATTCTTTTTAATAATGATGATTTCTTTTATTTTTTATTTTAAGATTATAATAAATATATGTATATATTATTTAAAATTAAGTGAAATGTACGAATAATGAGTTATTTTGATCATTTTATTCGTTAATTTCCATAGATAATATCAAAGTACAAATAATGATTTCATATCATTAAAATTATTGCCTACGCATATATGACATATGAGTTTTTATTTTATTGTTTATGTTAGTTTCTTTTAACATGGTTATGGAGATAAATAATATATGATACATGCTGCTATGGGAAAAACAGGACAAAAAATGCAAGAGGCAAGGAAAAGCAAGTCATATAAAAAGAAATTTCTATTTTATGCCTTTTCCTTCCTAAAATTTGTCTTATAAAGCAACCAAAACTGACTGTTTTTAGAAAAATCAAACACTGGAGGTTACACCAACTCTCACTTGTTATAAATTGTTGTCTATTCTCCTATCATAGAATCAGTGTACGTAACAACCAATTAGACAATTATATAATCTAAAAAAAAATTGAGGATTGTTTCAACTTGCAACTGGATCGAGCTAGCAAATCAAGAAATCTTGGAGGTCTTCGATTAACTATTAATCAATTCAATTTTAAATTCAACCACCTTGGAGTAATTTATTAATAAAATAATCACTTTCTATTTATTTTGCACATATAATTGACGAGGTTGTTCCGAACGTAAAATATTTGGCAGATCTACTCTTTCATGAATAAAACAGTTCTCTACTGAGTAGCATCAGTCTACACGTACACACTAATTAGACAACTATTAAATTTCAACAATAGACGATTGTCTCGATCTGCAATGCAACAAGTAGTAGGTAATAACGCTTAGGCCCCGCAATAACAACTAATTAATTCAATTTTAAATTAATCTCCTTTGACTAACACTTGTATGCATCCAATAATAACTATTATTTATTTAGCATATTGCTGTACCTAAAGTTTACACCAACCAAACTACGCACCTCATTTCTTATAAATAGTCCTCTCTACTCATCTTGTAACATCACCATACTAACTTCATTAGACAATTATTATCCTCCTACTCTCATGGCTAAGTTTCAAACTTGCTTATCCACTTTCTTTGTTACCTTTCTTTTCATTTCATTGGTTTCTGCCACCTTCTACCAAAATATCTCTCCGGATCAGCTACGTTCTCATGAGAAGCTCACACACATTCGTTTCTACTTTCATGAACTTATTACAAACGAGAAACCCTCCCTCATCATAATTGACCCTCCAAAGGTTATGTCCAACTCTCCCCTTCCATTTGGGTCCATGGTGGTGATCGAGGACCCATTGACGATTGGACCTGATGTTGAGTCAAAACGGATAGGAAAAGCTCAAGGATTTTACCTTTCTGCAACTCAAAGAGCTGGCTTGGATTTGGAGATAGTAATGGGGATGACCTTGACATTCCTAGAAGGAGAGTTCAATGGTAGCACTTTGAGTGTGTTAGGGAGGAATGAGATCATTAATCCAGTGAGGGAGATGCCAATTATTGGTGGCACAGGTGCTTTCCGCTTTGCTCGTGGCTTTGTTCTAGCTCGCAGTGTCAAGGTTGATTACCACAAAGGTGATGCCACTGTGGAATATAATGTCTACGTTTACCATTATCCCTCTACCACCTCTTCTTCTCATCACCATTTCAATGAGGGGCTGCACTTCATGACCGATCCTATTCTTAGCAAAATATAACTTTTTAATATCTGATGGTTCTATATCCTTTCTCACTCCTACTTTAGTTGCAAAACTTTAGTTGTGTGTTTCAATTGGTTTATAAACTTGCAAAATTTGTATTAAAAGTTAGAAATGTCTAACATATTTGATACAATATTTTTGTAAGTTTTATTAAGTTCGGGTGGGGAACAAATCCAAAGACTAAGTTCCTAGTTTACTCCTTTTTAAACTATTCAACTATGAATCACGTATAATTAATAAATCTGATAGTACAGAAAAGTTAAGCTTTTGTTGTAGTACAAGATGTTGTTGGAGCTAAATAATGTGGCACTCATAATTTCTCTTCGAGAATGTTTACTATTGATTATGTCCATTATGTAATAAATAAGAGATAATGAAGTGGAGATATCCACCACTATGTACTTTTTTATTGTCTTTTGATTTACTTATTTTTTATGGTCTTATTATATTATTTTTCATTTTTTTATTACAACACTTATATATATATATATATATATATATATATATGTATAAATTATTTAAAATTTAAATGAAATGTATGAATAATGAGGTCATTTTATCATTTTATTTATTAATTTGCGTAGTTAATATTAAAGTATAAATAATGAGTTAATTGTGTTAAAATTATTGCCTAGGCATATGTTGTGAGGGGAGAGAAATAATAAATGATACAAGGTGCTATCGGAAAAACAGGACAAAATGCAAGAGTGAAAGAAAGCCAACTATTTTAAAATCAAATTTGTCTTCTCTTTCTTTTCCTTTCTAAAACTTAGTCCTATAAAAGACCTTCTAATACCGAAGTGCAGTCTAAGTATGACAATTGTCCTTTATGGTTCATTTGCTTCAGAAGCACAAATAGACCTTTAAAATCATGGAAGATTGTACATATAGAATGCTACTACAAATGTTGTAACAAATAGAATTAAGCTCCATGCCTTTTTATGTCTCAACGGGAGGATAATATTTCATTCCTTCCCCATGTGGTGCATTTGATTAAATGAAATTGAAAGGTAAAATGAGTTGAGTTGTTGGTTTTTAATTCTCCAATCAACATAAACTTTTGTAATGTATTATTGTTCCAACTTCTATCTCACTTTCATTCCACTAAACACCATCTCTATATCCTTTAAAGCCCCACACTTCACATACATGTCCACCACACTAGTCACAACATAAACACATTCACTGAATCCCATTGTCTTAACGATGAATATATGAACTTTTTTACCCAACCTAACCCACGGAAGAAACCCGCAAGCCTTCAAAACATTGGGGATCACAAAGATGTTTGGTAGGAACCCTTTGTTTAGGATTGTAAGTGGGAGGAGGAGTACATAACTCTGGATTTGACTATTTTTACAAAGTAAAAAGATGTGGTTTTGAAAGAATTTATTTCCATATAAATGAAGGTTCTTGTAATTGATTTTCTTACAAAATTAAACTTTATGTCTAATTCAACATTACAAAATTATCTTATAATGTGAAATTTGTATTTATTTATACATTATGAATTGATTTTATTTCTTGTTGATGTACTGTCTCTAACACACTCATTCATGTTAAGGCTGTTAATTTGTGTATGAGATTATATATTTATGAATGATCTAATAGCAAGTGACACTATTGACTCGACAAACTTTCAGTATGATAGACTCTAAATAATTCTGATATTATTTTAAAAGTAAACTTTAAATTTAACCTAACCTTACAAAATTGACCTATAAGTGAGATTTGTACGTTATCCTCAAACAGATAAAAAGCTATATATAAAAAAATACATGATAACGATTATATAATACAAAAGAGGAGGGAAACAATAAACAATAAAATAAAATAAAAATATTAAACAATTTTACAGTTAACCGATCTTATATAAGAAGAAATATCTTCATCTATAATTAAATGAATCATGTTACTTCTACGCATGTGTTATATCTACATTAATTAATGATATTTGTGTTATATCTACATTAATTAATGATGTTTGTGTTATATCTACATTAATTAATGATGTTTGTATATGAAAAAGAATATATTGACTCATTTTTTTAAATATATAATTAAATAAAAAATTAAAAAGAAAAATAAAATTAAAAAGGCCTCACGGTGTGATGAAATAACCTATCAATTTTTTTAACTCTCTTATTCTACCTATAAAAAAAAATTCAATCCCGAGTCTTTTATCATATTTTAAAAATTATTTTAAGAATTAAATGTTGTGTTTTTTTAACTTCAGGGTATTAATATTTTTATTTAATTTTTTGTTGAAAACAATAAAACATATTGTGAGAGAATTTAAAAATAAATTTTTTACAAAGTTAGGTTGGGAGTGCTTTCAAAGACGGGTGGGTAGGCGAAGCCTTTAATAATAGGAGCTTGTCTCACGGAAACAACGAAAGGTAGTGAAGAAAAGTTGCGCTTATTTTAATCAATTTAATCTTGAATTCAACTAACCAGCGCATGATGTGATGTTCCTAAAAAACTATCAAACTTTTATACCTCCATTTTGGTACGACTGTTCCTAAATACTTAACAAGAAAAACAGTTTTTTTTTTTTAAATTGAAAATCTTATTAACACATTAAAAAAATATCAGAAAATATATTTTTATGTATTTTATTATAAAGTCTCTTTTAATTTCTGAACTAATACTCTTAGAACCACGGCTTAACTTTCTTGACACATAATACATAGAAACTAGTTTGGAATTTTTTG
The DNA here is from genome assembly GCA_013389735.1 of Phaseolus lunatus. NCBI lineage: Eukaryota > Viridiplantae > Streptophyta > Magnoliopsida > Fabales > Fabaceae > Phaseolus > Phaseolus lunatus. The sequence goes on along the minus strand of CM023857.1, from coordinate 35,656,120 downwards.
TGTTTGAGGAGAATCCAGGGTCGATCTTGAGATTTTATGTCCCTAAGCTTAAAACTAAATACGATTTTATTATATTTAAATATTTTAAAATATAAATATAGATTATGTAAAAAAGTAATAATGTAATCTTATTAAACATTTTATATTTTATTTGATAAAACAAATTATATAATTTTAGTAAATTTTTAAAAAATATATTCAATTTTTTGTTCAGTTACTCTTATGTTATTGCCTATTAATTATATCTTCTAAAAAATATACATAAAATATATGTATAAAGTATGCATGACAATATCATAAGTAGATGACATATTTGACTCTTTTGTTCTAGCAAGGGACAATTCATGTTTAAAATAGACAAATTTATATTTTCAAACATATCTTCGTTGAATTTTATCATATTTTTAAAAATATTTTAATTTTCGTATTTATTTTAAAATATTAATCTTATGTTTATGATTTAATTTTGATATTTTTCTTTCACAAATAACATATTCTAAATACAAAATTATCATCAATTATTGATAAAATATCATTCAATATTAAAATGTGCATGATTTTTTATTAATATTCAAACTTATGTTTCTAACCCTAAGGTATTCATAAAGTTATAATCAACACAACCATATTAAAATAAGTTTAAAAAAATCAGTTTTGAAAAGAGAAAAAATATTTTTAAAAGATTTTATGACCTTGTTAATTAATTACATTTTTAATAATTGATTAAACTATTCTTGATGCGTTCATAACAAAATAATCAAATATCTCTTTTTTAATCTATTAAACAAGAGAAATAGAAAACCATTATCTTAAGATTTAATCAATTAACATCTTTCACAATCGATTAAATATATATTTATGCATTTATTACAAAGCATAAATAATCGATTAACACGTGTCATAATCGATTAAAATAGTAAATGTTGTAACTGTTTTTTTTATAAAAAATTTAACTAAGAATAATCGCTTAACACCTTGAATAATTGATTAAATATATTTAGTATCAGATTTTAATTAGCATTTTCTAAATTTTATAAATAAAGATTTTAATTAGCATTTTCTAAACTTTATAAATAAAGCATTTGACTCATTGATTTTAACAATTACACACACAATAAAAAACGATTTGAATCAAGTTTTTCTTAAAAAAACTCATACTTCCAATTATGCTAACAAGATTTGAAAGATAAGATGGTATTGTGCTGATGTTTAATATTGTTGATTGCTTGTTATGACAAGTTTGGTAAGCTCTTTCTATATCTTTTTTTGCTAGTGTGTACCAATGCATATCCTCTTGATTGTCAAGAGTTGATTAAATTTATATCTTGTAAAGAGTTGATTAAGTTTATATCTTCTAAAGTGTGTTAAAGAGTTTATTAGTTTGTTTTCTTGTTATCTTAAGGTTTAGAATAGTTTATGGGTGTTTTGTACGAACTCTTTGAAGATAGTGAAACCAACTATTTGGAGGTTGAATAGTTAAGACCGAATGTAGCATTTTGTTGATCTAAATGAGTATAAACTTTTTTTTATCAATATTTATTTTCTTATCTTCTTATATTATGCTACAATCCAACCTTGTATCAATTTTGTTTCCAATTTAATTACATTTAGTTTTCAATTTGAAAAGATTTTAAAAGAACTTGAAGAAAAAGAATTTTTGTGAAAATTTTTTAAAACCAATTCACTTATATTGATTTAGAAGTGCCATTCATTCTTTTCGGACACTAACAATAGGTTTAGGTTGTTTCTTCTTACACCTCCATAGATTCTCCGAGTATCCCCATAGGTTAGATAAAAAGACAATTTTGTCCTTAAAAGAATACATTATGGATTCTACAATTTGGAAATGTATTTTTTTCTATATACACCTCCCAGATTATATAATTCAGAAGGTGTTTCTTCAAATTCTGTAATCCATAAATACCTTTCAGATTTTATAATTCAGAAATACCTTTTAAATTCTATAATATGGAATGTGTTTTTTTTAAAGAAACTTATTATGGATTATACTATTAAGAAGGTATTTTCAATCTAGAAATACCTTCTAAAATTTATAATCCAGATTTTTTCTGGATCACCCATTTCAAAATGAAAAATATCTATAACATAAGAGATAATTTTAGTATTTTAAAAAGTATGAGATGTGACAAAAAGCTATGGAGGTGCAATAAGAAACAACCTAGATTTAGATTAAGATTTAGGTCCAATGACCCACTAAGCCCACGCCCTCATTTTCCTCTCAACCTCTCTCCCGATGCAACGAGTCATGTTTATTCGATGTTTTGTGACTTTAATTTATAGATGAAAGATATATCTATGTTTAATTGATGCTTTGTATTTATTTTAGAAAGTGTAATGATATTTAAGTTTAGTAATCTGTCATATACTGCTAGAGCAACGCCAACAAATCTACGAGAATCATGTTGAATTCTTGCTAAAAATTTAAAATTTAAAATAGATTAAGATATTTAGAGTCCATCTATATAAACGAGGGAATTTAGATTGGTAATGGGTTGAAAGAATTGTAACTTGTAAGAGAGAAAAAAGGCGTAAGAACAGGGATGAAGTAAAAGAAATTCATAAATGGAATATAAATCACACCTTATAAGATTAAATTAAATATAAAGTTTTAGTAATTACTAAATTTTTTAGAATTAATCTATTATACATACGAGTACTCTAGTATATTGGACAACTTTAATCATTGTTAAGTTGTGAAGATTGAGGTTGTGAACTTGACTTTCTGCATAAAAGCATTTTTTTAGTATCTATTTTGTTCTTGAATATGCAATTATTTGGAGTTATCTATATGTGTGGAATACTCCAAATGATCAACCATCTTTTTTATATTTTCTTTTGATGTTATCTCCACTGTATTTTGTTATTATGTTCTCTTGGTGAGTTGGTTTTTCATGAAGAAAAAAAGTGTTGATTCTCTCCACAAAAAATGTACATGCTAGACTTTCCCATTGATTGGTATATTTTTCTTCTAGTAAGGTTCTATTTTGTTGGCAAAAAATTCTCCATTAGCCTACATATGAGAAAATGAGTTTTATACTCGTAATAAACGCTTCTTCTTTTTTATTTTGTTCATGATACGAAACAAAAAATAGATTTTGTTGTGTAGTTCTTTTTAGATATAAGTTACTCTTCAAATTTTATTTTTGAATAGTAATAAAAATAAATAAACTATGTATAATTTATCCTTTTTTATTGTTATGGGATTAAGTGTTATACAAATTACCTTTTAAATTAAAATTGATATAATTTATACAGAATTTTCTATTTAATAGTAATCAAATATATTATTATTCAAATTATCTTTCTGATTAAAAATTGAATTAATCACATACTAATTTGTATCAAAATTAATTTGATTAATATTAAAAAATGAAACTTGTATCATCATTAATTCAATAGAAGCAAAAATATAATCAATAAATCAATCATTTATATTAACGTGTATTTTTTATGATAATTTGTATCATAAAAAAATTATTTATGATTAAAAAAGTCACTTATCTCATAATAGATTTAATTTTAATTTAAAAAATAGAAGAAATTTGTATATATAATAATTACATAATGAAAAAACATTTTTCGTATTAACACGTCATGAATGAAAATACATATTCGTCAAGAGTAATTTTGTAAAATATATTGAAAAAGTTAAAGGAAACTTCAAAAAATATGAGAAATAGATTCCTGCACCCAATCAATTTTGACTAGCATCCAACGAAATTTTTAAAATCTCATTCTACCCTTTTCACACATTTGCTTACGGATACCAATATCCGGAAGTGAAATATTTGCCAATGGATATTGGCATCCGAAAGTAACAACTTTGCCTACGGATATTGACATCCAAAAGTGTCAGTTTTGCCTACGGATATTGACATTCGAAAGTGTTAGCTTTGCCTACAGACATTGGCATCCAGAACTAGCACTCTTTAACTACGGACATTGTTATCCGGAAGGCACTATCATGCTTTTGGATATACATATCAGGAAGCCAATCATCCTGAACTTTTTTTTTTTGGCAGTGTCATGATTTTGTTACTTTTAATGGATTAAACCACTAAACCAAGGTAAAAGAAATTATTAAATTTTATTTTAAAAAAATTAAATGTATTGGAATATTCCATAACCACAAAAATTACAATCTTTTTCATAAAACCAGAGCACTTGCTTTTCATTCTAAAATATTATATTATCACTTATATACTTCCAAATGCATTAATCATTGAGGGCAAAGATAGAACATCATTGAGAGCAGAAAAAAAGCAGCCAATAAACTCATTTCAGATTTTCAAATCCAATCTTAATGAAAAAAACTTCCAAATATGCTCATCCGCGATGCATATGGATATTTATATCCGAAACTCATAACACAGTTATGGACAACAATATCTAAAACCCACAAAAAACGCGAAAACTCACCGTTCTGCAACGCGTCTCTTTCTCCAGTGTCTTCGCTCTCTGTTGTCGTCGAAGTGGCTTAAAAGCGCTGCTTGAACGATACTGAACAATGCCTGCGTGTGTGTGTATGGCTTCTGGAAGAGAATGTCCAAAAGAAAATAATGAACGGCACGATGCACTGTGCTTGATTGTTGGGTGCATGTAACCTGATTTCACTTCATTAAGGTTGTTATGGTCATTTTGCATGAATCATTAAGGGTGTTATGGACATTTCACACGGACAATTCGGTGCCAATCAGAATTGATTGGGTGCAAAGAGAATCAGCCATCCAAACCGCTGGGAAAGATCCAATATTTTACTTTTCTACGGCCCAAAAGTAATGACACTACTTATGGGAAATAATTTCTTGTGCTTTTCTTATTGCACCTCCCTGCGTTTCTTCCTGCATCTTTGGAAAATTTCGAAATTATCCTTCCTGATGACCGGGGGAAGCAAGGAAGATCTGCAGGCAAACGTCGTTTCGTTTTATACGCTCCAGAACGATGAGCTATTTCGAAGATCCTTCTCGACACCTTCCCCACATATACTTTTTATTTCCAAAGAATAGAACTTAGCTGTAACTTCTCTGCTGTTTTACTTCAGGGTTTTTCAAAAAATTAGTGCAATTTATTTTCATAAATTACGATTTTAGGTAAAAAAAATATTCTTTAATGAAGATGGATAAGTTATATACAACGTGAATGATTTTAGAGTAAGTGTAAAATAATATAATTAAAATGTACATAAATTAATGAAATTGATTGAGTTGTATTGGTGGATATAATATCCATGAAAAAAAAAATCAACTTAAAATCATATTCATGATATACGACTTTCACTTTAAAGTACGATTTAATTTTTATTGTTAAAAAAAATCTTTTATAAAAATTATAATTTAGGAAAAAAATTACATTACTTTAGTTTCACTTCTCATTTTCCAACCAGAAAAAATACTAACATTTATTTTTAAAAAATTAATTTACACCTTTTTTAATATTGTACTAAACGTTTTTACCTTTTAAAAGCAGAGTAATTTTATACAAAGTTCTAATACACATTATTAGAAAATCATTAAATATAAATCAATTTTAGAGATAAAAAATAATTAGTTGTTATATTAATTAAATTAGATATTATTTTAGAGACTAAAAAAATTATTGGTATCTAAATTAGTTTCTATTATTGAGAAATAGTTTATAAATTGGTATTTAATTAGCTACCTAGGTTTTAATTATTAGATTATAAAGTTGGTAGCTAATTAAATATCAATTTAGAAACTATTTATCAATAATAGAAATTAATTTATATATTAATAATATTTTTAGTCTCTAAAATAATATCTAATTTAATCAATATCACAATTAATTATTTTTATCTCTAAAATTAATTTTTATTTAATAGTTTTTTTAGTGCCAAAAGAACTTTGACAAGAGTAGTTCAGCACAAATGTCATAAAATTTAAAATGTATCTTATTTTTTCATATCAATTTAAAACTTCTTTATAAAATTTACTAAAATATAAAGATTTTATGCTATCTACACTTTTAATAATCATTTTGTTTTATTTTTATTGTAATATTGTACAACATAAAAATTGATTTTATTATTATTTTATATGTTAAAATTAAAAAATACCATTTCATTCCTAATATTCATATGATTTCATTTAATATTTGAATTTTAAATTTAAGATGCTTATTAGTTTTCTAGAAAATTTATTTTGGATTGCATAATCTAATGTAAATTTTATATTATAGAAAAATAATATTTTAGATTATACAATTCCAACTAAAAAAAATCATAAATATTAGCTTCTAAAATCTAAAATTCAAGAAATCTCCCAATTAAACATTCTAAAATTTAAAAAAAAAACAATAAAATGTGAAATAATTTTGATATTTCCAAAAATATGATAGAAAGGAAAATATGGAGGTGAAGGTAGAATTTACCAATACTTTTGCTCTTAGGATTTGTAGTTGTTCATTACAGGGGTATTGATGATGAAAATATTCAACATCATACTCTTTAACTAAATTATATGTATAAAATTTAGATAAATTTAAAATATGTATTTTATTCCTAAAAAATGAAAACAAGAATATTTTATATTTTTAAAGTAAGAAATTTAATTATTAGATAATTTTTTTATTGTAGAAACTGATTTTTTTAATATTCTTTTTAGTTAAGAAAATTCATCATTCTCGAGTATATATATAATAATTATCATTGAACTTTTATTTTATAACTAAATAATATTATTTGAAGAGAAATAATTTAATTTTAAATTTTTATGATACAAATTAGCTTAAATAACTTAATACTCTTATTTAGTTTTTTTTAATCAAACAATTTTTTTAAAATAAAAATGAATCAATTTAAACTGACACTTTACTATTTTCTCTTTTTAAAGAAAATTTTATTTGAGATATCTTGAGTTTTTAGTCTCTTTTTATTTATAGATATTTTTATTAAAAGAAATTAATATAGATTAGATGTTTTATTAATTTTAATTAAAAGATATTATTAAAATTAAAAAAGAGTATGGAGGTGGAGGAGAAGGTAGGTGCAAGGAGAATTTGCCTTGAACAAGATGTCCAAGTCATTAGGCCCAATATATTTAAAAAAGATTCTTGTATTGATATAGAGGTGTTTGTTATTTACACTTCCCTATATTTCTATTTGTACTCCCATTTATTTATTTTCGGTTTTACTATGAAATATATTAATTAGTCTAAAAGAAGTATAAACCCGAATTCTTATACGCTCCAGAACGATGAGCTATTTCGAAGATACTTCTCGACACCTTCCCCACATATACCTTTTATTTCCGAAGAATAGAACTTAGCTGTAACTTCTCTGGTGTTTTACTTCGGGGGTTTTCAAAAAATTAGTGCAATTTATTTTCATAAATTACGATTTTAGGTAAAAAAATATTCTTTAATGAAGATGGATAAGTTATATACAAGTGAATGATTTTAGAGTAAGTGTAAAATAATATAACTAAAATCATACTTAAATTATATGATTTCTGTTTAATAAAATTGATTGAGTTGTATTTGTGGGATATGGCTTTAAAAAAAAAAATCAACTTAAAATCATATTCATAATAATATACGACTTCCACTTTAAAATACAATTTAATCATTATTGTTAAAAAAAAAATTATCCAAAATTATAATTTAGGAAAAACATTACACTACTTTAGTTTCACTTCTCATCTTCTAACCATGAAAAATACTAACATCTATTCTTTAAAAATTAATTTACACCTTTTTGAATATTGTACTAAACATTTTTATCTTAAAATGAGAGTAATTTTATACAAAATTCTAATATGTACTATTAAAAAATTATTAAATATAAATCAATTTTAGAAATTATTTATCAATAATAGAAACTAAATTATATATTAATAATTTTTTTAATTTTTAAAATAATATTTAATTTAGTTAATATAACAATTAATTATTTTTTATTTCTAGAATTAATTTTTATTTAATAATTTTTTCGTAGTGCCAGAAAAACTTTGACAAGAGTAATTAAGCACAAATATCATAAATTTTAAAATTATCTTATTTTTTCATATCAATTTAAAACCTTTTTATAAAATTTACTAAAACATAAAGATTTTGTGCTATCTACACTTTTAATAATCATTTTGTTTTATTTTTATTGTAATATTGTACAACATAAAAATTGATTTTATTATTATTTTATATGTTAAAATTAAAAAATACCATTTCATTCCTAATATTCATATGATTTCATTTAATATTTGAATTTTAAATTTAAGATGCTTATTAGTTTTCTAGAAAATTTATTTTGGATTGCATAATCTAATGTAAATTTTATATTATAGAAAAATAATATTTTAAATTATACAATTCGGAAAAAAAAATCATAAATATTAGCTTCTAAAATCTAAAATTCAAGAAATCTCCCAATTATACATTCTAAATTTAAAAAAAAAAACATAAAATGTGAAATAATTTTGATATTTTCAAAAATATGATGGTAAGGAAAATATGGAGGTGAAGGTAGAATTTACCAATACTTTTGCTCTTAGGATTTGTAGTTGTTCATTACAGGGGTATTGATGATGAAAATATTCAACATCATACTCTTTAACTAAATTAAATGTATAAAATTTAGATAAATTTAAAATATGTATTTTATTCAAAAAAAATGAAAAAAAGAATATTTTATATTTTTAAAGTAAGAAATTTAATTATTAGATAATTTTTTATTGTAGAAACTGATTTTTTTAATATTCTTTTTAGTTAAGAAAATTCATCATTCTCGAGTATATATATAATAATTATCATTGAACTTTTATTTTATAACTAAATAATATTATTTGAAGAGAAATAATTTAATAATTTAATTTTAAATTTTTATGACACAAATTACCTCAAATAACTTGATATTCTTATTTAAATTTTTTTAGATCAAACAATTTTTTTAAAATAAAAATAAATCAATTTAAACGTGACATTTCACTACCTTTGTCTTTTTAAAGAAACTTTCATTTGAGGTATTTTGAGTTTTTAATCTCTTTTTATTTATAGATATTTTTATTAAAAGAAAATTAATGTAAATTAGATGTTTTATTAATTTTAATTTTGTGTTTTAATTAAAAGATATTATTAAAATTAAAAAAGAGTATGGAGGTGGAGGAGAAGGTAGGTGCAAGGAGAATTTGCCTTGAACAAGATGTCCTTATTAGGCCCAATATATTTAGAAAAGATTCTTGTATTGATATAGAGGTTTTTGTTATTTACACTTCCCTATATTTCAATTTGTACTCCCATTTATTTATTTTCGGTTCTACTATGAAATATATTAATTAGTCTAAAAGAAGTATAAACCCTAATTCTTATTATTTACACTTCACTTTTAATATTATCTCAATCCTTTCTACCAATTTGTTTCTAGTTTTTCTATAAATAAATCTTAACCTAATTTTATTTCATTCGAAATCTATCAAATTTAGTTTTGTATATTTCATGCGCACAAAATTTATACATGTTTTGTTGTTTCGAACAGTATTTTCCAGGAGAGTTTTATAAAGTAACTTTTTCAACTGTTAATGTGTAATTATCCTGACAATTAGGTTTTGCTTATTTTAGGGAGAAAGTAGGTTTAAGAGATAATAAGTTCATTGATTAGTGTAATTCTAATACCGATAAAATTGGGACTAAGACTGTTAATTTATAGTTCGTGGAAGAAGAGAAACGAGAAAGAGGAAGAAGGTGAAAATCAGAACATGAGGGTGTTTCCAGAAATCGATTTCTAGAAATGAGTTGTGGAGTTGGTATTTTGAAATGGAGAAATGAATTCCAAAATTGAAATTCCGTAAGTGAAAAAATGCTTTTAGAATTTAGAATCGGGTGCTCTGAAATGGAAAGTTGTTTTTAGAAATAGAGTTTTCAAAAGAAAAAAAATGTTCAGTAATATAAAGTTTTTTCCAGAAGCATTCTGGAAAAGAAAAAAAAAAAAACTCCCAATATCAATTTTGTCATTTTTTATGGATGCTGGAAAAAAAATGACGGGATGTAGAAAGAGACACTCTAACATCAAATGCCGAAGAAGTCATGTTCATGAATTAAAAACAGTCATATGTAACATCCTGGTTCTATATATTGAAAGAAAAACAACAAAATAAAAGAAATATAAATTTAAGAAGAGTAAAAAGTAGTCAAATAACATTTTAGAATGCAAATTTAATCCATTCATGTATTGAATTTCACATTCTTAATAATTAGATAATGTATATAAATCTTTTGCATACCTTTTAAATTGTTTAAAATTTTTAATATCACTTAATTTTAACTAATGTTCTTGCCGGTTGACTCGCTGTCGGTCAAACTCTACGATCGTCAGCACCTTCTTCTTCCTCCTTCACTATAAAATAGCTTGTCTGCAAAGAAAGAAAGATAGGCGCTCTCACGAACGTTTGCACTCCGACGCTCAAGTCAAAACTAGGACAAAAAACACCAAGTGTATAGTAAAAGAGTGATAATCTCAAAAACTGCATACCTTCCCCTGGAGCCTTAAGCCCCTTTTATAGGGTGTCATTAGGTTATCTCTAGTAACCAACTTTCCCTGCATGGAACTTTATCTTTAGAAAGAAAATATTTAGTGAGTGAGAGAATGCTGTTATACGGACGTAATCTTTAACAGCGTATCTTTGTATATTTGGAGCGCTACTGCCGCCACCTGCATATCAATAACATATTACTAGGAACAATATCTTTTATCTCTTAATCTTTTGGCGTGTATAGCGGTAACCTTCTATCTTCAAGCAATTATCTTTATGAACGAATATCACAGTATACTGTTAATCCTAACATTGCGGGGTCTATCCTTATGATTTAAACTAATCTCTCACGTGCCCTTAAACCCTTCATGTGCCATTACATGCAACTCTAAGGATAAATCTCTTATGCCAAAGCTTAGCGTTTCGCATATATCCCGCATGCATGGCGTATCTAGGGCCCAATTCATCTCTTGACACGTGTGGTTCCTAGGACCCACTATTGACCCTACTAGGCTGACCTCTATAGGGCCGAGGACTGATCAGCCTGCGGTGCAACAAGGACACATCAATCCCTTCTGGTAATCACCCTTCCCTGAGGGAACACACCGATGACTGATCACCCTTCTCTGAGGGGACACACTGATCACTCTTCTCTGAGGGGACACAGATGACTGATCACCCTTCTCTGAGGGGACACACCGACGACTGATCACCCTTCTCTGAGGGAACACCGATGACTGATCACCCTTCTCTGAGGGGACACACTGATGACTGATCACCCTTCTCTGAGGGGACACACCGATGACCGACCACCCGCTAATCCAAGCTGCCTGCGGGGTCCACTCCACGTGGCTTTGGCCCATGCTGTGGGACCCAGCTGACGTGGTTCACCATTTACTATTTGTTCTCGACGACCGAGGTCTGGCCACTACAACGAATATAATATTTAAAAATATATAAATATTCATTATTCAATAATAATAATATAAAATTAATATATAATAATATTACTAAGATAATATTGCAAAATACAATTGCTGAATTAATTAATTTTATATTTTATAAAAATTTATTTGAGATGTAATCTAACTAATTTTTTTAAATGATGTAACCTAAGTCTTGTATATATAATTTAAATTGTTTTTTCCTTTTAATATCATTCCTTAGTGTCCCCAATTCACTTCTTTCACCTATAAACGCTTATTTTGGAATATTAAATGGAGTGTTTCATATCATACTTATGGTGATTGGATAAGTTACGTTGCTCATGTGGAAGTATTAGCAGGCATAAAAATCAAACTCCTCTCATTATTATTTATAATATTTAAAGATATGCGTGTTTGACCTGAAAATGTCCGCGAGTGTTATTTAAAAAAAATTAAAGACAAAATTTTAAAATTATCTAAGTCATCAAATCAACCTTAAATTTCTGATTGAAAGACACGTGGGAATCTTTGCATGAAAAGATGACAATACACCTCAACAAAGTATTGCTATTATATTCTATTTGATTATTTGAGAAGCTTAAACTATAATCCATTGATTCACACACAATGGCCAAAGTCAATAAAACTCTAGTCATTCTCAATTAACACAATCAATTGAATGGATCAAATGTTGAGACAAGGTACCGTGTGTAAGCTGATAAAAATGATCGCCTCTATAGCGAAATTAAGAAATTTACAAAATTTTACTATACAATGTCTCATTTTTACTCTTGAGTGATATGTATTTTTCAAGTTTTAGAATCCTACATATCACTATATAACTCCCCAAGTCTTGAACAATAAGAGTTCATGGCAAATTGAAATTCTAAACAAAGTATATCAAACTTATAAAGGGGTAAAGGAGAAGAGAATGATCGGAGAGTTGGGTATTATGCAAGATTATCTTATTGTTCACTATGATAACTACATATAGTTGACCATTTATACTAAGAGAGGACAAAACACATTGACGTTAGACTACACTTTGAGAGGACGTTGTTGAGTCTATGGAGGTTAGGTTAGAATTAAGAGGATAGTCTCAAAGGAAAATCTCACAAATGTGTTTACAAAATTATTTCCAAGATCGATGTTCAAAACGTGTTGGAAGAAAAATAATTTTTCATTCAAGGAAAAGAAAAGATGATGTTGAGAGCTCTTCCATGATTTGGAGTCAAGGTAGAAAATTGTGATGGTATGGTCTAAATTGTTTTCAACAAACTATTTATTGGAGAGCTTAATTAGAGAATTAGATTGTTTGATAGAAGGGACTAGAAAACCTGTTGAGACACTCTATGGTCTTATGTATATAAGTAATCTATAAGATTTTGATGATAACAAACACCGTAAGAAATTATATATACACTAACAAAGTATTTTTTATGTGCAGATGAAAGTTAAAACAATATAAGTTCATATAATGTTTTATGAGCTAACCAATAAACGATCTATGGTTTCGCATCAATTTTTATCTAATGTTTTACTTTAGAATATAGGTTTAAGGTTGAAGGTGGTGTCAAAATCTCTTGTATATAGGTTGACTCAAGACTCATCAGATCCATATCTCCCAAAGTAGATACTGACTCTCTCTGATACGTACACTCGAGGAATCCAACAGATCTAAAGACAAATAATATTATAACATTTTCAAACTTTTCATAGTGTCATTTTCATTTTCTTTCTATACCCTATTTTTTTAGAAAAAAATAGTATACGGATAACATATTGCATTTTATTCTTCAAGGAATAATTACTCACTACAAGAAAAGTAAATATTAGAGTCGGTCAAAAGTGGACACAAAAGGGACAAAATTGTTCTTTAAGCATAGATAGTGCGTCAGTTTAACAACGAAAGCTAGAACCCTGAAAGCTAGTTCACTTAGCATCGGCTTTGGAAGAGACATAAGAAAGTGTGGGCCAAGTCAACACTAAGGTGATGCAAAATATTTTAATATTTATGAAAAGTGTGGGCTAGGCTGACCTAGTCCACTCAAAGGCCGACACACCTTACAAAACACCTATAGTCAGCCAGGCCGACACACAAACTAATAATAAATTTTTTTTTATCTCACTTAACGAAGGTAAAACCCACACTATACTTAACTTATATAATAATTAAACAGACATATACAAAATAAAACTATAAATAGTTATTTAACCTCTTTAGTGTCAAACATTCATTTCAAATAATTAAAAAATTAATTTCTTTTATGTCTCACAAGTCGACACAAAGAATCTTATATTTTTTTATTTTTTTAGGTTAGCTTCCTCTTAGAGTGAATTTGACCCACCGAAAATATTTTGTCTTCTTCCATCCTATATTTATATAGGATAACTAATCCGTAATTTTCTTGTAATGAATTTTCATTTAAATTTTATAATTAAAAAAGAGTAAAATATCATAAAAATAATATGTTTTCAAAGACTGCTTATCTCACATATTTGCAAGTTAGACAAGGCAAAGGTTGTCTAAGAAAGCATGGAGTTTGGATTAATTATTCTAATAAATTTAATTTTGAACACAGATTAAAAAAGAGATTTAATTTTGAATTTGTATGGATGTGTGTGCCTTCGTGGAAGAGTCGTCAGTTATTTAATTAGTGGATGACATGAAGTCATTAAAAATGCCAAGATTTGACAGCTGAGTAGCTCCATTTTCTTACAAATACTCTCATCATGTGGTGGAGTAGCATCACCAATTTTAAAGTCCTGCACCTATTAGTCACCCTCATGGCCAATTCTAAAACTCTCACTATCAGTTTCTTAATCCCACTAACCCTTACATCATTTTTGTTTTCTCCAGCCATTGCCAATTTCTACCACACTATCTCTCCAATGTCCTTGGGTTTTAGTGAGGAGAAAGTCACCCATTTTCACTTTTACTTCCATGAAGTTGTTACTGCCCAAAAACCCTCCCTGGTTATAGCCATGGAGCCCCTAAAGGGTAAGTCCAAGTGTCCCCTACCATTTGGATCCTTAGTGGTGATTGAGGACCCATTGACAATAGGGCCCAAACCTGAGTCCAAACTCATTGGAAAGGCCCAAGGATTTTACATATCTTCAGCCCAAAGCGAGGGGTTGGAGTTGGAGCTAGTAATGGGAATGACACTGACTTTCATAGAGGGAGAGTATAATGGCAGCACCCTTAGTGTGTTAGGGAGAAACACCATCTTCTCTGAAGTTAGGGAAATGCCAATTATTGGTGGAACAGGTGCTTTTCGTTTTGCACGTGGCTATGTTCTTGCTAGGACTGTGAATGTGGATTACTTGAAAGGAGATGCAACTGTGGAATACAACGTCTATGTCTACCATTATTCATCTCATCATCACAATTTTAACGACGGAATCCAATACACCACAGATCCTATACTCGACAAAATATAAATGTTTTATTAGACTACAAGAGGACACTAGTTAAATTCAAAATTCACTACTTTGGATTTTGATAAATAAATTTATACCAAAACTAAATATAAGTTTATCATAATATAAGTTGAGTAACTAAATAATGTGTCACGTAAATAATTTCCCTATGAAGAAGTTGGACTTCATAATGTGTACCAGAAACCAAAGGTAAAGAGGAGAATGGGAAAATGTATGATGTGAAAGTGTTTTGTAAGTCCTTCTATATTTTGGGTAATGTATTGTCATTTGCTATGATGTTTGAATATTTCGCTCTTTCAATCTTCTTCAAACGTGCTTTTGAAATTAATTAACTACTCTTGACAACCAAATAATTGGCTCCATTTTAATTATATGTATCATGGGTTTTGTTGAAATCGATTAAAAGCTAAATGAATCAATCAACCAATCACCAATACGAAACTGTTAGTATGATGTTTAATGTGAATATTGATTTAAATATGGTTAACTGTTGGAAAGGATTTTAAAACTAAAAGATATATTTAATTACCATAAAAAGTTTTATTATAGCATTGTTTTCTTTCTTGAAGAATTTTACTTTAGCATATCTATCTATATATATATATATATATATATATATATATATTATATATATATATATATATATATATATATATATATATATTAAAAATCCTAACATAGATGACCTCACATTATCATCATTATATGACTATGAATTTCAATTTACAATAATAACTAGGAGACCCATCATTTAAAAAATAAATAAATATGTTTTTCGTCTTGAAATTAGTTTTTTTTAATAAGAAGTGAACTTTAAGCTTAATTTATCCTCATAAAACCATGTTTGTACTCATTATTAAATGTCTTAATCTCTAGTCGATGTAGGATTTCCAATACACACTTTCACCTCGAGAGTGACAGTTCATGTGTGGGATTATATAAGTCCAACAAACTCGCGCTATGATAAACTTTAAATGACTTTAATACCAAATTGAGAAGTGTACTTTAAATCTAACTTAATCTTATAAAATAAGCTTATAAGACGAGGTTTGCATCTACTTATAAACTATGAAACATCTCCAATAGTTTTCATCCTTAGTTCGAACTTTATATCATTGAATATTTATATGTTGTAAAGAAATTGCGGCAAACAGATCTCCGATATGCATTACGATGTTAAAATATTTCGTGATAAATCATTGTTAATGTGGAACATAAATGACATTAATTAAGTGATTTATCAAGAATTAGAATGTAAATAACTTTTCTTAATACACTACAAGAAAAATTGGAATTACATACAGTCAAAATCCGTATGCAATTATGTATTACATACGGACAAAAATCCATATGTAATTTCCAAATTAATATTGGAAGGAAACTGCAGCAGGCAGGATTCGAACACAAGTCCTTCTAGTCACCAGAGAAGCTTTAACCACTAAACCAGACAACTTCTTCTGTCATATTACGATTTTATTATACTTATATTAATGTTAATAATATAAATTATATTAATATTAATGTTAATAATAAAAATTATATTATTAATATTAATATAAATTATTAATATTACTATTTATATTATTAACACTATATTATTATTAATAATATTAATATTAATAATTAATAATATTCATAACATTAATAATATTTATAATATTAATAATATTCTTAATATTAATAATATTCATAATATTATTAATATTCATAATATTATTAATATTCATAATATTATTAATATTAATAACAATAATAATATTAATAACAATAATAATATTAATAACAATCTTAAAAATAATAATAATTATAATAAAAATCATAATATTGTAAAAGAATTTGTCTGGTGTAGTGGTTAAGGTTTCTTTTGTTACTGAAGAAACCTGGCTTCGATTCCCACCTATTGCAGAAGGTAATGATAGTACAAAACACATTATTGTGGATAGATTATACTTTATGCTTCACACAATTTATAATTTATAGGAGTATTGAATGGATATTGAGACAATATATTTTTGAAATGTTATAACACTTACTATTAATATTTACCTTAGTATAATATTTTTAAATTTTTTAAATTATTTAATGACTTTCCTTTTAAATCTGGATATTTTTATTACAAGAATTATACAAAATATTGTAAGTTTAGGAAATAAGTATTATAAAATTTAAAAATCAATATTTTAAATCAGATTCTGGATCATAAAAATAAAATAAAATATATTTTTATAAACATATATATTTATGTCATTAACTAAATAAAACATTAATTAAAGTATAAATCCTATGACTATTGCATTAAATTAAAATTCTAAAAATGTCTTAAAAATGACATGATACACCAAAATTCAAAAAAAAATTAAATTAAGACTTTATAGAACAATTATTTCCATAAAAAATAGTAAATGTTCTAAATAACGTGGTTTGAAATTGGACTTCACACATACTAGCAAAAAAGTCCACAAGTGGCTTTAAAACAGTTTTTAACATCTAATTTTGTCCTCTCTAAAATATATTTTAGAAATCTTATATGCTTTGACAAAGAAAATGAATAAAATATAAATTAAAAAATTTATAAATAATGAAAAAAAAATTTCTCCTGAATATTAAAATAATTTTGAAAAGAATAAAAAATTTAAGAAAAATATAATTCTACCAACTAAATAAATAAATTTATTTAATTGATATAAATTAATTGTCTCTAGCAAAAGGAGATGATAAAAAATGGAAAGAATTTAATATGATTAAAATAAATACGATATTAATTATATCTCAAAGTCAATATTAGATATCTAGTATTAATATTTATCTAATTGTACTTTATGTCAAATGATGGAATTTTGAGAAAAATCTTCAAATAGCTTTTGTTTAACGACTAAATAAATAAACTTATAAACTTGTTGACAAACTCATACAATAATTATATCTTATTATCATCATACAATAATCTTAAATATTTGATCAATAAGTTAGAATTTAAGTAATTTTTTATATGTGTTAAACTAAAGTTCATTATAAACAACATCATGTATTTGTGGTTTATACACAATTATTATAAATAATTAGCAAAATATACCATGAACTATATTTATTATTTAAATTACTAAATAAATTTGTTCCATTTGTAGTTATTTAAAGTTTTAGACTTTTGGATTCATTTCCAAATTGAGAAAACTCATTATATCAATGTTCTTTCATTACAAAGAATCAATCAAATGGAAAAATAGTTCATTACATTTCTTTCCATTTACGTGTTTTCTAAGATTTTTAACGTTATTCAGATATGAAGATAATAATTTGATCCTTGAAATTATTAATACAAAACAATCTTGCATATATATTTAAAATGATGTTATCAAAACAACATAGGAGTTTCACAAGAAAAAAAAAATTGCTTATACCACACACGTTGAGTGTAGCATTACAAGTGTTATTTAAAACTCAATTATGTTTCGAAAAGGCATAAATATTGTTAGAATAAAAGTTTGACTTCAAGAGGTGAGTGAATTGGACTGTCATCAATTCTCGAAATAGGATGAAAAATGATTATTGAATTGATTGAAAAGGATACACTAAACTAGATTCATTATAGAATTAAGGATTAGTTAAAAGGTACTTCAATATTTAAAAGTATGTGACAAGTATAATATGCAATATAACAAGTAAAGTGAACAGAAAGAGAGAAAACAAGAAAGATACACCAAGATTTATATTATTTCACTCTATCACAAGAATTGCATCTAATAGCCTAATCACCTTGATTAGGTCAAACCACTATATTTTCAAGTTTTACAAGAACCCTCCAAGAAAATAAGAAAAACAATACACACAAAATAAGATTTTTTACCACTACTTGTATAAAGAAAATAATAATTATTAAATTATATGCAATTATTGTATGCAATATTGTACGATATTGTACACAATTATATGCAATTAATTTAATAATGATAGAATCTCATTATTAGTGGATTCCTACCTATAGCTTGTAAGACAAAGTCTCCATACACTTGTATATATTTCTTATACATGGAGTGATGTATATACACAAGAGAATAAAAACATATTTTTTCTTCTTACCATCTTCTTACATACAATTTTCTTATAACTTGTGAAACTCTATCATAAGCAACACTCGACAACCCTACTCAAGATTAAATACACTCAAGTAATTACAGAAAAAGGAACAAGATCATCTAGAAAGTTCAACCATAAGTGTGAAGAAAAGATACAAAGGTAATCACAATGTGAACTTATTAAAACCAAGGATTTTAACCAATGACCAAGGCAAGAAAACTCCAAAAAGTGTTTTGTAATCACAGGTTATAGTCTCTCTCAGTTCAATAGTAAAAATATTTTCAAAAAATGGTTTTGATTTCATGTTTAATGGTTTAAAATGAGAGATTTATATATATAATAATTTGTTTGTGTTAATGAATTAAAACTGTATTTTAAACATGACAAATTTGAGTTTTAAGTGATTTTAACACATTAAATCATCATATTAATATATTAAAATATTTCTCCTTATTTTCTATCAAATTTAAGACCATTTAGCCATATTGAAACACATTTCAATCTATTAAAACATAACGGTAAACTACAAAGAGCTCCATAACACTTTCAAAGGTTTTCCAACTTATAGCAAATTATCAAATCAAGAATAAGAAAGCACTTTCAACATGATTAAAAACAAAAAAATTATAGCCCAAACTAAAAATCAAACACAAGATCAATATCTTCAACATTTATATATCAACTTGGCATATTGTGGTTGAACCCAAATTTGTAGAGAAATTACCCTAGTTTATAAGATGTTTCTTATTTACTATTTATTGTCAATTTATTTTTCAATGTGGTTGATTACCTGGTCGATTGATTAATAATACCAAATAATCTGACTCATTCGATCCCGACCAATAAATCAATAATTTCACTTGTCATTTACATATTTTACAATGACATATTTAGATAAAAAAAAAAAAGCTTTTCAAACCTACTACCAATAAAAACAAATTCACATATTCATAACACACATGCATTAAAATTTGGAAAATAAAATAGTGGACAATAACCTCCCAACTTCAAAGATACCTAACTGATTCCAAACAAATTATTTTTAATTTTTCTAGTTATTATTTACGCACAACATAACAAAATATAGCCGTCGAAATTAAAAATATGAACTTGAATACTAATATTAAAGTCAAATCCATTTCCAGCCAATTATGCAAATATTTATTTTAAGTTTTATTAGTTCTTAAAGGTCTTTAATATTTTTCTATGTCTATAAGTATTCCATATGTAGTATGATTCTTGATTCTTTTAAGATTCCAATATGATTCTCTCAATATGAGGTATGATTCTTAATCCACCGATTCAATAAGTAATAGTATGCATTAAAATTATATTTAGGAGAAAATGATGTATTAGTGATGTGATTTACAAACTTTCAATTAATTGAATTGGCTGATTTGTTACCTATGCTTGACTATTGGTTAGTCCCAGCCCGCCACCCACGTTGTGTTCATGGTCAAAAATATTGGAGAAAGCATTAAAAACAATTATTAAATATTAATTAATTTAAAAATAAAAAATAATTAATTATTTTATTAATTAAGTTAAATACTATTTTATAAATTAAAAATTTATAAATTAGTATGTAATATTAATTATTCATATTTTAATTACTAATTATTTTTAATTTTTAATTAATATTTAATTAAATTAATAATTAATTTAAAATTTAAACTAATTAATAACTAAAAATTTAAAAAATAATATTAAAATTAATATTTTATCATTCAAATTATTCTTTCACAATTATACGTTTTTTGGAAAATAAAAATAAAATATATAGTACTTATACAACATATAAAGAATTGAATTTTTACCGTACTAGTCAACACGACCGAGACAGTGACTCGACATCCAATCCAGACTCTGGTCTAGATCAACCGATAAGACCAATAACGAGACTGATTAATGATCCAGTGTTTGTTAATCTCTTTTTATTAAATCCATTAACGACAATGAGCCCACAATAGTCATATAAATTAGCACAGATCCCAAAAGATCATATACACAATTATTTAATCTTAAATACTGAGTGTCGAGTGCTGAAAACTAACTTGAATGTCAGAATATCTTTTACAAGTATCATCCGATCCGGAGTGAGTAGGAAGAGTGGAAGAGCAAGAAAGTGAGAGTTTAGCCGAGAAGATGGAGTGGAATGCGAATGAACCGACCGACCAAAAGAATAGCCTGAATAGTTCTCTTAATTTCAACCTGTTCAATAACAGAACATAAATAACTTTATTTTTAATTAAAATTTTAAAGACAATTTTTTAAAGATAGAAAATAAAGAGTGTAAATAGACTTTTTAATTTTGTTTGAAGAGAAACTTAAAAAAAATACATAAAAAAAAAAGAAAAAGAGTAAAATAACATATTCTGAATGGAGTATTTAAACAACAATTGGTGGTATCTTCATGTTCAACTTTCCAATTCATTTAAACCAAATCTTAATTACGGATTGACCTCTGAAGATGTACACTGTATAAAATATGTTCTCTAATGTATAATATGTGGCAAATTTTTTCAACATATTTAAACCTTCATAGTTTAAATAATGTTGTAGTGATTTTTGTTTTAAAACGCGACAAGGTTGTTTAAATAATGTTGGTGTTTTAAACCTTTGTATGTCCCAAACCACAACGTATGTCTAGTTTCAGTTGTAAACTAAAAGTTGATGAACTTTTCTACTCTTTATTATGGTTGAAATAACTACTAAATATTTTTTAGTGGTATTACATCTTTTAAATCCTTTTCAAGAAAGATATTATTGAAATTTGGCTAATCATTGTGTTGGCAGACCTCTTGATATTGTTACGAACAATCTAAAATACCTGTTAATACTGTTGATAATGCTATAGCAATTTAAAATATATTTTTTTAATTGAACTTGTCACTTTTCGGTTCTAGAAAATAATTTTTAATTATTTAATATTTAATTAATTATTAAGATTTTAATTATTAATTTTATAATTTAAAGTAGTTGATAACTTAAGTATAAAAAAATGATATATAAAAAGATGGTAAGAAAAAAAGATATTTTTTATTTTCTTACATGACTCAATGTATAGTAAATATAAAAAAAATTGTATGAACACTTTCTCTCTCCAAATTACAAGTTAATTAGGTAAATCCACTAATAATGAAATTCTATCATTATTAAATTAATTATATATAATTATGTATAATATCACACAATATCGTACAATAATTACATAAAATAATTATTTATAATTTGATAATTATTATTTCCTTAATATAAAATCTTGATAACTAATTAGATATTAATTTATAAATTTTTATTATTAATAAAAAAATAATTTAGATATTAATAATTTTTTAATTTATAAAATAATATTGAATTTAATTAATATAATAATTAATTACTTTTTATTTTTAGAATTACTTTTTTATTTATTGATTTTATTACAGTGTGGATTTTTAGAATCATGTCTGGAGATATTAGAAAACATTCAACAACAATAGACATATTTTTTAACCATTTATCTTAAGTTGATCATGTTAAGATTAACATCTTCCTATAATTAACAATTATTTATGAAACTGATTATGTTATTAATTTTAAAAAAAAATATAACTATCTGTGCACAAATACATTATTACACTTTTATTTTAAAATTTTTATCTCTTTTATGTATTGTGCTGAGTATACTGTGTTATGCACTTAAGGAAATTACTAAAACACAATGTTTTTTAAAAGGATATTTCTATTTCAATTTATTAATTGACATAGAAACTTTGAAATTTGTTATGATGCTTGTATCTATCTCATTTTTATTAATATAAAAAGTTTCTAATGCTTTGCATATTTGGAATTGGGTTTGGTAGATTTTTCTTACTTCTTATTTTTGTAATAAGGATGATCTTCTTTTTTTTATTAAAAGTGATGGTAGTCCTTTAGTTAAATTGATTAAGCTTGTTGTGATAACTTTTTCTATTTGGATGATATGATATATGATGAATTATGCTAGATTTCAAGATAAGATTGGGGTTTCTAAGACTATTTCGGTAATTAAACATTTAACTTGTCTAGTGGAAAATTCGTCTAAAGTTTCAATGAAGAATAATATGTTGGATTTTAACGTGATTAAGTTTTTTGGTATTAATACTCATAGTGATAAAGTTCGTCGCCCTCTTTCTGTTAGATGAGAGTTTCTTTCACTAGGCTAAAATTAACACTGATGGGGTTGCTAGGGGTATCTCGGTCTTGCTACTTGTGGAGATATTTTTCGTGGGAGTATGGGGGAGTTTATTGGTGATTTTTCTGTGTTTCTTGAAGTTCAGACTGCTATGGTTGTTGAGTTTTATAGAGTTATACATACTATGGAGGAAGCTCAAAAGATTAATGTCTGGCTTGAATGTGATTTTGTCTTGATTTGTTCTGTGTTTATTGCTAGGACTCATGTTCCGAAGATGCTTCGTAATCAATGAAATACTTGTCTTAATTATTGTGGGAAAATCAGGTTTAGGGTTACTCATATTTTTCGTGAAGGAAATACGTGTACTGATAAGTTGGCTAGTTTAAGATTTATTCATAAAGAATTATTTCATTGGTATAATAGGCTTCCATCTAGTCTATTCTTATAATTCTTTATGAATAGATATAGTCTACCTATGCATCGTTTTTGTTAACATATCGGTTTTGGTTCATTCCTCCCATATTTTTGTATTTTTTTTTAATAATACCTTTCTCATGTGATGTCAAATGATTATTGTTACTTGAGGTCTTAGCCTAGCTGAGATATCAAGTTACATAATGATGCCTAACATGAAAACTTTTATAAAAAAAAATATTATTAATATTAATATATGGTTAATAATTTATATGTGATGCTGAATTTATTAATAGATATAGAACCATAGAGAAAAATATATATGTATTGTTGAATTTACAAGATAAATTTTTTTTAATAATAATCTGTATGTAATATTGAATTTAGTTACATATTCAAATCTTTAAATTAATTCATATATAATATTAAATTTATCTAGAAATTTAGATTCATGATTAATAAATTAGAAATAATTTAAAATTTTTTTCTTATAGTTAATGACATCAAAATCAGATAAGAACAAAGGGGTTTTCAAAATATTATATTTATATATAAATTTAATGTTACTTTCTTATCGAGGGCGCTAATTAAGGTGTGATTGTTTGAAATGGGAGAGCATCCCTACTTTTAATGTTTTTCATGTGATATGTGAAAGTAGACCTATATTAAAGTTTTGGTGCTAAAGTGTGTGGGAGGTCAAAATATATGATTTTAATTTATTAATCCGTGACCTCATTTAACTTCAAATATGTACAACTTTCTTTGAATTTCATACAAAGGGGTGATGGGTGATGACTCATTGAGTATAAACCTATCTCACATATCACTTCAGTTGCAGTGAAAAAAAAAAATACACATATTAATAAAATATTGTTTTTCTAAACCATAAACTTGTTTTCCTACACACAAAATTTATTTACAAATAATATTATTAAAATAATTTTTAAAATTTATGATTATAAATTAATATATATATATATATAATTATTTCTTTTAAATAAAAATATGTTGTTAAATTTATGATGTTCGTGATAAATTAATCTGATAAATACTTATATTAACATATAACATTATGTATTATGATGTTAATATAATACATATAATTGTCTATGAAAAATTATGTAGTTTAGTGTTTAGAAAAACATTTTTTATATTATTTTTAATAAAATAAGTTAGATGAATTTTAACTTTTTAAATAAATTATTTTATCAAACAAAAAAATGTGATTTATGATTGTTTTAAATAATTTTTATACCATCAGCTGTTTTTTTCACGTAAAATTTATTTTTATATCCAAATAAGGTTAATTATCTTAAAATTATTTTTAATTATTTTACTTGTTTGGCGTACATAGATTATTAATTTATTCAAAAACTATATAACAAATATATTTAAAAAAAACTGTTTTCCTTGAGAGAAAAAAAAGTAATTATTAAGGTATGAAATTTATTTTGTAAATTTATAAAATTATGTAATGAGTATTTGATTTCCTTTATTACGACGGAAAGCCAGAAAAAATTGGTCTGACTTATATTTTTTTTTAATGGAAAACAATATGACGCAAAGTCTTTTTGCGACTAATAAAATGAGTTTGGATATATAGTCAAAGATTGTGAAATATACAATAGTATATTTGACCAAATTTCTTCATGAATGGAAGCGGCGGCAAACAAAATCGTTTTTATTAGGAAGGAATTTCTGACAATGAATACAACAATTTGAATTCTGTATATTCTTATTATAAAATATTTTTATTTCTTAATCAAAGCAATTGTTATTTAATTTTAAAAATAATCATTATTCAAGTTAATATACATACTTTTCTTAAATAATAATTTAAAAATATTTGTGCCATTAATATTCCAAACACTGTTCACTCATAAAGTATTTCTGATTCACTTAATCAAATCTAATAATTTAATCCTTTTCATTTCAAATTAAAGAAGTGTAATTGTTAAGCAATTTTCACAATAAAGATTAAAATGATACTAGAAGAAGGAATTTTTTATTATTTTATTTCTAAAATATGCTTTAGTTTACCATTTAAACATTATTTTTGAATTCGTTTTCAATATTAATTTTAAAAAATATTTTATTTTTATTTGAGATTGAAGAGAATAAATAGAAATTATTAAATTTCGTTGAGAATATTACTATTAAAACACACATGTTACATGAGTTTTGTTTTTAACAATCATGTCATTCTCTTAGTGACAATATTTGACTTTAAATCTTAATATTCATGAATGCTCATTCAGAACTTTATATTATTTTTATATAATACCCTAAGAAAAAATACTACTGATATATTTATTGTTCCGTTAAAAGAGATACATTATATTAACCAACAATTTCTTTTATTCATGCAGCCGCCGGAGGACTGAAGTTCTTGATAATATATCCTATAACTTATTGCTATCAAAACAGTTTTCGCATGTTGTGAGAAGAGAGAGAGAAAGAAGCATAGAAGAGAGAAATAGAAACAGAAGATAGAAAAGCTGAACATGAAAAATTTGGAAATGGTTGAATTTTGAAAAACCATTAATTTATCTTTAAATAGCTGAAAAAAAGAACCAAATAAAAGTTTAATGAGAATGTTGCTATTTGTAAGGAGTCAGGAATGTGCAAGAGCTCTAGTTGTTTATGTTGAAAGGAGTCACGAATAAAATGTAAATCAATATTAAAGTATTTTATTTTGGAATGCATGATTGGTTTTGAAGTAAGTAGAACTCCTCCTAGATTATTTGAGTAAATCTTTGAAAGTGAAAGAGAAATACAAAGCTCATGAAGAATGTTGTGAGCCCATTTGATTTTTGTCAAAGGAGTCGCGATACTACAATATTAAGCTTCTTCTAGAAACAACTTTTTATTTGTTTGATGCCCCTGCAACTCGATTTATGCCA
The DNA here is from genome assembly GCA_013389735.1 of Phaseolus lunatus. Taxonomy (NCBI): domain Eukaryota; kingdom Viridiplantae; phylum Streptophyta; class Magnoliopsida; order Fabales; family Fabaceae; genus Phaseolus; species Phaseolus lunatus. The sequence goes on along the minus strand of CM023857.1, from coordinate 35,629,707 downwards.
AAGAAAATTGTGTATCCTATGATAGACTTTCTGTTAGCAGGATCAGACCTCCAATCCGCATTTACAAAGGCAGTAATATGTAGTTGAAAGGACCATGTATAAGAAGACCATGAGATTTAGTGTCACAAGGTAATATCAAAGTTCTACCTCTCTTCTATTTGTCTTTCTATAAAGTTCCAAAATGGGTATATAAAAATATGACTTGTATTCAAAGAAGATTTCTTTGGAACTGAAGAAGGATGGTAGAACGATATCTTGGGTTAATTGAGAGAATCTGTGCAAACCAAGGAAGGAGGGAGGGTTAGGGATCAAAAATATTCATAGTTTTAACTACACATTCCTAGTTAAATGAAAGTGGAGATTAGAGAGCGAAGAAAGAGGGATATGGAAAGAAATTCTAATCTCAAAGTACGGCACAAAGTCAACACAACCACATACCCAAACAAAATTTCAGTCATGGTGGTGGAAAGACTTGAATAAAGTATGTGATGAGGAAGGAACTGTGGGATGGTTTCAAAGAGCAGTTGGATGAAAAATTGGAGCAAGGGACAAAATCATATTTTGGGAAGATAACTAGGTAAATAACAACAATCTGAAATCTGTATTCCCTAGGTTGTACTCTATATCTTTGAATCAAGAGTGTAAAGTAGGAGAGGTAGGTGCACGGGAAGATTCTGTTTGGCAGTGGAGACTGAGTTGGAGATGTAATAGATTTGAATGAGAATTTGCACAATAAGAAGAATTATTTAGGGCATTATCTAGTGTAAATATGAATAGGGAGGTGAAGATATAAAGGTATGGAAAGGTGACGAGTTCCCAGTTAAATCTGCTTACGAATGTGTTACAAATTATGTCAAAGGCATTAATAATGGCTATTTTAAGCAATTATTGATGACCAAAGCTTTGCCAAATGTTCTAATAACGACTTTGAGGGCTCTTTTAGATATACTGCCAATTAGAGAGAATTTAAATAGGAGAGGGAAAATGATAAGCACATCTAATTTTCTTTTTGCCAACTCTGGGAAGAATCTACCCAACACCTCTTTATGGAATGTAAGGTTGCATATCAAGTTTGGAATACTTGTTATAGATTGATTGGAATATTGTTTGTCCAACACAAGGATCTCAAATGGCATTTTGAGAATTTTTATTTGACTCATGTTAGTTACAAATAAAATCTTGTGCGGAAAGGTGTGTGGGCGGCCATAATATGGAGCATTTGGGATCAAAGGAATTTGGTTATTTTTAAGCAAGGAAAAGTAGATGCAGAAGAAATTTTCCATATGGCACAACTTAAAACTTGGTTATGGCTAAAAATTAGGATGAATTCTTTCTGCTACTCGTATTCGGATTGGCTTTGGAATCCCACACAATGTATTAAGAGCTACACTTAATATGGAAAGGAAAAAGAGTTAGGATTAGAAAATTAAGGGATAGAATGTAGTGAGGGGATTAATAGGCTTTTGCTAATGGTGATTTTTGTGGTAGTTATGCTAGAAAGGATTTTATGTTATCTACAGGATTTGTTTTTGGTTTGCTAGAATATGCAAATTCCTTATTTATGTCTCCAGTAGGTTTTCAGTGTTGTGTGAGCTTGGAAAATTTGGAACTACAAAAAACAGAATTCAATGCAAACACTATGGTTCATAATGGTAAATGTTTATGGTGGTTTCTTTTGTTCTTTACACTGCTTTTTTTAACAGTTAAATAGCCTAAGCAGAATAACAAAGTCTTGGCTAGGAATTGGGAAGATTTGTTGTTTGTATTGAATGTAGGGAGTGTTGTGAGAAGATTGTATGAAGAAACACCCTTTAGGTGTTGGTGCTAGAGGTTGTAGGCGAAGTGGTTTAACCATAATGGTGTCATGACATTGCCTGTGGTTCATATGCATAAATGGAGTTTTTGGTTGGAAGTGTTATAATAAACTTTATGCAGGAAAAGATGTTGATAGCATCCTTACGATAACACCATCCACTATCAAAGCTGGTGTTATGTATAACTCTACATGTTTGAGTGAATATGCATATTATGCAGTACGACATTATTGGGGTTACATAAGAAGGAGAAGTTATGTGGTTGTGCCTAATGCAAGGTGATAGCAGGGCAGTGGATCTAAGGTTGTCTTGGATTTTAAAGGAAAGGTATTTGGGTTTCCTTTATAAGGTTTTGTAAGGGTTTTTGGTGTGAATATTCATACAAAGCTAGCTGCTTGTTTGTACTAATAGTATGTAGGAACCAAGACTAATCCTTTTGTGTTCTTTCTGGGTTGTAATGTTTTGGATTGTTAGCTAGGTGGAAGGTATAGTAGTACTTATATAAGGGTTGGGACACCCCTGAAGTGTCCCTTATATTTCATTTATTCTTTGCTGATAAAAAAAGAAGAAAATAATATCAAATTCTCTTCACAACTTTGTAATGATTTTGTTGTAGATGATGCATGAGCTAACATGCTTTGTTGACACTATAAGGTCGTGTGATAAGGAGGTATTGGAGAGAGCCAACAATGGAACAATACAAAGATGGATTATATACAACAGTTGTGCCATCATGAGTAAGATGTGTTGATGAAACCATTGGTGTTGGTTGTAGTTTTGACATAATCATACCGAATTTCTGTAAAAAACGTTTAATATATTTGGTTTTGTATAGACGAAGAGAACCATCAGTAGTCCATGAAGCTTATATTCCAAGAAAATAATGAAGTTATCCTTGATATTTTAAGCCAATATGTTGTTGAAGACAAATGAAGAGAGATGATGAAAGACTTTACATCTACATGAGAATTGCCCGTGGTTATCATCAACGTAAAATAGAACAAAAAAGAAAATATTATTTCAAGTTTTATAAATAAAGAAGAATCACCTTTAGTTGATGAAAAACCAAAGGAAGAGAGAGTGTTACTTAGCTTTTGAAACCATGATCATGGAGCTTGTTTCAACCCATAAATTGCCTTATGAAGTTTATGAACAAGATGAGGACCATCGATTTCAAAACCAGGGGGCTGAAGCATGAAAATCATTTCTTCCAGATCTCCATAAAAAAAAAGGTTTATTTATATCAACTTGATTAACTGACGAGTTATAAGTTAAAGCAAGAGTAATGATGATATGAATTGTAATTGGTTTAACAACTAGGCCGAAAGTCTCTGAATAGTCAATCCTTCTTGTCGATGCAAGCCTTTGGCGACAAGCCCCACTTTATGTCGTTTGAGTGTACCATCAACATTATATTTGTTTTTGAAAATGCATTTACAACCAATGGGTTGAATACCAAATGGTAGGAGTGTAAGAGTTCAGGTTTGACTAGCTCGTTGAGAATTATACTCATCTTTCATGGCAACAAACAAATGAAAATTGTGTAAAACTTCCTTGATTGCAGTGGGTACTGACCTGTGCCACCAGTTTGCTATAGAATAATCATTCTTGCGACAAATTTGACATTGAATCTTTTGATATTTCCTGGAATTAGAAGAGGTAGATGAACAAGACTAAGAATTTTTATTGTTGGTTCCTGAACCAAAGAAACGATGGTGTTGCTTTGGAAAGGGTGAATGTGGTTGACCACAAGCAAGTTTTTTGAGATGAGAGAAACAAAAAGAACTTGAGAAAGTTGAAGGAGAATGGATGATGCAGCATGAGCTTGAAAAAGATGATGAGTAGAAGACCTTGTCTTTTCAAACATTTCTTCTTGAGCAAAAAAGTGTCTCGATCTCCTCTACAATATAAGGATAAAGACGTGATGTAATTGAGGTGATGAATGAATCATACTCATAAGATGAGCCATCAAGAATGGGTTCAATGTGATCATCGACGGTAAATGGACATCCAACAACGACCAGTGTGTTGACGATCTTCTTGATATATGCATGATTTCACTACAATTTTTACATTCTAACTTGTATTTTATAAAACATGTCATATTAAAATAACAATTCAATTGTTCAAAGTTATATCAATGCTCTCATTGAGTTCTTATATCAACCTATACTCAACTATTCATGACTTTCTAAACTCATTTTAATATCCAAATTCAACCAACCAATCACTTATAACTCTATACAATTCAAATGCATCATAAGACATCTCAAATTACTCATACAATCATTCCAACATTTACAATCTCAAATAAAACACATTAAATCGCTCATTCACATCAAAATCAACATATTCACATTTCATTTCAAACAATACATTATTTTACTCAGAAACAATCAATTTTGTAAACAAAATTTTGGAATTGGTGTCGTACCACACATTCAAATCTTCTAATCTAAGGTTCTATTGAAAATTTAAACTAGCTTCCCTCACCTAAATTAGAAGATGTGCTTATTAAGAGCTTCAATTCTACAAAAGGTCAAGGGTAGCTTAACCTGCACCAAAAATCCTGATAAAAAAATCTAACTATATCACTAGAATTCTGAGTTAACAAAGACTAATCCTGAAATAAAAACGTCACATGCAAAGCCTAACTAAGACAAACCTAACAAGTTCAAAATTTGACTAAAAGAAAAAAAGCAAAAATGAACTTAATTTGTTTGAGATTTTAATCAGACAAACTTGTATTATTTGCTTCTAGGAGGTCAATGGAGAACTCAGATCATTGATCTGCTGAGGATGTTAGAATTTTAGAGAAAATGTAGAAGAAAGAAAAAAAAATGAAATTTTTAGAAAGATGATTATTCTTTTAAAATAAGACCTGAATAACTAAATTTTCTATTTATATATTTTTTCCTCTTTAATAATAAAATATTCAGATATCGTTTAAATGTACCACTTTTATTCTAGGATTATTTTACAAATCCTTACGCATATAACTTTCTCAATTAATTGTCTAATTTTAATTATTAATTATCTACGTATGTTTATCATTTTAAAATTTTACTTTTTGTTAATATGCACAATATTTTGGTATACTCAATAGTTCCACGTCACTAAAAAATTGAGTCAAAAATAATTTATATACACTTTCTTTCCTTTCCTTGACTCACCAAAATTCTTTTAAGAATAAAACTTATAATAAAATTCCAAAATTGATAATAGATTTTATACCATGCAATTTCCATTGTAAGAGAAAATATAGGTTGTGAAAATATCTTTTCCTTTTCTTTCTCATGTCCAACAAAATACTGTAGTCGCCGGAGGAATATTTATTTAACAAAATTCCACAATTAACAATACATTTTATAACCTGCAAAAGATTGTCAAAAGTATCTTTTCCTTCCCATGTCCAACAAAATACTGTAGCCGCTGGAGGAATATTTATTTAACTAAAATTCCAAAATTCACAACACATTTTATAACCTGCAATTTCCACTGTAAGGGAAAATATAGGTTGTAATATCTTTTCCTTCCCATGTCCAACAAAATGCTGTAGCTGTAACGCCTCTAAAATCTTATTCATATTTATATCATAAAATAAACATAAAACAATAATATCAAAATTAGCATATGTATATATAATAAAATACATCCATCCCATACATTGTATTTCAAAATAATATCCCTTCTCTACGAAATTTTAATACATAACCATCAAGTGTTTCAAAATAAAACAAAATATAGTATAAGAACAGGTGATCTCCTTGTCCAACCACTCACTGAGGAGCTCTACTACCTACAACATCATCTGCTCCCGTGTAAATTACACACGATCATCACAGTTTTAAGAACACGAAACACAACACAAAACACAGGGTAAGCTAGCTATTAAAAAAAAACTTGAAATACGAAACTTTAAAATCAACATAAATCAGCTTTTAAACACCCACATAAAATCCATCACTTTCTCATTCATATCACCCAACCATCAAGTGTCTATCAACAATTTCTCAATATTCATCTTTCTCACGTCAGAATTCCCACTGACTCACAACACATAGACACTTGACTCTACTTCCGGAAGACTCGTGCGTTGACTCAGACTCAGAGATCTGCACCTGTCATACTACACCACTGTGAATCCACACAGGGTCGCTGTGAATCCACACAGCCATGCGCATAAATAAATCTCAATATCATCACTCTCCCAGTATGACAGGGTTAATTCATAGAACAGGTCAAGTTAGTTATCTTTCAAACAACTTACCCATTCATATGAACCTCCTTCGACTCTCAACGCCTGAATAACTTCATCTATGTGATTCCATTATCTCAGGAGAGTCAGGATATCTCCTTCTAGACAAGTCCCTAGTCAATGCACACTACACATGATCTTACACGGTATTTTCTTTCCTGAAAATACTATGCCTTGATCCCACATTCAAAACATTCAATGCATCATACAACACGTAAAAGCACAATTCCATCATATAATATTTTGAATCTTTTCTTAAACAATCCCAATCACAGAAACAATCATACGAAAGTTCAGATTTTCGAATATCATATGCATTTCACCTTTCAATCTCAAACAATTTCAAAACGACACTAAAACAGGGGATTTCAAAATTTGCATTAAAACCGGCGATCACGTCACCCAAACATCAGAATCTTCTAGCTTAAGGTTTTATTGAAAATAAAACTAGCTTCCCTTACCTGGACTTGCGTAAAATCTCACTACGAGCTCTAACCCACCGAACTTAAGGATACCCGAACTCTGTTTTAGCGTTCTGATCGAAAAACTTGCAGAGAACTTCCTAGAAGAACAATGGCAGTCGCCGATCGTAGCACTGGTACGTGAGGGTAGCCGCGTCTTCGAGTGGAGGAGAAAGGAGAAAGGGGAACTAAATGAGCTGATTCCCTCAGCTCTTAAGGTCGAACGGCTCTTTAGCCTTCACTGCCATTACCCACTCTCTGAGCAACCTTGCGTGTGGGTTTCCTCTAACAGTATGGCCACGTGGGTCTCTGCGCACACCAACTCTGGGTCACTTTCCATACCAACTCTCTGGAGCCACTGTTCTGAAGCACTCTCACTGACTACGTGTCGCGCATGCAGAACGCTCATGCTGGGAGCCTGGGTCCCACCTTATCTGTGTGAAACCCGACATCGCGCGATAACCATCCACCGATGACTGCTCGCGCGATGACCATGCCTCTCATACCGACGATGACTGATGCCTCTCATACCGGCGATGACTGATGCCCCTTCCTGACGGACGACTGATTCCTCACCTTGGAAGACGATCGATGTGTCTCCCATCCTGGTTGATGACTGATGTTCCTCTCATCCTGTTGGCGATCTCTCATCATGGTCAATGACCAATGTGTCTCTCCTCCTGGCGATCTCTCATCATGGTCGATGACCGATGTTTCTCTCATCCTGGCGATCTCTCATCACCCTTGTGTGTGACGAGGACACATCGTCTCACTCTGGTCACCGATGTCACATCGTCACACCCTGCTGAAGGTTCATTAACCCACTATGCTACGTCCAAGGACACCAAAGACTCCCACCTTCAATTCCTCAAAGAGACCTGAAAGAACAGCATGGCGCCTCTGCGGCCAGTGTAGCTCCTGCGACTAAGTTATCCACATAGGGAGTTGCTAAATGCACAGGCTACTCTGGGCACAACATTAACATGGTGTGCTGGTCAACTCTAGGTATCACGACTCACCCTACTCATGGTGGCAGATATGCCACCTATCTTCTATATCACTCATCTTCTGTATTTAGACCACATACTAAGTGCTTACCAAGTCTTCTCGAATACTCGGCGATGTGCTCTTTTCGGCGATCATGTACACCATAGGCGATCGGCGATCATGTGAAATCTTCGCACACGGCGATCATGCGCAAAATAGGCGATTACTGACTTCATATGGGGGAAGTCGGAGGCCGCCGCCTTCTTCAACAAACGGCGATCTCATCGATTTCTAAGCTACACCTTCCTTTCTCTTACCCTTTTTGATTCACGTGCTTACCTCACGATAAAGTCATCGCACCTGACTACTTGGTTGGCACAATGGTCAACCGACCGACCTCTACCAGCTGATCCCAGACCTTGGGCGACATCCGAGGTCTGACCACTATGAGATTTTCTATTTTTATGTCCTTTTTACTTTAAATAATAACATACTCAGAAATCATTTAAAATATATCACTTTTATTCCAAATAAATTTATAGGTCCTTACAGTAGCCGCTGGAGGTATATTTATTTAACAACATTTTTTAATCAGATAGTTGAAAACGATAACTAATTTAACTATTTTCTTTAATGGTCAACTAATTACAAATAATTTTTTTTCAAAAGAATATGGAAAAAAAAGTCACAGACGGAGCTGATTAAAAAAATTAAAAAGCTAACAATTACTCTGTGCAAAGTGAAATTAAACGTAAGACTTTATCTTGTCTCATATCAAGGTTATCTTTGTTTTTATGAATGTATTGTTTACAAGGAAAGAAGTGAAAGGATATTAGTAACTTAGATCCAGGATTTTAAAGGAAAGAAGAGGAGAGGATATACCTGTGAACCGTAAATATCTTTTTCCCTCAAAATGAAGAGATGTAGAGAGAAAGTCACATCAGCATGTGTTATTTTTGAATTTACCCTCATTCATCTACCAAAATTTTTAATATTAAAAAATATTTTTTTTATTTATATACTATGTGATTTATTTTCTAATTTTATAGTATATATTTAATATTTTAAGAAATTATTTGAAGTTCTTTTTTATTTAATTTGTTGTTGCATTTATATTAATATATTTTTTTTATAATTATTATGTTTATGAGTTAGTATTTTTTTTATAATAGTTTTTTATGAAATTATTTTTTATTATTAATTATGTTATATTTTTTTTTTAGTTTTTATTTTTATTTTTTATTACTATAGGGTTTTTAATAATAAAAAATTTTATTTTTTATTTATATAAGATTTGATTTATTTTCTAATTTTATAATACATGTTTAATTTTTATAAATTACTTGAAGTTTTGTTTTTATTTAATTTGTTGAATACATTTTTTTTTCTAATTATAATTTTTAAATTATATTTAATATATATTTATTTTCTAATTTTCATTTTTAAATCTACTATATGTGAAAGTTGTTTATTTTTAAACAAAAATAACTCATTTTATTATTACAAATTTTTAATAGGCAAGGACAAATTTGTAAAGTAATATTTAACAATGTAAAAAAAAATTAAAATTTCCTTACAGTTATCACATCACTTACAAACTCCCATAAATTTTCCTCACACATTCATTCTATGCATCAATCCAAACATTCACACTTTCTTCACATTTTTCTCTCACATCTCCACACATCCACTCCCTTAAATTCTCACACATTCCCTTCCCAATCCAAACACAATTTAAACAAACTCACCCAGCCAAAAGCAATAAGTGAATAAGTCCACCACAACTGCACAATGTAAACAAACTCACCCAACCAAAAGCAAAAAGTGAATAAGTCCACGATAACTTTAGAAATGGTATTCGTTAGTGTATTTTTCTTAAATTGTAAGTCAGTTCGTACTATTATGGTATTATAATTGAATAGGTTGGTTCTTTTGTTACATAAAAAATATTACTTTTAAAATGATAGAAATTCTATTTATTTATTTTATGAAAATAGAAATGAAAAAGATAAAAAAAAAACAAATAAAATCATTAAAATGACATAAATAAATTAAAACATTATATTATAAAAACGCTAATTTAGCATAATCATATTACATTAAAAAAAACTCCGACGTTATATAACAATAACAATATATGCTATACAATGATTAAAAATAAATTGGATTATGTTATTTATATGTTTATATACGCTAATAATATTTTTCCTGTTATAGATTTTTCTCAGTCTCTTTAATTAGAGATGAATCCGAATTGAAATAATCCCGCTATTGTATTATTAGACGAACTCTTAAACCACTAGGTGTTTTCTTTGTCCAAACAATTATGATTGATGTGAGGCTTACAAGTTTTAAATCCCTTAAATTTGTGAAATGTTTTAAAATTTAAATAAACTTTTTTTTATTCTTTACAAAAAATACTTGTTTTAGTCTCTCAAATCCAAATATTATTTACCATTTCATTTATATGACTACAATGTATAACATATTTGATTTTTTCTTTTTACTCTTAAAATATTAAATTACAATATTTTTAGAAGTATTTTTAAAAAAATTTTTAGTGTATTATAATAAATTAGTTCAAACTCGCATAATCACATTTAATGATGTAATATTTTCTTTTTGTTTTAAATTAAAAAGTATATTTGTTAAGCACTTTTTCATAATGAAGACTAAATCAGTTAAAGATGTAAATGTTTTATTACTCTATTTTTAGAATTGATTTTAATATATCATTAAAACATGTATTTTAATGTTATTTTAAATACTCTTTTCAATACAAATTATATTACTTTTATTGTACTGAGCAAAGACCAAAAAAGTTCTCAGTATGCTAAAAGTTAAAATAAAACAAATAAATAAGAAAATATTGTACCAAATTTCAATAAATAGATTCAAAATATTTAATATATTTAATATTTAATAATTATAAGGTGTAAAAAAGAAAATTTCATTTAAATTAAAGTCTAACAACGATCACTATAAATAGGTGATATGTTCAATAGGTAAATAAAATCCGTTTTATCTAATAATTGAATAAATTAATTATAATTTTTTTTATCGAAATTTCTTGCAAGTACACACATTTATCCGAGAACAATGATGAACCTAAAAATTAAGAGTTAAATCTGACCAAACAGTTAAATTATAGTTCATATCTAATAATCAAGAATCCACCAAAGTCATACAATAATCCAGCAATCAAAAATTTAAAATAACAATGAGAGCATAGTAAGAAAATTATTAGTAGAATAAGATATTTTTTATTCATATAATGGTAAATACACTCATGTTTAGAAACAGACTAGCTTGACTCACTCAACAATCATAGAATCGGATCCAGAATGAGAGATTAAAAAAAAGAAAAAAATTAATTATTTCTAAAACCACATAACAACATTTATGTATGAATGATGAAAACAAATATTAACTATTGGTTTTTTTATGAGTTATTAATATTAAAACACATCTGTTATGTAACTTTGTTTTAACAATCATATAATTTTCTCAATTAATTGTCTGATTTTTATTCTTAATTATTGATTTATCATTTTAAAATTTCACTTTTTTTTAATATGGTCAGGTTTATCGTTCTCAAATAAAAAAAATCATGAATAGATACATTATAGTATAACCTGCAATTTCCATAGTAAGAGAAAAATATAGGTTTTTTTTTTACTTTCCATATCCATAAAAAGCCGTAGCCGCCGGAGGAATATTTATTGGAATATGAAGTTCTTTTTCTTAACAACATTTTTTAATTAGATAGTTGAAATCGATAATTAATTTAACCACTTCCTTTAATGGTCAACTAATTGTGAATAATTTTTTTTCCAAAAGAATATTAAAGGCACAGACGGAGCTGATTAAAACAATAAAGAAGCAAACGATTACTCTGGGCAAAATTAAATTAAATGTAAGACTTTACAATTAAAGATTCTTAGACACTCTTATTTTCTCTCAATAGCATTATACAACTTTATTTAATAATAAAATATTATATTTATTAATATAAATAAATATAAATAAAATTTTGAAATAAAATAATAATATATCTAATTATAAAATGAAAGTGGAAAAAAATTGGTGATGTGAAACTAGCAGAAGACTTTATCTTGTCTAAAGACTTACGCAGTACACTAAATTAAATCACCCAACCAAAAGCAAAATGTCAATAAGTCCACCACACTTTAGAAATGATATTCGGTAGTGTATTTTTTTAAAAAAATTATAATTCAGTTCGTATTATCATGGTATTATAATTAAATAGATTGGCTGTTATATCAAAAATATTACTTTTAAGATGATAGAAATTGTATTTATTTTATTTCAATAAAAATAGCAATAAAAAAGATAAAAAAAACAAATAAAATAGTTAAAATTACATAAATAAATTAAAATATTATACTATAAAAAAATTAAGCTTTTTAAATCCGTTAAATTTGTGAAACGTTTTTAAAATTTAAATAAACTTTTTTATTTAAGCTTTAAAAAAAAATACTTGTTTTAGTCTCTCAAATCAAAATATTATTTACCAAATTTCACTTATATGACTACTATATACCCCTTACACAGTAAAATATTTGATTTTTTATTTTTATTCTAAAAATACTATACACTATTTTTGAAAGTGTTTTTTTTTAAATGTTTAACTGTAAGATGTTTGATTTTTTTTCTTCAAAATACTAAACTAAAAAGATGAAATTCAGTTTTGAACGATCAAATTAATGTTTAGTTCAAATTTCAGTAAGTAAAAACATGATTTGAGGTAAGTTCTTATTTATTTAAGATAATTTTGTTCAAAATTTATTAACCATCAAAGCAAAGGATCAAATTAATTATCGATTTCAACTATTGGTCCCAACTAAGAGAACTTCGTAGTTGTTGTCCACTACTATTAAACATCAGAACACCTTCAATAGAAAAACTAAATTCTAATAAAATAGAATGTATCAACCTCCACTACGTCGCAATTTCCTCGGGCCGCACACGAGTTTATTCTCAAAATCTCATTTCAAATAAAATAAAGTATTATATACTTCTTAAAATATACATAAATGAAAATAATTTAATAATCATTTTATGATATAAATGGCCAAGTTTTGGTTTTAAGCACATAAGCTGTTTATTATTTGAGTATAATTGAACTTCATGTAGATTAAAAAAGTTTTGAGCACTGACTTGTTGATATCCTTACTTATCATTTACCTTCTTTTAACATGTAAATAAATTATTATTTTAGTAGGGTATAGGTAATATTTTAACATGGTATTAAAAGGATATTTCCCTTTCATGTATCAACGGAATAAGCCTGGCGATAAAAATAGAGGTGAAAATGGTGTTGAATTTGAACTCCTGATATTAAAAAAAAGGAATTGTTTAAGGCAGCGTGGTGTTATAAATAGTTTGTGTAGGAACTTCAAAGCTCACATCGAGTGGAATCTCAGAGAGACCAATTGGTAGTGACAGTCATGGCCAAGTCCACCTTCTTCCTTTGCCTTAACCTCTGCTTAGTCATCTCTGCGGTCACCGCCACTTACTATCAATCTCTGACCCCAACGCTGATGGGTTTCCGGGAGGACAAGTTCACCCACCTTCACTTCTTCTTCCACGACGTAGTCACGGGGCCCAACCCCAGCATGGTCATTGTGGCCGAGCCCAACGGAAAAGCCAAGGACGCCCTTCCCTTCGGAACCGTCGTGGCCATGGACGACCCCTTGACGGCGGGACCCGAACCCGACTCCAAACTGGTGGGGAAGGCGCAGGGGATTTACACTTCCATATCGCAGGCGGAGATGGGGCTCATGATGGTCATGACCATGGCCTTCACCGACGGAGAATTCAACGGCAGCACCATCAGCGTGTTGGCCAGAAACATGATCATGAGCGAACCTGTGAGGGAAATGGCCATTGTTGGCGGCACTGGGGCTTTTCGCTTCGCTCGTGGCTATGCTCAGGCCAAGTTTCACTCCGTCGATTTCTCCAAAGGCGATGCCATCGTGGAATACGACGTTTTCGTCAACCATTATTGACATTTAATCTAAAATATCATCATCATTATTATTATTATTATTCACCCTTTTGTTTTGCTTTGCTTAGTAATTCACCCCACCCCACTCCACGCCAACACTCGAATCTCTTTCCTTCTCTGTTCCTATGTCACCTGTCGTTACTTTAACTTCTTCCTTGTCTACATATTGATATTGACATTGGTATTGGATCTTCTCAATACGTCATTTTCAAACAAATTCAGACATAAAAAATATCTTGAAAATTCATGTTTCTACAGATACTTTTAGCTGTTTCTTATTGCCTTTCAGATATTACTAATGTTAAGTCACCTTCACAATAAATACAATCAAACTCTTTATATTCTCACCCAAAACATTAGGTTCTTTTTGTAAGATATTTAAAAAAAATGAATACAGAAATGAAAAAACTATTTTTTATAGTTCCTCTACTACCACTAAATACAGAAACTCAAAAATATATCTTAGAGGGTGAATGCATTCTTGAATGACTGATTAGTTTTACTCATAGAGAAAAATAATTTCCATAATATTCATAATAAAAAATATATAATATTTTAAAATATAAAAATGCACAGGGGAACGTTGTAAATTATAAAGACTTAACTATTTAATTTTATTCATATAAAAATGTACTTTTCTTTTATAAAAACATATAAAAATATTATTATTATTATTTGACATTGATTTTAAAGTTGTTGTGATTATTAGATGTACCAAAAATAATTACTTTTATCAATTTTAAGTTGTGTACGGAAATAATTACTTTTATCAAATTATAAAGACATGCATATAAATTATCTTGTGGGTGTTTTAAAGCAGAAATCACAACAAAATTATTTTAACTGTGAAAGTTTAAATACGTTGGGCAAAATTTCCGATATTTTATACATTAGAGGATAAATTTTATAAGATTGTGCAACTTTGGAGGTCAAACTCTAATTAAAAGTAGAATATATGCAGTTGTTTAGTTTAAATAAATTTGAAAGCTGTATGAAGACACCACACCACGGGTGAATCATTGTTTAAATACTCCAATCAGTCAAATATGAACATTTTACTTTATTTTATTATTTTTTTAAGTTTCTCTTTAAAAAGTCTATTCACTCTATTTATTTTTCTATCTTTAAATTTTTTACCTCTTTAAAATTTTAGTAAAAAGTGAAATTTATTTAAGTTCAATTCTTCTTTATATGTCGTATGAAATGTTAAAGTAATGTATATGGCATATATATAGATAACTAAAATTATATATTGAGCAACAGTCATATAGCAATTTAATTTAAGTGTTGTAATTTATTTTTTTAATCTTTAATGCGGAAAAATTAAATATACTTTATAGTCATTATTTTTTTATATAATAATAAAAATAATAATAAAATATTTTAATTATATTTATGTATAGAGAGATCAGTTAATATGATTCTTCCGATGTTTGACCAGACACAGTCATGGCTGGCGGCTGGACTACTGAGTAGAGAAGCCAACGTGACAAATGAACAAGGATTCCTAAGTCAGCCACATCCATCACCTGAGTTCGTATATCACATCATTAATATATTATCTTCTCCAAAATGTAATTTTAAGAAAAGTTATACTTCTACATCTTTTGAATAAAAAAACTGTGTTTTTTTAATCAGCACTTCATTTAATAATGTAATCATATATATATTAATAATTTAAATTAAAGAATAAAAAATATAATTAAAATATTAACTTACTTAATTATTAAGCAAATGCTTTTTTTTATAAATCTATCTATACTATAAATGGAGTTTTGTTTTTGGGCAAGTTTTTACACGTGTCAACATATGGTAATTTATAAAAAATCAAAATTTAATTTAATCAAAAGTGGAAGTTATACATGGCACACTCTAAGAAGGACACATGTCCATTTTTTTTTATTTCTCTTTCTTCTCTCACCGCCTCTTTTTTGCTGGCGTTTCTTATTTTTTCGTTTCTCACTCTCTCATGGCGCTGTTTCACTATGTTGTTCTTTATTTTGTTTTGTTTTTTTTTCCCTTCTGTCACAGCCACCTCAATTCTCTCATAGTTTCTTTATGATTTAAAAAAAAAAATGAATGCCACGTATCTTCGAGCACTGTATCCTCAACGACGTTGAGGGAAGATCTTTGCCTTTTTTTACATTTGGAAAAAAAAAACTGCATCGTCCGCTGAGTCTTCTCTCCAAATCGTGTTACATATTTTTTAGGGTGAGTATTCTCCAAATCGTGTTACATATTTTCTAAGATTTTCTTCGTGATAAAATCTTTTTGATTTGTGATTAGTTCATATTTTGAGTTTTTTTTTTAATGTTTATTTTTAATTGTTTACAGAGACATTAGGATTTCTGAGTATTTAGGGTTTTAAATTTTAATCGATTGTTTAACCGTATTTCAAAGACTGTCTCAAAAAGATTTTTCTTTTATGGTTAAAGTTTATTTTTAATTGTTTTAAGAGTCATTAAGATTTATGATGATTTAGTGTTTCAAAGTTTAATCGACTGTTTAATTATATTTCAAAAACTTTGTCTCAAAGAGATTTTCTTTTTATGGTTATTATTTGTTTTTAATTATTTTTAAAGTCATTAGGATTTCTTAGTATTTAGGGTTTCGAAGTTTAATCGGTTGTTTAACCGTATTTCAAAGACTTTGTCTTAAAGAAATTTCATTTTTATGGTTAATATTTGTTTTTATCGTTTTTAGAGTCATTATGGTGTCTGATTATTTCAAAAACTTAAATTTGATTTTGTTATGTGTTTTTTTTTAACACTATTTTGCTTACCTTATATTGGTATTCATATGTTTTTTTTTTCAAACCATGTTACATCTTTTCTAGGTTTTTCTTCTTTGAAAAATGTTTCTTTTTTCATGATCATTCATTTTTTGAGTTTTTTTTGTTTATAGACATGTTTGCACTCAAGTAATCTTCTCTTTAACCTTATTTCAAAGTATTTTTTTGCAAAAGCTTCACTTATTATGATTAATGTTTGTTTTTAAGCGTTTCCTAATTCATTAAGTTAACTTCTTCATGTTTTGCTAAACTTATTTACCGATTTCAAAATTAAAAATGGATTCTATATTGTTAACAAAAATTTATAAAATAATTTTTAAATTTACATCTAATATCTAACTACTTAAATTAATAACTATAAAGATTAATTTAGTTTATAAAATAATTAGTAATTAAAATTGTAATATTTAAAAATTATTTTATAAATTTTTATTAATAAAAAAATTAATTTTAATATCAATAATTTGTAATTTATAAATAATATCTAGCTCAGTTAATAGAGTAATTATTATTTTTATTTAAAATTATTATTTTTTTAATAATTTTCTTATAATAAAACAAAATATTTCAATTTTTAAAAAATTTCATTATCAATCCAAATAATATATACTACCTTAAATTGCCTCTAAAAAATCACCATTTATAATATACTCCCATCATTCACATGGTAATCTATTTATAGATATAAGAAATTTTAATTAATGGGCGACCCTAAAAAATATTTAATTATTTATTTTTTAATTATTTTAGTTATTTATTTCATCGTCGAAAGAATTGATCATATTTCTGTGAATATTCAGTTCTCAAATTTTGAACTCATATATAAAATTAACAATTTTGAAAAATAAGTAAAGTAAAATTTTTAGGAATACTACTATATAAATTTATATTATTGTCACCACAATCACTAATAGCACAACTTTTACCCGCTTGGATGAGTTGAAGGCGAAGCCAGTGTAGCTTTCGCTACGGTTTCATCAAGGCTTACGAAAAAGAAAAAGATGTAAAAATAAGGTATGGCGACGGGCAGATTATAAATTATAATTTCCTTCATTCAATAAAGAAATAAAAGCTAGTTTGACCCGTAATAACTTGATTAGAAAGCGTGACATATTAAAAATTAATTTCCTTCTTCCAAATATTAGGCGAAGCTCATTTTGACGGGCAATTAATTGGTCAAGCAAACGAGACAAATAAACGAAATATATTATATTAATAAATTTTCAAATATTAATAAATAAATAGTTTTTAGAATGACTACTGTATAAATTATTATCTTATTAGATCGGGACTCAAGACAAAGTCTCTTGAATTCGATAAATTTATTATTTTGTAATTACTCATTCTAGAAATCACATTTTTTATTTTAAAAAGTAATTGTATAATTTTCAATTTTATTTATTTCTCTTCCATTTAACACAATAAACTCATCTTTAATTATGTAAAAAGTTATTGTAAAAACTAAATATATAATAAAAATATATAGTAAATATGCGTTATTAAAACTTAAAGAAACAGATAAAAGATTCAAAATTAAGATAAATAAAAAAGCTGAAGTTATATTTTGATATTGGTTGAATGATGATGTAAATTAACATAGATTACTTGAAAATTTGTTATTACGTCTCGGGATGTAACAGGCGTAAAAAATAAAGACATCTCCAACATCTTTTCTCTCTCTTTTTCTTATTTTCTCCATCTCTCTCCCATTTCTCTTTTCTCCCTTCTCTTTTCAATTCCTCTCCCATAACTTATTTATTTTAAAATCTGATCACACTCTTGAAGAGTCAGACTATATTTTTACCAATCAGATTTTTAAATATAGTAAGTTCATTTTTACTCTAAAGATCCTTTATTTTCTGTTTTTTTCTATGATTTAGTAGTCAATCTTGATGAGGACAGTTGAGAAAATTGTTTCTCTCACATTGTTTTAGCATATACTAAAATTTGGTAATATTTGGATAACTTACTATAGGTTCCTAAGTTTTAGAGTGGTTTTACGGTTTGAGGTAGAATTTCCATCGGTGGAATTTCAGATCAGGGAAGCTAACTTTAACCTCCAATAGTAGCCTAGACTAGAAGATCTGAATGGGGAAGGGATGTGGTCCCAAGTTTCAATTTCTCTTGCAGGAATGTTAGTTGATAAAATTGTTTGACTTTATGTTATGTGAACATGTATAAATATTATATTTTGATAGTTTGGAAGTTAAATATTGTTTTTAAATGTTATGTGATTGAATTATATGTATTATATATGAATGATGAAAATTGTATAAAATTGATGTCATACATTTGGGATAGTGTATGAGTTGTTGTTTGATGACACTAAGTATGAAAATCCTCTAGCTTCATTAATGATCTAAGGGATATAGACTAAGATATCTGGTGGTGAAAAGCTGAGAGGGAGTTCATACCCACCGGGTCCCATTCTAGACACTCGGTATTTGAACTTGCTCTAATCTTTTCTCTTGGATTCACCAGTAATCTTTGGATCAGGTGTTAGTCTTTGGTAGAAGCATACTTAATGAGTCTTCCGGAAGATGATAGATTCATATGTAGTCAGTGAGATCGAAATGAAATCCAATTATTGTGATTGAAAATAGATCCATGTGTGGTCTATATGAATGACGGAATTGGTACTGAAATTTTATATGACAACATTTAAAGAAATGTTTATAAATGATTAGTTTGATTGGTTCTTTTTGCATGAATTGGATATGTTATGAAATTTCTTTTCATTAGCTTACCCTTGATTTTTTTGTTGTGTTTGAACTGCAATGACTATGCTACATACACGAGCAGATGATCATACAGATGTCGGAGGGTCCGGAGGGCTTTAGGATGTAGTTTTGAACCTTATATTATAAATATTTGTATTTCTATAAGATCTAATGTATTAGGAATATTTTGAAATACTCCAAGTTTGCATAGAAACTAGTAGAAATTTTATTATAATAATTAGATGTTATTTTTTTTGGTGTTACATTTAGTGGTATCAGTGCAGGTTCATCCTTAGGATGACTTAAGGGTAGTGGGTTTATTGTGTTTCTCCTGCGTGTAAATTTTTGTTTAAGTATAGTTTTAAGACTTAATTAAATTTTTCTAATAGGATGTTTAACAAAGTTTTTCTTTGAAATCTTTTTTGTGTTTGAGTCAAATTGGTTGTTATAAATAAAGACAAAAGTATTAAGAATGAAAAGAATTTTGATAAAGTGATGAGGGTGCACACTCATAACTAAATCAAGATGATTTTCTATCTTAATTCTAAAAGTAGAGTATATTTTTTTATATATAGATTGTGGGATAGTTATTTCTATATTATGTGAAGTTGATATTGAACATAGGTTTCTTTGAGGCAAATAAATTTAATCATGTTAACTATTTAGTTGTAAGTTTTAAAGCGGTCTTTTCAGCTCATAGTTTTACACCAACATTTGTTTTAGTGTAGTATTTTTTTGTATATACATGATAGGTGGTTGTTATTACCCCTAACTCAAATTCTAAGTATGTTTGAGACGTCTCTCATTGAAGGACCTAGATATAATTTTTGGGGATGAATTGACTTCCTGTCGATCATATTCTTTTTAATTATGATGAATAGAAATGTTATATCTCCAAATTGGAATAATATGAAATGAGTAGTTGCAGAACAAGTAAGGAACGAGTCACTAATTAGGGTAACTTGTTTCATAATGGAACTTTAAATAGAGATAAATAATACAAGTTAGATAAGTAGTACTTTAGCAGAGTGGATTTTTATACACAGTTTTTCAGAGTAAGTGCCAAGGTTGTCCTAAAAAATAAAACTAAAATATTTTTTGGTCTGGTGCTTGAGCAGGGTTGGTGTCAATGACACATTATAAATTGACTTCATCTGAGTAGTAAAGTTAAAAATAAAAAAAATAAATTGGAGAAAATAGATTGTTGGGTTGAGTATGCTACCATTAGAAATATCAATATTGTTGGTAAAGAATAAGGGTGATGAATCTAGATTATATGTGAAGTTTTTAAAGATAAACGAGATTATTGAGGGACGATGGTATGATGGATCAAGTTGCATGAAACATAAATATTTTCCATGTAGACATGAGATTTGGGTATCAATGTTAAGAACTAAGTAAAGAGAGGATTTCTTTATGGACCTGATAAGTTGTCTGAAAACTCTTAAAAAATAAAATCAAAATAGCAACCTGGTTAGAACTTGTTTTACATCAGGATATGAGGCCATAACTGGGTTGTTAGTTGAGATATCTAGAGGGAGACATGTTAGAATGTGTGGTCAAAACAAGAGGGGGTGAATTGTTTTCACAATATTTTCGCAAAGATTGGAAGTAAAGTGAAAAGTTCTGAAAAATCAACCATTTGATTTTCTGTTCAACTGGATAAATTACAATTTTATAATTCTTTATAAAAAAAATCAACCAGTTGTTTTCTCAAAACAACAGATTTTTTATACCAGAAAACAAAGAAGAGATTGAAAAATAGTGTACAAGAGAAAGGATAAAGAGATTAACACAAAGATATTTATATTGGTTCACTCTTAACAAAGAGTTACATCCGGTCTTCAGCTTATTATCGCTATTATCCTAACTCACTTCTGCTAAACATTGCTTGTTCCAGTATGCCCATTAGTCCCACATCACTTAGGAGTCAAGGCCAAGGGATAGTTAAATACACCTTCCTCCCTTAACAAAACTGTGATGGAGCTCCAAGCTCCAAAATAGATAATGCATTAGATGCGGAGATTAACACTAATGATGTTATCTAATAGACTTAAGTTCGGAACATTTATGCTGTTTGTGGGAATGGAAAAGTGATTTCAAAGATGAACCATCGTTCCCTTAGTCCTCGATTAGGAGGCCTGTTCAGGTATGCCCAATAGTCCCACATCATTTAGGAGTTGAGGCCAAAGGCAATATAAATACACCTATATCCATTAACCTTATGAGACACCTTTTAAGGACGAAATCGTAACATAGCTCCAAGCTCTAAAGCACACAATACCTAGGATGGGATGGTTGAACCTAATGATGGAGTCACAACCATGATGCGGTGGTTCGGGAGTTAGTTACGTGTAGTTAGCACCCCTACAACATTCGTCCAAAGATGGTACCTTTAATTAAATATGTGAAACAAGTGTATATTTTATAAATGTTTACTTTTTCCCAAAAATAGAAATAGATATTTGGGGCTCGACAAGGATTAACCATCTGTCGCAATCGGGATTGCGAAGGACAGACAACGGACCAAAAATTTAAAAAAAAAAAAAAAACTTGATGATAATAGAGAATGAAGTCACCACCATAATTTATTGTGGAAAACTACGGAAAAACCAAAAAGACAGTATGTGAATTGAATTTGGGGTTCGAGAGTCGATTACGTGTAGGGAAGATATTAACACTCCTACCACACACATCTGAAGACGGTACCTTTAATTAAATATGTGAAACGAGTGTGATTTTTTCTAAATGTTTATTTTCCTCGAAAATAAAAATAGAAAACATGTTTTAAAATATAAAAAATATTTTTGAATTTTTTATATTTGGGGCCCAACAAGGATGAATCATCTGTCACAACCGGGATCGTGAAGGGTGGACAGCAAACCAAAAAAAAAAAAAAACTTGATGATAATAGACAATGAAGTCACCACCATAGTTTATTGTAAAAAACTACAAAAAATTCAAAAATATGGTATGTAAACCAAATTTGGGGTTTAAGAGTCGGTTATAGGAAAGATATTAGTACCTCTACCACGCCCATATAAAGACGGTATTTTTAATTAAATATGTGAAACGAATGTGATTTTTTCTAAATATTTATTTTTCCCCAAAAATAGAAATAAAAAATATGTTTTAAAATATATAAAATATTTTTTCAATTTTTATATTTAAGATCCGACAAAAATGAACGTTGATCTTACATATTTTAGTTCATAACGAAAAATGAAAATTTACGTAGTTCTAAAGTTTAACTATTTAGGTTTGTGCTGTAAGCTGGGAGTACGTAATTCTGTCAATTGGAACTGAGCTTTGAAAAAATATTTGTTTGATTGTTGATATTTTTTTTATATATATTTTTGGATTTTATACCTTTTGAAAAATAAGAATTGTTGGGTGTATAAATAAAAAGAAGGGTGTGGTGAATAGCGAAAGTTCTGGGCCAGCTGAATGGGCCCGGACTTTTTTTGGTAGGTAGGTGAGGATCTTAAAAGCGTGGTGAAAACAGTGAAATTTCTGGGCCAGCGGAATGGTCTCAGGGTTGTTTGGTGAGGGTGATGTGGGTATTAAAAGTGCTGTGCAAATTGTGAAATTGGAGTCAGGCTTGTATAGTTAGGGTAGTTGGTATTAAAAATGAGGTGCAAACAGTGAAATTGCTAGGCCAGAAGAATGGGCCGAGACTTGTATGGTAAGGGTGTGCGGCATTAAAAGTGGGTTGCAAAGAGTGAGGAAGTGGAGATATTATAAAAAAAACGTGGGCCGCGCAGCTCTCTTTCTTCAATGCTCTGCATGCCAAATTTCAGGCTGTTTCTTCCTGCACCTCTATACCTTCTTCTCTTACCTCCATAAATTCTTAGATTTTCAAAAATGTCTTTCTGTGATATTTCGGATTACATAATCCAGAAATCATATTTTAAATTTGTAATTCACTTCCAGATTACATAATCCAGTTCCGAATTACATAATCTAGAAGACTTTTTTCAAATGCATAGTTACTTTCTGAATTATATAATCTAGAAGTCTTTTTTAACTTCTAGATTATGTAATTCAGAAGTCTTTTTTTAAATATATTTTTGGATTACATGATCCGAAAACTATTCTATGGAAGTGACATAAAAAAAGATAAAAGTATATTTTCATATTATGTATAAGGATGAAAAAAGATATGGAGATGCAAGAAGAAACCTCCAAATTTCATGAGCCGAAATTGTGGGGCCCACGCACTTAAATGCAAAACTCTCATCAATTTAAGCCAAGTCGCGGGGCCCATACGAAATCAATGTATTCACATTCATTCGACTCTTGCTTTTAAAAACAAATTGGCAGCTTTAAGTGAATAGTAGGTCACAAAAGACAAACAAAATGGCTCCCATAAACATTTATTTACTCTTTCCTTTACATTATACTCATTATTTAATAAATTCATATTAAATATATTAGAAATAGAATGAGAGGATTTTTCTTTTACATATTATTTGATTAATATTCAATATAATGTCAATTTGCATACCAAAACAACATTTGCTAGATCCCAAAGTTCACAAACTATGCTACTTTGGTCTTTAAGTTTTTTTTATTAAATCTGCCCCCTAAGTGTCGACGCGTACTTATTTAATTTGAATAGGACAAGTGATCACTTTTTTATAACTTTTATAAATATAACAAAATGGTTTAAATTTATTTTTTAATCAAATCCATTCAATAAACATTGGCTTATCCAATAAACTTGCATATAATTATTTAATATGATTTCGTCGAGACTAACGCTAATACGTAACTATCTAATATAAATTTGTATTTCAAAAGCTCAACTCTTATTACTTTTTTAATTTTTTTATGCACTTTTGTATGCCTATTATTGACTGAAACTATACTATAGCAGCTAATTGCTAACATCAGTAACATATTGTTTTTTTTATAATTCTTTATATTTTATTATATATATATGTATGTATGTATATGTATGGATGCACTTCGATCCATTTTTATACTTACATCTGACAAGAAACGATAGTATGGCAATTTTGGTAATAATTTTGTAATGGATCAAACGAAAAAAATTAGACAAAAAATAAAATGTAAATACTTAAATCTGTTTACGGGGCATAGTGCATGTTTTAACCCGAGAAAAAAAAAACTATAAATGATCCCATTTCTGTACAGAGTGGGATGTTAACAATTAAATTACTCACTAAAAATTAACCATAGCGTATATAGTATAAAAACTTTCAACTAAAATAATTAAAAAACATTAGGTCACATAAATATTATAATCTAAGTAATGTGATATCATCCTATATAATTTTTTTAATTCTCTTAATGCTTCATAAATAAATATTCAATGAATAAAAAAGTAACATTTAAAAATAAAAGTTATCTATTTATCGTTCTTATTTATATTTAAAGAAAATAAATAATAAAGTATTATTAAAAAATTTAAATTAATATCTAATATGTTGTTTTATTTTTTTAATAATTATGATATTAATATAGAGGATCAAACAAATAGGTTGATACACGAATATAGAATATAAAAAATTCAAAGGTAACATAACTTTGAAAAGGAAAAAGATCCCACTTGTGTGTAGCATTCAAGCTTTACGATATCAATTGCTATGCCCCCACTCTTAGACTCCACTGTTTTTATTGGAATTAATTACATGGTGTGAAAAGTGGTTTTATTGGTAAAAAAGAATACCAATTTTTACACTCCAATATTTATTTGATTGAAAAAAAATTAACAACGACAAATTCATACAAATATGTGTTACACTCACAGAATCTTTTTAATTTTTATCTTGCATATTTGTACCATTTTTATTATTCATTTGATTTTTTGTTTTATATAATAGGATTATAATGGATACTTGTAAATCAAAATGCCTGAATTGACTTTAAACCGTACTGTAGAAAGAGAGAGATCACATTCCAATTCAAATAAAAGGAAATAATAGAAACAAATAAAATAATAAAAAGGATTAAGGCATGAGATCCAAAGAAAATTCATCCTTAGGTTTCAACCAAATCAAATCGGTCAACACCATAGTAAAAATTAAAATATAATAATGTAAAATTGAGAACAAGAAAAAAGTAAATATTTGATTAATATATAAAAGCTAAGGAAAGCAATATGACGCTACTGTGATGAGACTCGGTGGCTACAAACTGCTTCTCGGATTGGTATACTCAATCCTTTTACATATAAGTTTTACTTAATCTTTTTCCTATCTTATTTTATTTTGTATTTTATCTTATTTACAGTCTTTTTTCCTACCACTAAACATTATTTGGTCATTTAGACCAATATCCAAAATCAACCTAAAAAAAAGGTTATCATTAATAGACTTTATTATCACAAAACTAATTAATATCCTGTGAATAAATATTAAAAAAATATTTCGAATAATTAAATATTGAAAAACAAAAATATACTCAGTGACACATTTGTAAAAGATATCAGTTGACACTTGAGTAAGATTCACGCACAAAGCTAGCAAACCAATCTGTGAAGTTGCTTTGTGCCATCCTGGTTGCTGACAAACCACTAAGTCCTTTGGAGATTACACGCGTGAAAAGTGATGAAAATGACATTGAATTATCGTCAGCCCAGGTCAAGTGTATTTAGGTCTTAGGTTTATTAAGTTTTTGACAGAATTATATGACATTTTTCTTAGTTTTTAGGAAAATAGATTATACACTATGTTTTGGAAAATCGTGCTAAGTTCACAAAGTTGTTAACCTAATTCTTTCTTTTTAGCAGGTCAATCACTACGACACCATGCTTCCATCCACTATTAATACTACATTCATTACTCAGACTCCAACAATACTCTCTTTTATCAGTATACAACTTTTAGTTTTCCGTAATTCCTACTCACCAACTCCGTCTCTATGGCCAACTCCAAAAACCTTACATCCATTTTCACCATTATTCTCACCCTTCTCTTTTCATTCACCACCGCAAAATCCCCAACTTTCTACCGAACCATGTCTCCAACATCTCTGGGACTCAAGAAAGAGAAGCTCAGTCACCTTCACTTCTTCTTCCACGACATTCTCAGCGGCCCAAACCCCACCGCCGTCAGAGTGGTCCAACCCCACAACACTTCCTCCACGTTATTCGGATTCATGGCAATGGCCGACGAACCATTGACCGTGGGCCCCGAACTCGGATCCAAACTCGTCGGAAAGGCCCAGGGAATTTACGGATCTGCTGCCCAAGAAGAAATTGGCCTGTTGATGATCATGAATTTCGTGTTCAGCGAAGGGAAATACAATGGCAGCACACTGAGCCTGTTGGGGCGGAATGCGGTGTTTTCCACCGTGAGGGAAATGCCAATTGTAGGAGGAAGCGGGCTTTTTCGGTTCGCACGTGGGTATGCTCAGGCAGAGACTCACACGTTTGATCTTAAGACTGGGAATGCTGTTGTGGAGTACAACGTCTACGTGTTCCATTATTAACCATTGTATCATTTATCAACAAAGCATCGTTTTTATTCACTTATTCTTGTCTTTTGTTTCACTTCTTTGCTTTATTGTCAGATGCTTTTAGAATTACAAGTTGAATTTATGCTTCGCCTGGTTTAACCATGTGTTGCTTTAGTTCAAGATGTTGACTTAATAAACCATCATGACTTGAGAAACCATATTGCACTTTGCCCAATCACATTACCATTAGCATCCAATGAACGGAAAATAAATTTAGACTTTTGTTCCTTTACGAAGTAGTTCTTTTTTGTTCAGTAGGTACTTATCGGAACATGAAAGATAGAGCAATTTTGCACCAAATTTTCCGGAATAAGTACATTTGAGAAACATTATGTAAATGGATAAATAGTGCCGGAGGAACACAATTTTAATTGCTAAGAAGTTCTCGTTATCAAATCAAACTCAATGTGAATTTACGTTAGTACAAAATGAAGGAAAGAATACTCTTTATTTAGTGCGGCTTTGCATTCACACGCATTTGTAAAATATACAGTGGCATTTTTTAAATTAATTTGATTTACAAATTCGATTATTTGTATAGCCGCATTCGTAAATCAAGCGCTTTGATTTATAAGTGCGGTTTTATATTTAGCCGCATTTGTAAATCCTTTTTTACTCTAAATTTTTGAAGCGCGCCACACACTTTCAAATTTTCTTTCTCCTCTTAGTTTCTGCCACACTCTTTCATATTTTTTTTCTCCTCTTTGTTTCGCGTTTGTGCTTCGTATTCATCTCTTCTGCAGCTTCATTCATTTTGTTTTGGTGCCTTTGGAAGTTTCTTCGGGCTTTCTTTCTGGATGTATAAATCTTTTTCCTTTTTCTTACATTGTTTGGTTTCTTGCATTGCTCAGTATTGTTTCATTGCCTTCGTGGTTTCATGTGGGTTTTTTGGTTTGTTCCGTCACTGCTTCCCTATCCAATGCTGCTTTCGCCGTCATCGTCGTTGCTGGCGCTCCCGTGCCACTCTTCATCAATGTTGCCTTCACATAAGGTTAGTGCTCTTTTAAATTTTTTGATTTTTTTTTAATGTTTTGAAGCATATACAAGTGCGGTTACGAGAAATAGCCGCATTTATAAATGATTTTTACAAGTGTGGCTATATAGTCGCACTCTTATCTCTTCGATTTACAAGTGTGTGCTGATCAAATGTGGTTATATAGCCGCCCTTATAAATTTAAAATAGTTGCACTCGATTTGCCTTTTTGCAGCAGTGTTAATGAAGAAAATTAAAGAAGTCATCGTCATTCAATACAACTTTGTTTCACTATAGTTAGTGTTGTTATTTTACAAGAGGCGTTCTACTCTTTACGACTTGAGTTGAATTTGAATAAAGTTTAATCCTATTAAAGAAATGATGCACTGAACTTTCTAACTTATGATATTAACTAACTTAGATATTATTTTAAATATTAAAAAAATTATTGATATCTAAGATAATTTTTATTATTAATAAAATCTATAAACTAGTTTTTAAATTGGTATCTAATTAGCTTATAGTTCTTTGAGCTTCAAAATAATTATATTTTAATTCAATAATTCATATAACTTTGGAGTCACTTCTTCCTTTAGCTGACGAATATCTTTTTTTTTCTTGTTTTCTACTCAGATGTCAGTCATGTTCCTTTATTTTTCAAAGTTGAAAATGATCTATTCTTGGTCATATTCTTCTTCAAGTATATGCTTTTTTTATAAAACATTTTTTACAATTATCAAAATCCAAATTGGTTATTTTGCAAAAAAAATTGTATTTTCACTTATTTTTTGTTTCACTATTTCTTCAGGTTATAGTAATCATCCTCATTTTCTAAATAAGGATTTGTTATTTCTTTTATCTCTGCTAGTTCTTCTTTGTCATCATATCAAGATTTTCCTTTATTCATGATTAGTTTTTGGATGATTCCTTCTTTTTAAGAGTATTTTGAACTTTGACTTACTTTTCAAAGTTATGAAAATGCAGGAGATTTGTGCTGGTGTAATTAGTACACATATTGACATAGCCAACTAACTCTGATGCTAGAGCAAAAGTTAAATAATTTGATATGGATTGGGAGTTCTGGGGTTAATTTTTTAAAATTTTCATAATATTTAACCACAACGGGTGGAAGTATAGATTTCGCAAGCAAAACCATTCCTGGAACCAAGCAGGTAATTTGTAAGGTAATGGGTTTGTTTCTAAAACTAATTTGTACCAGGCTTGTTGGTAATCAAAGTAAATAAAAGAAGCGAGATCAGAGGGCCGTGGAAATCTTTTCTTATATTTTTGTTCCAATATTGTAACCAAAAAACCTTTGATATTTCCATCTTCGAGTAACAAATTATTGAATGATATTTTCTATCGTATTCTGAAATTATTTCGGCTGAACTTGTATCGTGAATTATAAATTGATAGAATTTTTTATTCTTTTTTGGGTTGTTATAAGGAATTCAACCCTATTTTAGAGCTAGATACGAAATTATTTCGTGAGGCTCCTTGTCCTCAAATTAGGGCTCAATTACTGCGATGAAATCACATTGTTCCTTTAGGGCAAATTCTACTGAGGATTCTTTTGATGTGTCTGAAGAGTTCCTGATATTATATTTATTGCTAGTTTCGTTGGTATTTAGGGGGGATTCTCAAGGCCAAAAGTCGAAGGGATATTTTTACAACCTTTTTACTGAAAGAATGTGCTAGAGCATCTAAGGTCAAACCCTTAGACTATTTCCCTGTAAAAAATCTCGTATTAGAAAATTTGAAAAAAAATTATGCTTTCCTTTAATAAATTATATTTCAAAACCAAGACATGATAACAAACTCTGTCATCCGGCAAAATTTGCTTGGAAACAATATCTTTTGAAGCTTTACATTTTACATTTTAATTTGTACAATTTGTACAATGTTACAGACTATTTGGCGAAGTGTTTAAAGTTAGAATCACTAAAAAGATTTGGAATATGTATAACACCTCAAGTGATTTTTATTTATTTACTAATTTTTTTAAACTTTTTTACTAATTCAATATGTTTGGTTGTATGGTTTTGGTGTTTTCTTAACCGTAAAAATAATGGTTTTTCTATAGTTCTTATATTGAGGATATAATCAGACACATAGTTTAAGCATCCTAAAAATCTTTGTAATTGATTTTTATTTTTAATTTTGTTGGGGAATTTTTTAGCAAATTCAATGCTTCGAGTTATTGGGAGTAATTTTCCCTTTAAATATTTTATGCCCAATGAATCTAATTTTTGTAACCGGCGTATTCATCTTTTTAGCTAATACGTACTACTAATTCATTTTGTTTTATAATATTTTTGAATGTTTTTAGATGTTTTATATGTTTTTCTATTAACTAAAAAAATATCAGTACATCACAAGATATGCTATAGCAAATTTAGAGTAAGGGATAAAATATTATTCATTATATTTTATATCTAAAAATCCTTCTATTTGGTTTTTATAGAGAATCTTAGCATTTCAACATTCATTTGTACTGGTTTTGCTTTGGTAGGAATTTGGATTTTTTGAAAACCTTCCTCATAAGCTAATTCTATTGTGAATGAATTTCGACGGCAGAATGGGGTAGGCCCATCGCCACACACTTCCTCTATTTCTTCGAATATATTTTTAACATTTCTTCAGTCTTCTGATGTTTTATTTCTTCTTTTATATATTTTATTTAACTTTTCTTATTATTAATTTGGCTTAAGAAATTCTCTTCTTCATATTCCCAAATGCCTTTTATTTCTTTGTGCCTTGAGGGTTTTATAAATTCAAAATAAATTTTCTTTAGATTCTATCCCCTTTTTATATACTCTGAATGGGCATATTTGGGTGAGAAGTGATGTTCTTAGAACTATTTCTTCTGTTATTTCTTTCGTTAAAATGAAACTATTTTGATAGTATTTTCCCTTATGACGACATTAGAAAACTTGTATTGTACTTTTAAATTAGAATTAGTTGCGCTGGATACTTTTTGTAAAGTTGTTTTTATAATATTGAGTTGGAATTAATCCTTCTCTTATACAATTTAAGTCAACTCCCGAATCTATTAATGTTATATATTTTTAATGGAAATTTTTTCCTATTCTCACAGCTATTTTTACTTGTCATTTCTGCTAATAATTCTTAATTCGTGTTATGAAATTCTCATTTTCATTGATTTGTGTCATACTTATATTTTCATCATTTTCTTTAATTTCTTGTATTTTTATTCTGATTGTTATATTTTCTTCATTAAGGAATTTAATTTCTTTTTTAACATCATTTATGGTTACCTTTTTATCTTTTAATTCAACTTACTTTATAATTTTTGTAAAATCATATCTTTAAAATGCTAGATTGTGGAGTTA
Source organism: Phaseolus lunatus (assembly GCA_013389735.1). Taxonomy (NCBI): domain Eukaryota; kingdom Viridiplantae; phylum Streptophyta; class Magnoliopsida; order Fabales; family Fabaceae; genus Phaseolus; species Phaseolus lunatus. The sequence goes on along the minus strand of CM023857.1, from coordinate 35,598,834 downwards.
TTTGAAGTGTTAGAGACATCATCTCAATCTTCATTGTCTATCTTATCTACCATTTCTAAAGCTAATTTTACCTCTAATCTTACCATGTTAATCTTATATATACCATCACAATGATTTTCCTCCTCTTTGTCCATATTTAATTCATTTTTTATTTATACATTTTCATTGTCGAATTCAGATTTTTCTAAAAAGAGATTGAGTAACTGTTCTCTTAACTCTTCGTCTATATTTAGATTGTTTAGTTTTTCTTGAAATTTACAATCTTTTCTTACACGTTCTACTCTTCCACACTTAAAGCAGACTATTTTTGTCATATTGTATTATTATTTATATGTGTTCCTTTTTCTCTTCTTTTTTTTATTTGTTTTTCTAGATGCATTATTCTACCTAGCTAATGAGACTTTTCCTATCCTTCGTTTTTTAATTGTTTATGGGGGTTTCTTTCTCATATTGATATTGACTACAAAACTCTCCTAATTCCCTAATTCCTTGACTTTGACTCTTTTAATTTTGTTTTCTATTTTCAGGTTATTATAGAGGATTATTTTTGTATTTTTTTATTATTGAGCTAATTTGTCCATAGTTTATATATCCTTGATAGTTATATTTGAAGATTTCATCTCACTTTATGTACAAAAACAATTGAAAGTTTTGTAATAAACTTTTCTTTCAATAATGGTTCTTGATAGTCGTCCCTAATCAATACCAGAGTCATGAAATTATCTACATACCAACAGAAATATCCTAAAATTAAATATTTTAAATTATATAATAATATTGATCTTCATTCATCGAAAATCTTTTTGGATCTCCCATGAAATTATGGATTATTGCTACTACTAAGGTTTTTAGCTTAAAGAAATTATTGATTATCTTTTGTTTTGACACATGTGGTTATACACATTTTTTTGTTCTGAACTTAAATAGTTATCCCATTGTCCTTTTAATATGCCAATAAACCTGGAAATAATTAGTTTAATGATTTGTTCTTCTACATGCTTTATCCTATAGGTTTTGAATTCAGGTTTGGAGAATCTAGTGGCATGGACCAATTGCACTACTCAAGTTAAGTTTGCTTTTTGAAAAAAATGTTGCATTTTATGGTCTAATAGATGCTTCTGTAGATGTTGCTCTGGTGTCTGATATTGTAGCTCAGAAGTCTACTCTTATAACTATTATATCTAATGCAGATGTTGCTTTGGAGTCTAATGCGGTTCTCTCTTCAGGTGTTGCTTTATTCTTGAAAAAATGTGAAATTATTGTTAAGTATTTGAATGGTGAGGCTGATATGGGACAACCTATTAGTGATAATGAAGTTGATGTTCTTAAAATTAATAGGAGGCCTGAATGTTCTAGAAAAAGGTTTTAAGATATTTACTAATAAAAAATGAGAGTCGTTGCTTTTCTGGAATCTTCATATATAGGTGTTGTTTTGGTTTTTTTTTTGTTTGCTTCATAGTCTCTTTGGGTTTTTTCTTAAAAGATGTTGAAAACATATGTTCTGATTGGTCTAAATTTATAATTCTTTCTTATGTATGAGTTTTAGCCTAGTTCCTCATACTTGTTTTTTTTTTAATAATACTTTTTCATATAATGACAAAATACCTAATATAAAAGTTTATAAAATAATAATAATAATAACAATAGTATAGTAATAATAATAATATTAATATTAATAATAATAATATAAATATAAATATTAATATTAATATTAATAATATTAATATTAATATTAATAATAATAATATTATTAATATTAATAATAATAATATTAATATTAATAATGTCAATAATATCAATAATAATAATAATATTAATAATGTCATAATATTAATAAGATTATTAATGTCACTAATATTAATAAAGTTAATATTATTAGTAATATTAATAATAATAATATTATTAACAATAATATTAATAATATCAATGATATTAATATTTTATTATTATTATTGTTTGTGTCATCTTAAAAAAATATAAGATTGTATTAGAAAAATATAGATGAATCGTCGTCTATATTAAGATAATATTAGACGATGTGTGTATAAAAGATAATTTTAAACTGTTTTGCCTAAAAACTTTAAAAATTATAGTTTAAAGATATTTTTCTAAGTGTTTGAGTATAATAAATATGAGAACTGTTTTCGTTCAGGGGTAATATGATCCAGAGAACGATTGTTCCTTCTTCTCGATCGGTCGGTTCCTCCTCTCGATTTGGGTTGTGTTTTCCTCCTTCTTTGGTCATTGCTTTTGGTCATCCGGTCTCGGATAGTACCTGCAAAAGAAACTTTGATACTTATGTTAGCAAAGTGTTCGACGCTTGATTTTCAGAGCACTGTAGATAATGACGTACCTAATTCTTGGAATCTGCGCTATTTATATTATCTTTAATGAACTTTCGTTAGTGGGCCGGATTAGGGAATTGGTCCATGCTTAGGGTTGTGCTGAATAACCCTTAATTATGGATTAATTTTGTTGACTTGGTCAACTCATGATCCGTCAAGAATGGTCGGTCGGTCATACGTTGCATCTCAGCAAAGATTGCTGCACTTGGGCAGTCATATGATTTATGGTGCTGACTGGGTCATATGGACGTTCGATCATATGGCCAGCACTGCTAAAAAAAATTTTTCTAAAAAATTATACAAGAGTCTAAATACATTTATTAAATACATGAATACTAATGAATGCATAGTAATCAATTAATAACTAGAGTCTAAACACATTTATTAAAAACATAAATACTAATGAATGAATCGTAATCAATTAATAACTACATGAATTCAAATATTTATTAATAACACCTTTAAATTTCAATATCCTTTCCAAATATATAAGAGCTTAAATATAAACAAAATTGAATATATATATATATATATATATATAATATGTAAGAATAATACTTAAACTTCATTTAATATTTTATTTTTATAATAAAATAAAATTTTACTAAATTTTTTTAAATTATATTTATGATATTTAAGTTTAAGAATAAGAATATATTTTTGGAATAGTATCATTGAATAAAATTTAAGAAATTAAAAATTCCTTGTATTTAAGTGCACCAAACATGATTCTCTCTCATAATTGTTTTTTACTTATATTAGAGTATAGAGGAGAAATAAAGTTTACATTTAAAACTTATTTTTTTATTAAATGTTCTAGTGATTAATACGAGTAAAGTGATAAAGGAAATCATCAGAGATATGTCGTTATTTTAAGAAATAATAGCCAAAGCTTTTGATTCAACTTATGTAAGTAAATCATCATAGATTTCGATACTTATTAACAACTATTGAATTCGATATTTTTATATTTTTAATTAAGGATTTTTATTTTTAGTTATATAACTTTGGATGTAGATGGTTATTTTAGTAGTGAAAACCATAATTTTTGTTGGGATAACTTTCTCGCAGCTCATTGGTTTCAATTCTGCACTCTATAAATTGCTAATAAAAAGTTAATTCCTCACACATTTCCTTTTCCCTCTCATTGCAATGGCCAACTCCAAGAGCCTCACAACCATTTTCACCATCATCGTTCTCAATCTGCTCTTCTCATTGGCCGCCGCAAAATCTCCTACTTTCTATCAAAACCTATCTCCCACGTCTTTGGGACTCAAGAAGGAGAAGCTCAGCCACCTTCACTTCTTCTTCCACGACATTGTTAGCGGCCCAAACCCCACCGCCGTCAGAGTGGCGGAGGCCGCCTCTACCAACTCTTCCTCCACGCTTTTCGGATTCATAGCGATGATCGACGACCCATTGACGGTGGGTCCCGAACCCGGATCCAAACTCGTGGGAAAGGCCCAAGGAGTATACGGATCTGCAGCCCAAACAGAAACGGGTCTGTTGATGGTAATGAACTTCGTTTTCACGGAAGGGAAATACAATGGCAGCACGCTGAGCTTGTTGGGGCGGAATGCGGTGTTCTCCACCGTGAGGGAAATGCCAATCGTTGGAGGAAGCGGGGCTTTCCGGTTCGCACGTGGGTATGCTGAGGCGAAGACTCACACGTTTGATACTAAGACTGGGGATGCTGTTGTCGAGTACAACGTCTTCGTGTTCCATTATTAACCAACCAGTTCTTGATGATATAATATATCCTTCTACTTCTTATTCTCTCATGTTTCTCATCTTTGCTTCATTGTTCGATGCTTTTGAAATAAGAAAGCGTAGCTTTAATTAAATATAATGATAAGATGGTTTAATTAAGTTTTATATTAAATTTTATAAAATCTTATGTATCTTAACATCCGAAGATACTATAACCAGATAACGAAACAAAATAATAAATATGTCACTTGTTTAATAAAAAAATTAAACAGCAAAATTTAACTATAAAAATATACAAATTTTAAATATTTGATAAATTAAAAATTTTAGTAGACACTAGGTCATATAAAACCATCCACGTAGACGTTAAAAAATAATCTACGATAGATATTTATTTGTAGATGATATGATGATTTGAAAAAGACTTTGGGTCTCATGTAGCGTTATATATAGCTTGTTTTAGTTTAGTATTCTTATGTTTTTGCATTCATCACATGTTCTGAAGTTTTTATGATGTATAGAACGCATTTTGATGTTGATAGTATAATAACTTGAGGGTAGATAAAAAAGTTTCTATTAAGATACTTAGATTATTAGTTCGTCAAAATTGAATAATATTAACTATGATCCATAAAAAAATTATGGAATGAACATGCCTTATCAAGAATATATTGGATTGTCGAGAGAAAATTGTTGAGAGTACATTCTCCAAAGTTTAGTCTAATAATTGCTAGGCAAAAGATGGAGAGATACTTTACTTTTTATGATTAACATAAATCGTAGTCTAACACCTTTTTTCAATAGTTTTTGAGTACATATGAAGTAAGAATAATAATTAAAGTTCATTTAATATTTATATAATAAAATACAATTTTATTAAATTGTTTTTAATTATATTTATGATATTAAAGTTTTGGAATAAAAATATTTTTGGAATAGTATCTAAGAAATTAAAAATTCCTTGTATTTAAGTGCACGAAGTATGATTCTCTCTCATAATTTTTTTTACTAATATTAGAGTGTAGAAGAGAAATAAATTTACATTTAAAATTGATTTTTTATTAAATATTCTAGTGACTAATACAAGTAATAAAGGAAATTATTATAGATATCTTTATGTTTTTACAAGAAATAATATCCAAAGCTTTTGATTGCTCATATGTAAGGAAATCAAAAGATTTCTATATTTATTAATAATTATTGAACTCGATAATTTTAATATATTTTAATTAAGGACTCTTTATTTAATCTAGTGTGTAAAAGTTTAAGTATCGAAAAGACTACATTATGAGAAAAGATTCTGACACTAATTTTTAACAAATCGTGGGGTATGAAATAACTGACCTCCACCTCATTGACATCTTGACTTTCTAGATAAGTTATTTGCATGATACATAATTACGCATTTTAATAGGTGACAAACTATATAGAATCTAAATTAAACAAAGTAACATCAACATTAAACAATACATATTACATATAGAATTACGTGTTTTTTATGATCATGATATTTAATATTATTCTTAAAATTCTTATGTTAGTTAAGAAACATTAACTCATATTTCATGTTCATTTATAATATATGTTTTGGGAGTTTGTAGAAAATCAATCTGAAGAGGTTAGAATGAAAAGAGTACTTTAAGTAATTGTTTAGAGAAAGAAGTAAAAACAATGTTTTTTTTTTCAAAAATGGTTACAAAAATACTTATTACAAAGCTTGTTTAATGGGACTTTGATGTTTCCAAAAATTGGATTCATATCTACAACTGAAATAAATGCACTAGGAACTTCTACGTACTAAATTAATAACTTTTACAAATTGTAACATGTATTAATTCTAACTCAAATACAATATGTTGGTATAACTAAAATCACAATTTAATCAAAAATCAAAATATGATACCACCTTTCAAATTTTACCAAAAGTAATACAATCTAAAAATTAAAATTCAACATCAAATCAACAATAATTAGTTATCTAATATTAAATATATAAAAAAATCATTTTAATAAATTGAAAAAAATATATAGTTGAACTCGATTATTTAATAGTTATTTGCTTCGCAAGAAACAATCACTAATGCAAAATAGTCTTTAATAATGATTATTTTGACCAATTTACTTCACCTATTATACCAACATAGATATGAGAGACATTAAAAGAAAGTATTTTATTTTGGTCTTTAAATAACATGATTTCATAGTTTTATATCAATTATGACCATAGTCAACGTAGAAACAATACATATCTATAATATTCAAGGCTATAACCACGTACTATGGAAATGAATCTAGGTTAGTTATGGTCATATGGACACGGAATGATATTTTGATTTATATACAATAATTTTTTTTTCAAATAACCTAAATTTGTTATTTAAATGTGCCAAAGAATTTTAAATATTAAAGTGTTTCTTTAACCTAAACTGTCAAATATTACAAATAAAAAAGCTTAACGTAGCTACTAAATATTTGTAAAGATATTTTGTTCATTATTATCGAATTTGCAACAGGTCATCCTCAGCTAATAGAGTCTGAATCTAAAATACTTGAAATATGTTAATTCTCAATTTTAATTAAAATAAATGTTAAGTTAGTCTAAAATATTAATGCATATTCGTACAATGTATCTTATTTTGATCCAAGAATCAGTATAATACATGCAATAATAATGATCCTCATGGTGTAGTAGTGACATTCAAATGAATTCTCTTGCTTATTAAAATGAAAAGTAAATTGAATAAAATTATTATAAAATTTATAAATCAACCAATTAGTTATGCATAAACTAAGCAAGTGTAAATCACTTACATTAGGGAAAATATATTGCGTTGGCCTTATTTTGACTCTTAAACTTAAAACATTGATACCAACCACGACTTTAATTAAATGAAATAAGTCAATAACATTAACATATTTTAAAATCAACTTTTCTAGAAATGAATTTAAAACTTACCCTTGTAGTAATATTTTCATTGCATTATTGTGTTTGCGTTTTAACAAATAGAGCCATAAAACAATGTAGTCTTATGTATAAGGCCAGCTAATTCCTAATGGGCCTTGCATTCAACGAGGAAACCAATTAGTCATATAAGTTATATTATTATAAAATAATAATGATTAATGATTAACCTTTATATATTTAGTTAAATATGCTTGTCCTTTTTAGCTACTCATTCATGTTTCATGTCTGTAAGAATTTTCTTGATTTCCACCTTTGTGTTCCATGCTTAGGAATGAATAGAGGCACAAGAAATCGATATACATCTATTATCTTACTTTACATTTTTTTTTCAATGTACCTAAATGAATAAAAATAAATATATTAAATATAGATATTAAAATGTTAGGAAAGATAAATAAAAACATGACTTATGTTTCTCATGAATGTATCACATAAATGATTAAGATATGCCTCCAATAATCTTTAATAGATATGTTAGAAAGGTGTATAGTGGAACAATATGTTCATATACTTTAAAAAATTTGTTGTCTCAGTGTATATACAAAGGTTTTCACCATATTAATAGTGACAATGTTTAGAACTAAGCTATAAAACCATCTTTAATTTCTACCATGCCAATATAGAAATTCCTCCAATGATTTCTAATGCATTTGGTAGAAAGTTGTACAATGGAACAACATATTTATCCTCTATAATAACTTTGTTGTCCCATTATATCTAGAAAGATTTTCACCTCAACAATGATAATGTGGTCAAAAGTTCAGCTATAATATCATCTTTAATTTCTACCATTCATTGATAATCATTGCTAATAGGTTGCACCTCCTTATTCAAAAGACGGTTAAATATCTTATTTTGATTACTAACATATAAGTAAACACGTTTCAAGACATTAAATGAAATATCTAATGTCTTAATATTAGACGATACATCTTCTACATGTTGTAATAGATTATGATATTCATCTAGTTTAAGTTAGACAAGGTAACATATAAAAAAAGCACTCTTTGACTACAAAGTTGTGGAGAAAAATATATCTACTATGTTATACATTAATAAGTCATTAATAAGTAGTGAAAATTTAGTAATCTACAATTTTAAGATAGATACACAAATTGCATTATCTTATCAAGGAAAAATGTTGGTAATATGTATTGGATTGAACACTAACACTAGGTAAAAAACTATAGCTCATATTCATAGTATATCTCTTTCTACTTAAGAGTGTAGCAACGCAAATGACATGATACTTAATGCACCCTACAATTAAGTCTACTAGAAATCAAATTAGTCAATTGTGACTTGGTCTACTTGGCTTACATACCACATGATAAATAAAGTAACTTGCAACAATCTTCCCATCAACAGTTGTTCCATTAGGTATTAGAATCTTGATGTTAGCTTTAATACCAATTGTTAAATTGAGCGCTTACCACTAGGCTAAATATTATAACTTATAGTGAGATTATATCTCTTTTCACTAGTACAAAAAAGTGCTTTAACGACGGTTAAAAAGGTCAAATAAGACAGTTCGGAATCGTGGTTACTTTGGGTGTCATTATAAACCAGTTGTTTATAACGACAGTTCTAGAATCGTCCGTTGTTATAAAACCACATTAACGACATGTGTAAAAAACAGTCGTTATTATGCCATATAAATGAAAAAAAAATGTATTTATAACGACGATTCTATTGGAACTGTCGATATAACCCTAAAAAATAGACTTTTAAAGACGATTCCAAATGGAACTGTCGTTATAAATGTATTTTTTTAAAAAATATTTTATTATTATATTATATCCTAATCATGCATAAAATATCAAATTTTCAGAACAATAATGCATGTAATATCATAATTTAAATATGAAAGTCTACATACAATAAATTAGTATATATAACATTTTACAAAAAGTTCTACAAATATATGAAAAAGTTTTGTGATTCTAAACCTCAAATTTTAAAGTGTTTTTGTCTTGAGGTATTACCTGATCCCAACCTCTATCATTTCTAGCTCGAACAATAATCGACATCCATTGTATAACATAGTAATCGTACTCGTAGTCAACTTCTATTAAATGAATGAATTAGACACATTAAAGTGAGTGAACAAATATACTTTAAATACCTTAAGGTGCATCCAAGTGAGTTTGTTTTGCATTTGGACTTCCTCTCCCACTGAACAAGCACTGAAATAATAAGATTTCATGTTAGAACACATGACATTATGAAATATAATGTATGAGTAATAAATTTGTGAATGTAATATAATCATAATGGTTTGATAAATCTCTAGTTTATACTAGGAAACATCATGTAAAATTTCAGAATTTTCTGACATGTGAAAGTGTGGGAACTAAAACCTTAAAATACTTGAAAAATACTTAAATATTACTTTAAAAAAATAATAATAGTAAATGGTGGAATTTTTTGGAATTTTTTCCACCCCAATCCCCTTCGGGTATTGACCATGTGATTTGTTACCTCGTTTCAAGCAACTTTAACTTTTTATGCGTATTCATCAGATTTCTCTACCAAAAGTTATGACCGTTTGAAATTTTTTCATGCTAATGTTTGGCAACTCCAAATCTATCATTCTTCTCCATCAAATATCCACTAAATCAAGTTCCCACAAATCCTAAACTATTAACTAATCAACACATACAATCAAATATTTATTAAAAAAATTTAAAACCATAGACCCTAAAAATATTAACCTTCTATAGTGGAGTTGTGGGTGCAGCTAAGTCCGTGATGGCACCTGTGGTGGAGGTGCTGACAGTGTGCGAAAGGTGTTGCCGACATGCGGAGGTGAAGGCTTTAGGGTGGAGGCGGAGGCAATTGTTTTCTTGTGCACACAGAGGAGAGAAGAAGACGCTTGGCGGTGCAGGTGTTGGGGAGCTTCGATGGTTGGCAGTGTGGGGGTGTGGGGTGGACGCTCGAAGGCTTTGCGTGGAGAGAGGAGAGCTCAAGGAACGGTGTCGGCGACAATGGAGACAGTGGCGACGGCTATGGAGTCGTAAGTAGCGCTCAATAGAGAAGTAGAGTGCGGCGATGTAGAAGAGAGTGAGCGCGAGGGAGAAAAAAAGTAAGTGCAAGCGCAGGCTGGGAGAGTTTTGATTTATATTTAGTTTTATAACGATGGTTCAATGTACCAACCGTCGTTATTTTTGTCCAAATTCATTTGTAAAGATGGTTATATCTATAAGTATCATTATTTCTCACCGAAAATTAAAAAAAAAATACAAAATTGCTACCATACTTTTTGCTACGACGATTTTCTGTTAAATGTTGTTATTTCTAGTCGTTATTTAGGGTTTCTGTACTAGTGTTTTACTGAAGAGCGTAGTAGTCCAAGTACCACAATTTGATTATGACTTAGATCATGTCACCCTCCAACAAAATGCATTAAATGCAGATTGATACTACTTAAAGATTTCTTGAAAAGTTTCACAACAATTACCCTTTGAAGACTTATAAATAAACACGGAAAAACATAAAGAGTAAATATAAAACTATTTATCCATTTATTAATCTATATATAATACTAAAGTTGTTCAAAACTCTATATTATCCTCTCTTAAAGATTGTTGTCAATGAAGAAATCTTAGTTGATATTCTATATTCATTTATCTTAGATGTTTTGGTTAACATTTTCTCTTTATTTATTGGGGGTGTGTATAAAGTGATAATGGAAATAATATTTGAGGTAATTATTTGGGGGTAACAAGTAAAAAAAATTCTTTGAAAAAATTAATTGCAAAAAATACTTGTGTACAATTTGTTTCAATGAAACTTGGAGGTTTTCAATAATTGGACGTACTATTAGTGGTTGAAATGAAACAATAAAAAATTTCTTATCTTTCTATCTATCTTTTGCACCTTTAAGAAAAGATATTTTAAATATCCTGTAAAAAATAATTGAGTGAAAAAAACTTATAAAACATAATTCAATCTCTTGTATCTTTCTATGGTTATTATTATGAATTATTTTTATTAATAAATAATGTGAAGAAAATTGTAAAAAGATAATAATAGTAACTTTAACACGTTGGCAATATTATATTAAAAATTTGACAAAAAATAAACTAAATTAATTACTTTTATCTATGTGTAATCAATTTAAAAGTACCTTGCAATATTGAAAATTGGAAGAAGTACATTAGTGCGTAAAATTCAATTAATAAATATATGAATTCAAAATCCTCGTTATGACACCTAAAACTTTCACAAGAATATATTAGAAATCAATTCAGAAATACATGAATTTAAGTACTCACACTGATTTATTTAATATTTTTTTTTCATACCATATATAAATATATTTTCTATATTTTCTAAAAGAGAGAGTTCTTGAATTAAATAAAAGAGTGTTTTTTTAAATAACACCCTTAAATAAAACTTTTTGGAAGTTGAAGTTATTTATATTTGAGTCTCATGAACATGAGGAAGAAACACATTTATTAAATACATGAATATTAATGAATACATTGTACTGAATTAATAACTATATGAGTTCAAATATTTATTAATAACACCTTTAAATTTCAATATCTTTTTCCAAATATATAAGAACTTAAATATAAACAAAATTGACTATGTATATATGAAGTAAGAATAATAATTAAAGTTCATTTAATATTTTATTTTTATAATAAAATAAATTTTTTTTAATTATATTTATAATATTTAAGTTTAAGAATAAAAATAATTTTGGAATAGTATCATTGAATAAAATTTAAGAAATTAAAAATTCCTTGTATTTAAGTGCACCAAACATGATTCTCTCTTAGGGTCTGTTTGGATTAAGGAGGAGATATGTGGAGATTTGAGGGAGTGGATGTATGTGGATATGAGAGGAAAGTGTGAAGAAAATGAGGGTGTTAGGATTTGAGTATCTTAGGGTAGATGTCTGAGAAAAGTTTATGGGAGTTTATGAGTGATGTGATGGTTATGAGAAAATTTTAATTTTTTTTAAAGGTGTAAAATGTTACTTTACAAATTTACCCTTGCCTAATAATTTTTTTTATTTATTTAAAAATGAACAACTTTCACATATTTTGTAGATTTGAAAATTATAATCAGAAAAAAATATATGTATTCATCAAATTAAATAAAAACATAACTTCAAATAATTTTTTTAAAATATTAAATATGTACTATAAAATTAGAAAATAAATAAGATCTTATATAAATATTATTTTCTAATATTAAAAACCCAATAGTAATGAAAAATAAAAAATACTACAACAACAAAAAAATATAACGTAATTAACCATAGAAAAAAATTTCATAAAAAATTATAATCAAATAAATTATAATTCATAAACATAATAACTATACATAGAAATATATTAATATAAAGACAACAACAAATTAAATAAAAACAGAATTTTAAATAATTTCTTTAAATATTACCTTTCTTTCTATTTTAGTAACAGCCAGAAATCCCAATTAACTATATAAATGGAAGATTTTATTTAACTATATTTTTTTTTTACAATGGTTTATCATTATTTACATAATTTATATTTTATAAAATAATAAACAAACTTAAAACTTCTTTAAAATTTATGATGATTTGTTTCTCCATTTTAAATACTATATATATATATATTTTAAACATTGTACTATAATTTTTTTTAAATATTAATACATTCAAATAAAACACTGTGATCACGTGAAAGATTAGAATAAATGATAGTAAATTTCGAAATAAGGGATGCTGACACGACTTTCCCTCTACATCTCTTCATTTTGAGGGGTGAAGATATTTACTCTTCATAGCCTCTTCTTCTCTTCTCCACAAAACCCTAGATATAAATAACTGATATCTCCTCACTTCTTTGCAGATTAATTTTGAAGAGAAAGCAAACATGAGGTTAATTTTTTTTACTTATACGTGAGTATTGAGGAGAAATAAATTTACATTTAAAACTTATTTTTATTAAATGTTCCAGTGATTAATACGAATAAATATTTTTTACAATAAATAATACTGAAAAAGCTTTTATTCCACATATGTAAGAAAATAATTTGTTTAAATTTTACAAATCAAAGATTTACAATAGAATAACATATTTGAAATTAAGTACAGAGAATACCTACATTGACAATCACAATATAAAAAAATTCCACACTTAACTAAATGTGTATTACTTTTATTGTAATCATAATTATGTTTATAAATTTTGAATATTTTCTCTCATTAACATTTAATTACTAAATAGATTACAGCAAATACATATTACATATTTTTATGTTATTTTATATAACTTTTTTTCAAATATTATTACATCAATTTCTTATTAGAATTTACTTAATATTTTAAAACCATTTTATATTAAGAAAATATGACCATTGTAATTCCGATTTTTTTAACTTCACATCTTCAAAATTATAATTTTAACCCTAATTATTCCCTATATTTTAATAATAATTTCAAACATTCTTAAACTTTCAATGTATTACTAAACATATTAAAAAACTCCTTTCTATATTTTTAACATTCTTAATTCCGTAAATCTAAATAATAAATAAATATATTTTTATCTATATAAGATAGTATAAAAAAACTCAAAAATTTCCTAAAAACTATGCTAAATGAATATTATCAATTATTATTTATACTTCTATTATTATTATTATTATTAAATTTAACATTAACATTTTTACATATATTATTATTAATAAATATATTATTATTATTATTATTATTAAAATTAACATTTTATTTATGGTCACATAACAACAAAATTATCAAATCACGTAATTTTTATTTCTAACTTTTACACAGAGATTAATAATTTTTATTTTATTTAAACCACTTCATTCAAAAAAATTTCTTGAAACTTTCATTCAATTCTTATACAAACTATTATAATAACAAAAATAATTATTTCTATATTATTTTACAAAAATAAATATTACAAAACATTTGTTCATCCTTTAATTGCTTCTTACAAACCAATTAAATTTTAATCTAAACATTTTAATAAATTTCTTTAAATTTCTTTCTTCGATATAAATATAAAAATTACACTTTATATATTCACTCATTATATACTTTCTATTGCATTTTCTTTAATACTTCCAATATTTGATTCAATGAATATTAATAATTATTCACAATTTTTTTATATTTTCTTCAATTTTTTTTTTATCACCAGTTATATTTCTTCTTATATAATCTTTTATTTTCTTCTATCTCTCAAACTAAACAAAATTTTAATTATTAAATTGACTTACTAATTTTTATCATTATTTTTATTATTTTTTCCGTTTTTCCTCTCGCTCCTGTATTTAAAAGAAAAATTCCTCCAAGAATTGAGATAGAAGCGGAATTTCGGAAACCTAAACCACAACTCCAATGTGTCTAATGAAAAGCAAAAGTTTTTGCCTCGGAACCCGAATTCCGGTAGGGTTATACGTCGCCGGTGATCGAAAATGAGTGCCAATGTCGGAAATAAAGTGCAAACGGTCCGGTGGGGGAATTTTTGGGAAATCCCTAAAATTTCAATCGATTCCAAATCCCTAATGATTTTAGAAACCTCCAAATGTTCATTGATTTCAGATTCCTGATCGTCTTGATGTCCCATTGAAGTCTTGTTTTCAGGTACCTCTCTTGGTTTTTGTCTTTCTCGTCTCATTCGCGAAATCTCTTTTTCTATTTAGGATTCTCTCTATGGGGTTTTCTTTTTGTCTATTGAAATTAATGGGTTAAGAATGGGGTGTGCGTCCCACATTTGGCTTTGATACAGTCAAAAAAAGTGACGTCAGGGTCTTTGGATAAAGTCAGTGGTGCCGATATTTTTGGGGTAACAATGTTTGTGCTACTGTACAAGTGTGGCCTTGTTGCTAGTTATGGTGGCGATGGGTTAGGCACATTTGGATGTGGTGTTGAGGGCTATGGAACCTATGATGGTCCAAGCATTGGTGGGGTTTATGAATCAGGTTTTGGTGTTGGTAGTGCTATCAGTCAATCTTGATGAAGAAGGATCCAGTACGTACCCATAGTAATGTGGGTGATGACCCGCACCAGTTACACTCTATGCTGAGAAAAAGAAAATTTTCTTAATCTATTTAGTCAATATTTAATTTCTTCAATCACACTTAAGTACAGTTTTATGATGGTTTCTGAATCAATATGGTTTTCTTCAATCCTATATACACAATACTTGGTGGTTAGATGACCGTGTATGAGAATGAATGTATTCTTTTTTTTTTTTTTTTTATCACAATCCAACTTCTCCTAAGTTTTTTTTTTTTTTTTTCATTCCTAAACTCTAAAGCATTGAAAGCCTTGGGGTCAGCTTTTGTAGTGGTTGAGGGTCTGTCTTTGGGAGATATCTACAGGAGTTATTGCTCTAAAATACATAGATGGTGAATGAAAATTTATTTCATATCTTCAACCATATGTGATCAGTTAGTACATAGTAATTAAATCTATGGGTTGCCTTTCCTCTCTGGTTCTGGAATGATGTGACTTAGCCAAATCATACATTCATGTGCTCCATGTGGTAGCAAACAACATTGTTTCTAAAGCTGGCTCTCATGGTAAAACTAGCATGCAAGCAAGCTTTGGTTGATGTTCACAGTCCTCATGTTGAAGTGCATTTCCCTGGTGATAAACCAGGAGATTGGTTGTTTCCTGACCAGAATCAGAACAGTTTAGTTTATCCAGAGTAAGGAAAGACAGTGACCAATTTTAATTACTATATAAGTTTCTTCTAGTCCTGTGTTGTTTTTTTTTTTTGTTGAGTATTCATTGTTCCCCATGATTCAATCAATGGAAAGAAAAAGTAAGCCTGGTACATATGCTTGTGAGTCCTTTGATAGAACCCTTAGTTTTGAAGAGGGAACTTTGTTTTCAGAAGAGTATGCCTGGTTGTGTAGGCTAATAAGATTGGATTGGACTACCTCATGTAACAGCTAGTTTTTTACATTTTAAATATGTAACTAATTTGTGTCACTTTCGAAGGTGTTAGAGTTGTGCTTATGTTAGTGATGCATCACGTTGTGTACCCAACCTTGAGTAGTAGATAGATAATGTTTAGTAGACATTCTAGAACAAGATAAAACTTGTTGGAGATCCCTTTCCTTCAGAGAGATGACACTATGTGTGTTGTGAGGTCAAATGGACTTAACATGGTGCCAAGAGTTCATGACAGATAAACTGAACGGGTAAAATGACCTTTTGGCCTTGTAATTTCGTTGACTTGTAGGAATCACCACTTTCAAGAAGAGAGAAAAGAATTGGTGGAGTAAAATAAGGTTTTATTTCACTTCCATCTAAAATATGTACATGTTTAAAAACTATATATTTGTCAGAGCAGTTGTGGTATCCAGAAAAGTTTAAAGAGTTTTGGTACAATTATGTTTAGAGCTAAAAATTAAATAGTTTAGACACAGCAAAAAAGACAGAGGAGAGGGAGTTTGTTATTGATATTATCTAAAACCTTAAATTTCCAAAGATGTCACATAATTTCTCTATTTGTAAATTGCTAGAGAATGTCATTAATGAAAGTAAATTCTCATTTTAGATTCTGATGCTATATTGATCTATTAATTTTGTAATATCATGTTAACTAAAATCCTGAAGTAAAGTACAATTTTAGTGAAATCAATACTACTAAATAGCCAACACATAATCATACTATAATAAGATGAAATGGAGTGAGGAGTTAGTGGTAGCCGACAACTTCATTGGTAGTATTACTAATGGAATTTGCATGAGAAACATAGGAATTATGGGTAAAGGCTTTACCAATTAGAAGTAATAAATAGTAATACAAGGAAAATGTTAATTTGGGTTGTGAAATATCAAAACTTATAATTTAAATATAATTTATGTGTGTAGTGTAGATGGAGGAATATGTGAAGATAAGAAAGAGTAACATACATTTCATGGTTAGGGTCACCCCAGTTATACCAGCCTTTGGGAATGATGTTGTCCATATATGTGTAAGCAAAGACCACGCGAGAAAAGGGTCCCATGCCCTTCCAAGGTATAGTGCCCCTGATCCCGTGACCTTACAGTTCACAAATGAGAACCCTGTGTCCTCCAACATACTGCTCCTTCCTGGAGTTGTTACTGCCCCTGTATTCTGTGCTATTGCATGCACGTGACATCCCTATATATATATACATACATATATATATATATATATATATATATATATATATATATATATATATATATATATATATATAGTGTCAGAGACAAAATTATTAGATTCTCTGTAACAAACTATGTTTGTTTCAACAATTGATCACTTATATTGTTTTAACTTGATAAATTAGAAAACAACCTAATGGTACATGGATACAAGAAAGTAGTTTGAAATAGTGAGAGTGAGTTGCCGAATATGAAATCAACAGAGCCTTCAATGTAACAATCCTTATAGTAATGTCTGCCCACATGATCATAGAGTGTGTCTTGTGCTCCTATGAATTTGCAGCCTACGAAGGCTGCTGTCTGCTGAAATCCTTAATGCCACTGCTTGCTTTCCAATCGCTCCTGGTGCAGGAACAGGAGTTGTGTTCTGCATTCACAATATATATTATTGTGCTTGTAAAAGACAAAGGTACTCAGTAAATTAGGATAGAAATAGAGGGAGGGTGTTTTTCTTATTTGGAATGTGATGTTCTTGGCAATGAAATAAGGCGAATTCACTGCAAAAGTTGCTGAACCATAGGTTCCTAGTGGCCTCCCATTTGAACCAGGTGTTTGAGCAGTGACACTCCATTTAACAATGTTTTCATCTGCACCAACTCTCTCTATTGTTATGTAGGATTTGAAAGCAGGAATGTTAACTTTCTCTTTGGACATACACAAATGGAATGGGGAAATCAGATGCAATTCCATTCAAACACTTTTCACAATTCATTACAATATTAAGCATAGAAGAATATTTGCATAACGTGACACGAAGATGAAGGTTCAAGGACAAAACTAAAAGGCTATCTGTTGCAAAAGCTTCTTCAGACAAAGACCAATTCTCTGGGATTTTAAATGGTAGAATGAGAAGGAAAAGGACATTGGAAGAAACAAAAGTTGTGAGAACTAAATAAAATAAAAAATAGAAATAAAACAATGCAATCATGAATGCAGATAAACAACAAAATCTACAGAAGTGGTAAGGGTCCAGTCTATTCATTTCCAGTTGGAGTAGCTTCTCATGGCCCTTTCCTTTTCATGTGTAGCCTAGTCTGTGTGCGTGGATATCTTTGACCATGAAAATAGCGCATTCGAGGCTTGAATCCTCTTCAACTTCAAAGGGAAATATTCCGGTAAGGTATTGGGAAGGGATCACCTTCTCTTATTGAACCACGGGATAGCGCAGGAAGTGCAACTTTGCGTATAAGTACGTGGATGTTATCGGGCAGTCGGGTCGGGAGGATCTTACGTTGATACAGGCAACCGGCTGACAACACCCCGTGCAAGGCGTTGGGCGACTTAGGGTTTACTTCAACATCTCGATCAGTTCTACACTGGGACTGACAATACACACCATTGAGATCACCAAGGATTTGAACCTGAGTACTTCCTTGATGAGAGTAGATTCCATCAGTTCTCCCCCAAAAATAAATAAGTATATTCCAGTATATATAAGGCACCCAATCAAACGTATTCTCGGGGACCGCTTTAGAAAGGCTTTTGACAGGCTGCTAAAATAAATGCCTTTCTCGATGATTATGGAGTTGGAGATTCCTGTTCAATTGTTACCTTCTTTCATAGCCTATATCTCCACTTTCACTAGTTTTCCTCTGCGCATAAAGATGTTGGTCTTGCTGTGGCTAGCTTGTTTGGTGTATATGGCTAGTCAGTTTCTTATCTCGCCCATTGGTTTGTAACGACATCGAAAGCTTAAGCTCTCTTATGGGGCATTGGGATTGCCCTTTCGCAAAAATACCACTTCGAAAGAGCATATGTTGCGCTCTGATATTACATCCCATGCGAATCTATTAAATGAGAGTGAAAACCAAAAAGAAAAGCATTCAATATCAATCAATTTAAAGTCGTAAATATATATTAATATAACTTCAAGATGGAGGTCCTTTTTTTTTGGTAGCAACTATTCTGTACCTACTAACAATGTCAAAAAAGCCTAAATGGGCGAAAAAAGCCTAATACACAGCAATCAGCTCATAAATGTGATTGAAAGAAAGGATTTTGGTTGAAAGTTTTATTTGTTCTGCTAAACAAATGAGCCTAAATGGGTTTCCATCGGCGGAGGACAACTAGGCAAGCTTTAGCATGAGAAACAAGGGCGTGGTGTGGATGGAATGGAACCGAGACGCATTCGAGATAGGGTAAAACGAGGCCTGACAGGCCATAACCCAGATAGATCCAAGATTCTTACTCCGAAGAGAGATGAATTATTGGTTTGCTACGAGACCCATCGACCTTGGGAGTGAATAGAAAGAAAGGATTGTCGGTTAGATTCAAGGTATGCCAGTTGATTGATTCTACTCCACTTTCCAGATTGGCTTAGTGTTACATCTATCGTTGGTGTCTCTTTTTTTATATTATTATATAAGAGAAAGTCACTATAGGAGTGGTCTACCCCTGTAACTAACAATAAAATAAGAGAAGAAAGCCGTTAACGTAGGTCGGATCAATGCGGCAATAAATGCTATCTGACTTTCATGATCGAATCGATTCCACTGGCACTGGCACACTTTGTCGAGATTGGCTTGGTCTTCAGTGTCAAAAAGTGAAGTTTCAAGTACAAGATCGAAAAGAATGCATTGCATGAACTTTGAGATGCCCAAGAGAAAAAGAATGAGGGAAAGCGTCGTTTAGTTAGGAACGAAGATAGTTGGCCGGTATAGAGAGGGTTTTAGTGGGTAGAGGATCGATAGGGCAGAGAAGTTGTCTGGTTATCAAAATTCTGTATAGAAAGAAGATTTGTCTCGCTGAGTGCGGTAAATGCTTTTGACTTTTCCTCAAGTTGTTCTCTATCCGCTAGCACGCAGACAATAATAGGACAAATCTATAGCACATTGTGCAGGGAAGGTCAAGATACAATAGTGAGAACATTTTAAATAGTGTGTAGGTGGGCTATTCCGAATTTCTGCATACCTTTCCTTTGTGCCGCCTTTTTTCCATCCCATTCTTGACTTCTGTTGGTCAACAACCAACCACAACAAACAATCAAAACACTAGTCCTACTCCATCAACTACAGGCTTTTCGGAGTATCTGGAGGGAATTTGGATTTCTCATCACTATTTTTCCACTCCTTTTTCATTACGAAGATGTATCATGTTAGGATTCGTTGCTCAAACTGAATCACGCCAATGTTATGAAAGTTTTTGGATCGTGTGAAATAAGAGTAGTACCAACCAAAGGCACCCTATGATTTCATAATAAAAAATGGAAAATTGGCTATGGAGATTTTGCGCGGTTAGAAATTCATATAGACACAAAGGGGACTGGAAAGTCGTTTCGGTCCAATCCATTCTCGGGGTTAAATAAAGAAAAAGGATATGTCAGTGACCTAGCACGATAAAGCACTCGCCGAGGGCATGGAATGTCTAATTTTTTGGTCAGAATCTCGACAGTAATGTCTTATATGAGCAAACCACAATTTGCAAAGGGCACAGAGCAAAAAGACCAGAATGTGGCAGAATTAGATTGAAGTACAAGAAAATGAAGTACTATTACTCACGTGTAGACACCTGCATGGACTTTTATGACCACTCTCACAAGATTGATGAATGGAAGGGAATCAATGGCTTCTTGAATTGAGGTAAAATCTCCAACGCTAGGATCCTTATCAATGTGCAAAGTATAGGAAGCCACAAGCTTATTTTTTACTGCCTTAAAAACTGAGTGTTTGAGGGAACCAACAAAGTTCACCCATTTCATGAATTGCTCTTCAGAATACTGCACTCTAGTCATGTTGGTCGATAACCCTTTACCCTCAGAACGCCTTGGTCTAAGTCCCTTGGTATGGCAATGAACTCTACCGGAATTTTGCAGAAAAAGAAGAACTGCTAACAAGATGAACATGTAATGCAAGTTTGACATTGTAACAGATATAACGGAGAGCCAGCAGGAAAACAAAATTGAAAAATGATTGTTGATGTGACAAATAGAGAAAAAATTTATGTTAGTGAGAATAATACAACACTAAGGAGGAATGGTATTTGGAATTTGAAGTGGCCAAGAAAGTGGTTGTTGCCATGGCTTATATACTAGTTATGGCACTTGGTTTAGGTGTAAAGTAACAACGTTAATTCTGGCATTTGACTTAAAACTGGTTTTGTTGGTTACCTTTATGAAGGCTTAGGTTCAGTCTAGAAAACTAGAAATCTGTCACAAGTTTCTTAAGGGAGATAAATTAATCAATATTTTGTATTTAGAATATGATTAAACAAAATAAAAAGTTTAGGTGTAAAGTGAAAAAAAACGACAGAGAAGAAGAGGTCTCGGGTGGTTCTTCTACTGACAACCATGTAGAAAAGAGGAAGAGAGAGAGAGAGACAATGAGAACCACAAGACAGGTTGCAGTTTCTGCGTATAACAACATTGTCTCATGGAAATATTTGGTCATTAATTATTAGTCATCTTCCATTTGTTGTTGTTATTGTTTGTTTGGTGTTGCCCGTGAGCCTATTTCTGTTTGTGCATGATCCTCCAATTATTCTTATTCAGATAATATAATAGGTTGAGTTGTAGTCATGTGCATTAAATAGAATTTCATGTGAAAATATATACAAATTTAGGCAAACTGTTGGGCTTGTGCATGCTGAGTTTGGACATTGGTTAATGTACTTAGATTCTTCTTCTTGTTGTTTAGCTGATTAGTGTTATTTGAGCACTTGGTAATGGTTCAGATTTTCTAAGATGTAAATTCCATATGGTTGGTTAATCAGAGAAACTCTATGGGCACCAATAAAGGACTATGCATTGTGGCTAAAGCAACATTGGCGAGGCCAAAGTCATAACTCTTTGTGATGTGAAAGAAATGCACTAGAAAAAACTCTAATTTGGTTATAATCTTCCCCTCTTGTTACCTTTTTCTTATGCTTTTTTTATGTGATTGATCACTGTTATTGGTTCATCCTTCAGTCGTTTTCTCTTGCTTTATCATTTTCGGTTTTCTTTTGAAAAATAAGAAACAGAAATCACGTGTGATGAAAATACTTATTGGTGATATGTGGTTCATGATATCTATCACCAATAGAGTTGTGGATTCACTAGTATAATAGAATTTTAGGTTGATTAGGTAATTATATACAATGTCTTACTTATAGCTTTTTTAAGGTGTTAGGTTTTGATTTAAAGTATCTATAATGCAAGTAAGTATTTATTGTTGTGTGAGTATAATACTTATAAGTAATCCTTTATTTTAACAATATGTTAATTGATTTTTTTTCATAAATATCATGTCTTGTATATATTTATCCTTTGTTTGGATGATTATATTTAGGAAGAATTAGTTCATAAATTAAGTGTATAACACGAATATTAAATAAAGTACGTTACAAGACAACTAATATTAAAATAATATTCCCAAAAATAATGAAGTTTTCGGTGTAATTCGTTAATTCTTTTGTAAATTATTTTAATATATCATCAATTCTTTTGTAAATTATTTTAATATATCATCAATTCTTTTGTAAATTATTTCAATATATCGTCAATTCTTTCATGAATTATTTTGATATTTAAGTTCATGGTTCTATTTGAATATGATTTTCACGGTAAAATATCTTTAGTTAAAAAAATACTGACATATAAAATTTTGTTAAATAAAATAAAATAATATTTGAATATTTATAATTAATTAGAATAACATTTATATTAAATTTAAATAATATTTATTTATTTTCTATAATTAATATTATTATATAGATTTATTTTTATTATGAATAACTACATTTATTTTTATTATATTATAAGTATATTTTTATTATTAATTATTATTAAATACTTTTATTATATAAATTTATTTAATATTTAGTATATTCATTTTTATTTTTTTTTAAATTATTTAAAATTATTTTATTTTTATTGTATTATATTATATTATATTATCGATTATATATATATATATATATATATATATATATTTTTTTTATAAATGATTATAACATATAATAAAAATAATAACAATTAGAAAATTAATATATTTTAAAATTAATTTATATTTAAATTTTATTTTTAAATCAATGAAGGGATTCCATTACTCTCATAAAAATTATTCATAATTAATTATAGTTTACGAATAATCGATTATCTATGTAAAAAATACTAATGATCTTTATTTGTTTCAGGTAATCAGTTTGTGGGGTTTATAACATCTTCATGCACCTTGTTCCATCAAATTTTACCTTCAAATATCACCAAATCAGCAGTTAAATGATGCCTTTGCTTGCATGGCAAGCAAGAATCTCACATACACAGTGCAAGAATCTTTGCAATTGAAGCACACTCCCTCAAACCAAACATGACTGGTATTCGTTTTTTCATTCAGATGAATATTACTGACCCAAATACAAACTGAGTGTAAATATAATAGGCAGTTTCTTCCTGCACCCCTACATTTTTCTTCCTGCACCCCCACAATGTAATGGAAAGACAAAAATATCTCTTAATCCGGATTGGGGAATCCGTAAATCTTTCGGATTGGTGAATCAGGTAATCTTCCGGATTGGTGAATCCGGTAATCTTCCGGATTGGTGAATCCGGTAATCTTCCGGATTGGTAAATCCGGTAATCTTCCGGATCCATCAATCCGTAATAGAAATTAGAGTTCCAGATTCAGCAATCCAGAAGTCAACAATTTGCCTTCGAAACATTCACTTCCGGATTGATGAATCCGTAGCACACACCCAGATCCCGAAATCCGGTAACCTAAAAAACTCTAGTTTATTCAAATAAAAGGTGAAGGCCAGTTTTGGAATTTACAAAATTTTGGGAGTGCAGGAAGAAAAACGTAGGGGTGCAGGAAGAAGAAGCCAATATAATATTAGGTACAATGCCTTACTTATAGCTATTTTAACGTGTTAGGTTTTGATTTAATGTATCTATAGTGCAAGTAAGTATTTATTGTTGTGTGAGTATAATACTTATCAATAATATTTTATTTTAACAATAACATGTCACACAAAATTGATTTTTCACTCATAAATTTTCTTTTCAACTTTCACTTTCTTTTTCTCCTCAAATCCATTATTTTTCTCTCGCTTAAATTTACCTTCATATCCAAATAAAGCATTACAATTTCTGTCCGTCGCATTGACTTTAGATACATCAAATTGAATTAAGAGTTTGATACATATAACTTTCTCTTCTTACCAAAGATATGTAAGATACAAGCAAATTTCAACATGGTAAATTTTCCAAAATATGAAGACACTAACATAGGTTTACAGAGAGAATTTGTTGTTACCATGTTTCACTAAAGAAGAATAAGCTTTAATTAAATCTCAGTATTTACTGCATGCTTATTACTAGTCTGTTGCACAGATCTTAATTACTTATCTAATAATTGCTTGTGTTGTTGAAAAAACAGCCGCAAGTGTTTGGGAATTCCTACCTTTTGATTATCTATCTTATGCTAAGGAACTCCAGGTGTGCCTACATTAGATGCTGTTTTAATGTAATTTTATGCAAAGACTGTGCTCACTGAATCAATATGGTTTTCCTCAATCCTATATACACAATACTTGGTGGTTAGATGAAGAATGAATGTATTATTTTTTTTTATCACAATCCAACTTCTATGTTTTTTTTTTTTTTTTTCATTCCTAAACTCTAAAGCATTGAAAGCGGGGTCAGCTTTTGTAAAGGCTAAGGATCTGTCTTTGGGAGATATCTGCAGGAGTAATTGCTCTAAAATCCATAGATGCAGTTGCTTTTACACAGGTTAAAATCCAAATTGATGGTGAATGACAATTTATTTCATATCTTCAACCATATGTGATCAGTTAGTACATAGTAATTAAATCTATGAGCTGCCTTTCCTCTCTGTCTCTAGAATAATGTGACTTAGCCAAATCATACATTCATGTGTTCCATGTGGTAGCGAGCATTGTTTCTAAAGTCGTCTCTCATGGTAAAACTAAGCATGCAAGCAAGCTTTGGTTGATGTTCATGGTCCTCTTGTTGAAGTGCATTTTCCTGATGATAAACCAGGAGATTGGTTGTTTCCTGACCAGAGTTACAACAATTTAGTTTATTCAGAGTAAGGAAAGGCAGTGACCAATTTTAATTACTACATAAGTTTCTTCTAGTCCTGTGTCATTTTTTTTTGTTGAGTATTCATTGTTCCCTAGTGAGGGTAAATCATACAGCACTGCAGATATGCATCCTCTTGTTCCACTCAATCTGTATTTGCTGCTAGTAGGTCAAGAAGGGAAATGACCAAAACCCTAAAATTAAATGCAGAAGTCATTTTTTATTTTAGGAACTTTTATGTTTTAGGTCCAAGACAAACACCATCCATTCTCATTTTCTTTTAGTTTGGGCCATAAGTTATCTATTGGACTTTCTGATTTCTTTTAATCAAAATATAAAGAAAAAAAGAGTAAGATTTAGATTTATTATAATCAAGTTTTATTTTTGAATTTAAACAAAGATATTTTCTAATCAAGATATTCTTGAAAATAAAATAAAAATTATTTTGAAACTCTATGTCACTTTGTTGGTTGACTATTTAACTTCACTATGTATATGTTTCTTTATGTTAAATTGCTTTTGGAATTATGTTTTATTATTGGTCATGAATTTACCATACATGATACAATTCCATTCATGATTTGGATAATGGGTCTTCTAATTTTCTATTTGCATCTCAATTCAACTATGTTTTTTTATATTGCCTGAAGGGAAACCCTAAAAAATTTAACTTCCTTGTTCAGTTTTACAAGTTAGGTCTTTTTTCTCCAGCCTATACATTCTTAGATTTCATCATCATTGGTTGTTATTTGTTTTGTACACTTTTCCATCCTTAACTAGTTATTGTAAATTAACACATATGATGACTAAGTTATAAGTAATGTGCTTAATTGTATGAGTAATTACATGTTGTATATGTGCTTTTGTGTTACGAGTAATCATAACTTCTAACAATTGTCGTTGACAGTTGTTTATTTCAGATTTTTTTATTCTTTGGTTCTCTGTTTATATTTCCCTTACCTAATTCATTTTATATATTAGCTAATTTTAAATAACAAGTCGATTGTTTCTCGCACACATCAATTTATCTTTGTATTTCGATGTGTAGATACTCATTGTTCATTGCTTTAAAATGTATATATTGCAAGGCTTGTTGTTTATGTTTATAACACTAGAAGAAGGTTCTCACTGGAATGAAGTATATAATATATGGCGCTTCTTATTAGAAACTTCAGACTTTGATATTCTATTTCTTTAACTACCTGTGGTATTTTAGCTGGTGGACACTCGGCTAATGGTGTTGTGGCTCAAGGTTCCCAATCTGAAGGAGATTCAAACAACACTATTGTGAGTCCAATTTTGTAATTTTTTTATACATGTTAATCATCTTGCTTTGTCCATATCTTAGTAACTGGTCTCTGGTGTAGATATTTGTTGGAGGGCTTGATTATGACATTAGTGATGAGGATCTCATACGACCATTTTTGCAATTTGGTGAGGTTGTCTCTGAAAATTCCAGTGGGGAAAGGGTGTGGATTTGTTCAATTTGCTGACAAGTACTTTATTCTTGTAGTATCTCTTGATATGATGACATAGATTATAACTTCCATGTTAGTGAACCCCTGCCCCTCCTGTGAAGTTGGTGTTTTCATGTGAAATGGGAAGTAGCGTGTGTAGTATTCTTGTGATGGTAAGAAATCCTTGAATATGCTTGCTTCTAATGCTTTTGAAATCATACAAGGATGTATCTAATCAAGTTTCTGAGGACAGTGCATATAATGTTGGATTCTGACTGCCCTTGCCAGCATAATTAGTGCTGTTGTTATCTTTTGCCTTAGAACATCTCCAAGATAGGTTTATTTTATTGTTTAACTCTAAAGAAGCATTGCTTAACAATTTCTTAACTATAAATAATTCAAATATGGAGTGGTGGATTAATAAATGATTATTAAATAATGTTAATTGAATTAGTTAAAAATTGACGTAAGGTCTTGTACGTAAAGGTGACACACAGGACCCACCAAATTTCAATTAAGCAATCCTTTATAAAGTTGTAGCATCATGGATGTTCTTAGTGAGTTAACTATGCTTTATGCTGGATGTGTAACAGAAAGAGTTCTGTAGATGCAATTCAGGCATTGAATGGGATGGTAATCAGGAAGCAGACAGTGCGCCTGTCTTTTTAATATATTTTACTTGTGGCTATATAATGGGAAAATTGGTTGAGTGGCATTTTCGTTTTAGCATTATACTTTTCAATTCTATATTTGGATTTGTAGGGCCCCAAATGAATTCTCACATTATTGAAGGGAGAAATACTATCTGTATTATTACATTACACCATTTTGTTGACGGAATTTCAATTGTATTTTGAATAAGGTCTCATTAGAATCCAATTTTGATCCTAGCAAAGAAATGCAGTAGCAACCTTGGTTATAATGATTTCAATCGATTTCAAATCCCTAATGATTTTGGAAACCTTCAAATATTCATTGATTTCAGATTCCTAACTTCGTTGTTGATGTCTTTGATCGTCTTGATGTCCCATCGAAGTCTTGTTTTCAGATATCTCTCTTTGTTTTTGTCTTTCTCGTTTCACTCGCGAAATCTCCTTTTCTTTTTAGGATTCTCTTTATGGGGTTTTCTTTTTGTCTATTGAAATTAACGGATTAAGAATGGGGTGTGCGTCCCACATTTGGCTTTGATACAGTCAAGGAAAGTGACTTTAGGGTCTTTGGGTAAAGTTAGTGGTGCCGATATCTTAGGGATAACAATGTTTGTGCTACTATAAAGGGTGGCCTTGTTGCTAGTTATGGTGGCGATGGGTTAAGTGCATATGGATGTGGTTTTGAGGGCTATGTAACCTATGATGGTCCAGGCATTGGTGGGGTTTATGAATCAGGTTCTGGTGTTGGTAGTGCTATTGGTCAATCTTGATAAAGAAGGATCCAGTACATAACCATAGTAATGTGGGTGATGACTCGCACCAGTTGCACTCTATGCTGAGATAAAAGAAAAATTCCTTAATCAGTTTAGTCAATATTTAATTTCTTCAATCACACTTAAGTGCAATTTTATGATGGTTCCTGAATCATTATGGTTTTCTTCAATCCTATATACACACCATACTTGGTGGTTAGATGATAGTGTATAAGAATGAATGCATTCTTCTTTTTTTTTTTTTATCTCAATCTAACCTCTCATAAGGTTTTCTTTTTTCATTCCTAAACTCTAAATGCCTTGGGGTCAGCTTTTGTAGAGGCTAAGGGTCTGTCTTCACCTGTTCGGACATTGGTTGGGAGATATCTGCAGGAGTTATTGCTCTAAAATCCATAGATGTAGTTGCTTTTACACACGTTAAAATTCAAATGGATGGTGAATGACAATTTATTTCATATCTTCAACCATATGTGGTCAGTTAGTACATAGTAAATAAATCTATGGGCTGCCTTTCCTCTCTGGCTCTAAAATGATGTGACTAAGCCAAATCATACATTCATGTGCTCCATGCGGTAGCGAACATTGTTTCTAGTCGGCTTTCATGATAAAACTAAGCATGCAAGAAAGCTTTGGTTGATGCTCATAGTCCTCATGTTGAAGTGCATTTTCCTAATGATAAACCAGGAGATTGGTGGTTTCCTTATCAGAATCACAACAATTTAGTTTCTCCAAAGTAAGAAAAGACAATGACCAATTTTAATTACTATAGAAGTTTCTCTAGTCTTGTGTCATTTTTTTTGTTGAGTATTCATTGTTCCCTAGTGAGGGTAAATCCTACAACAATGCAGATATGCATGCTCTCGTTCCACTCAATCTGCATTTGCTGCTAGTAGGTCAAGAAGGGAAATGACCAAAACCCTAAAGTTAAATGGTAGAAGTCATTTTTTATTTTAGGAACTTTTATGTTTTAGGTCCAAGACAAGCGCCATCCATTTTCATTTTTTTTCACAGTTTGGGCCATAAGTTATCTATTGGATTTTCTGAAGTACCATAGATATATTAGAATAAAGCAGTAATAGAAAACGACATCATTATTTGACCTCATTCGAGGCCACATGTAACGTAAAATAATTCCAATTTGGAGGCAAGCAGTATCAAACACAATATGCTCATGAATAGTGTGTCGAAAGTGAAGGTTCTAAAGGTTCAACATCAACATCTTGATTCTCAATTTCAATGTCATAGTATTCCTCATCCTCTGAAGAATCTTCAATTGACTCTAGTTCTCCACTTTCTATCTTTAGATAGTTCATTAGATTGTTAACTGCCATATTTCCAAGAGACTACACCTGGAATATGATGGGAAAAATGCACGCGGAAGCAACATATATAATCACGAAACAATGCAAGAAAATAAATGACACAAGATTTAACGTGGTTCGGTCGCCAACTGCAACCTACATCCACACGGGCAACTATTAGGTTTTCATTTCTTTTCCTGTTGCACCTCACTTACAAGTACAATCTCTTTAAATCTATAAATAAAGATAATAAAGGGGACACAATGATTAAGCCCACTCACTAAAACATAGTGTCTACTCAACCCAGCCCAATTAATCCTGACTTCATACCCAACAATCTCTCACTTGAAGTCACGGAACAATGTTCACCTGCGCTTCAACTGTGTACATGTACTTCTGTAATCTGTTAACGGAACTCAATGTTCCAGCCCTAGTTGCCATCAGCCTTCCTAATCATTTTGAAGGCTTCGTTGAAACTCTCCTGAATTTCAACACGTCAGTCATGATTGAAATTGCCACTACTACTAACCCATTCTCTATTCCTACCGGCTCCTACTTGCAAGAACTGCCAGATCCTGGAAGAACCCGAGAACAAACACTCTCCATACGCAACAAGAAATTTTCTGAGGATGTTTCAAGAGCTGGAATACTGGTTCTCCTAACCTACTGCCTTCTAGGGACCTTAGCTAAAACACGACCTGTGCTCCCACTGCCATAAGTACCTCTGACTGGTCTACCTGAACCTTTCCATGCTCGTTCACCTTGAATCTGACCTGTGGCTCTGGGTTTCTCTCTTGTAAAGACAACCCTTTTCTGCTCACGAGATTCTGTGAAACGGATTTTGTTTATCTTCTGAATTGGGATGGTCACTCCCTTAGACGGTAATTCAACCATATACAACGAACTTCTCTTTCTTCCACGGGCCATGACAAAATTTCCCTTGACGACCTTCCACTGCTGATTTCCAAACTTTACATCATGTCCTTGTTCGTCCAACTGCCTAACAGAAATCAAACTTCTCGTCAAGCTTGGAACAACTCTAACATCCTTCCAGAATCCGACTGGCGTCTTCAACACTATGTCACCCATGCCCGTAACATCAAGATTTTTGTTGTCTGCTAGTCTTACCTTTCCAAAGTCCCCAATAACTAGATTCTGCAATGCTTCACTGTTGTGGGTAGCATGAAATGAAGCACCAAAATCCATGACCCAGGAATCCACACTGCTATCTAGGCAACAGACTAAGAAGTCCTCATCTGCGAAGTCTTCTGCAATGTTGACTTGTTTATCATTTGGGCATTGATTCCTAAAATGCCCCACCTCTTTGCAGTTCCAACATGTTACACTTGAGTCATCCCGAGTCTTTAACTGACTTCTTCTTTTGTTCTTGCTCCCACTATCTCTGATATCTTTTTTTAACTCTGATGACATATAGCGATTCACTAGATAATTTCCCAAAAATCTTTCTTCGGACATCCTTGCCAAGAATGGGATCACGAATCTTCTCAAAAGTGAATCCATTGGGTCCCGCTGAACTGGTAACTGTTGTAACCGTTCCGAACCAACTGTCAGGCAAAGACAATAACAGTAGTAAAGCTTGAACTTCATCATCAAACTTAATGCCCACTGACATAAGTCTTGTTAAGATCGCATTCATTTTATTGATGTGCTCAGTAACTGAACTGTCATAACTTCGTGTCGTAGCAAAAAACAGCCATACCCCGCGCCTAGCATCGCACCGTCACTGCTATACCAGCACAAAAATGCACACGCCACCCTGCGTCTTCCGTCACTGCCATCGCACTGCACCTCCATCCGTCTCCCTCACCGCAAGCACCTACACTTGTTCGCCGTGAAAATGCGATCCGCTGTCACCCTCGCAAAACCCTAGCTTTGGAACGTCGCTGCCGCCCCTACGAAACCCTAGCTTTGAGATGCCGCTGCAACCCCTACAAAACCCTAGCTTTGGGATGCTGCTGCCACATGTTCGAAACCCTAGCTTTGGGATGCTGCTACCGTCTCTGCGAAACCTTAGCTTTGGGACACTGCTGGTGCCGCAATTTTCACGTCTCGTTGATTAATTTTTGTTGATCAGATCTCTAGTGTGTAAACGAACCAAGCTCAGATGTCACTTGATGGAAAAAAATGCACGCGGAAGCAACACACATAATCACGAAACAATGCAAGAAAATAAACAACACAAGATTTAACGTGGTTCGGTCACCAACTGCAACCTACATCCACACGGGCAACTATTAAGTTTTCATTTTTTTCCTGTTGCACCTTACTTACAAGTACAATGATCTCTTTAAATAGAGATAAATAGAGATAATAAAGGAGACACAATGATTAAGCTCACTCAATAAAACATAGTGTCTACTCAGTCCAGCCCAATTGATCCTGGCTTCATATCCAACAAAATAGACCATTTCCTATGAAATATATAGCTGAACAAAACATTTCTCCTGACTGGATGTTTATAACGATTTCTTATTTCCAAATCCAAAACATTATTGTTTTTAGTTCTTTCCTTTCCCTCCATAATTCCATGAGGAGAACCCATTGGATGCTTCCGGTATTGTGGTATCAATGGACATTTTGATTTTTCACTCAATAGAGATTGTTTCCTATCGAATGGACTTATGGTCTCTGTAGTCATATCAAGATCTTCTGGATGCAAATATAGGAAAGGGTTTCCTCTTTTTTAGGCCATCAATTTTTAGAGAAACATTACTACAATTTGCTTCAGTGTTCATATCATGTAGCTGATTTTTAAGATCTAGCATCTCTGATTTCATCTTTTCTACTTGCAAGCTCCAGAGATGCTTCAACTCTTCAGCTTTACGAATATGCCGCAGATGAGCAGTCTTCCAAGAAACATAAGCAAACTCTGGAAATGCAAACATGTATGACTGTAGTGCTACCAACACAAATATTATGATTTTCACAATTGCTGATCTTGATGTAATTCAAAACCCATAATCATACTTGTAGAATCCAACCAATTCATTAGTGGATTCTATTGAACCAAGTTTGAAATTTATTGAAGGTTCCAACAAAAGGAGATTGATATGCAAGTGACATGACAATAAGAACAAAATTATACATTCTTAAGAATCTAAAAATTTTATTTCCTTACCTTAGTATTTTTAGCCTTATTTGGAAGAAAACCATAGCAAAACCAAGATAGCCCAAATGCAGAATATCATACTCAAGAGTTCCTGTAATCAAAATCAATGAGAGAACAAAATCTACCAAGTGATAGTAACCATAAAGCCTCAAGTGGTCGACGAATGTCCTATATCCTTTTGTTTCAGATGATAGATCATTTATTATAGAGGCAGATTTTCATTGGGAGAGTATCTTTTGGTACATCTCCAATCCATTGAGACAAGATGTCTGGTCAGCCCATAATTTGAAACATGAAAACACCATATTACCAAAACAGCTTACAAAGATCATCAACAATAATTCCTACAATAAAGGCATTTAGCATAAATTATTTTGGAGAAGTTATAGCACAAAACAAGAATTTACAATTAATGAAGCTCTGAATTATCACTAATAAGAACCCCCTGTTGTCGAAAACAGGCTTCAGGTTTGTTACATGCATTGCGCATTATCCACGAGATATATGCCTAATACCGACCATCTAAACCACACAAACATGACTTAATGAAGAGATACCTAACCAACATCTTTTTGCAGTAGCTACAATATATATCTGATACTCTTCTCCAACAGTCATTGCATGGTACTTGTCCTTCATTTTCTTGGTTCGTATAAGTGATGTGCATCCAGATGGCCAAGTATTCAATGATGACTATGGAAGCAAATAAGAAAAGAATTCGCTTTCTATTCCACTTCAAGCTATCCTTCAAACTCTTCCAGAAATGAAAATATCGTATTTTCTCGACATGCCAAACCAAAAGGCGTCTGGAAAAAGCAAAAGGTCCTACTTCTAGTCCCTCGTAGTCACTAGATCCACATCATTTGCTCTTCTTCCTGTCATAGCTATATAGTTGCATCACAACCAAAACAACCAAAGATCCCCAAATATTTTGTAACATAATTGGGCATGCAAAGGTATATAGTGAAGAGAATTATTAGGAAGGCAATGTATTTGCCACACAACTGATAAATAGAAAGGAAATTCAGTCTTATGGCCTCCAAATATGATTTAGTCTTCCTCTTTGAGTAATTAAATAGAATGGTTAGAATATTAATGTCTAATATATAAACTTAAGGCTGCTTATGTAGCTTAAACCAATAAAGTAAGAGAAGGATAACAAGGCAAAAAGGAATTTATTTAGCAAAATAAAATGAGATGGAAATCCTCAAGTATAGTCAATATTTATTGAACTCATACCATGAGTTCCTTGGCTCTCACTAGATCTTGGATTATAGCTTGATAAACACACAAGTCTGATCAAGAAAGCTCCCAAGATGTTAAAGCCAAATGGGGGACAAGATGTTAGTGGTACAATTGTTGAAAATGAAAGGAGTGTTTGCAGCCCATGACTGTGAATTGCACAGAAACAAGCAAGAATTGATATTTGGAAGAAATCCATTGAATGTATATAATTAAGCAGACCTGCAACATTCACAAAACACAAGAAATATGTCATACACAAATGTGTTGAAGGCAATATAAATTTTACATTTGTAGCAAAAATACAATAGATGACAAGTTTGTTCTTATATAAAAAAAATTACCTAATTGTGAGAGAATCTAAAAAAGCATATGAACCTTTCTGGTCCAAAGTTTTGGAGATCAAATCAAGTTACAGAATGAATTGAACAGAAAATTGTGCCTCACATAGAAGTACAATAGCTTGGTGTAATTTACAGTTGATTGTATTGCTTAAAAGATAAATTAAAAAGAAAACCATTGCATGTAGAAAGGGTATGCAGTCAGCTAATTAGGAACACAACTACATCTCAAACTACTCATGTATACTCACGATGATAATTCATTTGATGGTTAAGTATGTTCTCCAATTTATGAAATGAACTTAGTTCAAATGCAATATATATTTGCCTTTGGCTTCTTAAGAAAATTGTTCCTTGTGGGTTCGACATCCATCTTTTAAGACAAAAATATTACATCTAACTTGGTACACTTGATAACTTTTGATAGAGAAGTCGGATAAAAAATGAAAGTTGCTCGGAACAAGGGTGGCGTCAGTAGTTAAGGGTTTTTGGAGACTTCATTTAGTAAATATTAGGATAAACAAACTTCAAATGGCCATAAAAAAACTTGTCAAATACTTCCAAGAATCAAATGCTTCCTAGAATGTGAAACGAAATAAGTGTAAATAAGAAAGTTTTAAACTTATTCATGATGTGTTTGATATTTATTATGCACTAAGTTTACACAATGATATTTTGTCTTAAGGTTAATAGAAGAATAAGAGTATAAGAAGAATAAAAGAAGAAAAGGAATAGACGAAGAAGAAGAATAGCAAAACAAGAATAGACTCATCTTTTTCTCAGTTTTCAATGTAAGTAATATTTTAAAATTTTACCATTTTAAAACTGTTGTAACTGTAACTGTTCAAGTAGAAGCCGCAAACGTGGCATTGGGTGAGGATATGACAGTGTGGTTTTTGTAATTCTTATGGGAGTGATGTGGCACTGAGGGCATTTTTGTAAGAGTGTAAGTGTTTAGTGTTTAAGTGCGGGTGCGGAAGCAAGAGAGTTTCGAATGAAAGGGTAGGTCGAACGAAAAAGAGAAAGAAGTAGCGAAAAGCATGAACCAAGAAGTAGAATGAGCGAAGCACAAACCATACTTTTTTTCAATGTAGGGAGTTGGAAATTAAGTAAACGTCTTTCTTGTGCGGTTGCTACTACTTCTTTGTTTGTTGTTCAAGTGTTCAACGTCATTGGGCCATATATTACACCTATGGTAGAATTGGACACTCACCCTATTAGAATTGGTTACCCAGCCACAGGTTCCTCAACATGTACTAACACACACAAAACTGGTTATCCGTGTGCCTGTAAGTGGTTATTTATGTGAAGTTTAAGGCCACCCACTCTTCATGAAAAAATAATTCAAAAAGTTTTTGAATATGTGCCATATATTACACCAATTGGATGACTTAACTGGTGTAATATGGGTCATATACTACATCCATGGCAGAACTGGACACCCATCCTATCAGAACTGGTTACCCAGTCACAGATTCATCCACATGTACTGGCACATGCAAAATTGGTTACCTGTGTACTTGTAAGTGGTTTCTTTTGTGCCTTTTAGCCACCCACTCTTCATGAAAAAAAATTCAAATTTTTTTTAAAATATGTGTCATATATTACACCAGTAAGTTGACTTAACTAGTGTAATATGGGTCATATATTACACCCATGGCAAAATTGGACACCCACCCTACCAGAACTGGTTACGCAGCAATAGATTCCTACACATGTACTGCACACGCAAAACTGGTTACCTGTGTGTCTGTAAGTGGTCACTTCTATGATGTTTATGGCCACCCACGAAAAAAAATTCAAAAAGTTTTTGAATATGAACTGTATATTACACTGGTTTTTTACCTTATTTTGAAGCTTGCGCCTCACTGTGTTACTATTCTATTTTGAACTTGTCACATCATCGAACACAATCTCATTATGTCACGTCATTACCACGTCTGCAGTTTCAAATGTGTGTTACTGTGTAGACAGTGTCAATATATCAGGACTCTAAAAAGTTAATTCTTCACACATTTTACTTTTCCCTTGCATTGCAATGGCCAAGTCCAAGAGCCTCATAACAATTTTCACCATCATTGTTCTTAACCTACTCCTCTCATTAGTCGTTGCAAAATCCCCTACTTTCTACTGAAACCTATCTCCCAAGTCTTTGGGACTCAAGAAGGAGAAGCTCATCCACCTTCACTTCTTCTTCCACGACATTGTCAGCGGTCCAAACCCCAACACTGTCAGAGTAGCAGAAGCCGCCTTCACTAACTCTTCCTCCACGCTCTTGAGATTCATAGCGATGATCGATGACCCATTGACCGCGGGCCCCGAACCCGGATCCAAACTTGTGGGAAAGACCTAAGGAGTATACGGATCTGTAGCCCAAACAGAAACACGTCTATTGATGGCAATGAACTTCGTTTTCACGGAAGGCAAATACAATGGCAGCACGCTAAGCTTGTTGGGGCGGAATGCGGTGTTCTCCACAGTGAGGGAAATGCCAATCGTTGGAGGGAGCGGGGCTTTCCAGTTCGCATGTGGGTATGCTCAATCAAAGACTCACATTTGATACTAAGACTGAGGATATTGTTGTGGAGTACAACGTTTTTGTGTTCCATTATTAACCAACCAGTTCTTGATGATATAATATATCCTTCTACTTCTTATTATTCGTTCATGCTTTGGAAATAAGGAAGCATTACTTTAATTAAATATAATGATAAGATGTAACACACCATTCATTACACAAAATTTGAAATGCAAATTATTACTTACAATATCACTAATTATTTCTTTTAGGATCATTCATAGAATATCATATTTATAAATCACACTATTTTATTTTATAATTCCACATTCAATGAGATACTAAGTCACATCTAAAAGGAAGGAGAAATAAATGATTAAGCATTTTTTTAACGACTAATCAAAGTTTGAGTGTTCAAACTCCCAACAAAGAGAGAATCAACATTGACTCTCCATCGTTCAAACACCATACCAGTGCTTGAGCAACCTATCGTTCACACTACTAAGTCCCAGAATCTTTTTACAAACTATACCTATCATTAACGACACAATACTATGTTTTAGGAGAATGATAATTGTTTTTTCATCTTTGTGTCCAATCTCAAGTCATAACTTGAGTAAGAAGTTTTATTGCTTGGCTACGAGATAGACTATTGAACGATAATGTTCTATATATATACAGTAAACATTACCACTTGAGTGTTGTTCAAGAAAGTAATCAACGCTCAAGTAACTAATCAATACTCAATGTAACTAGTCAGTGTTCAATGAATATTTGCAGAAAACAACAAAACTAACATATTGTATGAAGTTCTCAAAAGACAATTTAATTATTTACCTATTCTAACTCAAATGCAACACGATGGTACAACCAAAATTACAATTTTATCAAAAATATAATTTAAAATTTTAATATTTATTATTTTTAAAATCATCTCCACTAAATTAGAAAAAAACCATTAATTTTAAGATTCAAACTTAGTATAATTATTTAGTTAAAGTAATTTTTAGCTAAGATGGTCCATGTCATTGATAAAGACATTCTTTTTAGATATTTAAAAAGTATGAACAATTGTTTTCACCTTGTCAAAACAAGAATTGCTAGTCTCTCTAAACAAAAGTCACTAAATAGTATAAAAAAATATGATAAAAAATATTAACACCATTGATTTATAGTTATTGTTTATATGTATCATGCTGGAAGAAAAAAAAAAAGCATTTCAACTTTTGATGGAGTGGTATCTGGAACTTCAGAATCTGCATCACCATGCTAGAGAAATGAACCTAAGGAAACCAAACCAGTAAATCAGTGCCACTTCTATGAAATGCAAGGTGTAGTCCTTCATCCTTTCCTTCTACCATTATTAGTCAAACATTTCATTCATTTCAACTAACTCCACAATCAAATTTTCCCTTCTAATTATTAGTCAAACATCTCTCATTCATTTCAACTACTTTATATTATACCATTCAAACCAATTTCACTAACAGTGTATAACTCGCTAAAGAAATAACTTATTGGTGATTTTCCATCTCTCTTTCTCTCTCCTTTTTCACAACAAGTTTTTATAATTCATTTTTTATCCCACATTTTCTCTGTTTTTTCACCTCTTTTCATGCTATGACCAATAATACGAAAAAAAGGACGAAATTATTGTCTAAGCTTAGATAAACCTAATTATCTCTACTCCACAAATTAGTTGTTATCGTATTACCAAACATGAATGCTTTTAAAGTCTTATATTGTCAAAATAGTTGTCTGTTTTTATTAAGAGAATTAATTGTTTGTTATCGTATGAAAAGTCATGAATGCATTGATTATTTTAATTTTATTAATACGTCTAATATACAAGATAATTTCAACGTGTACCAAGAAAATATAAGATTGTTTCAACAAGTGTCATATTGGATGTTTGTTAAGAAAATAAAAAAGAAGATAATATTTGAAATTTAAAAAATCTTTTTATAAATTGGATTAATAAAGTCACATGTGGTAGAGTAGTTGGCATTGATAATGAAATAGACTGACTTCAACAATGGCTTTTGGTATTTTGCTTATTTTGGGTGTTTTTCATTGCGCCCATTGTGCATGTATGCATAATTTTGTACCTATTTTTAAGCGAATAATAATTTATGTTGAAAAATGACAATAGAAAAGTTTCTTTTCACCATAAAAGATAATACAGTTTAGCTAACTAGAAGACAATTAATGGACATATTGATGAGTGTTTGAAGAACTTTTCGGATTTTAGAGGAACCAAAGTCTCCTCGAGAAGAATTTTAGAAATAGTTCCTTGGTAGTTTTTATGTCCGAGACCAATTATTATATACAGTATCCTTCTTCTCTATCTACTTTTATAAACTAGTTATAAACCGTTCAACTTTATCAGTCACACAATCTTTTCTCCTAATATAGTTTTTTCAATAATTGGCCTTTTCACACTAGATGGTGCATTATTAAAAAATTCATATATATTATAAAAAAATTATTAAATAATAATTAATTTTAAAAATAAAAAATTAATTAGTTATTCTATTTATCAAGTCAGTTATTATTTTATAAATTAAAAATCTATTGATATCTAAAATAATTTTTATTATTAATAAATAAATTATAAATTAATTTTTAAATTAGTATATAAAATTAGCTAACAATATTTTAGCTACTAACTACTTAAATTTTAAATTAATCTTTATATTAATGAATTTAAAATATAAAGTGGTTAATATATTATAAAAAAAATTATTAAATAAATCATTAAATAGAAACAAATTTTAAAAATTAAAAAAAATATTAATATCGAAATTAATATATATAATTAATAAATAATTTTTAAATTAATATTTAATTAGTTATTAATATTTAAATATATTTTAATGAAACTTTAAACTACGCTGTGTAACATTTAAATTAAATGATAATTTTATATAATTAAATGTGTTTTTTTTTATTATAAAATGAGATTGATGTTCATTTCTAGTATAAACTTTAAATTATTGAAATGTTTGTAGTATGAAAACGATTGAAATGAACTTTCAATCATAAATAAGTCAATTTTTATTATATAACAAACAATGATCCAAGGTTGTATATTCAATGTTTTTACTAAAATTTTTAATTTATCAAATATTTAAAATTTATATATTTTTATAGTTAAATTCTGCTGTTTAATTTTTTTATTAGACAAGTGACATTTATTATTTTGTTTCGTTATCTGGTTATAGTATCTTCGGATGTTAAGATACATAAGATTTTATAAAATTTAATATAAAACTTAATTAAACCATCTTATCATTATATTTAATTAAAGCTACGCTTTCTTATTT
This sequence comes from Phaseolus lunatus, assembly GCA_013389735.1. Lineage (NCBI taxonomy): Eukaryota > Viridiplantae > Streptophyta > Magnoliopsida > Fabales > Fabaceae > Phaseolus > Phaseolus lunatus. Next base: position 35,558,885 of record CM023857.1, on the reverse strand, counting down.
CAAAAGCATCGAACAATGAAGCAAAGATGAGAAACATGAGAGAATAAGAAGTAGAAGGATATATTATATCATCAAGAACTGGTTGGTTAATAATGGAACACGAAGACGTTGTACTCGACAACAGCATCCCCAGTCTTAGTATCAAACGTGTGAGTCTTCGCCTCAGCATACCCACGTGCGAACCGGAAAGCCCCGCTCCCTCCAACGATTGGCATTTCCCTCACGGTGGAGAACACCGCATTCCGCCCCAACAAACTCAGCGTGCTGCCATTGTATTTCCCTTCCGTGAAAACGAAGTTCATTACCATCAACAGACCCGTTTCTGTTTGGGCTGCAGATCCGTATACTCCTTGGGCCTTTCCCACTAGTTTGGATCCGGGTTCGGGGCCCACCGTCAATGGGTCGTCGATCATCGCTATGAATCCGAAAAGCGTGGAGGAAGAGTTGGTGGAAGCGGCCTCCGCCACTCTGACGGCGGTGGGGTTTGGGCCGCTGACAATGTCGTGGAAGAAGAAGTGAAGGTGGCTGAGCTTCTCCTTCTTAAGTCCCAAAGACTTGGGAGATAGGTTTCGGTAGAAAGTAGGAGATTTTGCGGTGGCCAATGAGAAGAGCAGATTGAGAACGATGATGGTGAAAATGGTTGTGAGGCTCTTGGAGTTAGCCATTGCAATGAGAGGGAAAAGGATAATGTGTGAGGAATTAACTTTTTATTTGCAATTTATAGTGTGCAGAATTGAAACCAATGAGCTGCGAGAAAGTTATACCAACAAAAATTATAGTTTTCACAACTAAAATAACCATCTACATGCAAAGTTATATAACTAAAAATAAAAATCCTTAATTAAAAAATATAAAAATTATCGAATTCAATAGTTGTTAATAAGTATCGAAATCTATGATGATTTACTTACATAAGTTGAATCAAAAGCTTTAATTATTATTTCTTAAAATAACGACATATCTCTGATGATTTCCTTTATTACTTTACTCGTATTAATCACTGGAACATTTAATAAAAAAATAAGTTTTAAATGTAAATTTAATTATCGTCTATACTCAAATATAAGTAAAACAAATTAAGAGAGAGAATCATGTTTGGTGCACTTAAATACAAGGAATTTTAATTTCTTAAATTTTATTCAATGATACTATTCCAAAAATATTCTTATTCTTAAACTTAAATATCATAAATATAATAAAAAACAACTTAATAAAAATTTATTTTATTATAAAAATAAAATATTAAATGAACTTTAATTATGATTCTTACTTCATCTATACATAGTTAATTTTGTTTATATTTAAGTTCTTATATGTCTGGAAAAGGATAATGAAATGTAAAGGTGTTATTAATAAATATTTGAATTCATATAGTTATTAATTGATTACGATGTATTATTAGTATTTATGTATTTAATAAATGTGTTTCTTCCTCTTGCCTAATTTCTAACAAAAAAGACACTATCTTCATTAGACTCAAATATAAATAACTTCAACTTCCAAAAAGTTTTATTTAAGGTTGTTATTTAAAAACACTCTTATATTTAATTCAAGAAACTCTCTCTTTAAGGAAATTTAGAAAATAGATTTATATATGGTATGCAATAAAAAATATTAAATAAATCTGTGAGTATTTAAATTCATGTATTCCTGAATTGATTTCTAATCTATTATTGTGAAAGTTTTAGGTGTCATAATGAGGATTTTGAATTCATATATTTATTAATTGATTTTTACGCACTAATGTACTTCCTCCAACTTTCAATATTTCAAGGTACTTTTAAATTGATTACACATAGATAAAAGTAATTAATTCAGTTTTTTTTGTCGAATTTTTAAAATAATATTGCCAGCGTATTAAAGTAATTATTATTATTATTATTAACTTTTTACAATTTTATTCACATTATTTATTAATAAAAAATAATTCATAATAATTCAATAGAAAGATACAAGAGATTGAATTATGTTTTATAATTTTTTTGACTCAATTATTTTTTACAGGATATTTAAATTTTTTTTTTCTTAAAGGTGCAAAAGATAGACAGAGAGATAAGAAATTTTTTATTGTTTCATTTCAACCATTAATAGTAAGTCCAATTATTGAAAACCTCTAAGTTTTACAAAAGTATTTTTTGCAATTACTTTTGTCAAAAATTATTTTACTAACCCCAAATAATAACTCCAAATATTTTTTCCATTATCACTTTTTACACACTTCCAATAAATAAAGAGAAAGTGTTAACCAAAACATCTAAGATAAATGAATATAGAATATGACCAAGGTTTCCTCACTAGTAACACTTCAAGAGATGATAAGACATAGCTTTGAAAAACTTTAGTATTATAAAGAGATTAATGAATGGATAAATAGTTCTATATTTATTCTTCATGTTTTGTTGGTGTTTATTTATGAGGTCTTCAAAAAATAGTTGTTGTGAGATGTTCAAAGAAACTTTTAAGCACTATCGTTTACTTATGATGATTATAGAGAAAAACATCATTCTACATTAAATGATATTTAATGTATTTTGTTGCAGACTGCATCAATTGTCCTGTGACATACGTTATATAATCTAAGTCATAATTAAAATTGTTGTACTTAGGCTACTATGCTCTTCAATAAAAAGAGTTACACTCACATTATAAGTTATAATTTTTTTCCAAGTGATAAGCACTCGATTTAACAATTGGTATACATCAGGACTTGGATTCCTAGTGAAACAATTTTTGACAGGAAGATTATTGCAAGTTACTTCAATTATCATGTGGTTTCTAAGCCAAATAGACCAAGTCACAATTCAATAGTTTGATTTTTAATTGACTTAATTGTAGGGTGCATCAATGGCGTAAATCGTGTGGACCATGTTACAATTGTATCATGTCATTTGTGTTGTTACACTCTTAAGTAGAAAGAGATATGCTATGACTATAAGGTATAATTTTTGACCTATTGGTAAACGTTCAATCCAATACATTTTACCAACCTTTTTCCTTGATAAGATAATGCGATCTATGTATCTATTTTTAAATTGTAGGTTATTTCTAACTTTGCACAACTTATTAATGTATAACATAGTAGATATATTTTTCTCCACGACTTTTTATTTTATTTTATTTTTATGTTACCTTGTCTAATTTAAACTATAGATGAATATCATCATCTATTACAATATGTAGATGATATATGGTTTAATGTTAAGTTATTAGATACTTCATCTAATGTCTTGAAATGTGTTTACTTATACGAAAATAATCAAAATAAGATATTTAACCATCTTTTGAATAAGGAGATACAACCTATTAATAATGATTATGATACATGGTAGAAATTAAAGATGATTGTATAGCTCAATTTTGACCATATTATCATTGTTGAGGTGAAAACCTTTGTAGGTATAATGAGACAACAAAGTTTTTAAAGAAGATAAATATGTTGTTCCAGTGTACACCTTTCTACCAAATGTATTAGAGATCATTGGAGGAATTTCTATATTGGCATGGTAGTAATTCAAGATGATTTTATAGCTTAATTCTAAACATGTCACCATTATTAAGGCGAAAACCTTTATAAGTAAAATGGGACAACATATCTTTTAAAGTGGATAAATATATTGTTCCACTATACACCTTTTTACTAGATGTATTAAAGGTCATTAGAGAAATTTCTTAAGCATTAATTATGTGATACATTCATGACTAATATAGGTCATGTTTTCTTACTTATGTTTCCATTTTCATATCTACATTTAATATATTTATTTTATTCAGGTAGATTGACAAATTGAATGTAAAGTAAGAGAAATAGATGTATATGGACACTTTTGCCTCTATTAATTTCTAAGCTTGCAAATACAAAGGTGGAAATCCAAAAATACTTACATGGAGTGGCTAAAAATGACACACATATTTAGCTTTATATATAAAGGTTTATCATTAATAATTTGTTATTTTAGTAATGTAACTTATATGACTAATTGTACTATAAGAAAATTATTAAATAAAAAGCAATTTTAAAGACAAAAAATAATTAGTTGTTATATTAACTAAATTAGAGACCATTTTAGAGACAAAAAAAAAATTGATTTCTAAATTAGTTTTTATTATTGATAAATAATTTCTAAATGGGTATATAAATTTTGTAAAGAAACCCATATAAATTTGTTTTTCCTTGTTTTGTCTTGGACTTTTGTAATTACCTAATTAGAGCCCACATTTAACATTATGTTTATGGGTGTTTCTTCCTGCATCCCTACATTTTTCTTCCTACACCTCTACATTTTTAAAGTACCAAAACTAGCCTTATCGTTTTTATTTGAAAAGACCCCATTATGGTGTATATAGATTTCCAAAAATTGGGTTCCGGGATATTTATGGATTGGTGGATCTGGAATGTATTTTTTTGACTTATGGATTGACGGATCCGAAATGCATTTTTTTGACTTATAGATTGGTGGATCCGGAATGTATTTTTTGACTTATGAATTGGTGGATCTAGAATGCACTTTTTTGACTTATGGATTGGTGGATCCAAAATGCTTGTTTTGACTTATGAATTGGTGGATCCGAAATGCATTTTTTAACTTTTGATGTTTGGTTGTGGTTTTCAATAATTTATTGGAATTTCATGGTAAGATGTTAATTTGTAGAGGTATGGACATTACTGAAGGATTTGTTAAACTTCACTACTAATCAATTTTAAGACTCATTGGGAAACATAAACATAAACATTTATATCCAATTGCCAAAGTTTGGTCTTCATATGTAGTTATGAGGTAGTAATCGAATTCATAAATCAATAAGCTGTCAACCGTGACCCATCCACTGGATTCTAGAATATTGAAGGGGTGTAGAAGAAACACCCAAAGTATAATATTATAGTGGATGGGTCACTGTTGACAACTTATGAAAACCATGTGGGCCATTTGTATGATGTGTGTGTACGTCCGCAAACAATGGCATGAACGACAATGATTATTTATATCTTTTATGTTTTTAGTTGTATTTATGTTTTGTAATTTGATGAAGCTACACATTGTTTACATTATTATTTTAAAGGGCAATGGAATTAGTTCTTACACAATCGTGAGTGAATTTGTATTTCGCATTTATAATAGCCACAATGTATGTTTACATATTAATTTTTGAATTCGATTAAAACCTCATAACTACATATGAAGACCAAGCTTTGGCGATTGCATAAGAATGTTTATGTTTATTTTATGTTTATGTTTCCCAATGAGTCATAAAATTGATTAATAATGAAGTTCAACAAATCCTTTGTCATTGTCCACACTTCTACAAATTTATATCTTACCATGAAGTTCCAACAAATTATTGAAAACCACAACCAAACATCAAAAGTAAAAAAATACATTCTGGATCCACCAATTCATACGTCAAAAAAATGCATTATGGATTCACCAATCCATAAGTCAAAAAATACATTCCAGATCTACTAATCCATAAGTCAAAAAATGCATGCTAGATCCACCAATCCATATATAAATAAAAAAAAAAACATTCTGGATCCAATAATCCATAAATGTTGCGAACTCGTATTCCAGAAACCTATAAACCCCATAATAGTGCCTTTTCAAATAAAAATAGCAAAACTAATTTTGGTATTTTAAAAAATGTAGGAGTACAAGAAGAAAAATGTAAGAGTGTATTAAGAAACACCCTCTGTTTACTTCAAAATTCAGAATATATATATATATATATATATATATATATATATATATATATATATATATATATATATCTTAAAATGTGTTTTAAACACTTATATTAAAATTATTTGTTTATTTTTCAGTTTCCGAAATTATTTTTTTATTCATTTTTTTCTCTTTTTCTCTCAATTTTCGAAATTCACTCTTCTTCTCTCTTTTTTATTTTCTGTTCTTTAACTATAAAGAACTAATTTTTTGATGATGATGGAAAGATTATGATATTAAACAATGATTACATTGAATCATATCTTAATTTGATTTTTATAACTGACTTAATTAATTAACTGTTTAAACTTTTTAAATCTTAATCTTTAAATCTTATTCTTTATATAATTATGATTAGAAATTGACCTTTCTTCATTTTTATTCTTATTTTTACCAATTTGGTTGTGTATTCGATTTTTTTTTTTCAATTCTTAAACCCCTAAATTAACTTCTATAGGAAAAATTATAAATTGAAGACAATTGATATGTATAATTGTGAATCAAATTAGATTGTGTTCTATATTACAAATTCTTTTTAGAACTTAAATATTTTTTTATTTCAAGATAGACATTAAAAATCACTCGGATTAAAGAAAATGTAGCATTTACAAGGCACTTCAGAAAATCCTCAAACTCTTCAGCTAATAATTACTTATGCTTGTTTTACTTATAGATTTATTATTTTAGTTAATTTGTAGGTAATTTTGTTTTCCTATAAATTTTCTTGTGTTATTTATGCCGATAGTTTGAGACTGATACTAATTAAATATTCTTCTATATGTGGTGAAATCTAGTGTCCTATTTTCTAGCTTATAACTTTATTAAAAATAGGACGGGTTTCTCTTTTTTTTTTTTTTTCTGATAAAAAAAATGGACGGTTTCTTTTTGTTGTTTTGCTTAACAAATTATATTGTCTTTCATGAATTTTGGGCTAGTCTATTTCTCATACTTTTCTTTGATTTTTTGTTACTTCATTGATCAATTATGTACTTTATTACATCATAACTTTTAACTTATTTTTTTTTGAGTAATTTCTAATATATCATTGTTATATATCTTTGTTACTTTTTTTATCACAAAAAAAATATTAAATATAGAGCCTTTTAGATATAGTGCACCCTATTACATAAAAGAAATTATGATTCCTTAAAAAAAATCAGATCCAAAACCATACATTCATCCCAACGAACATCAATCAAATATTCACACATAACTCCCAGTTATTAGCCAAAACAGATTCAAGAGCCTCCCTGTTACATGTAAATACAACAAACCGGTCCATACATGTAAATACCCTTAATTACTTTATTGTAATAAAAACTAATTAAGTAACTATTTATAGAAATATATAATCCCATGAATATAATCTTACATCGTTTAGGAGTCGAGGTCAAGATCGGTTAAAATACATTTTACTCCCTTCACCCATTAAAACATTTTTTAAGAATAAAAATGTAACAAAACACTGATATCCAAGACGGACAATACCTCGATGATTGATTCTAGAATGTTATCTCTCATATTTGAAGTGTTGTATATAATTATACATATATCAAAATTTACTATATTTTAATTTTTTTTCTCGGATTAATATTTATTAATTACATCAGTGAAAAAGCTTTGTATACATTTCTATTTCACTAATAAGCGGGTAATTAGAGATATCCAACAAAATGATGAAAATACAGATATTTAAATGCTTTTTTGCATACATAATTTTAAGATTTATACATCTTTGACATTGTAAATTAAACCATTTTAATTAGGCGCAAAACTAGCTCACATTTATGACGTAGAGCTTTATTTTCTTATTTAATTTAGTCAAAGTTTTAAAATGATCGTGACACACAAGGATGCTTATTGAAGTCACCACACGAGGTTCCTTTGAATCCTATATCAATGCAAATTTGCCATAGGTTAATAAAGGGTTCTAGACAGTGAGAATTATTCATATACGTTTTACTTTTGCAGGAAACTGTTGAATAAATGTCAGTAATGCAGTACAGTAATCCTTCTGCTGTGGATATACTTTCACTCACTCCCTACAAAAACTTTCATTTCATTAATTGATTTGATTCCAACTTGGTTAGGGTTAAGATAATTAATCTTTAATAATTATTATGTCTTTTATTAAAAGAATAATTATTATTAATACATAATTAATTTTGAAAGGAATCTTTTATTTATTTTTTTCTTTTCATTCTGTAAAATTTAAAATCTTCTTAATGATTTCTTTAAGGTTAATTGTATAGTTCTCTACACCTCAGATTTACTAAAGACCAATAATCAATTGCTTTAAATTCACCAAGTTTAAATAAAATTCAAAATTTTGTATCAAAACTATTTCTTATTGTAATATATAACAAGTGGACTGATAATTTATTATATATATCATTAAAAGAATTATTAAATAAAAACTAATTTTAGAGATCAGAAATGATTAATCACTAATTTTAGAAACTAAAAAAATATTAATATTTAAAATAATTTTTATTATTAATAAAATTTATAAATTAATTTTTAAATTGATATCTAATTAGTTATCAATTAACTAATTAAATATGAATTTAGAAACTAGTTTATCAATTTAGAAATTATTTTAGATACTAATAATTTTTTAATTGTAATATTTAATTTAGTCAACATAATAAATAATTATTTTTTATCATTAAAATTGATTTTTATTTAATAATTTTTAGTAGTATATATATAAATATAATAATTTTAAATTTATTATTTTTTTAACATGCAGCTTTTAAAATGATATGTAAGGATATCATTACACGAAAATCATTAAATAGAAACTAGTTTTAGAGACGAAAATAATTAGTTACTATTTGATTAAATTAGAGACCATTTTATATACTAAAAAAATTATTGATATCTAAATAGTTTCTATTATTAATAAAAATGTATAAAATAATTTTTAAATTAGTATCTAATAATTGGCTACCAGAATTTTAGCTATTTACTACTTTATATTCTAAATTAGTCTCTATTAATCTTTTAGAAATTAATTTATAATTTAAAATATTAGTAACTAAAATCTTGATAGTTAATTTAAATATTAATTTAAAAATTATTTTATAAATTTGTATTAATAATAGAAACTAGTTTAGATACAAATAATTGTTTAGTAGCTAAAATAACATATAATTTAATTAATATGATAATTAATTATTTTTTATTTCGATTGTGTAATAAGTTTTATTTAGAGTTCATCATATTTGTTTACTTTCATCTGACAAATAGAGATATTTTTATTTGATTTAAAAATTTTATTTATATTTATATTTATTAATTAAATACAATATTTTATTATTGAGAAAAGTTGTAAAGTGAAAGTAAGACAAAAATGTAAGTAAGAGAGAATAAATTTCTCTTATGTGTTAGGTACAAATTTGGGTAGTTTCTGTCGTCATAAATTTTGTGCTGTCAAGTAATAGATTATTAAAGTTTTAGGTCGGTTTTCTTTTTGACAATGATCACATTGAAGTTAAAACTTATAATTTATGATTAGTATTTGATCCAAATGAGTTTCTTGAGCAGCTAGGTTACAGTATTGTTATCAAACATAGATGTCCTCCATATCTTGGAGAAGGAATCTCCTAGCCCCACTCATCTGATAAATCTAAGCCATCTAATAACATCTCTTTCTCTCACTATGTATATATATCAGACACAAAAGCAAACGTACACAGAAGATTGAAAATAAAGATGGTACTCTAACTACCATGTTCATTTGTTCCTTGATAAATCCCTTTCTTAAGGGGTTGGTTTTGTCACTTTAAAGTCAAAAGCCCTCAGTCTATCACTGCCCCTGAATGATGAGATTTAATTAATTTGCGTTTGCAGACAAGACATTAATAAGTGACCCATGTCTCCCTAGTATGGGACGTTTACTCATCAGCTTAGTAATTAACTCGTCACTTCACTTTTCAATTATCACCTACCCATTACATCATTTCTCATTCCACCTCGGGATCCTCCATAATTTTACTCATATGATATCATATCATTAACAAACATTTTTTTTCCTTAATTACTATATCTGAGTATTTTCAGAGTTTAACCATTGATTCTCCGTAAGAGAATGCATAGGGTTAAAAAAAATAACAGCACCCTTTGAATCAAATCCAGTCAACCTAAATTAACCGTAAGGAACACCAGAACAAGGACTGACATTTTCTTGCAAATGTCGCTTCTACCATTTATAGATTTATAGAGAGAGCTTGAAAGCTAGAGAAGTATATGATTGAGTGTTTATTAATTGAATTGAATACGATATATATTGGCTAGTTTGTCTCCTAAGCCCTAGGTCTCATAGAAAATAGGTTTAATTAAGCATAAAAGAGTAAAAGACATAAAAAGCAGATAGAAAGACATCCACATGTCTTTTTCTCTCCTTATAAACAATGCACTGGAAACTAAGAACTGACTAAGAACAAAAGGAGCATAAAGGTGCAGTATGAAGACGTTGGATGTTAATTTTGGAGAGCGATGGTGCCAGCAAATGGCAATGAAATATCATTTTCTCATCTGCAAAATTTGAGCAGATATTATCGAACGTTGTCCACACTGCATTCAATCTGAACCCACCTCTGTCGGCACTATACCTGTCCGGCAACGTGCAAGAATTACGCACACGTGTGTTCGGACAAAATGTTCATGCGCGCTCAACTGTTTGAACGCTTTACATGATCCCCACACGAGTGTACAATTTTCTCAGCTAGTGCAGGCCGAGAGTGACGTGAGTGAGTGAGTGCTATGCAAAACCAAAGTAGTAGAAGCTAGCACATATTGATTAAAAACTTTCATAATTACAAAGATCAGAAGTAGTTGATCATATATAAACCAAAAAAGTATGTTGTTTACGTCGTTAATGAATAATAAACTTTTTAGATTTAACTTTGTTGTTATTAGTTTCTAAATTATATGTCTTTATAATCCTTTAACAATAATGAAAATCATATGATTCTAGTCAATTTTAAGATACCCCAAAACTATTTAGATCCGCTTTTACAAAAGCTATTATTTTAAGTTTTAATCATAGCTTTATCATGATGTTCTTTTTTAGTTTGATTGTTATGCGAAAAAGCAATCAAATCAATCTCTATTGATGGAATCATTTCATATCCCTTCTCTATGTGCTATTGGACTAGATTGTGGTCCCTACATGTTCTCAATATTAGTTAACTACACAAATTAAATCAAGAATAATTTCAGATACCAGTTTGAAAACAATAAATTGAAAAGAAGTATTACATACAATGATTAAAGATTGACTTAATTATATCTATATAATAAACCATAATACCATATATCTAAAAATCTTCCTTCAATTTTACTGTCTCCCTATCTACCTTGTTGTATGGAAGAAGGGAGTCACTTTTAACCGTAAAAAGCTAAACGACTCGAATAAGACTACAAAAAGTAAAGTTTTAGACCCACAAAAAAATATATTTACGATTAGTTCTTATAGAACATAAAAATCACAATAAAATATCAAATATATAAATTTTTAATATAAAATAAAAAATATCTCTAGAAAATTATTAAAGAAAAAAACAGTGATTTTTTTTATTCATTATTCTTTGAAAATGATTAGTGGACACCATAATTTAGTGGACAACTAATAAAGAGAATAGCATTGGAAGTGACATAATAATGTAAAAATTGAAATAAATAATAGATATTATAATTGGTGCATTAATTTACAAAGAAAAGGGTTAATGAATCACCACTCTTAATCATTAGAAGAAGTAGAAGGAGAGATAAAGAATAAAGAGAATGAAAATGATAAGAAAAGTAGACCTGGGACAGCCAAGAAATAGTCAGATAGAAAGAAAGGCGAAAGTTGTGCTTGATATGATGGAGTACAACAAGAACGGAACAATAACTGTGGATAAAGTGTTTGCATTTTTGGGTATAAAAAAAGGTTGAGATGTGATGAAAAAAAAAAATCCAAAGTGTACAAGTTCATGAGGTGTTAAGAAGATCATAATTAAAGGAAAAGAAGATTATATAAACACAGTATGAGAATCATCATTAGAATCTGGTTGATGAGCATAAAGATCGGACAATAACAGGATGAAAATTCTCAAATTATATATATACCATCCGGAGCCGGTGGGAGCTGGAGATGTTATTGAGATGTATACGAGCGAGTGTAAGTGTGTAAAATGGATGTTACAGATGAAGATCCAAACTCACATGGTCGTTTACGCTGGGTTTGAGGTCATAACCAAACCGGTTCTGCGAGCCAGAGGGTGAGGGAGCCATCCTCGTGGTCACCATTTCCTGGCCAGCAAGCAAAGGCGACGGGCGTTGGTGGTATAAAATAGGGTTACTCTGAGCGTGAGTGGTTACAGTGGCGTTGGGGATTCGCCACAAGCCCAAGGGGCTACCGTTGATGGGTTGAAGCTGGTGAGAATAGGAGCTTCCGTAGAACCTTCCGCGAGCAGCGCTAGAATCCCAAGTTGGGTGAGAAGAATAAGAGATAGCGGAGGAAGTGAAGGTGGGGTTGGTGAAAGCGTAGGTGGTAGGATCGGAGAGGGTGGATTGGAGCATGGTTGAGTGGAGGTGTCGTTTAGCGTGTTGGCGCTCTCGTTTGTGGGCGTTTTGGTGGCCGCCTAAGGCCTGGGAAGTGGGGAAGTTTCTGCAACAGTAATGGCACTCGAATCTGCGGGAGGGCTCGGCGTTTTGTGTGTTGGTGGTGTTGTGGTTAGCATGGTGGTTGTTGGTGAGGGTGTGGGTGGTTTGGGAGAAGTCTTGGCCGAAGAGGCGAATGGGTTTATCTTTGGAGGGAGGGGAGGGGCGGAGAAAGGGGAGCTGAGAGAAAGAGTCGACGTTCATGAAGTCGTGGGTGGGGGTGGGGGTGTTGTTCATGTTAGGCAAAGGGAAAAATTGATGTGATGAAGAGAAAATGAGAAGTGGAGTGGTATTGAAGGGGTGGAAGGAGAGTGGGGTCTGATATATGGACTACTTTGGGGCGGCTGTTGCATCTCTCACTCAACCCTGACAATGCCACAAAATCTGAAAATGGCTTCGGCTTCTCAAAGTACCGGCACAACCGATCTCTGGGACCCAACCCCAACACTGTCATTTCCTTCAAACCACATTTTATCTTTTCATTTTTTAATAATTATAAAATCCTTTTATCATAATCATCTCTCATACTATATATACTTCTTTAGATTATTCTTATTAAGAGTCAATAATATGTGTTTAAATAAATCTTCTAAATATAATCATGGAGATAACAATTATGAAGGTCTCACATAACACACGGAAAAGGTGATTTTATATTAAATTTCCAAAAATTTAATTTAAAAAAAAAAGTGTAATAACATTTTTGTAACTATTTTAAACTTTGTCATATCACACATCCTAGGTTTGAAGTAAAATTTTATACTTATGGAACGTTTAAATACCGGGTTTATATCAAATTAAGGGTTTTTAAAGTTAAAATCTCTATTTAAATTTGCATAATACATTTGTCTTCGTAGTAGGTACGGTATGTGAATGAAGTTGTTGTGACTTTTTCCTTCTCTAACAATGGTTAAAGTAGTTGTGTAGTGGTTTTTCATCTCAATTGACTATGGGATGAATTGTCAAGGAGATGACACATGTTGGTGTGGATCCTCATTCCAGGATAAGGTCTCAGGTCTAAATATTACTTAGTTTATAAGCTATTTTGACACCATTTTTTTGTTAACCTTTCTTCTTGGGATGAGGATGAAAAGAAAAAAAAAATCATATGACAAGGTAATAAGGTATTCAAACATCTCTTCAACACAATATAATCACAACAAAATTTTAAGATTCCCAACATTGAGGAGATGAGGAAGAAGACTTTATCTACTATTGTCATTAGATAAAGAGACTTCAAAACTTTGTTGACATCGAAGTATATTTTCAGAAAGTATAAAGTTAAGAATCCCTATAAGTAGCATATTAATAAGGAAGACTAGATGTAGTTTTGTGCTAGTCGATTTGACACCTCTTGACAGGTTAGTTGTTGATAATTTATGTAAATATATATATATATATATATATATATATATATATATATATATATATATATCTTATTTGCATTATAAGAGAAAAGAATAACTACTAGAACGACATAAGTTTAATGATGTATGTCATCTATTGTCTTTGGGGGATACGCATTATTGGAGAATAACTTGTGAAGACTAAAGTAGAGCCAACATGACTTGAGTATGTTGATCTTCCATCTCCACCTCCATGCTATGAGATGTGAAAGGAAATTCACACAAAATCAATAGGATAAAATGACTTATTAGTCTGGATATATCATTGTTGATAAAATTGTTAGTACAAAATATACATAATAACATTCTCAATTCCACATAATTCGTAAGTCAAGTAGTTTGAGATATATTTAATTACTGTTGATATGTTGCAAGATTCTTTAGTTAAGCAGGTGACTTATGGCTCATTTATTTTTCATGGTTGTGATTATATGTTGAGGACAAGAAGACTAGAGCACCCAGGACTTGTGTAAAGCGTCAGTGGTGCTTGGAGTCTCTTTGTTTACTTTGGTGTAGCATCACAGAGGAGCAGAGCACAATCTTATAGTCAGGATGACTTATAGAAGATGGAGATCTTGTTTGAAGAAAAAATAAATTAGATCCATAGTCTTTGAAGTAAGAGTTTGATGAAAAGTTTAAATTCATGGCTCGTTCTCAACAGCAAAATCAAGGAACACCTTATACAATTGTTGAAGTTGTTCAAGTGAACACTAAAAGCATTTGTGTTGTTGCAGATCCCTCAGCAAATCATACTTATACTGATGTAGCAAAGCAATGTAAGTTATATGTTAAACACAACCCCATGTGTCTAGTGATAATTGGTCAAGTAGTAAAGGAAAAATTAATCATCCATAATATTCCTTTTATAGTTGGATTAGACATGGGTAATGGTTGATGAAGCTCGAGATGTTTTTGCCTGAGTGTCTTTGTTCAATATAGAGGTTCAACTATCAGGAGAGGCTTTAAACCATTTTTTAGTTGGCCAACACATTTGGTCATGTTAGTCTCAACACGAATAAATGTCTTATGTTATGTTTCTTTTTTGTTTTTCTTTTATAATTTTATCAATGTTGGGATAACTTTTGTCTTTTGTTTAGGATTTTATCTATCATCATAAGTAGGTTAGAAGAAAAATTATTATTGATGATGATGATGATGATGATGAGATGGCAGAACACTACAAGAAAAAATGGTTTTAGAAACTAATTTATTAATCTCTAAAATGATAAAATTAGTCACTAATTTCATTAGAGATTAATTTAGAATCTAAAGTAATAAGTAACTAAAACCTTAATAGTTAATGTTAGAGACCAATTTAGAAACTACTTTATAAATTTTTATTAATAATATATCTATTTACATACCAATAATTTTTTAGTTTTTAAAATAATATCTAATTTAGTTAATATAATGACTATGATTTTTTTGTCTTTAAACTAGTTTATATTTAATGATTTGCTTGTAGTGGAAGTTGAGGATGATCTCATATATAAGTTTCTGACCATATTACTAGGGTTTAGGAAGAAACCCTTTCAAGTATGATGAGATGACAGAGTTTTCGAAGTCAAATCTTTTCTTGTTAGCTTTATACATTTTTCGAACCTTCATGTTAAACACTTCAGTCATACAACTCTAGGTCATGCAAGTTATATTTTCATTTTTTTCCTAACATTTTAACCAATAATTTCATCATGTTGGATACACCAACAAATTAAGTGTAGAGCAAAAACAATCAAAAGTATATGAATTTATTGAGCCTTAATTGATCTCAAAGTTTGGAAACACAAATGTGTAGATCCAACAATACTTACAAACATGAACAAGTAACTCACAAAGACATATATACTTGGATTTATATATTAATTATTTATTTTTTTAACTTATTCTTTTAACTATGCTAATTATATAACTAATTTGATTGTAATTGAATGTAAGTCCGGTCAATAGTTAATTGTCATTATTAATAGGAATCATGTTGTGGTGTGGTTTTCTTTGCTGCAATGAAAACCCACCAACAAAATCAAAAGATTAATGGTAAACTTAACTATAAACCACAACTTGTGCAAGAATTAAGAATTATTGAAAACATGTAATATAAACTTTAAATTTTCTTAAATAACACATTTGTGGTTTCAAATATGTTATTGTAATATAAAACCAATATATATTACATATATTGCAATTTTTTTGTTGACAGTGAGTCATTGCGCATAGGTAATTGAATAAATTCGCCATGAAAACAAATGCATCTTGCACATTAGGTTTTATTGGTTGTAATGATTTAATTTTACTATTTTAGTAGTTAGCCTTTAGTATTGATTTAAATGAGATGAATTTTGTTGAACTTTAATATTTGCTATTTGGGTGTAATATTGTATCGGTTCTGCACCACAACCAATATAGAAAGGTCAATTTTTTTTTAAAAAAAAAACTATGAGCATAATTGATTGGACATATAATCAATATAATATATTATTTTTTACATCGATTAATAATTAATACTAAAAGATTCCAACCATTTTATATTGACAGTAAGGATGTGTGTTATTTTAATTACCAGTTTGTTGATGGTGCATACAAATATATGCTATTTAATCCATAAATATTCATTACTCGTTAATTATTGTTAATAAATTTTATTTAAGTATTTTTTTAGAGAATCAAGTAATTAAAAAATAAAATTATTAATGAGAGAGATATTAATCCTTAAGAAATTGTTTAAAATTTGATTTTATATATTTATATTTTTTACTTAGACCTATGACTGAAGTTTTTTTTAAGGATTAATTTTTTAAAAGTTATACTTTATGGTGTAACTCATTTAAATTTATTTTTTTAAAGACCAAATTTATTTACATTAATGTTTTATCATGCAATTTTATTTGAATTGTGTTTTAAAATGATTTTTTTGTCAGAATTATATTTTAAAGAATTGTCTTTAAATAATTTTATTCAAAATAAAATAAATAAATAAAAATCTACGAGTATCCATAGATATCAACGGGTACAAAAAAATGCACAATTATTTTTGTGTGGATACTCATCAGGTCACATGATGGCTAATGAGACACATTTTTTTTAGATGGGATAGGTAGTAGATACCGCCTAGTCCGCTATATATCATCCTAATTAGTAATATCTACTTTAAATAAAAACCAATATAAAATGCAAAAATAACCAAAATAAAAAGTCTATATTCTTGTAATGTAATATAGTTTGTGAGAATTTCGCTTTCTCTTTCATCCAATTTTGTTTATTTTTTCCTCACTCTAACAAATGTGATATATTATTATTTTTTGTTAACACTAACACAATAGTTAACTATAACAACATTACATCCTTATGAAAAATTTAAAAATAAAGTTGAATATATTTTAATTACAAAAATTTAAAAATAACAAAGAAGTCGAAAATATTTTAGTTAGAATTGGACTAGTTAAGGCTAACTCAATAAATTTTAAAAGTTAAATTTATTTATTATTAAAATTGACTTAATTAATGCTAATTTATAATTTTTTTTAATTTATTTTTTAATATTTAAAGTTAATTAAGCTAATTATAATAATTAAATAATATAATTATTAAATTAGTTCAAACTGTATTCACTATGACTTCATTTAGACAAGAAAGTAGCCTTGCTTTACCTTCTTTCTCCCTTTTCAAATTTTGAATACCTTGTTATAAGAGTTGGTCTAACTATACTAAGGAACTACATTTTAAAAATTAAATTTATTTTATTATTAAATTTAACTTAATTAACGCCAATTCATAAAATTGGTTAAACTTACCTTAATAATAAAGTAAATTTGATTTTAAAAATTTATTAAGTTAGCATTATTTATTATGATTGTGGGAAATATATGTGATGAGTCTCACATTAAGAAGTCGAACCAGAAGAAAAGGAAAACAGAAATAGGAGCAAGTCTTTAATTAAAGTTATTTTATCCTTTTGATTATAATTGGTTTAAGAGTTAGTTTGAAATGTGTAAGGTCGTAAGCCAAACCCATTAGTATAGTTGAATGCTTTATTTTTAATCTTGAAAAGTAATAAAGAAGATCATTATGGTAATTGGTAGATAGGGAGAGAATTATTATGATAGAAAACAATACTAGAAATGGAAGGGAGAAAAATCTAGATAAAAGATAATAGAGATTGATCCTGAAGATAGAATAATAACTCGACTAGGAATCACTTTTTCTAACTAAATTATATGTTCTGTTGAAAGATATCTCTTTTGATTAAAATAAAATGTTCTAATAAGAGAGAACCAAAGATTTAATTTGGCTGACTTTAATGAGTAATTAAAGTTTTTTAAACTGTTTTTTTTATGTATATCTTTTTAATCTTGACTATTAAATAAAATGTAATAATTTTAGTTTATATTTTTTATTTTTGATATATATAAAAGATGCTTTAAATACAAATACCAAATTCTTATCAATATCCTGAAGCTTGATGGTTAGTTTGATTTTCGTTCGTTTTCTCTTAATTTCAAAGCCCCCACTTGATTACTTAATTTCCCCTTTCATTACAATTCACGTACGCTCATAGAAAACAGCTATAAAATTAAGAATATTTTGGAGTAGTATAATTTATTTATTTAAAAAAATTTGATGATATTCAATCATATTGCTCACGTAGTTTTCGAACTTTTTTGGTGGGAACATATTTTCAATTATTAAGTTAGCTGATATTGTTTGGTTTGATATCATGCAAAATAAAGCAATAAGTACACTAGCTAATCACATCAAGTAAAAGTTTTGGAGTCTTGCGCGCATCATATAATCTTCTCCGGATCCGAATAATTGATTTCTTCTTATGTTTTTATATCAATAAGTTTTTTTTTTTTTTACAGAAATTACATGTTGTTAGGAGTGATTTTTACTTTTGAAATTTTAAAATTTTTAAAATTTTTAAAAATTTAAAAATTAAAAATATTATTTTTATTTTAGTTTAACTTTTAAAGAAACTATTGTCAATTTTCTAATTTCTCTTTAATGAAATTGATGATAAGAAAAAAAATTAATAGTTTTTCTATAAATATTCTTCTCACTTTAAAGAAGAGAAAGAGATAAAAAATAAGTCAAAATAAAAGTAGTCTGAGTTAGAAGAAATGAAGATAAATAAGAAAAAACTTGAAATTTTTTTTTTTATAACTTTTTATTATATTATTATTATTTTAATAATTTATTTTATTTTACAAAAAATTGAAACTAAAAATATACTTCATCGTCTCTATAATTAATTATGGATAATTTTTAAAGTAAAAAATTGATCAAAATACTATATAATTGATTATGTAACTCACAAGATCAATTATATTATTATTTTTCACCTTTTTTCACATTTTTTATATTTTTTTAGTGGAAGCAAGAGTATCTTTCTTTCTTATTTTGCACATTTTCACTATTTTTTCACTCTCTTTTTCTTCACCCTATCTTTAAACACATGCAAACAAGTTGAGAAGTTGAGTAATAGATATTAATTTCAATCCATGGGATCAAAAACTTTTTAATGTCCACCTTGATTGCAATATTTTCACTTTGAGTTTATTGATAAAACATATTATTTGAAAATAGTGTAAATAACAAATTATGTTACTAAGGAAAAATTATGTGTGAAGTCATTAGAGAGAGTCTATCAACATGAACTTCAATTATGATTTTAAAGCTAAAATTAGAAACGATAATCCTCGTGACTTTAACACAAACTGTTAGTATTCATTCCAATTTTGCTTGAAAACTACAACACAACATGATAAACATCTTGGTTAATGATATCATAAAAATATACGTGATAAAACACCTCCAAATTTATCAAATCCCAGTGAATATTTCAATTAAGTGAAAAAACAACAATTTTTACCCTTTCAAAACAGTGATGTTGTTAAACCTACTCGGTACGAATGAAACCCTCTCGATAAGGTCATTTGAGGAAGTAACATAGTACAAGGAAATAACATGGTATGATGCATAAAGATTTGAGAAGAAATAAAAAATATGTTATTCAATATTGTCCTTTTTCAAAAGAAAATGCTAGATTTAAAAGGATGATTGGATAAAGCTTAAAACGCTTATGGAATATTTTTGTAACATGATGATTGATAGTTAGCTTAGAGGTCTACTAATCTGAAACAACTATAAGAAAGTTTTCACAAATAGTTTTGTAAGCCATAATAGAAACTTGTACAAGTATAATAGTTAAAGCAAAGAGAAATTGATTTTTAAATTGATATACTTAAATTGAATTGCATTCAATTTTCCTTTAACATCTTAAATGGTTCCTCTAATAAACCTAATTATCAATATTCTCTATGTCACTTTTTTATTTACAATGTACACAAAGTTACTCTTAGTTTTTTAATTTATCTATCTTGAGATAAAGAACAAAAATATTATTTAACATTGAGTCACTTCTAACTTTAAATAAGTATTATATTACTAACATTCTTGATTACAATAAATTAAGACGTTGTTTAAGATACCAGAAAAACTCTAAAGGTGATATACAAATGAACATTTCCTATTGAAAATAACTATAAAAAATAAAGGATTTTCAAGGAGAGTGAATTCTCTTTTTCCTTTATAAGATGGCTAATGATTTAGCACTTTAATATTTAGAGAAAAAGTTTATGCAATCCATGTCGTAATTCGGCATAAGATTATTAGTTGGTTGTATAAGACAAAGCTTCTATTTATAAACGTCTTAAATAAGACCTTCAAGACTTGCAAACAAGTCTTTTGCTCTTAGGTTAGATTTTAGTATAAGACTAATTACTTTGGAATGTAAATTAATTAATAATTTAATTAAAAACTAATTTAGAATTTAAAGTAGATTGTTGTTAAAATTTTGATAGTTAATATTAGATATCAATAAATTTTTATTAATAATAAAAATTACCTTAGATACCAATATTTTTTTAATTTATAAAATAATATATAACTTAATTAATATAATAACTAATTATTTTTTATTTATATATAAATTAATTTTTATTTAATGATTTTTTTATTGACTTTAGAGGCATTTTCAAGTATTATTTAGCTACAACTCCTAACTATAAACAAAAGATTATTTGATAGAAAACTACAGGAATAATTCTCATGGAAATGATATACAACGAATCCATCCTAATCACAATTCTAACTTCATTGGATGAAGAATGTAACTCTAAACTCTCAAAGGTTAAAAGATGTAGAAGACGATCTACATTATGATCATTTTCGTGAAGGTTCTTATTAATTTGTAATAATTATGTATTGTTGCATTGATGTCCTTCGTCTTAATTATATAGGTTGAAAATCTTTAAGAGTTAGTTCTTCATAATTGTTTTTTTTTATTGTCTTAGATACTCAAATAACTTTGATTTTTTTCTTGTTATTTTGCTTTTGAGTATCTTGGGTTTTATTTTATCTATTATTGACATCAAGGAGGGAAGTATAAAGAATATAAAAAATTATCTCAAGAAATTATTTCGTTATCATAATAATGACTTTATTAAACATATTTGTAGTACTATGAAAAATATGACTAAGTATAGGGTGTGTAGCAGATGTCAAGAATTGAGGTCATTAATATACTGGTTGTAAATATTTGAGCTAAAATATAAAAGTAAAATAAAGCAAAGTAACGTAGCATTAACCATCTTTGGCTTTGAATGCAGGATGCTGTTCATTCATCTATCTATATAGAGACTCGCATATTTGAAGATGTAATAATTGTGAGGAAAATCTAAACCTAACTTGGATGAAATTGAAGAAGGGGTTGTCCAGTGGTGAGAAATGAATGATGAATGATATGAGTTGGGTAACATGACAGATATCAACAGTGGTAAAAAATAGAAAAGGGTATCACAGATAGAATTACCACCAGTGGCATAGTACTTGGATTCTGAGTAAGCACATGTTTTTTTCTTCTCGTGGTTTGTTGGTGCGTTATTAGGCGACCACGTTAATTAATTGGCAACTAGAGAGCTCAGAAAAACTGAGAAATGGCCCAACTTCTCTCTTTTATGGACCATGTATACTGTACTATAAGTTGGTGTCGGTTCTTTATTTTTGTTGGCTACTTTATATCTGTTGCAGGATTCTGCAGAGTGGTCCTCAACAATGTCCTCAGCAATGTACAAATTAAATCACACTACACGAATGGGTGGTAAGAGCATGTAATCTGAATCTCTATCTTTCTGCCTTCTCTCCCTCTCAGTAACAAAGTACATTATCACTTTTTTCTTCTTTTTCTAGCCACCATTACACATTCTTTCTTTCTTCTTCACTTCCCTTTTCTCTAACCTCTTTCCTTTTTTATTCTCTTCCTTTCTCTTTTAATTTTAAGTTATCAAACAGCAAAACAAGAGTTAACCTTTAATCATTGATCACCCCAACACTTCATTTTCTCACAAACTTTTATATGATATCATTTTGTACGGTTATCTGACTTTTAAATAGTTAGAATCCAATTACAAAATTGTTATTACATATCTGAAATTAATGTGCAGATATAAACATTAGGCCAGAAGGTTGGCGTACAATAAGTACTGTTAAATGGGTGGCATTAAATTTAGATGCTAGTCTCTATATAAGTTATTTTTTTTAACATTATCTTTTATTGAAATAACTTTAATTTCTTAAAAGTTGTTTTATTTCCGTAGGTGGGTGGTTACTATCACAATATTCTAATCAAACAACTACAAAAGGTTCAAGACAAACTCTTTTTTTTTTTATTTGAATGTTCTTGTCATGAGATATCTATGGACTCCTCAACATAACCTTAGATTGGATAATATATATAATAGGACACACAAAAATAATAAAAGGGCAATAAATTTTATATTCTTTATTGGTTATGCTACAATGCACACTTACCAATTAATAGAATATAATTTGATATTAAGTGTGTGCAGTTTTTTCACCTAATTAATTAATTAATTATATCTTACAAAAAGATAAAATTAATGAACTAAGAAGTTTTACAACTAATTGAGTCAATTACTTTTTTAAAAGTTTTTTTTATCAGTAATAACAAATAAAATTATGTGAAGTGCTTGGCTGCTTAACCCATATACAACAGATAATCTATTTACAAGTCATTTTACAAAAAATATATTATTTTGAATAAAAAATTACATCATATATATAATTAAATTCTTACAACAAAAGCTGTCATGTCTGATATTATTTTTGTAACCTACAGGCATCACTGAGCAATCTTATCTTATATCACAACAAGTACCAAAAAAAAAACAAAAAAACAAAATCATCATAATTACAGCTCATTCTGCAAATTTGTCTTGTATCAGAACAAGTACAAAAAGAAAAAAAGAATCACAATAATTAATGCTCATTTGTATCTAAGTAGCTAGACTAGTTGGATTGAGTGCAATTTATATCTGTGGTCTGCATAGGTAAGAGTCTCCCACTTATAATATGACAACATATACAATAACAACTTATGAAGTTAATAATAGTTATCTATATTATCTAATGTAATTTGTTTAAGAATAAAATGATGTACATGCATACATTAGTGCAAAATATGATAACCTAAAATAAGTTCATAAATTATAAATAATTTATTTATTAATAGTGAAAAATACTTAACTTGTAACACCCACTTTTTAATTTCAACTGAGACACCATGATCATCATTCATTCCATTACATAGGAGTCTTACTCATACTTTTTAATTTTACTTATTAATCTACAATTAAAGAGAAACCTCGTTAACATATTTAATATTAAGTGTGTGAAGTTTTTCACTCAATTATTTAATTATAACTTTGAAAAAGATAACATTATGAACTAAGAAAAAGTTTAACAGCTAATCTAATATGTGTAAATTATTCTTATGTAAAAGAAATCACTCAATTAATTAAATTTTAAGTGTGTGACTCAATTAATTAGTTATAACTTATAAAAGAATAACATTAATTAAATAAGAAGTTTAACAATTAGTCTAAAATATGTAAATTGCTCTTATGTAAATGTTCTTTTATCAGTAATAACAAATAAAATTATGTGGAGTAATTTCGGTGCTTCAACTTTCTTACAAAAGATAATCTGTACCGGTCAAAGTCAAATGAGCTAGTCACTCGACATCCGTGACTAACCGATTGGATGAAATGGTTATATCAAATAGAAAATAAAGAGAGATGCGATAAATCAAGTAATATCCTATAAATCTAGTAACCATGTGAGAAATCATGTAATACTCTTTTATTAAATATACGTATTAGATATGACTCATAAACGAAATAGTCCACTATTAACATTATAAATAAGTTTTGCTATACAAGAAAAAAGTACGTTTTTATCAAATAAATAATATACTCTTATACAAAGTACTTACTTGATCGTCGGAGAACCTTTTCCAGATTAAATCCCAACCAAACACTAAGGAGCTAAAAAGAGGAAGTGTTGAAATTTAAGGGAGTGCAACACTAAAGTACAGAAACACAAGGGAACAAAACCGAGCGACTGACACCAACAATAATAGTTACAGTCAATCTTAAGTACTATCTAGGCCCACTTCATCTATACAAGTACATAATTTCTTTGCGGGTAGTTCTACAAAAAAATATCATTTTGAATCAAAACTAATATCATAATTATAATTAAATTCTTACAACAAGCTGTCATTTCGGATACATTATTTTTTTTTTGTTGAAGGCATCACTGCAAACATTGTTTTATATCAAAACAAGTACAAAAGATAAAACAAAATCATCATAATTACAACTCATTTGTATCTAGAGAGTCAAACTAGTTGGATTGTGTGGAATTTATATGTGTGATATTATTTTGTAACCTACAGGCATCATTGAGCAATCTTATCTTATATCAAAACAAGTACAAAAAAAAAATAGAATCATCATAATTACAGCTCATTCTGCAAATTTGTTTGTATCAGAACAAGTACAAAAAGAAAAAAAAATCACAATACTTAATGCTCATTTGTCTCTAAGTAGCTAGACTAGTTGGATTGAATGCAATTTATATGTGTGGTCTGCATAGGTAAGAGTCTCCCACTCATAATATGATAACATATGCAATAACATCTTATGAAGTTAATAAGATGAGTTATCTATATTGTCTAATGTAATTTGTTTAAGAATAAAATGATGTACATGCATACACTAGTGCAAAATATGATAACCTGAAATAAGTTCATAAATTATAAATAATTTATTTATTAATAGTGAAAACTACTTAACTTGTAACACCCACTTTTTAATTTCAACTGAGACACCATGATCATCATTCATTCCATTACATAGGAGTCTTACTCATACTTTTTAATTTTGCTTATTAATCTACAATTAAAGAGAAACCTCGTTAACACATTTAATATTAAGTGGGTGAAGTTTTTCACTCAATTATTTAATTATAACTTTGAAAAAGATAACATTATGAACAAAGAAAAAGTTTAGCAACTAATCTAATATGTGTAAATTATTCTTATGTAAAAGAAATCACTCAATTAATTAAATTTTAAGTGTGTGAAGTTTTTCACTCAATTAATTAGTTATAACTTATAAAAGAATAACATTAATTAAATAAGAAGTTTAACAATTAGTCTAAAATATGTAAATTACTCTTATGTAAATGTTCTTTTATCAGTAATAACAAAAAAAATTATGTGGAGTAATTTCGGTGCTTCACTTTTCTTACAAAAGATAATCTGTACCGGTCAAAGTCAAATGAGCCAGTCACTCGACAACGAGGAGCGATCGATTGGATGAAATGGTTATATCAAATAGAAAATAAAGAGATACGCGATAAATCAAGTAATATCCTATAAATCTAGTAACCATGTGAGAAATCAGGTAATACTCTTTTATTAAAGATGCATATTAGATACGACTCATAAACAAAATAGTCCACTATTAATACTATAAATAAGCTTTGCTATACAAGAAAAAAGTACACTTTTATCAAATAAATCATATACTCTTATACAGAGTACTTACTTGATCGTCGGAGAACCTTTTGCAGATTAAATCCCGACCAAACACTAAGGAGCTAAAAAGAGGAAGTGTTGAAATCTAAGGGAGTGAAGGACTAAAGTACAGAAACACAAGGGAACAAAATCGAACGACCCACACCAAAAATAATAGTTACAGTTAATCTTAAGTACTATCTAGGTCCACTTTGTCTATACAAGTACATAATTTATTTGCGGGCAGTTCCGCAAAAAATATCATTTTGAATCAAAATTAATATCATAATTATAATTAAATTCTTACAACAAGCTGTCATTTCTGATTTTTTTTTTTTTTTTGTTGAACGTATCACTGCAAACATTGTTTTATATCAAAACCAAGTACAAAAGATAAAACAAAATCATCATAATTACAACTCATTTGTATCTAAAGAGTCAAACAAGTTGGATTGTGTGGAATTTATATGTGTGATATTATTTTTGTAACCTACAGGCATCACTGAGCAATCTTATCTTATATCAGAACAAGTACAAAAAAAAAAAAAACAAACAGAATCATCAAAATTACAGCTCATTTTGCAACTTTGTCTTGTATCAGAACAAGTACAAAAAGAAAAAAAGAATCACTATAATTACAGCTCATTTGTATCTAAGTAGCTAGACTAGTTGGACTGAGTGCAATTTATATGTGTGGTTTGCATAGGTAAGAGTCTCCCACTTATAATATGACAACTATACAATAACATCTTATGAAGATAATAAGATGAGTTGTTTATATTGATGTAATGTAATTTGTTTAAGGATAAAATGACGTACATGCATACACTAGTGCAAAATATGATAACCTGAAATAAGTTCATAAATTATAAATAATTTATTTATTAATAGTGAAAAATACTTAACTTGTAACAACCACTTTTTAATTTGAACTCAACACCCACTTTTAATTTGAACTGAGACACAATGATCATCATTCATTCCATTACATAGGAGTCTTACTCATACTTTTTAATTTTGTTTATTAATCTACATTTAAAGAGAAACCTCGTTAACACATTTAATATTAAGTGTGTGAAGTTTTTCACTCAATTATTTCATTATAACTTTGAAAAAGATAATATTATGAACTAAGAAAAAGTTTAGCAACTAATCTAATATGTGTAGATTATTCTTATGTAAAAGAAATCACTCAATTAATTAAATTTTAAGTGTGTGAAGTTTTTCACTCAATTAATTAGTTATAACTTATAAAAGAATAACATTAAATAAATAAGAGGTTTAACAATTAGTCTAAAATATGTAAATTACTCTTATGTAAATGTTCTTTTATCAGTAATAACAAAAAAATTTATGTGGAGTAATTTCGGTGCTTCAACTTTCTTACAAAAGATAATCTGTACCGGTCAAAGTCAAATGAGTCAGTCACTCGACAACGAGGAGCGACCGATTGGATGTAATGGTTATATCAAATAGAAAATAAAGAGATATGCGATAAATAAAGTAATATCCTATAAATCTAGTAACCATGTGAGAAATCATGTAATACTCTTTTATTAAAGATACGTATTAGATACGACTCATAAACGAAATAGTCCTCTATTAACACTATAAATAAGCTTTACTATACAAGAGAAAAGTACGTTTTTATCAAATAAATCATATACTCTTATACAGAGTACTTACTTGATCGTCGGAGAACATTTTGCAGATTAAATCCCGACCAAACACTAAGGAGCTAAAAAGAGGAAGTGTTGAAATCTAAGGGAGTGAAGCACTAAAGTACAGAAACAAAAGGGAACAAAACCGAGCGACCGACACCAACAAGAATAGTTACAGTCAATCTTAAGTACTATCTAGGCCCACTTTGTCTATACAAGTACATAATTTATTTGTGGGCAGTTCTGCAAAAAAATATAATTTTGAATCAAAATTAATATCATAATTATAATTAAATTCTTACAACAAGCTGTCATTTCGGATTTTTTTTTTTTGTTGAAGGCATCACTGCAAACATTGTTTTATATCAAAACAAGTACAAAAGATAAAACAAAATCATCATAATTACAACTCATTTGTATCTAAAGAGTCAAACTAGTTGGATTGTCTGGAATTTATATGTGTGATATTATTTTTGTAACCTACAAGCATCACTGAGCAATCTTATCTTATATTAGAACAAGTACAAAAGAAAAAAAAAACAGAATCATCATAATTATAGCTCATTCTGCAAATTTGTCTTGTATCAGAACAAGTACAAAAAGAAAAAAAGAATCACAATAATTAATGCTCATTTGTATCTAAGTAGCTAGACTAGTTGGATTGAGTGCAATTTATATGTGTGGTCTGCAGAGGTAAGAGTCTCCCACTTATAATATGACAACTATACAATAACATCTTATGAAGTTAATAAGATGAGTTGTCTATATTGATCTAATGTAATTTGTTTAAGAATCATATGATGTACATGCATACACTGGTGCAAAATATGATAACCTGAAATAAGTTCATAAATTATAAATAATTTATTTATTAATAGTGAAAAATACTTAACTTGTAACAACCACTTTTTGATTTGAACTTAACACCCACTTTTAATTTGAATTGGTACACAATGATCATCATTCATTCTTTACATAGGAATCTTACTCATACTTTTTAATTTTGCTTATTAATCTACAATTAAAGAGAAACCTCGTTAACACATTGAATATTAAGTGTGTGAAGTTTTTCACTCAATTATTTAATTATAACTTTGAAAAAGATAACATTATGAACTAAGAAAAAGTTTAGCAATTAATCTAATATGTGTAAATTATTCTTATGTAAAAGAAATCACTCAATTAATTAAATTTTAAGTGTGTGAAGTTTTTCAATCAATTAATTAGTTATAACTTATAAAAGGATAACATTGATTAAATAAGAAGTTTAAAAATTAGTCTAATATATGTAAATTACTCTTATGTAAATGTTCTTTTATCAGCAATATAAAATAAAACTATGTGGAGTAATTTCAGTGCTTCAACTCGTACTAAAGATAATCTGTACCGGTCAAAGTCAAACGAGTCAGTCATTTGACATCAGTGACCGACCGATTGGATGAAATGGTTATATAAAATAGAAAATAAAGAGATATGCGACAAATCAAGTAATATCCTATAAATCTGGTAACCATGTGAGAAATCAGGTAACACTATTTTATTAAAGATACATATCAGATACAACTCATAAACGAAATAGTGCACAATTAACACTATAAATAAGCATTGCTATACAAGAGAAAAGTACGCTTTTATCAAATTAGTCATATACTTTTATATAGAGTACTTACTTGATCGTTAGAGAACCTTTTGCAGGTTAAATCCCGACCAAACACTAAGGAGCTAAAAAAAGGAAGTGTTGAAATCTGAGGGAGTGAAGCACTGAAGTACAGAAACACAAGGGAACAAGACCAAGCGACCGACACCAACAATAATAGTTACGGTCAATCTTAAGTACTATCTAGGCCCACTTTGTCTATACAAGAACATAATTTATTTGCATGTAATTCTGCAAAAAAATATCACTTTGATTAAAAATTAATATCAGAACTATAATTAAATTCTTACAACAAGCTGTCATTTTGGATATATTATTTTTTTTTTTGGTTAAAGGCATCAGTGCAACATTGTTTTATATCAAAACAAGTACAAAAGATAAAACAAAATCATCACAATTACAACTCATTTGTATCTAAAGAGTCAAACTAGTTGGATTGTTTGGAATTTATATGTGTGATATTATTTTTGTAACCTACAGGCATCACTGAGCAATCTTATCTTATATCAGAACAAGTAAAAAAAAACATAATCATCATAACTACAGTTCATTCTGCAACTTTGTCTTGTATCAGAACAAATAAAAAAAGAAAAAAAGAATAACTATAATTACAGTTCATTTGTATCTAAGTAGCTAAACTAGTTGGATTTAGTGCAATTTATATGTAGTTATGCAAAAAAAAAAAATCATTTTAAATCAAAATTAATATGATAATTATAATTAAATTCTTACAACAAGCTGTCATTTCGGATATATATATATATATATATATATATATATATATATATTATTTTTTTGTTAAAGGCATCACTGTAATGTTGTTTTATATCAAAACAAGTACAAAAGATAAAACAAAATCATCATAATTACAACTCATTTGTATCTAAAAAGTCAAACTAGTTTGATTGTGTAGAATTTATATGTGTGATATTATTTTTGTAACCTACAGGCATCATTGAGCAATCTTATCTTATATCAAAACAAGTACAAAAAAAAAACATAATCATTATAATTACAGCTCATTCTGCAACTTTGTCTTGTATCAGAACAAGTACAAAATGAATCACTATAATTACAGCTCATTTGTATCTAAGTAGCTAGATTAGTTGGATTTAGTGCAATTTATATGTGTGGTCTACATAGGTAAGATTCTTCCACTTATAATATGACAACATGTAAAATAAAGTTAATAAGATGAGTTGTCTGTATTGATCTAATGCAATGTGTTTAAGAATCAAATGGTGTATATGTATACATTAGTGTAAAATATAATAACTTGAAATTAGTTCATAAATTATGAAACACACTTAACTTGTAACAACCACTTTTAATTTTTGAATTGAGACAATGAACATCATTCGTTTGATTACATAGAAGTCTACTCATACTCTTTAATTTTGTTTATTAATATATAATTAAAGAGAAATCTCATTAACACATTTAATTAAGATGCAAAATAAAATAAACAATTTTTTTAATGACCTTAATTACTTTGAATTGCACAAAACTACACAAAATCATCTGTCAAGTGTAACAAGTAGTTGTTAATGATACTTGTATCACAAAATATTTATTTATATTAAACAAATATAACATGAACACTACAAGTAAATCTCACTCTTTCAATAAATAAAATGTGTCTCACTTTTTCAATAAATAAAATGTGTGATATTATCCAATTCAATAATATTCACTTGTTATTATTGACTAATATCTGAATTTTAATCAACACTTATATTTCACAAATTTTTTATATTTAACGTTGATATATAGGTGACCAAAAATAAAAACAATAACAAAAAATTAATCACCATTATATATTTACTTGAAGATTAAAATAAGATTTAATGAACTAAAATTTTATAAAACATATAAAAATTAGATTAAAATGTATTTACTTATGAAGTATTAAAAATAATTAAATTTTCCAAATCGAACTATTAAAGATTCAACTAATTGACTCTCAATATTTTCTTCTCTTGTTTTTATATAAAATAAATCATAATTTTTTTTTTTTAAATTAGAGGTGTACTATTAAATCTCAAACCAAAAAACTAATGTAAATTTATTGTAATATACTGCACAATTTCAAATAAACTTTGAGAAGATAACACTTTATTATTAGAACTAACTTTATATGTTCAATAAATAAATCATTACAGTACATTGCACACATAACTATCAAATCATGATTTAAAAATTAATAAATAAAAAAGAGAAAATCTATTATAAAAATTCTTTACTTTTACAATTTTGGACTTCCCTTCTCTTCATAAGATTGTCTTAGTATATGACGTTTATTATTTAAATAAATATTATTGTGTTTTTTTATTAGGTTAACTTTTTGTTATAATATATAACTTTTCTCTTATATGATAAATTAAAACACGTAGTTTGGTAAGTAGAACTTAAATATTTTCATTGTTTCAATTAAACATTTTTAATGTTTTATTTATTAATTTTTATGTGTATTTTACATAGTACTTTTAGAATAATTTTGTATCGATTTATTTCAATGTATCATAGTGTTATTTTTATTTATCAATTAAATATTGCATTTTCCAAAAAAGTCATTAATTACAAAAAAAATTAACATCATAAGTTAAATTTTAAGAAAATAAACATTATAAAGTATACTATTAGAGTTTATTAGAGTTTATGATATTGTATAAACCTACAATTTAGATGATCTTAATTACACAATTTTTTCAATATTTTCAAATTTTCAATAGTGTGACATTTAAAATATAGACTTTTTAAAAATAAAATAATATAATTTATCAAAAGTTAAACGCCCTCATATCCAATCAATTCAAATACAATCAAAAACATGTTTAAAAATTATAAAAAGCACAATTTCAAATCACAAATGATAATTAAGTTTAAAGAAAACTTATGAAGCACAATCTTTAAAGCACAAGAGAACTTATCTCAACAAAGACAACCAATTGAAGGCATGGTGATACAAGGAAACACTTGTGGGGGCAATGACTATAGGACAAACCCAATAAGACTCACTGGTGAGAAGAGGAGAAATAAAGATAAAAAAAACAAACAAAAAATATTGTTTTACAATGTCTTAATACAATATAAAAACCTTACTATGATGGTTGTTTAAGAACTGTTTTGTTGTTGTCTTGAGATACATGATAACTATTTTTTAACAATCATCATAGTATAATTTGATTTAATTTCAAGATTATTGTCTTGCATCCTTTGATAAAGATCTTATACGATCTGATCTGTAGCCTAGTTGAATAGTTATTTTACCTTACAGCATAATTATGTTAAAAATATTAAAAAGTGGTTCCCTAACCCAGATTATTCTATGAAGTAAGGATCATGGTATTATAAATAAAGTTTTTAGGTTTGAATAGTGTCTGAAAAAAAAAAGGTGTATCTATAGATATGACAAAATTTTTTCTTGTTTTAATAGTAAGTATACTTAATTAAATAAACTCATTAGTAAGACTTTAAGGTACTAATTTTTTCAGATAAAAGAAATTAAATAGTAGTTTTATTTGTACATTCTACTTGAACACTCCACTATTGTCCATTTTGTAATAAAGATACTGGACTCTTGAAAAATCATATAATAGTTTAGAGATTAAGAACCTCTTGCAGTCTAAAATAAACATGAATATGGTCATTTCATTACTTTTAATATTTGATATTTTCTAGAGAAGTAACTAGTATGAATATTGAGGCTAAAAGCTGAATACGTGCAGTTATTTCCAAATTGCAGAGTGATCCATTTCTGATCCTCAAGTATGAACTTTTCTACTGTACTACAAATTTTATAACTTCAATTAATATATTATATATATTCATTATTAATTTTTTTGTTAAAGTACAGAAACTTTTTGAAAAGGAAAATCTCTATCAGATCAGAATGTTTGAACAAAATAAAGGAGATTGACTCAATCTCTGAACAGTGTAAGTTTCACTTAGTTCAACAGTTTGCATGAAAAAAAAAAAAACCTTTATTGTTTATTATCTTCTATATTTGCAACAAAGAAAAATGGCATCTTAATTACAATTCATAATTTCCTCTATTTAATAGTCAGGAAATTAAATCAGATAATCCATCTTTAGATTTCTCGTAATTTATGGACTTTGTTTGATTCACAACTTTAATCGAAATGCATAGATATATGAATATGAGTTGTTCTATAAAGTTATGATCTCCATGACCTAGTTGAAAGTGAAATTGATGATATGACTTTTGTTACGATATTTTGCAACTGGTTTTTGTAATCTTGGAGTTGCAGTGTGATTCTTGTATATACTTGAATTAATTTGAACCACACACGTCTTTCATCAACTTAGATAGTGCAAATTGATTTTCAGAATATTAGACAGCTACAAGAGGTTGGTGGTTGACTAGTTTATTTATTATGTCTTGGATTATTTTATTCAAAACAGAGTGTTTTTTTTTTTATGATGTTGAGTCACAAGTACTGTGTTGTGAAAAAGCATTTTCAACACACGCACATATAAAGAAACTCAACCATTGATTGTTAAAAGGAATGATATTTTTTTCAACCTAAAAGTTTAATCCAATCATGAGTAAAAAGGATTCAATGACAAATAAGTGGTCAACATAACTATCACAATTTTTTTTCTCATTATTATTTATTCTTTACTCAAAAGTATTCACTCATGCATATTAATTTAAATTCTCCAAAAATGTGTATATATTTATATATCATTCAACCATTTCTTTTATCTTTAACTTTTAAAATTACCCCAAGTTTAAAAATTAAGTCTTTTTCCCTGTAAAAAAAAAGGTTAGTTGGTTTGTTTTTTTTTTTTTGAATAAATACTCTTCTTAAAGCAGCCAGACTGAAGAAGAGATGGAAGTACCTTTTTAACTTAAGTTTCTTTTTCTTTTTATTTAAGTATTTATATGGGTTAGAGCAATTCTAATGCTTCTTTATTAAAGAATAAATTTTATGCTGTTGATAAAAAAAAAGGATATGTCTAAATAATTCTTTTATAATCATTTATAAGACAAGAAAAAATTAAAATAAAATAAATTCATATACAAATTAAAATTTAATGTTGGAAAAATTAATATGAATATCTATAAAATTAACATGTGAGTATCGGGTATGAGATGGATTTAAATTTAAAAAAATTATTTGTTTTTCCTTTCCATTTTTTCTATTAAAAATATTTTTAAAAATTCATTCAAACATATTTAATAGTTTTTATCGTCGTAGCTTGTGTTTCTTCATGTTATGGGGGGCATGTTTTCGATTATTTACTGTGGCCATAACAGGTCTTAAGGTTAACAAGAGAAGTATGAAGGTAAAAAAAAAACACCTAAAAGGCACTTACATGTTAATATTAATAAAATTTCACATCCATAATAGATCCAATGAAATAAATATGAGTGGCTTTATTTCTATGGTCTCATTGTTTTTCCATATATGTATCTATCCAGTGCTTTTTATTCTTTCACAATTATAAAATCTACACCATTCTTTGCCATCTCCATGATACGTCACATTCTGATTCTTTCTCTCTCATAGTGAAACAAGTGGTAAAGATAATGAAGTTCCTTGGAAGAATTGAAGGTAAAATATGTAGTGATATGTGTGCAATTTGACAGGATTTAAATTTTCATCGATCTCAAAGTGAAAGTGGGCCTTCATTCTGGGCACGTCCTTTGATATCTCCTTTAATACTAACAACAACACGAGCAACTACCCTTTGTTCATGCAAACTTTTCTCTTTGCCAATAAGGTCACCCTCAAATGAGAGAGGCTTAAATCTGAGAACAAGGGGACCATAGTAACTTTCATTTACATGTGGAGGGTTTTCATTGCAAATATGCACCATATTTATGTGCCCAAAAATAAAGTAGAAAACTAACTCACGTTACCATGAAGCCTTGCCCGTTAACTTTGTCTCTTGATTAGGTAACATCATCAGCGACGTTACAAGGACATATGACAAGAACATGACTCTACATCATTTTGTTTGAGATTTGTGCATGCAAGTCTATGTATTCCTAGATGGAGTTTACGCCTGAAAATATTAGCTAAGTACTACCATTTCAAATCTTTAATCATGGCAAAACATTTTGACATTTAAAATGGTTTTCGTTCGTAATATTTTTAAAAATAATCTTTTGCTCCCGGTTTCTGTTGCAATATTATTTTAAAAGTCTTTCATATCTTTAGATAACGGAATTATTATGCGGATAAATTAGTTAATCAGGATTTCCTTCATCAGTTAGATTGGGTTTGACGTTGTACTTTACCTCCTAATGTTTATCTAGAATTCTTTTATAATAGATGTAAAATTCTTATGTTTCGTTTTTCTTAAGTTTTTTTTTTTTTAAGGGTCTTGGTTTACTTCCTATATCGATTTGTATTTTTTTTTATATAATATTTATGTAATAGTAGATGATTGTTGAAGTCTGGAGTGTTAGATTTTATAATAATGTCTTACAAGAAATTTTCAAATAAAAAATTACATGCAAACAAAAGACTAAATGAGTTGGAGAAAAAAATTAAAGATTCTACAAGTTTTAAGTTTTGAGAAGTTGGAAGAGTTAGAGGAAAGAATATTGAAAGTATTATTGAGGAAAAGGATTATAAAGAGTGGTGGAATAGAGGAGAATCTTTTAGCCTTAAAGTTAATAGTGGTTGATAAATCTATACAACATCAAATTGGTAGACTCATGCCATAAATGTTTACATGTTTTAATGCATTAACTTATCATTAAAGTTGTTAGTTTTTTTTTTTTAAATAAAAGCTTTCATGTTAGGCATCATTCTGCAACCTAACATCTCAGCTAAGTTGACACCTCAAGCAACAATAATCATTTGTCATCACATGAAAAAAGTATTATTAAAAAAAAGAAAAAAAAAGAAAGAAAATACAAAAATATGGGGGGACTAGACCAAAAACCCATATGCTAATAAAAATGATACATAGGTAGACTATACCTATTCATAAAAAATTCTAAGAATAGACTAGATGGAAGTCTATTATACCAATGAAAAGATTCTCAATGAATAAATTCTAAATTAGCCAACTTATCACCACAACATTCCCTTCACGGAAAATATGAGTAACTCTAAACCTAATTTTCCCACAGTAATTAAGACAAGTATTTCATCGATTCCGAAGCATCCAAGGAATATTTGTCCTAGCAGTAAACGCAGCACAAACCAAAGCAGAATCACATTCTAACTAGACATTAGTAAGCCCCAACTTTTGAACTTCCTCCATAACATGTATAACCCCATAAAACTCAGTAACTAGAGCAGTTTGAACTCCAAGAAACGTAGAAAAGCTCCAATAAAATCCCCCATACTCCCATGGAAAATACCTCCACAAGTAGCAAGACCAGGGTATCCCCTAGCAGCTCCATCAGTATTAATTTTAACCCAGCCTGATGAAGGAAACTCCCATCTCACAGGAAGAGGACGAAGAACTTTATCAGTACCAGTATTAATACCAAAAAACTTGATCACTTTGAAATCGAACATATCATTATTTATAGAAGCTTTTGACGAATTACCCACCAGACAAGTTAAATCTTTAATAACCAAAATAGTCCGAGTAACCTCAATCTTACCCTGAAAATGAGCAAAATTCCTCATACGCCATATCATCCAAATAGAAAAAGTTATCGCAGCAAACTTAATCAATTTAACCAAAGGACTACCATCACTCTAAATAAAAGAAAGAAGGTCATCCTTATTAGAGAAATGAGAAGTAGGAAAAATCTCCCGAACCCAACTCCAAATACCCAAAACATTAGAACATTCAAAAAATAAATGCGGAATAGATTTCTCGTGCTTTTCACAAAGCGTACACATAGAATAAGTATCTTAAAGTGGATTAAGCCGATTCTAAAATAATATTAAATTAATTTTAAAAATTTAAGTGATTATAAGTAGAACACATTATAAGAAAATCATTAAATAGAAACCAATTTTAGAGATAAAAAATAATGAGTTGCTATATTGACTAAATTATATACTATTTTAGAGACTAAAAAAATTATTGATTTTTAAATTAATTTCTATTATTGATAAATAGTTTCTAAATTGGTATCTAATTAGCTACCAAGACTTTTGCTACCAAATTTAGAATCTAAATAATTGGTAGTTAAAACCTTGATAGCTAATTAGATACCAATTTAAAAACTATTTATCGATAATAGAAACTAATTTAGAAACCAATAATTTTTTTAGTTTCTAAAATAGTATCTAATTTAGTCAATATAGCAACTAATTATTTTTAGTCTTTAAAATTGGTTTGTATTTAATGATTTTCTAGTAATGACACTCTTAAAATCGATTTTAAAACAACATTAAATTAATTTTAAAATTTTAGGTGGTTCAAAATAGCTTTAAAGTGAGGTTAATTATGGCTCAAATAAATTATTATAATAAATTTAAATGTGTTGAAAGAATGTGTATCTGCTTGAATTTATATTGGTTGTGTTTTTAAATAAACATGTTAATTAAAAGGAGGAAACGCATAAAACAAAATGAACTAAAAAAATAAAATAATAGACTATAGTTATGAAAACCATCATTTATAAGATACTATAGGCTGATTTTGGCCAAAACCACTGTCTATTATGGGACCATTTGAAAAAAAATAAAGGTTTGAGTAAAACCTCAATCTATAGCCTTATCTGGATATACTTTGACCATATTTAATGTAAGTTATAGTCGACGATTGGTCAAAATACCTGTCGTTTAGATGTGTCTTATACACTACAATCTTGAAATCTTATCTATAAGTCAATAGTATAGACTACGTGCTGATAGATTACAGATGCAAAACCCGCGTTGTCTAAAAACCTTAAACACCGTTGTTTAGGAGCTTTCTTACACTAGGGACTGGGATACAAAATAAATTAATTATGTTATATGATTATTATTATTCTATTTTTTTTATAAAATTTTTTATATGTATAATTAAAAAAATAGGATAATTTTATTATTTTATTAGTAATGTTTTTATGCTTTTTTTTATATTAATATAAAAAAGTTCCTAGTTTCCTTTTTTTCATCTTTTTAATTTTTTTTTTTATAATTGTGTGTCATTTTTGTTTTTTTATTATCTAAATATAAACACAATACTAAAATCCTACAATTTTTTTTTCATGCGAGCTCTCCAAGTGAAATGATCCTTTTCATCCCAATGCATAAAAGACCCAACCTGATTTATTACAAGAGAATAAGTTCTCTCATGATCTTCCCTTCTCCATATTGATTTAAATATCTCTGTTTTCACAATCTCTATCTTTGTTTCATGTAAACATAACATATCCATGTCTTCCTTTCTTAGACTCTCTCTCAAATTTGTTCCTTTTATATTTCTCATCAACCCTCAAATCTAAATCTTCATAATCTTTGTTTCATGTAAACATAACATATCCATGTCTTCCTTTCTTAAACTCTCTCTCAAATTTGTTCCTTTTATATTTCTCATCAACCCTCAAATCTAAATCTTCATAATTCTAATCTTCATGTTAATATTTTGTTCATTCGTTATACCTTTTATTTCTTTTATGTTGGAGATCTCACATCGACTAGAGATGAAGACATTTTATTGTATATAAGTGGGTGCAAACCACCTTATAAGCCGATTTTATGAGGTTAAATTAGGCTTAAAATCCACTTCTTAACATGGTATCAAAGCCATTTTCGAGTCCATCCTAGCGAGAATTTGTTGGGTTTATCAGGTCACTCGCTATCGGGCCGTTATCGGACCACCCATAATATGTTGTCCCATGCACGAGTTGTCACTCTCGGCGTGAGGGGGATGTATTGGAGATCCCACATCGACTAGAGATGATGAGATTTCATTGTATATAAGTGGGTGCAAACCTCACCTTATAAGCCGGTTTTTATGAGATTGAGTTAGGCTTAAAGTCTACTTCTTAACATGGAGATATGAGGACATCTCATTGTATATAAGTGGGTGCAAACCTCACCTTATAAGCCAGTTTTATGAGGTTGAGTTAGGCTTAAAGTTCACTTCTTAACATTTTAATCTCTCCAAATTGATATAGATAGAACTGTGATATATATATACCTGTCAGTGAAAATAACATCATCAGAAAATTAACATATATAGACTTGTCAACTAATTTTGGAAATTTATTTCTTGCTACTTATTTATAGATAAGAAAAATAAAAAAGAAAATATTTAAAAAATAATAAAGAGAAAGCAAGAAGAAATTAGGTTTAAATGGCAGGAGAACCCACCATTTTTATCCACCTAAAGGATAAAGGGTTTGGTACTTGGATGAACCTTTTATGTTTAAATATAATTTAAATAGCATTCTCACAAACATATGCATGAACCTAACATAAGACCATGATGGATATGTGCACTTGTCTATATAGTTAAGACCCTATATAAGAATTGTCCTTTGAATTCCTTAACTTTAAACTTTGAAGCTTGAAGGGTACGATGTCACTGTTGTCGAAAATTAAGGTTTGGACCACAAATGCATCATCTTTTCACCTATTCAATTCAATTAGCACAGTGGATCCACTGAATTAAGCGATAACTATATATCTCTATAATTTTTTATTGATTTATTATCAATACTTGTTTCCCATTCAGACATTGGTTCTTAATTAATTCAGACTTAACATGTTTAATTTTGTGTCTGTTGCTAAATTTAATAGTGAATCAGACAACTATTAAAAATAGAAAAAGAAATAATCTTTTATTAAAATGTGAGTTTATATATGAATATGGAGAAATTTTGAAAGATTGTAAAGTGATGTATTTAATTATAAAGTTGTGAAAGTAATATTTTTTAAATTTATTTTTACAATTTTACATGTGTCCTACTTGTATCTTTTATATGAAATGTTTGTTCCAAATAAAAAAAAAAGGGAAAAAAAATAGAGTTTTTAAGTGACTAGCAACGCTGGTGATTTTGCAGTTAATGGCAACTTCAACAAAAGCATTAACTTCAGATGTACAAACAAATCTGGGACAGAAATGGGAAAGAACCCAACAATTTAACTCCAACATGCATGCACCTTTGTGTTTCAAAAGTACTTGGTCAGACAAGAAAACTAGTGAACTAACCAAATAATATTCAAATACAATATTTTTTTTTTTTTAAAGAACTAGAAGATTGATAAAAAAAAAATGGAAAGAATGAAAAGGACAAAAAAAAAATTAGTTTACAGTAAATCAATAAAAAAAAATGTGCAACACAACACATTTTTTATTCTTAAAAAATTAAAATTAACCTAAAATAATAATTATTTTTTATTCAAAATATAAGCATGTTATTATTAGTAAATATTTATGTATATTATTGAAATTTCGACTTAAGTGTTATAATACATTTTAAGTCACTTTTAATAATAAAATTATGTCATTTTTTAGTTTCTAATATTATAAATTATGATATTATGTTGTTTGACGCTACTTTATGCGTAATTTTATTAATTATTAATTCTAGTTAAATTAAATATGTATGAACCATTGAATCTTAACTCAATGTTTTAACTGATTTAGTGATATCTAATTTGAAAATGATTGATTTTATCAGTAGTACTTTTAAAAGTCACAAATCTATGTATTAACATTATGAAACTTGTTCTAATAATTTTTTTATCAATAAAAAATAAGATAAATAAATTTTGACTTTTAAAGAATCTTCAAACTCGTGTACAAAATAAACATTGAACAAAATTGTCACTAAAATTTGCAAGAGCAAAAACCCTTAATCTATCTAATCCCTAACACCAAAATTTGCAAGAGCAACTACCATAAAAACACGTTCACTTCCCAGCCAAAAATCCCAATCCCCTATGTGTCCTACAAACCATCATTTCAAAAGTGTAAAATATTTGCACTATGAAATGACCAAACCAGTATATGTAAAAATCGTGAAATCAGCATTCCAATGTACAAAGTCTGAGGCTCCCAAAGGCAAAGAATTCAACCTGCATGTTCAACAACCATCCTCCCAATGTACTTTTCTTGCATTGCCCAAGTATACCACCACCCTGATCATTGCACCTAGAAATTAAGTTAGTACTGTGAACTATTAGAGTAAATATGAGACCCTCCCGTAGAAAATCATTTTTTTCAAATATTTCAGAAAAGTTATAGCATCAATGCATCACTCAAAATATATAAAATCTATTAAATGTTCCTTATATGTAATTCAAGATCGTATCTTTCATTGAGTCATCACATATATCTCTAAGTGATTTATTCTATCATTCTTAAAAATAACATTATTTCTTTATTTCTAAATTTTTCTTATTACAGCAACTCACATACATTCCCACATTCTATTTGCAAATAATAATAACCTAGACAATCTAAAGTGCATAAAGTGTGATTATAAGCAATTAACCTCACTGATCCATAGATTACACATATTTTACCCTAACCAAGCTATCCTATAGGTAAAGGACAAAGTCCAACCCACTAAGTGATGGTTACTAGGGTGTTGGTGTTGTTGTGAGAGTCTATACCTTGACAACACGTTAAGCAAGAAAGTGGGAGTGTCAGGCCTAGAAACATAAGTGAAATCTAGACATACTATACCAGTTGGTCTAGCTCCACACTTATTTTTTTTAAACTACAATCGATGAAATATGTGCCAAATATTTACAAAAATACCACTGTATTTTTATTTACACCTATTCTCAATTAACCGACTTTATATGTCGTAGTAAAATGTATAATTCGCACTGGTGTTTATTTAACTTGCCTTCTTTGCAAGTAGATAATGTTGGAGATCTCACATCGACTAGAGATAATGACATTTCATAATATATAAGTGAGTGCAAACCTCACTTTATAAATTGGTTTTATAAGGTTGAGTTAGGTTTATCAGGTCACCTGCTATCAGGTTGTTATCGGACCACCCATTGTATATAGTCTCATGTATGAGTTGGTAGCCTCAATGATAAGGGATGTGTTGAAAATCCCACATCTACTAGAGATAATGACATTTCATAGTATATAAGAGAGTACAAATCTCATATTATAAGTTAGTTTTGAGTTAGACTAAGTCCACTTCTTAATTGTTAAGAAAAATAATCTTGAAAACTTAAAACTTATAACTTCAAGTTTTTCATTATCTACCCACTTGTCTTCCAAAAATCTTATATTTTTTCTTATCTCTAATATTCCAAATGATGTTATCTTTCAATGTATTTCCTCACTCCTCTAACTCCTAAATCACTTTTAAATCTCTCCACCAAAGATATTACTTGTTTTTTTTTTCTTTGATTATTTTGTTCTAATAACGTATTTGCATAAATGTATTAGTACATGTATTCACACGTTTCAAATTTTAGTCCTGGAGTAAAA
Organism: Phaseolus lunatus; assembly: GCA_013389735.1. Classification (NCBI taxonomy): domain Eukaryota; kingdom Viridiplantae; phylum Streptophyta; class Magnoliopsida; order Fabales; family Fabaceae; genus Phaseolus; species Phaseolus lunatus. The sequence goes on along the minus strand of CM023857.1, from coordinate 35,516,511 downwards.
AACAGAAAACTATAATTCGACTCTATTTTCATTCTACTCAAACTTATTCAAGGAAATCAAAAATCGATTTCTCCCAACTTAAAAAATGGTGTAAGCTTCTTTTTTTTTTAATTTTATTCATTTTATTAAAGATTAACTCGTATATATCACTAAAAAGTTTCATATTTAGCGAATTTTTTTCCTATTAATATTTTATGGGATCTCACAAAATCCAAAAAAAAAAAAAATCAACCCAAAAAACTCTTTTTTTTTTTTTAATTATAAGACTAGAGAGCAAAAACTTTACTACAAAATTTGAATAACCTTGTTAATTTATTTGTATGTTTGATGACATTTGATGAAACGGATAGATTAACCCCAACTGCTTAAATTAGCTAAAAGTTAAACACGAATAACTATGCAAGTACTTAAACTAGGAATCTATTTCGCTATTATGTTTAACAAACTTGATTAGGAAACTCCCTTCCATCGAAAAAAGAAGTTTAAATATATATTGTTCGATAATATATGATAACATGTTTTTAGTTTCCTTAAATTTTATTTGTTTTGAGGAAGCAAATATATTAATCGATAGTTGAGTTACTTATAATACTCCTATGTACACTAAAAAACATATTTAACCGAAAAAAGACATGAAAATATACATCGAAATATTGTCGGGTTGACTCATCAGTTTAAGTTTCAAACTTATCATTTCATCATTCCAATGAATTTTAATGGTTCGCTTTTGATATGATTGATTCCGATGGAGTAGCTGCTCATCTGTCCTATTGCTACAGATTTCAACTTCCTGTGTCTTGATTTCACAGGTAATTACACTGTGAAGAGACTCATGGTTTCAAAATTTGTTCATCTTTCGTAATTTTTTTTTATAAAAGCAACTTCTTAAATAGCAAATAAATCTTCTTGATTGTTGGAAGATTTATGGATAATGAACTTGATTGTTGGGTTCCTCAGGTATTCTATAAACATTTTACCCACTGCCCCAGGTAAGTTTCATTCACTTGTCGCTGTTCATGACAGCGAGAGAGAGAGAGAAAACGAAAAAAAGAAAATGATTCAAATTTGTATGTTCTTTGAGTTTGGCATTAAATATGGTACAGAATAGTATCTAAATTTGGTAGTTGTAAGTTAACGACGTTCACATGAATGATGTCTCCTTTCATTTACTTCAATGACTGAACACTGGTCCACATCCATAATTCAAGATGGTGACACTAGAACCTGTTCAAGTCTAATATTGACTACTAACTATATAGTCATTATCATTATCACTAATTATTCTGTGCATAATTCATTGATACCTAAATCTTTATAGTGATCATGATGTTTTATACATGTTTTCTTTTAACAGTAACAATTACAGAAGAAAACAAAAAATGGATAGCTTTTGCAGATTTTTATTAGACATCTTTTCCTGACATTAGGGTTCTAATTAATCAAAGCCTTCTTCTGAGGTATCTAATTAATTGAGATTTATGGTTCCGACAATATCATTCTCCTGTGTCAATTTAGAAGTGGTACCAGCTTTCTCGTTGGTTTTCATTGTACTACCCCTTCTGAGAAATAATGATTTATGTTTGCATTTGGTGCTCACAACGTCTTTTTCTGTAACATGTGTGTAACATAATAACATATATAGTCTACTTTGAAATTTCTTTCTTGTGGTAGATTTATACGAGGCATAATTGAAAAGCGGTGCTAGGTCGTGCCTTGCCTTCTGCCATTTCTAAGTGGTCCAAAAGAAGCAAGAAAGAAGATTCTGTGGCTCTGTGCCTTAATCTTCCTCCCTCACTTTTCCTCCACATTAACTTATTCACCTTTTCTTATCTTAAATGGTCAAGAGTGTAGAGGGGCCCTTTAATGGAAAGTGGGTGAAACAAAACCCATCTTCCTAACCCCCACAAATAGACTACACAGGCATCATCATAATGCATCTCAAAACTCTAAACCTAAATCAATTACAATCCAACAAATGAATCAAAACTAGCTACTCTATTCTATTTATTACATATTTTTCCTTCACACATCTTCATTTTCTATATTGTCTTTATTTTTCTCAATTTCTCCAAAAAAAATTTATTAATTTTTTTAAAAAAAATAATTAAGTAAAAATAAAAATATTTTATAATATATAAATATAAATTTATCTTATAAATCAGTTCTATAAAGTTGAGTTAGACTTAAATATATTTTTTAAATATTTTTGAGTTAATACTATTAATATTAATATTAGTACACTATTTTATATTATTGAAATATTATTATATAGATTGCAAGTTTTTTAACAATTGACCTTCCTTCTATTGTACCAACTCCTCAATTTGTATCAATCATTTCTCAATTTGTATCAATCATTTTTGTGCAAAAAGACAGATACATCAATGCATGTAGTTTATGACAATTTCTTATCTATATGTGGATGGATTTGGCATATAATAGCGAACTATTATATTTGTAAATTATTTTGGTACATGAAATAAAAAAAATAAAATAAAAAACAAAGCCAGAAGTCAACGCTTCAAAATAATCCCGTTTTCATAATATAAGCATATTTTCTTTAAAAAATAACACCATTTTTTTCTTTTGACTATGCTTTTTCAAATTATCTTTTTTACAAATATATTGGTGTTTGTAACATCAATCTTTCTTAGAATGAAGGTTTCACTATCCTTAAGGTGTCAAGTCTAAGGCATTAATGCTTCAAATTATCAATATTTTCTAATCTGGACAGTCTAGAATTCCTCTATCATAGCCATCCTTCAAACATTTAATATTTAAATTTAATAGTAAATTTTTATAATCTTACACATCTTTTACACCATTGTCTCTCAAAAAAAAATATGTGGTTTTTTTAAATAGAAATTCTTTTAAAATTTCCATTATCGATTTTTTTCAATATCTTTAGTGGGTTTTTTCTCCTTCATATTTCCTATCTGATTAACTGCAAAGTAAGGAATTGAAAACATTTGCAAGAAGGCTCAATCTGACCCAGGTTGAGGATAATAAATTTAGAAATGAAAATTATATGCACTCAAACACAATTTCTTTCATATACTTGTATCATTTATAAATTATAGAAGTATAAGTTTTGCTTACTCTTTTATAATTTTCAGTCATAACTTTATAAATTTTTAAGCGCACTTTTCGTTTCTGGAAAATAAAGATTTTTAATTTTGATCCTTATATATATATTTTTATTTTCTATTTTTCTAAACTTAAAATTACTATTTTTTCTAGTATTACTATAGGAAATCCTTTAGTTATTTATATGCTACTAAACATCTCAAGTGGTACTACTAGTGTTATCTAAAAAATTTATAACGTTTTTTTAAAATAAATGTTAAGGTGCAAAATAATAATTTTAAATTTTAGAAAATAAATATAAAAAATATTCTATAGAGACTAAATGAATAAAATTTCATTTTACAAAAACTAATCATTTCAAATTTTAAAGGTGTAGCAAATAAAATATATTATAAAGTAGTATAGTGTAATAGGCTTCTAGTAATTGAGTTATTTCCCAAGTTGAAACTTTTAGGGCAATTGCTTCCTGCACCTAACACTTTTGAACCTACACCTAACACAGTTTAAAAAATTCTTAAAATATCCTTTATTCTGGAAATGAAAATCCAAATTAAAAATAATACATTCCGGAAAAGTAGATCCGGAAGAGATTATTGTATTCTGGATATGAAAATCTAGAAAAAAAAATCAAAATTTCATTCTGGATAAAAAATCCAGAATTGAAAAAAGTGTTCCAAAAAAAAAGATCCGAAAAGTATTTTGTATGTACCCATCTTTTAAGGGTATTTTCGTCTTTTCCCTTGACGTTGGATGCAGTGATCTAATTGCCAATTTTTTGTCACGATCAGTGTTTTAGGTCCATAGTTTTTGCCAAAACGTGGGTTTTTACTTCCTGCACCCCATTTTAAAAAAGTACCCATATTTTACACATTTTGATTTATAATTTCTTCAACCATCAAAAGTTTCATTGTTGTCCTACTCTCCATTGGTGCTCTATGAACTCTTGCTCAGGACATTAGGTTTTGGTAAAAAATATTATTGGATGATATAAACCGAAGCATATGTAGTAAGTCAAATTTGTAACATGTGAAAACTGATGTAAAAACAAGAAAATAGAAAAGAATTAAAAAAGAGATATGGAGAATACATCACTTTTAAAGATACTCTCAAAGTACATGGGCAACGATGAATTGTACCTTGAAAAAGTTTTTCAAGATAATAACTAAATTAAAATAAAACTTTTTTCAATATTTTCAAAAAAATATCTCACAAAAGGATTTTATATATTCTTCAAGAGTGATTTACAAAAGAAGTTAACACCTAGTTTATAGCATTATGTGTCACAGTCAATAGAATGAAGAGTCACTAAAATATTAGAGACATTTTATTAAGAAAAAGTAATTCTAAATGTAAATATAAGATTAATTAAGATAATGATTAAGTTTCACTAATATCATGTTTAGTTTCTAATCGAGATTAACACATAGGCGGCTCCTTGAATTTACGAGAGACACATTGGATTAATTACATGAAGCACATTAAAAGTTCCTTCATTTAAAAAGAAACTTTCACATCCACTTGAAAGTAACATGTAGAAGTCAAAAACTCTTCATGCATCTCTTGGATCAATTAAATTTTGTCCACATGCACTTGAAAATAATATGTCGAGGTAGTTATAATCATCACATGTTCTTGAAATTGTCTTTTCATGTGTTTTTTCATGTTTCTAACCATCTAGTCTTATGATTCTAGAATATCATAAAATATTCATAGAATATTTTTTAATATCTAAATTCACAAGCTATTTTGTTTTTTCTTCAACTTCTTTAAGCATCCTATTGTGAATCTTCCTTAGAATATTCTTCTTTATTCTTTTCTTTAAAATACTTTTTATTTTTATTTTGAAGTTTCTTTTCTCCCTCTTCATTAGATTCCTCTCTAATCCTATCTATATCAATGAGTCCTAAAATCATTTTTAAAATAACTCATTAAAGTAATCAAACCTATCACATTAGGCCTAAAAAAATTTCAGCCTGCTCATACTCAAAATTTTAAAACTCAACTTCAAAATTCTCAATCAAGAATGATAAGCTTGACTTTGAAACTCAAAATTTGCTTCAACAAAGAGTTTTGGCTTCATCACACAAAGGATTTTCTACCAATTTCTTCAATTCTTTCATTTTTTTTTCTACCAAAAGAATATAGAATTAAAGTAATATGTTCAAGGAGATAAAATATTAAACCTACTCATATTTATTGATTGGATTAATATAAATTTTCATTAAAACAAAGTTTCAAGTAATGGAATTGCAAGTATATAACAAATGCTCAAAATGTAAGTATATAAATAATTTATTAGCATTTTAGGGACATGTTTAACACTTTAAAGATGTTTGTTTGTTATGACCATTATTTGTTAAGTATGTGAATGATGTATGAGTAATTTCACACAAGAAAAATTTTGTTAATGTATAAACAAATAAGGTGATGTCTTTGGAAAATATAACAAGTAATAAATATGTTTTTGTGTGTATATCTTACTATTAATAAATATGTCGTGTATTTAATTTGAAAGGTGGAATGCTCATTGGAACTTGAACTTGAAGAAGGTGCTTCAAAGTAGTATGTGGAATTTGTATAATTGTTGGAACATTGTGAGCAATGTGATATCCTACATCATAATGAAATTAAAGTATCATTTTATTAGAACTTTCATGTTAAGGGGCATACGTTCAATGATACCTTGCATACAAATTTTTAGGAGTTTGTCTCAAAATATACATCAAATAATATAGTTGAAGAGTATGGTCAAGTCAATTATGTTGGTATTGATAATGAATGTTGTTGTTGCATACTTAGATTTACTCATGGTCTTGCTAGATATGAACTTGATAATATACCATTGTTATGTGGACCAAACTTAAATTTTCTATTATATCATCATGTAAGTCAGAATTTTAATTGTTTATACAACAACAAATTTGATGTCATTTTAAGGAGTTTACATTGTTGGTAAAGTGATAAGTGTCATATTTAAGTAATATTTTATATTAAAATATATGCACTTATGGATATTAATTAATAAAATAATTATAATATAATCCTTAATTTATGAATTTAAACCTGTTTTTTACATATTTTATGATTATAATATGAATAAGAACTATTTATTCCTAAACTTGTGTTAATTTCAGGATTTTAGGAAAAAATTGAGATGAAAAGGCAAAAGGAGAATATATAAGATAAAAAATGAAAGTTGGAACGCTTCAAATACTCGTCCAAACTCGCCTAAGCCAAACGCTCTCAGAGGAACTCGCCTAAGCGAGTTCAGTCACACCCAAGCGAGATCACTCTAGAGACATTGAGCCTATTTTCGTTGCCCAATCATGCCCAGACGAGAAGTTACTTAACCCAAGCCCAACTAGGTTAAATATGAGGTGTGAGACACAACCCTAGACATCAATGGGAAGAATAGAAGGTGATTGAAAACCCTAGAGGAGGCAACTGTCAAGGAGAAACATCTTAGATCTTCTTTTCTTGCTTTTCATGCTTGTAATGACCAACATGAGTGACTAATTCTACCCTTTGAAATTGGGAGTTATCTGTTTAAACTCTTATGTATTGAGGTGATATTTATATATAATATTTTGTTCTTGATTGATAATTGATATTGTCATTTTATTTGTAATGCTTGTTTATCATGATTTAGATCCTTAGATTTGATTGAAAAGTATCTCTAAATTTCTAACCCAAATGATAATACTTAACATATTTAAATGTTATGAATAAATTTGAAATGTTAATTGCTATCAACATCTAATCGTAATGATAAAGAGTTTTTATAAATATGCGATGGATCAATATTTAAGAGACTCTCTTAATAATTTTATTTGTGAGGAATCGATATAAATGAATTTTATGTGAGCATCAACATCAATCAAATGATAAAATATTACTATACTTTTCAAAATACAAAGAGTAAGAAGGATGAATCTCAATCCTAATTTTCCCAATTGAACCAACATCCTCTTAAACTTATTTTCTTTATAATTCTTTCAATCACACATAACAAACTTCCTACAAATTTTATTATTTTGTGAATCTTAAGGACAAATTATTTTGTTTTCATTGTGCTTTTTGCCATTTTGTTTTCGTATTTTGTAAACATTTTGGATTACGTATGCTGGAAGCCATTTTATAATCTGAAATTGTTTACCGATTTTGAAAAATCCAGAAGTAATTTTTTTAAAAATATATTCCAGATTACATAAATCAAAAGCTACTTCCAAATTTAGTATTTACTTGTGATTTTTGTAATCCAAAATATATTTTATTGAAGTATTACTTTTAGATATGGAATTAGCTTTCAGTTTATGAAATGTAAAATATATTTTTACTAAAAAATTACTTCCGAATATATCATGTAATCTAAAATATACTTTTGTCTTACAAATTATCTAATAAAAACAATTTTTTTAATTCAATTAAGAGTTTTAGAATGTCCAATTCAAAAACTATTCCATCATTTCAATTAATTATGAATATATATGAATTATGTAATATGGAAATTCACCATATTATACAATCAGGAATTCATACAACCTAACATTTCCATAACAATAACTTCAAACATTTAACTTATTTACAAGAGGGTATTTTTGGAATTATAAAAGTTATGGGTACCTCAAGAAGATAGGGAGGTGCAGCAAGAATCAGCCAACATAGCGTAGAGGAAAGGAAAACTATCCAGTGAGTCGCAACCAGCAGCGCAAGCAATGCGACTGGTAGGTAGTTCCACTGCCGCATCGTTTTTAAACATTATTAATATTATGAATTGAATTGAAAAGAAGAATATCTATTAGCCCTCTTCGTGATCTACGATTAATTCTGTTGCAGAATGCATGCCCAATTCTTGAGATGGTAAACAATTTTTCTCTCACACATTTCCGTTGTTTACTAGTCGCTCTTTGCACGAAGATATACGTGTTTTATGCAGATTCTCGATTTTCTTCATCTCATGTTTTTTCAATTTCTATTATTCTCGCATGATTAGGCGTGCAAGCAAATTGGGCGAAGTTACCTTAGGGGTTTTTATCTTCTTCGTTTACTGATATTCCCGGTGTGAAAATCTATGTGATTCTAGAATTTTGAATTAAGCTATTATTATTAGTGGTGGTGGTTTAGTAAGTAAATGTAAGTTTCTTTGAAACTTGCAAAAATTGTCGTTTATAATTTTGTTTTGCTTTGTTTTTTTGGTAGGTTACAGATGATTGTCGTTTAATTTTGGCTTATGTAGATTTTGCACTGTTGTCGACATGAAGGAGAAGAAGAATACTGCCTCTACTCTCAAGCGTATTTTAGTGAATTGTGCATCTGAGGTTTGATTTTATTTTACGTAGATCAAGCCAGAAATGTGCTTTTGGTTTTGGGTTAGATGATGAAATATTGTGTGCAGAAACTTTTCGTTACATCGTTTAGGTGGTTAGAATCCTATACAGAATAATTTATACAATTTGTTTGTACATTCGAGTGAATGGTTGATTTTATTGTTTTCACTTGCCAGAAGTACTGAGTTTAATTATTTAGTTTGATAAACGCTTTAAAAGTTCGATTATCATTGAGGCCAGGTTGTTGGAAAAGAGATATAATGGGTTGTAGTATCGGTGCTTACCTTTTCTCTTCTTGTCTTCTCCGTACTATGTTCTGATAGTTGGACACAAACATAAACATTGATTTGGTTAAGCCTCATCCAATAGGCAAAAGCATATGGGAGCTGTGTTGCAGTGAAGGTTCCAGACATTGAACGTGATATCTGTGTGAAGGAATTTCTGGCACTAAAAAGTTGTATGCAGAATATGGTATTGCATTCTACAATTGGGTTGGAATAAAGTTTTTGTTTTTGCTCTGACTTGGCATTGCAGCTATTATGTTCTTTCTTACATTTTAAGTAAAAGAAATAGCTTCTATGTTTTTCTCTTTGAGCAATATTCTTGGAAAGACTGAAGAGAAACGATTTTGCACACTTCATTTAGGGCCTGTTTGTTTGAGTTTTTATGATCAAAAGGCTTGTTTAATAAAAACATTCGTTTAAAAAATTATTATAATTATGTAATTTTATTATAAAAAAAAGTGAAACCTAAAAAATGTTTGTTTTTAGTGTTTTTGTGAGGAGTTAAGGATAGTAGCTTCTGAAAAAATGCTCTAAAATAAAGCTGTATGATAGATCACTATCAAACTTAAACAATCATACCCTTAAATGGATCATGACTTTTGAGATTTAGAGCTGCTTCTGATTATACCTTTTTTGCTTTCCCGTTTCTGTTGGTGAAACCCTTTTCTTGTTTTTACTGTATAATTGTTACTATTCTTTTGACATTTCTAATAAATGTCTTATGTTTCAAAATATTTCTCCAAACAGCTCAAAAAGAAGGTTTAAGTGAACACCCACTTGTTTCCTTGTTTTGAGGGCTGCTTGATGGTGACGAATAGGAGTTTTTGTAGAAGAAGTTTTCAATCATAACTTTAAGAGGAAGTCCTACAATTTTTTGCCGGCAAAGGTTTAACTTTCTGCACTTTCATCTCCTGTTAATCATATATGCATTACTCTTACCTTTTACTGTCTAGTTTAAATAAAAAAATTTGGAGTTTTGCTGCAGTTGTTATTTTTCATCTGCTACGCACTGTGTGGACGGAACATAACATGTCTGGAAAAGCATCAACTTCAAAGCCTAATATAGGTCTGAGTGGATCTGATGGTCTTTCACATGCTTACATTCAGTATCCACCACTTCGGTGCAATGTTCCTGGATCTAGTGGATTATTTTATGACGATGGAAATAAGTTGGTACTCTCTCCAACAGTTGACCAGGTAATATGATACACAGTTATGATAGTTATCAATCTAACATAGCAACACCGCCACCAGCATAAAAATGCTATAGCAGGATGGACACTATTTTAATACAATATAAATAATTTACACTGTCCATGGAAATTAATTTCAAAAAAATCCCAAAATTAAAGAAATTCATGATAAATAATAAACATATAATCATCATCAATCTAGGAGCAGATAGTAATGAAGTCAAAAAATGGCTGACAGTAAAATTAATAGGAAAAGAACATAACAAACTATATAAAAATTAGTAGATTGTGAATTAGGAAGTAGACAGGAAGAGGCAAGAATGGAACAAATGGAAAAGAGTAGTTTGGTTAAGTGTGAAAGGACATATGTCAAACTAGAGGTAACTTTTGTGGGATAATCAACAAAAAAGTTTTCAGATCTTTCTCTGTTTCTGGAGCAAAAAGTGCACTAGAAAATGGGGGCTGAAATCACAATTTTACTCCAAAAAGAAAAAAATGAAATAATGTTGTCTCAGTGGTAAAAACGGGTTTTTAATCCCAATGCAGCCTAGGGCTGCTCGGCTTTACTACTACACTATACCATGTTATTGACTACTATATTTTGGTATGCTTCATATATTTAAGGTTTGTGAATATAATGTGTGTTGTATATCCAGATTTTTTAATTGTTTCAAATTGGTGATTCATTTTTCTATTTTTGGTATTTCCTTGTTCTTCACATTATCACATTGTGCTTGTGTTTGTAACATTAGGTCTTTTCATGGAAAGTTGGTCCCTTTGATCCTCTCATTGATCCAATCGCTGATTCAATAAGTGAAGGCCCTATTATAGCTATTCGATATTCTTTAGACACAAAGGTGATAGCAATCCAGCGATCCAACCATGAGATGCAGTTTTGGGATAGAGAGACTGGGGGCACTTTTAGCCATAAGTGCAGGCCAGAATCAGAAAGTATAATTGGGTTTTTTTGGACAGATAGTCAACAGTGTGATATCGTTCTTGTTAAGACAAGGTATGGTTAGCTTATTTATTTATTCTTTGTTGGTCTGATTTACATATGCTTTTTAGATATCCTGATTGTTAAATTCAGAAGAAACCCAGAAAATGCTAGTAATAGTGTCCCGGGCTGGAGATCTGCAGTCCTACAATATCTTGAAAATTTAGAGGATAATTAATCAATTTGGATTTTTTTTGAGGTTTGTGGGAGGGAAGCTTCATTGGATCAAGCATTTTTGCCAATGTATTTGAATTTCTGAATGGAATAAGGGCTTGAATTATTTTAGTCTTAGTAGTGAATTATTTATTCTGTTATCTATTTCAGATCATTGTGATCTGGTTGCCCTGCCCTGCCCTTCAGATGTCTGCCACAAGAACTTGCTAACATTTTAGCTGAACAATACAATAATGCTAAAAGGTAGTTGTTGAAAGGATTAGTGACAAAACAAGTCATGAAAATGGTACTGCTCTAGTACCATGTTGAGAAGAGAGTAACCGAGAAGGAATATAATGAATTCCATGAGTTGGATACACACGAGTGTTCTTATTTATAATGAAGAAGAGATATAATAATAAGGAACAAAATCAATATCTAATAATGAGAAATACTTGGTAAGATATTTTCCTATCAAATCATATCATATCTCCCTATTTAGTGTAATTAAATCATATCTCTAATATAATCAACTCAATTCTCTAATACTCCCCTCAAACTAGAGCATATGTATCAAATGAGACAAACTTCTTACAAAATGTCATCAATACAGGACTGCTTGAGAGACTTAGTAAACATATCAGTTAGTTGGTTGCCAAAGCTAACAAAGTAAATAATGAAGGACAAAGCTATTGGATATTTCCCAGAAATGACTTTCTCTTTGTCCAAGTGACCATCAATCTTCAATATGTTTCATCCTTTCAAATCGTATCTTTAGCACTCTCCCCTCATACTGGAACATACTAGTCAAACTTGTTAAAAATGGTCAGAGGGCACGATGACTACCAGAGTGCAAATATGGGAAGTTGACACAGTGTTTGCTGAAAAGCAAAAATACTCAGAGAACGTGATAACTGTTGAAAAGCAAAAATGATCATAGGATATGACAACTGCTGAAAAGCAAAAATGCTCAAAGGATGCAGGGCTGCCAAAAAGAAGAAAATCTTAGAGGATGCGTGAGCTGTTGGAAAGCAAAAATGCTTAGAGAACATAGCAACTATCGAAAAGAATTTTTTTTTTCAAATAACAGTGCTGCCAGAGAGCAAAAATATTTGTATACATTTGTAAGAATCTTGCTCTAAATAATATAGTACATAAAACGTTTTTAAACACGACTATGACACAAATATTTGTTAGGATCTAGTTTCAACGCATGAGGCTTGAGTCTACATAGCTATATATTTAGAGTAATCTCCCTATGTTCTTATCAATTCTTATCGAAGCTTTTCACGATGTCTCTCAGCTGCAAACAAGTGATGTGGTAGGTGATGTTGCCAGTGCAGTGTTTGTTGGAGTCTAATTAAAGGGCTAGTGCCCAGCCAACCAACATGGCACTAAGACTCAAAGTGTGGTAGGATGTTATGATCCTATTTTTTGGAATGTGAGTTGAGTCCCACATTAGAATTATGAGATTCTAGTCTGGGGTTTAAATATTCTTGGGCTTTCCAACAATGTCTAGCTTTTTATGTGATCTTCCCGAGTATTTTTATCAATATTTCCCTATTCTTCTCTTCTCTACTTTTTTTTTTTTTTTCATTTTTTATGTATATACTACTGACTTAAAAACTTCCTTAACAGTGGTCTAGACTTGTATGCATATAATTCAGAGTCAAAATCTCTGCAACTGGTGCAAACAAAGAAACTGAATGTGAGTTGGTATGTTTACACCCATGAAAGTCGCTTGGTTCTTCTTGCTTCTGGCATGCAGTGCAAGACATTCCACGGATTTCAGGTGAGAGTTTGTATTGGTTGCTTCTTTTTCTTGTAATTTTTAGATCAAGGAAATATTTACCATGAAGAATAGTATTTTGTTTTTCAAAATAAGGTTAGATATCATTATTTATTTAGAAAAGAGTGACATGTGTCAATGCAGCTTCTGTAATGGTGCTTGTTGTGACTCATGAGTATTAATCTAGAATATCAACTGATACTGCTCCAGTGCTATTTCTTTTTTGGCTAATACAGCAATGCCTTTCTTAGATTTCATCTGCAGATATTGTTCGCTTGCCAAGATTTGAGATGGTTATGGCCAAATCTGAGGCAAATAGTAAGCCTGTTTTAGCAGCTGAAGATGTCTTTATTGTGACTGTGTATGTATCAGTTATTTACATCATCAAACTTATACCTTTATAGTCACCATAGCTTCCTACTTAACATTTACGTCTTTAACAATCAACCACAGTTATGGTAGGATATACTGCTTACAAGTTGATAGAATTGCTATGCTCCTCCATTCTTATCGGCTATATCGTGATGCAGTGATACAGCAGGTTGGTTTTGCTCAAATTCTGAATGATTTACTATTTCAGTTCACTTAAGATTTCTTGTTTGCATAACAATCTGGAAAACTTTTCTATCGAAGTTGAATCAAATAATAAAGTGGTTGTTCCCACAAGGATTAGATTCAAGTACTAAATCACAATATTTTAAATCACGAGGTAGAGATGCATTGCATTGAGCAATTCCAAAAATAAAACAGAACAAAGAATGCAAAGCATAAAGCACAAGTCCAAAGGTCAAAATATAAGTAACAATGATGAACTGCAGCTAGGGTTAGATTCCTTTCTATTTTCCTCTTGAGTGATTAAATCCAGCTTTTAATCCAAGTGATTATCAACCAATTCAATCCCAAGTTTGCTACTTTAGGCTAAATTCAATTCCTTGAATTTAACCCTATGTGCTAACCAAAACCCTAATTCTTTAGGTATTCCCAAATCTCAACCAAGGATAGCATTAACTATGTATTTTGGAATATCTCAGTTTATCAAGTCCTATTTGTAGGTCCAATAGCTATGGTGAAATTCCCCAAGATCCAACCCAATAATCATTTTTCCAATTGAAAGATTGAATTTAATTTTAATTTCTATATGGATAGCCTATAATTGCTTAAAGTTCAAAGCAATTCACTCAATTGGAGGGTAAAAATGAAAATTTAGATCAAACCAATCAAATCACACAAGAATTGAATGATGATTCCACTTCCCCAACCTAGAGATTTAGTGATAAATTGAAAAAGAAATAAAAACTAGAGAGAGAAAATGAGAAAAAAGTGATCTTTGTGACCAATTTGATGAGATAGATTCGTAATTTCTCAAGTGTTTCATGAGTTACAAAATGTTTTTCAATCATTAAAAGTTCATCTTCTAAATTAGGAACTACTATTTATATCAATCTTGATGAACTCAGTACATGTAAAAGCAATTTTGGATGTTTAAAGTTTCAACATGCACAAGTCTGTAGTTACATGGTCCTGGATGTTCAAACAAAGTTCTAGGCATTTTAACACACTAGACAGCAAGAAAATTTGAACAATCTCCTTCCAATGCTCATGTTTTCATGCTCCAAAACTGATTGGATAATCTCTCTTCATTCATCCTCATTTAGCCTCTCCAAGTAGTCCTACAATCAATATAAAAAACACCAAAGATGGAATTTGAAAGATTTTAAGGAGGAAGGTTACCATAAATATCTCACAGCATAAGCAAGACATAATACATATTGATTTTCTTACAATTTCCTATGAGCTACAAATCTATGCGATAATACAATCACATATATACTAATTTACTCTCTAATCTAAGACAATTATAACTATGTTAAAACTTGCCATATAGTAATAAATTATCTGGGGTATGTAATTTTATCCTAGAGCTTGTATGAAAGTAGTATTTATGTAATTCGTCATTGAACTAGAGACTTGAAAAAATTAGACTGATGTCAATGGTATATGCAGGGCTCTTTACCAATTTATTCCAACAGGATTGCCATGAGTGTGGTCGACAATGTACTTCTTATTCATCAAGTTGATGCAAAGGTTGTTATACTTTATGATCTCTTTGCAGATTCTCGAGCACCTATATCTGCACCTCTTCCTTTATTATTAAGGGGATTCCCCAGATCTAGTACTTCATCTCAATCGAGTGGCAGAGAAAGTGAGAGTTCAGACAGTAATGTTTTGAGTAATCATGGAGCAGTTACATACTCTAATACATGGACTTTCCTAGTGCCTGACCTCGTATGCGATGTGGCCAATAAGTTATTGTGGAAGTTGAATTTAGACTTAGAGGTCAGTTATCTGTTTATATTTCAATACTGAATATATGTGCTTTCTTTTTCATGAATAATTCTACCTTGCAGGCAATTTCTGCCAGTAGCTCAGAGGTCCCATCAGTATTAGAGTTCCTGCAGCGGCGGAGGTTGGAAGCGAACAAGGTATCTTTCTCTCTGCCTTGTCATACCAATGTATCTAATTGATTAATTCTTCTGGGTGCAATAGTGAGCGGTTTCTATTGGCTATTTCTTTTCAATTCAAATCACTAGTCAGTTCTCCTGTAATTAGTTTGTAACTGGAGTTGTGCCCACAAATATGTATTGAAAACTTTATTTATTGGAGCTGCTATTACAGTCCCAGTAGTTAGCTTAATTTGTTAATTGTTGATTGAGATCCTTAAATAAACTTAGTTTCTCAAATTTGGCGAGTTTTATCACCCTTCTGGATGATAACCTCTCACTTCTAGATATTACAGGCTTAGCTGAGAAAGGAAGGTACTAAGTTAGAAGGCGTCATGTTTTTATTTTTTTCACACATCCTGGCTTTAACCTAGTTTGTACAATAAATTTTTTTTGATATCACTTGCCACTCTCAGTTGTCCTTTGGCATAGATTTATGCATTAAGTTATTTTTATGTATCCCAGCTTTAGCATAATTAATGCAATAAACTCATCCTTTTTTTAATGTGTTTTTTTTTTTAAATTTATATCGTTAGCTAGGTTTAGCATATTTGAGTCCTTGAAATAAAGTTAGCTGTGACTTCATGGTTTTTTGCTCAAGTCATTTACTTAAGGGACCTTTTCACCTTAGTATCCCTCTGTACAAAATGAGAACTAAAGCGCATTGAATAGACATTTAGCAGTGGATAGGTATCATCTACCCTAGCAAAAGAATGATTTTTATTTTAATTGTCAAGAAAAGTTATACTGGTTTTCAATCATGGAAGCAATGTGTTACATAGCTGTATTCAGGATTGTTTAACATAATTACGTCAAACTTTTTTATTGGGAATTAGAAGCACCTTGCAATTTTCATGCCAGACATGAGAATACTGAATTCTCTTTATCCTTTATTTATTTATGTGTTTCAGTGGAACTCTGGAATGTGATTATGGGGAAAAAAAGCTAATCTTAATTAGCTCCTTAAGGAAATGATTTTGTATATATATTTCCTGGAATGTCATTTTGTCAAAAAAAAAAAAAACTACAGTTATTAACAGTATTTTCATCTATATATGTCTGTTTGAAAGTTTGAAATAATTATTTTTGTACAAAATGTCCCCTCGTCTCTTCTTTTCAGGCTAAACAATTGTGCTTGGGTATAACACGTACACTTATTCTAGAGCACAGGCCTGTGCCTGTGGTTGCCAAGGCTGTAAATGTACTAGTCACCTCATACTCCCATTCAATTAAAACTGGTAACTATCTCAAGGGACAGAAACCTGAGAAGGCATCTGGTGATCAAAATACTGGTGCTGAGGTATCTGCTATCGAAACAGGTGTAATTGGAAAATCAATCATTCATGAATCTATGAAAAGAGTCGACAGTGGATCTCTTAATAAAGCTTCAACTGTTTCAAGTTTGGATTCTGATGATGAGTCTCAGTCTGCAAATCCAAAACACAATTCAAAGGAGGCCCATAGTGCTTATGTTATCCAATCATCTCTTCAGTCTCTGCAAGAGGAATCCCAACTTACTTCCGCAGCAATTTCACCAGATGAGATGTACAGCTTTGTCTTTTCTCCTGCGGATGAAGAGATGGTCGGAGACCCTTCTTACTTGGTTGCTATCATTATTGAGTTCCTTCACAGGTATGCTATTGTTCTTGAGTTAGTGTGAGAAAAACGAGAAAGGAAATTTTCTGAATGTGTGGAAGTATCTTTTCTACTCAGCAGATTGATTTATTTATAACGAATGATTACAAAGATAATTAATAACAACTACTGTTTTCAAGAGAACAGTTCTTACATCACAACTTCCTAAGGAATATTGAATATGCTAAACACTTACTGAACTACTTAGAAAGATACTAAACATTAAATGCTCCTATTTCCAAGAATTGAGAAGTTGCTTTGATAACTGTGAAGGCATTTGATATTCTTGCTCTAGATTCTAATGGATTTTTGTTTGGTCCAATGTCATAATATCATACTTTGTAAGTAAACAAGCCAAGTCTGGAAAACTCCGAAAACTAACAATTACCGTAAGCCAGCCATGGACTTGATTTAGGATGTTATTTAAACATATATTTGGTCAGTTGTATTGTACCATGTGTCCATTTTAAATGATGTACATTCGTGTGCTTTTATGGTATATTTTTCTTGATCTAGTAAAATTTTGCCTCCAATATTTTGAATCTTCACTCTTTATTTTTGTTACAGTGCAAATTCAGACAAGATACGTGTACTCCCAAATGCTTATGTATTAATTATTCAACTTCTGGCTCGCAATGAACGATATACAGAGCTCGGGTTGTTTGTCCTAAACAAGGTTAGAGAATTCTGTGTATAAGTGTAAAGTTTGGAAGCCTTTTTATGTTCATTATGATTTGTTTGATTCTGAGACCTGTCTCTTTTCGTTGCAGATTCTGGAGCCCTCTAAGGAAGTTGCACTGCAACTCTTAGAGTCTGGTCGCCAGAATGCCCAAACTAGGAAGCTTGGTCTGGATATGCTGAGACAATTGGGTTTACATCATGATTATGTTTTGTTGCTTGTGCAGGATGGATACTACCTTGAAGCCTTAAGATATGCACGGAAATATAGGGTAACTTCTTACTGTGTGCTGACTCCTGGTATAGGAAGTAATCATTATATAATATTTTAAATAATGAAGAGAGCCCGGAGATAATGGAAAACTGAGGACTCTTGTGTTGCACTTTTGATACTTGCATGCATTGTTTCTGTACAAAACAGCTATCCCTATATTATAGGTTATAATTTCCCAACATCTGGAGATAGATAGTCCTTTGCTGAAAATAAAGTGTAGGTTTTATATTGTTTTCAAAATCCATTAACGGTAGGGTTTAGGTGCCTCCAGATAGAAATCTTATACAGTTCACCTAGAGCTTCACCCTGAGAAGACACACACGATAGCAAGCAAAGGATGCCATCTTGAAAGGTAGCCTGAATCCTTATGCAATAAAAAGCTACATTCACTATATTGGTAGGTTTTTATGGAAGGGAAACCCCACCAGTTGATCAGGCTTCATCCATTACCTTGATAAAAGGGTTCCTTTGTGAGAAGTGGGTCAAGGAAGTCTCAGCCTCTCAATATAAATAACCGACAAGGCCACATCTCCTCTATTGACCTGATTCTGTTTCCTATTAAATACCACTCTTCTCTGTCCACATTCTAAACAAACTCGGAAATTTCCCACACTTGACCTGTCAACCTGCAACCTGCAGTAGCTGCCTCCCTGTAGCCCTTAACCTGGTAATCGGGAAGCTTGTATTGCTAATCCGAAGGCCGCCCATGTATAAATTGCATTAGGATACACTTAATCAGAGAGCAAGTGTCCCAGAAATCCCTGCCAGATCTTGTATATGAACCTCATCCTGGGCTTTGAAGAAAACATCACCTCCAGACCACCTAGCTTAAAGCCCCCACGTACTCGTTATAGAATGTTCCTCCAAAATTGCATCCCGTATTTTCCAAGAACCGAAGCCAACGTTTATTGCAAATTCAGATGGATAAAAATATATGAAGATGCACTCTTTCTGCTTTTCAGAATACTCCATCAAGACCTAGACTAGTTAATATTTTGACTAATGAGTGTCCATAACCAAAGGCTTCATATTTCCTGAAATTCCTAGTTCTGCATTGCCCGCATGGGCCTGTCTCCAGTTAATGCTACGTTTGGAAGGGATTAAAATTGGAGGAAGAAAAGTAGAGAAGAAAGAAAATACGGAAAGGAATGCCTTTTGATTTGTTTGTTAGAGAGAAAAGTGAAAGGAAAACGATGAGAAATTTGACTTCTTAAAAAAAATTCGTTTTTTTCATCTAGTTCCCATCAATTTAAATTTCTAACTTTTCTCCTTCACTTTCTTTCCTCTCAACGAAATATAGGTGATAGTCTAGCAAAATGACTGTCTGGCTACATGTTACTGTGAAAATTCATTTATGTAGTTGAAGTGATTGAACTTCGTCAATATGTCTGAGATGGATTATATTTCTATAAGATGGTATCGCGTACAGATATTGTTATTCATTTCATTGAAACCTCGCCGACCAACTTTTTATGATCATAGACAAAGGGTTGAAGTTGTTGGTATGCTTGGGGGAGATTGCGGTGCTGATAGATACTTTGGAAATCAGTAAAGTAGATGTTAGGTGTCAAAATAGATGTGTTCCAATATGCATCCGCAAAACAGAGTGGATTAGGTAAACAAAACGTGACTTAAATTGAACTAAGCTATTTTTTCCCCAGACTATTTATTTAGCCCACAGCCCATATGGGCTTTAGACCTAGTCAACCCGTTCCAGCTCATTTTTTAGAAAAGTAATTATATTTAAAAAATTAAAAGTAACATTACTTACTAGGACGTAAATACATGTTGTAATTTATATATCAAATGATCTAATCTAAAAATTAAAATTAGTTTAATTCAATGACTAAAATATTAAAAATACATTTTTATTTTGTTTTTAAATTTTATTTTTATGGGTCAAAATGATCTATTGACCTGACATTGGATTGGGTTGGGCTGGCACTTTTTTTATGCCTTAGTCCGTCAGGCCAGACTGCCTGCTTAACGCTCCTCATTTTGTTCTGTGAGCTTTCACTAATGAAAGACAACTTAGTTTTCAAGGTATTGATATATCTTGCAATTATTATGCTTATTTAATGGTTTGTTTCCGGTTCCAGCTGATGTACAAAATCTAGTATCAAACTGCTTCTAGTACTGTAATATTGAGATTGAGTGTAATCGGAAAACAAGTATGGCAATGTTTGTGTTTATGATTTTGTTTAATTTTCAAAAGACTAAAGCTGACTAGTTTTAATAATTACTTTCAGGTGGATACCATCCGGCCATCATTGTTCTTAGAAGCAGCATTTGTTTCGAATGACTCTCAACATCTTTCTGCGGTTCTAAGATTCTTTACAGATTTCCTTCCTGGCTTCAAAAACACCTCAGACCATAATAGATATTGCCGCATACTCAATGAAATGAACTCATCCATGGCTGTTTGAGAAGTAAAAGAATACTTGAAAATGAGTCATTATCATTGGGTATCCTTGTTCGACCGTACGAATATATTTGGTAATGGTTTCATGTTGTATGTTAAATAAATGTCTCCCTAGTTAGACTAGCTGTAGTAGATACTTTGGTTGAGTTTTGCGGCTCTTTAATACATACATTTTGGGAGGGAAATGACAGTAAAATGAATTTTTGTTCTCATAAAGATGCTAAAATTTCCAAATGGATATGAATATCATCATTGTTTGTATTATTCTAGTTCTCTTAACATTTTAATATCTAACAGTTTGTATATTCTGTTAGTTTAATTTCATTAATAACACAAACTATTATTTTCTTCTGTACTTGCCAAAGAATCACGGGTGTAACAAAGGCGACTTAATTGAGTTTTCCAATAAAAAGTAGTCATTACTAAACATTATAAATATCTGTAACAATATATCGTAACAAAAACTGGAAAAGAATATAAAAGCAAAAAACCAATAATTAAAACAAAAAAAAATCACAATTTATATAATGCAGTTTGATTTAGTTTAAAACTTTATTATTAAAATTATACAAGTTCATTTCCACTGATCTTAAAAATATATAATTTGTCAATCATAAAATATTTATGTACACATGGTGGAAGAGAGAAGGATGTTTTCTACCTCTAATGTGAAAAATACAACTCATAATTCCTTCTTTATTTAAGTAGTATTAGTATATTTATATCATTCTATAAAGTACATTTTTTTTATAATTATCTTGTGTCATTTTTTATTCGACAACTTTACTCCTTATTAAATTAAAATAATCTTATTATTTGATAAAACATACAACTTTTTAAACATGTATTTAAAAATTAATAACAAAAAAATTAACTCTATAACACACTTTCAAAAATTTTGAAGTAAAGACAGACATATATTATAACAGTGTTAAACAATGGTGCTATGATTGCTTTTTTGTTACAACAAATTTTTTATTTCAGATTTAGGTTTCTAGTACTAATTTCCAGCTTCCGTTGATAATGTTTTTAGAAGGGAGTTGTTAACTAAATAATTGAACACAATAATTTAATAATGTTGCGATAAACTGATCTTGAATTTAATAATATTCACTTGTGGGGTCTCAAGAGTAATTAATTAACCTTATATTCTATCCCTTTATATACGCATTAAAAAAGCTAGAAAAATATCTTAGGCGGAAACAAAAAAATTATATAAGCTTGCGTTGCATGAATAAAAACATTGCCTCATACGAAAGCAGTTGCAATGAGTAGTGGTTAGTTGGAAAAGAAGTTGAAATTTTATAATATTTTCTTTCTGTTGTGGTGGTTGTAACTTGCTACAACTGTGAGAGAAAGAAAAACTAATCATGTTATAAATTATACCTGAAGCACCAGACATCACTTTGTTGCATTAGAACGAAGAATTAGGTATAACTGAACTACTTCACAGGATTAAACCAAATTAATACTGGCTTTTCTTTTTTCTGTAATCCAATACCATATTAATACTAGTTTTAAAACTGCTGGAGATTCATATTTGTGTCTGGTTTTCTATAAATCTTATTTTACTTTTTTTTTTTCTAAATAAAGGAGACATTATATGAATCTAAACAGAAACGACCAACTAGTGCGTAAATAGAAAAAAAAAACAATGAGATTTACAGAAATAAATAAATAAAAATTAAGAAATTATAATATATAAAATGGTGTCCGTTATTAAAAATAATTAATCTACATTTTTATATGTCTTTTTTATTTTAGGAGTGAACTTATAATAGATATTTGTGTAAATAAATAAATAAATGATATACGATAATATAAAAAGTGATTATAGTGAGCTTTTGTGAAGATTCTTGTGCAACCAATGTCGTTCCTCATAAGCTCCAAAAACCAATTTCATGAATGGTTTTCCCCTTTCAACAACTGCGAAGCATTTTTCTTTTCTAGTTTATGTCCACCATTGATGTCCTCTTAAAAATATCATCCAAGCTAATTAGAATGGGATAAAATGAATAAATTAAATTGAAGTTATTTTAAGATTAAACTATTGTAAAATTAAACTAAATTTAGAAAATAGTTTGAAGGAACTTCATTATATTATGTAATGATTTTAAATAAATTTTGAACTAAACTATATTATAATTTTAATCAACTAAACTAAATTATTTTTTAAGTTGTTTAAATTATTACCGATAAACATCTTATTTTATTTAAAGTATATTTTTTAATGTCATAAGTTTTAGTTTAGTTTAGAGATTCGTGTGTGTGTGTATATATGAGCAATTTAATTTTTAAAGTTTAAATTAATATAGCAATTCAATTTAACTTTTTATATAGTTCAATTAACTGGAAGTATTGACTTAGTTCAATTTAAATATTTTACAAGAAAAATAAAGTAAATTATTTGCCTACATTTGTGTAAGCTATCTTTGCATGCATTGCATTGAGACAAATATAAAGTTTATTGGAAGTGGAACTCATACACCTTTCAAGGATCAAATCGTGTTGATCATTTTGATAAGGTTTGATTCACTAAAGTTGGGATTAGATCAACTCATGACAATAATAATGTAAATGAGAGGTAAATGATCAAATTCTACCTTTAAAATGTGTAATGTTATCATTTTAGTGTTAAATTTTCAAACTTTATTACTAGTTTAACCACGTGTTGAATAATATTTATCATTTAATATTTATGTATTCAATTTTTTTTCTCTTAGGTACAATCATGTTGAAGATGAATTTTATTCTCTATCTATATTATCTTTATCATAAAACTGTATCGTGTAAACAAGAAAAACATTGTTTAACTAAATTGTACCATAACACAATCTTAAACTAAGACACTTTACTCTCGGCTAATTCAGACATGTTTTGATTTAGCTAAACTTCTCACAAATTTCAAATCCATGTCATTATCCTAAATAACACGACCTACCCAAAACTCCAAGTCGGTCTATCTGAACTTGAGTACCAATCTTACAAAAATTTCATGCAATTATTTCTTTAAATGTTATATATTCAGGCATCAATACTCATTTAACCACATATTGAACATAAATCACCACAATTTACAACTGAATAACTTATTCTTCATATGTATAATATCTTTATCACAAAAGTATCGCTTGAGCGAGAAAACCATCATTTAAGCAAATTTGACCATGAGATAGGCCTCTAACATCGAACTTCCCACTTTTAAGCGAGTCATGTTTTGCTTGAGCAAAACTAAAGCCAAAAGACCTTTTCACATGCATACTAATGACTTGCTTGAGTGGAATATGAATCACTTAAACAAAAATTGGTGCACCCAGTTATTTCCAACACTGGAACTATTCGCTCAAGCAAAAAACATTTTTGCTTGAGCAATATCAACTCTTCTACATTATAGGTTGAATACTTATTTAACCACATGTTCAACATTCATCACCACAATTTTTATGTGATATAACCTACTTTTTTCACTTCCTATTCCTTTTGTATGTTGTCTTAAGTACAAAACTTTATCGTTTGAGTGATAAAATAATCCTACTTTGTTCTCCGTATCAGCAATTGTTTGAACTTATACAATTTAGAATCCATCACATTTTTCCACGCAACACAACTTAACCAACATTGGAAATTGTCATTTTTAAAGTTCATAACCAATCTTCAATCAATTTTCAAAGTTCACCACTCATTTAACCACATGTTTAACATAATTCACCATAATTTAAAACTCAGGTAACTTACTTTTTTTTAGTTAGGTACAATCATATAAATAAAAAATATCAACCCTAATTCCTATCTCATACAAGTGACATTAGTTTGTCGCTTCATAGAAAAAATCCATGCTTAAGTGAATTTGGCTATGACAACAATCCTCTACCAAGACACTAAACCATGACATTTTTTAACACAACACAACTTAAAGAAGAACCCTAATTCCTATTTTTTAACTTCATAACCAATCGCCAACAAATTCATGTAATCTTTACTCCAATATCTTTATTTAAAGTTCACCACTAATTGAACCACTTCTTGAACCTAATTTACCACAATTTACAACTAAAACAACTCACTTCATTTCAATCCATCACCAAATATAAGGAACAAATATAAGGATGTGTAATAAAAATTGAGATATCCAAAATAATAAAACTGCCTTAAGAATACTATTATATATTTATGAACTCTTAAAAAATGCTACAATTAAAACCGAACCATGAAAATGAAGATCATTTTTATATATCTCAATAAAAACGACAATATTTATAAAAAATTACTTTAAGTAAGCTTTTTTAATGAAAAAAATATACAGCAAAAAAACTAAAGAGGAATTTTAACAACTACTAAAAATTGATGATTTTATTAAAATCCAAAATATTCCATAGAATAGTTATTAAAGATTGAATAATATATATATATATATATATATTATAATATAATATAAACTTATTAACAAATGATTATTCAAAGAATTGAATAGTTTTTTAGCAACATTTTATCTCTCTTTTATTTTTATTTAAAGTTTTCTTATCCTTTAGTTTCTTGTATTTCTTTTTATTATTCATATTCTTTCTTTATACTTATAATTCACTTTTATATTAAAAAAATACAAATATAATTAAATATTTGTTTAAACTCATAAATCTGTACTATTTCTGAAATATTTATTTAATTGCTAAGTGTTTTATAAACAAAATAATAAATAAATGTTTTAAAAACAAAATCATAAATTGAAAGAAACAAATTGCTAACCATCTATGATAATGTATTTAAGGAAAAAAAGTAATTTTATCAAAGAAATTATAATTTCTTTTTATATATTAACGAATGTCAAGATAAAAACTATGACAGTAACTTTCTCAGAAGGGAAATCATGCAATTCTAAAGTAATTCCACTGGAAGTAGTAAATAAATGGACCAATACTCGTTAGGATTGGTATAGTGATATAGAATCGAATAATATGTGTGAATTTATAAATTTTAACATCTTTATGGTCATTATTACGAAAAACCACACCAAATTCGTAAAAGATTCGCATCAGTTTATTTATTTATAAACAAACTTGAATTCCACAATACAGAACTTTTATAATGATAAAAAAGCATTTTGAAAAAAAATTACTAGAAAGACGTCTCAGTTTTCAAATAAAGTTTAGTCACGCATGAAATATCAGTAAAAAATCTTATAAGACTTTTTTGAAAAGAAAAAAAAACCAAAATATACTTAGTGACACTATTTAAAATAGTGTTTGGCCACAGGCAAATAATATGTCACTTAAATATGAAATTTACAGGAAATTTATAATAAATGTCAAAATAATACAAAGATTAGTTGTAAAGATAATCTTAATCTAGGTCTATCATCAAGAAAATTCCACACATTTTTATAATATTTATTATTTTCAGTCATCATTATATATAAATATTAACTTGAGTATAGAAAGACTTTTTACGTATATTTTTATTTTGATTGAAAAAAATTAAGACTAAACACTAAAATTAAACAAAATAACAAATTTGACTCGTACATAATTAAAATCAAATAAATATAATTATATACAGTATAGTAATGGCATGAAATTATTGGAAAGTGTAATTATTGATTACAAAACCTAAACATGAAATAAGCTAAGAGTAGGAAAGAAGGTGGAAAATTTGTTTATATTGAAAGGTCAGAGAAGCTATGTGAGTGTGGTGGGTCCCACCTCTTGACACATGTAACTGTCAGTTGTGGCGTATTAGTAGTTAGAGATACCCATTCTCATTCATTCCCACTACCACGCGCCTCTCGTGAAAGAGTGAAAGACAAATCAGGAAGCCCAACACTGGGCTTCTGCCTCTGCGCGCGCTAAAATGGAACTAAAGAAGATAATTAATTTACGCACATCCCACCTTACAGCTATAGAGAGAGAGAAAGAGAAAGAGATTCGTGAAAAATTTACATCAGACCCACCACACCAACTAGCGTCTTTCTGTCTCTCTCTCTATCCCAAATTTTGGGATTCTTTATTCTCTCTACTTTTCTCTCTTCCAACATAAAACCAATAATAGTAGTAATCATCATTGTCAATCATCACCATAATAAAAGTTGGATCGATGATAAGCTCTTTTACGCTTTTGTTAATGAAGGGCAACTCGTCGCCATCGCTTCCAAGGCAAGGAATAACCTATTCTCTCTCTCTCTCTCTCTCTTGTTCTGCTGTTGAAGATTATGTGCTATTTTTCCATTTCTCACTAAACTCTTTGACTCTCTCACTCCACTCCCTCACACACACTTTACCTTCTCTTTTGGATCTGTCGCTTACTTTCCCATGCGATCTCTTCCCTAACTCCGCAATGCGCCTCTGATTCCTTCCTTTATTCCGTTCTTATCTTCTATTTATCTCGCTTTCTTCCTTTACTTTCTTCTTATGCATTCACCCAACCAATTCTTCTTTTCGCCTCAATTTTCATGCATTATCGCTCTCTTGTTAGCTCTCTACGGAGTAAGCTCGGTTTCCATTTTTAATACTCTCCTCTCCATCTTATACTCCAACCAATTTTCTGGAATTTGCTTTTAATGCTCAATTCAGGTCACGCTCTTAGTTGTTAAACCTTCTTTGTTCTGTTCATAGTTGAAGCTTTGAGGAGAACTGGCAATGGCATCCAAACCAGGTGCGAAATCAAGAAGGTTCGGATTGAGTGGCTCCAAAGCTGCTAATTCGCCTTCGTCTTCTACTACGTCGTCTTCTAAACAGTTTCTGGAGACATCGGTTGATGGCCAGAGCTCCCCCGCATCTTCGTCGGCTCGAAGTAAGCAACGGCATTTTAATCCAGAAACTGCAGCTGCACCTCCTCTTGAGGCACAGAGAGTGAAAGAAAATGTCACGGTGACGGTCCGATTTCGGCCTCTGAAGTAAGTGTGACCTTTTCCAAATCATGTGTCGTTGTTGTGGCTGTGTTCTTCAGATGCCTGTTAATTTGATTGAGGTCTATGCCTGGGACAGTCCAAGGGAAATTCGTCAAGGAGAGGAGATTGCTTGGTATGCAGATGGAGACACTATAGTGCGAAATGAGTATAACCCTTCCATAGCATATGCGTACGGTATAATATGCAAAACTGACATTTATGGATAGGGATTTTTGGTATTTTACATATTTGTTCATTTGGTATCCAGGGTGAACCGTATATTATTCTGCATTCATAGGCACATTGACGTATTATAAACTTTTCCGTGTTTGATTTTGAGAATACTATCTCATGATGATGATAGCCACAAAATAATAAGATTTTATCATCGTGATTATTTTTTTAAAGAAACTTTTCTTAAGCCAAATCTTCTTAAGATCCAGTCATATAAATGAAATAAAGCAATATTAATACATAATGGATTTCCCATCCTTATCCTTCTGTAAGCCTATGAAGGACTCCACGTTTTTATCCCAGGAGGAGCAAAATAAAAAAAATGACACAAAGCATACTTAGGAAAGATATATTCTTTTATAATCTTAGCGACCTTTCTAACCAAAGGTACCAAGAACAAGGTGCAGTGAGTGTATCTCTCTGGATAATAACGTTTCCCTCTTTGCTAACCTCCGAAAGAAATCCCCAGAAAATGCTCCAAGTTTTGAGATAGTCAAGGGGGATTGAACTAGGAAAAACTTCTGAATATCATGTTCCCCACACAGTCCCAAATTAAATGTGCTTCCTGTTACATACCTTTAGGGGAGATAGTGGTCCAAACAAAATGAGAAGTATTCAGAATGAATTTCCCGAGGAATTTATTTGGTGATGTTTTCTGGATTGGCTATTTGATTACATCTCTCAACATTTTAATGTGAACCATTTTTTCTCTTTTTGGTGCTATAAGGAGAAAGTCACAAGGGAGACATTACAGCTATTAATTGAAGTATTGTTGGGCATCAATTTTTTAGGATCTTCTCCCTTAAATGGCATGCAACAGGTTTCCCTGCTGACCAAATGATCCTTTTGTCTCTTACACCTGATAAAAGAATATCTCGAAGCTTCTTCCTCTGAGTAATCCCTGTCGAATTTAGAGGGTGAGGAAAAGAGAGAAAACAATCTGCTGAGAATTTAGTAATTGGAATACTCTGTTATTCTTATTCTTATTCAAGAGAATGTAGTACATAGTTTCTGCATATCATCCATATGTATAGAGTCTTGATAGACTTAATTAATGGAGAGGAGACTATTCCCTAGGATTATGATAAATGATGCAACTTCCTTGATACTAGCATAGTTTCTGCATATCATCCTTGAACGTTAAATGCATTTTTAGCATGTCATACTTAGAACACCCACTCTTCAAATAAACCACACTGGAGTTTTATTTATGACAGATGCTAGACAAAACTAGTCTGAAAGCATAATCTAACCTAATGGGAGCAAAAGTGTGCCTTTCCAGGTATCTCATTTTCACTTGTATTTTGGATCACAGGGTCCCAAAGAAAAAACGGTTGAGAAGTTGGATCCAATCCAATTAGCAAAAGTGTTCAGAATATAATCCTCTTTATTAATTCCGGCCAACCTATTATTTGTTACATTAATTTTGAAGTGAACAACAAAAAAAGTAGTTAATAACAAAGAGCTGTAGTACATGGATTAATGTTATCCATCGGGTTCTATGTAACAAAACCCAAAAACATCTGTAAAACTGAAAGATCTTTATTAATAGTTCTTCTAGTGTTCATGACATAGGTAGAGTAATGATATTCACAAAGATTTCACGATCCTATTTGAGATAGAAAGATTTCAAGGTCATGAAGTTGTACATTTATCTCAAATCCAATTGATTATCATGTAATGTACATTTCATGCTCAATAAATAGTCCCCCTATCTCTCATTTGCTGATGCTCTTTATTGATCTGTTATTTTTTATTTGTCTCTAGATCGTGTCTTTGGTCCCACAACCACAACTCGTCAGGTCTATGATGTTGCTGCTCAGCATGTTGTCAGTGGTGCTATGGAGGGCATCAATGGTAACTAACAGATTGAATTTACTACTTACCACCTATTCAGCATGGTCAAAAAACAAAATCTGTTATGGCTTTAATAAAAGTCAACCCAATTCCTTAATACATATCACATTTTGGATGTATTAGATTTTAAATATTACTGAATCTTGATCAATGTCAACTAATTAGGCATTTGTAATAGATTTAGTGTATTTTGACTTGGCTGATTAGCTCTTGGCTAGATACTGATGCTCATTTAAAATTAAAGTTGTTATTTTGACTTTGGTAGAGTTGCATCAAAAGATGTAAGAGCAATGCATTTTAGTCAAAGATGCCCATATTTTACTTATTGAACATGACAAAACCGGATATAATTCTGCGAAAATGATATCAAATACCTTTTAGAAAAATTCGGGGGGGACAAAGCCACCCTTATAATTTTGATCCTTTTGTATAGATGTCATCATTTGGCTTTCTTGGTCACTCCTCTTATAACATAAAATAATATTGTAAACCATGTTTGGTTAGGCTGTTAGCCGGATCATGATATAATCCCTAGAGGTTTGCAATTGGCATCATAGCAATCAGTTTGCATGGAGAAATATTTGGCTGAGTAACTTCCAGATTATTTTTTCACTTATATACCTGCCTTATTTTATAATTAACGTATGAACTCCTCTCTTTTCATACAGGTACGGTGTTCGCATATGGGGTAACAAGCAGCGGGAAGACTCACACAATGCATGTGAGACCACACTTATTTTATACCTTCATCTTTTTGTTTTGCTTGTTTATGATAAATTTACATAATTATGTTTTTAATGGTCTTTCAATGTCATGCTACATAAGGTTATTAAACTTTAAAACCTTACTTAATTCACAAAAGAGCAATTGCTGACCATTGTGATACTTGCCATTTTTTATTCTGATATATTATTGGTGGGTTGGTAGCTTGAGGTTGTTTCTCTTTGTTGAGTTTCATGGTTTTTCTGGACTATGACACTGAGTCCCATTATGAGCTATCTCAACAGACTTGCAATACTTGGTTTCAGCTGCAGCTAGAACTCTTAACAATGGTATCTTATCAAGTATATAAAATTACAGGATAACAAATATCTTTCTGATCATTAAGATTCCGTTCCGTTTACTTTAAAACTGTTCATATTAATGGGTTGTTCCAGTTTAAATTTGTTAAAACTTGCTAGTGGATTCAGGATATGCTATAACTTCAAAGACTCCACTTTATCTTTCCTGCTATCATCTTTTCTACTCCTGGTTTTATTTGAAAATTCTTGCAGTCATGTGTGTTGACAAGACTGATTCTGGTGCTCTTAGTAATGAGCAACTGCTTTCAATACTAGCTCTATTTCTGATCTTATTTTCAGTCATAAGTGTTCCATGTCTTGTGGGAAAATAAAATTTTCAGTATTTGTTATACTCTCTAATTTGTTCCTTCTTGTCTTTAATCTGTTAATTTTAGGTTAGTGAGCATAACAAGTACTGAAAATCTTACTATCCCATAGAAGGTAACATGTTAATTTTGGAGTAGTAAAATTTTGAATTTTTGCTTCTGATAAATGCATAAAAGTATTATTATTCTCTTGGGTCTTAACATGTTAACTGGTATATTTGAAGTATACAGTAGCACTGATCTGAAGTAGGTTGGTTAGTGAGCTAGCTACAGTCATATTTTACTCAATCAAACCTTCATTGCTTGAACAAGCTCAAAATCATTTTGTTCAAAGCTGTAACTTACCAAACATTGATCTTTGTAAAGATGGTTTTGGACATAGTCTGGCTGCCGTTATATTATACATATAAAAAATCTATGGCTGCAGGCCCCTGAAGAAGTTTATGTGACTTTAGACCATTGTTTAGCTTTTACGTACCTTCTCTTCTACTTTAATAATCTGTCATGCTACATAATCTGATAATAAATTAATTAATAATATCTGTTATTGTGACAACTGCTGATTGTGTTAAGTTCTTATATGAATTTGGATTAGTTGATGTGACACTATATGCTCATTAGTTCATATTTGCAGGGTGATCAAAGATCTCCTGGAATTATACCCCTTGCCGTTAAGGATGCTTTTAGCATTATCCAAGAGGTATGTCAAATACTACTCTCTTCGTTGCACCTTTATTATAGAAATACATAGTCTGATTTTTCTCTGTACTAGACTCCAAACCGAGAGTTTCTCCTTCGAGTCTCATACTTGGAGATCTACAATGAGGTAGGCTTTCTTGCTATCTGGTTCGTAACTTGTGATACCATGTTCATGTGGATTTTGTCTCCCATAGACATTGTGATTTACCTGGCGACTTTGCCTGAGAAGAAATTTAATGAATGCAAATTTCAAAGCTTCTCTTTTCTTCAGGTGGTTAATGACTTACTAAATCCAGCAGGACAGAACTTACGAATCAGAGAGGATACTCAGGTACTGATAATAGCTTTTCTTATCTTTCTTCCTCTATATTTATAACTATACCACTAGATTATTATGAGTGAAGATTCTCTTTTCTGAATTTATATGATATATTCATACTTGAAAAGACAACTGAAATTGTATATTATTTTTTAAGTTAGCAATAAATACAACATATATATCGACATAAGAAATAAATTATAGCAGAGATTTTAGGCTACAAATCTTTACATGATAACAGTAAGAAGGACTTTAGGAAAATTAATGCTAATTACAATGATTAGGAAATATTCTACACATAATTTTTTTTTTTGATCGGCAAAGAATAAATTTAATTAAATCGGGACACTTTAGGGGTGTCCCAACCCTTATATTCTACACATAATTAACCTTTACAATACTCCTTCAAACTGGTGAATGAATTATCTATCATGCTCAACTTGCTGATATATCTTGATAGTGTTTCATGGGAAGTCCCTTGGTTAGTACATTTCCCAGTCAATTGAACCAAGTGACATTTTGATGCATAAAAGCAAATTTTTGGTTTATAGCTGGTGATTTACTCCATCTTCTTTACTGAATGATTATTAACAATTCTTGGATTTTACTGTTTGGAACATTCGTGAGATCAGTTTTGGAGGACTGAATATTTTGTTGTCAATGTGAATCGAGAGGCAAAATGTTCTTTTTATGTTTTTATATAATAAATAATTAAATTGTTTGTCAGACACTGTTCCAAACACTTTATTTTGTTTCATAAACCTTCAGTCTTGTTATTTCTTTATATAGAACGTATAATACAATTGAAGCCATCAGCATATTAACAAAGTCAGACAATAGTTGTTGAAATACTTATTCAAAGTTCTATAAACAGAAGTATTTCGAAGGAGGCCTGTATCATTTGTACATTGAATATATGTAGGGCACCTATGTTGAGGGAATAAAGGAAGAGGTTGTACTCTCGCCTGCTCATGCACTGTCCCTTATTGCAGCTGGCGAAGGTAAAAGTTCCTGCTAGGTTTCTTTACATGTGGATTATTTTAGTTTACTGTCTTCAAGTACCACAATACCGTGGACTGTTATGTTTTTGTCTTTTTTCTTTTGTAATTAATTAATTGTTTTTTCTATGTACTTTTGAAATTGAGTACTTGTGTAAAGAGCAAGGGAGAAAACAAGCTATATCTCCTTAATATTCTTTGTTTGGCTACTTTCTTTCATGAAATTGGTTATGCTAATGCATTAAAATACTAGGTGTATTATTTGTCAAATATAGTCTTCTCAAAAAGTAGTTGCATTTAGTGTTTATAATAAAAACTAAGTAAAACTGTTTACTGGTCACGTAATAATGATCATAAGACTTGGGTTCTTTTACAATTCCACTGATGCCCCCCTGTTTTCTTATTTACTGTGTTCCTTTCTCTATTCTTGACAAAATTTCAATTTGATAACAGAGCACAGACATGTTGGGTCCACAAACTTTAACTTACTCAGCAGCAGGAGCCATACAATATTTACCCTGGTGCGTTTACACCATCTTAAAGGAAGAATCATGCTGTTTTATCTTTTAAGCAACATGGTTCTTATTATGTACAAATGTTATCGATGTTTATGTTGACTTTGTTGTGTTTTCATCTTATAGATATTTCATAGCACTTAACTATAATAAATAAGCACATAATGTAGCCACACAGTTGGTAATTTATCCCCGTAAACAAATGAATTATCACGGGAAAACTCTTGAATAAAAACAGACTATTATTCAACTCAAAACTACTTGATAAGAATTCTGCTTATTATTGTTTTTTTTATTTCCAAAATGAGGACCTGATGGGAGGTGGGGTTGTTATTAAAAATATATCCTAAACAGTTGTTCAATCTCGACCTTGAGTCATTCAAGAACAAGAAAATGGAATGAACACCAAGATTCTAGATATTTTTATCAATTCCTTTTATGTATATGTTGTTTTATTTTTTTAATTTCATACAATTTTGTAACAGACTATAGAGAGTAGTCCTTGTGGTGAAAACAGTGAAGGAGAAGCTATAACACTTTCACAACTGGTAACCAACTTAAACTTTTTTGGTTGGATTTGCTTTAACACGGGTAATGATTTCATGTTCATGTTTTATATATTTTTTTGTTTCTTACGTTTTTAATATTTTGCTTATATTTGCAGAATCTCATCGATCTAGCAGGTTCTGAGAGCTCAAAAGCTGAAACTACTGGCATGAGAAGGAGAGAAGGATCTTATATCAATAAAAGTCTTCTAACACTTGGAACTGTGAGGTCTCAAGCCTTTTCTTCTCATTACATGTTAGAATGCAATATAAAAATGTTTATTTGTTTTCCCTCACATGATCATGTGATATAGAGTTCAATCTTTTTGGCTCCCATTCTTTCATACAAAAGTTAAATTTCAACACAAGGTAGGTGGGCCTATGCATTTTCCAAGCTTCAAAGCCCAAAGGGTTTTTATGTAAGGAGGCACATTTTGACGTGAAACCATTTATGTGCTTTAATCCAATAGCTTAAACTTTTGGAGTGATTGGTGCATAACAGATCCTTGACATCATAGGACTTCTAGACCTTGTTTGTGGTGGGTAATGGTTGGCTGAAGCACAAGAAAAAACGGCAATGGGGTGTTTCAACCTTGGGGTCAAGTGGTGGACATGGTGCAATGAATTGAATTATGGCTATAGCTGTGAGGCCTTAAACTTTGGCTTTAGCTTTTCCCTACCAGATTGTCTCTATTCTTTTCCCCAGTAGTCATAATGCTAAAATACAATACCTATATATAATGCATGTCTAATACAAAGATATTATCATTCTAAAAGTATGTAGGATATGATACACGTAAGATACATATCCTAATATGTATAAAAATTTATGAAACATAATAAATATATAATTTCAATTCTGCAAATCCAAAATATGAAAATCTTCTTTGACATTAACAAAAAAATTATAAATCATGGTCATCATAAATCACTTGCTATTGTTTAAAAATATGAACAACTTAACCCCATAAAACCAATTTGTAAGATGAGGATTGTCCAAGTCTTATAAGCACTACTTGAGTCATATATCTGAAAAAATAGACTTTAAGTCTAACTCAACCTCACAAAACAGGTTTGTAAATAAGTTTGCACCAATTTATACTATACTTTGGTCATATTTTTAGTTGATATGGATTCCCAACAATATATTTAGTTAATATAGGATGTCAACCCACTAAAAATCACTGGCTTCATATTGTGATGCTTCACAAGCCACATATGATAGAAGTTCAATTCATTTCTTCCCCTATGGTTTCTAATTGCAAATTATCTATGTTTGGTCTAACCTCTTTTTAGATCCTACTCTATATTGTTCAGTGGTAAGTGCTCTGCAATATGCCACTCTCACTAGACCATAAATCAACTTTTCTGTTACAAAGTCTGTCAATTTATGGCCAAACTATTGGAATCTCATTGGGTTGTGGTTAAATGAATACTAAGGTACCTCAAGGTACTCCGTTTCATGGATAACATCTTCATTCTGCATCTTACACAATCTATGTCACTTAAAGCCTTTTGTGATGCTGATTGGGTATCTTTTGTTGATGACTATTGTTCTACTATAGGAGCAACCATCTATCTTGGTGGTCATGCAAACAGAGTTACTGCTCTCTCCAACGTTAAGGCTAAGTACAACAGTTTGGGTCAAACATCTGTTGAACTAAATGGAAATATGCTTTGCTCACTAAGTTGCAAGTTCCATTTAGTACTTCGCTTCTTCTTTGTGACAATCAAAGTGCTATGTCTATTGCTCATAATCTAGTGTTCCACATCCGCACCAAACACATGGAGAATGAGGTTTTCATCGTGTGGGAAAAGATTTTGGGCAAGCAACTTTTCATCTGTCACATTCCAGCCTTGGATTAGTAGGAAAATGACCAAGCCCTTTCTTCAACTTGTTTTGCTTTTCCCAAAGGCTAACTCAATGTGAAGAGTTTTTTTCCTGGAAAACCTTCTCCTTGTGTTTGAGGAAGGGTATTAGAATATATACTTAGTTATATTTTGTATGTAAATATTGTATGTATGGTCAAAGTTGTTAGCTATTTCTACCAACTATCTCTTTTATAAATAAAATAAAGCTAATTACTGTCAACAACTATCTCCTTGAAGCTTAGCTATAAATACAATAGTATCTTTCCCCTTTTACAAGTTAATGAAATGTATACAATTCAGTTTGTTACAGAATTCTCTCTCGTTTGGATCCTGTTACATCAATATAAATAATTCACTAGTGTTGTCATCGAAAAGACAGTTTCAACTCAATGTTTCTCTTTATCTTATACTTTAACAGTAGTCAAGAGTTTACATTTCAACAATTATGACTTGTTGTCATCCGGGATGATCAAGGGTTTTATGTACATTTTTAGGGATGATAATAGATTACACAAATGAGACAAAGGAGAAAAAAGAATGAGATGACAGATGGTAGCTTAGAAAAAGGTAAATAGGACAACGATTGTTGTCGGTATAATGAATACCTATGGGCTAACCAAGATTTTTATTATTGGCGGTATATGAATAGATAGCAGTGAAGGACTTGAAGAGGATTCATCATCTAACATTGAACTAATCTCTTGTGTTTTGTGGTGGTAGGTGATTGAACAATTTAATATAGATTTGAATAATTGAATTAGATAAATTAGGTTAAAGGGCAAATAGGGGCAAGAAGAACATAATTTAGGTTTAAAGAGGGAGAAAAGAGACTTGAAAAACTCTCTAGGAAGCAACATTGGACCCACTAGCTGAAGTAACAAGTTAAGGAACTTTATGAGAAGAAATGAAAGAGAACAAGAAGTATTACTAAAAGTATGATCAGAAGTACCTAAATCAAGTATCCATGGACTTTGACTTTCCATAAATTTAGAAATGCAAGTTGTTGGCAAACTAAACTGTGTAAAAGGTTGTGGTCGGCTGTTGAATTTTATCAGCTATTCCTGATATTCTTCATTAGAAAACTTTGTTCAACCTTCTCAGATTTGGAGACATTGACTGTCTTGTCAAGAAAAGCATGTAAAGTGAAGTATTTCTCGAGTATGACCCATTATCTTATAGTAAAAACATTGTACATTTGCAACCACTTTGTCCTCCTCTACTGCCCCGACACCCCTCCTTTCCACTAGTTGACACCATGGAATATGTTTCAGTAAAATCATGAAGATTTCTACTTTTAAGGGTGGGTGGGAATAGAAAGGCATTTTGTTGTTAGGATTTGATCTTGAGCATGATCAAAATCTAGGTTCATGGTACGAAAGATCACAACTATATAGAACTTATCCAAATTCTAAGAACACCTTAAATTTCTCAACAATTGATTGGGCTTCAAGAATGAAAATAAATCAAGCTGTGATCTGTTTGTTTAAGGGATGCGAGTCTATGGGCAAAACCAGGAAAGCGTTGAATATCATTTGCGAAAATACTCTTCTCCTTCCCAAAGAAGTTTTGCCATTAATCTTTCCTAAAGGAATTGTGGGAGTCCCAGAAAAACAGGTGATAGGTCTTGAAGTATTCTGACACCTCTGCACTTTCCTAGTTCTGAAATAGCCACGTAAACTTTATTCATCTGAATGATAGGTCTGTGAACTTTCCCAAATTTAAAAATAGACTATTTCATTTCTGATTGATTGCCTGTGTAAAAATAATACATAAAGTTTAAACTCTTAAAATTATGTAGCAAAAGAATATGTAAATCCAGAGGGTTACTTAATTCGGATCTGAGAGATTGACCAAACGAATGCTCAGTCCTCTAATTGTACCAAAATTTGTCATTAATATGTTACAGTCTTCCGTTTGCCTCCATAAATTTTCAAAACTGGTAATGAGTATTCAATTTCTTCTAAACTAAAATAAGCTTAGAAAAGAGAAAAATATAACCTTTTCTTCTTAAAATAAATGACATGGGCAAATGAAGCATCATAATATGTTCGGAAAGAACGGAAAGTGAAGGCATCTACTTTTTAAGTTCAATTTAGAAATATATTTGCATTGGTAGTTGATTATAGTTCATTGCTAGAAATATTAAATTAAAATAGGACATGATATTTTTTTCTCTGAACTGCATGGACTCTTTCTCAAGTCTTCCCTCTCAATTAGAAACTTTGTGAGCTTTATCCATAGCTAAATACAATAGATTCTTTTGTCTTTTACCATTGACACTTTTACTTGATCCAAGGATTTCCCTTTTTCATCCTAAATTTTGGGACTTCTCTTTCTTTTATGGCTTTCCTCTGCTATTGATAGAATGATAGTACTACATTGATGTGCGGTGGTTTCCAAGCATAGATAATTCACTGGATGCTGTTATATTCGAGAACATGTGTTTATGCCTGTGTTGAATTGTAATTATCTTTGTTCCACAGGTTATTTCAAAATTGACTGAAGATAAAGCTAGTCACATACCTTATAGGGATTCCAAATTGACTAGAGTACTTCAGTCTTCGCTAAGTGGTCATGGACGTGTTTCTGTAAGGCTTCCCTCCTGTAGATACTTTTGCATGCATGCATTATTTGTAAAAAATGGATATTGTTAAACATTTCTTTGTGGTAGAAATGCTTAGACATAAATCAGCAATTCTAATAGTTTATTGACATTTAAAAACAGCTTGTTTGCACAGTAACTCCTTCATCAAGTAGCACTGAAGAGACACATAACACATTGAAGTTTGCTCACCGGGCGAAGTACATTGAAATTCGGGCTTCACAAAACAAGGTAAGTTAAATTTGATAACTTTTTTGGTTAACTCAGAATTTTATAGCTACCAATGACAGTACAACATGCGCACAATATACAGAACAAGAAACAGCTCCTAATCTGTCTTCTGCACAAATCCATTACTTGTATTATGTTAGAAACTAGTACAGAACAATAGCTTCTTCATAAGATTTTCTGAGCAACAAGTATGCCATAGTCACCATTGTTATATTCCCTCCAAGTATGATATTGGTAAGAGTAATGTTGCTCATCAATAATGGGTCTACCCCCTATTTGTAAAGTACCCCTGTGATTCAACTTGTCTTCAAATTTCTCCATAAGCATTTCTAGAAGAGAAAATTAGGAGAAAAAAATGAAACGAGTGTCTCCATAAGCTACAATTAGGTTATGTACAATTTAAAAAATAAAAATTTAGAGAAACTTTATGAGAAAACTCGTCGATATTAGCTTATGGATAAGTTAATTTTAGCTTATGTAGAAGTTGGTTATATTTTTTCTATTTATTTTTCTCTCTTGGAAATGCTTACAGATAAACTTTTAAAAATTGGCCCAATGTAGATTAGCAAATTTATCTGTAGTATAACCTCTGAAAGAAAGTAACCTCTTTATCTCAACCTCCCATATTAAGGCTGTTAGATTCTACTTAGTAACATAGGAATTTGTTAGAAAACATTTAATGTGTTAGGTTTAGGTTCCTGCATCCTTGGAGTATGTACTATTGGGAAGATAATATCATAGGAAATGGTTTAAATAGAAAAAGAAACACTCAAAATGTTCTTCACTGTTGTCCTGTATATAGGAGATGTTTTCTCTTTATTGATGTATATAAATGTCATAGATGCTGAGTGCAACTCAAGCAGATTCAGAATTTTTTCCTCTAAATCTCGAAGTTATTCTCTAATTCAAGACATTGCCATCATAGTATTAGTTCACAGAAGTAGAACTCTTCCTTTGACCACCCCTACTAGTGGAAACACAATATTTCCTTCATAGCCCCATTTCATTAAATCTCACTTTGGTGGTAATCCATGGTTTAAATACAACTTGGGTATACAAAATCATTCCAAACAAATAAGCATCTACTCAGTTTGAATTTCCAACTAATTGGATGATCTTGCAAGTGGCCAGTTCTATTTGGACCTGGCATTTGTTAAATTGCTATGTGTCAATGACCTACTCTCCTATAAAAGCCTAAACTATTATTAGGTGAAGACTAATGAATAGTTTTTATATCTAACCTTCCGCTGAAATTCAACATTTATTTTTAAGAATCAAGGCAGCAAGGATCAAATATATCATACATTTCGTCAAAGGCTTGGATACCATGTCAATCACCAGCACTCATGGTAGCTTAAGCTATGAGTAGAAGGCCCATAAATGGTTTTTAAATTTAAGAGTAGACATGGCTTTTGACTTTAGAATAAAGTTTGGTGCATAGACATATGCTAAACGACCTATAGGGGCCATTTAGTGTGGAAATTTCTCACATTCATCACCAATGACAGTCCCCAAGCACCACTTCCTCATTTAGCTTCAAAGTTCTTAGTTGTTTGTTACCAATTCCATGTGCAATTCTGGGGTGTTTATCACTCAATTTTAGTGGAAGAGAATGAGAGATGTTTTGAATGGCTTTCTTTTTATTGCATTGGAAAGAATTTCTATGAACCTCCATATTTAAAGGGCAAATTGAAATGTTGAAATTATAGGGTTTTTGGTATTGAAGGAGAAAATGGAGTGAATAGAGATTTTGTATAATATTGTGGTGCGGTGTGCTGTTATAAGAACTAGATTAGTCATATCTCTAGTTGAGTGGGATCTCAATCCCTTGAGAGCTGACATCCTAGCTGCCAGACTCAAAGATGCTTCACTTAGCTTTTTTGGTCAGTCCTTCTGGAAGTAGCCCCTTTTTCTATATGCTGGCAACCAACTTTGATAGGCCACAACTAATTTAGACAAGGGGTAACCGTAATTTAGGAAACTTTCTAGCACTTTATTTATAGTAATACTAGATTGAATTATAAGGAAACAAATCACAAGATAATAAGGAAATGAGGAAACCAATTGTAAGAGATAATGGGAACATATATGGAAACTAAATACTAATTCTAAGATAATCTAAGATACTCTAAATTACTCAAAACTGTAATGATATGATAAGATATTATTAGATATCTTACATATATTCTAGAGGGGGGATTTATATATATGCAGTAGTTGGTGCTTTAATCTTTAAAAATTTGGTATTATGTGTACTTTGGAAACAAGATGGTGTTGACTTCTCTTTACTTGATTGCTCTATCCTTATTCTTTCTGCTCTCATTATTTTTTTTTTAAATTTAATTAAACCTGCAGATAATTGATGAAAAGTCACTTATCAAGAAATACCAACAAGAGATTCAATGCTTAAAGGAAGAATTGGAACAATTGAAGAGAGGTATCGTCACGGTTCAACCAAAAGAATATGGGAATAATGACATTGAGCTCCTAAAACAGAAGGTAGGCAATGTTATATATAAATCGTGGCCATTTATTTTATTTGATTGTTAGGACTCTCTCTTTCTATATATATAGAGGGAAGGGGTTCACTTAGTCCAAGAGTAACTCTTGTTTAACTTACTATACTTGATAACTTTTTGTAAACCTTGAATTTCATGAATCTAACTTTGGTTTGAGAAGAGATCACATTTAGTAGATCAAGCGTACAAATTTTCATACAATTTAAAAATAATTGTATATTTCATCAATCAACTTCATTTAAATGTATATCAAAGATAATATCGCATGATTCAGTGGTTGAATTTGAGACAGATATATATCAAAGATATCACAAGATAATATTACACACACATATTATTAGATTTCAAAATGTGAAATTTCTGTGCTGTCCTAGAAGTTGAGCATAAACAGGGGTACACTTCAGTACTCCCTCCATGGTAGCTAGTGCTGTACCACTTTTTCAAAATTACTTTAATTAATAAAATTGCGTTTAGTTAATTCCTTTTAGTCCTTACCATCTAAACTCATTGGGACTAAAAGTGATTAAAAAAGGTATGCAAGAGATCATTAGAAAAAATGATTTTTAAATATTAGGACTACAACGTAAAGCTTTTTCAACTATAGAGACCAAATGAGTAATTAAACCTAAATATTACAAACTTAGCAATAAAAAGCAGTAACTTCCATTACTCAGCTTGTAACTTTTATTATTTTAGTCTGTAACATTTAATATAAAAGTCTATAATTTTAGAGAAATGTAATATGTACTCCCTTTTTTGGTGGGAGTACCCAAGTGAACCCTACATAGATATCCTAGGCTTTTTTTTAAATTCTAAAAGGTATAAAGTATGATTTTCGAAATGAATTTACTTAGTTATTGTGTAGTAAATTTGCGGCACATTAAGTTCCTCAGTATTCTGTAATTAGCATTCTGATCTTGAATTGTTCTCAATTTCAATTATTCAAGTTAGAAGATGGTCAAGTTAAGTTGCAATCCAGATTGGAACAAGAAGAAGATGCTAAAGCTGCTTTGTTAGGCAGAATTCAACGGTTGACTAAGTTAATTTTGGTCTCCTCAAAAGCGTCACCATCTACAAGATTTCCTAACAGACCTGGTCCTCGTAGAAGACACTCCTTCGGGGAAGAGGAGGTATTACTCATGTTGCATCAAGTTTTTCCCTTTTTCTTCTAAATACTAGGATTTTATGTTACTTATAATTCCCTTCATTTTTTAATTATCGGTTATGTTTTCAGCTGGCATACCTTCCATACAAAAGGAGGGATTTAATCTTAGACGAGGAAAATGTTGATTTGTATGTTAATCTGGAGGGAAATGCTGCAATAGCTGATGATTCTTTTAAGGGCGAGAAAAAGATGAAGAAACATGGACTACTAAATTGGTTAAAGTTACGTGTAAGTTGCTCATCACTCCATTATAGTTTGCTGAGATTAGGAATATTTATTACATAATAGAATGGTTTACCAATAGCTTTTTATGAACTCCTTGGTATTGTTCCTTTATTCTTAATGACACTTTGGAAAATGGTGTCCTGAAATAACAAATCTTAAACTTAAGCTGTTAGGTGTCAATACATGAACTGTTTTGTAAACAATTGCATCTCTAACAATTGGGATGCCGTTTTGTTTCTTCACTTGGAATCTACGAAGTTTATAAGTAATATTTGACATCCGAGAATCAAGAGTTTCAATTATCAATCCAAAACTAATTGACTGCATTTACTTCACCAATTCAAACTTTCTCTGGGCAGTGGATTTGTCACACTAAGTTACTTTTGACAAGTTTGTAATCACATTTAGCTTAAGTAACATTCATTTTCTTGCATGCTGGTGTGTGCTTGATTAGGTGCCTTTTTAACATATTATATAACATTAGCTGTATAAATAATGGATCTTTTCATTCTGGGTACTTGCAAGTTGATTTCTGTTTCTTTAAGCTAGTGTCTTTGACTGTGTTTTTATCAGAAACGAGACAGTGCCTTGACAGGCACAAGTGATAAATCTAGTGGAGCAAAATCAACTAGCACACCTTCTACTCCTCAAGCAGAAAGTGGTAATCATGTGGAGTCTAGACTTTCTCATTCTCAACCTGCAGAAAGCTCTCCCTCTGCTGATCTTGCATCAGAGGCAAGAGAGGATAAATATATTCACGAGGATAGTTTATTGGGGCAAGACACGCCTTTGGTATATAATTGACTGTTATTTATGTTTCTTACTTACTGTAGTTTTGATGAAAAAGGCCAATGTCTAGCATTTGGAAAATTTCATATTCACTTACATTGAACAGGACAAAGAAACTAGGCAGTGTATATATGCTTTTCCAAAATTTGTAAAGTGATTGTCATGTCAAAACTAAAATGTTTTAAAACCACCAGAGAAATCTCATTTTTGCTAGCACTGCTTATATTTTTTGGTCTCCGGTGTTACCCTCTAGTGCAGCCCAGTGAATAAGTGTCCTTGTCTAGCCAGAAAAGTTTCACTCGGTGTCCCACATTATTTATTTGGATTGTGATCAGTTGCACCTCTTTTTGTTTTCAAATATTACAATAATTCTTCATCTGCTGATCTCGTTTTACTTGTTTGTTGAAGACACTGTAGCTGAGCTGGTATTAATTCGCTGTTATTTGTATGAAATATCTATGATATTAGAATGAGGAAACATGGTGGATATCTGATTCTTATGTTCTTGGCAAATATATGTGTGATGTGATGAGTATATATTATATGGAGGAAATCTATATTTTAACCTCATTAGATTGGGTTCTCATCGCATTTGGGTTTAATTTCTAGACAAGCACCAAATCAGTTGATCAGATTGATCTTCTGAGAGAGCAGCACAAGATTTTATCTGGAGAAGTGGCACTTCATTCTAGTGCTTTGAAGAGGCTGTCTGATGAAGCAACAAGAAATCCTCAGAATGGTCAGATTCATGTAGGTTACCAACACCTCTTTGTCTGTATAGATGTAATTGTGTTTATTTGAGTGATATGACTTATTACTCTGACTATTATGGCTGGAAATTTTGTGTTATTCATACCAAGGTGGATATGGAAAATTTGAAAGATGAAATTACAGCAAAGAGTGAACAAATAGATTTGCTGGAAAAGCAAATTTCTAATTCTTTCATTGCTTCAGACAAGACTGAACAGTCCGGAGCATTGCAGGTGTTTGTTCACTAGGCATCACTATTGCTTTGTTTCACTTATTTTTAGTCAAGTCTAATACTTTATTTGTACAACAGACTGTTGCTGATCTGATGGCACAATTAAATGAGAAATCCTTTGAACTCGAGGTGACAGTTATTTAATCCTTGCTAATTTTTTCCAAATCCATTTTATTAGTTCTTATATAAAATTATATTGTAGTACTTTCCAATCGAAATAAAAGATACATTTTAGTTATGTCAACAATTTGATAACAGTCAACATTTTTGAAGACATGCTTCTGATCATGCTAGACATCAGTAGGGTTCTTTTATGACTATGTAGCATAGACGTTTCAAATTCTAAAATTTCTACCACTGCATGAACATGTGGCCTTGCTCGGTTGCTTTTAGATGAGCCCAGTAGTAACTAATGCTCATTATTGTGCTAATTCAGGTCAAAGCTGCAGATAATCGTGTAATTCAAGAACAGCTTAATCAGAA
Organism: Phaseolus lunatus; assembly: GCA_013389735.1. Lineage (NCBI taxonomy): Eukaryota > Viridiplantae > Streptophyta > Magnoliopsida > Fabales > Fabaceae > Phaseolus > Phaseolus lunatus. Next base: position 35,471,869 of record CM023857.1, on the reverse strand, counting down.
GGTGAAATATCTAGCATAATTTTTTCTGTGAAATAATTATTGTATCTTTTTGTCGTGTCCTTAGCTAAGGGAGTAATGGGATTATCAGATTTGTGAATGTGAAAGCCAGCAAGAAACGATTGCCTCTCTGAAACAGCAACTTGCAGATGCATTGGAGTTGAGAAATTTCAGCCCTGTTGTCAACCATTCACAAAATTTCTCTGTGACCAAAGGCTATCGTGGTGAAATTCACCTTGACAAGGGGAATATGATAAACAATTCTAATGAAGGGATTCATTTGCAAGCACAGGTATATTTTTTCCCTTGTGCAATCTTGGTTTGTCGGATGCTCTTACAGTTCTTAGTCTTGCATTCCTGTGTCTGTGATTAATTTTCCAGCAATTTCCCATAAAATCTGCATCTTAATGTTTTTATGATTGATACAGTAATCATTACAAACTACTTGTTTTTAACTTTTCTATCACCGGGCAAAGATTTATTTCAAGTAAGAGCACCATCTTGTTATGACTTATAATTAGTGGCAACTGGCATGGGGAGCTACTCCTAACTGTTGGATCTAGCACGAATAATCAAGCTTAGAAATTACTTTAAATCACAACTTGACGTTATGTTCTAATCTTAGGCGACGTACAAGATCCCATGGTCATGACATGTACATCAAAACCTCAGCCTGTCTAGAACAGTCCCATGCTTTTAAGTTTGAAAAGGTTGGAATCTACTCATGATTCAATTTAGCCAATTTTGATTCAGTAAAGTACCTGATTTCTTATTTATTTCTCTGACAAAAAATTTAAATGAGTAATTGGTTTAAGGGTCTGTTTGGATACATGCTAAAAAAGTGTAATTAATTGAAAAGAGCTTTTAGTTTGTGAAGGAAACCTTTTAAATAGTTATCAAGTTTAAATTATTACGCACCTAAAAGAGATACTATCTACGTTATTCCTGAGACAAGAAATGTCCATTTAACTGATTGATTGTTTTATCTGCCATCTATTCTGCTTTTAGTCAAGTTATCTTTGTGTGTATTTGGTATGGCGTTTGAAGTCTCGAATTCACGTTTAAAATCTAAGAAATGAAAGCTAGTGAAAGTAACTCACGTGGATCACAGATCCACGTTTGAGTTCATCCTACATCAAATTAAACATGCACTTCAAATGGCATAAAGTATTGTGTACAGTCATCATTCCCACTGATCTTGTGCAATTAATCAGACAAGTGAGATAGAGGAGCTGAAGCAGAAAGTGGCAGAACTAACAGAATTAAAGGAGCAGTTAGAATTCAGAAATCAGAAGTTGGCAGAAGAGAGTTCATATGCTAAAGGGCTTGCTTCAGCTGCTGCTGTTGAGCTTAAGGCACTGTCAGAAGAAGTTGCCAAACTCATGAACCAGAACGAGAGACTAGCTGCTGATCTAGGTGCATCCAAGAATTCAACCACTGAACGTAGAACTAGTGGCACAGTTCAAAATGGACGAAGAGAAAGTCATGTTAGAGTCAGACGAAATGATCAGGGTGGATCAAACACCAATATCAAGAGAGAATTAGCCCTGAGCAAAGAAAGGGAACTTTCGTATGAAGCTGCCCTTTTAGAGAAAGATCACAAAGAGGCCGAACTTCAAAGAAAGATTGAGGAGTCAAAGCAGAAAGAAGCATACCTGGAAAATGAACTTGCGAACATGTGGGTCCTTGTAGCAAAGCTTAAAAAGTCACAAGGAGCTGAAACTGATGTTTCAGGGTCTACTAGAGAGAGTTTGCAGATGGATGGTTTTGATGTTTGATGTGATCTTGTAATAGTGGCTTCTGAGTGGATCCATTATTACAATTTGTTTTCAATAGGAGTGGTTTGAGAGAGAGGCGTGTAAAGACTGTTGCTCTCAGAAAGTGTGGTATTTTCTCATCCCCCTCCATTCCCTGTCCTTTTTGGTCCAATTTGTATATCCAAAATTTAGTGGCTTGACTCGCTTCGCATCCCTTCTCCCCTACATTCTTACCTCTATTCTTCCAATTGTTGAGCTAATTTGGTTTTGGTTTTGGTTTTGGTTTTTATTTGGTTCACATGTCTAGAGGAATGACGTTTAAAGCATATAAAGTAATACTGGCTTCAAATTTGCTTTCATAATCAAGTTGCCCTCGTCTCCCTTTACCTTAATTTTTCCTGTTAATTAGAGGACAAACATATTATTATTATTATTATTATTATTATTATTATTATTATTATTATTATTATTACTATTATTATTACTATTACTATTATTACTGTTAAATAGTTATAAAACCCAAGGGTAAAATCTTAAAATAATGTTTAATTTGAATAGATCATTTATAAAAAAAATTATTGATTTTATAATAGTTATAAATTGTTATTATTATTAATATATAATAGTATTTTTTATTTGATGTGCATATTTTTTATTTCTATTTTATTCTTAATTATATTTTAAAATTAAAAAAATAAACTATCCAATTAATGAAAGAAATGTTATACATACTTTAACAAAATAATACGTTACAAATCATTCTTATATTTTAATAATATAATATACTACAATTTATTCACTATTTTTTAAATATCTATTGCTATTAATTTTACTTTTTTTATAAATATAGAGACACTTGTATCTTTTTCTTACAAGTTTTAATAATAAATTTCCAGCTACCTGAGCTGTTACATACACTGTCACAGTGATCTCAATTAAAAAAAAATGGCAATTGCTTCCTTCACCTAAAGAAAATTTTAAAATTCCATTATACCCTTTTTCACACATTTACTTACGGATTTCAATATCCGAAAGTCATTTTTATATATTCTGGATTTTGAAATTCGAAAGTTCATTTTCATATTTTATTTAATCTTTTAGATGATAATATCCGAAAGTAAGTTATAAGTTCCAGATTTTCATATCCGAAATGGTGTGCTATAAATGGTACTAAGGATTGAAATTCAGAATTTATTTATGTTTGCTTACGAATTTTGGCATTCAGAAGATCATTTATACTGTCCAAATAAACTTCCGGATGGTGAAATCCAGAAGTGACATATTAGTTCCAGATTTGTATATCCAGAACTTTGTCATATTAGTTCCAGATTTATATATCCAGAACTTTGTAATTTGACTTACGGATATAAATATCTGAAAGACAAAAATTTAAAATTATTAAAGACAAAATGGATATTTCAGATGAATATGTTTGATCTGGAAACAATTGCCAAAAAAAATTTCAGAGAGGCCGGTTGGGAAGTGGGGTTCCTGCTAAAGTACTTTCAAAACATATAATTTGTTGTAGGAAATGCTAACTACACACAGTACGAGTGATACAAATGATTTCTTTATAACGAACATGGTAACTTTTGTATATAATGTAACATTTTGTAAATTTTGCTAAAAAATAATGATACTTTCTCAATAACACAACAACCATTCGATAACTTATTATATCAATATTCTAACAGTAGTCTAATATTTTTAAATTAAATTATAACTATATATTATTACATTATTAAAATAAAGTTGTTCAATAATTATTTTATCTTAATGGGTTATCAAAATATCATTTTATTCTTGTTAAAAGTGAACCTCCTTTTTTAGCATGTAACCTAAGTGAGGGTGATTAGATTGAGTATGTTATAAAATTTGTCAAAACTTTTTTTAGTATGTACCCTAGGTGAGGTGATATGAGTGAGTGGTAAAAAATATATATATAAATATGGAGAGAGTAAAGAAGAAGTATGAACAGGTTTAGTCATAAAGCTAACAATTTTTCAAAAGTTTTTCTTTTAATTGAAAATGACTGTTTTTTGGGTAAGAAAAAAAAAGGTTCAACACACACTTTTGTCTCATTAATATTTTGTTTGGAAGAGGGTGAAAGTGAAAAGAGAATAAATAATTTAAAAAATGAAAAATTATGTTGTTTTGAAAGTAGATTTGAGTGTAAAATTTGTAAAAGATATGATTGATGTGATTTAAATGTAAAAAGAAAATTAATTATATAATTAATTAATTTATTGAAATACTTTTTTTAAATTGTGAAGGATTTGAATTAAAAGAGAAGTGAATCTTTATATATTAAGCTTTATATATTTATATATTTGTGTTTGAAATTTGTAATTAAAAAATTATAATTATTTTTTATAACTAATAATATGATGTAAAGGGTATAATTGTATTATTAATTGATTTACTAAAATACTCCTAGCTAAAATTTTGCAAGATTTGATTTAAAATAAAGAAGAATATTTGTAATTAAAAGTTTATATATTTATTTATATATTTGTGTTTGAAATGTGTAATTAAAGAAAAATTTACATTTAAATAGTTTGAAGTAATATTATTAGCTAAATAAAATAATATTCATAAGCATAATTCATATCATGTTGATGGAAAAATAAAATTAATAATAAATATGCATGAAACATCTTAATTCAAATGTAAATGAGATAAATCTAACTTACAAAAATAAAAATAAATAAGTTTGTGAAAAAGCATGAAAATAAAAGAGCATATACATACCAAATATTTTAACACTTTTTTCTAATTTTTGAATTTATTCAAAAATTAAAACAAATATTTGTACCAAATGGTAAAAAAAATGAATTAAATTCATGCCTATAATATCTATAATATTAGTCACAATCCATTACAAATTGTTCACCTTATTTAATATAAACAAGGAGTTATAATCGATAATGCAAAATGATATAATCGATTAAGCTCCATATCCTAATCGATGAGTAAGAAGCCCCGAATTAATTGATTACACATATATAACTTTAATTGATTACTACAATCCTCTAATTGATTGAGGTTGAGGCATTTTATAAACATTCATTTGGAGAGAGCCACATTCATCCTTGTTTCACCTTTCATACAACCATCAAATCATGCCACCCCACACTTTAGACAACATTTACTTAAAAACCTCAAATGAATCAACCATCCAAAATTAACCACAGTGTTCAACATATAATAATATTATTAAAATTAGGGGGATGTTTCACTTAATAAATACAATAATTACTACTATATTATATATAATAATAATAATTAAAATACCACCTTAATATTTATATTTACCTATCTGCAAACACTTACTCATGTGCGTTGGACATGGATATTATTCAAATAGTTATAATAAACATATAATAACCATTAATTACATTTCATATATATTTAATATTAATGAATATAATATATGATGACATTCATTGCATTTACTAAATTTAATAAATTTTTTATATTTAATTAATATAATATTTAATAGGTATTAATGAATATAACTAAAATTATATAATAGAAAAATCATTACATCTATACCTATAGATAAAGAAGATTTTTCTTTATAACCTTTTTTTTTATACACAATTTCTTGTGATACCATTATTTAATATATCTCATTTTATTAGTACAATGGAGTATTTTGTCTTTTCATATTAATTACTTAAAAAATAAAATTATTTTTTAATTTTTTAAATTAATGTTATGGGATAGTTTTTATATGCAAACCAACTCCCCACTCTTCCCTTAATTTCTTATTTTAAGGCAACAATAGAAAGAAAGAGAGCATACTCTCAACCTCAATCCGTTTTCATGCCAAATATCATGTATCAAATAAAATAATCTTCATTTCCAATCACTCTCTCTACTCCATTTCAATCAACTCTATTTTTTGATAAAATTATCATTCCTTTTGTATCTACCTAAGTGAATCTTAATCTTAAAGTGAACATCATCACACTCTCCGATTTCAAAACCACCAATAGAAGAAAAGAAAAAATTTAAAGAAGAAAACAAACTCAAACCATAGAAAATTAAATAGAAAATGAAGATACAAATTACAAAGATGTTTCTGTGAGTTGTTGTTAAGATTTTGTAAGCCTCATTTCCTGCATATATACACACATAACTTTTTCCCTGTGTTTGGCAGTTGTTTAGCTTAAAAAGGGTGATAACATGTGAATTAAACACACCAGAACCCACATAGAACAAAAAACATAGCTCTGATTTAAACACGGTAGAACACACAAAACAAGAAACTTAATATAGTCTACATATACCATGTAAATTGCAATTAGGTGATTAATTTAAAACATTCAATTGGGCAGAACATCCAATCAAAAAAAAGGAATTGTGAAAGCAGGCATTTTATTTTTCAATCATAGCCAAGCCTTTAGTTATGCCATATGGAACACCTCATCCCGATTTACCCTTCCTTCCTTGGACACGATTATGTTTCTGATGTCCCCTAACATAATTCTTCTGTAGGATCTCATAAGCTAATCTTACACTAAAATTTCCATCATTTTCTCCTAACAATCTCCATCTATCTAACATGTGTATGTGCATTTGTACGCTCCTTAAAACACTAAGTAATAAAAAAAACATGATATACATTACTACATAAGTTAACATCAACAAAATTATACAAAATTGTATTTTATTATATAGTTACTATTCTCATTACATTGTGAATAAATCATATTAATTTTATAAAAGTAATGTTATAATTTAAATATTTTTAAAATAATATTTAAATAATAATAATATTTAATATGTTAATTATCGTTGTAATTTAAGCTTATGTTTCAATTATATAAATGTATGAGAGAGAAAGAGAGAAATGGGTACATAGAGGGGAAAAAACTTATTGGAATTAGTTTATTCTAATCCATCTCTCTTCTTGAATTAAGATATATTTTACAACCAATAAGGAATAAAACAACACTATCATATTATGTTAACACAACAAATAACATGTTATAGATAGGATAATTAGTATATCCTACCCATTAAAACGACTCTAAGAGTACATATAATATATAATAAATTATAAAGACTTAAATAAAAAGCTTATTTTAGTTCTATGAGTTTATTTATAAGAACTCTTAAATAAAAAGTATTTAATTTTGTTTATTTTTATACATAAATTATAATTTTAATTATATAGTTATTTATCTGTAAAAACTCTCAATATATCTTTCTAATCTTTTTTAATTTTCTAATGTCATAATCTTTTTAGTATATATTGCTAGTTATTTTCTTAACATATATTGCTAGTTAAGAAATGATTGTGTCTTCAACTATTTTTTAGGTGAAATTTTGATTTAGAGTAAGTTTTATTTTACTTTAAATCTTTTGTAGTTTTTTTTTCTTACATGTGAGTATTGTAAGGTTTCACAAGTGCATTTAGATTAAGAATTATTATTTCAGTTAGTCCTTTTTTTAATAAATGTTTTGGTTATTTATGTAACATCCCATAAAAATCATTCCATAATGGTTACACTCAACAAATAGTCGGATATTATTAATCATTGATAACACAAAGTTGGAAAATAACAACGTTTATTAAATATACATGTGGTTTGTTTATAAAAGGAAAAAAATAACCAAGCCTTACTCCTACATGCTTCCAATCACGTATCCAGATGCAATTCCAAGATCTACACTTGAGTCTGCTTATGTACCTAGTAAATGTTATCATATATATAGATAACGACCAATACAAGCTATGCTACCGAAATGAACTATAAAAAATTCATAAATTATAAGTTTATGTAATTTAACACTAAGTCACATAATCACACACAACCTTTAGTTCTTCTCATCATATGCAAAACATATACATGCATATCACACCTCAATCCATATAATAAGAATATTCATCAAAGAATATTACATATGTCTTCCAAAAGATTTATATTAAATATTTTCTACCAAAAATTTAACATTTAACCTATTTTAACACCTTAGATATGCAACATTCACTCTTCAACTACAACGAGAAGTGATTAAATTCTAAAAGAGAGAACAAATGACAGGAAAAAAGAGAGGACAAAGAAAAAATCTCAAAGAAAAGGAAAATGCTTGCATGCAAGTGGGATAATGAAAGGGAAACAAGATCTTACAATTTAGGTGAAATTTTTCTTAAATTATGGAGATTATATGCAATCTTAACTATGTTTTTCTACTTTGGGAGTTTTTATTTCTTGGGTTCTACCCAATTGTTAGGTAAGGAGAGCTGAAATATGACTCTAAAAATGTTTAAATTTAATTTTTGATTCTTTTTAAATCTTTATTTACATTTGAGTATGAATGTTGAGATTGGATTAAAATTCCAAAAATGGACCATAATGTTGTTGGTATGATTTTGGTGTTCTCTAATCATATTTTGATTCACAAACCAAACTTGTTGGGATTACAAAAGGAGGAAAAATTTAATTTAGAACATATTCAAATGAATATGAGTAGTTTAATAAAATTGAAAAATTAGTTTGTTATTTAAATATTCTTATTGTTTTGCATATAGTGTTGAAGTTTTGATTAATCACTTAGTGACATTTAATTAGTAATATTTATTATAGATGTAAAAAATTATTACTCAAGCGCGTCCATTTTACTCACTATATAGTGATCACGTTTTGGTTAAGTTATGACTTAAAATTTATATTAGATAAATATCACATCAATTCTTTCTGATTAATAAGATTGATATTACTTTAGTTATAAAAAAATTATTTTTATTTTTTATAATGTTATAGGCACTTGTAATTTTTCTTATTGAGATAAATATTATTTATTGTGGTATTTTTTTATAGGTTATTTATACAGGTAAACCAATAAAAATATAAAAAACAATTACAAAATATAAAGAGTAAAACTAAAAAAACAAACCGCTATAAATACCTTTACGTGTAGAAAAAACAATTACATAGCATAAAAAAGTAAAACTGGAAGAAAATGTGTAGTACACAAATTACAAATATAGAATCCTTTATTATTTTTATTTAATTTTTGAAATAGTTTTGATACATTTTAACTCGACTTTGGTTAATTTAAATGATATTCCTCTCTTTTGTTTATAAAAAAACAAACAACTGTATTTTGTTCGCAGTGAGCAGTATGTATCTAGGGCTCACAAACGGAGATTTACTCAACTAAGCTAATATGTATATTTTGTTAGAGTGGATCTACTGTGTTGACTATGTCATAACCAGCATAAATCATACATTCCTAATTCTGTGTTTTTCTTTATTCTGTATATGAGTTGAATGTCTTTTTATTTAATATATTTTTTAATTGTATGTGTGGTAAGATTTTAGTTATATTGGTTTATATAAGGAGTCAATTATGTACGACTTTATTTTTTAAAAAAAATCAGCTAAAATTGAAATGAATTAATTAGAGTATCTAAGGGATACTCCAATCTTTATATTTAAATTTAATTTTAAATTTAATTAAAATTGTTAAGGTGTTATACGACTTCTTTTTAATAAAATTGGCAAAATCATATTGGTGGTGTATGACTTTCACGTTGAGTATTTTTCGACCTAAAGTTGTATCCATGAGTATAACTTTCACTTTAAAACCATCCACGTGGTGACTTATCCATTTTGATAAAAAAAAAAAATTACTGAAAAATTGTAATTTGTGAGAAAAATTGCATTACTTTAGTGCAAAAACCTTAAAAGTCTAAGTAGACTTTTTGAATGTGTTTGGTGATTAATAAATATTTATTTTCTTAACTGTATATGTAACGCCTTGAAAGTACATATAACTATTACAACACAAGTTTTACATGTTTCTATAAAAGCTTAGAGTTTTTAAAAACATTTCTAATACATTATTAGGACTTATAGAAATACAAATATTAACAATTCATATCTCAAAACAAAACTCTAAAGCCTTCCAGGTTGTCCTGTACCTGTATGATCATCTGTTTATGTTATAGTCATCGCAATTCACAACACAATAAGAAAATCAAGGATAAGTTAGTGAAAATAAAATTTTATAATATACATAATTCAATCAAAAAAGCAAATCAAATTACATGGATCAATTTCTCAATTATTCAAATTCTTCAAATCCCAACACAAAACAATCACATAGACCCCATATGAATCTACACATCCAGGATATTTAACAAATAAAATAACAACTAACGCCTCCAAAAGAATCGTATTAAGTAAGTCCTACTAGCACCTGATCTAATACTCAAAACTTAGATTACCAACGAATCCAAGAGAAAGGATTAGGGTAAGTTCAATACAACCCAAACTGTGCATCTCATATGTCACAATGTGCATGAACTCCCCATCAACTTCTCACCACTTGATATCTTAGTCTATGTGACTTAGACTATATGTGAAGTTAGGAGATTTTTGTTATCACATAGGCATTAATACTTAATACACATACAAACATTCGTTCATACATTATCCCAAATTTATGAGTTCAATTCTATACAATTTTCATCATACAATATCTTTCAAAACGCAATCCACAATATTCAAAAGCCTATTTAACATTAAAAAAACAACACTTAAATACTAAACCATCAAAATCTAATGTTTCTACAAATGTAAACAATATATAAACAAACAACACAATATTATATAAACAAACAATATCTCTATAAGAGAAATTAAATATTGGGACTACGTCCCCTCCACATCAAGATCTTCTAGCCTATGGTATTGTTAAAAACTAAAGTTAGCTTTTCTTACCTGAAAAATTTATCTTCAAGGCAATTTTCAAAACCAAACATTAATATTATACCAAGATTTAGGGACCTAGAACAAGTTATTCAAACATAATAGAAATGTAGGTAGAATAAGTTGAGAGAATCACTTTTCTCAATTGACCCTATCAAAATTAATGACTAAATCCTAAGGAAAAACAAAAAATACAATATCTTTAAAAAAAATGAATTTACTCTGTTTAAAAATCTGATCGAGTAGAAATATAGTTTGATTCCTCAGCTACTATAAGGTATGATCAGATTTTGAAATAGATAAATTATGAAAGAGAACTTAAAGAAAAAAAAGAAGAGAAATAAGGGATTATGGTTTTTTTCTTTCTTTCTATTTACAGTTTTTTACAATAAATATAAAACAACTATCTATTACACAAATTTGTATAATTTTTTATTTTGTATATAGGTGGAAATATCTCTAATGTTCCCCATCTATGTTATATATATATATATATATATATATATATATATATATATATTATTTATTTTGTATATATATATTATGATAAGAAAAAACCATCTATGTTAGCTATTGTATATGGGTTAGGCACCCTTTGTGTCATATATATTTATTTTGGCTTATTGTTAATACAAAATCACTAACCTTTTACATCTTATTTAAAGTGTGTTTAGGTCTTACCAAGTAATCAATTCTTCACACCTTACTCAAAACATTTTATTACTCCTTTAAGTGACTAAACATCATCTCACCACTTAAGAGACAATAATTACATAAAAGTGAGATGCTATTTGAGGATACTTTATACTTACTTAAACCACACTTTGTTGTTGTGTTTGTTTGTTTGACTTTTTAAATGTCTCAATTTATTTAATTCTATTTTTTATTGATAAAAAAAAAGCATGATACATTTTGTAATAGAAAAATATTTTTATTTAATAAAGTGAAGAGCTTACTGTTCTTTTTGTCAGTGTTAATAATGAAGTGAAGTATTCCATCACCAATATTTTGTAACTCGTGAATTGTGACAATATTGTGTTGCCTCACTAATATATTTGTGATGTATTTATTCCATCACAACTAATTTTTCTTTTGTAGTTCTTATAACATGTTAAGGATAACAAGTTGAATTGCACAAACATAACAATTATTGTGTTTGGAATTTACAGGAGCATGCATAATTGTTTGAGTTTCAATCAACCAATTCCTTTGGAATTAACAACCTTTGGCTATTATCGCTTGAAACAAACCTAACTCATGTCAGAAAAATACTACAACATAATTGGTGAAGATTGAAAAAATGGAAGAATATTATTCTCACTATTCCGAAATAATATATATGCTTTCAAGTATCTTTATTAACAGTGGCGAATTTTCAAAAATTATTTTAAGAATGTCAATTTTTATATAAATATACAAAAATTTAGAGTTGTTAAATATATAAAATATATTAAAATTAATTTTTTTTATTTATATACAAATTTTTATATATAAAAAAGAATTGGAGGACCGAAGTCTCGTCATATAACATTAAGCTCCACCACTGTTTATTAAAAATAATTAATATTAATTTAGAAAAAGTACCCTAGTCTTTAATTACTTCTGGGTTTTTATAATATTTACTCTCTTTGTTTACTTTTTCTTTATGACGCGTAAGAGATTTTTTTCCAAATTGGTTGTCGCTATTATAAAAAATCAATAATGCATTAAATACTTTTTTCCATGAACTGTTCTTAATTAATGCTCCACACGTTAAAATGAGTATTTAACTAGAGAGATAAAATGGTATACTTTTTTTCCGCTCTTTAATGAACGTTTAAATTTTTTTAGTTACAAGTTAAGAAAAGTAATAAATATCACTTCTAAAGCAATTGAACTAAATCAATCTCATTTTCTCAATAAATGCATCGTATTTATTGAGACAAAATAATTAATTTGAAAATAAATTATAAATAAAAAAATAGCATTTCATTTAAAAATTGAGAATATCAATTCAAACTTCACTGATTTTGGAATTGAGGGGTATCAAAAGCTTATATAATGTTTCTATAATAAAAATATTAATTTATATTCAAAATTTTAAATATAGTCTAGAGATAAAGACATTTCATATATACTATATAAGTAGATATAGATCTCATCTTATAAGTCGATTTTATAAGAATGAGTTAAGATTAAAGTCCATTTCTTAAGTATGATATCAATACATCTTGTAATATATAAGTAGGTGCAAGCATCATTTTATAAACTGATTTTACAATATTGGGTTAGACATAAAATTCATTTCTTAAAATAGTCTTAGACAATTACTTTTTTTTTTGTTTTTTATGGTTAAATATATTTTTTGTCCTTGTACTATAATACGAAATTGATTTTCGTATCAAATATAAGATTCTTAAACGAAAATTCAAATAGATTTTTTGAATTTTTCTTCTATTAGAACCTTTGCCTGTAATGAAAATGATGCTACATTACTTGAGTGGATTTTTTTTTTTTATTGAACTTTGTCAATAGGGAACAATTGGTACTAAAAAAAAAATTGAGATAAACAATAGAAAAAAAAGAAAGCAAAGGATATGAGAAGAAATATTTATTCTATTTTCTTTTTCTTAATTAAATCACAGCAGAGAGTCTGAATATATACGAATAGTACATTTATTCTAGATTTAGTTAAAGAGAAAAGATGTAAAACAAAGAACCAATAAATGTTAGAATAAGAAAAGATAAAATAAAGACTAGATAAATGAATTTTTAAGGTAATTTATGTTAGCCTTCATATTAAATGGTGAGAAAAGTGGATAAAATATGAAATTTTATAACTACTTTGTTGAAATCAATTGCAATGAAATTTAACTTTTTAGTTAATTCGAAATAACCTTAAAAAGACCTAAAAAAACACGGTAAGAGTATTAATTAAGATTTTACTTCCAATTACGCTTTCTTAAATATAAGTTCTTTTTTCTTAAATATAAGTTTAAATCAAGAATACGGAAAAGGTATTTTTTAAATATGATTAGTAAAATTAAATAGAATTAACCAATTTTTTGTATTGTGTTTAAGTTCGTCAGATAAATGACATTCTAAAACAAAAACTAACAAAATCATTATTTTGAAATGATGGAAATGTTAATTAATAAAAAGGGACTACAACAAGTCGGAAATTCCAGAGTGAACCAACTACGAGACAAAGCAACATCCTAAGCAGACAAACTAGTCAACCACAATGGAAGGCGTTGACTTAATGAAAAGTAAAACATGAAAGAGAAAGATAACAATGGAGGTCTAAACTCCGTTTATTCAACTGTTACTCTCGAAACCCTAAGGCAGCCCAAGCTTCAGCTTCAAATCCAGAGGCTTCCTTTTTCCATCTCCAAGCCGAAGCGTGGAACCCCATTCCGCAAGCGTTGCCTTACTCGGAGGGTTTTCCCTCCAAACTTTAATCGGTATCGGACTGCGTGCCTCCATCTGAGCCAGGAAATTCACGGTTCTCTGTGGCTGCTGCGTCAGATCGTAGGGACGGTAGCGCAGGGGGTTTTGTGGTGCTGAGGGAACCACCATTGTAGAGAAATTGTTATATTTAGGTGGTGAAGTAACCACCCTGTTGTCAAAAGTTATATTAGGTTTTACGTCTAGTAATTGCGGTGGAGTCGCAAGGTTCTTAGGATTTCCCTTATGGGATGAATCAGTGTTTTCTTCTGGGCGTTTGATCATTGGTCGAACAGCAGAGACCATTGTCCATTCGGTGACAGCTTCGTCGCTGTTTTGGGCAACCTCTTCATTAGTCATTTTGGAGAAAAGAAACACAGAATGAAAAAGGAGAGTGCAGAATTTCAATGAAAAGCTGCGCCTGTGCTTGTGATTGTGAAGATCGGAGTGGAAGAGATGCTTATATAGTGCGAGGGTTTGACCTCAGAGTGAAAGAGGTGGTAGTAATGATTTGGACGTATGTGTTGAAATTGAGAGTGACGCTTATCGCGTGTACGTGTCCATTTCAATACTTAGGGTTTGGCTTTTAACAAAAACATGGTTAAAATTACAGAAAAATTTAATAAACATAATATATATAAATATACATATACATATATATAGTATTGCTTTTAATGTACTTTCTATTATTAGTTTAAAAATATTTAAAAATTAAATTTGTTTAGATTCTTTTTTTATTTAAGAAATTTTTCCTTAATTTTAATATATTTTTTATGTAATGTATTAAAGAAAGTATTATTAATAATATTCTTAAAATTACATAAAATAATGTTATTAAATGTAAACATTTTATAATCTAAATAAGTCTTGTTGGCAAGACAAAAACTTGTAGCTTAGTTTTACGGTGTAGAGAAGGATGATCTTTTTGTTTTGCTTGTAGATAGTGTTTTTATGAATTTGAAAGCAAGATATAAGGATTGGACATCTTAAAGTATCATTTTTAATTTATTTATTCTTTGTTGATGAAAAAAATTGGTGTTAGAGAAGAAAAATATAATTTTGTTCTCTCTTTCTCTTTCATGTTTGATGTTATCCCAATTAATATTTTTAGAGATTAATCATTAATTTTTATTTATGATGCATTTATAGAAAGAGAACTTGACTACACTAAATGATGTAGACACATTATATCGTAATCATGTATGTTTAGAACTCCTAGTATGTATGCATTCGATTTAATATAACTATAAGGGTGACGAGGTTGGTCCTTGATCTTTCTTTTTCTCTTTAGTTGGTAGTATTGGAGTAGGCAGTTGGAGGTTTCATTTTGATTTTTGTTGTGTATGTGGTTAGGTCTTCTTTGTCTATCTTACTATGCGTGAGGATTGGACCACCCTTTAAGTGGATCTGTTTAATTTAATTATTTCTTGCTGATAAAAAAAACAGTAATAATGTTTGTCAACAATACAATCCTTCACTTATAATATTTGTTTGCATATATTTTAAGGTCAGACAAAATTTAATTTAGTGTAATAACTCTTTCATTAATAACAAATGTAGTATTCAATAGAATTATTACACTACAAGAAAATCATTAAATAGAAACCAATTTTAGAGACAAAAAATAATTAGTTGTTATAGTGATTAAATTAGATACCATTTTAGAGACTAAAAAAAATATTGATTTCTAAATTAGTTTCTATTATTGATAAATATTTTCTAAATTGGTATCAAATTAGCTATCAAGATTTTTGCTACCAAATTTAAAATCTAAATAATTGGTAGTTAAAACTTTGGTATCTAATTAGATACCAATTTAAAAACTATTTATCAATAATAGAAACTAATTTAGAAATCAATAACTTTTTTAGTCTCTAAAATGGTCTTTAATTTAGTCACTATAACAACTAATTATTTTTTGTCTCTAAAATTGGTTTCTTATTTAATGATTTTCTTATAGTGTTAAATAGAAAATTAATTTTAGAGATAAAAAATTAGTCACTATATTGACTAAATAAAAAATATTATTTTAGATAAAAAAATTATTGACACCTAAAATAGTTTCTATTATTAATAAAATTTATAAACTAGTTTTTAGATTGGTATCTAAGTAGTTATTAAGGTATTAACTATCAACTACTTTATATTCTAAAATTGGTAGTTAATACCAATCTAAAAACCAATTTATAAATTTAGAAACTAATTTAGATACCAATAACTTTTTAATCTATAAAATAGTATCTAATTTAGTCAATTTAGTAATTAATTATTTTTTTTCTAAAATTGATTTCTATTTAATAATTTTTTAGTAGTGATAATTATCTTAATAATTAGAACTTCTCTACTCTTAAATGAAAAGTTCACTTCAAAAAATAAGATAAGTAATCTATCAATTCATAAGATAACAATTGATATTACATGCAATGCAAAACAAAACATGAACAATACTAACTCACTCAGCCATACTAAATCAAACCCACCCAAGATCGAGCAGACGCTATAAAGCACACAGCCCCCAGCCAAAGTCTAACCATTGTGTTTTTTATCAATTAAAAGTAAATGAATTTTTTTTTATCGTAAAAAACTAAACTAAATTAATTAGAATATTTGAGGGATACTTCAACCTTTATATAAAAAAGATGATAAGTGTCTCCAAAACACTAAAATCCAGTTGAGACTAACACTAAAATAACTTAGAGTATAAACCTATAAATATCTAAATAGTCACCAAAAAATTAAAAAAAAAACTTATTAAACCATAATTGTGCCAATCACTTAGAGACAAATTGTCGTTGTTAGAAGCTTGGTAAGTAATTCCAAGCCTCCTTTGATAAAAAAAAGCAATGTAGATTTATCCACTATAAGAAAATCATTAAATAGAGAGACTAATTTTAAAGATAAAAAATAATTATTTACTATATTTAATAAATTATATATTATTTTATAAACTAAAAAAAATTATCAATATATGAAGTAATTTCTATTATTAATAAATAATTTTTAAATTGGTATCTAATTAGCTATCAAAATTTTAGTTACCAACTAATTAGATTTTAAAGTTGGCAGATAAAATTTTGATAACTAATTTTATATCAATTTAGAAACTATTTATTAATATTATAAATTATTTAAATATCAAATAGTATCTAATTTCATTAATACAATGACTAATTATATTTTTATCTCCAAGATTAGTCTCCATTATATTATTGTATGATTGTCTTCTAGTGGTATTTCTACACTGCTAAAAATTAATGAATAAACAGCCGTTATGTAAATGTGCTTTCTTAGTGATTATGCAATAAGCTTTAGGCTCACTCTTTTTGATAGGTGTTTAGTTTTATCTTAAAATCTTATTTGTTTAGTTGTAGTTTACAGGGTTAAGAGAATATATATATATATATATATATATATATATATATATATATATATATATATATATATATATATATTCGTGTTAATGATTAAAAAAAAAAAGAAGTTAAAAAAAGGTAGAAAAAAGATTATGCTCTGCTGTTTGGGGAATGATGAGAGGGAATGGAGAGAAGATCCTGCTGCCAATAGTGCAAGGGGTTTTCTGTGTATATATATAGTTTATGAGGAGAAGGATAGTTGGATTAAGGGAGTTTAAAAAAATTTGAATGTAACATGTATTGTTATAAATGTCTACTCACCATATGTTTTCGATGGCTAAAAAAGGGTTGCGGGAGACCAAAATGAATAATGAAAACGAAAGTGTATGGTGCTTAGTATGTGAGTTAAATGAAGTTAGAAGAGTGGAAAGAAAGAAGAGGGACTAACCAGTACTCTGGGTAAAGAAATTGAGGATTTAGGGTTTTCAATGGTTGGAATTTAGTTGCGAGTTCTCAAAGTTTGTTGAGAAGACTTTGAAGAATATTGAAGTAAAAGACAACTATAATGTGTTGAAGGAAACATTAAGAGGGAATCGAAGAGATGGAATAAAAAGTGTTTTGGGGACATAAGAAAAAAAATCAAGACCTAATAAGAAAACTGAAAGAATTTTGGAAGCACGAAGAGAAGAATGATGCAATTGAAGGTATGATATGAGTCATTTTGAAAGTTTAACTAGCAAGTTTTTCTTATTTTTATTAGTGTCTTACTTTTATTAGAATTGTCAGAATTCAAAGAAGATTCATGTGGGGTTGGAGAAGGGAGAATAGGTCGATAGCGTGGGTGAGCTGGGAGAAAATATGTGGTCCTGTGTAGGAGGGAGGGCTGGGAGTTAAAGATGTCAGGAAGTTCAATGCTGCTCTTTTAGCGAAGTGGAAGTGGAGGCTTTTGAGCGAAGAAAAGGGAGTGAGGAAAGATGTCCTGTTGTCTAAGTATGGTATGGACTTAAAACAAAGTCGTAGAAATGAGAAGAAATACTCTTGGTGGTGGAGAGACCTAGGTAAGAGTTGTGGTGAGGGAGAAGAAGTAAGCTGGTTTCATAGTGCAATTGGTTGGAAGGTGGGAAGTGGGGATAAGGTGAGATTTTGGGAGGATGCATGGGCTAGCAGTAGGTCTCTACGAGATACTTTCCCTAGGCTCTTTTCGTTATCATTGAATCAGGGATCAAAGGTGTCCGAGGTAGGCATGTGGGAGGATGCTGAGTGGACTTGGATGCTAGGATGGAGAAGGCCTAGATTCCAGTGGGAGTCTGAACTGATAGATGAGCTGCTAAGAGTGTTAGCTAGGTTCAAAATGAGTAGGGATGCTATGGATACCCTCATATGGGAAGGGGATGTGTCTAACGCGTTTTCGGTGAAAGTAGCGTACGAATGCCTCACTAACTCTACAAGAGGTACTCCAATTATTGTATTTAAGTTACTTTGGCAGGTTAAAGCGTCCCCTAATGTGCTGGTAACAACGTGGAGGACCCTCCTTGATAGACTTCCAACTAAAACAAACTTACTGAGAAGAGGGGTGATGGTTAATCATCTACCATGTGCATTGTGCAGAGGTGGGATTGAAACAACACAACACCTGTTTTTGGAGTGTATAGTAGCTCAAGGTGTTTGGAATCTGTGTTTTAGCTGGATCGGAATTGCTTTTGTCCAACATAGAGAATTGATATATCACTTTGAGCAATTCTACTCTATCCTTTTCAATCACAATCAGAACATGACATGGAAAGGAATGTGGGTGGCGGTTGTGAGGTGCTTATGGGAGCAGCGGAATCTTATAATATTCAAACAAGGGGTAGTGGATGATGATGAAATATTTCACTTGGCACAAATCAAAGTGTGGTTGTGGATGAAATATAGGCTACGGGCTTTTAACTACTCTCTAGGGGAGTGGCATCTAAACCCAGTTCAATGTATAAAATGCTAACTTTACCCTCCTTGAAGGGGAGTTAGAGAGTATGTGAAGGGAAACATTGTCCTACCTGGTAGAGTTATAAGTAAGGATTAGCCAGCCTGAAAATGGATTAAGTAAAGTTGTCCGCCTAATAGTGTTGTTGTACTGTGGAGTAGGCAGCTGCAATGTCAGGACGAATGATTTTTGGGAGGTTGTTGTCATCTAAAACAACAGCAGAATTTCTCTATGGGTGGGCGTGACTCAAGGGCTAATAAGGCACAGAGGTCAAATCAAAAGTAATTGGTAGAGGCAACAGTTATGGGCGGACGCATATGCCATAGGATGCCTAAAGGGTTATAGCAGGGGTATTCAAGGCAAAGTGAAAGGTGAAAGGGAAGTAGAGTGGGAGTTATGTGTGAAGTTGCGTGATGGGTGGAGTTAGTTTGGAGGGTAGGTACCTAAAGTTGAGAAGCGGTACCTAAAGCTGATGGGCGGTAAAGAAAATGTATGCTCTGCTGTAAACCAAAAGGAATACAGGGTAGGACTAGGAGAGCCCTCCACCTAATGAAATTCTGGTGTTAGTGTGCGGTTTGGTGTTGATCAGGGGGCAATGGGGTTGACCGTGAGGGAAAGGTGGTTTGCTAGGCATGAAAGGAATGGCAAGTACATGAATGGTGCTATGCAGCTAACCAAAGTTGCATAGTTGTGGAACTGGAACCGGTGCACATATGTGTGGGACCAACAATTGTGTTTCTACAATCAAGAGGTGGTTTTTAATTGTTTTTGTTGTAGCCAAGGTGTGGTGTTAGAGGTAAGTACGATGGTGTAGTGCTGATATGGTAAGCTAGGATGAATTGGTGTGCTGGGGTGAATTCTGTTTGTAGCCAAAGTGATAGGTGGTGCTAGAAGGGTGCCTTCTATTGCAGTTGAGTGCATTAAGCTAATTATCTTTGGGTGCACAGATTTTGATTTATAGTGTCCAGTGGCTGTGTGGGTCTACTATGGTAGCATATGGTGCGATTCAACTTTTTTTTGTAGATGTTCAACTTGTCTAAGCTACAAATGGTGTGTACAAGAATGTAACAACGGTGGCTTGACTCTATGTCGTCTACCCTTTAGTTTGTATTTTTTTTATTTGTATCTTAGTTGTCTTAATTTTGTATAAGGGTTAGAACACCCCTGAAGTGTTCCATTTAATTCATTAATTCATTACCGATAAAAAAAAATGAAAATTACCAAAAAGTATTAGGTGGGTAGAGCAAATGGCAACAGAAAAGGGTGTGGTGTTGCAGGTCTAGGCAAGTAGATGAGCTTAGAGAATTAGCATAGAATGAGTATTTTGATGAGTTGTCTTATTTTTTTATTAATAGAATAATGTAGTTAGTTTGCTTTAGAAATATTATTTTAATATGTTTTCTTAAAGAGTTTTAGGATATCTTGCTCGTATAAGAGTTAAGGTATTTTTAAAATATTTGTATTATTTATTTATTTTTTTCTGATAAAAAAATTAACTCTGAAAATTTAAGAAAAAGATGGAGTTGTTTGACTAATCTTGGAAGGTTATCTATTTGTTTTCTTGGTACTCCAAAAATTTAAGAAAAAGTTGGAGTTGTTTTGGCTAATATTTGAAGGTTATCTATTTGTTTTCTTGGTGCACTAAAAGTAAAAATGCAGCAGCGAATTAATCAAAAAAAAAAAAGGGACAGTAATACAGAATTCTCCATTTAGTTGTTAACTATTTTTTTTATAATATGTTTAATATGTTAACTATTATATATATATATATATATATATATTATTATTTTAAAATTGAATAAAATTAAGTTAAATTGTCTAACTTTCCTATATGTCAATTGGTCTTGAGATAAAATATAATACAGTATTAGATTCTATAGTTCATAATAATAAATTATCTATATTTGATCAACTTCCCTATTCTGACGGAAATGTAAAAGAGGTATATAAGGAAGTTCTGTCGTCTATCTCAATTAT
This sequence comes from Phaseolus lunatus, assembly GCA_013389735.1. Taxonomy (NCBI): domain Eukaryota; kingdom Viridiplantae; phylum Streptophyta; class Magnoliopsida; order Fabales; family Fabaceae; genus Phaseolus; species Phaseolus lunatus. The sequence continues at coordinate 35,450,667 of CM023857.1, read as the reverse complement.
TGAAATATGACCTGTATGTATTTATTAAATAACTTTGCTTAATACTAATTTATTTTAAGATAAAATTGACATGAACAATAAGAGGAGAAATGATGTTACCAGAGACTAAACATAAAATCCTTTGATAATTAAAGCTAGGATTTATTTTTTACCAAAACAAATTTAGTTTAAGCAAATGAAAGCGGCCTATATTAGATGAATTACCTTTTGAAACTACTGGAAATGAGAAAGTTGGAATGCAACAGAGTTTGAAGATCTTGAAATAAATAAATAAATAAATTCATACGAGGTTTGATTTTCATGGGATTGTGTTAGAATCTATGACAATGGAATAATAGTAAACAGAAAGGGAGATAATTTGCCATTTATAAATTCCTGGAGGATTCATATTATAATGGTATTGATGGCTATTGACAAGGTAGTAAACGAGAAGGAAAAAAAATACTAAGAAAATAAGATACTAAAGCTTTTGTGACTGAAAAATCAGAGAGGATGAGTGTGTACTCTTTCCTCCAACCAACTTTTAATATTGTTTGTCAACTATTTTTTGTCTTAAACTTTTTCTCCCTTCTTGATGCATTTCATCACCACCCACGTTCCCATCTCCAACTATCTCAACTTTTGCTTCTCTTATTCCTATTTTAATTGTAATGCTATTTATCCTCCATTTTTTGCAACCTTGTCCTGAAGTTTGAAGTCAGGTAAACTTTTTGCAAAGTAACATGGCCTTTCCAAGTTGATTGAGACTCCTCCACGCCTTCCCATGCATTAAACTAAATGTCCTTCAACATGTTGAAATGAAAACCCTAGATTTCAAAATAGCCATAGATTGTATAACAGGATAGGATACATTAGTGATAACTGGTAATGGAACAAATGGTTGAATGTGATCACCTCTAGAACATTTCAACTAGGGTGCATGAAAGACTCAGTGTATTTTGTATTAAATAGTAGCAACAACTTATATCTGATTAAACCTAACCTTCTCTATAATTCGAAATGGAGACTTTTTGAACTTAGTTTCTGATTCTTCCTCAACGTTATGGACAAGTAAGTAGTGCCTAAACTTAGCAATGACCATTGATAATAACATAAAATTATCTTACATAAGTTGACAACTTTTTGTCTAAGAGTAAACTTTTTGGGAAAAATGTAAGTCGATGGTGGTTTCGGTTCAATACTGGCCCAATGCCCAAACTTGAAGCATTTGTTTCAAGAATAAATGGTTGCTAAAGATTAGGAAGAATACGAATTGGAGCCTTAGTAACAGTAACTTTGAGTTTTGCAAATGTTGTTGCACTAGATCATCTTGAGAAAAAAAAAATCTTTAATAAATTGGTTAAAAGAGCACTTACAACTTCACATCCCTCTCTATAAGGCTTCTATAATATCTTGCGAGGCCAAGGAAACCTTTAATTTATTTTGCATTAGTAGGCACAGATCAATCCAATATAGTCATCACCCTTTTCTTTATCCATTACCACACCCTCACCAGAAATAAGGTGACTTAGGTAATCGACTTTTTGTAGCCCAAAGGAATATTTTGACAGCTTTGCAAAGAGATTATGTTGCCACAATAATTGAGGACCACCTCCAAACAATGCAAATGTAATGACCTTGGAAAACCTTATTCATGAGACTTTGAAATGTATAATTGGTGCATTAGAGAGTCCAAATGGCATTACTATCAATTCATAGAGGCCTTGATGAGTTTTAGATATCGTTTTATATTTATCTTACTCCTTCACCAAGATTTGGTTGTACCATGATCTTAGGTCCAATTTAGAAAGGTACTAAGGTCTATGCAACTCATAACTCATCCTCTATAGGGAAATTATCCTTCATTGTAATGATATTCAAGGTTTGATAGTCTTTACAAAAATCTCCATGTTCCATTCTTCTTCACTAAGAATATGGAAAAGAAAAAGGATTAGTGTTAGGCACTATAATTCGTTCCTGCAGAACATCTTCTATCCGAGTTTCAATTTATAATTTCTAGTTGTGATATCTATAAAGTTTGACCCTAAATGGACCAATATCTTTGATGAATGGAATTGCATGATTTTGAGCTCGTGGGGGAGGTAAGTCAAAAGGAATAAAGAAAACCTTTTGTAAGTGCGAAGTATAATGGCCAACTCAAATTGAAATCTAACCAATTTTCTTGAGAGGAGTCTGGTTGTAGAATTTGTAGGGTAAACAACACAGTCATAACATTTGTGATGTGCATTCTTTTTAAATGAGTGAATTGTACAGGATTTGACAGTTTGGATCTAATTTTTGGTGATTCTATTTTTATCCTATATGTTTGTTGTTACATGGGTGAATGTGAGAAAAAGTTTGTCGAACTATGATTGTTTTGGATGGACATTTTTTTGGTCTCATTTGTGTAAAGTTGTCTATTTATAGATGGGTTGAGTACTTCAACTACCCTTTTATTTATTTATATATTTCTTTTTTATGATAAAAAAAACTGTGTATAATTATAAATTTTTTGTTCAAAAAGAATTTCAGGGTCAATGTGCTATAATAAGATATTTGGGGGCTTAAGTGAACACTCGAGCAGCTCCCAAAACCAAATCTATCCCAATAACAAATAATATGTGTTCCGATAATTTCAATGAGTGTTCTTGAATATTAACTTCTAATTCCTTCCAAGCTACCCCATTAAGGATTTATCATTACCAACCAAAATTTGCAAGTACGAAATTAATTCAACTAGTAATTTCAAACAATGTGGATGACCTTGGCTATAAGAAATTATCTAAACTACAACTATATAATAACATATGAATTTGTATTCCATTTTTGGAGTTTTTGAATTTCATAGTGCCAAGACCAAAAAGATCCTTTAAGAGCATTGTAAGACAAATGGTGATCCAAAGAATATTGATTAACAACATGCTCATTGTTATCAAGAGGATGTGCTTCTAATTTTTTCAACTCATCTTCTTTCATTTGCAAAAGAAAGTATTATTTTTTTATATGCCTACATGTTGGTGAGAACTTGTCACCACAAGAGTAGCACAACTCTTTTTCCACTTGGAGCTATATTTTTGCTAAAGTCATTTTTTTTTACATTTATAGGTCTCATGTCATTTGGATTGAAGGAATGGTTTGGTGAGAGAATGAGAGGGGGTAGATTGGTTGATTTTATGAATTGTCTAATAGGTAAGACATTTTGAGTGGATTGAAGGAATGATTTGGTGATGGAATGAGAGGGGGTAGATTGGTTGATTTTATGAATTGTCTAATAGGTAAGACATTTTGAGTGGTTTGTGTTTTTGACCAAAGGTTCAAAATATAAGATCTAGGTTTAGCAACATAATTCTCTTCGTATAGCTAAGAACACAAATTAAAAATCAAGGTGGTAAAGTCTTTGAGCTATGATAACATAGAATATCCAACTTTTTTTTATTTGCAATAAAAATATAATAAATAAGAGTATTTGAGAGATACTCTAACTCTATTACATATATACAAAAAGAGACCTAAAGAACCTAGAACCATCCAATAAAACACTTCGATCCTCCTAAACTTGAAGGTTCCAAACATAAAGAGAAGGGGTTCTGAACAAAGATATAGAATTTGTATCGAACTCAGGTATCTGCAAAATACAATTATAAGACACAAGGATTTATACAACAATTGTTATTTTTTGTTCTACATTAACCACTCAAGCCTTTTGATCTTTTACAATGAAATTTTGTCTACCAAATCGAATACAATTTATTCTTAAGATTCTTGTGGTTGTCTTAACCCCTGTGACCTACATTAGGCGTTGATCCCTAAGGAGCTATAACGAAAGCTTTTATTTGAATTTGAAAGCCTGGTGTTTTAGTTTAACATTTGAGTATATATACAATGGGATTTAAACACCAGTCAAAATAAGAAAACATGACCAAAGGAAACTTACTTGTAATCTAAACTCAAGACTTTAATTGCACCATCATGAAAATTTGCAATTCATCGAGAATTTTATTATTAAAATGATATTTTTTTCTCATATTCCAAACTGTTATCCAAATAATCTTCAAGATATTATTTTTATTTGCATTAAAACTCGCAAAATCAAAGCCACAAAAGTGTGCCTTTGCAGTGCCATGGTGTGTGAATACAAGTCCTAGCCAATTAGCAATCATATTCCAACTTTTCTCAGCTTTCGAACAAATGAAAAAGAGATTATCTGAATCCTCTAACTCCCTATTACACATGGCACCATTAAGCTTTTGAGGATGAATATTCCTGTGAAGAAGGTTTTGAATTGTTACAATTTTATTATGGAAAACACGCCAACAGAAAAAAGTGGTCATAGGTGATGCCTTAAATTTCCAAAGTTTGGTAAAAACCTCAGATTCCTCCTCCATTTGAACCTTTGATAGAAAGATATATACAGATTTAACCGTGTATTCTTCCAAACTCACATCTTTCCATACCCATTCATCTTGGATATAAAAAAGCTAATTATTTTTTGTTAATGAGACTAACCATTTCATTCACTAGCACTTCTTCCCATACAAACCAAGGTCTTCTCCATCTCAGTCTCCAACACTAGAGATTCTCCTCCCAAACGCCTATTTAACCTGTGTACAAACCCTTTTGGTTTGAATTGGCATAAAGTCTCATGAAACTATCTTTCAAGTTACTTTGCCCTAACAAAAAATCTTCCCAAAATAGAATTTTATTCCTATTACCCAACTTCCATGCGATATTATCCAAGAACCAATTTCCCCTTACTTAGATAAGAACTAAATTTTTCATATCTCTCCACCATAAGGAATCGGATTCGGATTTGTTCTTCAAACCCTCAAACAACACTCTCCGTGATTCATACTTGGACCTTAAGACCAAAGTAGTACAACACTACTTCTGTAGTGATTCCTTGAACCCATTAGCAAGAGTTGTAAACTGAACATAATAATCATGTATAATAGTGACTTGTGTCAGTTTGAACAGTTGTGCTTGGGAACACTCATAAGGGGAAGGTCCAAATTCCATTTCAAGGACTCATGTAAAAGAAACTAATGAATGAAAGGGATTGGTGCAGGTTAGCATTTGATACCAAGGAATAAGTTCTTTGTCTAGATGAATGACTCAATGGTCAAACGATGTTCATTTAGGGTATTGTAATAATAACTAAAAATATTTTCAATTGTAAATAACTATTGAAGGACAACAAATCAAGGAAAATCAAGCTTAACACTCCTTAGCTGAAATGGTTATGAAGTGAAAATAACAACATTTAACTCTAAACCAACATTTTATTTGAGTAACCCATCAATGGTTAACTCCAATGTTTTGAATTGAATAGAATTCTCCTTACCTCTCTTTTCCATATCTTTCAACATCTGTTTGATATCAATTAATAGTTCATTTAGGCAAGTATTCTCAGTCATGATTCAATGAAAGCACCGAATGTGATAGGTGTGGATTCTAAACAGGGGAGATTAAAATATAATGACATAAACTCATAATATGTATTATAACCCAAGGATTTTTTTTCTTGTAATGAGAGTGATGGATGCTGACAAGATAGCAAAATTACAAAGATAGGATAAAAAAAATAACTAAGGAAAAAAGAGAATGAAGTTTTTGTGATGGGAGAATTTGAGAGAGGATCAAAATCACTCCTTCCATAATGTTCTCTTTCCTCCAACCAACTTTTAATATTGCTTGTCAAACCCCTCATACCCACTCAACCTTTTGTTTGTTATTTTTGGTCTTGAACTTTTTTCTACCTTACTTATGTCTCTAATCACCACCATGTGTTCATTTCTAGTTATGTCATTTTTTACTCCTGTTTTACCTGTATTACTTTTTTTTATCAGCAATAAATAAATAAATAAAATTAAAATTAAAATTAAATATTTTAGAAATATTTCAATTCTTAGTCTATGGTCAACCTACTCTTTCACAATAATCATCCAAGGACAACCTACACTACTAATTTATATGGCAGAAAAATCATAAAATCCCCTTATACTACTCTAGAGACTTGGCACAAATAGACAATGCAAATACAGTATACTTTTTAAACCCAGTATCTGCAAGAGTTATAAGGAATAAAAATTACACCCTCTATAGCTTTGCTCATCCTACCCACCACTGGCATTTTATTCTCATTATACTAAATATCTCTTTGATTTTGCCTATTGCAGTAAAAAAATTTCCAATTTGCTAATTGCAAAACTACAAATTCTGGATTGCCATGAACCTCTATACGTTGTCCTAGTGTGCTACAATTTACAGAACCATAACCAATAGCTGCTTAATCTTTTGCTACCACTGCCTTGAAACGCAGTTCCCTGCCCTGCACCTTATCCATCCCTACTTGACTGTTGTTCTTTTTTCCATCATCACCATCCAGCTTTTCTTTCCATTCCCCATTATTTTCCCTCTGATGGCGTACTTATCACATCCTGCTCTTTCAAATCTTCCACGTGTTGAATTCCTTTTCTCTATTCTGCATATGCCACCTGCTACCTAATTAGCAACATAGGTAAACAAAGTTGTCATTTTCTTCTTCCTTTGCCTGCAACAAAATAAACAGAATTCTTCCCCTTCCTAGGCTAACAGGTATATCAATTCTTTATTAACATTGTAATTTCTCTGCATAATTGCTACAGAATCAGTATTGCAGATCTGCTTTCTCAACAACTCACAAAACCAAAAAAGCTAGCTTATCCAAAATTACTACAAATGTTGTGATCTGTATACAATACACAAAACCCAAATGCACCTTGCTTTATAAAGATTGTCATTTTCCAACGATGCAATTAGTAGTGTTTGGCCCTTAGCTGCTCCACTGTCCTCTGAACTTTTCCAGCACAGGTTGCTCATTAATTCCTACTTCTTTTCCCCTGCCTTCTCATTCCTTTTTAGCTCTAACTATAATGCTTCTTTCCTTCCACCTAAAAACTATATACACCAGAAAACATACCCTTAAGCACCACCCCTATATAGCCTAACCACTTAGAGCTTAACTTAGAGAATGTAAACAGACCATGGGATTTAATACCCAATCAGAATAAGAGAAACTAAATCATGTTAGTTTCCTCTTCATCCAAGATGAAGCTTGTAACTGGGCTAAATTAAAAATTTCTTCAACACCCATCCTTGAAAACCACCCAACTACTTTGCCTCCATATGCACCATAAGAAGGCTACCCAAATACTCTTCCACACACTATTTCTTTTCGCACTAAGTGATAGCAAATGAAACTGTAGCAAGTGGAGTTTTAAGTCGTAATGATAAGCTATTTGTACCCCAACCCATTTGGACACCATCATCCATACCTGGTGGGCTACCTGACATTCCACAAAGAGGTGGTAAACCGTTTCCTCTACAAGATTGCATAATGGACACAAAGTTATGGGAAGGATTACTCCTCTTCTTATTAGGTTCACTCTTGTCGGCTAATTGTATTGTTTTACACTGATAAATGAGAGAAAATATGTGTTTGATAAGAAATATTTGTTGAATGGAGTCTCATAACAAATTAGATAGTAGAGGAAGTTAGAAGATGAAAAAAAGTCTCATCTTAATATGAAAAAGGCTTATAATTTAATGTATTAAGAATTCTTATATTTTTTATGTACTTGCATATTTTGGTTAGAGTAATTCTGAGGAAAAATCTCTTGAAACCTGCATTTTCAAAAATGAGAAGGACATTTTATTGTTGAAAGAAAAAACTTTATCTTTTAAAGGTCATATTTGTCTTATTAACTTTATTTTTTGTTACTTTTACATTTTATTTATTGTTTCAAAATGATGCGAAGTATGGCCAATTTAAATGATCAAATTCATCCGTGAAATCTTTTTTGGGTGGTGTAGATTAGAAGAAAAGGAAAATAGGTTGTATATGTTGGGATAGAGTGTGCTATTAATGGAGGAGGGGACCTAGGGTGAAAAATATTTTTTTTATTTAGCCTTGATGGAAAAATGGTGATATGCATTTCTAAATGAACATGGCAATTAAGTATTAACATCAAAATGTGTTGGGGAAGGTATTCAAATGAGATTTGTTTGTGGGGAATGGGAGACGCAAATAAGAATTGTTTGAATTTTCTGATTTAGATTTATGAAATTTGGACACTCCCTTTTAAATAGCGTGTTTGTGTCGGACACACGTATCGGACACAACACTTGTATGACACTCGTAAGACATGTATCGGTAAAGTGTCCAATTCAAAAAATATTTGTTAGATTTCTGACTATTCTAACACGATTCTAACATAATTTTAAAAAAGAGAAATACATTAATTTTCTAAAAACTCAAATTTATTGTATAAATTTTTAGTATAATTATAAAAATAAGGAACAAATCCTTTTGAATCAACCATGAAAAATATCTTTCTACTCCAACCAAAAAGAAACTAAAACATACTTGTACATATAAATCTTTATTGTCAATTTATATAATTCATAATTATATAATATATAAATCCGTGTCCCTGTATCCTACATTTTAAAAATTATACATATCTCCATATCCATATCCGTGTTCGTGCTACATAGTTTATGATGATTTGAGGAGAGAGATAGGAGGTGTGGAGATTTTATCTTCCGCTTTCTTGAGATGAAAGTTGGTAAATTTATGTGTAATGATCCATTTATCTTCACGAAATGAGTGCATTTACACTGATAATTAATTAAATTAGTAACATTATGAAATAGAAATTTCAGAAATTATATATAATTATCAATCATGCCATAATCAAGTGTACCTTAATTTATTATTGTAAGAGCACTTTATCATTTTTAATTGTATTAATTATTTTATATCTCTAGTGTCAATTTTTTTAATATATACAAACCTATCACTTTATTCTTACATACAATTAATAAAAAAATTGTAATGGATGAAATAAAAATTATTTATTATATATTATATATTATATATTTTAATATCTTCTGATAAATATATTATATAATTAATTTATTTCTATATAACTCTGTAACTATGGCTGACTGAAAATTGAAATATTTAATTCTGAAATTGAAAAAAAAAATCTAATTCTTACAATTATTATCATATTCTTCAAATCAAATTTATATATATGTATATATATATATATTGTTAATAAAAAAAAAGTTAAGGACGTTTATGTGATTTATTATATAACACAATTTTTACATATTTTTTTTATCAATTACATCAATTATATTTATTTTAATTTTTTTTCCTTCTCTTTCTACTCTCACCTAGTTGAAACAAAGGTTTTCACGATAACAAATTTATTGGGACTTTAGGGATTTAATGAACAACTCATTCTATTACCTACAGGGTAAAATGAATTTAACTTTTTTTAGAACAATAAAATAAATTTAATTTAAAAAGGAAGAACACAATAAAGAAAGAAAAGAAAAAAGAAGAGCTTATAGTTTCATTTATGCATTCTACCAAGGAGACCCTAATTCAAGTCTCTGCTCTATCCTCTTCTACTGCCAAAACTCTCTTTTTTCTTCCATGAATTCAATTTCTTTAACTTCCTTCCTTTCCATACCCTCTCCACAATGCAACTTCCATTCCCTTCTTCAATCCAACCACCAACCATTTATGCACACGCTCTGCTCCACTGTTCTCACTTTCTCTCCAATTTCTCTCACACCGAAACCCGCTTTGCGGCGTGCCACTGACTCAAACATCGACGCACCCATTTCTCTCCCGGAGGGGGCGTCTTTTGTTTCCATTCCAGAACTCGACGAGAAGGACTGGTCCGTGCTCGATTGCGTCGAAGACCGAAGCGTTGAGCGCATTCTGTCTGCGGGGAAGGTCCAAGAGGGTTCGAGGGTTTTGATTTCAACTGGGTCTGAACACTTTGTGGATTCCTTGGTGGGGTTGAGTTCCTCTCTGTTCGTTGTCCATGACTCGCTTCTCGTGTTAGCCTGCATCAAAGAGAAATATGACAAGGTTAAGTGTTGGCAAGGAGAGATAATATATGTTCCGGAAAAGTGGGCTCCTTTTGATGCTGTTTTCCTTTATTTTCTTCCCGCGTTACCCTTCAAGCTTGACCAAATTCTGGGGTCTTTGGCTGGGAAATGTGCTCCAGGTTAGTTTGCTACTGATTAATAGTTTCCTCTTTTTATGGCATATTGTTATTTCCTGTTACTGTCCGATTCTTGCGTGTTGTGTGGTAGGAAACCCAACAAAGCCGCTTCGGTTGTTTACAGTCTAGATATGTTAGCACTGGTCTATGAAACACTCTCAAACATGCTGTCTGTCATAATTGGCATTTGGGTTTGATGTCATGTTTGGATAGACTTTCCTATATAGGAGAAATAAAAAGAAGATGAAATGAATTAAGTTTATATCCTAAGTTGAAATTAACTTATGCACAAGTTAAAATCAGTTTTTGAAGAAGTTATGGAAGAGAACTTTTATACATTAGGTAATTTACAGGCTAATTTTAACTTACGGAAGATTTTTAATCTGATTTAGCTTTTTAATTTCTTTTCTTGTTAATGATTCTCAAGAAATTTATCTAAACAAGACTTAGCTTTTTATTTAATAGGCCTCTACTCATAATTTTGTAGTTCTCAAAGAATTTTCATCAATGGGAAAGGATGTAGTTGGATTGTGTTAGAGAGTACCACTGCTTACTAGCTCTACTATAATTTTAATTTTATATGTTAACTTCATTCAAGCATGAGCAGTCATTCTATTTGCTTTTGAGACCAATACCACACATGTTGTGTCTCAAAAAGTTTGTCGTTCATGAGCATTGAGTAATGTTTTTCCTTTAAATTTTGGGCGAGGGGTAGAGACCTCAGGAAAAACACTCCTGAAATGCAGAACTTTCTACCTCTGTTTTTACTCGGCTAATGATTTGTTTATGACTTTGTTTTATTTAGATGATAATTTATAAATGTGTAATTTTTTTATTCTGCTAGTTGTATGTGCACTTGATTGTTTTGCACAGTAAGTTGATGGATATTCTTAGTTTTCCATGTTGTTTTTCTTATTCTCGGGGTATATTATTTCTTTGTGAAGTTTAGCTCAGTGCTACCTAGTTGTAGTATTTAATTTTGGATTTGACCTGTAGGTGGAAGAGTGATTATCAGTCATCCGAAAGGGAGAGAAGTATTAGAACAGCAACGACAACAGTACCCAGATCTGGTGGTTTCTGACTTACCTGATAAAACATATTTGCAAAGTGTTGCAGCTGCTCACTCTTTTGATGTGGCTGAATTTGTAGATGAACCTGGCCTATATTTAGCCGTTTTGATCTGCTCGAGGACTTAATACCTAGAGTGGATACATTTGAGTACACATTTTGATTGAACTTCTTATATGATGTTTTCCTTTTTGACTGATAACTTGAATTTTTAGATGAAAAGTCGTAAAATGATATAGTTTTATTCGTATGTGATCTTTTGCTCGCTTGTAAAATCTTGCATAGCGATTGGAACGTTTTTGTATCAATCAAATTCTTCCATCTCTTAAAAAGCCTCACTTCAAACGTTATGAAAGCCTCGGAAACCCAACATGAGGCTCTGTCATCAACGTTTACCAAGTTGTGGTGGCTTTCTAGACCTTGGATACAAGTGTTGCTGGTGGGGTCAACTAGCTCTAGTGGTTGAAGGCTAGATGATGCAGATACTGGTTATGCTAGAGTTCCATCTAGTTTGATCATAGGGTAAGTCTCTTTGGTTTGATTTTCGGACTCCGAAGGTGGTAGATTTATGATGGGTTTTCTGGCATCAATGGATGATGCTTCTAATTTTATGGGCAGGGTTATCAATTCTATTTCTGGCTTCTGATTATGCTTACATCCATTGTGATTAAAAAACACAAAATGGATCAAAGGAAGAATGAGGAAATGGAACATGCAAGAGATACAGATTTTGTACCCATTTCCCTCGAAAACATTGTATTAAAAGGGAAACTTACCTTAAAACCGACTGAGAAATATAATCTGAAGTTAGAAATATCATTTGGGTTACTATTTGAACACCCCTTGTATTTGTTGGGCTTAACCTAAACACATTGAGGGAGAGACTTGCGTAGTTTACATACCACTAGGATTGAATGAATATAACTTGATTAATTTCCATGAAGTTGAGTTTTCAAGTTGTTGACATTAGAATAATCAAGTAGAACTTGATTAATTTTCACCGTGGTTGAGTTTTCAAGTTATTAACACTAGATTTGATTAAGAATGGGGTTTATTGGATTATGATTTTAAAAATGTTTTTTTTTATAAAAAGGTATTATGATTTTCAATGAAGATATGTAAATTATATAAATGAGTTATGGTATTTAATTAGAATTGAAAAAGTTCATGGAGTGTAACAAAATTTAGTGGTATTTAATGAGATTTTTTTTAACCTACAAAAAGTCTATTTATGTTCAAAAGTATAAAGGAACAGCTTTTTAAGCATGGTTTCATTGAAAGTTTGAATTTGATGTATAAAAAGCAATAATCTTATGTTGCAAACTTTTCTATTCTCTTTTTTGGTGCCAATTGCCAAAAAAATTTCCATCATACATAATCTTCTTATTTTATCTTGGTTGAAAAGGTGACATAAACATTCATGTGCAGTACTTGATAATTGTCTTTGCAAAAATATTGTTGCAATGAATCATTTTGTCTTTGCAAAAATATGGTTGCAATGAATCATCAGTGAACTAATATACAAATTTTCGTCCTTTTAAATTTATTATTCATACACAAGACCATAGTTTTTGAATTTATTATTCAAACACAAAAACGTTAATAAAAATGTTAATGTACACTGGTACAGTACAGTATAGGAGTACATAAAGTTAGAACTAACTAGACAATAAAAGATTAAAAAAAGAATTATTGATTTTTCTTTTGGTTCATCCAAAAGTTATCATTTTTGTTTCATGTAGTTTTGAATGTTCTATAAAAATTTATGGAATTCTTTTGAATTTTATAAATTTATTGTTAATAATTATTTTAGATTTTAAAATTAATTAAAATTTTGGTAGTTAGTTAGCTATCATTTAAAAACTAATTTGTAAATTTTATTAATAATAAGATATATAATATACTTTACGTAAGGATGAATGATATATCAAATCGTTCTTCTTTCTTCATAAAATTCATAAGTCCTTTTAATTCTTGCAACGTAAATCCATTAATCAAACTACAAAATATTAATCATGAGTATTAATATGTGATAAGTCATAACACTGTGTAATCTTTTAAAATCCACATAAAAGAATTATGCCAAAATAATATTTTAAAGTCTCAATTAATATATCTACTTAGTTTTTATATTTGTGTGCGCTTTTTATTTTAGTCTCCATAGAAGGTCTACATTTTAGTTTCTATATGAACAATTGTTTATCCTTTTGTTCTTATACATTTGCCAAAACTGTTTTATTTTTTACATTTTAATTTCTGTTGCCTATTGTCAAAAAAAAATCATTAAGTCGGTGTTCTAACAAGGTCACAAAAATTGAAATTACCCCTTAAACCTGTCAGAAATGTTAGTGATTCTTAAATTGTTAAAATTTGAAAAGGAAAATAGTTTCAGTACGTCGCCAAAGAAGATTTTCAGTGTCGAAAATGTTGTTGGTATGGGAATATTATTTTTTATTGTTAAAACACATTATCTTATATAAAACTTAGTTCTTATTGTTGACCATTATTATGTGGCATCAACTTGTTTCACAAGAAGATTTTTATGAGACTTAAGTTTTAAATTTAATATTTTAAAGATTTTTTATGAGACTTAAGTTTTATATTTAATATTTTAAAGATTTTTATAAGAAATACTTTTATGTATTTATTATAAGGGACAATGATGAAAAGAAACATTATCAAATAAACTAACATGGTAAGGTAAATAAAGATTTTGTGAGGGATCAACAACTTCATTCATAAATAAATGTGACGATCATAACTCTTATACCATATTATAATTATAAAAAAAACTGAGAAAAACAAAAGAGAAAAAAAGAAAACAAAGAATATAAAAATAAATATTTCTTCTATTATTTTTCTTACTTAAATTAAAGGAGGTTGGTATAAATATAAATATATATATATATATAAAAATAAAAGTAATACACTTATTTTAGGTATAGTTAAAAAAACAAAATATAAAAGTAAAGAGTCAATAAATACTAAAATAAAAAAAGACAAAATAAAGATTAAACATGTATAAAAAAAATAACTAAAAATTATAAAATATAAAATTAATATTAATTTTTTTCTAAAAGTCATGTATTCGTAATTTTTATTAGTCCTAAAAGATTAAAAAAATAAAATAAAATAAAAATAGTCATCCAAAGATAGGGACTAAAACAGAAATAAATATCTACATAGGGACTTCATAGTTAAATAAAACTTAAGAGTTTTCCATAATATATCTTATTGAAGTTTCTGTATATTTCACACCCATAATATACTAAAAGAATATTAATCTAGGAATTAGAAGTTTCAGGTATTAGATTACTTTTGAAAGAAAAATAATCATATCATCCAATCACTTCTGTTATCTTTATTCATTATTTAATTAGTTGAGTTTAAAATTTAAATTCAATTCTAAAAAATTTGGACTAGATAAGTTTTAAAATTTCAATTTTAATATTATTTTATTATTTTTTAGAGAAAATATTGAATAAATAAATAAATAAAATATGTAACTAATATGATAAAAGATAATTTAAAATATCAAATAACTCGTGTATAAGTCATTGCATGGAAAATAGTAGCATAGCTCTTCGAATATATACCATTAAAATAAATTTAAATATCTTGAAAAATATATTTATGCACATTTACTTAAATAGTTACTTAAAACAAGTCCACATATTGTATTGTATTAGTTTAATGACAAATTTATGTTTTAAAATCTTTAGTTTTGGTTCCATGACAATATTAAAACAGCGAAAGTTGCAATCATATAAGAATGCACTTACCACACAAGAATTTATGTTGCATTGGGTACAGAAATAAAAAGAAGAAAAATAGGAGGTGGAAAAAGAAAAAATAGAAAAATTAGTTGTGGTGTGTAAAATAAATAGCGCGAAAATAAAACTCTAATGATTGTTTTAGTTTGGAAGAAAATAAAATATTTATAAAATATGTTTTTAATTCTATAAAGGGTTTTTTTTCTCTATTTAAAAATTCTCAATTTTTAGTACTTTGATTTTGCAAAATTTTATTTTTAGTTTCTAAGATTAGATCATATAAGTAAAATTCATAATCCGAGAAACACTATACTCAACATTTATCATGTGTCTTTAATTGTATGCCATTAATCCTTCAAATTGATACACTCTTTCATTCGGTCATTCAATTAAAAAAAATATTTTTTAGTTTCTAATTTTTCGAAATGATTTTGAGTCATAGGGGTTACTCCACTGCACTGGTAAAGCAATAAACAGTGTCAATTTCCTTTCATTTCTTCTCACTCCACTGCACCAAAAGATTGAGGTTTCCTCATTTCCCTTCAATTCGTTAACATTAAAAAAATTCTTTAAACAGATAATACATTGAAAATTAAATTTTAATTAATCAATTCAAATGAAACTTTAACTCTCACGGGTATTACTTTTAAGAATACCTCAGATTTTTCACCTCAAAAAGGAAAAGTAGAAAAGAGCAAATATGGCCGAACATCATTTTTAAAGGTGCTATTGTTAATACCTATGCCACCTTCACTATATCTACACATCATACTCAAATGTTGCACCTGCGTGACAAAATCGTGAGATTCAAATGAAAGGATCTAAATTTGAATTCAATATCTGATACAGTCATTTATCAGAAGGGGCAAATGCTTTAATCATAATGACAACGTGGGCTCAAAACTCCAAATACAGCTTTCACTATAAAGACTGTTTTGGTTTCAGTATGACAAAAGAATTATGAAGAACAAATGCTTCAATGAAACTTTAGGGTGATTATGACCTCACAAAAAATCTTTAAAATACCAAACACTCTCAATCTTTCTCTACAACAAAAAAAAGACAATTGGGCAACAATTAACTAATCAAGCTATAGGCTAAATTGGAAATTGCTGAAAGGAAGCTTATTGTTCACCAAATTACAAGGTACTCAAACCTCCATTACCATATGTGAAGATAGGGACTGGATACCACAACAGCCACCTTATTCTTCTCACTTTATCATTTTAGAAAATTGGAAACCTTTATTACTTGTTGCGAACAAGTTGTATTCCTCCATGGCAGGAGTCTCTTTTTTATTGCAATTATGGACATTTTCAACATGATCTGCTGAACCTTTTGACCCAAAATCGCCAACAGTATCTCCATTCAAAGATGTGTGCGCGGATTTACATAATGTTGAAAGGGCTACGGGTCCACCAAAATGAAACAAGGAGAAATCATTGTTATTCTCAAGTGATTTGGCAGAATTATCATGCATAACTTCTCCATATAATGCTGGTTTCTTTGAAATAGTTCCAGTTGGAACGACCCTTTCTGCAAAAGATCCATTAAGATGCTGTAGCAAAGAAGCTGGCTTGGAAACCCAAGTCCGTACCTCTGCATTCAAGTCATTAGCTCTGGCAACTGGCTGATGAACAGGAACGGCAGGGTTGAAAATGGGAGCTGGTTGCTGCAAGGCTCCATACTGCAAGCAGAAGCGTGGGTCCTCATTCAAGCCATATCCAAGAGGGCTAGCATATAAATAGGGATTAGTGTGTGGGAAGGGTATCAACCCATTTGTAGGAGCTCCTGGCCATGAAACCGGATTTTGATGGAAATAATCCATTGTTGAAGGAGCTTGAAAAACTGGAAAATGTATATTTTGGTTTGACATCGGTGGAAGCATACTTTGAGGTTGAGAACACACATTAGCGGTGGAAAAACAAGTATCAAAACTTTGGGCAGTTTCCACAAGATTCCCAAATGCATAATTTCTTGTAGTGTCCAGGGACGGACCAATCAATGAACTTGAACTTCTTACCAAACCCTCACCATTGGTATTCTGGTTATTCTCAGTGGCAACTTCATGACAATCAGACAATATATTTTCCATGTATTCCAAATTATTTCTTACTTCAGATTGCCGGCTAACATCTTCTGAATCTGATGTGATTGAGGATTCTGTATTTTCATGGTTTGACGAGGTGGTATTGATATCACCCTCACTTAGGCATAATGAGCAGTTATCAGAGCTAAAAGTGCTACTTTGAGTGGGATCAGCAGAACTGTGTAAGGCAAAGCCTCCAGTTGAACAAATTCCATGTTCTTCTGAAGCAATTTCCATAGAGCTGCAAGAACCTTCAGCCTCTACATGAAAAATATTTTGACACCTTTCATCCGCTCCCCCAAATCTCTTTGAATTACATTCCTCGACATCATTTTCACCTGACTCAGCAGCTTCTCCAATAGATGACTTGATCAGATCAGACTGATCTCCTTGAACTTTAGTGGACCTCAAAATAACATCAGAGTCAGAATTACCGCAATGATATTTCTTTTGAGATTCCATAGGCTCCCAAACTCTCTTCGATTGAAACAAATCCCGGCCAGGATAGTTGCCCAAAATGATTTTGTTTTTGAATCTTCCATTACTCTCATGCATATAGTCTACTTGATTATTCTCCGTACCACGATAAAATTGCTTGGACGTGTCCCCTGAAGATTCAGACTGACAAGTAGGCTTTGTCTCCCTACTAACTCTAGTCATAGGAGAATGTTGCTCAACCCTTGTCTTAAATTCATTATTCAAGCTACAGCTGCAAGAATGAATATCACATCTCTCATTTGTTCGATTCTTGGAACTGTAAAACTTCTCATTAAACTTGGGAGGACCACCATTTCGACCATTAGATTTTGTTGGGACATTAATCCTTGATTTCCTATTCAACCCATTCATTACCCTGGATGACGTCACAAAACTCTCTCCATAATGTCTTGGCTCAGATCTGCCAACCATCACACTATTTTCTGGAACAACTGCATATCGCCGTCTGTCAGACCACTTCATAGGCATATCCTGTTGAAATTCTTTCCTACATCTTAATCTTCGATGAGAAAGCATTGTTTGTTCAATTGTAGACAGATGATTCATCTCGTCTTTTGCATTTGAAATTTCTTCCTCACAATCATCGAAAAAGACATCTTGTGGTTTCAAAGTACTATCCTTACTGCACAATTCTTCATCTTGGATGTTAGGAGAATCATCCCTCAATACACTAGTTTCATCTGTTTCTATAACCGAATTCCTGCAGCTATTAGTATAATTTTGCTCGACATCCGCTACTGCAGACAATTCTTCCTTTGAGATTTCAGGAGAACCAATAGCATCATTTGAATCTGAAGACCTTTTTTCTTTTTCTTTTCCTTTTAGTCTTTCCTTCCTCCTAAGCCTTTTCTCCCTTTCCTTTGTCCTTCTCCTCTCACTGCGTTCTTCTTCTTCTCGTTTTTCCTTTTCTTCTTCTTCAAGAAGCTTCATCTATAGACAAAATCATACAATTGGGTTTAGGAAGTGTAATTTTAAAAAAGAAAAAAAAGAGTTTTTTTCCCCTGTCCTCAACAGCCTTTTTCCTAAAAGCATAATAACTAAGACCTGTTTTTCCAATGTAATGATTTCTCTGCAAGCTACATGCACTCGATCCTCCAGCAGTTTTAGTGCCAGACAGACGAATATGCTGTGTGCATTTTGGCGTGCTGTTCCTTCTCTGAAAGCCTTTTCAACCTGAAGGATAAGGCACGGTCAGTGACTGAACAAAACAGACACACAGAAAATAATATTTTAATCTAAACATGCCTGCTCTTTGAAAATAACAGTGGCAGCATCTAGCAGAAATTCTCGAGCAAGTTCAGGGCTTTTTGCATGCTTTTGGGGACGGGAGCATTCTCCATCAAGCTCATTCCCATCCTTGTCAATTGAATCATCATCCTGAGAGGATACATTATATAACATGAAAACTTATCTGACAAATTCCTCATGAACAAATATTAAAATCAAAAGAATGATTGATAATTAACAATGTTTATTTTCTTAGAGAAACTTGAATTACCTCTTCTTCCTCAGCCTCTTCAGCATGCTCAAAGAATCTTTTGATACTCTCCCCTTTTGTGATTGTAACATAACCATCTCCTACAATTAACCTGCAATGCACACACTGTTGACCCTTCAACGAATGAGCTTTAACAGAAAATTCAGTGCAGCGTCCATCTAATCTCCAAGCTCTGAGGGTGACAAAACATGCACTCAAACCACCAAGATCCAGGCCACTGGCTCGAACACATCCATTCAGTCCCACATTTTCAAACTCCAAAATGTCAGATTTTCCTTCAGTTGTCCCCACAGCCCACTCAAAGTGATGATAGGTTCCTGATGCATCAGCAAATGTCTGACGCCAATCAGCTTGAACTGAGTCACCAGATACCTAGTAAAAGTGAATGGACAGATGTCATTTTAGGTAGAAGTTCTATTATAGATGAAACAATCTTTCAAAGCTGCAGACACTTCCACTAAAATCTCAATCACTGTAGATTTGACAGGATAGAAATGTGCAAGTCACACCTCATATTGAAAGGCAGAGTCAGCAACACAAAACCAGCTCGTGCAGCGAGGTTCTCTACGCATGCGCTTCAATTCTTTTAGTTCCTTGAATTCTCGAATAACATTTCTTCTACAATCTCTGCAGAATCTCTTGCTATCAAACCTGATATAGATATGGTAACTCATTAGTAAAAAATAAAAGCATAAAGCATCCTTTGAAACATACAATTATGTACATATACATGGGGAAAAAGTGATCTCACCAAATACTGTACAGCTTTGAACAAAAGTTTCATATATATTTTCTGATGATGACAAAATAGATTAAATCATGCTAGTAATGAACTACCAGGCATTGCTTTTATCTATTCAGATAAACATTAGTAAATATGTTTGAAAGAGAGACTAAAATATTTCTATAATCTAACTGTAATAGAACAAAGAGCCATTTGATGATAGCAGCAAGTTCTCTGACCCAGTAGAGCAAGACAACAACAGACACTATGTAAGAAAATTTAAACAAACAGTAAGGCACATAAGGATTCACTTGATACCTTTTTGCTGACAGAAAATGTAACTCCAGAGACAACACTTAAATGTTATTTAAACAAATAATAATGTAGAAAACAGTGAAGTGAATCTATAATAGATTAAGTTTTTCCTATTTAAATCAAAAAGATAAAGTTAACATTCTAATCTACCACAGTGCCTTTGTCAAAATCCCTCTGAAGGTCCCGAAGCCTTCTTGCCCATTATTTGTATCTAATACACTGTTTTTCAAATTCTTTTCTCGTTTCTTGCTCATTCTTAACTCACGTTCCATTAATTAAGGATCTCATTATACTCACTCCACTTGTGTTACCTTCACCAAATCTCCTAAAAAACAAACCTTAATGAAAATAGTAATCACCACGCCAGTTGAGTAGAGAGTAATGTCTAGTTTCAATCCTAACAACAGCTAACCTGTTGATTTATCTTCTAAATAATTGCATGAAAACTCTTACATAACATAATCAGCTTTTATCTAACAGTCCATATCTGCACTCCACAAAATCTCAAAGTATGTAATTGCCTCCAACAAAATCATCCTTTCTCGTTTAAACTACTTGTGTATTCAATCCACAAGTGCCAGGTATCCAATTTCCTAAACTTTGCAATGTAATAAATAATGGAATCTAATAACAAACTTAATCATTCAATTCTCCAATATTTTACATTATAATAGTTCTAGCAAGAACAACAACTGTTTTTGGACAATTTTCAATCATACAATTTCTAATCTAAACTATCATAAACCAGAATCAGGGAAAAACCTACAATATCAGATTGGCTTTGCCAAGAAATACAATTAATATATTCATCCTTTGGTTAACCGTGGGTAAGTATCTCTGGGGCAATATAAAAGCAGACAGTAAACACACATTCCCTCAAACAGCCTATCCTTGATATTACTTATTTTTCAACCTATAAATCCATGAATCACTGCAATATTTCCCATTATACGACATAGTCATGAAACAAAAACTTTTTCCATTAATACAACACTATTTTTACTTATAATGTACTGTATTGAAAATCTCATGTCGACTAAAGATAAGGTCAATATATAGTATATAAGTGAGGACAAACCTCACATTACAAGTTGGTCTTGTAAGAATGACTTAGGCCTAAACTCACTTCCTAGTAGGGTATCAAAGTCTATCCAGACAAGGTTTGTTAGGTCTATTATGTCACTTGTTATCGAGTCAGAATCGGACCACCTACAAATATCTTTGTCTCACGCTTGAGATGTCCATGCCTCAATGTGAGAGGAGTGTGTTAGAGTTCTCACATTGACTAGAGATAAAACCAAACTTTTTTAACTCCCCGTTCAACTTTTTAAGCACCAAAGGTAGCTCAATTGTAATAAACACCAACTAACAGTTGAGTTCAAATCACTTGTAAATAATGGGTAAGAAGATCAACCCCCCCAAAAACATTTCTCATCATTCACGGACTCTTTTAGGGGTGATCTTAACAAATATAGTCACACTCTAGAAATTTATTTTAAACCTTTCAGAGCATGTTCCGTATTCTCATTCTTTGCATGTCAATTTCAACTATATGACGAGATTGTAATAATAAAATTTCTATTATTAGTAACAATCCTCATTCATCTAAGGCTTAACATTGTAAGGAATGGACAAATAGATAGCTACCTGTACATAAGTCTCTCAATAAAATCTTCTTCTTTCATTCGCAAAAGAGAAAGTCGTGTATCCTCTCCCAGTGCTGACCAGAAATCTACTAGTGTAGCACATGAAAGTCTGGCAGTATGCAAGGCACATGTTTCTCTTGTACCATGTCCTCTACCATAACTGACTATTCCTTGGCTTATCCAACCACGGCCTCCCCCACCACAGGCATCAGGATAAAGCAGTTCTCTTTCCCGCTCCCTGGAACGTGCCCCATCGAATACCTAACACGTGCAAAAGTTTAGCTACCAACAGGGAAAAGAATGGCATAAGGATCCAATATAAATGAGCCACACTTACAATTTGCAGTCCTTTCAAAGACTTTGAGTACAAGTAGCAGCTCATAAGTGTTAATGAGCCATCACGTGCTGTGGTCAGACCTCCCCAAGGATGGATTGATGGATCTTGGATTTCATCTTGATTGATGATGCTGTCATTGTTTGGCTTTCGCAAACCTCCGGATCTGTTGCAAGGAAAGTGGTCATCCACCCCTTCTTGTTGCAAAGATTTCCCATGCATAACAATCTGCAGAAAACCTTCAAGAAGTAATCCATTGCACCTGGAGCAGTACATATTTTTACGAGCCTGCTCAAAAAGGGATTGTTTGTCTATCCTCAATAACTTTTGCCGAGCTTGCAGTGGCAGCTCGCTCCAGAACTGTATCGCAAAAATGTAATAAACCAATAAGAGGCAAGGTAAGCATGTCAAAGTTGCTAATAACATTGTATCAAGAGAACAAGGTCAACATGACCTAGGTCACAGCTGAACCACTATGAAATAGGTCATAGGTTGCAGATTGCAACCACAATCATGGCTAAAATATTGTGGGTTTTAAGGTCTTTGCAATCCAGAATTCACTCAATACTATTGTTGATCAATCTAAAACCACACGCGTGAGTTAACGACAATTCTCAAGGATGCTCTTTCCTCCCCATGCTCCACAATTTTAATAATTCTTCACTGTCATTGATTTGCTCGGAAGGTTGGATATGACTCAGACATAAATACAACACAAAATAAACCAAGATTTTAAATGGCAGCCACGATTATATTTTATTACAATCCTTAATATTGTGAAAAATTTTGAATAAATATGGTTAATGCAGCTGCAATTGTGGCCATGAAGCAATTTTAAAAGCCTTCATATTGTGGTCAAAATTGTAGTTGCAAACCATTTTCTAAACTCTTGAAATAAAGAAGGTAAAAAATGAATTTTCAAAATCCCAACACACTCTTGGCAAGGGTATACAAGCAAAAGTAATAAAATATTAACAACAAATTAAATCTAAATGAAAAGAGAGACATTATTGTTTTCAAGAGTCAACATTCTAATTGTCATGGACACAAAATAACATATATCCCATCACTGCAGTAGTGCATCATCCCTATTGATGTAAAATTTTAAAAATAAATAGAAGTTAAAAATGGTAGAACTCAACTAGAAGTATCTGTTATTGTCCTAGCCCCCTGTACTTTTAAAACCATTCTGACGTTTGTGTGATTCATTGTTGATAATCCATTGCCCAACTAGGAAAATATCTTTCCAGGAAACCTCCAGTATGAAAAATTGGCAAATATTGTTCAATGGACAACACAAAAAAATAAGTAGCAACAAAATTTTGTTTAAACAGTCACTGAAATGACATTTATCAATCAGAAAAACACTGAAATTATGAATCCAAACCCTATGAAAGTAATCAAACTAATGTTCCAACAGTAAGATCCAATACAAACTCAACCAAATCATCAGTGTTAACACAACAATCAATCAAAAACAGTAATCCAGCGACAATCCAAAATCCAATGAGAAATCAAAAATAAAAAGTAGAAAATTTCAGCACCTTCTGGAGTTGATTATAGCTAACATCATTGGAATTCTTCGACCAGAATCCATTCGCAGAAAGTGTACACTGGGACGAGTCATTAGTGAGTTGTTCATTCCTTTGTGCTAATCCAGGCATTTTCAAAACTCCTCGATATTCATTCACAACTCATGACAATTTAATCTATTCTGAAATTCACATCAATCAGAGACGAAAATAAAACAAGCGGAGAATTAATAAAACGCAACCAGAACTCACAGATAGATTGAAATGGATATTTTTATGAATTAAAATCGAACGGGTAAAATTATTGCTGGAAGGAAAAACCAACCACGATCGAAGATGTTGGAGAATTGAGTGTGTGCCACAAGATAGAAGCATAAGGGTTTTTGATCGATGAGGATTGAGACAAAGACGATGAGATTTGGGGTGTGAGCGACTGCGTGTGTGAATGAATATATTTTTGTGGAGAAAAAAAAAATGAAAATTTGGTTTTGGTGTATTGGTAATTGGAAATGCTGCTGCTATCTTTATAGGGCGCTGTTAAAACTCAAAAGCAACAATAAAGCATATTTGTAACTTATCACCACTAAGTATTTGATAGATTTAGTAGTAACAACAAATTAAAATAATTAACATAATTAATAAGGGGATTATAAATCATAATTCTTAATTTCTATAAACAAAAATTGTTTAAAAGAAGAGGATTTTCTTCTATTATGTTGAGCATAAGAGAAATATAAACTTATATTCACTTGTTTCTTATATTCAATATGAATAAGATATGTTGATAAGTAAATTGATTAGATTGTATTTATTTCTGAATATGGTGTTGTTGTTTTTAGAATAAAATATGAAATAAAGGTATATTTTAAGAGTGGTGTAACTTCATAATATGGTGTTGCTTTTTTAGAATGAATTGTAAATTAAAGGTATATTTTAAGAGTGTTCAATGTGTAAATTTATTAACTCCATGTTACTTTTAGGTTAACAATTCGTTTTTGAATTTTTTTTATTAATAGATATATAGTTGTGTTAATTACATAGAGGAATTAAGAACATCCAAATAGATTAAAAGTGAAAAAAAAAGAAGTATTCAGAATTATTTTAAAATATAAATAAAAACATTAAAGAATACATAAGTTAAACTTTAAGCACAAATATAAAAAAATTCACACATAATTTACATAAAGTTATACAATCAATTATGTCGTAAATTCTTTACTATAATATATATATATATATATATATATATATATTATAATAAATTATGCTTTTATCATAACATTATTTTTTATAAATATTTATATTTTTATTATACTAAAATAAATCATTAAAATAATAAATAATAAATAAATACATAATTTTAACTTTTTACATATCTCGTCTAATTCAAATAATTTATTTTTCATTTTAATAAAGTAAATTACACTCATAATTGTTATGTTTTTCTTAAATTATATATTTTTATTAAAAGAAATCTTATTGAAAAATAGTGTGTTGGATAATTAACATAAAAGAATTGTGTATAATTTTTTTATTTTATAATATTTAATTATTTATTATATTTTATATTTTTAAAGTGATAGACCAGGGCAATTTAACACTAATAAATTATAAGAAATCATATAAAAGATCATGATATAATGTTTAACTCATAATATTAAAGTTTAGTATATGTTGATCTTTTTTCTTATAAGTCACTCAAATTTCTCATTTCTACTCAATGTGAAATTTTTAACTCATATTTCTAATGACAAAGATAAGTAATATATAAAGAAAAAAAAAACACAAAAACACTAAGTCTTAAGATTTTTTAATTAAAGATGTTGTTGTTGTCTTATATAAGCAACTCATACTTCATTATTATTATATGTTAAATGAGTTTATTCTAAATCATGAATGGTAAAATTTCTTAGTCTCTCTCAAGAAAAATCTCAATAGTGGTACTAGAGTTAGGTTTCTTTTGGTAACCAGCTCGGATAGAGCCAATTATGTCTTATTATAGTAAAAATCCAACAATAGTTAGGGTCAAAAGAAGTGTGTTGATATAAATTGAAGGACATGAATGTCTTGTTGTGTAGAAACTTGTGGTAAAACCCCAATTCACATTTGAGGGAGAGACTCTCAAGAGGAACATGTATGTTTTGTTGTACATCATGGTAAAACTTCAAATCACATTTGAGAGAAAGACTATTAGGAATCCAAGCATGAGACCCACAACCACTATGTCTTATAGTTTTAGGTTGAAGATGGTGTCATGTTATAATGTATAGACAACTCATACCTCATTAGTGGTGAATCCCAACAATCTTGATGTGGTGAAAATACAATAATAGTTGGGGTAAGGGGAATTGTGTTGAGATAAATGAGAGAAACAATACCTTAAAGTTTTGGGTTGAAGTTGAATTCATGATCTCTTATATGATTGACTCATCTCTCATTCTCTTGAATCTACCCCTACTATAAAAATCTCAATATTTTAATTATAAATTTGACTATTTAGTTGTCTTCATACTTAGTTATTAATTAATATGTTAGTTTGTTTTTGTTAGTAGTAATGACAAGTTTAGTTTTGAATTAAATGTGAATGTACTTAATTAAAATTATTAATAAATATTAGTATTTTTTATTTCGATTGAATATAATATTGTTCTTCTACTTAACCCATTACTTAAACTGATATTATTTGTACATTTTTATATTTTCCATTCGAGAACTAGTGAAAAAATGTCTTTTATTATAATATTAAATCTTTTTTTACATTCTTGAATTGTTTTAAAGGATAACATCAATTGTTATACTAACCGATGTTATATGTCTCACCTTCTATATCAATTAAGATGTAAAGTAAAAAATTTTTCACTCTATATTAGTAACATCTATATCAAATTTTTAATTAATTTAAAATATTTAAAATTACCTTTTTTTTAATGCAAATAGAATAATAATAAACATCAAATTAAATGGTTAACCATCAATATTTAGTACAAATAAAATTTTTGATCTATCTTTTCACCATGTAATTCAAGATTCTAAATACATGATAAAAAATATTGGAAGTAAAATACTATTCGAAAACTAAATGTTGTTAAATGAAAAGGTTCAAATAAATGTATAATTTAAAAAACAAAAACAGATGTAAATATAATTACTCTTTTTGATATTATATATGACTTGAAAATCTACTATAAAATGTTCTTGACTATATATAGTAGAAATATTTTTAAATAATTTGTCGTCTTTTTTGTGTTATTCACTAATCATTTTGTATAAACAAATAATTTTTGTAGGAAAAATATTCAATCCACTCTTCACGTAAATTAAGTAGCGGCGATAGTGTATTGATTTTTATTAAAAAAATTAAAAAATAAAATAAGTATATATATATATATATATATATCATTGGAGTTGTTTGTTCGTGGTAAAAGTGCATAACAAATGTTTGACCACTAATTAAACATTTTCCAAAAATTATTTTTTATATTATAAATTTTAATCATTATATGTGGATGACAATTTATTATCTATTTATTCTTCCTGTCTACTTTATATTTTATATTTTATATTAAATTAATGAGACTTACCCTTTCTTTCTTTTTACTCCGAGATACAAAGGTGATTGAGTAGTATTGACTCCTTGGGATTATAACTTAACTATGTATTTGAACATATTGTGGATAATGTATTTTGATAACTTTAGTCATGCAACTATAGAGACAAAGATAGATAAAATCTCTTGATTCTGATATGTAGAAAATATTAGTTTATAGACATGTACATGTTGAAAAGTCTAATATTATATATGCTTTCTTTTATATGTTACTTAAATTGTCGTTTATCTTATTTTTGGGGAGATTCTGTAAATAATTTTTTTCCCCTCATAATCTTTCAATTTTGGTGTCTAAAGATGTTTTTAATAGAATATATAATATCAAACTAGTCAAACTATAAGGATATATTCTGTGTTGGTCATAATTTAAGAGTGGACCATGATAATATTAATAAGTAATTTAATTATTCATTAAATTCAATTTAAACAGTTTAATTCACACACTATTGTAATGTTGAAATTTCCATACACTACTATAAGACTTTGAAGTATCTTTATTTATTTTATATATATAATATTAGCTTAATTATTGATTAAATACAAGATTATTAAATTCACTTCCATAGATGACTAATATAAAGTTTTAAAACTACCATAAATAAGATTTCTTTTCAAGTGTGAGTGATATTAATAGTAGTCAAGCACGAAAAAGATGAAAGATGCTTTCAACTAAGAAGGTTTTTTGAATTTTCATTTTCTTACCTTTGATTATGATATGCCAAATTTTGGTCTCCATCATTCATAATGTGTTCAGACATATGTTTCCAAATAAACGGTAGAGCAAGCAAACCAAATCAACTTTGGCATAGCATAATACAATCATATATGACAATGAAAGCAAATCAACTTCATCATTGTGTTACAAATTGCACAAAATCTAATAACCCTCATTGTTAAATGAGATCACAATGTCAAGCATGAGTTTCAGGACCAGGGGGTTTTGCATTGAGAAGTGGCTGGAGAGCTTTGACAACAATCGTCATGTTTGGTCTGAAGTCAGCTTCATACTGAACACAAAGTGCTGCCACAGCTGCCAACTGCATTTATCCACGTCTAATAATCAGTCACCAGTCTCAACCACATCTATGAATATATTTGGATTCAAGAGTTGAAAAATATATTTACTCAAAAACAAAAACCTTTCTTTCTTAATCCATGTATACGAACACACAAAATTTATATTAGAGTTTTGCAGAAGTAATTTTGTAAATTTAAGTTAACATGGTTCAACTTTAGTGGAAGGACAAACCTTGGCAATAGCTTTTGGTGGATACTCATTGTTTAGCTTAGGATCAACACACTGTTTCACTTTGTCCTCGCTCAGCCTTGGAGTTGCCTGGAATAGTAAAAGAATAACAGATCATTATAATTGTAATATAATGGAAAAGTAAACCAATTAAGGTAATCAAATCAAACACATACCCAAGTTACAAGACTTTGTTGTCCTTTCGGCATTGTGTGATCTACTGGCTTTCTTCCAGTCAAGAGTTCTAATAGCACAACACCAAAACTGTAAACATCACTTTTCTGGGTTATCTGCCCTGTCATGGCATACCTGAAGATGAAAGTAATCATTTTAAAACCAAAATTAAAGCTTACATTAACATGATATTATTTCCAACACTCAAAGGATAATGTTTGCATGGGATGGAGAGTTATTTCTAACATGAAATTATTGCTAATACTTGAAGATTACTTATTGAATCATCATGTCTGTAAATAAATATTTTTCAGTATGCATATAAGGTTATGGTTTGCAATAACTGAATCACAAATTGAAGTATAAGAAGGGTTCATTAAGGACATACTCTGGAGCATGATAGCCAAATGTTCCCAAGACTCTTGTTGAATGTAGCCGAGCGGCTGTGTCTGAAGACTGATTTGTCAAGCTAAAATCGGCTATCTTGGCCTCATAGTCATTGAACAGTAAGACATTGCTGGATCTAACATCGCGATGAACAATAGAAGGCTGCACCTTTTCGTGAAGAAACTCAAGTCCTTTTGCAGCACCAAATGCAATTTTGGCTCTTTGGTTCCAGCTTAAAACTGGACCAGGTTCAGCCCCTTGTACCCCCTTCCTTCCTGGCAGTAGCAAAAGCCTAGAGTTCAGACAAATAACCAGAACTGTTTCCTTAAATTGAATAGGGACAGTTTTGGACCTACCATGTAACACGTCATGCAAAGAACCAAGGCCTGCATGTTGGTAAACCAAAATTCTGTTTTCTGCCTCTAGACAATATCCAATCAACTCAACAAAGTTGTCATGCTTCAGTCTTGAAACAACTGATAACTGCAAGATGAATAGTGAAATGTGTGATGATATCATGAATGGAGAAACAAGGCACTGGTTCAATGGATTTACATTCTCAGATAAAAATGATACCTGAGTCCCGAAATCGGAGTCAGGTTCTGGGGAAGAACTGTTATCCAGCTTCTTAATTGCAGCATCAGTACCATCACTCAATTTTGCATAGTAAACCCGTCCGTAGGAACCTTCGCCGATGAAAGCCTTTGTACCAAAGTTTCCTGTTAACCTATTTAACTCATCCAATGGAATAGAGGGTATCTCAATTGGCAACACTTTCTGCGGGGCACTCTTTGCAATACCCCTAGGCTCTCCTCTATCGTTTCCTATAGGGTTACTGCAAATCATTATCCATAACCTTGCAGAGGAAATGTATTGTAATGTAATGTATGACATAAAAAACAGAATAGCAAATATAATGAAATTGAGCAAAGTTTACGATGATGATGTTGCTAAAGAAGTCTAGGAACATGCGTGTCGCTGATAAATGTATGTGCATCTCTACCTAGAAGCAATTTTCCAAGTCAACAAAATGCCACATAAGTAAAACACATTGGTCAAAGGTGATATTGCGCTCTGAAAATCTCATTTAAACGAACAACTCATTCCAATTATACTTTTCCCTTCGATTGTTCTTTCCGAGTATGAAGAACTTCCAAGAACAACAAGAAGAAAAGCAAAGAAAGGAAGATGAAGATGTTACCTCCTCCACCGTATGTGCTACCCCTAGGTGGTGCAGATGTGTATTGGCTTGCAGGGGGGCCGCTGCTCTCCTCCTCTGCACCTCCGCAGCACAACATACTTCAGCTAGTCCTATCTGCACCTCTCAATAAGCCATATTCACAGAAACGATCGATATTGAATGAATCACCTGAAAGCATTATTTTCAACGCTCAAAAAGTTTCCACAGACAATGTGGAAGATAAAATCCAATCACAAACAAACAAACAAAAAAGCTAAGCCCCTCAATTGCAAAATTGTAGGACAACATTCATACTATGGTGTCAGAGATTGAAAAATAAATCGTGGGGTGGCTTCTGCTACTTATTTCGTTCATCGAGTACCAAAATCTCGAGAACGTGTATAAGTTTTTTGACAGAGAATGAATAAAAAAAGTCAACTTTTTGTTCCTATAGGATCAACAGACGAACAACATAAATAACAGAAAATCATTAATCAACAATACCAAAAATTCTCTCTCAACGTTGAAGAAATGAAGCAGTAACAAATTTGTTGTTGATGGAATGCAGAATGATGAATATCTGGTTACCTCAGGAAACTTGTGATGAATCACGTTCTACAATGGCACATACCAAAGAAGAACATTACGAAATGAAAAATAAAAAGAGAGTGAGGAATTGGGAAATGCAGAAGGAGGAAAGTTTTGGTGCAGTTGGGTGAGTTTGGTGTAATGAAGGTTGGTTTGGGAAGAAAGGTAGATGTTATTGTTTTTGCCGGGAATGTCGGTTGGAAGATAAACAATTGTTGTGTGCGCCAACGTTGCTAGGGTTGTGTTGCATGTCGTGCCCCCACGATGGATGCATGTCCTTCGTTCATTACCTACTATTTTATTATATGGTTATTATTCTTATTTCTTAGTATTCCTTATTATTATCTCACACCCAAACATGACTTGTAGGATTGGATTTACCAATGCCTATCTGTCATCCCAACATAACCCACCTCGAATCTTCAAACAAATGCTTCTGCTAAGCATGTGTTCCCTTAGATTTATAAAGATCTCACCACAACAACATTTAAGTACTTTTACCAAAATCTTTAATAAAAATGTTTTGTTTTTTTTATCTTTATCACTTTTTAGTAATTTACTATAACATCGTTTGACCAAAATTTATAAATCTTGTTGCAGTATCATTCAATCACAGAGTATCATGAATAATAGGTTAGTTCGTTTTAATAATAATTATCTTAAAACATCATATCAAAATAGTTTTTAATGTGGATCATGTAAAAAAAGGTTTAATATCTATATATGCACCATCCGCATAAGGTACACTCTTAACCAATTTTAAATTGTCATAAATATGATTTTAAAAATAATTATTTCCTCTTAAAAATTAATTATATATTTCTTCTTAAAAAAAGTTATTACAATTAGTATGAGATGCTGTTGAAGTACTTAAATAATTTTATTATCTTTCCTTAACAATTGACTTTTAAGGGAGATTCACAAAAATGCTTATAGAAAATGTCTTTTGAGAAATAATGACACAATCTTAAAAAGTAATAAAAAGAAATTGTATATAATAGATATTACCCACTTTCTTCATTTTCTCTTTGTTATCAAATTTTAACTCAATTTTTTTAAAATAATAGCTTTGTATATTTGAAATTAGAGCTTACCAGGCCCAACCCTCCACAGGTTGGTCACTTTATGGGTCAACTTTGCTCCCTTATTAACAACTTTCAAACAAATGAGTTCCGTTTGGCACGCCACTTATTAATGGGTTAAATGTACCAACTCACTTAATTCTAAAAAAATTCCAGCCTTTTATTCTAAAATAATTGTAAGTTTTAAACAGGCAAAGTTTAGGCTCCCAAAGTTTAGTCTAACAAAAGTTATTTCCAACTCCACAATTTTATTACAAGCATATAAGGTCGACAAAATATATAAGTTTTCCATATATAATTGCATAAGAAACTTGCGTTCAATTGTCATATTATTTCAAAAAAATTATTGACACGAAGACTCGGTCTTGGAAATTAATATATGCTTGGAGTGAAGTTTTTGACACGAACGATAGAGAAGTGAAAAGGATCATACACATGTATATGTATATGATGACATTCATGTTAGAAAAAATAGGAGTTGTGTTTTAGTTTATCAAATTTAATTTTTTGGAAAAAAAATCCCAATAATATAATGATGGAAATGACATTCTTAGTATTTAAAAAGATAAATATTATATTAACAACTACATTTTGTTATAAATTGTGTTAAAGTGGTGTGTTAAAAAAACATATGAAAATTTTACATATATATGTTTTTTCACCCGATAGGAATCAACTTATTGATAAGGACTTAACATACTATTATAAATGCTAATTTATAAAATATAAAACACTAGGAAACACACATTCACATACAAAAACTATTGAAATTGGTTGTCAATGCTCAAGAAAAGGTTACTCAACAAAGGAGCTAGCCAAAAGACTAAGTTTAAGTGTTATACAGTATAGTCCTAAAGACATTGAGGTGATATTATGATAGGGATTTGGATATTATGGGATACATAAGTTCGACATCAAGTAGTATAAGATGTTCGATGGAATACTTAAATGATTAGATTATCCCTTAACAAATTGGCTTTTAAGGATAGTCACCAAAGTATTTATAAAAAATGTCTCTGAGAAATAATGACAAATTTTTAAAAAGTAATAAAAAATATTATTTTATATAATAGATATTAAATGGTTAACTTTGAGTAATCAAGCCAAGTTGATCTTCCATTATTTGTTCAAGTTTTATATCCATTAATCCTCTACCTTTCTCGAAAAAACCTCACTTTCTCCATTTTCTCATTGTTAGTTAACATGAAACCAAAAGAAAAGAAAATTTGAAAAAAAAATAATAATAGGAGATGGTTCAATGTTGAATCTAAAAATCATAAAAGAATTATAGACATAAAAGTATAAACAAATACACACACGCAACATGCGCACACACACGCAACACACACACGCACAAAAAAACATAACCATAAAATAATTTTCTATCTTCTAAGTCAATCTCTGTTGAGACTGTTCTCCAACAACATCCTTTGTTCCAATGTAAAAGATGATCATCACAGTTTATAAAAATAAATAAACATACAAAACAAAGTAAGTTATACTTTTAAAATAATCCACACATGTATATATTAAATCATACATAGTTTCAAATCAATGATTAAAATATATCATAATAAAGTATTTAACTCTTAGCCCATTAGCTACCTTGCATGTGGCAAGTTACTGACATCAACATCATAAACATTTGACTTTAATTTTAAAAGACTTGTGCATTGAATCACTTTTCATATTACTTTTACTAAGTTTTCATCACAACAAAGATACATGATAAGAACTCAATCCACTCATATGACAATGTAAATCCTTGTAACCTATCAGCTATTGGTCTTTTCACACTGCATACTAGGTTAAAGGAACCTTCTTCAATTCACATCACCTAATATTTTCCTCTTTATGAGTCCAATATCAGTAGAGTCAGGATCATCTCTTTCAGAATCTCAAATTCAATACACAATCTTAAACATCTCAACATAGTATTTCTTCCTATAAATAACTATGTTCACAACACACCACATATTATATAACAAACATATCGTCATATATTTTCATTCATATAAATTCATCTAACTCAATTCAAATGCTAATAAATTGAAATTTATTATTCATTACATTATAAAATGTCCAAATATAATATATTGGTCAAATACAACAATAGTGAAAGATAAACAAATTTTAGTATTTAGAACATTTTTAAAACATGATTTATTCAAACTTTAGAAAGCACCCCCTCACTCGGCCAACACTCGCATGTTTCAATTCGCTTAGCCACCATTTTACTTGCCCAGCCAAAGGCGCTCACACACCCAACAACTTTTAGTCGCCCAACGAACAAAGCATTCACCCAACGACTACATCATTGGGAGTTTTTGATAAAAAAAAAAAAAAAAAAAAAAAAAAAAAAAAAAAAAACCTCTCCTAAGGAGATTTGACTCACCCAAAGACCAAAACTCTCAAGTTTTCAATTAAATGAATTTCTCCCAACGAGACTTGGTTTGCGCAAGAAACAAATCACTAGGAGTTTTTATTTAAACATCTCACTTAGCAACCAAAACTTTCATGTTTTTAATTAAATGAATTTCGTTCTACAAGAATTGGCTTATCTAGCAACTCTGTATAATTCAAAAATTTGTAGAATAGCGCAAGTGTCCTAATTGGTTCAAGCTATTTTCATTTTATTTTTATGCCTATCATTAAATATTTTACTTTAAAATAGTAATAACTTGAACCAATTTGTCTCATATTTTCTAACACATAATTGATAAACACACAACAATTTCATCTCACACTCAAGCATTCGAAGTATATTCAAACAACACAAATCGCTACATAAAATCAATTAGTATGATTACATTACCTTCACATTCAGATCATCTACCCTAAGGTACTATACAAAAAATAGTTAGCTTTCCTTACCTACTTAACTTCCTCAAATGAAGTTTAAGCTCCCAATTCCACTACTTTTATGTGAAAGTTAGATCGTACACAAAAAAACTCTAATAAATGATCTGAACATACCTTTATGATCCTAGACTAACAAAGATTCATCTTTACCCTAGAAAGGACCACATGCAACCCTAGTCCCCAAGCATGCAAAACTTCTCACAATTTACTCAAGAAAAAGGGGCAAAAAGAAACTTACTCTAAAACAAATTATAATCAAGCATATTTGCTCTGTTCTCCGCCGGGACTCCTAAGACAAGCTCTTATCTACGAATGGATGAACATATCTTTCACAAATCTAGAGAGAATGTAAAGAGAAAGTGTTTTAGAGAGTTGGTGATTTCTCTTAAATGAAGTTTGAATAATTAATTTTTCTCTTTACAAGTTTTATACTTAAATAATAAAATATGCATATTCCATCTCGGTTATACCAATTCTACTTTTAAAAATTAATTAGGTTCTACAAATTTCACCAACAAAGCAAAGGGATAAACCAACAAAGGACCATGAACAATAACAATAGAACCACCATGAATGACGAGAACAATACAGTCACCACAAACGATCACAATGATAGGGCCACCATGTATGATGATGATTGGGCCACCACCAAAATTGAAGAATGACTTTTTCTCCTCTTAAAAATTTCTTTGATTTGTTGCTTTAGTGATCTCTCTCAAATTTAGCATGTGTTTAGATTCAGGTGAGTAATGTTCACCTAGATGGAAAAGAGGGAGCCAACCTCATTTGGATCACTCTTCTGCATGGATTTGAGGGTGCGAATTTGCAAAAGAAGCATGTTCGTGGTGCATGTGCGAGGTGTGAAGAAAGGTGGGGAAACACAACTGGCAAACGTGAAAGAACCAAAACAGTGGAACAGTGAACCAAGCAAAACAAATCGATTATGAAAAATCATAACCAATTATCAAATATGCATAATTGATTATCAAATGAGTCATAATCAATTATCCAAGTTACATTACAATTATGACCCATAATTGATTATATGGTTGGTAATGAGAAGAGTTTCAGTTGTTAAGGATATCTAATGTGTAGGGTGTATATAAAGAGATGGAGACACCATTTGTCGAAGATGTTTCAGTGGTGTTGTGCTTTAGACTAAGTTTGAAATATTGTGAACTAATAGTAGACCAAAATAAATAGAATTAGAATATATAAATTAAATGTAACATTTTTTCTAAAATTATTCTTTTAGATAGATGTGAACATTTAATGATTTTTTTAAAAATTCATTATTAATTTTCTTCCTAATTGATTACCACTTATGCTATTAAAATATTTTTCTATTTTATTGATAAAATTACTTTCTTTTACGACTTTACCATATTTAATGCTTTTATTTTGAATAAAAAGTATATATAATTTTAATTTTTTATACAAGAATTGTATAAAAATAGAAAAATTCATCTATGAATTTTCTTCAAATTTAAGAACTTAATCGTAATTTTTGTCAAAATTAGAGCAAAAATTGCATCAAAGTTTCTACACACAAAAGAAAATTTGGAGTTCAAGTCAAGTTCATATTACAATTTTGCTTAAATATTTAACAATTATTTGTATTCTATTTTTATTTAATTTTATCAAAATTTATTTTCAACAATTTTGAATGTATACACGAGGTTAAATAATTCATATTTTTTTCAACTGAGTTCACATATCGTAACAGGAATCAGAATTTAATTACATACTACCATTCACAAATAAATAATCATATTTTATTTTAAATTAATTTTAACTATTATGCCAAAATTATAATCTAACAATTTAAATATCAATGAGATTCATCAATCACTCACAAACTTTCATAAATTTATCTCCCTTCACTTTTGATTATCTTTTCCTTAACCAAACAACTTTACTTTTTCTTCAAATCCATCATTGTCCTCTCTCTTGAATCCATCCTCAAATCTAAACAAAGGGGTTGTCCTCCTCTCAAGGTTATCCTACTCTCACGTTTAGATGTTGTTAAAAGAAAAGTCACCTCACTATTTTTTTTTTCATTTCAATCAAAAGTAGCATGTGGTAGTGTTGCATGGGTGTACATGATTATCTCGGTGATACGCATATCATTTTCATAATATTTAATCTTACAATTCCAATGGGTAATACATTATAGCATTTTTGCTTTACTTTTTATACAATTGTTTGATCATCTAATTTGTTATTTGTTTCACTTTTACTTCAACACAATGACACTTTATATGAGCTTCTTGAAAGCAGTAACTTTTTTTGGACAAAACTTGCATGGGACTTCGAGTTTGCGCGTGTGTGTGTGTATATATATATACCTTCCTTGATTCATTCCTGTAAGGTAGGTTGGCTTTTACCATCGAAGTTAGTAGTCTGAGTATCAGTGCACCAAAGTCTAAAAAAATTACTTAACCGTGAAGTTTGATTTCCAATATTGAGAAGCGCATAATTTTTGTTCAAAAGGGAAAGAAAGAAAACCGAGTCAAATTGAAAGTGAAGGTATCAACCAATACACAGACTATATGCAGATGAATGAGAATCTATGGAGAGATAAGCAGACATAGTGCTTGATTCATTGTCAGAAAGCAAAAATCTTAAAACAATGGTTACATCTCTAATAAGAGTATTATATTTACATCTATCTCTCAATCTTCTCTCCATATACGACCACTGATTCTCAACTTCAACTCCTGTCTTTCTCCACCAGAAAAGTAAAGGGCTAGGTTCCTCTGAATTATAAGTCCATCTTGACTATCCCGAACTTTTCTATGACTGTCCCGAATGCTCCTCGGAATCCCTTGCCACATAAGTTTGCGCCCATTTGCACCAACTTCTAAGCTGTAGCTGAATTTCTTTGCTTCATAGTCATCACCCATGAATCGCAAAAAGGCCATATACACTGGAGCTGAGCCAAGCTGAAATGCCTCAAAGTGCAAGCAGAAATTCCTTCCAAAACTATTAAAAACCTGCAAAAGAAAAATATTTCTAACATGTCAAGTGGGGTTTTTATATTGGGCCTGTGCTAGATATTAACATCATGACATGCATTCAAAAAACGAAAGGTGGATCCGTATATTAGCTTTACATCATGCAACTATATTCCATATTTCAAATTATTCATCAAAAGTGAAAAGACTATACCTACGTGTATGTCATGTGACCCAAGATGATTCTAAACATTACTTGCATCGAATTAAAAACAGTCTAGTAGAATTTTTTTAAACCAAACGTGCAAGGCCATGTGCACACATGAAATTAAATACATTAGGTGATATGACATCAGATTACTATACTCATTAAATAACAAATCATCCAACAGTCCGTGAAATATAGTACATCAAATCATCCAACAG
This sequence comes from Phaseolus lunatus, assembly GCA_013389735.1. Classification (NCBI taxonomy): domain Eukaryota; kingdom Viridiplantae; phylum Streptophyta; class Magnoliopsida; order Fabales; family Fabaceae; genus Phaseolus; species Phaseolus lunatus. The sequence goes on along the minus strand of CM023857.1, from coordinate 35,412,635 downwards.
TCCAGCTTCTATAATTCATTAAATAACTTACAGTTAGCATCCATGTGGCATTTTCAACTTCATGAGGATTTGCTTTGACATATCGGTGATTGAAGGTGCATCCATCATGCATGTCAACCTTGTGATCATCCTTGAGATGGGCAACAAGAGTCGGAATGTCACCCATCACTGAGCACTCAGATCCAGCATAAGGGCAATTGTATGGACGAAATCCACAATTTTGTTCGTGCTTGAGCTTAGTATAGTAAGGGAATATATCATGACAACCAAGACTCTGATATCTGCATGGAAGCTCCAACGATTCTGCCACTTTCTCCAAAGCCAAACACCTTATATTTCCAAGTTCGTGATGGCAAGATGGGCAGATATTGTGGACTTCAACTTTACAATGGCAACATAATGTATGGCCATTTGGACACTGAAACACACCATGTAGCCATGTGCAAAATATTAGAAATTAAAAGAAAATTCCAAGACAGGACATATTCATAGTAACCATGTGAAGTGAGAATAATGACTAAAAAGCAGCATGTTTTATTAACCATCTACATAATCCAACAGTCCTCTCAGTAGAATAAGCAGTACAGTACGGGAGGATTTGATGCATATAGCCTCCAGTGAAAAGGTCCAACAACAACAATAATAAGGGTGTGTTGGAAATCTGTTGAAAGCACGGTGAACAAAAAATCCCAATTTCCAAAGCACTCTACATAGAAGGAATAGGAAATGGATTGGCATTCAGTTCAACTGAATGGAATTCCAAACACGCACCAAACTAGCAACAGCTGAGTCAATGCTTTCAAGACTATCTTCTTACTTCTCCTTCCTACGCACTTGAGTGAATTTAATTCTCGACTAAATCCACTGTCCTTAGCATAAGCAATTCAACCGTAATATCCATAGACATAGGCAGAATCAGCAACTCTCATTCCCAACCTTCCTTTTGCAGGATGGGCAGGGAATCTGAACTAAATTCAAAATACAAAGTGTCTAAAAAAGGCTATAAACTTAATGTTTTTATAGCTTCTGTACACTCCAAAATATTCACTTAAGTTAATGAGAGAATTGAAGACAACAAATGGTGAGCAAATTTGGATAGATAATCACCGCGAAACTCACATTACTAAAGAAAAATAGAATAGACAGCTATGATCATTTTAATCTGTTCATCCTGATCACTGCATCTCCCCATGTCTCACTCATGATCAATGACTAAACTCATCCCACATTGTCAAGGAAACCAAGGTTAAGCAAGTGATATTATCTTCAGATACAACCATCCTATAAGAACTACGGAGATAAAAATCGCAATGCCAGTATTTGTATATCTATATCTATTTCATTAATGCTTCGTGAATTACACGAAAAAGTTTTCCACGCACACATACATAGACCCCAAAAATAAGAGATTGCAAGCACCGTACCTGGTGAATTGGAGGATACATTAAGTTCTTGCAAACAGAGCATCCAAGTAATTCGTACACCCCATTATTTGAACTAACTCCGTTCTTTCCATTCAACCCAACACTAGATTTTGTAGATGTACTATTACTCTTGGCCTCAGATTTAGCCTTGCCTGTTTCATAATCTGAAGACATCAGATGAGATTCAAGAACTTCTTTGAAAACACTGCTTCCAGGAGCCATTGCTAACCCAGATCTACAGTATTTCTTTCCAAATGACGAGAAACCAAAGCTCTTACTTTTATGGAAGGCTACATCTGTTATACATTTAAATGGTCAATGCATAAGTACTTACATAGTAGATGCTATAATATTCATATTTGATATTCTTTGGTCCAAAGTAGAGGGAAGGGGGAAAAAGAAGCATAAAAGATTAATTAAGATGTGATTTTTCAGCCATAATTAGCATAATTTCAGGTAAGCTACATACACATGCAACAGTAACTAGATTAACTGCAAATTAACGTGCTTGAGTACTTCTGGAAAACATCATGCAAATAATAATTTCTTTATAGCAGTATTGACCTTGACTTCTCAACAAAGAAAATATGTCTGAATGTTACACAGTTAACCAAAACGAAAATCAGTAAACCTGAATAAATGCTAACATGGATAAATTACATACTAAATGACAATTTTCACAGAAAGAAATAACAACAAAGCCTTGTCCCACAGAGTGAGGAATAAATGAAAATTGGCAGATATGACCAAAATTAAAAGCAGATATTATTTGTAATCATTAAAGAATAGCAGATACGTAATTTTCTTTTCCAAATATCAAGCAAATAATCTGTCAGTCAGTATGCTAAGTCGTTCCGGATTAAAGGAAGACAAGTAGAACATATATTTGTAACCAAACAATATGTCATTCCAACAGCTAAACTAATATGAAATTGTTAAATCAATGTTCAAAGTTTCAAACTGCTTGAGGTTGAGAAGGGTGAATAGAACAAATAACACAAACCAAAAATCATAAATGTAAAAAATAACTTCTTCCTGTCCCCCCAGGCCACGGGAGGCTTATTAGGAAAATCCAAACCACCCAAATAATTTTTCAAGGACATTCCTATTCACTAAAATTGGCCCGTCATAGTTCTTGTTTTCTAATGCAATGACATTAAAGCAAACAAACTATGTTGCTTAATGACATCTAGCAGTTCCTGTACACAAACTGAGTCATATCATCAGTATTCTCCATCCCTTACCTCTTCCCTCATCTAAATTATCCATTGAACAGATAGAAACGAGACAGAAAAATATGACAGATACAAAAGCAGCACCCAGAGCGTCATTATCCAGCTTAAGTAGCATGGTTGGCTTTGCCAAAGTACTCCCTTTTCCTACTCAATCCAACCAATCAAAATCGAAAAAGAAAAAATCCCAAACAACATAAGTTAAACAATTCATTATATGCAAGAACCAATCCCATGCATAGAATCACAGAGCAACAAAAATCAAGCACATGACATCCAAATGCAGACGAATCTGAACACATAAGTTAAAAAAAAAACACAAGATGAGAAAATCTCAAAAACTCACAAAAAACAAATGAAAAAACAAATACCCAGTTGAGAATTCCGAGCCTGGAGTGCGTGCGTGTGTGAGAAACAAACCAATTGGGGCGCATAAAAGAAAAAATAATGAAATTTTTTGAAAGCAGAATGCAAATGAAAGTAGCGACGAGAAACATATCGAAAGACGAGTTCCGGGAGTTACGGAGATTACCCCCGCTATGGAGATTGAACAAAAAAGCGTGTCTTGTTGGTATGCAAATGGATGACGAAGAATACCAAAGTTTTTGTTCTTGTCCTTCTTCTGCTTCGAAATCGCAGAACTTCCTTGTATTGTGCTCTGTTTCTTTCTCCTCTGATTTATTATTTTATTATTGTTGTTGTTCTTATTATTTCTCTATTATTATTATTAATTTGTTTTTTTTAATTTGGTCTTTGAATTTTGAGAATAACAAAATATTTTGGGGGTCTTCGTCTCTGTTTTCTGGTCTCGTTCCTAACGATACGTTGCCAAGACAACAAGGTGGTCCAGTGACCCTTCCCGCACGCGACGTTTAAAAGTAAAACCCTTTTTTCTTTTTTTTCTTTTCTTCTCTTAATTTTATCTGCGATTTTATCTCCCTTCACGCTAATTTCCCTAACTGAAAAGGTAAAACAAAAAAAAAATACCCTTTTAATATTCTATCTTAATCTCACTTTCCTATTTTTATTTTGTATCCTCTGTCTTTCCAACGTCTCTTAACCTTTAAGTGTTAACTTTAACATTTTTTTTATAAGTAGTAATTTTAATATATAAAAAGAAAATAATATAAAATTGCACATAGACAACTACCACAATGTCTATCTTTTAGTTTAAGTTAAATTCAGTTATTTAATACTATATAGAATGTTATACTTATTTTTTAATTTTTACTCTCTCCTTTATTCTTTTCAAAATGTAAAAAAAAAAAAAAAAAAAAAAAAAAAACTCTTAACTTTATTTATGTATGCAAACAACTCATTTATATTTTATTTTCTGATATTTATATATTTTTTATTTCTTTTCCTGTTTTCTTTTTACAATTTCACAAAACATGTCATCACACTAATAAAACATTTTAAACGAAAAAAACACACGCACACGTTTAGCTTGTGAGTGAGTGCTGTGTTTTCTTACTTTTTTGTGCAGCAGTTATAGAAAGTCGTCTTCTTGACCATTAGCAATAATGAGGATCCAATAAGTGAGTTTAGGTTTATATGTTCGTTTGAGGACAAAAATGAGGAAAAATAAATAAAGAAATAAACATATGCATTACTTTCAACGTTGTTCAACTAAACATCACTGGTTTAATTTTTTTCAACAAGAATAATTTTTTTAACATTCATTTATTTCTCTTATTTTTACTTTATAACTTATTTTAACAATAAATGTTATATTTAATTAATAAAATAAATATAAATAAATTTTTTAAATAAAGTAATAATATTATTATAAAAAAAATGATAGTATCAAACTATCATGATTCAAGTTTGAATCAACTTCTTTCTTTCTTGTTTATTTATTTAAAGATGAGAATTCACATCTATTTTTGAAAATTATTAAAAAATAAAAAAATTAAATTACCTTATATGATATAATTATTATTTATAAATTAAAATTAGGATCACAAAATGAAGAGGTGCGGACAAGTCATCATAATAGGATGGATTAAGTTGGTATTTTTACCTCGTACTAATCTAACCAATAACTTCACTAAAGCTGGTTTATTAACTTTTTCAAATTAAAAATTAAAATTAATTTAAATTTTTTATTTTTATATTATATTATTGAAACGATACATATATACAAAAATATTTTAATTTAAATTATTAATACTAATAGAATAATTTTTAATTTTTAATTATAATGAAATAATTTAATCATAAAATATATTTTTTAATTTATCCAATTAACAAAATTAAATTAATCAATTAAAGATTTAAAAAATATTTTGACTAGTACACTTTTATTTATATATATATATATATGTGTTTTTTATTTTGTGTTTCATTATAAAAATATAAAAATAAAACTAATGGTACAAACCAATATATTTATCCTATTTTGCCCCATTTATAATGGAATGAGTTTATTACCTTTAATTAGAATTTTAGTATCATACAACAAATTAAATATGTCTTTATTTAACGTTTTCTACCAACCTAAACTTAATGAAAGAAAATATTTAAATATTTTGGATATAAACAATTATAAATAAACTACAATAATGTCAAAAAAATTAAGGGACAAAATATCTCATTTAAAATTAACTTGTAAAGTGACATATGATATAATTGATAAATTTAATATATTTATTTTAATGAAATAAACTATATTAATTTGTATTTTAAAAAATTTAAAGAACATTGAAAAAATATCATAATAAAAAAACCAAATTATTGAACACAAAATTAATAATATGATCAAACAAAATTAGTTAAAGTGGCACGCATTCAACACTTGTGAAGATTTTAAATGAAAGTGTTGGTTCCTAGGGTAAGTTTGAAGGTTAGTGTTAGTTTAATTATACAGGATATGATTTCACAATGTAGCCAATGAAGAAAACAAATTAATATTAAAAACAATGTCACAGTCCAATGTTGAAATGTTAAATTTTCCCTTACTCTGATACCTTTTCCTTCAAACCTAACCTCAAACCCACTAATTAAGTCTATGTTTGGATTAAAATTGAAAAACATTATTACAAATAGTAAAACTTTTTCAATGGACAAAGTCAAGTTTAACTAATAAGGGAGCGTGTATACAAACATTTACATTTTTTTTAATTGTACATTTTAATAAAATTATGTTTACAAGAAGAAGGATAAATTAATCATTCTTTTTAAATCTCAATATTATTTTTAATGTCTCTTCATACAAAATTTAAGTATATTTGAATACATTTAGCATTGTATTTTTTATGGATACCACTTACAAAACTAACAAACATAAATTGTCTTTGTTTAAGATAATTGGTGAGGCATCCACAAGATTGACTTTCTTTGTTACTTTTGTGTGTGAACAAGAAAACAACTTTATTTGGGTTCTAAAAATACTTAAAGGTTTTTTTTTAGATTAATATGTATTCCCTCAAGTCATCGATAGTGATGGAGACATTGCTTTAATAAATGCAATTAGCATTGTCTTTACAAAAGCTTCCAACCTTCTGTGTCGGTTCTACAATAATAAGAATGTTAAAGCAAAGTGTAAAATGTTAGTGAATTATGTGCAAGATTGGAAAGTTCTTGTGTACGCATGGGAAACTCTGATGAATTGTACAGATTGTGATGCATTTGTGTGGTGTTTGAAACATTTTGAAGTTATTTGTTCACCATGATTGTTATTTATTGAATATGTGAATGACATAATTCATTCCACACAAGGAAAAATTTGTTAAGACATTAATAGATACAGTAATGCAAGTCTACAATATCATATATGTATACAGGAGACCACTAAGAGGATCTATAAATGAAATGCAATAGCTAATGATGTTGCTAAAGCCTGACAAATATATTCATTAGAGTAGGTGTAATGAGTCTTCATAGGTTGTCATTAATGTTATTTGGACACACCCTAAACAAGTTAAATTGTAGAATGCATTTAGCATTGTGTTTTTTATGGACACCACTTACAAAACCAACAAATATAGGTTGCCTTTGTTTAAGATACTTGACATGACATCCATGAGATTGACTTTCTCTTGTGTTTTTGTGTCCTTAGCAAGTGAACAAGAAAACAACTTTATTTGAGCTTTATAAATACGTAAATGTTATCACATGACCAAATACAATAATTAAGTACAATTTTTGTTTCTTACATCACCCTCCCATAGTCTCAAAGCAACACAATCAATGAAATTGACTAATAGAGAATAATATGAAGGTTCCCCAAATAATTCTTATTTATGATCATGTTCTACTTTGGGTCCATCCATCACATCGCCACCACTAACATGAAGAACTTTTTCACAATCTCCTTTTCAAACCGATGCCACAAGTCTTTGTCTACCATCTCCTTCGGATGCACTACCTCTTATCCTAACCAAAATTGAATAATCTTATATTGCTAATACATATGATATTTATAACAGGAAATAAATTATGGATTGCACAATCCGAAATATATTTTTAGATCCATAAATATATTCTAAATTGTTTAATCCATAATGTATTTCAAAACTTAACACCTTTTGAATTGCATAATCCATAATATGTTAATTTTTCAAATATATTTTGAATTATACAATCTATAAATATTTTCAGATCGTGCAATCCATAATATATTTGAAAAAACAATATATTTTGAATTGTACAATCTATAAGGTATTTTTGGATTTGAATATACCTTTTCAAATTGTATAATTCAGAATATATGAAGTTTTTAAAAATACACTTTGGATTGCACAATCCAAAAGATATTTCTTTATATGAAAATACATTGTGGATTATATAGTCCATAGTATATTTTAAAAATTTAATATATTTCAGATTGTACAATTTAAAAATTTATTAAATTATTTTCGGAAAAACAAAAATATCAATGTCGAGGGTTCACCTACCTCTCAAATCAACGTAACGATTAAGACAATTCCTATATCTTGCAAAGGGGTTTGAAAGTGTTTTCCAAAAAAAAACGCAAGGACGAGCATAAAAGAGGAATTACATCTATTTTGGAAAAAAACACACTAATGAAGAAGTGTGAGAGAATAGAAGAAGAAAGAGTTTTATTTAATTTTTTTATTGAAGGTAAAAATGTATTTTTACCTCTCCACGAAATGCAGGATAAAAACATGGGTGCAAAGAAAATTTTTTATGTACAACAAACAAAAACACAAAGTAATTTTTTGAAGACATTGCATATTCTCACCCCATTTTCACTAAGTTTATATTTTCTTTATTTTGTGAGAAGAAATATGCTTAATGGAATAGTTTTCATTGCATATTACACCCTATGGAAACTTGTTTCTATTGTGTATAAAGAATAAATACACAATAAAAAGTTATTTTTATCTTGTTTTATAGATGGTTAGGCCTGTGTCAATAGACTATACACGGAGAAAAACATACGCTATTACTTTTTAATTAAAATAATTTAATCAAGGTTCATATAATCTTTTTAAGTGATATAAAATTAATTACGATACAATTTACCATTTTTAACTGTGATATTTTTAAATTAAAATTGATTTAATCATGACATAAGATACATTTTTGATAGTAATAAAAAGTATGATGTAAATTATCTATCCAATTGTAATTTTGGTCACTATTTGACGGAAAAAAAGGAAACAAATTTTTTGGTGGATAAAAAGTAGCAAAATGTTTAAAGAAAAAGTAGATGAAAAAAATGGTGAAAACCGGAAAGACAAAGGATACAGTGTGATTAAGCATAGCTTTTTGGATTATTACTCTAATTATATATTTTTTGAAGTAATTATTACAAAAGTCATTAAACATATTATACAGGATAATATTTTTATATATTATAAATATTTGTCATGAGAAAAATGGAAACAATTTTATTGGAGTGCAATAATATTCTTATTAACCACAAAAAAAATTGTTCTAAACATTTAAGTAACTGCAAATTCAGAACTTAATGCAAAACCAATCATTAAAAGGGAAAGAGTGAGCATACAAGATATTTAAATAATACTGTAATTTGTCTACATTATTATTCTATTTAAATTAAACTCTTTAATTGAATTTAATCCATACACAACGTAACCACAAACCAAACCGAAAAAAAAAAGAAGCTTTGTATCTCAGCGAATCAAAATTACTTGTGAAGTTTCTTTGTTGGTATGTAGAATAAAAGAGTAAAGGTGAAACGTAGTTAATTGATCGTTCTTGAATCTGAGAAAAATTGTTAAGGAAAACACAAAGATCCACCCAATAAAGAAAAAAAAAGGAAAAAAATTAATGTGAAGAGTAAATTGAACCGGAGATTTGCAATCTCAGTGCTCAGAGTAAAGGGTCTCACGCCAAAAGCATTTTTGCATTTGCATTTGCGTTTCATTTCCCCGCCCATAACAAATCAAAAAAACCACTCCTATTTTTCACTCACTCCACACTCCATTGAGAAAATTAACAGAAAAAGGAAAAGTTTGTTGGTGAAGAAGCAGAAGGATGGAGGAAGAAGAAGACCAGCAGAAGCTTCCAGATCTGGTGAAGGAGCTAGTCCACCGCTTGCTCTCCCAAAACCTCCCATCCAATTCCCCGCCGCTAAACCCTAACTCTCCGGAATTTCGCAACTCTCTCCGCTACGCCCTCCGCATCCTCTCCAGCCGCCTCACTCCCTCCGTCGCCCCGGACGCAGCCGCCATCGCCGACTCCATCAAGCGCCGCCTCGCCACCAACGCCCGCTCCGCGGACGCCCTCTCCTTTGCCGACCTCTTCTCCAAATTCGCCTCCAAAGCCCAAAGCGTCAACAATAAATGGGCCGTCATCTACCTCCTCAAAATCATCTCCGAAGATCGCAACAAGACCTCCGCCGTCGCCACCACCACACCTCTCTTGCCCAATCTCGCTTTCTCCGAACCCGCTTCAAACAAGGGCTGGAGTAACGGCGTTTTACTTGTCTCCAAGGATCCTGAGAACCGCCGCGACGTCGCGTTTCGCGAGTTCGTGGATTTGGTCAAGGAAGAAAACGAGGTGTCGGAAGAGGTTATCGTCAGGGACGTGCTCTATGCTTGCCAGGGGGTCGATGGTAGTTTTGTGAAATTCGAGAGTGAGAGTAGGCGTTATGTGATACCCGAATCGGTTAGGGTTCCGAGAGCTACTAGGAGTATGGTTCATAACCTTTGTGAATTGGGTGTTTTGTTTCGGAAGGTTAGTGGTTACATTTCGCAGAGTATGGATCGGTTTCCCAATGAAGATGTGGGAACTGTGGGGCAAGCTTTTTGTTCCGCTTTGCAGGATGAGCTAAGTGAGTACTATAAGTTATTGGCGGTTCTTGAGGCTCAGGCTTCGAACCCGATTCCTTTGGTGTCCGAATCTGCGAGTTCTGGGAACTATCTATCGCTGAGGAGATTGGCAGTTTGGTTGGCTGAGCCAATGGTGAAGATGAGGCTGATGGCGGATTTGGTTGAGAAGTGTAGGGTTTTGCGCGGCGGAGGTATGGCGGGGGCGATTCATTTGCACGCACAGCATGGTGATCCGTTGGTTCATGAGTTTATGAGGAGGTTACTGCAGAGAGTGTGTTCTTCGCTGTTTGAGATGGTGCGGAGGTGGGTTTTGGAAGGGGAGTTGGAGGATATATTTGCTGAGTTTTTTATTGTTGGGCAGCCTGTTAAGGCTGAGTCACTTTGGAGAGAAGGGTATAGGCTTCATCATGCGATGCTTCCTTCGTTCATTCCGCCTTCACTTGCGCAGAGGATCTTGAGGACTGGCAAGTCGATTAATTTTCTTCGCGTTTGTTGTGAGGATCGCGGTTGGGCGGATGCTGCGACTGAGGTTATCACTGATAATGAAGTGACAGCAAGAAGAGGTGGTTTTGGATATGGGGAAACGGATACCCTTGAGTTTTTGGTAGATAAAGCTGCAAAAAGGATTGACAAGCATTTGTTGGATGTGATTTTCACGAGGTACAAGTTCAAAGAACACTGTCTTGCAATTAAGCAGTATTTGTTGCTTGGCCAAGGTGATTTTGTGCAGTATCTGATGGATATTGTGGGGCCTGAGCTTTCTGAGCCAGCTAACACTATTAGCTCTTTCAAACTTTCGGGATTGCTGGAAACTGCAATTAGGGCATCTAATGCTCAGTATGACGATCCTGACATTTTGGATAGGCTCAGGGTTAAAATGATGCCACATGAGAGCGGTGATAGGGGCTGGGATGTATTTTCATTGGAATATGATGCAAGGGTTCCACTTGATACAGTGTTCACAGAGTCTGTGATGGCAAGGTATTTAAGAATTTTTAATTTTCTTTGGAAGCTTAGAAGAGTAGAACATGCGCTTACTGGTGCCTGGAAGACCATGAAACCAAACTGCATTACTTCTAATTCCTTTACCAGATTGGAACACGCAGTAAAGATGCAGTTAGTTTCAACGTTGAGGCGCTGTCAGGTTCTTTGGGTTGAAATTAATCACTTCATTTCAAACTTGCAATATTATATAATGTTTGAAGTTTTGGAGATATCATGGTCAAATTTTTTGGCGGAGATGGAAGTAGCCAAGGATCTTGATGATCTACTTGCAGCTCATGAGAAATATCTGCATTCTATTGTAGAGAAATCTCTCCTTGGAGACCTTTCCCAGTCTCTTTACAAGTCACTACTTGTAATATTTGATCTTATATTACGTTTTCGGAGCCGTGCAGATCGATTGTATGAAGGTATTCATGAGTTGCAAGCAAGGTATTCATCCTACTTTTTCATTTTGTAAATCTTCTCTCACTTATTCACCCCTGAATAACAAAAATATAGTGCCACGCATGTTATTTGACCATGTGTTTGTTTCAGAATGACTGAATCCTCCCTTTCCTCTCGAGACCAGAAGAAAACACGATCACGAAAGCAATTGAATGATAAAACTGCAGAGCAAGGATCCTGGATTGTTGATGGGAGAAAAGCCCTAACACAACGTGCTGGTGAATTTCTAAGAAATATGGGTGAAGATCTTGGTGCAATTGCTAAGGAATATTCATCATTGCAAGAGGATTTCATTTCTCAGTTGCCTGTACAGCAGCATGTTGACCTAAAATTTCTCTTTTTCCGTCTTGACTTCAACGAATTTTATAGGCGGTTGTGTCCTAGCATGTAGAAAAATTGTTAATAAGGCTGAGGGTCATGCTGAGCATTGTTTCTTCAAAAGGACACGGCATTAAAAGCTTTGCGACCAGCTAACTTCCATTGTGTGTTTGAGTGGAACAATTCTATTGTTGCTAACTTCCTTTGGACCAACCATTCCATGGGTCATTATTTGACCATAGGTATGTTGGAAACCTTGACTTCCTCAATTTATTTTTTCTTTATGTTTTCTCTGCAGAATGTGACCTCCTCCTTCTCTACAGGTAGACACATTTTGTGATTTGCAAGATTGTTTGTTGCAGATATGAAGCTATTACTATTTGATTGGATGCACGATGTGAGTAGTACAGACGTAAGTATCTGAATTTCTAATGATTTAGCTATTGTTTTGGGCAAATTTTGCAAGCTGTGCTTTCGGAGATTGTTCATATGTATCTTAGATTCTGGTTGAATGAAGGTGGTCGGAAAATCTTGTTTTTGCATTCTTGTGTATTTCTTCTGGTTTACTATCTCTTCCCACTCTGCAGAGTGCTTGAGTTTTTTTGCCTTGTGGCAGTTATATAAAGTCACATGTGAATCAAGTAGCAAGATGCTTACCATGCAATCGTTATACTTTATACCTGTCTAAGGTAACATGAAAGAGCTTCTTTTTTATTTTCTTTTTGCTCCGTCTCTTCTAGTGTTGAAGAGTGAAATCTCATTTTGTTATTTCATTTATAGTACTTACCCATAAATGAAAAGAGCTTATGAGTTGAATAATTGCTTTGACATATACTCAAGTATTAATAGTGGTTATATTTCAACTTTGAAAACTGGGTGACAGAAACTTTTGGTTAAAGAGTTCTTTATTAATTATAGAGATTTATTACAAATTCGTACTTATTAGAACTGCTGAATGTTTAGTAGGAAATTGCTGGTTTGGCTGAAAATATTGGAGGGAATCAAGCAACTTTAGGTGCTTGAAAAGGTTGTGAGAGTGTACAATGTACAGGGTAAATGAATTTATTATAGAGGCTACTCAATGGCAACCGACTTAAGCAGCTGATATTTTCATGTTTCGGTATCATTAAGCTGCTGCTGACTGTTGAACCGATATTTTGTTTTGCCAACCAGTGATATTGTTTCTAACTTGGCATAAAGATTCTGGACAAAACTCCAGTTAAAGCAATTGACTAGTTGATAAAATTATAGTGCTTTTTGGAATTTTGTTGTCAATATTCTAAGTTTTGTTGAAAGTAAATATTTTTTGAAGTTTGAGTTAGCTCAATCTTTGCACCGGCACGATGTTGAATTCTTAATGAAGATTCAATCAAGCCTATGTTATTCGTTATTCGTGATTCTGATGTTTTGTGGACATTGTGGAAAAAGGGGCCAATGAGAAAATAATTTAACGAAATGAGTGGGCATATGCAAAAGAGGATTTAGATGAATGAATTCTTAAGAGGAAGTTAGATTAATGCCTGTAGTAGAAGATAATGGTAAAAATGTGTGGAGATTATGGAGAAGACCAATAAAACCCTAATTAAGAGAGGTCTAGGTTAAAGTAAAACCGTTCAGAAAGATTTAAAGATGTTAGTATTTTGTCTTGATGTGTTTAACATGATTGATAATATAAAATATCATGTCAATATTTGATAGATGTAACCAGAAACAGACAACCTCGTCTAATGGAAAAATGTTGTAATGCTATAATAGAATCCAATTAGCTAAAATGCTATTAATATCTACATATGTTTCCTCTTTTTTAGTTTGTCTCCTGCATTTTGCTTTCGCAAAACGTCATCATCCTTTACATCACAGCAGATTGTGTAAATAATAACATTCCTAATCCTTTAAGTGAAAGGAATGATTATTGACGGTAAATGCCACCACCAATTGATAGATAATCACTATGAAATGCTGTTAATCTGAGAATGTTTTGGGATATTTGTCAGATCCGGATGTAATTTAAGACTTTGAGGAGTGCCAAAAGAAAAAACTTATGCTGTAATCAATATAAACACTTCATACTGCAAAAGTTCATATCATATTATTAATGGCTCTGCAAATTGATTGTCTCTTTGTTTCACTTTGTTAATGTGGTTTCCTTTGTATTTCTTTTTATATATTTTTCCGATGATGTCGGAAGACGTAAGGGTGAAAACTGTAATCGTGACTACGGGTGAAGGGTTGAAACTTAGTTTATCTTTTTTACCTCCTATGACTATTCGTCAGTGGTTTGAGATGAAACGGAGTGAAAGATGTTATGGACCAGCATAGGGATAATATTCCACTCTCAGAAATTCAAGGAAAGATACGGACACTTGCACTTTCTCCTTCGTTCTTGCTTTTTAGTAGGTCACTTGTGCTTTAAAATTAAGTTTTACTCTTTTTTTTTCAATACTCTTATTTAAAATTTTAAAAAAATTAATTTAAAAGTTAGAATAGTACTTAATTTTAAATTTTAAAAAGTATTTAGCAAAAATAAACTATCCACAACTATCCAAAGACTTTGTCAAGTATAAAATTATATGCCACTATTTGTTAAACAGGAACCCAAGCAGTAACAGATTGAATTTATTTAGACACATTTAGTAAGATGTATTAAAACATTCATTCATACTAAGATATTTTGATAAAGATATTTTGATAGTTGTCTAAATTATTAAATTATATATTTTTTATTATATCATATTAATCAAATCATTTAATTTTCCTATATTTTTTCACTCTTTTCATTCTTTTTTTTTTCTAGTTTAAACAATTTTACTTTGTAATATACTTTTCTTTATTTTCTACTTTCTCACTTTGTATTCAAACAAAAAATCAGAGACAAATGTAAGAAATAAATGTCTTACGGCATGGAGTCTTGAACTACTTGGTTCCTACCAGAGCATGCGAGAACGCTTTTAAGCAGAATGAGTAAGGCTTACTTCACTCCCGTTTTAATTTGCATTAAAAACACAGTAATATTTATTTTCCCTCCTTTTCCTACAATTCTTCCTAAATAGGGAGGCAGAGAACAAATGTTTTAAAACATAATTAAATTGGTTAAAGTACTTGTTCAAGGGTATATCTGTAAATGAAAAGTGGTTAAAAAAGAACAATGATATTAAAAAATAAATGAAATAATATTAGAAAAGTATATCAAATTTTATAATAAGTCAACACCTTATAGATTAATATTCAAAGTAAACATAATCTAAATTAAATACATCATAAAATTTTGGTTTAAAATTTAATTATACATCCAAAAATTATATACAATCAATGTCCATTAACAAAATCATATATAAAATAAATAAAAAATGATTAACAACTTAAGTCAATTTGTTTACTATTTCTTAAAATTTATTCAAAATCATAATTATATGTGTGACTTCTAACTAAATGAGTTTTTTTTTTTTCATTAATAGTAGTGTCAGAAGGATTGTGTCGGTAACACTCCTCTATATAAGTATAGCTAAAATAAAATTATGTTAGATTTTAGGATAAAAGTTTGGCATACCTTAAGTAGAGTTCAAAGGTGATACAGGACCCATTTCCAATCTATTTCTAACGGGAAAATATACATAGGGAATTTACGTAATCAGTTAATCACCATGAAACCATTTTTGTCCCTTAAGCTGCTATTTTCAGAGTGTTTTTGGGAGCACTAATCCAAGGGGTACCTGCAATGGCAAATCTCCACAATGCATTCACATGCTCTGCCAAAGCATATTGGATACCAACACGTGGACCTACCAATATGTTTTCCGGCTCAGGACCATCTAAGAGTTCCAACCCACCTGCATCACACACACTTCTTAGTTTTTGAAAAGACAAATGGATATCCATTTGTCAATTTTACATTTGAGAATGCAACTTCTTGGCTTACCATGTGTATAGAGGGGATGGTTGGACCATTCTGTCGATAAACCCAATGCCTGACCAACCTATGATTTGGGAGAACATTCACATTATTCTTATTTGAAAAATCTGAGGGACATTTCAGAAGAAAAATTTGTCACTTTCAACAATATTAATAGTCCTTATAAAAAACATGGAAAATGGTCAAGAGGAGAAAAACTAACTGATGAACCCGTTTTCCTCCTCCCCTTTTTATCCTTCCTAACTTTTCCCTTCTAGCAAGAATCTCAGTTATAATGGTCATGATAAACAGTAATTCTGTTATATCAGAAAGTTGTGCAAATAGAAACTAAATTTCACACATGCTGAACCTTTCTAACCCATCATGTCATGTGAGATTTCTGTACACTTAAAGGAGTCGAAGCACAATCTTTAAAAACTTAAAGAGTCGGCCTATTTCAGAAATAGCCAAAATATTAAACTTAAACTGGCAACCAAAACAAGCATTTATCAAATCATAATCCATGAGATTATGCGAAGAACAATTTACAAGTCTAAAATACTGTAGTATCGAGTATCTACTGAACATTCTTAAGGTACAATTTCCACTCCATTTTTTAATCTCAATGATATTTTGTCAAGAAAGATGACAATATTCACTTATGATATTCAGAGTTAGGCCTATCCATATGCTTTCAACTCATGATTACCTTTCCATTTTGGACATTGCAGCTACTTAGTATTTTACTATTTTATGAACAAAGCAGCTGCCTAAACTGATAGTTGATGGTGAAGCACTCGGATGTAGATATCTTTAACTTGAGAAATCAAATGGCAGTGCAAATCTTTTAACCGAAACATCTTTCCTTAAGCATCTAAAACAGATGAACAGGAGGAAAGGAAAAGAACTAACCTTCCCAGGACCGGTCAGAAGTGTAGGTTTCTCAGTTTTCATACCTCGGCGCTGTTGAATGACATCCAGTCCTGTGACATTGTCCAATATTATAAAATAAATCTACAAATAATTTTATGCAAGCTTATAATGAATAAAAGTACAGAGGATTGTAGTCTTTCGGCCAGAATTAATTAAAATGTTTGTTACTGATCTGAGGACCGAGAAGGGAAAAAAGAATATGTTATTGCAAGTTAAAAGTTAAAACAATGCTGAACTCGTACTAAAACCCTCACCTTTTCAACTGGCCAGCCAGTCTCTTGCTTTAGATTAACAAGAGTGGTTGCACATACATTTTATCCACACCTTTCTGTTGATAGTCACGTTGTGACGCTCAAAAGTCTTTAGTTTGTACACAACCGAAATAAGCCAAAAGAATTTACAAGCTTGTGATGATTAATTCTTTTGCAGCCAACAAAACCAATACTCGCCCATCTCTCAAAGATTTTATTTTTTTTCCCTTTATTAGATAACTTGAAGAATATACTCCCTATAAGAAGTCCCTTGAACGACCAAGAATACCTAATCACAGTTTATCCCTTGATTCATTCATAAACTGAATCGATAACACAAAAATCTAACGAAGTGGCCTTAGAGTTACGACACAACACGCAACAGAATGGTTCATTTCATAGTAACTATGAATAAGCTATAAACGGTTTTTCACATTACCACTAATTGGAGCACAAGAGCGTATCAAAACAGCAGCGCCAGCTCCTTCCTTATCGGCCACCACATTCAGCATCATGTGAAGACCATAGCAAAGATAAACATAGGCATGCCCACCAGCTCCAAACTGCAAAATAGACACAAACACATACCAATCTTACTCCAGACAACCTTAATTAGCATTAGAGATTCAAGGCGAGAATAAAGGTGCAATCTTACAACAGGGGCAGTTCTTGAAGTGACGCCAAAGCGACCGTGACAAGCCGAGTCGTCTGGTCTATACGCTTCAACCTGTCTGCCACTGATTCCACGTTAAATCACAATAAAGCTAAACGACAAAGTTGCAAGCTTCGTAAAGGGAATAGTATACCTCGGTGATCCGAAGAACGACGTCGTCTCGGCGAAGAAACTTTCCCAGTAAACGCGGGGCAAGGTCCAGGGCATCGATTTGGAAGAAATCGCGTGGCAAGATTTTCATTTCAACCGGAGAAGTGTTTGGTTCTGTTGATGGGTTGGGTTTGACGGGGAGCGAACGCCGAACCGGTTCGGTTTGTTGAACCGGTAATCTGGATTTGGCCACCCGTTTGAAACGATGGTTGCGCTTAATCACGGTGCCACGGAAACGGAAGGAGGCAAATACGTCAGAGTGAGAAGATTGAGAAGTTGAGTTGCGCTCCAATGGCGTTTTGGTGGGAATGGAGCGTCCCAAAGACATGCCGCATAGTTGCATATGCAATCCCTTCTTTTTCTGTCTCTTTCTCTCCTTCTCAATATAAACCATACTTTTAAAAAAAATATTAAGTTATTAATATCTTCATCAAATTGTAAACATGAAAAAAAGAGAGTAAGTATTTATATTTGTAGTTTCAAAGTTTACAAAAAATTAATTCTCTTGTCTTCAAATTGACTACAACTTCTTTTTGCTTCTCTGGGTGCAATTCTACTTTTTTATTTTTAAAATAAAAATTTTCATGTTAAATATCATTATGCAACCTGACATCTCAGCTAGGCTGACATCTCAGCTAGGCTGACATCTCAGCTAGGCTGACACCTCAAACAATAACAATTATTTGTCATCACATGAAAAAAATATTATTAAAAAAAATAAAAAATAAATAAAAAAATATGAGAGGATTAGACCAAAATCTATATGCTAACAAAAACGATACATTGGTAGACTATACCTATTCATAAAAAATTCTAAGAATAGACTAAAAGTCTATTATACCAATGAAAAGATTCGCTATGAATAAATCCTAAACTAACAAACTTATCAACACACGCATTTCCTTCACGAAAAATATGAGTAACCCTAAACTTGATTTTCTCACAATAACTAAGACAAGTATTCAATTGATTCCGAAGCATCCAAGGAACATTTGTCCTAGCAGTAAACGCAGCACAAACCAAAGCAGAATCATATTCCAACCAAACATTAGTAATCTCCAACTTTTGAGTTTCCTCCATAGCATGTATAACCGCATAAAACTCAACAACCAGAGCAATCTAAACTCCAAGAAACGCAGAAAAAGCTCCAATAAACTCCCCCATACTCCCACGGAAAATACCTCCACAATTAGTAAGACCAAAGTATCCCTAACAGCCCCATCAGTATTAATTTTAACCCAGCCTGGTGAAAGAAACTCCTATCTCACAGGAAGAGGACGAAGAACTTTACCAATACGAATATTAATACCAAAAAACTTGATCACATTGAAATCAAACATATCATTATTCATAGAAGCTTTTGACGAATTACCCAACAAACAAGTTAAATATTTAATAACCGAAATAGCCCGAGTAACCTCAATCTTATCCTGAAAACGAGCAAAATTCCTCATGCGTCATATCATCCAAATAGAAAAAGTTATCATAGCAAGCTTAATCAATTTAATCAAAGGACTACTATCACTCTTAATAAAAGAAAGAAGGTCATCCTTATTAGAGAAATGAGAAGTAGGAAAAATCTCCCGAATCCAACTCCAAATACCCAAAGCATTAGAACATTCAAAAAATAAATGCGGAATAGATTCCTCATGCTTTTCACAAAAAGTACACATAGAACAAATATGCAAACCTTTATTCTGAATATTTTGATCTATAGGAAGCCGCCCATGAAAAACTTTCCAAAGTACAAGAGATTTGGAAGGCGGAATAAATGAAGACCAAATAAATTTATCCCAACCACATGGAACTCTTGGTTCCAAGAAGAAAGTCCTAGTCGATTTAAAAGTGAAACGACCAAACTCATCTAGAATCCAATTAGGAATATCATGTTCCGTACTCACCATGATATGACTAAAAAGATGAGGCATCTGCAGTAAAGACAATGAAATATTCCAATCACAACCTGTCCAAAATTGAGAGACGGTATCCGGAATGCTAGAACCATCACATATACCTGCAATATTTGCTAAGGAAGTAGTTGAACACCATTTATCATTCCAAATTTTAATAAAAGAACCCGTACCAACAGTCCAAGAAGTATAATCAAGTATAATAGAATAAAAACTACTTAATTCCAGGCAAAAGAGATGAGGATCTATAAACTATTCTAAGCTCGTATTTTGATTTAAGAACCCTGGCTTTCAAGAGCAAAGACCAAGGCCTATTGCTATAAGCAAAGTTCCAAGCAAGTTTAAGAAGATAAGCATTATTTTCATGGTGAAGGTTAGTAATCTTCAAACAGTCATTCTCAAAAGGAGAACAAAGCATAGCCCAATTAACAGTAGTTATGCCTTTTCTTATAATATCTCCAGTTCAAATAAAATTTCTACACCACTACTCAACTTGCTTAAAAAGAGAAACAAGTCATTTATACAAATTAAAACTATAAGCTAAAAGTCTCGTAATCACCGTATTGACCAACTGAATCCGATCCATCATGCTAAGAGATTTTCCTTTCCAAGAAACTAGCTTCAGTTTAACTTTATCAGCCAAAGGTTGAAGAAGGTGGAATTCTACTTCATTTACCACATAGTTTATAGTTTAGGTTATTATTCTTACGAATCCGATATTTAATCATATGAAATTAAACCCTTGTCTTCTTCTTTTAACTAGCATTTACATTTTATTTTCATATTCAGATAAACGTATAAAAAATATGCATTCAAGAATAACATACATGATAACATTAACTAATAACATACTTTATATCAAGTTAAAACACTAATTGATACCTATAGAAGACAAAGTAATGCATTGATAATCAGTTAATGCTTTGTATGATTTCCCAAGATTGAGAAACTAAACATTACTTGGCATGTACCATATTTTAATTTTAGATTATAAAGCGAGTAAATTATGTGTTAGTTATTATAAATAGAAATTCGTTATAAATTAAATATTAACAACAATAATAATAGTTCATTATCGAGTGGAGAAATTTAAATCTTATTATTCAATAGTGTTTAAAGGTTGTTAAATGTGTTTAGAAAAAATTTAGAGAAAGTATAAATATGTTGAAGGGTCATGAATGCATTTAAAGTTTGTATTGTTAAATTAGGTGATGTTGACACATTGATTTGCTTTGGCTAATGAATTTTGTATTATTTTTTTTTATAAAAATTGGAGCTTTTATATTCTTTATATTTGAAAATGCACTTGCATGTCAACATATTTTAATAATTTTGCATTTGAATATGTGAATTATGTACTTTGTCTTATAAGTGAATAATAAAGAAGAGAATGAATTATCTTATTAGAGAGTTGATGTATAATTTATCTTATTTAACCTCAATTTTGTATTTTACACAAATGACAAATTAAATGTTGTTTAAATAAAATTTGGCCATAAAAATGTGACAATTAGGCAAATATTTTTTTATATAATTTTTTTAAATAAATATTACAGTAATTGTAGTGACGTGCTTGCACTAGAAATCATTATTGATCTTCTGTAAAAGTTGAAATCTTTTGAGTTTTTCTATTCAAATATTGGTCTTATTACAATATTTTGACAAAAAAATACAAGTGCTGAAACACAAGTTTTGCACTCTCTTTCATGAGTATATGAATATGTTTAAGAAAGAGACAACAATAAGAGAGAGAGTTCTGACTCTCAAGATCTCCTTATTTTACCTAAAAAAAAAAGTGAATAACATTATAATGCTTTTGTTAATGTAAGTTTAATTTTGTTTCCATACATAGATAACATATTATAATAGTTATTTTTGTCTTGTGTCTCATATGTCTTTATCTCATGAAGACGTGTGTTTTATGTGGAGACTTTGTTTGATCTTAATATATATCTAATGTTTTTATCTAGTCATCAAGTCTTTCTCTAAACAATATATTCAAGCGTCTTATGTTAAGTAAAACTTCATTTAATTTCTATTTAACACTAAATTTAATTTTTAGACACACCAAAATATATTATAATTTCTTATCATAAAAACATGAATAATAAGTATGGTGTTAGTTGAATATAAAAGATTTAGGAAATTGGTAAAATATTTATGTCAGTTGTTTCCACCATATATGTGATCTATATATATGAAATTCAAAAGAGAAAATTAAAATAAATGTTGTCCAAAGTCCCTATCAGTGTATCTTTGACATTTGATTTGTAGACTTATTGTATTACCAAATATTATATTTCATTAACATCACATACTTCTTAATTTTTTTCATCTTCTTCCTCCACACTTTGAGGTTAGATTGAATACGGTAGTACATGATGGAAGTTTGGGGGATTAAGAGAAAAAAATCTTTTCATTTACTTTAGATAAGGCTTCCATAAGTGGTATAATGGAAAAAATGTTGAATGAGAGACTTTTGAATAACAATAATGAGTGGTGGGAAATTTTTTCATATCTAATGTTATTCACATCTTAAACCTTATTGTTCAAGACTGTTTAAAGGTTGTTAAGTGTGCTTTAACAATAGTAGGAAAAAAAAAACAAAGAATATGTTAGAGGTCAAATGGGAAAAAATGAAGTTTATAGAACTTGTGTTCTTAAAGTAAGTGATGTTGACACAAATATTGATTTGTGTTTGAATCTTTGTACTGGGTGAACCTTCTTACTTTTAGGCTTAATTTTTGTAATCTTCATTGTCCACATTCTCAGGCCAAATTAAATTATATAATATATTATTTCTTTGAAGATTAGAAGGTTGAGAGAAAAATATTTTTATTAACTTTGGATGATGCTTTAGGAAGTGGTACAATGAAAAAAAAAATGTTGAAAGAAAGACTTTTAAATAACAATACCGCTTCACTATGAATCTTGTGTTCACATCTTAAACCTTATAGTACAAGATGGTTTAAAGGTTGTTAAGTGTGTTTTGAAAAAAATGAAATAAAATATAAAACTTGTTAAAGGGCTCGAGGAAAAAACAACGGCCTATTTATTTTATGGGGGAGAAATGAAAAGTTTTACTGTGTCCAAAAAAAGGCAAAAATCAAGAAAATAAAATATGAAAAAACACAAAAAACAAGAAGGTTTTTCAATTTCAAACTTTCTCATAGGAGATTTGCAAAGAAAGTTATAAATATATATATATATATATATATATAATTATTTATTTATAATTTACTTTCTTATTTTTTATTTTAAATTCAAATTATTATTCATTTTTATTTTAAAAAAATTACATAATACAATATAATATGATAAAATAATGTTTAAAAAATAAAAATATTAAATATTAAATAAATATATGTTAAAAATATATAATAATTATTAATTATTAATTATAATAATTAATAATTATAATAAAATTATAATTATAAATAATAATACTAATAAATACAAATTTTATAATAAAAAAAATTATATAATAATTATATTAATTATAAAAAAATAAAGATAAAAATAATATTATTATTTAATTTAAAAATAAGTTTTTATCAAATATTTAAATATTTTTTATCAAATTTTATATCATTTTGTAATTTTTCAAAAGTTAATTCTAATATATTATTGAAAATAATATTTCAATCATTAAAAATAATTATAATATATAGATAAATCAATCAAATTAATTTCTTAACAAATTTTATAAATCAATCAAATTAATTTCTTAACAAATTTTAAATATAAGAAAAATTTTGTAAATTTATAATTTTATCAATTAAAAGATATAATTTTAATTATATCAATCAAATTATTTACAAACTTTTTTAAGCTTTTCTTACCTTTCTATACAAACTTTTTGTAAACTTTTCTTACCTTTTTTTATTTTATTTATATTAATCCAAACAATCTCATTTTCTTAATTTTTTTACAAATCATCTAAAGTTCACTTTCTGAAATTCACTCCCTAATTTAACAAAAAAATAAATATTTTTAAGTCTTTTATTGTTAATGGTATAGACAAGATTGATTTGTGTGTGGTGTCTCTAGTAGATGAAATACACCTTTTTATACTTGAAGATGTACTTAAATATTGACACACTTTTAATAATTTTTGCATTTGAGTATTTGAATTATGGGTTTTCCTAGAAAGAAATAACATATAAGAGTACAAAGAAATGTGTGAATTTATGCATCAATTTTATTTTATCTAACCTCAAATTTATATTTTAGACAAGTGTGACGGATTGAATATTAGTTGGTACAAAATGATGGTTAAAAGATAAAATAATTGCAAAAATAATTTTTAATATAAAACTCTTTTGATAAATATTAGAGAGATTATACTGACCTTCCATAATTTTTTTAGATTTTGTTATTCAAAGTTGTTCTTATTGCAATATCTTATCAAGAACAAAAACAAATTGCAAGAGTTGAAATACCATTTGTAACGCCCTTAAAATCTTATTCATATTTATATCATAAAATAAACATAAAACAATAATATCAAAATTAGCATATGTATATATAATAAAATACATCCATTCTATACATTGTATTTCAAAATAATATCCCTTCTCTAGGGAATTTTAATACATAACCATCAAGTGTTTCAAAATAAAACAAAATACAGCATAAGAACAGGCGATCTCTTTGTCCAACCACTCACTGAGGAGCTCTACTACCTGCAACATCATCTGCTCCCGTGTAAATTACACACGATCATCACAGTTTTAAGAAAAAAACCAAACACAACACCAAAAACACAGGGTAAGCTAGCTATTCAAAAAAAAAAAAACTAAACTTGAAATACGAAACTTTAAAATCACATAAATCAGCTTTTCAACACCCACATAAAATCCATCACTTTCTCATTCATATCACACAACCATCAAGTGTCTATCAACAATTTTCAATATTCATCTTTCTCACGTCAGAAATCCACTGACTCACAACAACATAGACACTTGAATCTACTTCCGGAAGACTCGTGCGTTGAACTTAGCATCCAGAGACCTGCACCTGTCATACCACACCACTGTGAAATCCACACAGCCATGCGCATACATAATCTCAATATCATCACTCTCCCGGTATGACAGGGTTAATTCATATAACAGGTCAAGTTAGTTGTCTTTCAAACAACTTACCCATACATATGAACCTCCTTCGACTCTCACCACCTGAATAACTTCATCTATGTGATTCCATTATATCAGTAGAGTCAGGATCGTCTCATTCACAAGATACTCACAGATCAATACACCTCATAACCAATCTCAACACGGTATTTCCTTTCCTGGAAATACTATGTCTTGATCACAATTTCACATTCATCCAGTACATCATACTACACGTAAAAGCACCATTCCATCATATAATATTTTGAATATTTTCTTAAACAATCCCAATCACAGAAACAATCATACCAAAGTTCAGATTTTCGAAAATCATATACAGTTCACATTTCAATATCAAACAATTTCAATTCGTCACTAAAACAGGGGATTTCGAAATTTGCATTAAAACCGGCGATCACGTCGTCCCACACATAAAAATAGAGCATCGTGCAATAAAGTTTGAAACCGGCGACCACGTCGCCCCAACTTCAGAATCTTCTAGCCTAAGGTTTTTATTGAACGAAATGCTAGCTTCCCTTATCTGGACTTGCGTAAAATCTCACTACAAGCTCTAACCCACCGAACTTAAGGATACCCGAACTCTGTTTTAAGGCTTGATTGGAAACTTGTAGAGAACCTTCCCAGGTGCTCTATGGCAGTCGCCGATAGCCAAGCTGGGACGTGAGAAGGCCTGAATCTCAGAGTGAAGGAGAGGAAGGAAAAAGATGAAGACTAACTCACTCTATCACTTTTGAACCACAGCAACGTTCTCTGCCTCTCAGGAAGTGAGTTTTGAATCTAAACCAACTTGCCCAGCAATGTCGCTGCCACCGCCCACTCTGCAGGAAAGTTTGCGTGCACATTTCCTCTAACAGAACTGCCATGTGATGTCTCTGTGCGTACCAAACTTTGGGTTACCTACCTTACCAACTCTCTGATGCCAACTATTCTGAAACACCCCTTTCCGTCTACGTGTCGCGCATGCAGAACGCTCCTGCTGGGAGCCTGGGTTCCACCTTATCTGTGTGAAACACGACATCGCGCGATAACCATCCACCGATGACTGCTCGCGCGATGACCATGCCCCTCATACCGACGATGACTGATGCCTCTCATACCGGCGATGACTGATGCCTCTCATACCGGCGATGACTGATTCCTCACCCTGGAAGACGACCGATGTCCGATTCTCTCCATCTGGCAGACAACCGATGTCTCATTCAGGAAGACGACCGATGTGTCTCCCATCCTGGTTGATGACTGATGTTCCTCTCATCCTGTTGGCGATCTCTTATTGCCCTTGTGTGTGACGAGGACACATCGCCTCACTCTGTTCACCGATGTCACATCGTCACACCCAGCTGAGGGCTCGTCCTCCCAATCCTCTAAGTCTGTGGTATCACTCCCACATGACTCGGTGACGTCGGTAGCTTCTCCTGCCCGAGGACAGGTCGGTACCAACTCCTCGCGCGCCAATGCATGCAACACTAAGGACAATTTCTTATGCCCCAGCGTAGAGTTTCGCATGCATAGCGTATCTAAGGTGCAAATCACACCTTAATACGTGTGATTTTTGGAACCCCCTATGGTCCCCCGACCGACCTCTACCAGCTGACCTCAGACCTTGGGCGACGTCCGAGGTCTGACCACCATGAAACTTCTATTACAAGCTCTTTTCATTTTAAATAATAACATCTTCAGAAATTATTTAAATATAAAACTTTTATTCCAATTAAATTTTTTCTAGGTCTTTACACCATTTGTATATTCTATTTTTTTAATATGCGAAAATGTTTAATAAAGAGACAACAAAATTCAAACTTCTAAAACTCTCCTTATATATTTTACATGAATGCCAATAATATCACAATATATTTTTTTCATGCAAGTTTGAATTTTATTTCTATATAATTTAATTTTTTTTTCTTATTTTTATATAAATAATACAGTAGTTCATCTAATATGATAATATAAATTAATCATAAGAGGAAGTTCTCAATTCAATACTCATATAGTGGAAAAAAAACTTCCTTTTAACATATTGTCCAATATTTTGATATTTTACAATATTAAAAAGAGAACAAAGTAATTTTTTCCAATTATACATTATCCACACTTCACAAAAATCACATTCAATTAGCTTTTATATACGTTACACTATAATTCTTGTAAAATAAATTTATTTTTTTATTACATATAATAATTTTTAAAAATTTGGGAAAGTAAAAAAGTGAAAGAATTTATGAAGTATGAGATTAAATATGATTAGTGAAATAATTTGATGTTATTTTTTAATTGTTTTAAAATGATTTTATATTTTTGAATATAATTTTATGTTTAAGCCACTTTATAAATTTAAAGTTTAGGTGAAAAATCCTACACAAGAATAAATATGAATATTTGTTTAGAATTAAAATAATTACGTATAAAAATAAAAATAATAACAAAGTTTTGTTTTCTCACATATATACCAAATAAAATAAGAAAAAAAAGTTATAGAATAATACTTTAAAATCACCATTAAAAGCTTGAACTAAATCTGGAGAAACCCAGCCCAATAGAACAAACTCATCTTCACTGTCTTTCTAGACCCTTCTCTCTTCTCATTCTAGACCTTTCCACACTTTAACACATTATATAACCATAACAATGAAAACCCTTATTTTCTAACCATTCATAATCACAATGGCTCGTTACGGCGAGGGCGACAAGCGTTGGATCGTGGAGGACCGCCCCGACGGCACCAACGTCCACAACTGGCACTGGTCCGAGACCAACTGTCTCGAATGGTCCAGAACCTTCTTCTCCTCCCTTCTCTCCAACCTCACAATTCTCGACGGCGAGGGAAACCTTTTCGTCAAAACCACCTCGCTCCGCTCCCTCGACGGCGAGGCCTACATCAACATCCGCAAGGGAAAAATCATCCCCGGCTACGAGATCAGCCTCACGCTCAATTGGCACGGTGAGGCTAAGGACTCGAACGGAGCTTCGCTTCTCCAAGTCGACGGGACCGTTGAAATCCCCTACATCTCCGACGAGAACGCCGACGAGGATCCCGAACTCAAAATCACCGTCAACGACGAAGGACCGGTTGGGAAGAGGATCAAGGACGCAATGCTTTCCAAGGGGAAGCCCTTGATCTTGGAGAAGGTTAGGGTTTGGGTGCAGAGCATGGCCAAAGGCGGTCCTGTTAAGGAAGAATTGGACAACAAGAAGGCGGCGCCGTCTCCATCGCCATCACCGGCGCCGTCTCTATCACCGTCTCCGTCGCCGTTGCCGTCCACTACGGCTGCGCCGAAAAAGGAGAGTTCGACGGCGACGAAGAAGAAGGAGAAGAAGGGGGTGAAGAGTATTAGCTTGACGGAGAGGTTTAATTGCAGGGCGCAAAACTTGTTTGAGATATTGATGGATGAGAATCGGTGGAAGGGTTTCACGCAAAGCAATGCGAGGATTAGTAAAGAGGTTGGTGGTGAGTTTAGCATTTTTGATGGATCGGTGACTGGAACTAATTTGGAGCTGCAGGAGGGTAAGTTGATTGTGCAGAAGTGGAGGTTCGGAAGTTGGAGCGATGGAGTTCAATCCACAGTAAATCTTTTGCCTTTTATGTTAACTATTAGATAAAAAAGCCAATTAATTTTTACCTAACTTAAGTATGGTAATACGTGTGCATTTGCAGGTGAGGCTTGTGTTTGAGGAGCCGGAATCGGGTGTTACGGTTGTGAAGCTGACTCATACTGATGTGCCTGAAGAGGATAGGTGAGTGTTTGCTTACTTGGGATTGGTCTGTGGAAGTTATGTTTTTTGTTTTCTTTTGAATGTTTTGGTTTGATTTGCTGAGGTGGTTTGGTTTCGTAATGATGCAGGTATGGTAATGCAACTGTGGTGGAGAACACCGAAAGGGGGTGGCGGGATCTTATCTTCCAGAGGATACGTGCGGTTTTTGGTTTTGGAATTTGAGATTTTTGTGATTGTATTCCCTGCGTTATGGAGCTAGCGGATTTTGATTTGATATTCATTAGTAAGGAAAGATTAATGGATAATTGACATTGTTGGATATTGTGGACTGCAATACTTTATGCATCTGCGGTTGTGCAACATGATATGTCTGGTTTGAGTGTTGTCTGTGACTAATGCCCATTGTCGGACAATGAATAAATTGAAATCTGAGAAGTCAACTTGCTTACGAATTGCAGATCACACTCGTAAAATTCTTGTGTTTTTGTTTGTCACCCACCTTGAACTTTAGTACTCTTGTTTGGAGTGTGCTGCAAAAGATTGTCTGGATCATTTTATAAGATAAGCACTGAGTAGTTTTAATGCCCTGAGTGTAAAAATAAGAATTTTACGCAATACTAAACACTGTTAATTGGTATGAATCATCCTCGGTAATTAGATGATATACTATGGTGCTGATTTGTGGAAGACATTGTGGATTGAGGTTTTTGCCGGGTAATGAAATAAAGTGGCCCTTTTCTGTTATGTTGCAGTTGGAATGTTGGTGCACCACGTCTGCTGCGGAAGCAAATCTTTGTTTCAATAACAATCAGCTCGCTTCTTCTGTTTAAAGTTATGCAATTTCTGAATGTTGTATATAATCTCAGTGCACATTTGACAGCCTATTATCTAAAGTCTATTCTAGTGACAGATTAACATGAGCACAGTTCAATTATAGTTAAATGTTAAATAAATTTTACCAATCTAAGTACCGGGGTAAGATAACCAACGTAAGATTGGATATGGAATTAAAAGAGATTTCTTTAAAAAAATTATTGTACTTAATAGTTTCCACGCATTGTTCTAAATATGACAATACAGGATTATTATATGTTCAAGAGACATAACTTGAGTAAATATTATTTTAGCAATTCTAATGATTTTAGGACTAGCAGGTTAACTTTCTTCCTCGTACTTTATAATTATTATGCGGAGACTTTTTCTTAAAATGTAAGAAAACGTTCTTTTACGTATTTTTAATGTTTTTATACCACTTTTAATAAAGGTTTTCGTCCTCTTAATTCTCTCATCAATATCATTAATAGTGTGTTTATTTCCGTATAAATAGTGTGTTTAATTCTCTCATCAATGTCATTAATCCTTTGTTTTCACTAATTTGAACTGAACAACTAAGATTTGTGAAAAGATTCACTATAATAATCTTTTTTACGTATACTACATTCTACGGAAACACATATCCCATAGCGCTGCTTCTATATTATTATTTTTTAATTTTATTATATAAATATATGTATTCATATTTTTAAATATTATAATATTATTATAAAGAAGATGTAAGTATTGAAATAAAATAAAATAAAATATAGATTTAGAAAAGTAAATAGAGGTTAATCAAAAGATAGAAAAAGAAAAAGGAAAAAAATTCAGAATGAGAATGTGGAAAAAAGAGAGTGAGAATATGACTGTAAGAAAAGGAAGGAAACATAGAAAAAGGAAAAGAATTGAGAATGAGAATGTGGAGACAAAAAAGAGTGAGAATATGAGTGTAAGGAAAGGAAGGAAATAAAAGAAGTTATTAAATTAATAATTGTTATTTTCTCGAAGATAAAATTGAAAAAAAAAATTAACTAATATATATATTAAATTAATTATTATTTATACAAGAACAAAATTATCATTATTATAGATAAAAGAGGTATCAGAGAAAATCAACTATGCACTGTGAAGAATATAATAATATTATAGTTATTTAATAATAATAAAATTAAAAATAATCCTCGAACTGGAGTAAAAAAGAATTTACTCGTCGCCTGAGAGATTCGAACTCTCGCGGGGAAACCCCATGTACTTAGCAGGCACACGCCTTAACCACTCGGCCAAAGCGACGTTGTTGATATATTATTCTTACTATCTTCTATTAACACAACTTACATACTTTAGGCTTCAGGTTACTTTTGAGCGACCTAGAAGAGATATCTCCTTAGTCTAAGGACCAAAACCTTATTTAGCTCCAAATCCGACCCTTATAAGTGAAGAAAAACCAACTATTAAAAAATGAATAGTTAGTAACAAGCATCATTTAAGAATCTTTTTCTGTCATTAATAGAAAACAATTGTAAGTTTTAAATTAGTATTAAAATCAGTGTTTTCATCCTCTAATGGTTGAGAGGGAGGGAGAAACACTGAGCATCATCCTTTCCCAATTTCTTTCAGCTATGGTACACAAATCCATTGATAAATATGATATACAACTACATGCAGTTGCCAACATACAAAAAGTATTAACAAAAAAGGTAATACATTTTAGTTTTTTCAATTGTAACTTTGTTGTCTCTTATTTTTGTTGAGGGAACAGAAGTATCATAAAAACTTTTGGATCATTTCTCTGACTTCTTCAATAACTAGCCAGGCCTTATGGCCTCCAATAACTTCTGCTTTCATCTCTCCATCTTTCCACAGCTGCAAACAATTCACGTTTTCCCTTTTATTTTCCTACTATTGGATGTCTAAATCATCCTTTCTAGTCACAAAAATTAAATTAGAGACTCACCTGAATTGTTGGCATTTTCTGCGTAATGCAGAACAACAAAACAAACAACAGTCAAAATGAGCAGACAACATTATGCAACACGCTTTTACTGAAATAATTAAGAATGAAAATTCATACTTACAGATATGTTGCCTCTCTTGACTAGAGTCTGGGGTACTTTATTCACATCCACACAATAAAATTTGACTCTGAAACATGCAAGGATAAGAAAACAAATGAATGAGTAGCAACATAAATTTGTTTTGGATTAACAAAGACAATGGATTATAGACAGTCTCTTCAAATGTCATAAACAATTAAGCTAGAATTCATGTATACTATATAAACTTCTATTTAGCTGATCCTATCCTAGTGCTCACTTCAAATGTTATATGCAGTTGATATTAGATTAATATAGTTTTGCTTTAAAGGAAAATATCAAAGAACTGAAGAAGACACAATGAGCAGTTACTTGTTATGATATTCAGCTGCTAATTTTTCCACCTTGGGCTTCAAATAGATGCATTTCCGACACCAAGTAGCCATCCTACATTACAAAAATAAGCACAAGTAATCAAATCAACATATATATCCTCAAAATCATTGTATATCTTGTTATATTATAAGAGATTAAAATTTCCTAATTCTTTAGTTAAAATCTTTAGTGGTTTTCAATGATTCTATATTTTACTAACTGAATTACATGAAACAAAATCTTGAGGGAGAAAATGATGAGAAAGTTATTGAGTAACGAACTAACAATAGAAAAAGTTGCAGACAAGATGAACTGCAGAGAGAGTACGAACCAATCAATGAGTATAGGTTGTGAGTTGTCGTGGGCAAGAAGAAGAATTTGATCAAGGTGGTCGGAATCATTGATTTCTTCCATCTGAACCTCACTTGATCTTGACAAATCTGACCACATCGCTTCCACACGCAAATTTCTCCTTTTCATCTTTCTTTCTCTCTGTCTGCTTCCAACCCATATGTTCTCACACCCACCACTCCTGTGACAAAACAGATACCCTCTCCCACTCACCAAGCACTGTGCCCACTGTTCATCTCTCTGATAAACCTCTCCGTACACAAACTGTGAACACGCCCCTATTACAGACATACCCTTTTGCACTCCAAGCTTTCCTCTTTACAACACACAAGCCAATCAAGAAAATGATATTGTTTATTGCTAAGGAAAAAGGAACACAATCGTTCTCCCAGGTTTCTTAGGTTTAGGGGACAGAGCATGGACTTAGGATGTTGTCTCAGATTCTGTGAAGCTGGTTTGAGAAAATCAATAAATAATGTTTGGTTTTATAAAAAAAAGGTGCAGAAAAATGGCGCAACACAAGGGGAAGGCTTATCCAGAAGGTGTGTTAAGAAAGACAGAGAAAAATATCTTATATACATATATATATAAATCCGAAGGGTAAAGAATTTTTGGCCCAAGCATTTCGGATAAAGCTCCGATCCTTATTTTATAAGGCATTTCAATGGAAAATTATTCTATGTGCATTACATTTTTTTCATGTAATTTTTATATTTCCTTACATTATTAGGTCGGACACTAATGAAAATAAATCTTGGTGAGAATTTGAAATTTGATTTATCACGTTGTAAAATTTCAACCTTTATAATACATCTAACTTCTGTTGTGAGCTCATTTTGGTACTATTTCGAAACAAGATAGAAGTGGTGTGCGAGAATATTGTTTACGCTCTAAAAATTTTAGCAGTGTATATTATCAAATGTTTATTAATTTTAAAATTAAGGTATGCTAGTAAAATATCCATAATCAAGACTATATAACCACTTAACGAAATAGAAAATTATTTTATGCTTTTTATTTTAAAATAAAAATAAAACACCTTGTTACAATTACTTTTTTTTATTGACACTTATAATTCATCTTTTTGACAAACTTTATTCGTTGTTAATGTTTTACTTACTACAAATTGATATTTATTTAAATATTTATTTTTATGATGATATTTAATATTTAACAATAAATTTTATTTTAACACAAGTATTTAAAAAATAACAATATAGAATAGGATGAAAATCCTCATCCAACTTGTTCTTGTGGATATTATCTAAAAATGTATATGTGAGTATTATCTAAATATATCCTAATTTTGATAAGAAATTTATAATTAGTTGAATAATGATATAAATATGAGTAATATTCAATTTAAATATGTGGATGATTACGTGTATGTATATATGTCTTATTTCTCGTTTATGTTATAATATTTATCCTTATTTAAAATTATCAAAATATTTTTAATTTATTTACTAACTTAAAACACTTATATTAAATTTTTTTTTACTAATTTATTTTTAGGATCTTTATTTTTATTCTTTTATCTAATTATTTGACATTTATTCAATTGTTATTTAAAACTCTTATTTAATATTTATATAATTATGATTTCTTTATTAATATTTGAAATTAAAAAAAAAGAAATATATATTATTTTGACATTCATTATTTGATAATATCATATTTTTTTAATGATTTTTTTATAAATTTTTTTAATTAATATTTAAAAGTAAAGGGACATATACATGTACATATATTAGTCTTCCAATGCAAATGAAAATGAGGATAAAACAAAAAAATTCATATATATTGAATATGAAAATAATAATAAAGTTTTTCTTTCAAAATAAAATGAGATAGTAAAACTCACTCCAATATCATTCTGACATATATAGAATATTATAAAATAAATATATTTGAAAATATTAACTCTTGCAGAACTTTTAACTATTATCACTAACTCATTTTGTAATAATAAATAGTCTTTTGGAATAATAATCTTTATGTAAGTGTTAAATGGCTTACAAAATAACTTTTACATTACGTTTGGATCCGATACTCTATTATAACAATGGATGCAAAGGGACGAATGAATAGTATTTGGATTAAGAGATGTCTGTAAATGAAAGGGTGCAAAAATTGGGGTGTGACTAAAATATTTTCCCTATAATCAATGAAGAAAAGAAGGAATGTCCCCGTATGATGTTGCGAGATTACCGTGTTACTCTTGCTTTATTAACGCTCCTTTTTTCACTGTAACCATATTTTTTGGAATATAATTGATTATGCACCATTTGTTCTCAGAACCATAATCAATTATGTATTATTTGTCGTGGTATATTGAGCAAAATCGATTGTGCATCCTTTGTTATGATGTTTATAATCGATTACCCAATTTTTAATATATTAAATATAATCGATTACTCTTTGCTATAATACTCATAATCGATTAGGCAATTTTTAGTATATTGAACATGATTAATTAAGATGAATTTGTTATGTTGTGGATAATTGATTAACCATTTTTAGTCTTATTATAAAAACATTAATTTTTATTAGTTTTGTTTAAATTATATTAATGATTCAAATAATTGAGTAAAAATAATTGAGTGTGTTTGAATTAAAGTTTTTATAGTAAGATTATTATTAATTTTTATTATTCTACTAAAAATAAAATATGTCAATATTTATTTATTAGGATAAATATATTGTTAATAATTTAAAATTATTTAATATCTTATAAATTTAATTTAATTGTTTAAAATTATATAATTTCAAATATTATCTAAAAAAATAAGAATTTTTTATTCTTTGATATTTTTTTCTTATATATATATATATTTTACATTTTTAAGTTTGATCTATATAAGAATGAAACTACGTCGTTAAATAAAGTAAATCACTTTAATATTTCTTTTACAGCATTTGAAATTTTTTTTCAAATTTTTTTACAATTTTTCAATACTAAAATTTTTTTATAACAAAGAATTATGTTTTTTAACCTCTTCTATGTTCGGATAGTGTTTGTTTGGATAGTTTTGAATAACTCATATTTTGTTTGAAAATAATTATTCAACGCACTGAAAATAATATACAAAATTTAAATTAATTAAAATCTAAAAACAAACATCTTATATTTTATTGTTTAAATAATTTCTAAAGATAAAAATAAATTTATAAACTTATATTTTAAATATTTTATAAAAATTAAATAAATTATTTACAATCATCACATCACTTACAATTTATAATAATTTTTTTTTCACAAATTTACTCTATATACATTATTTAAAACAATCTCACTTTTTTTTATTTTTTTCCAAAAATAACTTGAAATCGACTCCCTAAAGACCTCATATTTCACTTCCTAATTCAAACAAATAGGAAAAAGTCTTAATTCAATTATAATATTCCCAAAAAGGATTACTTCTATTTTGTGAGGGTGTGAGTGATCAAGTTTGAAGAGAAGATCTTCATTCAGTGTTGAATCTTATTAATAAATATGACTCCCATTAATATTGAGAAAAATAAAAAAAATCCTTAGATGCAGTTTTTATTTTAATTTTTTTTCAAATTAATTTAAAAATATATTTCAGATTAATTCGAAAATATATTTTAAAATATATTTAAGATTACACAATTTAAAATTAATTTGTTTATTTTTAAATTGTACAATCTATTTTTTTTTAATTAATTAATTCAAAATTAACTCTTTGCTCTAGATTGCTAAAAATCCGAAAGCCTAAAAAGCAGTGTACGAAATGAAGCATTTGGACAAAAATATGAAGCATAGTTAGACCCAGCATGCATGTTCGCAAGGTGCCATGCTCAAGTATGCATGGCCATGGCCTTGAATGGTGTCATGTTCAAGTATGCATGTTCACAATGGTACCATAGCCAATCCTGCAGCTAAAGTGAAGCACAAATATGGCAAGAGATATAAATTATAAAGAGTAAAATGAGTATTTCAAAAGGATTAGGTAATCTTACAGAAATAATAGAAAAATGCATTTCTTTTTTCTTTTTATTATAGTATTTCATTATTTTGAATAAATACTATAATAAAAAGAAAAAACTGTAAGTGAAATAGAAATTTGTATGGAGGTGCATAAAGTAATTTTCTTCGGTGAAGTGTAAGAAGTTGGGCCGTTAGAACTACTACAAATGGGCTTTTATTGCGTAACAGTTTCTCACTACTAACTAACAGGTAATTTAACGGGAACAACTTGTTTTATAATTGATATTCTTAGTAACATAAAAAATCCTTTCACAATCTATTATATTAATATTTTAATTATATTTTTTAAATTAAAGCATATTATATTATTAAATGAAGTTGTCAAATAGATGCTACATTAAAAAGATGTAAAAGTACAAACTTTTCTTTGTAATTCATTCGCCTTGTTCATATTAATCCTTAAATTCAAATATATTATAATCTTAAGAACATGGAAAATAACGATAAGAATATCATATATATATATATATATATAGTGTTTGCCTATAATTTATGATTATTAATATTCTTACAAATTTGGTTTTTTATTGTATTATAAATACAAAAGCTTTAAGTTATCTTTTGTGAGGGAGTGTGTTAAAAGTAATTATAAAAATATATGTAAATTTTGATATAAAATGACTAAACATAAAATTATTATATAGAACGATACAAGATTACGAACATGCAAAATTAACATAGAGATTACTAAAATTTGATGATAAATAAACATTTGAAAATTCTAAACTCTAATTGTTTGTTTATTATAAAGATATATTTGTGGTAATTTAACTTATCTGGAATGGTGAGAGTTTAGAGATTATGTGTCATTAAAATGAGTCCAATAGAATCTGAAGATTGTTTTGGAATTAGAATGAGTCAAATGCATAATTACTTAGTCCATTTAGTAGTTTCAAATACTGATGGATGTCATTTGATTAGTTGACAAATCAGTATACAATGAATTATAGATTATTAAAATATTAAAATAATATATAATAAACAATATTACTAATACCTTTTGAATCATTAATAAAATAAAAAAACAAATCATTGCATAGTTTACAAACCCGTGATGAGTTTTAGGTTATACGACAGAACAGCAGTGGTCCTTCTGTCCGTCAGTATTGTATTTATTATATTGCTATTCAATCATTACAAATAAACTTCTCTCGTCTCCATACTCTCTTAATAATTATTATAGAATAAAACTTATTTCGGGACAAAAACTAGATAATTTCAAACTTGTTTCTGCACTATGATTTGGTGTTATTAAGGTATCGATCTCATAGTAGATAAAAAGAAAATGCTTGAGCGGAATCCAAGAATTATAAAGCAGTGTAGTGATGCCAAAGGGAAAAAGTTAAAGACATGAAGCTTCTCCAAAGATACATGGGAAATCAATACCCTAATTGCCTCTTTTTCAACCTTGTGTAAGTATTTTTTTTTCTTATTTACAATACCCTAGGCCTTTTACAACTTTTCTTTTTTGGAGTGGAGGAAAAGGGAAAGAGGATATTCTGGGCTTCTATACTTATTTATTTGTGTTTCTTAAACAATGTTCATAATTATAATATGGAAGGTAGAAGAAACAGGTTTTTGAATAAAATGATTATGCAACAATTAGTGATATAATGGTTAATTTTGTCTTGAAATTAAAAAAACATTACTTCGACAATTGTTCAAATTAAAACACCAATTTTTATTTTATTTTTTATTTTTAGCAGTAGTAATCTAAAATAATTAACAATTCTCAATATACCGTAACTATTATCCTAAGATCTCAATGGGAAGTGCATAAGCATTGGTTGGTAAGTTTGGGTAAAATGGAAGAACAAAAATAGTAGTAATTTTGGGCATGCTTGGTCTGACTCAGAGTGCAAGAGTGAGTGAGAATGTGTTTTCTTAGAAATAATAAGGTCGGTGGATCAACCTACCTTTTATTTTTTTCTTTCTTTTATAATTATGCTAATTCACATTCTGAATTTGGTCTAAAAAGGAAACCGAATTGTAAAAGTGAACATGGTGGAGTCCAGTTGGCTGTTACTTTTTCTGAACCACATTAAATAAATCTTTTATAAATATTTATAAAAAAAACTATTTATTTAAGTAATTAGATAATTTTTTTAAAGGATATATCTATATCATACATCGATATTTATATAATATTAATAAAATACATATTAGTGAAATATTTAATTTAAAAAATATTTATTAAATTTTTTATAATTTTAACACAGTTCTAACATAATTTTAAAAAAAGAAAAATATATTAATTTTTTAAATACTCAAATTTATTGTATAAATTTTTATTATAATTATAAAAATAAAAAACAAATCATTTTAAACAAATCATGAATAAGATTTTTCTATTCAAAAAAAATTTAAAACATACTTATTTATATAAATTTTTATTATTAATTTATATAATTTACAATTATAATATATAAATCTATGTCTTTGTATTTTATATTTTAAAAATTATATATATTTTCGTGTTCGTATTTTGACATTTATGTTAATGTCTATTTACATAAATAAAATATAAATATAAAAATTAATATTATTAACATTTTTATAAGTTAGTTTATGTATAGCCTATTTTTTTATATATGTTACTGCTAGCATTGCTTCTGTTGTCACGTGAAGGTTTAGAAATCTCACACGTCTCTAATTTCTCATTAATAATATACTTCGTTTCCGATCTATCAGAAAAATCATGTCTAGAAACTGTTATTTTTTTTAACAAAACTTACCTATAAAATCATTGGTATTATAGGTTTTGTTCTTTAATTATATTTAAAATTTTATCTTAATATTATGCACTTTATTAAATATATTGTATATTGTTAAAAATAAATTTTTAAATACAACTAAGAAAACATTAGTAATATTATCTATAACACTGTAGGCATATTTTTTCTATTATTTATTTAGGACAAAGCTTTATCTTTCCTCAAATCTTCGCACGCTTTTCCATCAAAAAATAATTCCCGCCACACCTTTTTATTTTATACACTCCTTTCTTTCCATTATGTCTAAAGTTTTAGTATAAATATTAAAAAACTATAATTACTATTTTAAACTACATAAAATATTATGTGGCTTTCGAATGTATTTTTTTAATTAATTACTCATTTACTCCTACTGTCCTAGTACGTGAAATATGATCTTATAAAAAATATTTAATGCATTATTGGTTTTTAGAATGAAAACTAATTTGCAACATAAAACGCCGTGAAAAGTTAGAATAGATATAGATGGAGTAATTAATGGTAAAACATGAACGATAAAACACTAAAGAAAATATGGTAAAATTTATATTGTGGATAAAAAATAATAATAATAATAATAGTTCTATTTTACTCATATTCTGCCATTTTATTTTTTTAAATAGAACATACTTTATCATATGATGACAATAAGATGTCTTGAATTTTATTCAGATGGGTCTTGTTTAAAAAATTCAAAACTGATATTTGGTCTAGACTTAATTTTTAGGCTTATTATATTTTTGCAATGTTTGGTTTATATAACGACGGATTTAATTTTTACAAAAGGTGATTTAAATAAAATAAAATAAAATATTAATATTATATTATTTAAGTTAAAAAATTTATTAATAAAACAATATTTATTTAAAATTTATTTTACAAAAATGATCCTTTTTATAAAACATTTTTCATTTGTATAATCTTTAAATTATGAGATATTTATTATTTTATAAATCTGAATCCAAGATCCTTTTTCACATTAGAACATTTCTCTTTCAATAAAAGTTATTTTTAAATAAATTTTTCTTTGTTATTAATTTTTTCTGGTAAATAACCTTTATTTAATTTTTTATTGTAATGTTCTATAGGTTAGCTTTGGAGGTAAGGTTTTTGAATAAAGATGAATCTCTATTAGTTTATAAAGATAATGATATGTCTAAATTGTTGATCAAAATATTTATATACATATTTACTTTCTTACATGAATAATAAAGTTGAGAGTTTAAGTTTGGTTAATCAAGTTGTAAAAGTAAGGAACACTACTTAAATTTTTTTAACACCTTGAGGTAGATGATTTAGATGTAAATGTGACGTTTACAATGTTTTTGAGTTTTGTGCAAGAGTGTGTTTTGTTGGAAAATATTCAAAAGTGTTTTGAGTTTTGATATGGATAGAATATGTGATGATGATTTTTTAGAGACACGTGATTTTGATTCTATGTTTTGAATGTTTAATGTTATTTTTTTATAGTAGTAATGTATTCTATGAACGAGATGTTGAATTGGTGAAAGTGATTAATATGATAAATTTGTACAATTTGCATGCGTGAAACTTCAAATGGGTTGTAATATAACATAATTTGTTGGTAAAGAAATGAAGTTGAGAGTGATTATCTTTGGTCCTGCAAGTGAGACTGTAACAATGCTTGAACTAAAAACATGCACTACGTAACATCCCTATTTTTACCCATATTTGCTAATATATTATACATGCAATATCTAATTAACATATAAACATATGCTACTTTCTCATATTTGTATCTCAAAAAGATATCCCTCTTCATAGGGATTTAATATATACACAAAAGTCTACAAATAAAACCTTCAAAAATAAAACATTTGTTCCTCTGGCTGCTCATTAAGGAGCTCTGTCACCTGCAACTTCGTCTGCTCCCGTGTAAATTAACACGATCATCATAGATTAAAGAAAATAAATACAAAAAAAAAACACAGGGTAAGCTAGCTATTTTTAAAACTTCAAATATGAAACTTTATATCAACATAAATCATCAATATTCACACATTTTCACAATTTCATCAAGTGTCTATCACATTCATCATTCACATTACTCCTGTTAGATTTTTACTGACTCACAACACATAGACACTTGACTCTACTTCCGGAAGACTCGTGCGTTGACTCAGACTCAGAGATTTGCACCTGTCATACTATATCACTGTGAAATCCACACAGCTATGCGAATAAATAATCTCAATATCATCTCTCTCCTAGTATGACAGGGTTAATTCATATAATAAGTCAAGTTAGTTATCTTTCAAACAACTTACCCATTCATATGAACCTCCTTCGACTCTCACCACCTAAATAACTTCATCTATATGATTCTATTATCTCAAGAGAGTTAGGATATCTCCTTCTAGACGAATCCCTAGTCAATGCACATCATAAACAATCTTAACACGGTATTTTCTTTCTTGAAAATACTATGCTTTGATCACACTTTCACATCATTCCATATATTATATAACACATCAATGCACAATTCAATTATATAATATTTTAAACCTTTTCTAAAAAATCCAAACATATCTCTAAATTCACTTAAATACATAACTAAGTTCCAAATATATGCTCTCTAAATCATTCATCATCTAAAATCCAACAACCACTTCTCATCAAACATCTCATTTAAGTAATCCAACAAAATATTCAAAAACAGTTCAACTCATTTATATCATCATTCAAACACTTTCACTTCTCAATCACAAACACTTTCAACAAATTATTCACCTTAAAATCAATATAAAAGATTCAAAATCAGCCATTCCAATCAATATATTACTTTACTTTTCAAAAGAGATAATCCTGTAAGCAAAAATTGAAATTGGTGACCACGTCACCCCATATCCAGATCTTCTAACCTAGGGTTCTATTTTAAAATAAAACTAACTTCCCTTCCCTGGACTTGAGCAGATGCTCACTAAAAACTCCATTCCCACCAAAAGCTTAAAAATAGTCTAACCTGCACCACAGAGTCTTGATCACAAATCTAACTATACTACTAGGATCCTGAGCTAACAGAGACTACTTCTGAAGATACAAACATCACATGCATGATTAACTAAGAGCAAACCTAACCAAATCAAAACTAACTCAAGGAAAAGGAGCCAAGAATGAACTTACTCTATCTAAGATTTTGATCAGGCAATCTCATAGTGTTCATTGTCAGGAGTCCAATGGCAGACTCCGATTGTCAAAATGATAACCGAGTAGGTCAGAATCTTAGAGAGAAGGGAAAGGAAAGGAAAAAGGGAAAAAAAATGAACTTACTCTATCAAAGATTCTGATTGATCAGTCTTGTAGATCTCGCTGCCAGGAGTCTAATGGTGGACTCCGATCGTTAAACAGATGAGCGAGGAGGTTACAATCTTAGAGAGAAGGCAGAGGAAAGAAAAATGGAGTTTTTAGAGAGATGATGGTTCTTTTAAAATGAAACCTAAATAACTGAATTTCTATTTATATAACCTTTTCATTTTAATAATAAAATATTCAGGTATCATTTTAATTGTACCATTTCTACTCTAAGACTATTTTTTTTGGTCCTTACACACTACTAGGATGGTTTGAATCACATTCATTTAAGTTGAATATTGAATTAGATGAGGGTACGTTGTAGTTAAAAAGTAGAATGTGCAAATGAGTCAGATTGGTTCAATATAATCTTATTTAGAAAGAAATACTCAACTATATGAATGAAAAATAAACTGGAACATTGTTGGAGCAATT
This sequence comes from Phaseolus lunatus, assembly GCA_013389735.1. Taxonomy (NCBI): domain Eukaryota; kingdom Viridiplantae; phylum Streptophyta; class Magnoliopsida; order Fabales; family Fabaceae; genus Phaseolus; species Phaseolus lunatus. The sequence continues at coordinate 35,370,199 of CM023857.1, read as the reverse complement.
TGGCACAATCTATGCATTTCTACATGACTATTTTCAACATAGAGTCATTGGGTGACCATTTTATTTGTTGTGCGAATTCATTTATTTGAAAACCTAAGATGGATAACCATTTATTCGCTGAGTAAAATTTAATTAAGTAAAACCTTGAGAATTTTGTTTGTTGGTAGATTAAAAGTGGTTTAGTGAGTAGACCTTTGGCTAAGTTAACACAATGGTGATTAAGCAAAGTTATACATGTGTTTAATTCGTTGAGTGAGAATAACTAGTGACAGAGCAATGATAATATTTTATAGACTTTAAATAATATGTAAATATTTTGTTTATATATATATATATATATATATATATATTGGTTTATGATTGAAGACATATCAAACTACAATGAATAACAAAGTTGTTTCCTTTATATTTTCAGCATGAAAATTCCTATCCAAAATGTCCTTTTTAGCTATAGCCAATTTCATTGAAGTTGTTTATACACATACATTTATGTATTGTGTAATCTTCTAGGGTTCAATATTATTTCAAAAATCACATTTATTGTACTCTTTAATGATATATAAAAGAATTAAAGTACTTACATGAATTCAAAAAGTACTTCAAAATATCTAAAATGAGTTTCTTGAAATCTTTTCTCTTATTCCATTTACTTTCTTTTTATGACAGTGTATAAGTCTTCTTGAAATTTTTGTCTCTTTTCTATATTTTGTTTCTTTCTTATGGAGTAAGAAAGAAATTCATTAGATAATGTTAAAAGGGAGAAGAAATTACCCTAATTTTGAAAAACTTTTGTATAATTTTTTTATCTTTTAATGATAAAATTATCCTTAATGAAGTGAGAAAACATGAATTTATTCTAATAGTATAACAATAACCTCTAATGACTATACTATGTTTTTAGCCCAACAACATCATATTATACATCATTAGTTAAAGTCATTTTATAATTACATGACCCAATATTAGATTGAAATAATCTAAATTTTCTCACTTTGCTTGTGAAATTACTTGAAGATTCAATATTAAATAAAGATAAGCATGCATTACATAGTCTCTTTTTCAATTGAAAGAATCCCTACATAGTTTTTTTTTTTTTTTCACTTTTAATCTCCCGATCACCTTATTAGTATTACCCTTTTTGTATAATCCTTGTGATATATCACATAATATTTATATTCTTATCACATATCATATATTAACCATATCTTTCATTTCAAAGTTATTAAAGATTAAAATTACAAATTTACTTCCATTGACTTTTGTGTAGATATATCAATGAATGGGGTTTTTATACAAAATCATATGATGTGATGGTATCATTGAACTTAGATATCACTCTTAGGAAGTTTTTTTTCGCCCATATGTTGAGTTATTTAATTTACACTTCAAGTTTTTCTTTCTTGTGAAAATAAAATCTTTAGATTGTTTCATATAAAGTTCTTTCTTTAAGTCATCATTTATAAAATTATTATTTGCATCCATTTGGTAAATCTTTAAATCATAATGAGCCACCAAAGCCAACAATCCTTAGAGTCTTTTCTAAAAACAAGAGAGAAGGTTGGTCTCTTTGTAGTTAATGTCATCCTTGTAAAAGAAGAAACATTTGATGATGAGTGTAGATTTATAACTTCTAATATTGCATTTCAAGTCACATTTAGTTTTAAATATCCATTTACAAGTTACAATTGACTTGCTTTGAATCTTCAAGAAAATCAAATACATCCTAAACTTTGTTGACATATGTTGATTCCATCTCTTTATAACATTAAGCCACATTGGGAAGTTTAAAGGAATCTAGACATCATGTTCAAGTGAATGCATAATATAATCACTTAATATTTGGTATTCATTGCCTTTCACACCTTCTCGATACTATTCGAATATTATCATATTGAATATGAGTGATGTTTGACTATAATGCAACTAGAGGAACATCATATTGAGAAAGTAGTTTAGGTGATAAAATTTCACCATAAGTCTATTTGATGTCTATCTTTTCTTAATTCTCATTTGCATTAAACTAGTTATTCTTATTAAACTGAACATTACTAGACTAAACTAATTTTGTACTATGATTAGGACAACTTATAATTATTATATTATTGGAATAATTGATTTTAGAAGAGGATTGAATAAAGTCTAAACTATTATCGTAAAAAAGTAAACTAAATCATTTGATGAAACAAAAAAAATTAAAAAATAATATAATAAATTTATATTAGTTCACTCAAACTTAGATTACTTTAAATTTTTCATTAAACATATAACTTATGAGAGGTTGGATTAAATAAAGTGAATTCAAATTTTAAAACTTCAATATAATCTTTAAGTGATAAATATAGATAATAAATAACTTTTTTCATAATAATAATGATATCAAATGAATATAATTTGATGAATAATAATAACACCACTCTCGATATTAAAATATGCAAACATATATAGTTAAATCTAAAAAATTAGTAACCTTGGAGATCATATATGTCTTATAATATTAACACTTTCAGTCCATCAATTTTATAATATTATTGTCTACCATTTATATATATAACTTGGAATGCTTTTTTCATAGATTTTAAACAGATGATTAAGAAATCTTTCTTTAAACAAACTCGACGGTGGCAATATTGCAGCACCTTCTCTACACGCTCGCATGTGTATTCCTTTCTCATCTTTCTCTTTTACTTTCTCGTTCCAGATCACATGCTCCTACCAGTACATTGTTATTTTGTGCCAGCAATTCCCAACAATATAGTTTCCTTATAAAAATAATTAAAACAACACTAACATGAAAATAGTAATGACAAATCAGATAAACAATTTAGGAATTTTTATTCCTTTTTTATCCTTCAATATGAACTGTGCTCCTTACTAAACTTTTATTTGAGAGAAAACAAGTATTGAACCGACCAAGAATTTATGATATGGGTAAACTATTACATCATAATCAATGATAAATCTTTATTCAAATAAATCATATTAAGACATGTATATTTAATCGCTACAGTAAGTAGTATATACTTCTTCTGGCTCCATCTGATGAAAGAAATTCCAATCTAACGCAATTCATTCAATAATTATTATTATTATTAGAAAATAAACTTTTAAATCTATTTTATTTTTATAAAATTAATTTATAAATAAGATCTACATTCAATTATATATTATATAAAATATTTTAATTTTTAGTCGATGTCAGATTTTCAGTATATCTTTCGCAATAAAACTATCAATGTGACTATATTTTTATAGATAATCTATAACGATTCGATAACCGATTATTTGATTTTAAATGAGTATAGTATCGTATTAAAAATGGAATTATAAACCTAATCTTTGATTGATTGTGAGATTTTCAACAATTATGGAGAAATATTTCCTAGTTAGGTCTAATTGATTTGCTTATGTTCCTCTGAACCCTTATGTTAATTATCATAAACATAATTAAATAAAATTAAATTTCAAAGCACATTTCACTATTCATTTGAAAACAAAGCTTGAGTATTTTTTGTATATATTATTTAATGGAGGCGTTGAATCCATATGCTATGGTGCAATGAGAGGATGGTCTGAATGCAGCAGTTTGGAGGTGGGTTTGAGAAAAAATAATTGCAAGGGGTCAACAAACTACAGTACTACTACACTACAAAGGGCGATGACAGAGTTGGAATTGAAATTGATAGTGATTTGGTTAGGCATGCATGACCTAAAAGATGGGACACTTGCAGTATTATGTTTCAGTCGGTAGAGAGAAGTTTGGTGAATGAATCTGACGCAACTTTAATGCAGCCTTGTGCCAATCAGCCACCGTCATCTTAGAAACAAATCAAAAATACACATTCTAGTTCAAAACGATATTTCAAATCTCCTCAAATTTATTCCAATTACTGAGTTCTTAATCAATAATAAAACTAATTTATTTACGGTGTTCTGAATTTCCATCAAACTTTTTTTCAACGTATAAATCACATTTTTATATGATAATAAAGTAAAAGCTTTAAGACCATTATGGTTTATCTAGATACCTCAATTCTTAACATTCCATTAATACCTATAAGGGTATGAATGATCTTAAATAAATAAAAAATAACAACTATTTGACCGTAATATTTTTAAAATAACGAGTAAAAAGTGAGCATTGCAACGTATAAAACCATTAAATGAAATAGATTGATTTGTGTTTGAAAAGGAAAGGCAACATTTGGAAACCGAAGCTTTAATTAGTGATTAGTAGGTAATTTTGTATATATTTATATATTACATATACCAACTTTTCAATCTAATGACTAAACAAACTTTCACTTTTCATTTTTTGTTTTAAATTACTTTTGTGTAGTCTTCACCGTTCACCTTACACTTTAAAATATAAAAAAATATATCACAAAATTAATATATAAAACAAGGAAAAGTCTACAAATTTACAAATTTATTATATAAATAATACATGCATCATGTTTAAATATTTAACTTTTTTCTATGCATTTCTCTTACCGTAAATTTTCTTGAAAATGTAGTGATTGAATAACAAAATGCATTGTAGAAACTCAAATGTATCTTTTTTACTTAAAAGTACATTATGTATGTGATTTGAATCTTTTATCAAATATATATTACATATGGCAGAGATATCCTAGCCACCAACGAGAATATTTTGGTTATACATGTTGACTAGTATCTCAATTGCTAGAAACTATCTCAATACATTCAGGAAAAAATGATTTAAACATGTATTTTATTGAGAATTTGTATACTAATACATTAATTAATTACGATATTTATATTAATAAATCAACATATTTTTATAAATAAATTAATCAATATCAATTTATAATTTAATAATATTTATTGTTCTCAATAATCAAATACTGAGTATTGACTTGAATATTAGATGATCTTTTGCACATATTTTTCCTCTTTAATATTAGATGATCTTTTGCAACTATCTTTTACTTTTAGTCAAAGATGAAAAACCTGTTAAGAATCGTCACCGAAAAATCTAAGAAGTAAAGATAATAGTAAAAATATAAATGTCCCGATTCATATAAAAGTAATTAAATTCATCATAAGATTGAGAATGATATAATAGATTTTGTAGTAACTAAAAAATATAATCAACGAGAAGATGATGACTAATTCAACATTAAGATAAACCGACCAATAACTCTTCTTATAACCTTATAACCTTGTAAGGAGAGATGGTTGAAATCAAGCAGAAGAATGTTGAAAAAAATTCACTTCCACATACAAGAGAACAAGGGAATGAGGAGAAAGCTATAAAAAAAAAAAAAAACCTTTCAGAACCCATAGTCCAAAAATGATTACCCAACTAAAAAACTAATATAAAAAGAAATTACATGTTTATTCTTACAAATAAAAAATATATAAACAAAACATAACATTGATTATAAATATAACATAATTTATTATAAATATTATGTATTGTAGAATACAACATAATTGATAAGACAACATAATCAATTAAATAACATAACGTAGTTGATTATATTAAATTTTTAAAAACAATAAAAAATTTAAATATTTTTAATAATAATAAAAGAAGTATATTTATAAAATAATAATCATATAACTATAAAATAATAATAGAATTATAAAATAATAATAAACAATAAAAATTCAAAATAAATAATAATAATAAATTTATACACTAGTATAAAAATTAAATAAATGGCTTTAATAATAAATGAAGTAAATTTATAAAATAATAATAAAATCATAAAAAAATAATAATAGTAATAATAAATATAATAAAATTAGAATAACTAATATTATTAAGATTTTTTTAAATAATAAAATAATAATTTAATATTTAATTAAAATTAATGTATAAAAACAAGAGTTATTAAATTATTTTATAGCTATATTATTTAATTTTTTAAAATTTATTATATTAATCAAATTATTCACATATTTTTTCAAATTTTATTTTTTTTTACCTTTTACTATCTTTTAAATTTAAATAATTTGACTTTCTATTTTTTATTATTCTTTTATTTTTACTTCAAATACTCCGTACTTTTTAAAATATATTTCAAAAGAATATATGAAAGATGAAAGAGTATACGCTAAGACAGGTCGTCACGGGAATCGTGTGTAGTATATTAGAGGATTTTACTGTTGTCTATGAAAGAAGTCGCAATGCCTCACATACCCCGCACTTTCATACACCACACATATCCACACCACTTTTTTTCTTTCAAATAAATAAACTAACCGACAACGTCAAATAACAACTAGTAAGCAAAAGCGCGTGTGATGCACAACTACAAACAAGTGTCGTCGTAACATTATATATAACAGCTAAATGTTCCGTTGATAATCATGTCATTGTAAAAAATAGATGACGTACGGAAGTCTTACCCGTACAGTCACACAGATATCTGATTTTCCTTTAACCATTTATATATTTTTAGCTTTAGTTTTTCTCATACACTTATTATAAAATTATCAAGTTTTATTTAGCAACAAAAACAATATATCAGGATGTATTTTTTTTTTTAATTACAGAAATAAAAATATTTGATATTTTGGATTCAAAATAATTTTGTATGGTTTGGATTTGGTGTTAATAATGTATTACTGTGTAGTACACGTGCATTTCAAATATTCCAAATTGCAAACGCGGCTTCACCGACACAACACTGTAGTGACCCTGTTCATCTTACAAGGGAAGGTTAGTATTCTCCCTTCCATTATTCTCATCATTTTACAATATGGTTTTAGATATATGACAAATTATTAACTGTTATATTAGGTCTTTAATATTTTATATTTTTTTTCATCTTTAGTGATTAATATATACTTTCTTTATATTTTTAAAATAACTTTTCTGAAATTAAAATTTAAGATACTATGTATATTATTTAACCTCTTCCAACATTAACCGTGATTTACATGGACTTTTTCTTAAAATTTTTTCAATTTGATTCTTTATCAACTAATTTGTAAAAATTTAAATTTTTATTCTTAATTATATTTAAATTAATTTGATCTATAGAATTTTTTTCTTAGAAATACTTACAGTGAAGATTATTCCAACTTAATCGATATTTATAACATGTTTGCAGGGTAGGATTTGTTCTTCTTATTTTTTCTCTTTTCCACGTATATATTTACAAAATGATTCAAAATATATTTTCAATAAACAAATATTTAAAATAAAAAGTTACAGAAATAGTAATAAACATTCTTTTTATTAGTATAAACATAAATTGCATCAAATTAATAAAAAAATCTCGAATTCAAAACTTGAATATATATATATATATATATATATATATATATATATATATATATATATATATATATATAAATAACATAATTTTACATCTATAGAAGATAAATGCTATATTTGCAAAATGATACCGTATCTTTCTGATATGAGTATTCAACATCTACTGCCTTCTTGAAGATGTGAGATATTTGAAAGAAAATGACTACATGTTCCAATGCTCAATTTAACAATATAATCCTTATATTAATGGTAATGAATATCAAATTAATTTTTTTTACTCATCATAATAAGATCTTATCTATCTCAATATCCATATATGCTAATCATATTTTGGCAAGAGTTTAATCCTCTTATCGTATTTAATTGCTCTAATTAACCAAGCTGGAAACTGAGTATATTTTGATAAGGAATCAATCAAACCCTGTCTCTCTATTTCTTCCTTTGATTATATTTTCTCTCTCTCCCTCTCTCTCTCTCTACACTTAACACTACAAAGTCTATTCTCACACAAGACTTTCTAGATTTTGCTGTAGTGATTGGCCATACATAACTCATTGGTCATACATAACTCATTGGTCATACATAACTCATTGGCCATACATAACTCAACAACCCCACCCATACTTCTATGCACTCTTTACTTTCACACTCTCACAGACTCTCTTGTTCATGTTCACTTCTCAACACCCCTGAAGGCTGCAACTGTATGCCACTGGAAACAATAACTTTACTTTTCCTTTCTCTCACCACTTAACTCTCATCTTCTTCCACCAAAACAATAGGGACACAAACACAAGCCTCCAATTTCCATGGCTGATGCCACCAAGTACGTTCCCATAGGTGGCACCAACCTCTCCACAGACCTCAAGACCCTCTCATCCGTTCTCAAAACCAGAAAAACAGTGGCCTTTGCATACGCTTTCATAATTGCCTTCGTGGCTTTCACTGTTTTCTTAGCCTTTTCCCCTTCTCCAAACGCTTCCTCTCCCTGGTTCACCAACATATTCTCTTCCACATCATCCCCAGATGGTTCCTACAAGCCTCAAATCCCTGCCATTTTCTCACTCCTATTCCCAAACACTTCTTCACCCTCCAATTCCTCTGATCCACTGCCAAACAACACTAACACTTCTAGATCTGCAAATATTAATGCCACTTCTTCTCCTCATCTCAACACTACCTCAGAAACTCAAACTCTAAAAGCAACCTCCTTTCTAAACCGAACACAAACCTCGGATGTTTCATCCCAAGACGCAGTTCCTTTCCCAACCACAAACCAGACCACGAATTCTCACGCTCCAAGTTTGGAGGCGAAGTCATCCCCACCCCTTGTCGCTAAGGAAACATCTGGGGTTGTAAAAAATCACACTTTTAATTCCGCTGAAGTTAAAGCTATAACCACAAATCAAACTACAAATGCTACTGCACCTGCAACACCTGCAACCAATGTTTCAGTGAGTTTCCCTGTTCAGAAAGTTCCACATCAGAACTCAAATTCTAATTCTTCTGTGAAGGCCGATTCGGTAAAGGGTGTTGCCTCGAATGATAATTACACGGCTTCTCTGGCTAGGAAACAGATTAATGGGAAGAATCACGCTAAGGGGAACGATGAATCGATGGAGTCTCTCATGAAGTGTGATTTTTTTGATGGAAAGTGGGTTAAGGATGATTCTTATCCTCTCTATAAGCCAGATTCTTGCTCTTTGGTAGATGAACAGTTCAATTGTATTAGGAATGGCAGGCCCGATAAGGAATATCTAACATATAAGTGGAAGCCTAAGGGTTGCAGCCTCCCAAGGTATTGGAAAATATTGAATTTGTTGTTTTTAATTTTAGGCGGTGAAGTTTTTTAATTTGATGGATGGTTTTGTTAGTCCAAAATTGACAACATTTGTCTGCTTCGTGTTGGTGTTTTGTCTGGCTAATGGGAAGTTGCTGTTTTGTATTGTACTAGAATTGATCCATTGGTTGTTTCTTTTTGGGGCTCCCAATTTGGTTGAATTGGTCATAGGTTGAATGCGCATAGAATGCTGGAATTGTTGAGAGGAAAGAGACTTGTTTTTGTTGGCGATTCGCTCAATAGGAACATGTGGGAGTCTCTGATTTGCATATTGAAAAGTGCTGTGAAGGATAAAAAAAAGGTTTATGAAGCAAATGGAAGAGTTCATTTCAGAGGCGAAGCCTCTTATTCATTTATATTCAAAGTGAGTATTGAACCCTCTTGTGTTTCAGCTTCCGTATTTGTGTTGATTTGTTATTCTTAGCCTAACTGAACTGGTTTGGTATAACTAGGATTATCACTTCTCTGTGGAGCTTTTCGTGTCTCCATTTTTGGTTCAAGAGGGGGAAATGACTGATAAGAATGGGACAAAGAAGGAAACACTTCGTCTAGATTTAGTTGGTCAATCTTCTTCTCAATATAAAGATGCAGATATTATCATTTTCAACACTGGCCACTGGTGGACTCATGATAAAACCTCTAAAGGGTATGATATGACACTTCAACTTCCCTTTCATTGCTATGGATCATTTTCCGCTTGTATTCTTATTCATGACCGGTTCTTAAGTTCCAAGATTAGAGGAATCCTTGTTATGAACGTGGACTAAAATTTGACCCTGACAATTTTCAGGCAGGACTATTACCAAGAAGGTAGCCATGTGTATTCTGAGTTAAACGTTCTTGAGGCATTCCGAAGAGCTTTAACAACTTGGAGCAGGTGGGTTGATGCCAACATTAATCCATCCAAGACTGTGGTCTTCTTCAGAGGCTATTCTGCTTCCCATTTCAGGTAAAATACAAGTAATTTAATTTCTGTTTGGTTGAATATGTAATAACTCTTATAAAAAGGAAAATTAAACTCAAGTACAAGCATTGGTAATTTTTTTACTTGTTTTGGTCTCATTTCATCATTTACTGTGTTTCAAGTTTATTACTTGCAAGTAGAGAGATACATTTATTGAGCACCACCATCTGATTATGGTGCTAGAAGACTTACACATAACTAGAAACTTCTGAAACTGCAGTGGTGGACAGTGGAATTCAGGTGGGCAATGTGATAGTGAAACTGATCCAATTGACAACGAGAAGTACCTAACTGAGTATCCAGATAAGATGATTGTTTTGGAGAAGGTGCTAAAGAATATGAAAAGTCGTGTGACCTACCAAAACGTGACTAGAATGACAGATTTCAGAAAGGATGGTCATCCCTCCATATACAGGAAGCAAAATCTAAGTCCTGAGGAAAGAAAATCACCATTGAGATACCAAGACTGCAGCCACTGGTGCCTTCCTGGTGTTCCTGATATATGGAATGAGATTCTCTATGCTGAACTTCTAATGAGAGAGTATCGGAATCAGCATGAGCAGAAGAAAACTTAGGTAACAAATAAACTACCAAAATTTAATGTTAAGTAACATATGCAATATATACCATTTTTGTTCCCATGCATAGAAAGAAACCATATACAGAAAATGCTTTTATATAAAGGTTCATAATATTAAGTGAACCGATATATACACGATTAAGGGATGTGTGCTGCAATAAATTTGTTGATATGGATGGATGACATGAATCGGTGAGGAGAAGAGCATACAAAGGTGGTTTTGTTTGTCATTGTAAATTATTCTTCTTTTGCATCTTCATTTCCTTTTTAGCCTCCAGTTCCTATTTGTAAATCTAAATTCAATTACATTTTATTTATTATAATCAAATTATTGGTATGAACTGTTTCACTATGCTTCTTCATGTAAGTCTGTCTTAATATATTTTTTGTTTAGGAAAACTTAAACAGTGATTGTTCAGCATTTAATGTAATTGTGAATTAGTACTTTCACTGGAATCGTGGGAATGTTGTGTTTCTTTCATTACAAAAACAAAATTCAAAACATGAAAACATGAAAAAGTTATATTGTTAAAAAAATCAGAGATATGACAATATTATTTGAAAATTATGCACTAATAAAACTATGTATTGATAACAACTCATTTTCGAACAATCTATATGAATGGAAGTCATATATAATAGTTGAAAAGATATTTTTTTAACTTAATATAATATTATTTACTATTAGCATTTTAATAATTGTGGGAAAAAAGATAGGAGAATAAAAGCAAAATACTAACAATTAATGGAGTAAATTGTGAGAAAAAAAATCAACTAAACAAAATGAGAAACATTGAGAAGGGATTACCAACTTTATAGGTTGCAACAATAATAGGAAGGGCCTGAGTTTTGTCGATCCCAATTTCGCTGAAATCGATAGATTACCGTTTAGTTTCGTCTTAATCCTAATATTTTTTAAGGGCTAATCTTAATCCTAATATTTAAAAACCACATAATATATATATATATATGTTTTTTTTTTCTTGTTTGTTTTTGTTGTATTTTTACATTGTTTCTATAAGTATTCTTTTATCAATATTTAAGCAATACCTTTTAAAATAAAAGTAAAAAAGTTATCATACATTACACTGTATAATTATAGGACAAAATAAAGGAAATTATCATTCTCTACTAATTAACTGTTTCATATTTGTCCAAGTAGTTTAATTTCATAAAGTAAAAGAATAACTTGTACCAATAAAAACAGACTATGATTTATGTAATTAGTATAAATGTTTTTTACATTGAAAAAGTAAATGGTTAAATCTTGTTATACTATTAATATATAAATGATTTGGTTGATGTAGGACATTTTCTTGTTAAAATAAAACTAGATAATGAAAAGACGATATACACAAAAAAGATATTCATGAAAATATAATATGGAAAGATAAATATAAAATTAAAAAACTATTTTTTAATAAAAATATAAAATAATATCAAGTTAAAGATATAAGTTAATTATACTTTAATTATAACTAATTCTAAAAGACAGTTATTGTAAATAACAGTTGAATTGACTTGCCACTCTTCCACCATTATTAGTATTTTCAAATCAATATGTAGAGTAACCCATAATAAAGGAAAACATAATTAAAATTTTTGTAGCTTATTTTCAATTAGGATTCTCAACTCTTTTGGTTATCTTTACTTAAGAAGAATAAAATTAAAAAAAATTATGAAATAATTCATTATACCATGAAAAAAGGAAAAAAATATTTTTTATGAGAATGTAAGAAAGATTAAATGTTTGTTTATAATTGTAATGTTTCATAATGAACTTTATGTATTTTTCTATACAAAATTATAATATTTAAAACAAAAATTATGAAGAAGAATGATTGAATTTAAAAAAGAAGAAACTATATATCTTCTCCTTTTATAAATTTTTAAATAGAAAATACATGTATAAGATTTTTTTAACAACTTAGAACTAGTCTGATAAGTGAAAACACATTGTAATTGTATTTTTGTCCACATGTATTATAATAATAAACTTAAAATTTAATGTTTAAGAAATGTCGTAACTTCTCAAACAAAGAAATCGATACCTTACAATTATTCTTAAAACATTTTGAGAAGATGTCAGTTAAAGTTTTTATAAATATAAAATAATGATTGAGTTTCAATTATGAGTGATAAAGGAGTTGGATTCGACAGACTAGTCCATCAACTTTTTTTATTTAGGTAAGATGTGTTAATTTTTTAAACTTATCAATTTGTAGTGGTTTGTTTGGTTTAACTTGTCTTCGGTAGGAGATTAATCTCTTAACCCACTCTCCTTTATTTATACTAATATCATGAAGTTAATATTGATGCTTACCAATATTTGATATGAAATTTTATTTCCACTAATATCTTTATATATAATTAATTTATTGAATTATTATTAATATTTATTTTATTTTATTAAGCATTAAATCTGATTTGATTAGATTATTAAAATTTGGTTCTATTTTATTATTTTTTATTATTTAAAAAAAGTAATATATGAGTACAATCAAATAAATAGGTTTAAAATAAAAAAATTGTAGAAAAAATATAAAAAAAATTAAAAAGTAACGAATGAACCTGTCAATCGATTTAAGTTTTTTTTTTTGTTTTTGTTTTTTAAAGTTTGTATAACTTGGATATATTAGTTTGATCCATTCTGCTTTTAAGCAGCTAAGAATAGGTCAAACTAAAATAAATCGGACTAACCCATTTTTTCATTATAGTTTCAATGAAATAAGATAAAAATTATTAAGTGTAATATTATATAATTTTGGAATGAATTGTATGTACCATAAGAAATGCTGTTGTTGAAAAAAAAATTCATAATAAGAAATGCTGTAAAATATCCTTTTAAATAATTAAGCCTAGTTTGAAAAGATAAGAATAAGAAAATTTTTAGGAGTGATAGGATAGATCATATAGAAATTTTTACTATGGTACAACTGAAGGTTTGGTCATGGATAACTTTCAAAGTTAGTGGAGTGTGTTTTTTGTATTCTGATTGGTGTCTTGAACCTCTAATGTGTATGAAATTTGTTAGAAAATATTAGATGGTATGTGCTTGAATAATGCTAAGTTTTTGTCACTGGGTTTAGGTGATCTTGTATAAGAGTTGAGGTATCCCTAAAATATCTCCATTTATTAATTTATTTTTTACCAATAAAAAAAAATCTATTACATTACTCTTTCATTTATTTACTTCATACCAACTCTTTTTTTATCGGGTAGAAAACATCTGAAGTATTGCAGCCGATGAAGAACATTAACCTCAAGTTGGTTCGAATATTAGTGTCATTGAGTTTTTAGCAAGAGGGTAATTAACAACCTATACAATAAAAAATTTGGACAAGAAATTCAATCAATTCTCTGGTTAATTTATTTTAGAGATATCTTATAAAGAGAGAAAGAGAGAAAACAAGTTTTATTTATTGCATTTTTTTAAGTCTTGCTAATAAGTGTTTTAAGGATATTACTAAAGTTTTCATTAAAAATTACACAAAAACATATTAAAAGAAATTTAAAAATGCATTTTTATGTATCTAACAAAAAAAAAAACTTTTAATTCTTTGATCAATATTTCAAGAGAACCTGCCTACCTTTCTTTAATCACTTAACTGTTTTGTAACCTTTTCCTCCATACGCAATTGATGATGAAGCATTTGTAAAATCTATGCTGATGTTAGCTTTTATATGAATAATATATAAAATATTTATTTATTAATGAGAATAGTATTTTATTTTAGGATCTATAAATGTTAATATGTTATTCATAATTACATTTTCCAAAAGACATTTCTTTATACCTTTTAATTGTTTTATAGCTATATAAAATTTTTCTTTTCTTTTTTATCCTTTCTCACAGGATATGTTAAAAACTTTAGAGAGATGAATTATACTATCCTTCAAAGACCGCAATATGTTAATTATTAAACAACCTAGCATGTTCAACAAAATAAAGCTAAATCTACTGCACATTTCTATTGACAAAATAATTAGAGAACTTGTACTTGTTTATAAATTTTGTACATTTTTTTTATCAAAAATAAAAGAAATAAATGTGATTTAGGGATACTCCAACCTATTACAGACAAATGTTATGTTTCTTGCTTAACATTCAAAAACCAAATCCAAACCCAACCTAGAATTATACAAACAAAACTAAAGTCAGATCAAAGATGTAAAAACATGAAAAAAGAACTAACGATTCTCATCCCAAGATAGATAAATCCAACAAAAACACAAATCTGAGTCCAGAAAAACTAATGAATCCAATCTGATAGATTCAACAACATATACCCTTCCTAACCAAACATGTTTTCTCTGTAATCCATAGGTTTTGATATAAATTTTGTACATTGTTTTCTTACAAATTAAAAGAAGAGAGAAAGAAGTTGGGTGTGAGATGAAAAACATCATAAGAAAGTTATTACAACTTAAATAATTGATAGTTCCATAGATCTAAAAGAAATTATCATTCTTCCCATAGAATAAAGAGAAGAAGAAAAAAATATGGAAAGAAAGAATTAAGTAAAATTTTTAGAAAATGTGACATTTTATACAAAAGGAAAATAAGAGATGAAGTTGAAAGTCTTTTGTGCTCTTAGATGCACATCAATTTTATGATAGCTAAACGACAAAAATAGGTCAATCAGATGAAGAAGCAATCTGATGGGCCATGTGGGCCTGCTGCGGGTGGGCTTGACAATATTCTGGGCTTGTCCCGAGAAACACCATCATTGTTGGTGGCGGCAGCGGAGGTGGAGGTGGTGGTGGCGACGCGTTCACAGGAGGGACACATGGTGAGGGTGGTAGCCGGAAGCTGCTTGAAAAACGGTTCACAAGTTTTCAAAGCCCTCAGTTCTTGCAGTTCCTTCTGTAACCTCTTATTCTCGTCTGTCAGACTCTCACAGCACCTCTTCAAGTACTCACAATCCACCTCTGTCTGCTTCAACTTCGTTCTGTCATCATTGTGTTTTTTATCAGAAAAAAGAAGAAGAAATAAAAGCAACAAACATGGTTTCAGCAAGTTCTCAATTACCTTGCCCTTCTGTTCTGAAACCAAACCTCCACTTGACGGGGACGGAGATTTAACTCTTTTGCAAGAACAAGTTTTTGTTTCTGCACTTTTTTTACATAACAAATCAGAACTAACAGTACCTTGGTTGAAACAGTGAAAGAGAGAGGGAGAAGGAAAGTGAGAGTTACTAACGGGATTGAGAGTGGTGTGTTCTTTGAAGCTGTCTTCCAGGAAAGCTGATTGTGTTTTGGAGAGTCTGAGTTTCTTCCTTGCTGTCCCATTTTCGTCTTCTTCGCTGTCACCCTCACAAAACTTTCTACTGTTTCTGCAAAAATCCATCTGAAATGACGATACTGCACTGTTGGGGGATGAAACTGCAGCAGCGTCGTCCGTGTCATCAAGCGCCCTCACCGGTATCTCTTCCATGCCTACTGTTAGGAAGAAACATGCAGACACATGAGAGAATAAAAGAAAGAAGAAAGATGAAGAGATATGATATGAGTGTTTACATGCATGGGAGAGCCATGGAATGGGAAGGCGTGGAGAAGGAAGAACTGGTGTTGAAGGAAGAAGGTGGTGGAGGTGAAGGGGTGGATCTGAGGAAGGTGTTGTGGGGTGAGGCGGTGGTACGGAGAAACCTAGCGAAGCATTGTCTGTGTGGCCTAAGCTCAAAGCCAACTCCATCTGGTAATGGAAAAAGATTGTGTGGTTTGAGAAAGTGTGAAGAGAGAATGAATACTAATTCTATGTATGTTGATGAAGGTTTTTAAATGAAAGTGAGAGTGTGAAAAGGCACACACCAGAGTGGTGCAAGAATGAACACTATGACTTACAACGGTTTCATTTTTCTTTTTCTTTCCCTTAGATGATACTATAAAACAAGGACGGGCCTCAAAACATTGCTCTGTCAATAATCACTGTGTCCTACCACATCCATAAATACTATTGTTTTTTACTATTTTTTACTTTCTATGTCACTTTTATAATCAACATAATTCATTGGTTCCATCAACAATTTGTTAACTATTAATATTTGAAATTCTAAACTATTTTTAAGAAAATGCATGACTCTTGCCTGTTCCATGTGTGTGTCTTTGGAATTGCATTCTTAATATGTGGAGGTAATTTCAACGACATTTGTCATGCGTTGCTTATATTGTTTTTCCTGTCTGAGTTTCATTTTTGGTTCTTCTCTTCCAATTCTGAAGAGCAAAAGTGTTGCAGTTACCAAGTTAAAAAGTGGAATGATTTTAAGTGGTCAATGGAAATAAAATAACCAATTACAATAGTGCCTTCCAAGACTGACCACAACCTATGGTCTAAATTGAAAACTAAATTTTAGGAGAAGATGAGTTCAATAAAAATATGTAGATTATATGATAGTTCAAGAACCTATGGTGACAAAAAACTATAATTTTTACTTCATGCATTTGCTTTTAGAGCATTAGATATTATTAGACAGCCTACCTCAGCATTAGTTCTAACTTTTTTTTGTCTATAAATATAGTTTAGTTGTAACTTTCTTTGTCTATTGTTTTGACGTGTGAATTATGGAAGTGTTGTAACAATTAACCCTTGAGAATTCATTATGATTGTAATATTTATTATCAATGAATTTTTGACTATATATATATATTAAAGTTTGATCATTGACATTTTAATTGAATCACATTAATTTTATTTTATTTTTTTACTCTTTCTTATTTAATCCTCATGTTGTTTTTGTAAATTTTTCACTATGATCTTTTAATTGTTTGTGTTGATACAGTGGATTTGAGAGTTATTCCTTTGTTCCTTCATTAAACAAAAACATCAACATCAACTTTGTATGCGTGCAGTGTGTAGAGTTTGATAACCCATTATAAGTATGATTTTTGGCATCTTTAGGCTTTTTTTGTGTGGATAATTATCAAAATTGATTATGCTCAATAAAATACCTATTTAGATAACTATATTCTAGTCTTCTTTAAATTCACATTTAAAAGAATAATAAAACTGTTTATTATTTTTGTTTTCAGCAACGAATTAAAAATCAACTATAAAAGAATTGAAAAATCAATCCAAACATCAATTTCATAAAACTACACACTATTATAATGTTATTTGACGTGATTTATTCAACTTTTTCCAAACACGGGTAGTCATTGGTATGTATATATCGTTCTATAGGAATAATTTTAATTTTATTTTTCATGATATCATGTAATACTTTTATATTATATATCATTTAAAATATTATAAAAATACCAAATTAATTCATTTTACACAAAAAAATTGCTCGATTCCATAGTATTTTTTCCATTATTTTTAACAGTAAATTTTTTAATAAAAATATTTCTTTTACATTTTATTTTTTAATTTTTAAAATAACGTGATTTTTTTTAATTATTCTAATAACAAAAGTATATAATATCATATATATATATATATATATATTTGAAATAATTTTTGTGTGTCATAGTATCAAGTTAAGAAATTGGATTATACTTTTTTGAAATCTGAAATATTAAATGCACTTTATTAATTTGTTATGATACTTTTCTTTCTTGTGTTATCAGACATCACCTCGTGCAGCAATTCAGAAAATACAGATAAAGATTGCAGGTTTCATAAAATATTTATATTTATAAAGTGAAGAGATGCAATATATGGTGCTTTTGAGATGATTGCAATAATTGAAGCCATGCAGACTTTAATGATAAGGTATAGTGAGAGAAGAGAGGATGCTTGAATTATTGGTTAGGACAATCTTTGAGAAGACCAACAATGGCAGAAAGTGAACATCACGTAATCATTGCCAATGGAATGTATAGCCCAAATGAAGAACCTCTGTAGTGTAACCAACTTTCTTTGTTGTCTTTCTGTCACAAAATATCAACCTTTTCTTTCTGCCAATTTTTTTACCGCATTCAAAAAAAGGTAATAGAAGAGAAGACTTCAATTCATTTCCCTTAACACTTATTATATGGAATATGTTTAAAGCTTTTCCCTATGCATAGTGCAGTTTAATCTCTCATATCATGCACTTTTATTTGTTTTTATTTATTAATGTTTTGATTAAGGTTTGAGGGTTTTAGCAGTACTTGTGAAGCACTTTTGTGGTGTGTTGTGGTTATGGGAAGAGATTAATCTGGTGCAGTAATTAACCAGTTAGCATCATTACTATTAGTTATCATTAGCAATTCAAATCTGAGTCTGCATGTGTGGACCATAATGTGTGTTATTCACAGCATATACAAACACATCTTGCTGCACTGATATATTTCATTAAATAATAAATATGTAAAAAGAAAATTGAATTGAATTTGAATATAAAACAAAGAGAAATTATTAACACTCTCTAATTGATTGATCGAAACCAATACATATGGATAATAACTAATTAAAATATATTTAGAATCTTGAAAAGTAGTACTTATTGTATAAAATAAGTAAAAAGTTTCGCAGAAAATGGCAAAGATGTATTATTTTGTTGTTCTTCCTTTGTAATATTACGAATATTTTTCTAGCAAAGAACTATTTCTCTTACAAAACCATCATTCAAGACAACACAAGATATATGAATGCAGAAATTAAATTGATTTCAGTGTATGAGGAAAATAGAAAATTATTTAATGTATAAATTAAATTAAAATTATTTTAATTAATTGTATAAAAATCCATTGGAACAATTTTCTTCATTAACTGCGAGAAATTTTAAATAATATATAAATTAAATTAAAATATTTTAGATGACAAGTTTATGAATGCATAAATATTTATAATTTTATAATACATAATTTATATATTGATAAAAGGTATGAGAAAAAATAATTTTAAAGTCAGAACAAATTCATTACTAGATAAAGAAAATTCTGTCACAAAAGAATTATTATATAATTTTGTAATGAAAAAAATGTCACAAAATTATGTATAATGAAATTAGTATGTAGTTGAGTCTGTCTATTTAAATCTCTATCCACATAAATTTGAATTAAAAAAATTCTCTCATATAATCCAGATCTTAAATAAACTTAATTTTAACATACCATATTTGTCATGCAAAACTCGTTGCTTATATGGAATTACCCACACTTTTATAAATAATTTTTATATACTTGAAATAAAAATTTAAAATTTAAATACAAAGTACATTAATGTAAAATTATTCCAAAATAAGACATAATAACATCAAATTCATTTATCCATTATATTTTATCCTTGATGCAGTACATTTCCAATTCTTCACTATTTGAAGTTCTGTCCTTTTCATTTACAATATAATATGAAAACAAAAATTATTTTAATTCATCACAAAAAATAAATAAATAACATAATTATAATATACCAAAAACTTTAATATAAAATCATACAAAACTCTAAAAAATATAGATTTATATGACTTGCCCTATATTACTACCATGATCCTTTGTTCATACTATATATATGTTTGGTAAAATCAGAACTAATTATTCTTTCTTGATGTAGATATAAAGGTACTTGTGGAAGCAATAAATATGCAAAACAAAATAGAACAAAATAGAATAATGATAAAAATTTAACTTGGAAAAACATCATCAACTTGATAAGTAAAAATTCACGAGACCTAGTATAGAAAATGTCTCTACTATGAAAATAGGATTATAATACTTGTTTCTCTCATTCTATGAGGTAACATTTAATCTCACCCAACAAGGATGAAATACAATGTCTCTGTAGCCTCTCACTAGGATTTCTAATATCATAATATAGTGGATATCAACTCTCTCGTTTACTCTTTATGTTTTTTTTTTTTTTTTCTGACTTGCTTGTTTTTCTCTTCCCTCACAAGTTCTTTTCATATATAGAAGGAGAGAAATGTTTCTTCATAAAGAGATAATGAATAATTAATGTTTGTCACATTTTAGATACCTTGAAAATATTATCTTCAACTTCTAGGTTGAACTTCATAGTCTTTTAGAGAGATATAATTCAAAGATTTTGAGATGTCCATCATTAAATATACTAAAGAGATCAATTATCAAGATTCGTTGGTCATGGTCTTTCATTAATTAAAGAGAAATTCCCAATAATATGTGACTATGTTGTAGAAATTAGATATTTGAATAAGAGGTGAACTCAAACATATTTTCAGATGTGGAGGTGGTGACTGTAGCAATAAACAAATAGAAAATATCAACCAGTATTTTAGTTACTAAATAAATAAAAATGAGTTATTACTCAATTTAATAATTAATTTTTGTACCTTTTTTATGGTATTTTTGACGTGATAGTGAGTGATTGTTGATTTTTGAAATATCAATTTAGTTAAGATATTAAATTTTATAGTAATGTTTAACATGTGTTTTATAAAGATTAATTAATTTAATGACTAATTTGTGTTTGTTACTATAGTCTTAATCGGATCATCAATTTCAATGACCATTTTCCGTAATTAATTTTAATAACTAATTTCAATTTTTGAATAACATTTATTCAATTAAAAGTATAATCAATTATCTATATTTAACATGTTATTGAATATTTTAGTTTGTTACAAAAATATTTCTAAAAATGTTTAATATGTTCCTAAAAATATAATTAATTATTTTAATTTACTAATATCATTATAATTAATGAATATTTATATAGTTGTATCTTTTTAAATAAATTCTAAATATAAAAGTAAATAAATATTTCAATGAATAGAATTTGAAATCTATGAGGATATTGTATACATGCTACCATTCCTTTTTTATCAAATAATGACGTAAATAATACAATTATAATCAAGGTAGAGAAAGAGAAAGTAAACATCACTATAATAAGTTAAATATTTCACTAATTTGATAAATGATATTTCTATCTTTCACAACAAACTCTAAAATAACCTTTTATAGACTTGATTTTGAAGGTTAACCAATTTCATTAATGATTCCTATCTTCATGACACGATGAATTATCGAACAAATAGAATTAAATGATGAAAAAAATCATAAAAATGACAAATTTTATGCATATTATTGGATAAATTTTGGTGAAATTATTATTAGAATGTCTTTTATTTGCAAGATTGATCATTCGTACTAAACTACTTTCAACCAATTAGAAATTTCTGACAATGGAATGCACCTTGAATAACCTAATTTTGATGCTTAAGTCATAATTGAGTAAGATCCCATCTAAAATGCCCAATGATTCTTTAAGGTGTTGACAATTGCACAAACTCTTTTATACAATTAATGAATGTGAAAAATATTTTTTCTTCTTAACTTTGTGAAGAATATTAATTTGGAAGACAGACTACGATTTAATATGTGGATGTATTGAAAGTGTAAGGGGAAACAATCTGTTTAACAATCTTTACTAAGAAAATGAATCACTTTTTGAATTGGTGATGATGTGTTTAAGAATGGAATGTTGTTAACCAAAAACATATTGTATTATAAGTATAATAAAACGTTCCAAAGTTTTAAAGTTTGTAGTTCACCACAATATAGACATGTCAATAGCTGGGGTAAGGAAAAAATGGTTCCACATAAGGATATGTGATATTTTTGCTTTATATGTTGCAAATGATAATTTACACCAAAATCCTATTGATAATTTTACAATCAAACAAAAAGTGTCGATAAATTTAGAAGAAGGAGGTGAATAAGAAGAACATGACACAAATTTCATATTCATTAAAGATGACATGAAGATGAAAATATATAAGATGATGGTGATCATGTAGAATTAGAGGATTGTGACTATTATGAGGATAATAATGATTATGATTAAAATAAGTTGTTCACTTAATATATTGTTACATATATGAATGAGATGATTAGATTTATTAATTTTGACTTACATAAAATAATGGTTTTTAACAATATTTAGATTATATATGATAATATGTGAACTAAAGGAGAGGTATTAGTAGGATTAGGGGAAAAGGTAGAAATAAAGGTAGTAAACTCCTACTAGTACAAAATGTATAAACAACGATTATTTATTTAATGTGTTTTTAGGGTCAGCTGCTGTCATTCAAAATGCAGTGGCATTTTTGAATTAACTTCATTTACGAATGCGACTATTTGTAATAGCCGCATTCTTAAATCATTTTTTATCTTAATTCTGAAGCGTGCCACTTACATTTTCATACTTTCTTTCTTCTTGGCGCTTCGCGTTTTCTCTATGTTTTTGCTCTGGTGTTCCTTTCTTCTTCTGCGAGTTTCATTGTGTTCTCGTGCCATTGTAAGTTCGTTTCGATCCGCTCTCTTTCTTCTTCACCAATGGTTTATAAATTTTTTTCGTTTCACTTATTTGTTTGTTTCCTTGCATTGGTGAAGGGTTCTCTATCGCTTCGTTTTCTCTTTTGTTTCTACTCTCGTGCTTCCTCTCGTCTTCTGCGAGCCTTCATTATCTTCTTTGTGCCATTGTAATTCGTTTCGAGTTTTCTTTCTTCTTCACCATTGGTTTATATATTTTTTCGTTTCTCTTATCCGTTTGTTTTCTTGTATTGGCGAAGGTCACAACTGCTTCATTACCTGCTATTTGGGTTTTTGCTATGCTGTTTTTACTCTGTCGTTGTTGTCGCCGCCATAGGGTTTAGGGTTCAATTTAAAAAAAAATTAAATAAAAATGCGGCTATTTTTCATAGTCACATTTATAAATCGTATTTATGAATGTGGCTATATAACCACCTTTTTATCTCTTCAATTTAAGACTACGTGTACAACAAATGCGACTATATAGCCGCCGTTGTAAATATAAAATAGTCGCCGTTATAAACCCTTTCAGCACTAGTGTCCCCATCTTTACCGCATATTCTAGTTATGAATAAACACATGTAACACCAAATATTTTTCAACATACTCATTTCCAATCAACCTCTATCCGTAATTCAAATTCAGGTTTCATTATGAATTAGTTTTGATCTAGCCCCTAGTCAGAACCTACTCGACAATCCCCACACCATAGCCTATATGTTGCATCCACTAAGAGTTATGTTGCGATATTATCCCATCGTGGTCCAAATTTTGATCTTGGGAGTGTTTTGCATAGATGTATTCATCCAAGTCACGAAACACATAAGTAAATTCAAAAATTAAATTACTAAATTAGTTGTCTATATTTATTTGAAACTTATAACTTCTTAAACATTTAAACATGTATATTTTATAGGCATAATTTCTATATTTACGTTACTAGAAAATTATTAATTAGAAACCAATTTTAGAGAGAAACAAATGTTAGTATGTTAATAATACTAAATATTTGTACTGTAGAGAAAATAAAAGTGATTACCTACACACGACACATAAATTAGAAGAAGATACAATTTAAATACTATGTATAGGGTTCACCATGATTTTTATTTGAGGGATTGGATTCCTATTGCAATGAGCCACTATCAAATAAAAATTGAGCAACAAGGATTAAGAAGATAAAATCAAAAAATAATTTCTATATTAGATATTTCTTTGATGATTCATTGCATACTAGAGGATCAACCCCCTTCCTTAAAGTAATTTAAGAGATTTTTATGTAATACAATTTACTAATATTTGTCAATCAAATTATAAACACAACTAACTTGATTATCTTTTTTTCTTAGAAACAAATTGTAACAATCACTTTAACGTGTTGAGATATTTTAAAGAAGACCAATAAGACTACTAATATTGATGCATGGGTGGGTTTGGCCAATAGAATTGAAACAAGTTATATTATTTTTTCATCATTTAAAGCTTTTAAATATGTGTAAATCTAAGTTATTACTTTTTTAAATTTTGGATGATTTGAAATATTTGATATTTAAATTACTTTTTTCACAATATCATTTGCATTAAATACATATGTTTACTATTGAAACTCAATTTATTTTCTTTTGGATGATTATGAAAAACTTATTATTTGTAGATCTGTCAAAGGACACATTGGATGGAGGATTATGTCATGTCCATGTGATATTGACCTCTTCTATGATGTTGTTAGAGATATTGACAAAAAAAAGAAAGAATCTTTGATCTTAGAGTTTGGGGTTTAGGATTCTTTAAATTCTTTAACATTGAGTAAATATAAACAGATAAAACATCTTTTGCCAAACTTATATGAAGAAAATAAGAGCTTAAAGGATGTATCTAAGAAGAGTCGAGTTTATTACTAAAACAAATGATAATTTATACGTAAATTTTCATTAGGCTAGATATATTCATTTGTGGAACGTTCTTTTTCACAACAACATGATGATCATGAATGCAACAAATAAACATTTAAGTTTTATGATGTATGGTATTAATACATGAAAAATAATGTGTATGCTTATAAAATATACTTTATTTCCTTTGATATTTATTATTGATGTTGATATTCATGCAGAAACATTGTTTTGGCGACTAAAAATTTATATAAAATATGATGAGGTTATATATTTTTCAGAACTGAACAAGTTAATAAATAAGTAGAAACGAATCCACACATATATGTTACTCTTTCACTTAAAGAGATAGAAATGTTGCAGCTATACAACTACATTAGAAGAGGTCACTTAAACCGACAACAATGTGATTCCAGCCACCAACAATTAGAATTTAAATTTAAGTACTTATTTATCATTCTAAATTACTAACACTTCTCACCTCGTTTAAAGCACTTTTGCATAATTTCAAGAGGATAACTCCTCACACCTCACATAATTAAAATGTGTTTAAGTCACACCAAACAACCAATTATTTATTAATTACTTAAAAATCATTATTTTTCCTTTAAACACCTAAATATCACATTATTTAGAGGGACATTAATAATATTTTAATTAGACAATAATTGTTTCACTTTGGAAAATAATTTTCTTGCTTCACTATAACTTAAAATGATATATATTATTTTTTATGATAGAAATTAAACATTTGTGACAATATAATATTTTTTCATTTGATTTTGTGACGTATAATTTTGTGATTATATTATGTTTCATCAAGGCCAGAAACTAATAGTTTTGTGACAATTTCTTTTATAATGACATTTTTTCATCACAAAATTATATTTTTTTTAGTAATGTTTGTATATAGGGATAAATTAATTCATATTTTAACTATTAAAAGGACTTATCGACTAACGTTACAATAAAATTACTATATAAAAATCAATTTTAAAGATAAAAAATAATTAGTTATTATATTGAATAAATCAAATATTATTTTAGAGACTAAAAGAAATAGTTAAAATTTTAATAGTTAATTAGATACAATTTATAAACTAGTTTACAAATTTTATTAATAATAGAAATTACTTTAGATATCAATAATTTTTTTAGTCTCTACAATAATATCTAATTTAGTCAATATAGTAACTAATTATTTTTTATCTCTAAAATTGGTTTATATTTAGATACTATTTTATAGACTAAAAAAATTAGATACTATTTTAGAGACTAAAAAATTATTGGTACCTAAACTAGTTTTTAAATTTATAAACTAGTTTTTAAATTGGTATCTAATTAACTACCAAGGTTTTAAAAATGATTCGTCTTTGGAACTTTTTTCGATTGACACAGACGGTGTCAATATTTCTACTTCAAATCCGTTGACATAATAGCATTACTATGATCAATCACCACATTTGAGGTATTATTTGTTTTGAAACTCAAAACTCCATTAAAATTTTATCCATAAATGTCTCAGTGGATTAAGAAAAAAATATGTATTTAAATTATTCTAGACTGAATTACTAAACAATATATGGCTATTGAATAATTATGTTAAAATTTTAAATATGGTAGGACGGTAGAGTCCAAAATAGAGATTTAAAAACATTGTAAAAAAATTGAAAGAAGGAAAGGTTTTAGAAAGAATGATGAGGGCATGGTTGTACTCGCATGCATGATTGCACGCTACCTAAACAAAGCAAATGAATGACGAAGTGAAAGAGAAGAGTGTGAAATTAAAAGACAAAGCAATTAAATTAATTAAGAGAGTAGCCATGCAATGCAACACTTTTGCTCCCCTCACCAGACATCATCATGGGACATTTCTCATGCTCTTTCCTTTTGTTAGTTATGGCTTTCATCATTATTGTCACTTTCATAATCTCTTCTTCTTCTTCTTCTTCTTCTTCTTCAATCTGGTGCTGCCAAAGTATGCGACAAACTCTTCCTAAAATATTTGCCCCACACACTTCTCAACTCACTCTTCTTCAACACTCTCTATCTTGGCTTGGAATCATTAAAACTTATAACGGAAATTATTGCATCTCAAATGGTGGTGACCTAATTACAAGGCTGTCTTCAGAGGCTCCATTCAGATTTTCAAAATTACATATATGCACTTATGAAAGGATCAATGTTTTCAAAATTAACATGGGATAGGTTATTATAAACAGGTAAAAAATACTGATTCATTGTTCAATGGTTATGGAGTTGGTCCTACTTGTAAAATTATAGTTTCATATATGTATATGGAGTCTTCTATTTTAAAACTTTTTTTTTTAAATTAAAAAAATATTTTCTCTTATTTCGACCATATTTGTACATTGGTTTGATGAAGATAGACTATATTTTTTTTTGAGAATTTTTGACTGATAATTAAAAAGTAATGAGTCAAACTGCATCTAGTTCTTTTTAGAAATAGAAATCTTACGATATTATTATAAGAAAACGTGCAATTAGCTGTCAGATATTTGCGTTGGTCTAATGTGGACGCGTTTGTCGTTGGCCAAATTCATGCAAAATCGATGCAAAATTATTTTCGCAGGCTGTTAAACGCATAATGGACGTAGGAAGAAATTTTGAAAAAAGAATAATAATTTTCTTTTGCATCGGTCATGACCCAATCCTAATTTAAGTTGTGTGTTGGCTTGACCAACCATATTTTTTGGAAAAAATATATTGTGTTGGCTGGCCGACACATTGTTATATTTTAATATTTTAATTTTTCAAAGCTTATTTATTTTAAATTTATTTAATATATAATACTGTAATAAATATTTTAATTTTTATTTGTTTATTGTATTTATTTTCAATTTAATTTTTTTCATATTATAATAAATTTTTTACGTTTAAATTTTTTTTATATAAATTAGTTAAATTAAATTTATTAAATTGATTAAGTGTTTGATTTTAAAATTATTTAAAGAAATAATCTTAAAAAGTTTCGAAAGAATTGAAAAATGTAGAAAAATAATAATTAAGTAAAATAAAATATGTATTTAAATTTTGTAAATGTTATATAAAATATTTTAATTTTTTAAAGATTATTTATTTTAAATTTATTTAATTTATAATATTGTAATAAATATTTTAATTTTGAAAATGTTGATATAAGTTAGTTAAATTAAATTTATTAAGTGTTTAATTTTAAAATTATTTAAAGAAACTTTCTTAAAAAGTTTATAAAGAATTGAAAATTGTAGAAAAATAATAATTGACTAAAAAAAAACGTATTTAAATTTTGTAAATATTATATAAAATATACATAAATTTACGAATATAAATTTAACATTAAGCAATTAATTAATGTAAAATGTAATGGATGTATTTAAAATTAGAGAGTCAATTTTATCTTAAAATCTGAAAGTAAACTTAAGAAAATAAAAAGTGAGATAAAACTTTTGATTGGTAACTTAAATAAATTTGAATGTCATATTTGTGTAATGAATGAATTCGTGATTTTGCTTTGATATCCATTGTGATTTAAAAAATGTTACTTCTCATAAATACAACATAAGATCATCTTAAACATTTATCGAGAATGTATATGATACAAACATATTAAGACTAAGTGTGTGAGTAAGTAACTTATTCATAATTCTTATATTGCTACAATACCCAAAGTGTTCCAAACTTGACCACATGTTCTATAAATGCAATTCTTATAGTTATTGAATATGATCTCCAAAAGAAATTGATGTTTTCCAACTGAAACACATAATAATGTAGTAAGTTTTGAGTCACGAGATGACTCATGTGCAATATTCCATATAAGTTTGTTAATATAGTTTCCCAATGCATTAAAGAACAGATTCATAAATTTAGCTTCTTTTATTGTATGTCATTGACCTCGTATTAAAGAACATAAATGTTGTACCATGTAAAACAATTCTCATTGCATGAATAATAGGTCTTTGACATAGTAATTTTAGTAGACTTAGTTCTTAATAAATGTAACATATATAACTCCATTTTGACTGGGTCCGGTATATAATGAACTTAGAATCATGGAATAGAGTTGATCATTAAATTTTGGATTATAAGTTCATAACCCTAGCCCATTGCCATTTTGGGTGGAGCATATGTACTTATTTTTTTTTATTGCAATTAGTAAGGTAAAAGTTGAACTAAGAACTGAATTGTAAAGACTAAAAGAGGGTATCATGAGCAATTTCAATAATAAGATTCATTGATATTGGTGGTAGTAGATGCTATGACACATGCAAATTATACTTAATTTGATGAAATTCTTTTATCTGAAAGGGAACTTTTTTTTCAATATCACACCTTAAGAGTTATTTTTTGGTTTCGTCAAGACATTAATAAATTGATTATTTTTAGATAATAGTAGGTTCGGTGTCGGCCATCTGACGTAAAAACACGTCCATCTATGCGTCGGACGTCACCGACGCATAGTCTACCCGCTCAATTCCCACTTTCTCCCAAATCAGAAAACCTAATTTTAAATTCCCTTTTGCACTTTGTCTCCCTTTCACACTTTGCCTCCAGTCGCCGCTCCATTCCACCATGTGTCGTTGTCGCCGTCGCTGTCTCTACTCCACTGCACCATCACCGTAACTGGTCTGGCATTGTTTACTGGTTGTCTTCTCTTCTATTTTGGTCTTCATTCTTTTCTTCTTCTCCATTTCTACTCCTGCTCTAAGTTTGTTTCTCATTCTTCATTTCAGCTCCAACCTTCACTGTCGTTGTTGAGCTCCAGCTTCTGCTCCACGACGATCAGCTTGCACGTCCTTCACCATCGTTGCTCTAACACCAGAGGTAAAGTTTTAAAACTTCAAAAATTTTTTTATTAATTATTTTAGGATTACTTATTTGTTGCTCTGCTGCTCTGTTGTTGTGTGAATGTAACGACACACACATTTTAACTTTAATTGAAACTTAAATTCATAATGTGTTAGTCATCATATACGTGTATGAAATTAAAATTCCAAAATTTCTGAACAAGTTAATTCAAAATGGACATATTACAAATCTTTTAAAATCTAAGATAAACTCAATAGTTAAGCAAATGTAAAGTATTTGAGAACCTTGTTTTACCAAAATATCTCATTCATTATCATTCATAGGTTACCTCAAACTTTTTAAATCTGTATGGATTGTTGTTAATGTTGTTCTGTGATCAGAATGAGAATTAAAGTTTGAGTTTAACAATTCGTTGAAAATGTAATCAGAATGAGGATTAAAGTTTGAGTTTAATAATTGACAAAATATCGCTGAAAATTTTAGAGAGATAATTAATAAAAGGATAAGGAATTAATAAAAAAAGTCATAATTTGTTTTAGAATAAAATTTATTACCGTTTAAAAATAATTTAGGAAATTGCATTTTTATTTATTTTTCATTGAATATCTGGTAATAGTGTAGATTTAGAAGTTTTTAAATTTTTTTATTGATTACACTACAAGAAAATAATTGAATAGAAACTAATTTTAGAAACAAAAAATAATTAGTTGCTATATTGACTAAATTAGAGACCATTATAGAGACTAAAAAATTTTTTTATTTCTAAATTAGTTTCTATTATTGTTAAATAGTTTCTAAATTGGTATTTAATTAGCTACCAATGTTTTAACTACCAATTATTTATATTCTAAATTTGGTAGAAATTGGTAGCAAAAACCTTTGTAGCTAATTAGATACCAATTTAGAAATTATTTAACAATAATATAAACTAATTTAGAAACCAAAAATGTTTTTAGTCTCTAATTTAGTCAATATAGCAACTAATTATTTTTTTTCTTTAAAATTGGTTTCTATTTAATAATTTTCTTGTAGGGTTATATTGAATTAATGGTTATATTGTAATAATTAAGTACAATACAAATTTATAAGTTTTATTTTTTTTCACTGATTATGTTTTAATAATTAAATACATTTAGAAGTTTTTCATTTTCCGATTGTGTTTAAAAATAAAAATTGGTGCTTCAGATAATAAACTTTTTCATTTTTCCATTGGTTATTTAAAAATAAATAAAATTAAAGGGTGATGGGTGTACAAAATAAATAGGTGTTGCATAACGCATAATAGGTGTTGCATAACGCATAATAGGTGTTGCATTTTAAGTTTTAGTACTTTTAGTTAATTTTTAAAGTACAATTTTAATTTTAAATTTTGTTTTATGTATTCATATTTATTCACTTTTAATATTTGGATGAATTAAATTATTTGAATGACTTTGTTTAACTATTTGAATGATTTTTGTATTGTGAATGTGGTGTGAATGATAGTCATTTGTTGTATTCAATTATGAATATAATTGGTTTGATATTTGTTCTGTTATAAGGTAAAATGGCTAGAATAAAAAATAAATATTTTTCTTTTCACTGTTATTTATGCATTGGCCAAGCCCACGCAAATTTTTATTTTTCTTATATTAATTTATGCATCAATCTTTGTGTCGGTCAAATCCATGCAAAATCTGATATCAATTTCTTTTTTCTATTCATTAACCAAATCGATGCATAGGCGTTTTTATGCTCACACATAAGTCAACAATATTGTATCGCTTTTACGTCAAAATCTAATTGACGATAGTTTTGTTAATTTTTCGTCGGCTTGGCCCATGCAATATGCGTCGCATGCGTTGACCGACGAAAATGTTACTTTGCTTTTGCGAATTTTTTGTCGGATTGTTGATCGACGTAAATTCAATATTTAGATGCTGATTTTTCTCATTCATGTCCATTTTTTATAGGCGAAAGATCTTGTTTTTCTTGTAATATTATATTCTTTACTTTTAAGATTAAAAAAACACTAATAGAAATAATTGATTTTATGTTATTTAGATAATATCGAGTTGTAGAGGTTTATGTAAAAATTAGTATAGTGATAATTTTAAAACTAATGTAGAAAATTTTTAAAATATATTTTCATCCCGTCTCTTCCTTTTAATTTATAACTTTTAAGGTTTTTTTTAATTCTTGGTGACTACTACAGTTCTGTTTCTCTTGTATCATTTTCTTTCTACTTCCAATTATCTTCTATCTTCTTTGGTACCACTATCATTTGTTAACCTCTTTTCATATTTAATAAAAATTTAAGTAACTTCATGTAATTTTATACTTAAAATTGGCAACTGACTTCATTTATGTTGTTTCATTATTAAACTATCTTTAATCATGCTCAAAAAGAGATGATGTCATAACAGATTTAAATTAACTTGTAGATATTTTTAAACAGAATTGATTGAATTTTTCTTATATTTCAGTTTATTTTTCTTATATCTTATATTTGAGTAAAGATAAATAGTATCTTTTGGAATACCTTTTTAAGAAAATTATATATATATATATATATATATATCTATATATTTATTTATATTTTTTGCTTAATTAAGTTCTAATATTCAGATAAACTTGTGTATTTTTAATTGAGTTTTTATTAAATATTTTTTTGTCTTATATTAAATTCTTATTATTTAATTTTTCTGTTATTGTATCTTGTTTCAATATCTTATTTAATTATCTTTTTATATTATTTTTTATTAATATTAAATAATTTAATTTTATAATTAATATAATAAAAAAATTATTATTAGATGAATATAAACTGGAAAAAATAATACTAAACAAAAATCTAAATATAATGTTAGATGACTATAAACATTAACTTAATAAATAGAAAGTTGGAGTTGCAGTATAGTTTTTCCATATTTTTTTTAATAATATTTTTGTAATGTAATAGCATATTATTATTGTTATTTAAGGGGTCACTCCACTAAGATATCAAGTTAACTTTTTTAACATTTGAGGGTCACTTCACTGATGTCAAGTTAACATTTTTAACATTTAGTGTATTATAGATTGCTATATATATAATAATTTTTTTGTGGTTGTCTTCTTAAGCAAAGATTAGTTTGAATATTGAAACAAAAAGGAAAGAGTTAGTAAATTCATCTATAAATGCATGCTTGCGATTGAAAAGGGATGATTATTATATAATTGCAATAATTACAATGATGATTAAGATAATATTGATAAACAATAACATAAGTTGGTCCAAGAAAACAATGATGGAAAGGATGAGAGGGAATATATTGACTTTGATGATGGAAGCAATTGGGCATGAAAAGAAGGATGATGTTGGAGAATGATGATGAGAGTGACCACACACATTCACAACAAAACACACAAATTATATACTCAATTTAATCAAACAATCTTTTATAATTATCAATTAATTAACCGTCAAATTCATTCTTAAAATAAATGAAAAAATTCAATTATCAATTAATTTATTTTTAAAAATTATTGCAATAGATTAAATTAGTCTCTGAAGTTAAAAGGGTCCAATTGTATGCTTCTTTTTATAATTTATATTAAGGAATCAATTAAATTGGCCATTGTAATTTTAAAGATGAAATGAAATACAATTTACCATTATATATACGTAAAGACAATTAAAGTTATAAAAATAATAAAAATATTGAAGAAGAATATAAATAATATTAGTAGTTACAGTGACTCGTGTGCCCGACCACGCCCTTTCAGGCAATTCATCATTTTGTTTTGGGTGTTCTTTTTCAAGTGTCAGACTTACGTATCAGAATAATGATAAATGTTCTTATTATTTTAATGAATGAGAGTAAATAAAATGAATACTAAATGATTATTTTAATTCATAAAATTATAAATCACTGTGATTTTCATCTTCTAAAAAAATCATTTAATCTTTAAATGTGTAAAATTAGGATAACTACATTCTATGGTCAAATTTTGTAAAATGATTCAATTCATTGAATATTAAATTGTAAGACTGATTTTGTAGCCTTTTTTTTTTTTATAATATTTGATGCTACTAGAGAGTTTCAAAATTAAAATATTTAACTACACCTTTTTTTTCAAACTTTTAATTATTTAAATCAATTTACTTAATTTTTTAATTTGTTTTCATTTTAAAAATATTTAACAATTTTTTTTATTGTAACACTAATAAATGACATGACATATGTTGTAACATCCTAATTTTTACCCATATATAATAAAATAAAAGTAAAACAAGCACTATCTACTTAACATATACAAATATATAACTATCTCATAATTGTATCTAAAAAAAATATTCCTCTTCATAGGGATTTTAATATAACATCAAAAGTTTTAAAAACAAACAGAGCATTCAAATTAAAATTATCACATCCTCCAGCTGCTCACTTAGGAGTTCTATTACCTGCAATCTCATCTGCTCCCGTGTTCAACACGATCATCACAGATAAAGAAACAAACACAAACAAATAATAAGGTAAGCTAGCTATAACAAAATTTTTTATATAATTTCAATTTCAAATTAATACACAAAATTCATAAATTCTCATACAATTTCTCAAACACTTCACATAACCATTAAGTGTCCATCAACAATTTTCATATTCATCTTTCTCATGTCAGCCTTCTACTAACTCACAACACATAGACACTTGACTCTACTTCCGGAAGACTCGTGCGTTGACTCAGACTCAGAGATTTATCTCACTGTGAAATCCACACAGTTATGTGCATAAATAATCTCAATATCATCTCTCTCCTAGTATGACAGGGTTAATTCATATAACTGGTCAAGTTAGTTATCTTTCAAACAACTTACCCATTCATATGAACCTCCTTCGACTCTCACTACCTGAATAACTTCATCTATATGATTCTATTATCTCAAGAGAGTCAGGATATCTCCTTCTAGACTAATCCCTAGTCAATGCACCTCCTAACAATCTTAACACGGTATTTTCTTACTTGAAAATACTATGTCTTGATTAAAAATTCACATTCTGACTCTCACAATATTCAAATCACACAATCAAATCATACCAAAGTTTAGAATTTCCAAATCACACAACAATTCATTTACTAATCATATAAATATTTTAAACTTTTCTAAACAATTCAATTATATATAAAAATTCACTTAACACATAACTAAGTTCCACATATATGCTTTCTAAATCAATCATCATCTAAAATCAAACAACCACTTCTCATCAAACATCTCATTTAAGTAATTCAATAAAATATTCAAAAATAGTTCAACTCATTTATATAATCATTCAAACACTTTCACTTTAAAATTAATATAAAAGATTCAAAATCAACCATTCCAGTCAATATATTACTTTACTTTTCAAAAGAGACAATCTTGCAAGCAAAGATTGGAATTGGTGACAACGTCACCCCACATCCAAATCTTCTAACCTAGGGTTCTATTTTAAAAATAAAACTAGCTTCCCTTACCTGGAATTGAGCAGATGCTCACTAAGAGCTCCAACCCACCAAAAGTTTAAGGATAATCTAACCTGCACCACAACGTCTTGATCACAAATCTATCTATATCATTAGGACCCTAATCTAACAAAGACTAATTCTGAAGATAAAAACCTCACATGCAAACTTAAACTAAAAGGCAACCCTAACCAAGTCAAAACTAACTTAAAGGAAAATGAGCAAAGAATGAACTTACTCTATCTAAGATTTTGATTGGACAATCTCATAGAGTTCACTGCCAGAAGTCCAATGGCAGACTCCGATCGTCAAACTGATAAGCGAGGAGATCAGAATCTTAGAGAGAAGGAAAAGGAAAGGAAAAATGGAACAAAAATGAACTTACTCTATCAAAGATTCTGATCGGGCAGTCTTGTAGATCTCGCTGCCATCAAAGATTCTGATGGTTAAACAGATGAGCGAGGAGGTTAGAATCTTAGAGAGAAGGGAGAGGAAAGGAAAAAGAAACTTCTACAGAGATGATAGTTCTTTTAAAATGAAACCACTACAAGAAAATCATTGATTAGAAACTAATTTTAGAAACTAAAAATAATTAGTTGCTATAATGACCAAATTAGAAACCGTTTCTGAGACTAAAAAAAATTTTGGTTTCTAAATTAGTTTCTATTATTGTTAAATGGTTTCTAAATTGGTATCTAATTAGCTACCAAGGTTTTAGCTACCAAATTTATAATCTAAATAATTGGTAGCTAAAATCTTGGTAGCTAATTGGATACCAATTTAGAAACAATTTAACAATAATAGAAACTAATTTAGAAATCAATATTTTTTTAGTTTTTAAAATGGTCTCTAATTTAGTCACTATAGCAACTAATTTTTTTGGTTTCTAAAAATTTGTTTCTATTTATTGATTTTCTTGTAGTGAACCTGAATAATTAAATTTCTATTTATATAACTTTTTCACTTTAATAATAAAATATTCAAGTGCCATTTTAATTGTACCATTTCTACTCTAAGACTATTTTTTTCTCGATCCTTACATATGTTGGTGACTTCCTTCGCGTCATAGGATAATTTGCAATTATATTATTTTAATCTCTTCATTTAAAGTGAATGAATATTTTAATAATACAAATTTAAAATGAGATGAAATAAGTAAATTAATAAATCATTAAAAAATATTTAAAATAAAAAATCATAGCTGTAGTAAAAGGGTAAACTCTAAACTAGCAGATTTCTTTTATATATAGATAGATAATATTTACTATTTTGTAAACAAATCTACATTTACTATTAGTGTTGATAATATTACCTATACTATTTAGGGATTTATAATATATATATATATACATATATATTTATATTTATATATATATATATATTTATATATATATAGTTATAAAAAAAAATTATTAGTACTATATTCTATCAAAATATTTATTCAAGTTGAATATGACATAATCCTAATAAGTCAAACAATCGTTATATATAGAATAAATTAATAATTCAAAAATAATAACTTGTAATAATTATTATTTGTAAATTTACATAATTACAAAATTTCAATGCATATTCATCATATCATATATAATAAATAACATGTAATCAAAATATCTTCTGGAAGACACGACTATTATGTTCGTACATAGAGACTAATGCATGTGAATTGTATTGTAGTGGATTACTCCATCAGTAACTCCAACTATCTTTGGGTAAGACTACTGTTGACACTACCTAAATTTGATCTACCTCACTGTAGCCTTGGGACATGTCTCCAGTATCTTTTCATCGACTCCTCAACACCTCGTGTCTTAGTTTACGTGATTAGAACTACTAGTGAAACATGTGATCTCATTCAATTTACTCTACCATACCTCACCATACTAAATGCAAGTTGTACCTTTCCAGATATAAAATAATTCATCACATATTTTAGTAGATTATGGACACTAACCCTTATTTCTACTTGACCTCGCACACAATCAAATAGATTATGGGAAAGAAATTATTTTATAAATTTTTATTAATAATAGAAATTACTTTAGATACCAATAATTTTTTAGTTTATAAAATAATATCTAACTTAATCAATAACTAATTATTTTTATTGTTTAAAATTAGTTGTTATTTAATAATTTTTTAATTATTAATCCTAATTATTCTTTTCTAATAATTATTTTTACATAAACACTTAATAGTAATATTATAAATATATAGTTTTGAAATCCTACATAAACGTATTATAAATAATAATAGTAATGAATATTTCTTCCCCATAAATCATAAATAATCATAGAACTATTATTAATATTAGTGTATATTTCTTCCCCATTAATATTTTATTATTATTATATTTTATTAGCATTAATGCTGAGACAATTGAGATCTATGTAAAATATTTTCAATTTTCATATTTTAATCCCCTAATTTTATTTTATTTTATATATCATATACTTTAATTTGACTTAGTAGTGTTCTATATGCCCCTTCTTTGGTGAAATATATTGTACGAACCTTTTAGAGTATAAACAGCAATTAGAAAATGAGACAAAGGCCTTTGGATTTTTGTTAGTGACCAAGCCCACTCTTTAACTTGAGTATGATCAAAGATTTCACCTCTATCCACCTTTGCATTGCTAAATACTACACTATTGCTATGATTCTATATACACCACACAATAACTATCCACATATATTTACATGTTTGGTTCCTTCTATTATTTATGATTAGACAAAAGTGATTTAGATTGTGCTTAGATAATGTGTTACTCTATCAATAACTATTCATTTATTAAAGAGAGACCAAACATATCTAATTATTTTACATTTTCCCCTTTGTTAAACCTCTCCACGACCAATATTTCGTCAGAACATCTTTCCACGGATTTTTTACTTCAGTTGCAAGCCTCTATTTCCACTT
This sequence comes from Phaseolus lunatus, assembly GCA_013389735.1. Classification (NCBI taxonomy): domain Eukaryota; kingdom Viridiplantae; phylum Streptophyta; class Magnoliopsida; order Fabales; family Fabaceae; genus Phaseolus; species Phaseolus lunatus. The sequence goes on along the minus strand of CM023857.1, from coordinate 35,332,248 downwards.
TGATCAAAAGAGCTACAATAAATAAATTAATATCCTTTATCCCTAACTTTCCATTTTCTTTATGCTACATTAAATAAATTAACACATTCCTCAAATCTTGATTTTAGCTTGGATAACTTTTGGAGAATTTTTTCATATAAAGATTCATGAATTATAAAAATATTTTAAATCTCATCAAATTTTCATTGATCACGAAAAACTTCAATAAGATTTATTGATTGAAATATCAGTTTACTAGATTTGAAAATATTACATTCAATTCTTTATTGAGAAAATATCAATTTATTTTTAGAATGTGAAAAGCTTATAAATCACCTAGCCTCTATTCTAGTTAGTTTAGATTAAAATTTATTTCACAATAATTAAAATAATATTTTTTAAATTTAAAAATAGTTTCTTACCAACAAATAAAGAATGATAAGAAATGAATCATTTGAGATGTAAATCCGTATATAAAATATATATATATATATATATATATATATATTATATATATAAATTTTATATATATATATATATATATATATATATATATATATATAAATTATATACTAAAACGTTGTTATAGGAGTAATATCTAACTGTCAAATAAACTATTAAAATGTGAATTTTTAAGTCTAATTTAATTTTATAAAGTTAACTTATAAAATAAAACTTCCATCCACTTATGAAATATCTTAATCTTTAACAAAATTATCATATTAGCAATTTTAAACATGACAAACATAAGGAATAAATATTATTGATGATCATTAAAAAAAAATGACTTAACAGCCAAGTAGAGGATGTGCAGAAATGTTTATGTAAAACATCACATGTTCGTCAAGCACGTGCATTAATCCAATGGTTCTAGCCCAACATGATAGATTCTTCACCTCGAAAGCTCATTCCAAAAACAGAGGTCACCCAGAAACTTATTTTAGTGGTTGCGGTTCATTAATCACTTTTTTGTTTGTTTACCATAATGTTTTATTTAGTTAATCAGGTAAAAACTAATTTTTCTAATGAATTTAATTATAGTAAACTTTAAAGAATGAGTAGAGAATCTACAAAATTCTTCCAAATACCTTGACTAAGGTCTTATAATCACTGGTGCAGAAATATAGAATAAATGCGGCTATTTTTATTTTATAAATGCGATTATATAACCGCATTTGATCAACACGCATTTGTAAATAAGAGATTTACAAATGCGGTTAAACAACCGCATCTATAAATACTATTTACAAATGCGGTTGTAGTAAACAACCGCATCTGTAAATCAATTAAGGTAAACAACCGCATCTGTAAATCAGTTTTTTTTTTTTTTAGAGCATTCATTTGGTTAGTTGTTTACCCCATACAAATTATCTTGTGCAGTTTCATTATACCCAGCTAGACAGATAAATAGATTCAGATAAACTAAAAGTCAATTTATAGTAATTGATCAAAATGTATACATAAAATAGTAATAATATATCTCTATCTATCTTCTTAGACTATATATTGATCAAATCGTAGAGTTATAAAAGTGTAGGAAATATGTGGACCAAGATTGTCTCACATATGTCATGGCTTCCAAACTCATGGGTTCCTCATCCGTGAAGAACTACATTTCAAAATTGGTTGATAAATCTCTAATTTATGGTAGAAAACGTTATGCAAAATTTTAGAAATTTCTAATAAATGTAAATATAAGAACTAAAACCTCAAAATATCCTAAAAAAGACCTAAATAAGACCTAAATAATACTAAAAACTAAAAAAGTGATAGTAAATGGTGGATTTTTGGCGTTCGTTACCTCATTTCGAGCAACTTTCATTTTTTGTGCGTTTCCATCCAACTTCTCCCTCAAAAGTTATGGTCGTTTGAAGTTTTCCTACAAATTTTTCACATTAAATCCTAAACATACACACATAAACACACTACAATCAAGTTTTAAACATACATCCAAATCCAAATATCAATATTTATTATAAAATTAATTAAAAAATTTAAAACCGTAAATCCTAAAAAAACTAACCTTCTATAGTTGTGGGTGCAACCAAGTCCCCAAGGTGTTGCCGCACGGTGTTGCCAGCCAGAAGACTTGGCGGAGGTTTACGGTGGTGGAGATGGAGCGAGAGGCGCGGAAGAGATGGCTCAACTAAGACGCGGTGGTGAAGGGAAAGGGTAAGTGTGGAGAGAGCACTGATGGGCAAAGGGTGGAGAAGGAGAGGACAAGAAGAAGAAATGGAGCACGGTGGCATCTTAGGGGTCTTAGCGTTTTTCATTTACAGATGCGGCTGTGTATAACCGCATTCATTTACAGATGCAGTCATACACATAACCGCATCTGTAAATGAAAAGCTTTTCATTTACAAATGCGGTCATACACATAACCGCATTTGTAAATGAAAAGCTTTCATTTACAAATGCGGTTTTAACCAATAACCGCATTTGTAAAACAAACTAATTTAAAAAATGTCACCGCGTTTTTAACAAATGCGTTTTAACGCGAAACCGCACTTGGAAATGAGTCTTCCTTTCATCATTTTGCACTAGTGAATACTTGTTCAAGTTTATTAATTTTTACTTTGAGCTTATGTTGAAAAGTGTTCATAAGTTAGATTTTGTTATAATCAAATCATACTCTAAGAATATTCATCATATAATAACTTCAACTGTAATGGTTAGATGGGTTTACAAGTGAAACTAATAAGAATGTGTTCTATATACATTTTTTTTTTATTTAATATGAATTTTATATAGAATTACAAGATCTGTAAACATAAATTGTGCTATTAGATGAGAATTTGCACAATTAATTTTGAACTTGGTTAAAATTAATTTAGAAATAATATGATTATTGTTTGGTGCTTTTATTGTTATTAAAAGCAAGTTAGTAACACAATTTAGTATATATTTTTTTTATCTAATATAAAAGTTATTTAAATTTAAATTTGTTCCTTTGTAGTTAGCTCTCACTCTTTAATAGATTACAAAAGAAGATATAAGATATACTGAAGGTTTAACATACCATAATAAATTATAGATTACAAAATAAGGTATAAGATATATTGAAAATTACAAAATAAGGTATAAAATATATTGAAGGTTAAATCAACTGTATTTAGATCACGTTATAGGTAAATTATTATATTTAAGATTTTTTTTATCAATAAAAAATAAATATAATAAAATAGAATTATTATATTTAAGATTTTTTTTATCAATAAAAGATAAATATAATAAAATAGAATATTTGAGAAATGTTTCAATGTACACAAAATTTTGAAAACTAATAAACCCTTCAATTCATATACAAAATAGATTGAAACTAACTAGATATTGTCCATTGGAATAATTATATCCAAATGATGTTATTTTTAAAAGTTACATTTAAAGTCATTCACATATATAGTAACACTATAAGAAAATAATTAAATAAAAACTAATTTTAGATATTAAAATAATTAGTTACTATTTGTCTAAATTAGTGTCTATTTAATAAACTAAATAAATTTTTTATTTTTAAAGTAATTTCTATTATTAATAAAAAATTATAAAATAGTTTATAAATTAGTATCTAACATTTAATTATCAAGGTTTTAGTTACTCACTATTTTATATTCTTAATTAGTCTCTATTAGTCTTTTAGAGATCAATTTAGAATCTAAAATACTAGTAACTAAAATCTAGGTCACTAATTTTAGATACTAATATAGAAACTATTTTATAAATTTTTATTACTAATAAAAATCACTTTAGATACAAATAAATTTTTATTTTTTAAATTAGTATATAATTTAATTAATATAGTGATTAATTATTTTTAGTTTCTAAATTAATATCTAATTTTGTTAATATAGTGATTAATTATTTTTAGCCTCTAAATTTATTTGCTATTTAATAATTTTCATGTAGTGTAAGAGAAAAATATATTTATAAATTATTTTGATCTTAACTTTTTAAGTGAAATTGAACTTTTATACATAAAGAAATAAATGATAAACCTACCATCGATTTTTGCATACAAACAAATTATAATTATATTTACCTAAAATCACATTAAATATTATTTCAATATAATTTTAAAGAATTTGTAAGAAAAAAAATTGCATGAAATGATTCAGAAAAACATTTCCCCACCTTTTCCTTGACGTTGCACTAAATTGGAGGATGAAAAATTACAAGATCCATATAAACTATTCATTGTATATCCCTTAATTATTAGCCATATAGCTTATTATTAACTCCATTCTTTTCCTTTATTGTAACATTTGATACCTAGAAGAGTTGAGATAACTCAATTTTACACCCATAGTTCCACTATCATAGTAAAAGTAATTACCATTTATTTTATTTTATTACAAAACATATGTTTGAAATTTAGTATGAGACAAAATATAACATAAAGTTGAACATAGTATAAGAAAGAAAACTTATAAATCACTTTAAAATTTTATGTTGGAGGTAGTATTAGTCCCTCGTATTTTATTGTTAGTTGTGAATCCCCTCAAAAAACCAATCAATGGTATCAATAGTCTATTTTCTTGACAAAAGTTCAAACATACATAAGATTGTTAGAGAATTTTAGAGAATCTAAATTTCACATTATATAAAGATGAAAAAGTTGAATACTATATAAGAAAAAAAACCAACAAACTTATTTTTTAAGATCTTAGGTTGTACATAGTGTGAATCTCTTATATTTTACCTCAAGTTTTTTTTTGAATATTTTCAATGGATGCTCCTCCAAAGATCCACCAATATATAATAAAAAGTTAAATTAAAAAATAAAAATAAAATTATCATTTTATTGTTAATCATCATGTGTTCAGATTAAGGGATGCACTGTAGTTGAGAAAGTAAATGTGGGTGCATGTAAATGAGAATGCATTTACTGTTTGGATCAAGTCTTGTGCAAGGAAAGAAGAGTGTGAATTTACGGATGCTATCCTCTTCTCATCCACAATGAAGTGCAAAGAAAGGGGAGGCCTAGCAAGGAAAGTCAGCTCACCAACTTGGTAAATATGTTTTTACCCTTCATTTTTCGGGTGCATGTGAGCTTTTGCATTATGCATCTCAGAGATTCCATGCAATCTTTCACATAGAGAGATTCTTGAGTAAGCATTTATTTCGATGTTGATCGTGGTAGCTGGAAGTTGAATGCAATTCAAATTAAATAAGTGTGTGGACATTTATTTTTCATGCTCCCCTTGCTTGCTTCTTCTTAGATTGTTTCTTCTTCTCAAATGTTGCTTGCTTCTTCTCAGAGCTTTGTTTCTTCTTCTCTAGTGAGTACTTGAGATATTTTTTATGCTAAACCTAATCGATTTTGTTACTTAAAACAGTCAAAATAATCGATTGTTGGTGAATAATTGATTATGAATTGCTTAAAATGTGCACCATAACCAATTTTGTTACTTGTATAATAAGAATCATAATCAATTTTGTAAAAAGAGTTGTAATCGATTTTGTTTTCAAGTTTACGTAACAAGCATAATTGATTCTCTTCCATGTATATTAATTAGGTTAATCGATTTTGTCTGAACCTATTGAATCGATTGTGTTCCCTACATAATAACAAGCTTAATCAATTTTCATTAGTGTTAATCGATTCTCTTAAGTGTATACCAAAATCAATTTTCTCTGCCTTTTATACCTAAATCGATTTCACCGATTCTTGTATGTGTACCAAAATTGAGTTTATATTCTTGCATGTAATAATGTATTTTCCATTTTTTTTAGGTGGTGGGAGTTGTTGCTCCTTTACTTTGGTGTGTTGGATTTTTCAAGTTGCTTTTCATATTTCCACTGAGTTAAAATAATTTCGTTAAAGACTTTATGTGTCTCATCTTGATCCTGGTTGCATTGCATGTTTATTTTTCAGTGTTTATATTTGTTTTTTTATTGGTTATATAATGTTGGTTATTTTATGGTTATATGATTTTAGTTATATTTTATTTCCTATATTTAATATTTAAAAAATTATTATTGTTATGTTTATATTTATTTTGTTGTACTGTTTTGTGTTAGTATATTTTAGTTTATTAGGTTTATATGAATATGATTTAGTTTTTTATAATTTGTTATAATTTTAATTACCAGTCTTCTATTTATATTTATTTTACAATTTTATAGTATATGTTTGATATTTTAACAAAATATTTTTTTATTTAATTTGTTATTGTGTTTATATTAATATAATTTTGTGTATAATTATTATGTTCATGAATTATAATTTATTTGATTACAATTTTGTATTAAATTTTTTGTATTTTAATTAGTGACGAAGCTAAAAAGTTGAACCCAGAAACTTGTTAATACCCAATATATAGTATACATATAGTGCTCATTTCTTTTTGAAGTTAAATAAAATTAATTTAGATATAATAAGTTATAAACGGAGTGTGATGAGCCTTCACAATTTTTGTTAGATCTTATTTTTACATTGAGGAAAATTGATTCCAGAAATTTCCTAAACAGGAACATATACTGGGAATCAATTGATTAATCATTTTCTGTTACATTGTAATTCATTATAATGTTATTAACTGTTTCCTTCTATCTGTTTTAAATTATTTATTTTATAATATTGATGGGATTATGCTTTTTCTGAACTGCGAAAAAAGGTCTAAATTACATTTTATAAAAATGTAAGATTTTTTGAAATATTATTCTTGTACAATACGAGGCATAGTAAAAAGTTATGGAGTCGTCGGAAACAATTGTCCCAAATATTTAGATTTAATATCTAAATCATATAAAGATCGTCTTGCCCTTATGTAAGAAGTAAATATTTAAAAAATGAATTTAAACTAATCATCTAAAAAAATTAGTGAAATTATATTAAAAGAAGATAGGTGTTAAAACTTAATTAAGGCTTTTGGTTAACACAATCGTAATCTCACTTAACGTATCCATCTTAAAAGTAGTAAAGTGGCTGGCTACATTGGAGTGGGAAACCAAATTTCCATCTGTGGGTTTTTTTAATACGGTTAGGGTAAAAGGAAAAGTTGGGGAAGAGTGAGTCAAAGTTAATAAATGATGTGTTTGATGTAAATAAAAAAAAAAGAATTTAATATTTAGTTTAATCATTTACTGAAATAATTTTGGATTTGTTTTATTAAGGTTAATTTTAAAATAATTAAATTAAACATGCATGTTTACTAAAAAAATTTTATGAAAGCAATATTACAACTTAATCTTCAAAATTCGTTTTATTACGAAAATTGAATACTTGATGATTATGTAAAGTTATAAAATTTGATATATTAGCAATAAAATTTATTAATAACAAAAAAATTATTAAATTTTAATACAACAAATTTAACACATTTTTTTAAGTTGGCTAATTTAGGATTTATTCATAGAAAATCATTTCATTGGTACAATAGGCTTCCATCTAGTTTGTTTTCAAAATTTTTTTATGAATAAGTATAGTTTACTTATATATCGTTTTTGTTAACATATAAGTTTTTGTCTAGTCTCCTCATATTTTTGTTTTTTTTTTAATAATACTTTTTTCATGTGATGACAAATAATTGTTGTGACTTGAGGAGTCGGTCTAATTGAGATATCAAGTTGCATAATAATACATAACATAAACTTTTATAAAAAAAAAAACAATTTTACCACGAAAGGTAGAAGGGAACCTGAGATTCATGCAGCACAAGATGGTTCAACACAATAGCTAATTGCCTATTATATATCTATAACAACAAGAATAATTCTCCACAAACACTTCCAGGAACCACAACTTCTATCATCAATAATGTGAGTTGATTTTAAGATTGTTCATTTTAAGAGGTGACACTTTACTTAGATTGAGATTTTAGCACTTTTAGAAGGTGAAACCTAAGGAAGATTCCCACTGAATACGAACTTAACCAAGTGATTAAGTCAGTGTGAAGGTTCGCTTCACAAAGTCAAAAGGAAAACACATGATATGGTGAGCATGATGATGGTGAGAAAATTGAAGAACATGAAAGGAAACAAACTAAAGACAAGATAACCGAATGGAAGAGTAGAGAAGAGCAAGAACATAAACTCTAGGAAAGAGAAGCATAAATGGAAATGGAAACAAGATGAAGGAGAAAAAACTTATGGTGATGGCAATGGTAGAAACACGCCACTTGGAGCATGGAGGTCCTCCAAGATAAGTGAAAGTTGACCGTCACTTGAAGAGCTCACACTCTCACTAGATAAGACCTAAGCTAAAAGCTCACAATTTTCACACAAAATGTGTAGAGTTTTCCTTCTATAAATTTCAACATGTAAGGAGCCTTGGAGAACAAGCTAAAGGGGTAGGATGAGAAAAGGGAAAAAATGGGCAACCTTAGGGTTTGACTAAGTCAAACCCGCATCCTAAGCTTGTCCTTCTAGAAACCATGTCAAAATGTCTTCTAAAAGGGCTAAGAACAAGCTAAAATGATAACTACACCCCTCATTATGCTAAATGCATCTTATTCTAGCCTATCTTTGTTATTTTGACTCCTAAAGTGAGTCCAATTATTTACAACATATTTGTATCTTATAAGAAGACCAAAAAGAATAATAGTTGGTGTGCTAGTTTATGCTCAGCTCCTCGAGTGGTGTCTATGTGATTCTTGGTGGGGTCTTAAATTGTTTACTGGGATGACTATTCACCTTGTGCTTTGTCTTTTACTTCTTTGGTCATCTTGGTAGCTACTGGGTTGTGTGAATCAACCCTCAATTTGCATTCACCAAATATGTCTAAAAGTAAAATGTTTACGATGAACGGATACTTTATAAACTACGGTTAAATCATGCAAACATTTCATTTCAGAACATGTTTATTTATTTTCACTAATAATTACGAAAACTGGACACTATTCTTTATTTCCTATTTTTAACAATTATACTAAAATAGTCAAAATATTTTTAAAATATTAAATTATGTAATTTTAAATAATATACTCTATTTTTTAAAACTATTATAAAAAAATCTAACAAAAAAATTCAACCCAAGACCATTTTTATCAGATTAGACGCGGCCTAGAAGATGAGATGAGAGAAAATGATACACGTAAGAAGCAGGCAACCATTTAGAATAAACGTAAGCATTATAACCGGTTTTGCCCTAAAACAACGGTGATGAATCAGAAGATAGATAGATAGATCGATACTATACACAATTATACATCATCCAAATCAAAACAATATCAGCAAAGATAGTGGCATGATGTTATGGTCCTAAAATCATGCTTCAATATGATCCAGCAAAGATAGTACAACTTTTTTTATTTTTTTTAAAAAAATACCCACTTACCATTGTGGGTAAGAAGGGTCAGAACAACTCAACTAGAATAAAAATAAAACGGAAGCTCGTGCGATAATGAGGGACCAGATTATGCAATCTAACCTACATCGGCAGATAAATTGCTTCTTTGATACAAGTCATGACTGATTTCTGGATTATGACTTTAAAAGCAATGCATTTTTGCTAAATAAGAGATTGACTAGAACTACTTATTTTGATAAGCTCATTGTATGCTGAACTCCTACTTGAACAAAATGAAAATCAAAGGACTTCGGTTCGGTGAACTTCATTATGAATGTTGTCGAAATAAGATTTGAGAGGAAAAAAACTTTTTAACAAATCATATATAGCCCTTTTCATGAAGTAAAATAAGCTCCATCTAATGCCCCTAAATGCTAGGGTAGCTTGGCACCTTGGTTACTCCATAGGGAAATTTAGTTCCTGGATGCAGACTCTATAAACGACTCAATCCTTAAAGGAGATTTTTAAACCGCGAATGACAGTAATGTGAAACCATCTTGAATCTACCAAACTTGTAAACGGTGAAAACTTCATAAATACAAGGTAACGCGAAAGCAAGAAGCACTTACATAGGTGTTGGAAAATTATTATCATATGAGGTACATGATAGAATAGTAATAAGTTGAACATCTATAAGACTTTTTTATCAGTTCAAACGTCTGCGTCTTGGAGCACGAGAATCTCCACTATCCACATCAGACAATCTTGAAGCATCATTCCTCCTCCTAGAAGAGGATGTTGACAAGGATACCATGGAATCAATCTCTACAGCAGTGTCCACTTGACTCTCTGAATTTATAACAGCACCAATGCTTGAAAAGGAATCCCTGTCATCAACTGGAGGAGGAGGTTGTTCTTGGTTCCTACCAATTGGATTGCTACGGAAATAGGCCTCAACTAACCTTTCAGCAGAAGTCAGTGCTGACGAAAGAGTAGAAAGCGTTGCTCTGTGTGATTGTGTTCTTCGAAGCAAATGGGATTGAACCCTACTTCTGTTATCCCCTGCCTCAGCAGTATTAGCATTATTCTGAGCCAAAGCCATTACATCCTCTGGGAGTGGCCCTAAATTCTGCTCTCTCCGCATCCCTCGAGCAGTCAAGAACCTACTTAGCAAGGAAGTAGTTCTCTCGGCAGTTTCACGGGCACCATCCACTTCATGTGGCTGAACAAAATCACGTGTAAGATCAATTCTACTCCCGAGACGCCGAATCATCTCTTCCACAGGGAGTGCAAATGCATTTCTCTGAATGGTTTGTCTCAGACTCTCAACCCTCCTTGCTTGGGGCCTGGGAGGGATCTTAAGAGCAGAATCCTCCTCATGACCTCGGACATTGTTCACACGGCCATATATTGGGGTAACACTTTTGAGAGTCACCTCTCCCTTACAAACTGGACACTCTTTCGCATCCGAATGCAGATGCAACCACCTATACAGGCAAGGCCAACAAAACAAATGCCCACAACAAGTCACAACAGGATCCCTAGAGAGGTCCAAACAGATGTTACAATCAAACAAATCCCCATCAGTGCCACTACCCTTTTCAACATCATCCTTCTTCTGTGAAGCCTCGTCCTCTGCAACACCATTCACATTCTCACACGCCTTCGGCGCCTCCTCCATTCTCTCCTCCGCCGCCACACTGCCTTCTCCAGCCTGCAAGGCAGTTCCATTTCCAGAATTGACCAGAAACTGGTTCAATTCCATGGAGATATTGTGAGCCTCAGGAGGTATATGAAAATGCCGCGCAGCTTCAGGTGGGATGTGAACATGAAGTTCAGGATGCGGTAGCGGAAGATGCCGCCATCGCCACCGTTGCCGTGCCCTAAGCCTCACAGCTTCGCTAATTCTCTGAAGAGGCTCTCCTATCCAATCATCCAAGTTCACAGCTTCATTGCTTATGGGGCCAGTTTCAGGTTCTGGGCCTGGACCCAGATTCAAATCAAGGTTCATTGCATCGGAGGTCTCTTCCTCCATGGCAGCTTCAATCACTAAACCAGAAAGACGCTTCCTTTATTGCAAATTTCAATTGTAGGGAAAGGGAAACAACAAAGGAAAAGGAAAGCAAAAACTTTTCCGCCAAAAAACTCGAGTTTACCACAAATCGAAGAAAACCGGGTAAGAGGGGGAGTAGGGTGTCGAAATTAACAATCAGAAACGAAAATCCCCAAAACTTGAGGCGAAATTGGGCGTAAACCCTAGCTTCATCACAAACAAGAAGGACCCCAGATCCAATACAGAGGGTTGACCACAATTGCAAGGATAACCCATGGTAAATTACTCGAATTAAACTCGAAATGAAGGGAAGCTGTGTTTAAGTGTTTCCGATTAGGGTTAGGAGAGTACAAGTTTGCGAAAAAGAGACGAATAATTTTGTTGATACATGTAATGAAAAGAAGAAAAAAGAGGTTGAAGGAATAAAAGAGGGAATATGGAAGAAGGAAGAAGAAGAAGAAGAATTGAGAAGACAGAAGACCTTGGAGGTAAGAGACGGTATGATTAAGGTTGGATCATTGCGTTGTCGTAGGTTCGGTGCGGTGCGGTGCCTGCGGTTGGATCTAGTGTGAGAGAGAGAAATGGGGTTTAGAGGAAACAGGAAATGGTAAGTGAGAAAGAAGAAGGTAGAAGAAGAAGAAGAACCTCACCTTCACCTGGTATGGTATGTAGGTCGTTGTGTTTGTGGTGGTGATGAACGGTGTGATGAGGAAGAGGCACGAGTGGGTTGTCTGTGATATTCCTACGCCGTTCCCTGCACCAAAGCGCTATCAGAGCCGTTCTTGCGATGAATCACAATGAAACAATTCTCTCTCTCTCATAGCCTAATTACCATTATTATCTCATTAAAAAGCCAGAGATTTTTTTAAAACCACCTGCATGTCTTGCTCTCCAGACAATTATGTTTCAAATATATTAAACTTGGACCATTATAAGCAAAATTAAATCTCTCTAACCTTTAAGAAAGCTATATTTCTAAATTTCATCATGAAATTATTAATTATTTTGAACATGGTATATCTGAGAAGAGTTTAGTAATGGCATTTTTAGATATTTCGAAACTCTTAAGTGAATAAGGATAAAGATAGTGATAAAAATAATAAATAATAATCCTAATGAATTAGAGATGTGTATTTTGGTATTAATGGAATCATATATTACAAGTGATTGGCGGAAAAAATTAACCTTAAATCCTAAAGTATACATAATGTATATGTATCATGATGTCCGTGCAAAAAATTGTTAGACATATATAGTAGTTGAATAAGATTATAAATGTTAAATACTTGGAATATAAAAGATATAAATAGATTTTATTCTTTCTTATATATTTTAACTTTGAATTATAAATAAAATTTGTGAGTTTTTAAGACACTTACAAGAGTGATCTTGAGTTTTTGAGTTTTTTGGATTCTAAGTGGTGTCTCTATTGATTATTTCAACCTCTTCATCTTTCATACATATTTCTTCCTCTTTAGAAACATTTGAAGCAGACACCATTCACTAAACTCTAGTTTATCTATATTCCAAGTAACAAAAAATCACACATCATGTAAGGATCAAAGGGTGGAAGGTGGACTTTGATATCACGATGTTCAGTTACTTTAATATCATTTTTGGAAACATCATGTAAAAGAACTAGATGACAGAGCATATAAGTTATCAGACATCTCGATCATTGAACTATGGTCGCTAACAAGTATATGTAATAAGATCTCATGCTACCTCCCTTCATTGATGATGAAAAAAGTTAAACTACATTATATCATTAAATATATCTTCTTCAAACAAGTAATCTCAAGTACATTGATATTTGTTTGAGTCACATTACAATTCTAAACATCAACGGAGATGAAAACAATCTTAACATTGTTGTCTAATATAAATATATAGGGGTGAACTTTTAATCAACTTTAAGACTTCATGCACTCAATAAACAATTATACATCATATCATATAAATACAACAAATAAACTAGTAAGGAGACTCTCTTCACCATGATTCTTATTCTTTCACCATCAAAACAATTTGGCAACTTAAGGACTTACATGACATAAATTTCTTCTTTTACAGGTGATGATAATTGGAAGTGTTAATCTTGAACTGATACATGGGTTGGACCTTCTCAACCAATCATGGCGATGCTCCACATTTGTCGGAGTCGTTGAGTCAACTACACGATTTCCCCTAAGCTGAAGGCTTTCACAACTCGATACCTTACACACCCTCAAGACTCTTAGTCAGTGAAAATCTCTTGAGTACCTTATTATTGTCAACCTAATTCCACCATCACTTAATCACACTAATAGTTATCATAAATCAATTATCAAGTTTTATCATCCTCTTGATACACATCCTTCAAATTATTATTAACATGATAAGTATTTAAAGTCAACATCAAATTTGATCACCGCATCACAAAAATGAAATACTTATTCTTCTCTCATCACACTCCCGAGCCTATTGTATCTCATGTCTAACTCCCTTTTTTTTTTGTCTTTTTTAGAATTAATTTTAAGCATAAAGCATATTCACCATCATTTTTTAAATATATGTTCATACATTCTTAAAATTTCATATCTTTTATCTTCTACTATCTTCATAACATGAAAAATAGGTGGTAAGTTTTATAATCCAAACTATATATCTTCATCATTAACTTAAACTAAACAGTTCAATTGACTAACCAATCCACTAGCAATATCATCATATTTCTATTTATTTATAATCATAAAATCATACATACATTTAAAAATAATATGACAATTCATGATAATTAAGTGATAAATATTTTTTACCAAAACTAAGCTAACTTAAAAAGTTCATAACTAATTCATAAAAACTCATTTCCAACAAATTTTAGTGTTAATTACTCTGTATAAAATCTATAAAAATTGAGAACTATTAATAATATAACTTTATGATAAATTAAAAAAAATTTATAAGTCAATTTTGTCTCACAATATTTATTAGTAAATACCACTGAAAAGTAAAAATAGTTATTTATAAATGTTGTAGATAATTTTCACCAAGTTAATATCACAAATCTGTCATAATCTTGCAAATAACCATTTCGCGACTCCACATTTCTATTATTACATAAATCAACTTCTTCCACAACCTTATCCCAAGATATTTGGAACTATTAGATTGATGATGAAAATTGTTATTTAGAACATCTAACATCTTCTAGAAATTTATATATAGCGTATGTTTTTGTACATGAGTTACGTTTTTTTTTTTTTTCAATGGGTTAAAACACCCTAAATACTGCATGTAATATTATTTTTTATTAAAAAAGTATAATTTTTTTTATAAAATTATGACTAATACTCCAAGAGTAATTGTTAACTTATTCTAAATCCTAATTAATCCTAAACTTCTATATTTCAATATAAAAAATACCAATCAAGTTCAACAATGCGTAGCCAATTACAGAAAAATTGTTAATACTACATTTCTTTCTCAGTCAATATATTACAAGCAATCTGTATTTTTAAAATTCTATCACAAAGTCCACAAAAAAATCGTGTTTGTCTCATTCTGAATCTAATTATCCCTGCCACATCCAATTTTACAAGAAAAATAATACTTAGGTTCAATTACACATCAATAATTATAGACAATAATTTAAGATGGTTTAATGTTTTAATATCAACTCTCTCTTTTACAAACAACAACCACTAAGATGTTAAAATTTATAGTTAATTTTAAAGAAGTTATTTTCTTCCCATTTCACTTCCATGTTTCTCTTAAAGAATTACAATTCCATAGAAAAATAAAAATACAATTTCATTTTAAAATAACCAAGTAATCCCAATGCACACATCAAAGTACAAATTAAATTTTCAAGATTATATCAATATTTTAACTAATCAACCCTTTATAGTAGAGATTCTAGAGTTTTGAAAAAGCATAGCCAATTCTATAAAAATCATTTATACATGGTTCTAACTGGTGAGTTCCTAATTATTTTTAATATCATTGGGAAAAAAAATATCTCATTCTTTAAGAGTGATTATTGTTAAATTTAAACTTAACACTTCTAATTGCTTTACTGTTGTGTTACCCCAAATAATATATATGATTAGAAAATTAATCATTAATTCAAAAAAAAAAAGGTTTTAATTTGATTTCATTTTTTTCTTAATCCTAACATCTTAAAATTTTGTGTAAAAACAATCATCTTATTTAATTATCTAATGGTTATTGAAATTAAATTAAAATTTTCCTCATAATTGCAACTTTCAAATTAGGCAACAACAAAAACCTTAAAAAATCGTATTTAATTATATAAAGATAGTTTAACATGTACCAATTTATTCTTAACCTTAACTATTTTTTTCATACAAAAAGTTATAGTTTAGTCATACCTTTTCCTTAAAATTTAGACAAATTCAAAGAAATTCATTTTACGTTTTATCTTAGAAAAAAAAAAACTCCAAAATATCAAAATTCAAAATGAAATCTAGAAAAAAATATTGTTCAAAGTTCCAAATGCCATGTTTTCAGAAGATGTCATATTTTTAATAAATAAAATGCTAACTTTTTTCTGTAACATACTAGTCATATTCTAGAAATTTTAGTAACAGTAGAATGTACCCATAAATTAAAAATTTAAAACTAAATCTAAATAGATATTTTTTAATATTTCACTTTTCATTTTCTTCTTGTTCAGTGGTATTTTAAAGGAAAAAAGATAATCCTTCAAATCTAGTATCACCGTAAAAATGTTCACAAGTTTAAAACCCAAATGGAATAGAATTTGAAAAATAAAATAGCTAACAACAACCACAAAACTTCAAATATATAACTAATTTGAGAAAAAATAGTTCTAATTAATTTGAGTTGTTATTTGCTTACAACACAACAATGAGGTTTCAAGGAAAAATATAAACTTTCAAAAATAAAAACATGAACTTGAACCCTAAATCAGTGAAGTTAGATAAATTTTCAGCTAAAAATCAGATTTGTTAGTTCTTAAAGTTCCTCAATATTGTTTAAAGTCTAGGAGTCTTCCACTATGAATTCGAGGTGTTGATCCTTGTAGGAACTCTTTCAACTTTTCAAGTCCGAACCCTAATATCCTGCTTGGATTTTCTAATATTTTGTTTGGATTAGAGAATAAATTTAATAAAGTGATTTAAAGCAGAAATTTGAAAAAAAAGTGAAGGTTGTTCAAATTAAGATAATAAGAGTTTTGTAAATGATTTGATAGATATAATAAATTTAAAAAAATTATAAAATAATATATATAATAATTAATTTACTTGTATTATTATAAATTAATTTTAATTAAATAAAATATAATAATTTTATAATTAGATAATAATTTTAATTATATTATTATTACTATTATTTAATTTTATTTATTTTTATCATTATTATTTTTATTTATAGTTCTTTTAATTATTTTATTATAATTATAATTTCATAAATTTATTATTAATATTTTTTATTTTAATTACCATTTTATATATTTATTAATATTTTTATTATTTTAGAAATAATAATTATTTATATTATATTATATAATTAATTATATTTATTTTATTTTAATATAAATATAAATATGAAGGAATTAATAATATAAACATAATATATATATATATATATTTAATATAATTATTATAAAATGTATATTTAATTTTTTTTTAATAGTTTGTTATATATATACTTATATATTTTTAATTGTGATTTCCCCCCGAATCTTCATACTTTTGAAAAAAAGTTATTTTTATTTTTTTGCCTATTTTCTGTTTTATATTGATTTTTTTATTTCTTAATTTTTGTGTTTTCTGTGCTTTTCTTATAAATCCGTCGCTGGAAGAAATCGGAGCCAAAGTCCAATAAGATTTGTTTTTAAATGTGATGCTATAGAAAGAAATCTAACACAAAAGTAGAAACTAAAAGAAGGCAATATAACTCCTTGAAAAATGAAATTTCCAATGTTCCAAAACGGGGAGTAAGACCAAAATCTCAAATAAATTATTTTTGTCATGAAACCATGAACAAATGTAGAATTTTTTTTAAAGAAGATCAATATTTGCATTAAATGAAAGTTAAATAAAAACCTATCACAAAAATGAAAGGGTGGAAAAGGGGGTTTGCGAGAGGGAGAGAAGTCTATTGGAGATGAAAACAAACTAGAAAATGTTGAGTTTAGTATCTTAAACTCCTAGTTGATGGCTTTGGTAGAGGGAGGGCTGAGACAATTTTTACAAAGAGGAAGAAGATTGAGAAGAATTTCGGTCAACAAAGAAAAAAATAATAAAATTAAATTTCTTTTTATCCCTTTTCTTACAAGTGGCCATCCAAATAAGGTTCTAAAAAAATTCCAACGACTTTTGTTATATGTCATGTTATCAAATAGATTGATAGTTTAAACTTTAGTAATTAATTAGATATCAATTTAGAAATTAGTTTATAAATTGTATTTATAATAAAAATTATTTTAGATACTAATAATTTTGTTTAATATAATATCTAATTTAGTCAATATAGTAATTAATTATTTTTATTTCTAAACGTAGTTTCTATTTAATGATTTTCTTTTATCTTTAATTTAAAAGACGTCATAAAAGCTTAGAAATGACAATGTTAATTGAAGGTGCCAAGTGAGTATTCAGTATGGGGAAACTTAAATGTATATGGAAATGTTATAACATTGAATTAGTATTTAACTATAAAAACCAACTTCATTGTATGGTGGTTAAAAATTCTACGTGTACTCATATGACCTGTATTCAATTTTCTCATAGAACAAAATATTAATAAGAAATAGTATTTAAGTATGATTTGCTTAAGAAAATCCTTCAAAACTATTTTTTCTTCATAGCAACGATATTTTCATATAAATTAAATCCATAGGTTAGTAATTTAGCTTACATATAGAAATATTCGTATATGATGCATATTTACATATATATTTAAATTTATGTGAGTATGTAACACTAATATTACCTACAGATTTATATCTTTATGTAATAATCGATAGATAAATCAGTATTTTCTAATAATGTTAGGACATATTTCAATTATTTTAGCCTCCTGGCTAGTTTTGAACAAACAATTTTGAGTCTCCAAGGTTCTTGATACATCATCAACATTTTTACAATAATATTGTTATCAATTTTAGGATGTTCTTCTCTACTTGTATAATTCAAGTTAACAAAAGAATATTTCAACATAAAACGAATTGTAAACCTCACTTGTCATGCTCAATGACTACAAAATATTTACTATTTTTTTAGCATCATTAACCAACAATGTAACACATGAAAAGAAGAGTATCGACTATCACATGCTAAGCATACAAAAGAAATTGATTATTTTCAATTGGATAGTCACACAATCTTCTCTAACGCAATATGAATACATATGATTAAATGTTTCTAACTTCAAACTAAATACTAATAGTCGAATTGACAAAAACTCTAATTGTAAAATTATTTTCGTTTGTATGTTATTATACATGAACTAGTAATGAAATTTGATTTTGACAAACATTATGTAGAGCACACCTTTCACTTTAGGTATAAGGCAATTGGGGAATTCAACCTATTAACATAGTGTTTCAATTCTTAGAATAGCCTAAATGAGTACAATCATGACTCCCTAATTCCAAATCATAATCGCCATGACAATCAAACTCCATGGAGACCAATCGACACTCCTTTGATCACTTTTCCATGAGCTCGCTCAAAACCTATTCTTCATTGCTACACAACTCTACCAGAAGTCATATTTTATGTCAAATATGAAACGCTTTTATATCACATCTACAAAATCCTCTCACATTTCTCTCCCTATTACCCGTAACGATGACATCATCAATTTCATTAATGGTGTGTCATTCGGTTCATGTAATCATCCACAACAGATAAATCATTCCTAATCATCTTGAAATTCTTCTAATCCTTAACCTAACATCACACCAAAAAAGTGTTAGATTCATTACCTATTAAACTTATTTCCTACAAGTTAATCTATAAACATACAACAAGTGTATTAAATTATATTTTCAATTTAAGTTAGCAAGCTTAGGGTTTGTGTTCAATTTAGAGAGGAATAGGAGTATTTATTCTTTGCTGAAGCAAATTTCTATGAATCTCAAAGAATTAGAATTGAAAATTAAATTTGAACAAGGAGAAGAATACCAAGTTATCCTAAAGAATAATTCAAAGTAGTATATTTTTTTTAAAATCAACAAAAAGAATATATTAATCATGCAGGGTACTTTGGCTACCCAAACCCATATAAAAAACCGTACATAAAGAGTAAAGCCTTTTCAAAATACAAAATGTAATCTTTTTAGAATATATATTTTGCTAAATAACTTTCTTAAGATAAGGCTAAAATGACAACATATTCTAGTAAGTTTCAGTAAAAAAAAATCATTAAATAGTAACTAAATTTATTGACTAACTATATTAATTAAATTATATATTAATTTAGAGATTAAAATTTATTTATATCTAAAGTGATTTTTATTATTAATAAAAATTTATAAAATAATTTCTAAATTATCTTAATTTAGCTACTAATATTTTATATTCTAAATTAGTTTCTAAAAAACTAATAAAAATTAATTTAAAATATAAAATAATAAGTAGCTAAAATATTGGTAATTAATAGTTAAATACTAAATTAAAAATTATTTTTTAATTTTTATTAATAATAGAAATTACTTTAAATAATAATAATTTTTTTAATTTATAAAATAGTTTTTAATTTAATTAATTAATAACTAATTATTTTATTCTCTAAAATTAATTTTTATTTAATTATTTTTTCATAGTGTTTAACTCTCCCATATTAATAAGCCACGTATGTACTCAACCGAACAAATCCAAAGTAGTGTTGATAATATCGAAAATATCTTCTCTTCAAAAAAAAGAAAGCACATGAAGAAGTCAATTTCATTTTACTTTCATATATACAGACCATTTTCGCAGATTTTCTTACAAAGTTTTGAAAACTGTTTGAAAATCTTATAGATAAATATCTAAAGATCCTTTTGTAATTTTAAAAATAATTAATAGTAAATAAATTTATAAAAAAACTA
This sequence comes from Phaseolus lunatus, assembly GCA_013389735.1. Classification (NCBI taxonomy): domain Eukaryota; kingdom Viridiplantae; phylum Streptophyta; class Magnoliopsida; order Fabales; family Fabaceae; genus Phaseolus; species Phaseolus lunatus. Next base: position 35,311,920 of record CM023857.1, on the reverse strand, counting down.
TATGCGACATTCCCTGCCAAATTTAATAAATTTTTTGGAAACTAAAATCAGTAAGAAAAAAATCATATAAACACAACAAATTTTGCATGAAACTTTTATGAAAATTTTTGCAATAAATTTCACAAGTGATTCATAAATTTTTATTCATATAAAATTGAATTATAATATACTTTAAAGTTAAACATAAAACCACTTATTAATATATAAATCTAAATATATTCTTAGTTTTTTATCTCCCTTACATTGTAACATCTAAATCTTATCTATAAAACATGGCGGTAAATTGAGTTGTATATCCACATAACAGGTATAAAAATAATATACCGTTGTTATTGTTTGATTTTTTTTTCTAAGCTCAATTAATTGTTCCAACCTCATCGTTGAACCATTTGGGCCATTTTACATTTTTCTACTTTCAACCACGTAATATATACCTACTTTATTTTGTAAAGTTGACTTGTGACCATGAAAAAGAAATTAAAATAACTGCTGAATCAAACATCAACCAAAACTAAGTCTTACTAATGCAAATTTATTAAAGAGTGCAGATATCAAGATTACAACTAAAGAAATAATTTTTTTTTATTAAAATGAAACAATTTTAGAATAAATTGCATATCATATTTATAAACTGGTATAATTGTTAAAAGTAACATTTTCCTTTATTAAAAAACTTATTATAAGATAAGATCACTTTATGTAAGGAAACAAACCAATAGACCAACAAGCAGATACTGATTTCGAAGTCCTACCATATCCTGACATCATCACACAAAGAACGCAAACCTATATTTATATATATATGTGTGTGTGTGTGTGTGTTGATGGTGAGTAATGTGTCAAGAACAACTCATGGGATTCTTTCTTTTTTTAGCTTCCATTGACTTTCTTACAATCGGATCTGATTTCTCCCTGGCTTCCAGTTAAGGGGCTAATATTACCCATATTAATCATGGACTGAGCAAAGGCTTCGAAGAACGCGGTTTGGTTGATGGCGAAGTTGTTGACGATGGACATTGTGGCGGAGCCATTAGTAGAAAAAAGTTCTTGGTCTGTTTGAAGAAGACCCCGATTGTTGAGAAGATTTTGGAAGTAGTTGTTGTCGAAGGTGTCTGGGGAAGAAGGATCAAGGTTGTTCAGAGTGTTTCCGCTGCCATTTTGTGGACAATTTTGCTGCAGGGTTGCTAAATAGCTTGAGTTCAACGTGGGATCAGGGCTACCCGTGCCACTGAAGTTGAACAGCCTCTGGTTGAAAAATCTGCACTGTGCACGACCAAAAGTATGTGCACCTTTGAAATCAAACAGTAGTTAATAAGCATGGTGTAATTAAGTGTAGCCTGAAAAATTTAAGTGTTTTGTGCTGGTTTCTTACAAATAAAATTAAATGAGTTTTCTTTTCTCTTGAGAAATTATCACATGTTTGAGATTATTCTGATTTAAGCAATTTTCATATGATACATAACTGGGGAAAAAAATTAGATGTCATTGAGATTAATGGAGATCATAAACATACTGCAATTAAAACAATTTTTCTTCCATCATATGTTCAAACTTATTAATCTATTGATCTAAATAATATCTATACAAAAACTTAATCTTTTTCAGGATACCGTAGCAGCTTTCATTTATTTAAGTAACATTTGGCAGGTCTTGTATACACACTTCACAGCTTTTAAAATTAGGTTCACTTTCTTTGTTTCTAACAGTTAAAACATTGAAAATGAGAACTTCTTTTATGATATAAGTTGTTGTTAAATGCTGTGAGTGTTGGAATTGAGCTATTTAAGTTGTGTGAGTGCAGGCAGTAAGACGAGATACGATTACCAGATAATGCAACGAGATCAGTTATGTTTAGGCCAACGGCAGAAAATTTTGCTGTGATATTGGCCAAGCTTTCGGTTGGAGCAGGAATGGAAGAGTTAGCACCAGATTGGTTTGCAATCAAACCGTCCCTTCTGCCTAGTAGTACCGTCCATGAAGGTCCTCCTCCCTGCAAATATATACCATAATAATATATGCAGTTTTGGTTTTTTATTTGTGTTGTGATTCATGTAGTCAAACTATGTGGGAAAGATCTTTGTTGTTACTGTAATAGAAGCATGCATTTATTACAAGAAATTTGATAAGGTAAGGAGGATTATATCATCTAATAACAATAAATTACCAAAGATACAGAAGCTTCAGCAGCAAGGGCAAGAATATCAGCACAAGATACAACACCGGGGCATGAATTTTCAAGAGATGTCTTTATGTTGTCGACTACATTAAAGCCACGAGCTGAATTATTATTGGGGACTGCATTTTTCTCGCTCAGTGTTATGTTCCCGCCTTGGTCTAACAAAAGGGATCCATCACATCCCTGAAACTCAAAAATAATATCTATCTGATATATCTGACAGTGCATGAGAAAAAATAAAAATGAATTATGCTTCTGGAAATGTGTACATTAACAAAGCAATCATGAAAATGAAGACGAGTTAGGCTGGCAGCAATACGAGTATCAGATTGCAGAGCCTGCTGAATAACACTGCGCACAATGGATGACACGTTAGGGCATGTGCTGGAGTAGAAGGTTGAACTCAGTTGAGCATTTGATGGATGAAGAAAGATTGTGAGCACTAAGAAAATGGTGGTGAGAAGGGAACAAGTGAAAGAAAACATGCTTGACTTCTTGTATATTCTTTCCTATTGGTTTTAGAGAATAATGCATGGAATCTAGGTGGCATATATATGAGAAAGTATATCTTAGAATAATTTAGAATTTGCTTGGAGATGAAGATAAAGTTTTCACTGTTACATTACTTGCAAGCATAAACTAGCTAAAAGGCCTAAAAAATAGGATTTGTAGTAATCATTAGGTGCACACAACGGACGTTGAAAGGAAAATTCAAACCATAATGATTACCACTTAACTACCTTTCGTTACTTTGAGTCGATATTTGGCACCATATATATAAATTCTATCTTAGTGCATGCCTTAGAATTTATTTCATAAAACTTGCATGAAGTGATTGAATGGAAAATCAGAATAAAAATTGAGGCTGTCACAACTCAACACATGATATTTATCTCTACTAATTTATCAAAACAAAACATGTGAACAACAATGAAGTATATTTAGCTAGAAAGGAAGTTGGAGAGTAAACATTGTGAATGTTTTTCATGTTTTGGTCTATTTCTATTTTTCGTTTTTCTATATTTAAGTCTTCAACTTACAATGCTTGGCTGGGTATTTTAACATTTGAAATGATAGAACTAAGGGCCCTGCTTCTTATGGTAGGAAAATTATTAACGAGATAAACGTTTTCATAGATTGCTTTTCAGTCATTCTTTGTAGGTACTACGTCTGACTCAATAATGGGAAAACAAAACATTAAGGTACAACATCTAGTCACGAATAATGTGTAACCGATATAAGCATACCCTCAATCAATGAGAAGCATATGTCTTTTATGTGGCCATCGTCGATTTAATTTTTCCACTTCTAGATGCTTTTGAAATTGCATATTATCGAAAGATGGCCATCATGGAACTGGTTATGTAAAATGACAGAAGAATATTATCTCCAATATAGAACACTCTTAAGCACTAATATACCAAATATATATCATAGATATAATACCATAAACATTCATAAGAAGAATTAAACATATAATTAATAGCTAATTACAAAATATCCAAAAAGAGATTAGTTTTACAAATTAAAATATGTAAAAAATATAATCTAAACAAAACATGCAACATCAAAGTATAACTAATATAAATATTCGATTATATCTTCTTATTATTTGTGTAACTGTTTTTTTTATTGATAAAAAATATATATAAATATAGGAATACATGTGATGCTTCAACCATATATAACAAAGGAGTATATATGCACATGAAGAACCTAAAAATGTACAAGAAATCCACATAGCCAAGAAACCTCCCATAGATACATTCTCATACACCGATACTTTGGCATTATACTAGCTGCTAAAACTCTCCCTACCCTAATTCTAATAACAAAACTGATTCGCACAACAAACATATATATGTCCGAATTATGTTGTTCACTTTGCTATCCTTGATTCTACCTGTTCATCACAATTTTCCATTCATGATTAAGATTTTTTCTTTATCAGCAAAGAGAATAAATAAATAAATATGAATCACTTAAAGGATGGTCCAACCATATACATACTAACAACTCATTTCAAAAGAAAGACCATGTAATCTTGTTAGAACCTACCAACTCAAAACCAACAAAGGCACCTAAAAGAACAACACCATCAAACCAAACTACTCAAACTAACAAACTATCAAAGACTTTTGATCATAAGCAAACAAGTCAACGAGTCAAGACACCAATCAGAAAATAAAAAACAAGCAGAAGCAAAATTATATGTAATCCAAGACCTAATCTTTAATTGAACCAAAGAAAAGATTTCAGAATAATCAATCACTCAACCTTTAAAGATGTGTTTATTCTTATGTCTCCAAATCTCACCAATTATTGCAATCCAAACACTTTCCCAAGCGACGTTTACATGGCCTGGAACATTGCACAAATTAAAATGTAAGAAATGTGAACCAGAATCAATATGATCTACCAACGCCACCCCAAGCCAAGCATAACACTAATTCCAAACTAACCAAGCAATTGTACAGTGAAAAAATAAATGTCTTGTTGCCTCTTCTTCTTCCATAATCAGAGCACTCAGACTCAAGAAACGCATCACCGATATTTAAATCTGAACCAGCCTCAGAGTCACCCTCTCAAGCCACACCCCAAGTATTATGGATGCATTGTGGCACAGAATCCGAAAGGACACTCTCTTCTTCTATGAAAATCTGGCATAGAGTATCATTAATCCGACCCCACTTCACCCAATATGACTCACCTCTCAACGGTATTCTGACACAAGCAAACGTACTCCAAGACTTCATTTGCAACACATACCTTGTCAACCTCCACAAACGTTCCTATGAGGTTCCCAATTCTTTTAAAAAACTCTCCAAAGCGTAAGTGGAATACCTCTGCATCTTACCCAAACAATTATGTCAATAACCACAAAGCTATCATCCCATGAAACTAAAAGATTAAAAATTCCTTCAAACCAATCCTTGTTTTCCACAATTGACTTATGAATGAAACCCTCTTCTTCACAAGATAAGAGCACGTACTTTTCTCCAAAATATCTTAATCTTACAAAATTAAAACCTCCCAAAATATACTTTTCCTTGACTGAAAACATATTAATCGAGTCATAGAATCTTCTGACAAAACAGTCCTTTAGTCACCTAATAGAATCCACCTTGACCCTAACACAAATCGTTTTTTCTTCTGAAGTCTATTGGAAAGAATCCGCTCCTTCATTCTTAACAACTTGTGCGAAAGAACGACTTACAGGTTTCCAAATCTTCATGGGATCTTGTCTCCGAACAAAATTCCCAGCAACCTTAGGAACCACTCTTCTATTGTACTTGGGTCTATTTGTTAGAATGTGTGACCAAAACAAGAGGGGGGTGAATTGTTTTCACAAGATTTTCGCAAAAATTGGAAGTAGAGTGAAAAGTTCTGAAGAATCAACCACTTGATTTTCTGTTCAACTGGATAAAAGTTCAGTTTGATAGTTCTTTACAAAAATTCAACCGATTGTTTTCTTAAAACAACAGGTTGTTTATACCAACAGAGAAAGAACATTGTTAAAAATAGTGTATAAGAGAAGGGATAGAGAGAATCACACAAAGAGGTTTATACTGGTTCATTCTTAACCAAGAGCTACATTCAGTCCTCAACTAACCACTGAGAATTAGCTAAGCAATCAAAGCAAGATTACAAACACACACCAAGAGTGTTGATCTTGAACCCTTCAAGAACACACAACACTCCTTGGCAACACCACAGTTTTCTTAAACCCTTTTTGAAACTGCCTTACACAGATTACACAAAATTATAGTGTTCAAAAGAAGGAAATAGAATACACCTGGGTTTTACAAGTATAGAAAACTCATTTCCTATTTCACACACAAGTGAAGATCCAAAAGCTCTTGATTATCTTGAAAACGTTTTTAATAATTTCTCTATCTTAGGTTCTTGAAAAGATCATAAAACAATCTTTATATAGACTCAAGGAAGTGGTCAAAATTGTTAGATCATAAATCAAAAGCAGTTGGAAATATTTAAAAACAGCTTTGAACTTTTAACAGAATTTTGTTAGAAAAACAACTGATTGTTTTAATAAGTTTTTTTCTATTAAGGATTTCAAATAAAACAGCCTATTGTTTTATCAAAATAACTAGTTGTTTCAGTTTGACAGAAAAAGCAAAATAAAGCAAAGCTTTTTCAAAACATTTTGAAAATCACTAAGTGTCAAACAATTAGTTGTTTCGACAATTCTACTGGTTGAAAAACTTGTTATAGCCTCAAGACCTTTGAGTAGCAGTTTTTTCAACAGATTGATTTGAAAAACAACTAACTAAAATTTCACAACCTTTTAGAAAACACTTCTTTCAAAAGAGATAAAGAGTCAAGTGAACTTGTATCAATGTAAGGTGAGAATTAACAATTCAAAATCTACTAAACAACACACATAAACACAACAACAGGTTCTTCAAGTCTTACTACAAAGATTTGGAGGCATCAAAGAACCTTGTTCAACACTATTCACCTACAATTTCCAAGTGCCAATCCAAATCGAATCCAACTTTCTCTCCAAAACTTTGGTATCCACCACCCTTTGAAACCTGAAAAACCTAAAACGTTTCTTTCTTGTGTCAACCCTGCAAGGGATAAAAACATCTAAAACTCTTCCTCACCTCTCCATAAATCCCTTTCCTTAAACTCATTTGGAAAGTTTGTGAAGAAGAAAGTTTCAACTGCCATACCTCACCCACCCCTAGAACTCAGTACCCATGAAGTGCACTACACATTACTAACCTAGAGAGCATGTTTCATCCTCTTATTCATGATTAAGATTTTTGCTCTTGTTTTGTTATGCAGCCAGAAAATGAGGCTTAGTATTTGATTGTTATTGTTGTCATGGCCTCCAACTCAAATTCATGTACTTCACCTCCACCGTGCCTTCAAAATAATATCCCCACTACATCAAAAAGGCCTCTTCTTGTTCTGGTATTCTCATCTAGTTACACTTACAACCCATGAAACCCATGAATAGTCTTCGTTCCCAGAAGTTTATTCTACAATTCAGCATATCTGCAGACTGCTTTGCCTCCACTGGTAAGAGCTTCCCTCTCAGCAACACATCACAAGTAGTACCTGTAAAGACTTTCAAGTTGCTTTCCTAAGTCTGAGAAAGGCTAAAAAAATAATCAAAACATCTGATGGAGTATATAAATCTACTACCAATAACTTTTCTGATACATCATATTTTACAAAAGCAAAATATAGCAATCATTAATAAACCAGTGTGCACCCAGATTCCTAATAGTAGATCCATTAAATGTAAACTTTTGTTATTTCTTCAATACAAACATTTGACACTGAGTGAAAATGCAGATTGTGCTTGCATGATCATTTAATATAAACACTCATATTCATCTAACCATAATACACACTCTAATTTCCAATGTGTTCACCACAGTCTTCAACATGGGAAAAATTACCAAAATAGTATAATTTGGTATAATGAAAATAGTCAAATGTAAAACAAATTACACAAATGGACAAGTCGTCATCACCGAATATGATTTCAAATATTCTACACAACAAAAGTGTATAATATTCTACAGAACAAAAGTCATACACTAAGTATGAATTTCATCAAAATGCAAGTACGAGTTTCACTTCGAAACAAATATAGCCAACAAGAAATATGAAATTATAAAATTTAAATATAAGTAACCAACAAAAAAATATGACTTTGTTATACTAATACTACTTCTTGTTTATATGTGAATGAACGATTTCATGAACATATAACATACATAAAAAGGGGCAGTTAACCATCAAACATAGATTTTAACTTAAACATTCTCTAAATATTAATTTAAAAACTAATTTATAAAATTTTATTAATAATAGAAATTATATTAGATTTCAATAATTTTTTAATCTTTAAATTAGTATCTAACTTAATTAATATATTAATTAATTATTTTTTGTTACTATTTAATGATTTTTTTATAATGTTAGTGTATTTTAAAAGGACATAATACAACTTTTAATATTTTTTGAAAAACAATTGAAACACAAAATGACACTGAAAAGTATAATAATTAAAGTGAAATTAGTAAATAAGATAAAATACTAAAGGTATAATTAAACCTTTATTTTACTGTATAATAATAACTTACATGATAGAGGACACTCCAAATTAAAAAAAAATAATGAAAATCAAATTATTTCTATAAAGACATATTGTGTCGAGTTTTAAAAATGAATTTCAAATCAGGATTATTTAAAATTTTAATAATCTTAAAATGTCATTTATTTAAAAATTATATGGTGTATTAATGTTCGAAAATAAATAAAGTAATATATTAAAATAGAAAATTAAGTTAAAATTAGAATTGAATTTTAGTAGTCTTTTATTAGATAAAAATATTATAAAAAATTAATTAAATACTTAGTATGACAAACTATGTGATTTATATTGTCGTTTATAAATAAGGACTCAAATTTATAATGTTAAAATATATAAGCTAAATCCTAAAAAATATAGTTTGGACTATTAGAGTATGCTTGCGAAAGCTCACTTTACAATTTATAAAACTTTTTTTTTATGTAAAATAAATTGTTTATAAAATAAGTTGAATTTTTGGGACATAAAGTTAAAATTTATTAAAAGGTTCTATTAAAATAAAACAAATGAATTCGAAAATTGGTAGGGTAGGATTATATCAATAGAGTTTTACTTATTTTCATAAAGAACTACCCAATCTTTGTATTCACTGAAAACATATGAATCAAAATATGTTTATGCAATAAAAAATTATATCACTCAAGTATACTCTAGTAAAAGAATTAGGTTAAATAGTGTTTTAGATAATAGAAATTCACCTTTTAGTCACTTTATAAAATTATTGAAATTAAAAGTTAGTATCTTAAATTAAGATTTATCTTCTTTTTTTTTTAATTTTTCACACGAATGATATTAATTTATAGAATTAATTTGTTGACATGATAGTATAGGTTAAGTGACATGTCAATTAAAAAAAATCATTAAATAAAAATTAAATTTAGAAACAAAAAATAATTAATCATTATATTAACTAAATTAAATACTAATTTAGAAACTAAATATTATTTGTATTTAAAGTGTTTTTTTATTATAAATAAAATATTTCTAAATTAGTATCTAAATTAGTTATCCACATTTTAGTTACTAATATTTTAAATTCTAAATCAGTCACTATTTAGAAATTAATCTAGAATATAAAGTAGTAAGTAACTAAAATCTTGATAGTCAATAGTTAGATATATCAATTTAGAAATTATTTTATAAATTTTTATTAATAATAGAAACTAATTTTAAATATTAATAATTTTTTTAAATTATAAAATGGTCTTTAATTTAGTTAAATAGTAACTAATTATTTTGGTCTCTAAAATTAATTTTTATTTAATGATTTTCTTGTAAGGACAATTAGTCATCATGCTTAGGTGATAGTAGATGATAACTAGCTTATCACTTAATATGTGATGTTAATAGACTAAATTATCACTTAATGTGTGATGTTAATAGACTAAATGAAGAATCAATGTAAAAGATATATGTTATTTTGAAATACAAATTTTTAATTTTAGTGTTTCTAAGGACTTAGTGAAATGTGACACACATTTTGAAAAATTGAACTTAAAATGAAGGATAAAAGACGTCATCTTATTTGTGAAAGTAATGAAATTATCCGTAAAATTAACAAATGAAGTCTTAATTTAACTGTAGCTTGCAAAATATGGAAAGAGATTAAATTTAAATTCCAAAACAATGAATACTTTGGATTAATTACAATTAAACTCAACATTTAATCTTATTAAATAAATTTATTTTTTCAATGACCTCCCTTTGTACTTTCTTTTACTCTTTTTCTTGCTCTTTCCAAGTTTAATTCACGTGTTGATGGAGAAGGAAAAGAATACTAATAGGTTGAGTATTCTTGAAATCCTTAAAAGTGTATTTTACTTTTTATTTTGTTCCTAAAAACGTCAAAATTAAACAATAATATATTTCAGAATGATACTTATTTTTCATGTTGATAATTAGTTGTAAGGTTAGTATTTCATGTTGATAATTTGTTGTAAGGTCAGCATGTTGTCAAATCAAATATTACTTTTGCATAATAAATGACAACTAATATATCACTTGATAACTTAGCATATCAAACTAATTATGTTAATTAATTAACCTCAATCATATCAAGAAACTAAGATTTAAAACAAATCTTATTTTTAGATTTTAATTTTTAGTTTTAACTTTTTAGAAACTAAACTAGAAGAAAATATATATTTTGAAGAAGAAAAAATTATTCAATCAAAAGAATAATTCTAGTGTCAAATATCAACTACCAAACACACTAATACGAAAAACTGCTGGTACACCACCAACGATGTTTAGAGTTTTAATTTAGGGTCTCAAACAACATGTTTAATATTTAAAACTATCAATTTTTGACTCTGGTAATACAGCTATCACCCTAGATATTCATATTCAATGAAAAAGAAAAAGAGAGAGAACAACCGCTTGCAGATTTTTACTTTTCCTTCCAAAATCTCAGTTTAAAGATACCTTATCATTTAAGAGCACTGATTAAATAGGAGAGAGACTATGCTAGCAGAAAGAAACAACCAAATCTCACTAAATGAGTCTCGTTAAATTTCCCCTTTTTAACAGTTTAAAATTTTATTTAAAGTTTTTTTTATATATTGTTGTTAATGAGTGACTAATCAAATTTTCTCTCGATTCAACAATTAACTTGTTTTACTTTGGTTGAACTACTTTTTCTTTCTTCGTTTTTTATTCTTTATCTTCAATTCTCGATTAAAAGAATATTTATATAAAATGTTCCGATACTGTAATAAATATTCAGTAATTGATGTAATAAATATGTAATAATAACATTTTTTTTTAATTATTATACCTATTTATACGATTGTGATAGACTATATACTGTGATTAACATATGGATTATGATTAAAAGTGTATTAATTAATTTTTCATATAATTTAATTTTATTAATATTTTTTTAACTTTAATGCATTTAAACATGTCGATCAGATATCAAAACATTCCAAAACCATCGACTAATCAATACATATGTCACTTTAGAATTTTTTTTTATTCAATTTGATAAAAAAATATGTTTATTATCTACAAACCAATGAGAAGACAAAAATAGAGAGTACTCTTTTTTATTGGATAATACAGAAACGGGTTAGATTAGGAAAAGAGAATGAAGCTAAAGAAAAATGAATGAAAAATTAATTATTAATTTGATTGATGAAATTGAATAAAAAATACATCATTATATGATCATTTAAATAATTACTAATTTTTTTGTTAAAAAATAAATATAATTAAATATAAAGAATGTTTAATTATTTTTTACTCTTTTCACTTTTGGAAAATTTGTCCCATTATAAATTAGATATTCCATTTAAAAATTAATTTTTAATTATTTAATATTTGGAAAGTCCTTATTTTTATAAAAATAAGATTATGTAAAAAATAGTTGTTAAAAAATTAAAGTTAAATAAAAATACAATTTTATCATACAATCTGACTACAAATTAAAAAAAATATTTTAAAAAATAAAATTTACTCTTCAAGTGTCTAATGTATTTAAATGAATTTGAGTGCAAAATTTAATATTAAATTATAGAAAATTCATAATTATGTAAACATCATATATCATCACTCCTTTATAATCACGTGAGTGGCACCAGAGATGGGTAAAAGGGTCTATTTCTGAATGCTAGCTTCACTTTCGCTGTATTTCTATGCATTGAAACACGAATCCAATTTACAGAAGGAAAAGGAAGGGAAAATTTCCTTTGTTTGAAAGAGAAAATTACAAAATAATAGAAAAAAATTCATTAATCAATTGTATAAAATAATATAATTAATATATATATATATATATATATATTTACTATATTTCCTATATTTTTCTCTTTTTCTTTTTTGATTACCTATTTTCTCTTTTTATATTTCTTCTCTCTACCAAATATATAGTAAAACAATTGAAAATAGAAAAATTATTTTTCTTAAAAACTGAAAAAAATAGTATAAATTTAATAAATTAACTTATTTAATAAAATTGTAATATAACGTTAATTGCTAAATTAGCTAAATAATAAGAAAATAATAAAAAAACTCATATTAATATTATTTTTTCACAAGTTCAACTTTAAGACACAAATATTGTTTTAACAATTATAATTTTAGTCATTTCAATAATTTTGAATAGGTAAATTCCACAATATTTATATAATACTTTAAATATATTATATTTAAAATAACAAAAAAAATATCTCAAAATATATGAAAATGCAAATATTTGAAAAATTCTTGTATAGTGTTCGTGATATTTATGCTCTTGTATCACAATTGAATATAGTTTCAAGCATGAACATAATATATAAAAACACCACATAACAAAAACACAAAGGGTAAATTAATTTAAATAAATAGACAATAATAAAATTCATTTAACAAAATTTATTATTAATATTCAATAAACTCATTTTCTCAATTCAACTTCAATCCTCATGAAAGATTCATATTCTCATAGGATAATTTTTTTAAATCATTATGAGATTTCATGTTTATTTCAATTTACATAATTTAAAAAACTTTCATTGATTTTTCATCACCTAAAATCTTTATCTTTCGTTATCACTAGAATCTAACATCTCATTATGCTTAAAATAAATCAATATTTACACTATATTAACAAACATAATTTTACCTTTTTGAAAATATCCAAATCATCTAGGTATGATTTATGATCAATCACTCATTCTTTTTATATTTAAGATTTAAGCAAAATAATTAATTAGTTGGGAAAATTTGTAAATACCTACATATGTTAACCACTCAAATTTTGAACCAAAACTTAGTCCTTTTAATTACAAAAATATTATATCACACTTAAATTAAAATTATACATCAACATTATCTAACATGAAAAAAAAATTCATGAACAAAATGATGTAGACATAATTCAATTTATTTCATAACTCCAAGAATTTACTTAAATCATATTCATTTCTCAATTACACTATTATAAGTCAACAAATATATTTCAAAAAAATATTTCAGAATGATTTTTTTGTCTTCTAGATTTATTATTTTGAAAACATCTTTTGTTTACATAACACTTCTTTAAAATAACCTAAAACTATTAAGGATAATTTGGGTATTTTAAAAAATATAGGGGTGCAAGAAGAAAAATTATAGGAGTGTAGGAAGAAACACTTGAAATATAAGTTTTACATTTCTAGTGCTTGGGCCCAAAAGGAACTCGGCCTTCAGACTGTTTCTTCCTGCACCTTCATATGTTCTTCTGCCACCCCCACACAAAACGTGAAAATACCTTTTTATCCTTCTTGTACCACTCCATAAAATAACTTTCAGATTATGTAATTCAGACACACATTTAAAAATAGATTTTTAAATTACATAATCTGGAAGCTAAAAAGGACTCTAGATTATATAATTAGAAAATTTATTATGCATCTAATAAAAGATTTCCAGATTATGTAATCTCAAAACTAATTACAAATTTAAAAAAAAAAAATTCAAATTACATAATCCAAAATATTAAAAAAAATATTTTTAAAAATATGAAAATTTATGGAGATACGAGAAGATGGTGGAGGAAGAAATAGTCCGGCCTTTAAGTCTATTTGGACTTCTCATTATGTCAAAGAATACGGCTTTCCATTATGTGAGAGCATCGGGTATTTCTTTCTGTACCTTCCTGCACCTCCACGTTGCTATGTAAAAGATAAAAATATCTTTAATCTCTACCATTTTTTTATACATTATTTGTCATCGATAGATTTTTGTAGTCTTTTTTTAGATGTTCCTAAGATCATTTCTTTTTCTGATCCTATATTTTGTAACTTTCACGCTTTTTCCATTTAGTAGAGCACAATATCTCACATTGCATTTTGTTTGAAAAAAATTTCAGTCTTTAATAATGATTTATGGATTTCAAAATTTAAAATTTTTTTATGAAAAAAAATTCAAATTGTACAATCAGAGTCAAAAATAACTTTTGTATTGTACAATTAAGAAGTAAAAAGACCTTTAAAATGTGTAATTTAGAAATTTTTTTATATAAAAAATTGATTTATTAATTGTGAAATAAAAAAAATTGTGTAATCTAGAAGATAATTTTGTTTTTGAAATTGTACCATGTAAATCTCTTTTTATTGTAAAGTTAAAAAAAAAACTTTAAACTATAAAGATAAATTGGAAAATTTCATATTTATCAGGTGTAGAAAGAAAATATGGAATTAAAAAAAAAATCCCACATATTAATATGCAAATAGGAATGTTTTTTTTTTTCACCTCCCAATTTAATAAGTACCCTTTTTTTAACATATATTTTTCTTTAGTAAAAATATCCCTTTTATAAAAAGCATTCTATTTTTTTCTCATTCACCTTCATTATTCTTAATTCTTGTTTTGAATCTCCATTTTTATTGTTGTTTAAATCCTATTTTTCACCTTCTATTCTTTATTCCTCTCATCATTTACACTATTTCCTCCCTCTCTTTTTTCTCTATGAATAAAAAAAATATAATTATATATGCATTTCCTAATCGAATAACACAATATTTTCTATCAAAAAACTGATATTGATTGTATTTTTTCCATCAATTTAATGTTGCAAATAGTTCATCAATCTTATATGTGACACATTGGAAGATATTGTATGTAATGTTTCTAGAATAAGTCGTGTCACATTTATTTCTTCTAAATTTCTTCTAAAGATAAATTACTCCATTTTATGTGTGACTTCTTTTAGTGTTGTGGAAAATTACTTTATAGAAAGGTATACTTAATCCAAAATGTACTTTGTTATATTTTTATTTATTATCGTTATAACTTTATTCTCTTATTTTCTTTTTCATAAGTATTATTGTGGAAGGTATAAATAGGAAAAGCTATAAGATGAAACAATAATAACAGTAATACAAAATTTAATCTAAAGCCAAATAAGCTTTCCCTTGTTTATTCTTAATGACATTTTGGTAAAGGGGAACTCATTGAACAATTTTGCACGTTCATAAAACTTTAACTATACTAAAACCTAAAACTTTTATTATTTTTGGGAAAACCATTTCAATATGATTACAAGAGTTTGTTTCATAAGTTCATTCTGTTTTGAAAAATCAATGAAAGTCATAGTCCTTACACACATGTATCATCGTCAATTTATGTCATCAAACACAGTTGACTTTTCATGGTTTTGAACTTAATTTGATGAGTTAAAATTAAAATATGATTCACGTTTCAGAAGAATATATACCTTTTAAAATATAAAATACAATCGTAATTATTATTATTATTTTAAAAAAATCAAAGATTAAATTTAAATTTTACTTTATCTCAACTTCCAACTGTTAATCTTCTACTAAATAATTATACAAGTGCATTTTATTATCTAAATTGCTACATCTCTCATTTGAGAGAAGTTAAATATCAATTTTTTTTCATAAATATCAATACTTTTAAGTTTTAAATATAATTTTTTAAATACACTCTTTATTATTAATTAAAATCAGTTAAAAAGTATAAATTTTGATGAACCACATCTGTGTATTTGATGAACTTCACTTATTATTTTCCAGATAGTTTTTCATTAATGATAAAGAATTTATCCAAAATGTATTTTGCTTGCATTTCTGAACTCTGGGAAGAAGTTGAAAGGGTGGTTAAGGAATTGAAGCAAGTGTTGTGAATAAAGAAGTGAGGAAATAAGAGTATAATACTAAGATTCATGTTTAATTGGTGTAATGATATTAAGATGGTATCTAATTTTTCTATTTTATTACAGAGTTATTTTATGAACTTGATAATAGAATTAAAAAAGGAACAATTTTCGAAAAATAATCTAAACCCGGGAAGATCCTGTATGAATTTTTGTGAGTGTTGTTAGTCCTGAGGGTATATTTAAAGGAGTGCTTGGAGTCTGATCTGATACAAAAAGGTTATAAATCTGATCTTAGCATCAGACCTAAAGTCCATATTCTTTGCACCTTTTAAGCAGCATATTAAAGCCAAATAAACCAGAACATATTCATCATTTTCACACAAATTTTTTTTCAGACAAGAATTTTGTCGGATATAAACAGTTGAGCAATAAACGGTGAACATGAAGAAGAAGAGATGAAAAAAAAGGGAACAAAAGAGAAAGAGTATTGAGAGAGAGAAGAAGCCATGAAGAAAGGTGAAGAAGGTTAATGTTACGGTTAAGGAGGGTCGAGGTTGCGGGCCCCACCGTCTCTCATCTTAAAAGTATAAACGATAACGCCACCACCCACTCCCTTCTTCTCTTATCAAATTTTTCTTCTTTTTCCTTTTTTTTTTTTAAATTGGTGTAATTTTGTAATGTAATGCTTTCTTCCACTCTCATTTCCTCGTCGTACTCTGTCCCTTTCTCTTTCTCTCTCTTCTACCGGCTACCGTCCCACCCGGTGCCACTCTCACACGTGCCCCCTCCTCCCCAAAACTCCGTCGCACGTGCCGTCCCTCACCCATACAACTCCCTTTCTGTGGTGCAACAAATAAAAGTTAGAGAGAGAATAATAACTCAAGGAAGCAATATATATGGAGATAGATAGAGATGGATAGAGAGAGAGTGTAGGTATGCGTTTGTGCGTGTAGGGTGAGAGATAGAAAGAGAGAGAGTTGATAAAAGCATAATTTTTTTTTTCTTGGTCTTCGAAGGGGCATGTAGATGCAGTAGCTATAGATTGGTTTATGAATACCCTTCCTTATCTTTCTTTCTATCTTGTTTTTGTTTGAAATCTGAAACTTCAAGATCGGTATTGGGTGAGTGAATCTCGTGGTGGGTTGTGTTTTTTTTGGTTCTGTTTTGCACCGATGAGGATCCGGAAAAGGCCGGTGCTTTTCCCGTCGTCGCTCTCGCCGCTGCCTCTGTCAGATCCACACCTGATCAGCCGGTCGCCGGTGGTGGTGCAACTAAACGAGGCTGCTTCCACCGGAGCGAAACATTCTTCTTCTTCTGCAGTGCTCCATCGCCATGCTGCTTCGTGGAGCTTGGATCGTTGCCAGCCATCTCATCAGTCTCCCCCTTCGATCGGGAAGCCAAGCAACGGCTGGGATTATCCCTCCGGCATCGGTGAAAGTGGGGCACACAGACAGCACAACAAGCAAGACCCTTTGGTAAGTAAAAACACACACAAACACTAATTGTTTAATTTCTATTTCCCCTTTTTTTAAAAAAATTGTTTCACTATTTCCGTTTTGTTTTTTCGAAATTTCATGATGCGGGCTTTTACAAGTGCACTTTTGTCCAATTTCTCGCAAGTGGTTACCCATTGGTTTCAAATTCGTTATTTTATTCTTTTTTTTAAATTAATAAATTTGTTTTTCGCACACCCAGAAAGGGGCGCGCTTGGGACAAGAACAAGATCGTATGTATATTTTGTTTTTGCAGGAGGAGGTTGTTGGAAGGGAAGAAAGTGGAGAAGACTCCAGAGAGAAGGGTAATCATACCAGGTAAGAACGAAAAAAGAGAAATCGTTTTTCCCCTCTCTTGTTCTTTCATGAAGTCTCATAGTAAAAAAGGTTAAAAAAACTGTGACCCATATCTCGATTTGAAGTTTTTAACTAGCATGAAAAAAGAAAATATTATTTTTATTATTATTATTTATAAAAATACATCAGTTGAAAACACTGTTGAAGTTGTTTTGATGAAGAGGTTTGAGTAGCCACCATATATACTCTCCCACATATCTAACCAAAGTCCTTGGTTATTTTCTCAAAATTGGACATCTACCGTTTGCACTAGAGGTGCACAACTAGCCACCACCAAATGCTGGTCCCCAACTACACTGTGTTTTCTTCTTTCCTAGTATTGCACTATTATTTTCACTTCAACTCCCATCCTTTACCGTAAATTTTATGTATTCACGTACATCTATGCATATGTTATGGTTCTGGGTCTTTCTGGGTCTGCATTTTTTGTAGGAAAGGACGCAACTTGGGTTTGGAAACTCTAGCTGGGGTGGTGTCGCCGTTAAGCCCTTCTTCTACTCAAGGTAAATGGCTAAGACTAAACGCATGTGACTGTGTCTTGCTGGCTGGTGTTGACCGTGTTAGTGTTATTCATGCGTTTCAGATAGATGGTACGAGGAAGAGAAAGCTATTCCGCTGAAGAAAAGGAGAGGGGCATTCGAGGAGAATAATGTTGCTGCTACTCATAGCAAGAAGATGAAGCAGAAGATGAAGACGAAGATGAACAAGAAGTGTTCCTCTCGCAACGAGGATAGCACGGAAGAGGAAGATGAAGAAGAGAAGGGAGAAGAAACAAAAGTGGATGATGTAAACGAGAATGTGAATGCGAGTGTTAGTAAGAAGAGGGTAAGGGGTAGTGCACTGATGGAAGGTTCTAGGTGCAGTCGTGTGAACGGGAGGGGGTGGAGGTGTTGTCAACAAACGCTGGTTGGTTACTCGCTGTGTGAGCATCACTTGGGGAAGGGAAGACTGAGAAGCATGACAAGTGTTAGAAGCCGTTCCATTGCATCAACTGCACCAAAGAAGGTGCACATACACCACCCTTCTTCTTCTTCTTCTTCTCTTGAGAAGCAAAACATGAGTGTTGCTGAGCCCTTTGGGGAGGAGGAGGAGAAGAAGCCAGAGATAATCACGAAGAAGAGGATGAAGCTTGGCGTGGTAAAAGCGCGTTCCATAAGCAGCTTGCTAGGACAAACAAACACCCAGATTACTGCTGTAGCTCATGAGAATAGCAAGTAAGTCTAATAAGTAGTACAAGTGCAGAAAACGGTTATTATTTCATGTACTTGTGGCTGAGAGAAATTTTAATGCTGGAGTTTGTCTTAATACTTGGTGCCACTGCATCTTGTTTAACTTGGTGGTGCTTTACTTTATTTCGTTATTATGTTTATATTTTACTTCCTAATATGCAATTCCTTCGTTACATTGTGTGCGATTGTTTTGAAACCATTGCACTGGGGGACATGTTCTGATTTTGCACTGGAATGTTTTGTTATCCAACGGGTGTTGTGGACTCGATCATGATAACTGTGTGTTCTTTGACCGAGGAAACAGCTTGGACTATCGCAAGAAAAATATTCTTCAATCCAAAAATTGTTATCAAGAGAAAGGAAATTACCGGGATTGTAGATTAAGACGCAGTTTAAGATTATTGTTATTGGTGTTGATGTAGATATCACCCGTGCATGCATGGTGTCAACAATTGCACCCTTTACTTGTACAAGTGCGCATAGTTCTGCAATCCGCGTGGTCATTTTGATGTTTTAAGAAAAATACTATTTACATTTTTTTAAATTTCTGTCATTTAATTATTTAATTAACTATTATAAATTCTAACCTTTTACATGTTTTTGGAAGTATTCTTCACTCTTTTCAACATTTAATGTAACGGAATGCTTTTTACATTCATAAAACATTTATTTTTACATTAAACAGTAAAATACCTTCTGTTCTTTTGATAATAGATAATGTTATTATTAATAGTTTTGCTTATAGAAATGATGCAAGGAACTATTTTTTATTTGTGTATTTTATTATAGGTGATAAAAGGATCCACAATATAAAAAGATGACATAAGAATTAGTAAAAGAAAAGAGGTAACATCTTTTAAAATTTGTTATAACTTTATTATTTAAAATATATATACAATTTTTTTTAATGAACATGTATATTTTAATAGAAAAAAATTGTTTATATACATAAAGAACCCTTATGTTATGCCTTATCTAGGATCCATAAAATGTTAGTATATCTATCCTCTAAGTGAGTGAATTGGTATTTGGATTCTCAAATCAACGTTTCGGACAACATGAAAAATGGATATTGCTAATAGTAGCTTCAACTTAGATTTAAGTGATGGGATTTGTTTTGAATTTGATTCTATACGAAATCAAACATGCATAAATTAATTTTGAGAATTTTTTACGTAGTTCTATATTAGTAAGTCAAATAGTTTGTCTTTATTATTGTGTGGCAGTTACTTAAATAACAACCACTTGTTAGTCTTCAAAAGTATATTTCAGTCATCAAAAGTTCTATATTGTGCTGTTTTATGACTTGTATTAAGTGGAACACATGTTCTTGAATATAATACGCAATTATGGGAAATTATTTGCGGCTATAATTGTGGACGAACACAGATATGTGAAGTATATTATCCATAATATTTTTTTTTGAAAACAAATGGCATGACAAGTTTCGAGGTGGAAAGAATTTGTTTGCTTCCCTTTTTGCAATCAAATTGGAGCAAAAGTTCGAGAAACGTGTATAAATCCGTTGGAAACAATTCTGTAAAGAGTTTAATCACTTACAATATTCTCAATGAACCTGGCAAGTCTTTTTGTTTCTGTACTCTCTGATATTGTAATTTGTCTTCACTGGCCACAAATTTTTTGGTTTTGAGAGCTACATGGGAAACAACAGCTTTTGATTCAGATGCATGGACCCTCAGCACCCTTTTTCTTCGATGACATGACCTACATATGGCAGGTCAAGTACCCCAAAATTATTTGCTTTAAGATTATTATAAAAAGGAAATCCTCGCAGACCACAGAAAAACCAACAACCGAACCGTCTCTCAAATCACCTCTATGATCATTCGTTGCTTTCACCTTCTATTTACATGAAAAATAATAACTAATTTAGACGTGAAAATTAAATTTATGTTTACCATCAAATTAAACATCTTGCAGTCGTACTATATCTTATCGAATATATATTTATAGTTATGTTTCTTATATGATTTCGGGCTATTATACGCAGTTGTTCTATACATTTTGCGAGAAAAACTAAAGATGTACGATTTGTCGCATAAAACAACATATTACTCTTTATTTTGTAAAGTTATTTTACAGATGAAAACTGTTGAGTGTAGAATACAACGGTACAAGAAATTATCCTGTTCATAAAGGTAAAGTTTCCCTTGCCTATAGCTATTATAGAAAAGCTTGAACACGTAGACCCCGTGATTTGTATACACAATGTTCTTTAACAAAACAATCCTCTACAAAGTCATATTTAACAATACCTTGTATAAATTTGTATAGCGTGTAACTTTTATTACTAATTTTTTTAAAAAAAGAGCTCAATGGTTTGACATAAGTCATTCCTGCATAATAACTTTTTGTATGTTCAATGTCTTTTATGGCCTAGTTGCAGACAACCACTTATGTTTTTCCTCCCATTTTTCGCATAGTATAAATACACGGTGTACTATCAAGAAAAGCCTATGATTTGTATCGTGATGGGGAAGGATTAGATGACAGCCACTGAAAAATTTGCTATCTTTTTGAGTGGCTATAGGCTAGTATGTATACTCATGTATTCCGTTACTTGTTGCAGCAAGGTAGGGCTAAAAAGGATACTTGGTTTGTTTTGGTTTTGTTCATAACTAATATTATGCTGTTTCACTTTGGTTTCATGAATAGGAAACTAATTAATTAAGCTGTTGGATCAAGGACCTTCTGTTTTGTGGATTGTTTATTGTAGGTTATCCTGTGTTTGGGAGAAAGAGACCTATTACATGTTGTTCACTTTCTTTCTTACACACACACACACATATATATATTGCATGAAAAACTTTGTAATTAAGAAGAAGGTTTGAGGGCAGGGAAGGGTTATAGTACTATTAATATAAGGGTAAGGATGAAAAGGAAAGGAAATGTCTGCTAAAAGCGAGAAGTATAGAAACAGATACAGACATGAGAAATGCACGCTATGGACATGAGGTGATCGACACAGATTTTATGTATGTTTTGAGGTTTTGCATCGCATTGGATGCACGTCTTTAAAGCCTAGTGTAGGATACTCCTTCCTTTGATCATATTTGATATTTCTTTTTGTCTAAAATGACTTTCACTGTGCTTTTCAATTACTCTTTTTTACTGTATCTGACCTTTTCTATTTTTAGTTCTTATTAACACACATTTAGTCTATCTCACTTTTCTTTTCTTTTCTTTTTACAGTTTTACTAAGTATTTCAAAGTTTTATTTATTATCATATCTTTATGTTTATAATATTATTTTGAATTACCTTAAAGTACAGGGATGTTAAAAAAAACAGTGTTAATATTTAATTAATTATGTAAAGAGATGAGAGTATATTCTTTGCAGAAAACATAAGGTAAAACTACCACTGAATTGTTTTATGTTAGAAAAAATATAAACAACACTGTTGGTTTTCATTTATGTGCCTTAGCCATTAAATATGACAGAGAGATTCTCTTGGATGGAGACGGTTGAGATGGAGACCCTATGCCAGCACTTCTCCACAAACCACAAGACTCATGCCCACCACCCAATTGCCCTGGGAGTCTTAGCTAGAACAAATTAATACTGAAATCGAATAAAGAAGATTAAATAAGTGACAATTAATATAGGTTCTGTTGTGGTTGCTGGTGTCAAGTTCTAGACAAGCCAATTAAGTCATGTTCCTCAAACAACATCAACAAAAAGTCCTCAAAGTTTAACTCATGCATTGAAATCTAATTAGAGACTCTATATGAATAAGGTTCCTAGGACAAAGCTTCAACCGTATTAATTCATCATGAACTAAAGGGTTGAAAAGACAAGTCTGATTACTACATATAGAGGCAGAAATGTGAAAAGAGAAAAGGGGTTACCATTGAGTGTGTGCAATATTGTTACATGAAAAAGAAAGAAAGGAGAAACATAGGATTGGAAGCATAGACTTCCAACTTGTTAAGAACACAGCTTCTTTGTATCATGTATATTGCGTGTTGCTTTGGGTCTTAAATTGTGACTTGGATAGATGATGAAACTCACATGCATTAACATGTTTGTTATTGGTAGAAAGGGTTAAAAGGTAAGTTGATCTTTTTGGGTATGTGGATGCCACTTGTCAGTAGAGAAAAGGGCAAATATGGTTAAGCTTGATGAGAAGAGAAGGGCCCCAAACAGCAGAGCAAGTCTTGGCAACGGGCAATACCATCCTTTCACTTACCCAGTGGGATAATTTATTCAATGGCATGTGGCAACCTGGTCCACCAATGCCACACCAAACCACACTACGCACTTAAGCAAAATTAATCAACCACATAACTAATTTTTACTTTTCAATGAAGCTCTTATTTAAAATACATTTTTCTAATCACTGAAACATAAAATATCTAACTTCATGGATAAAACCTTGAACAAATACTTGTTTTCTTTTTACTCCCCCCTTAACTGTTTTCTGCATACATATTAAATTTCCTTGCTCAATTATACATTACTAAAAATACCTTGTGAGGTCCTTGAATGATGAGTATTAATTTTAAAGTTGATTTTCTTAACCAGTGTTAACAGGTGTCCTTTTGCAACATTTTTATTCAGTTGCATGTTCATTGACAGCTGGCAAGGTGAATTTTTGGATGTTTCATGCTAAAGCATAAGCATCTTTGGTTTGGGTTCTTCACATTCCTCATGTATAAACATTATTAAAGGAAAAGACAATTGGCCACCACAAGTAATTACAAATAAGTACTTTATATTAAGTTACACAAATTATAACAATAGAGTAGTTCATCTTACAAAAAGTAATAATTTTTGTCTTGCACAAGCAGTTATATATTTTGTGAGGGTATATATGAAGAGAATAAAGAAGAAAAAAGATTTGAATTGTGGGAAGTTAATGATGGAGAGCACAATGATTCGATAATTGATTCAAGTGTGAGGAGAAAAGGTGGAGGCTGAGGCCCCGTTTTGAGTCCGAAAAAAGGTTGTACTACATAAAAGAATTAATGGATAGATCCCTTTAGCATTTCCATTTTTATCTGTAGAGTGAGATCTGGGTGTCTGAGCACTATGTGGTTGAAATGAGGGAATGTGAATTCAGAAATATGGTGGAACTGCTTCTCTCCTAGCTACCTCTGATTCTGCAATGATGCCATTTGCTTCATTCAGATCATCATCATACCTCTCAGAAAGTACGCCATAATTACTGTTCCTTCTCCACAACCATGCTCTTCCTATACCTATGGATTCCACCTTCCCTGCTGTACTCATGCTGCTCAACTCAACTCAACTCTTAAATCCCTCTCTAAAATTTTCATCAAAACCTAATAATGGTCAAGCATGTGATTCCAGGCATTAGCATGTTACTTTTTAAGAGTATGAAAGATAAGCAATCCACTGTAGAATGTTATCTTGTTATCTTTATCATCCCTCTTCCTTCTTTCCTTTTCTGTTTATCTACATCAGTCACTAATTCAATAATTCCAAGGAATAAGTTGATTAATCATAAAAAAAAATATTAAATAAAAACTTAAAGAGAAAAATTAATTAATTATTATATTAACCAAATTAGATATTATTTTAGAAATTTAATATTTAAATTAAATTTATTGATAAATAAATTTTAAATTAGTATTTAATTAATTATTAATTTATTTATTAATAATATAAACTAATTTAGATACCAAAAATTTTTAGTTTCTAAAATAATATTTAATTAATTATTTTTTAGTTTTTTATTTAATAACTTTTTAGTAATGAATTAACTAATAAGATAATTTGATTAAATATAAAATTTTATAAAATATTATAAAATTTGTATTATTGTTGTTATTGTTTACTTTACATATATTCACCTCCTAATATTCTTTAAAAATATTTTCTTTAAGGAAACATAATAAAATAGTATTATTAGGACAGTGACATTATATCATATTATATATATATATATATATTATATGTATATTATATATATATGTATTTTATTTGGTTGTTCATTTTTTTAAACTTTTTTATTTTCAAAAGATTTGTTGGCCAATATCCAACTACTAACTATTACGGTTGTATTAAAAATTTCAACCCAATATTATATTAGATCAAACCTATTACTGCACTTCTTGAAAAAATTAAAAAGAATTAAGTCGAATTCACCCATATACACAAATATAGGTCGATGGAGAAATTTTTAAGTGCCCATTGATATTATAATATTTTTAATGTAAAACTCTTTTGATAAATTTTATAAGATTTTATTTTAATTTACATGTGTCTCATCATTTTAGTTCATTTTTAAACAATATTTATAAGGTTTGTTGAATTTTAAATTCCTATTAAATTCTTACATTTGTAATTTTTTATTTGCATTTCAATTTTGAATACATATTTCCACTTCTTCACAGTTTTCGGTCTTTTTATAACTATCATCATTGTTTCTATCGTTACTAAAATCCTTTCAAAACATTATTCACTTTAGAGTAATATTAAGATATGTTTACATCTTATTTAAACAAGTTTATTCTTTATCACGAATTTTTCTAACCTTGGATTTAGAACAATAAATGTTGTTTCAAATCATTCTACATTCGTTACTATTGTTTCTTTTAGGTTTGAAACACGTAGTTATCTCTTAGATATATAATTTTAATGGATTACAAGTCCTAAAAAATGGAATTATTTCTTTTATTATATCAGCAACAAAAAATGTATTAAATAATGAAATACTAGAGCGTTTCAACCCTTATATAAAAAGAAACAAAGAATGATTACAAAAATCTCAATTGTGCAGAATCTCCATTTGTAAAGTTCTTAATTCCTCTAAACCCAATCAAAAGTTTCAAGGTATTATATAACACTTTCATTTACATACAAAAAACACCCTAAAAAATATAGTAACTGTATTAAACCAAAAATAGCAGTGACCAAAATGAAGTTGTTTTTTAGTTCCTCTATTTTTGTTACGTCATTTACACTTGTGATCATACTTCTTTTCATCCATTCTTTTTCTTGGTCTTTTGTCCAAAACTCTAGTAGATAACATTCATACTTTGTTTTGATATTATGTGTTTCTGTTTTGTGTTTGTCTTTTTATGCAAGACGTCCTTGATGGACGGTGTATAAGGGTTGAGGTATCCCTAAAATACCTCCATTTTATTTATTATTTTTTTGCCGATCAAAAAAAAAAAAAAAACCTCCTTTTCAACTCTTTTTTGTTTGTTATTTGTTGTTGTTGTTTTTCTTTTTCACTATATCACTTTTTCATTCCTTCTATATCGAGGGTGGTTTACATGAATTTTGAGATTCTCTATTTTGATCTGTTTAAGTTGATACTCTAGTTTTTTTCATCTCAAACTTTGACGAATATGAGAAATTCAAAGCGTTTACCATTTCTATTCGGTCTTCCTAAAATAAATACGTCTAGCACTTTATTTTATCTTTAAAAGATTCTTCTCATTTCAAGTTCATCAAAATTGACGGAAAAATGCAAAAAGAAGTAAGTATCTTCCTTTTCAAATTTCCAGTTCTACATATGATTGTTCAAAAATCATACGGATTGTTCAAAAATCATATACAATTTGTTAAGCATTAAAAAATTTAAAAAATTAATATTAAATTTATTAATCGATTAAAACATAGTAAAAATTTTACTTGTGATTTAACTTAGTCGATTAAACAAAAATTAATTCAGTTTCATAAAAAATAGAATACTTGATTTAATCGATTAAATGAATGTTATTATATTTATGATTGTTGATGTTAAAATAATATATTTTTAATATTTATTTAAGTTAATATCGATTTAATTTACAATTTAAATATAACAAATTTTTTTATTTATATTAAATTAAATTTAGTCAAACTTACAAAAATTAAATTAATATTAAAAATTACATTTTACTTAGTATTGATTTAGTTAATACTATTTATTATAAATTAATTAAATTTTATAACTTTTCAGAACTAAGTATAAGTAAGTATAAGTATATTCTTCTTAATGTGAATATGTGAAAGTCTTAGTCTATTGTAAGGAATTTATGTCTTGAGGAACCAAATGTTTCACTAGAAGTGTTGAGTCAACCTCTTAAAGTGATAAAATGCAATAATGTTATGGTAAAATTCTTAAAATTATAAAATATAAACGGTAAAATGTGAGTAAAACTGAATTATTTACCTTTTTGGGATAGCAAGGGTCTTGCAGTGGTCCTAACGTGAGAAATAAGAAATAGTGAAATTGAATTCGCACCATATAACTATAATCCTGAACATTATAATAGCAGCTAACAAAATTGGTGAAAAGCTGAGTAAATGAAAGTGCCAAAATCCCAAGTCATATATATCATATATGTTGCACAAAATCTACGAGAAAGATGCCACCCAATGATGATCTGCACAACAACTTTTTCAAATGCTTACTCCATTACATGATCATAGCTATACTCTCTCTATTTTGTTACTACACAAATAACACAAACTTATTCATGGTTTTCATATTATGTGCTCCAAACATGGTGTCCCTGCCACGTGTCTATGCTAAAGGGCAGAAGTTTAGGAATTTCTTCCAACAACAACAGCTGGATCTTCCCTGAAAGTATATATAACATTAGTTCTTGTGTGTATAAAATTAATTTATAATTTATTTTTAATTAGTGTCATCATAATGAAAAAGCTTCCTCTTTTTACCTGTCGGCTATTCGCAAAACCCACCATACTTAATTATTATCACTAATAATTATATATATAAGAACCGAGCAAAATAATTCCTGTTAATCCATATTTTATTCACACCTTTTATTTTAACCTTTCTCTCTACACCACCTTTTTTTTATCACAAAAACCCTTCTCTTTCTCTTCTTATTGTGAATCGAATTTGATTTTTTATATCATATTTTCAACACTAATTTTATATTTCTTTTTAGGATAATATTTTATACACATCAATATTCCCATTAACACCCACAGATATGAAAAAATAAAATAGAAAAATGGCAGATTATAGAAAATATAATATCACAATACTATAAATATTCAATATGTATTTATTAAAAAGTACTCATATATTTACAATCAGTTATACAATTAGTTGAGTATTACTTACTTAATTATTTATAAAATTATTATTAGTATATTCAAATATTAGTATTATTAATTATTATTTTTAAAAAATTGTAAATATATATTTTCTCCAGTTAATAAAGTTTTCAGTATACATTTATCCTTCTTCCGATACCATTTTTTTTTTGCTTAAATACATTCATTTTTTTTATTCTATCTTCCACCTCACTGCTGAGAGAATTGAGTGGAATGATTTTTAATTTTTGTCATTTAGCTGAAAAAATAGAATCGAATGAAGAGAATTCTATTTTGTAGCGTGGAGGATGAAGAAATAAAAGCTACTATAGAGTAGTTCATTGGAACTTACTGTCTCCGATATAGCAATTGTTTCGTCTTGAACAGACCTTTTAGCGTGGCTTTCGTTACGATTTTTCATCATCACTCTCTGGCTTGATTTCCCAGCATCACTAGTTCGTCCTTCTTTGATGAAAACAGCTGCGTTCAGCTTATTATTAACTACAACGAATGGTTCTTCACGTTGTCCACAATTGCTTTCAACGTTAGGTGTCTCTGGCATAGTTGCAGCTCGTGTTATCTGGTCTCTACCACCTTCTTTTTGTACCTGACTTCTACGTGCATGGGATGAATATGACTTTGCCAAATCTATTGAAAAACAAGAGTCACTGTATTGGTTACTAAACGGTGCGTCCGAGTGATCAGAAAGTGGAGTCCATTTATCCCGAAGTGGTGTTCTTCCTTCTAGTTCTGATAAAACTTCAGCAGGACTTAGTGCTTTTTCTTGGAATCCAAGTTCAACATTCTTCATCTTCTCACTCTCAGCTCTGTTATGCTTTTTCCTTGGACTACTATACAATCTCTTGTCCCATCCAGCGGTTGTACTATCAAAGTTTTCCTTGGTTCCCCCTCCAATTTGTTGTGCCACCAAATTCATGATCCCATACTCATACCCTTTGAAACTATCACCTACACTTGCACTAAATTTTTTGTGTTCCACTTGGTGACTAGTAAGTTGCCTCAACAGAGGGCTTGATTGAGGGAAAGATGGGATATGAAACAAACGGGGATCTAGGTTTTCGACGGCACAAGCTATATGTGTGTCGAATTCACACATGTTGCACCTATAGAGCCACCGGTTATTATGATTACTGGGCTTGTTGCACAAGTCACAGAAGAACTCATAGGGTGGTGAAAACTGAAGCTTGATTTTGTGGGGGTGGTATGTGATTGAGAGGGACAGAGGGAGTGCAAGACACAAGGCATGAAAGAAGATACTGCATTCAGCACAATGGTAGGAAAAGCCCGTGACATGGTGCCCACATGCGGCACAGTTGGGAGTGGCTTTGGTGGAAGGTATAAGAAGGAGGAGTAGAGGGTGGGGTGGATGTGAAGGGTGGTTTGTGATTAAGGGCATATTGTAGCACACATGGTGAAGAGAGAAAGCACATGTTTTGCAGTGGTAATAGTCCTCAGCAGCCTTAAGTTTTAGCTTGCATCCAAAGCAGTGTAGAATATTTGGTGTGGAGGGTGAGGTGGTGCAAAGCAAAGGATGTGGGTGAGTAAAGTGGAAAACATTTGGGTCCTTCTGTGGTGATCCCATTTCTGTTTTGGTGAAAGTAGTTGAAGAATTGAAGCTGTCCATCTTTGTGTCTGTGTGTGTACACTATATATTGCAGCATTCCCTCATCTAATGTTTTCTTTTTCACTTTCTTAGGTGGCATGCGCATAATTGAAAGCTAGCTGTTACGGGTCTTCTTGTCTCTAGATGCTGTTTGGACTTATCCAAAATTCAAATGCATATGATTCTTGTTGGGAATTCCGTTTATGTTTTGGATTCTTCATCTGTCAAACCGAGGTAAAAGGATTTGCATCAAGGGAGAAGTCGCCAAAGAAAATGGTATATTTTTATTTTACAAACAAAAGATTCCCATATTTTAGCCGGCGATACTAATGCACACCATATTTGTATTTACTATCCTTTTATACTGATATATATATATATATATATATATATATATATATATATATATATATATATATATATATATACATATTTTATTCGTTTGAGTGATATTATAAATGTTAAAAGTAAAAAGAGAAATACTTTTTTTTAAGTTGCCTTTTTCTTATACCCTTTTGTTACTTTAAACTGACTCAGCGGAACCAACATAATAAGAGCTCTGTGAATACAAGAAGAATTCAGCTTTGCCCTTATCTCTTCTATAAGAGTCCGAAATAACTTAAATTTATTTTTTGTAATTAACGTTATTCACTTTTTTTATTTTCAATGAAAATTAATAGCTAATGTAATCCTAAAAGAACTATACTATGTAATCTAAAATAATAAGATTATCAATATCTCTTATTAAAATTACATATATATCCAAGTTATATTTAAAAGTAATTTTTTATGAAGTTGATATCTTTTAGAAAGACATATTTATAATGAATTAAGATAATTAATAATTAATGCAAAGTAATTTAAATATAAAAGATTTGACATCAATGACTATAAATAAATTCATATATTACACCATTTTCTGTCCAAAAATTTAAAATGATAAATGTTTTCTCTTTGTATATTGCTTTCTTTCTCCATTTTTACCTAATGTGATACTTTAACTTGCGGATAACTCTAAATCTATTAATAAGTTTTTCAATTTGCAAAAATTACTTACAAAATCTCATACTTTTGTGTTCATTTTAAATAAGGTGTAATCGTGCAACTAGGCCCAAAAAAGAGTTTCCCCGACCACAGGCGAGGACAAGAAACAGTCATGGCAAATTATGAAGGGGTCAACAAGAAAGATTTCATTTTTATAGGATTTTGTTTGTTTTTTAGGTGGTCCAATCTTTACCCTTAAAACAAAATCGTGTACAATTATTTTTAATATATTATTTTAATTTAAATATGTTTTAATCCACAGAGGACACTATTTTTTTTGTCCTTAAATTTTTTTATTTTTATTTTTTAGTATTTAGTAACGTTCTCTTTATATTATCATTATTTGCAACATTAATGTCTTTAACTTCATTTCATATTTCAAAATCTCGGTCACACCTAAACTAAAATATAAGAATGACTTTGTGTTCTAATTTGATTTCCTGATATTAAAATGCAAAATAAATAAATAAAACAAGAAACACAAAAAAATAGAGAGAAAAAAAAAACAGAAAATATGAAAACTGAGAGCAAATTGAAACTAAAACAAAAATCAACAAAGCGAGAGAAGGTTAATCATCATTTTGACTATGTGTAATCTGATCATAAATTTAGATTCAACGAATATTATATATATATATATATATATATAATAATTAATTAATGTCCACAGAAAATAAAGTTCTAGAAAAATTACTGTTGTAGGTGTAGGGATATCATGTGTGGAAGCGTAATAATTTCAACTAAAGATTATGAGAAATTAAAGTAACAAGAAAAATGAGAATGATACCAGAATTTTTAGGTGGAAAACCCCTTTAAATAGAGGTAAAAAACCACCGGCGAGAGAGCTAAAAAACCTTCCACTATAATGGTACTGGGAGTACAATGAATTCCTCTCAAACTAATAGATAAATAGCCCCAAAACAAATTCTCTCTATATGGACACTTACACCCAAAGAGAAGAAATAGAGAGTATATGAAAAGAGAGAGAGGAAGCAAGTGTGTTGCTATTTTTGTGTGTGTTACATTGGTTGAAGGAAGTCACTATATATAGTGGTTCTAGGAGACAAAAACAATCAAAAGCAATTAATTGAGAATGGTAACCTCCCTTTGATGACAAATTAATTATAAACGGTAAGTAACCTCCCTTTGATGACAATTAATTGTGAACGGTAAGTAACCTCCCATTGATTTCAATTAATGACAAGAAAACAGAAAGAAAAGGTGAGTCATATCCCACAAATCTCCACCTTGAGTTGCCTTTGACTGGAACACTCTCTCGCCATGAAGCCTTGATTAAGTATGGATAATACCAGCTAAGTTCAGGCAATGATCGAACTTAGTCGGTGGAAGTGCCTTGGTCAACATGTCTGCAGGATTTTCGGCTGTATGAATTTTTTCAACAATTATATCTCCCGTATCAACAATGTCTCGGATAAAATGGTGCTTAATTTCAATGTGCTTGGTCCTTGAGTGATACTTGTTGTTCCTAATTAAGTGGACAACACTCTGACTATCACAAAATATAACAAGAGCATCTTGTTGAAGACCAAGTTCACTTACCAAGCCTCGAAGCCTTATAGCCTCTTTCATAGCTTCTATAGCAGCGATATATTCTGCTTCAGTGGTGGACAAGGCCGCAATGGCTTGAAGTGAAGAATACTAGCTAATATCAGAACCACATAGGGTAAAAATGTAGGCTGAAAGTGACCTTCTCCGATCTAAATCACCACCATAGTCAGCATCAACATAGCCAACTGCTCCTCCGGGATCGGCTCTATGTTGATCAAATACCAAACCAAGATCGGGAGAACCTTTTAGATAACGAAGTATCCATTTAACGGCTTCCCAGTGTGCCTTGCCTGGATTATGCATGAACCTGCTAACAATGCTAACATCATAAGCTAAATTAGGCCTGGTACATACCATAGCATACATGAGACTTCCAATTGCATTTGAATACGGGACATGTGACATGCGCCTTTTGTCCTCGTCTGATTTTGGACACTGATCTGATGACAACTTGAAGTGGGCGGCAATTGGAGTATTAGCAGCTTTGCAATCTCGCATTCCAAATTTGTCAAGCATCTTAAGAACATACTTCTTTTGTGATAGAAAAAGTTTTCCAACTTGACGATCTCTGCTGATCTCCATTCCTAAAATTTTCTTGGCAGGACCTATGTCCTTCATATCAAATTCACTGTTAAGCTGGGCCTTTAACTCGTTAACTAAAGATTTATCTCTTGCGGCAATCAACATGTCATCAACATATAACAACAAGTATATAAATGACCCATCGGATGTCTTTTGAAAATAGACACAATTATCATAGCTACTTCTGGAGTAGCCATGTCCAACCATGAAAGAATCAAACCTCTTATACCATTGTCTTGGTGATTGCTTCAAGCCGTAGAGAGATTTCTTCAAACGACATATATGGTCCTCCTTTCCAGGAACAACGAACCCCTCAGGCTGCTGGATGTAAATTTCTTCCTCAAGATTACCATGAAAAAAAGCAGTTTTCACATCTAACTGTTCCAGCTCCAAATCATATAAGGCAACTAAAGCAAGTAATATACGTATTGAAGTATGAAGAACAACAGGAGAAAATACTTCATTAAAGTCAATACCTTCCTCTTGATCAAAACCTCTTACAACAAAT
Organism: Phaseolus lunatus; assembly: GCA_013389735.1. Taxonomy (NCBI): domain Eukaryota; kingdom Viridiplantae; phylum Streptophyta; class Magnoliopsida; order Fabales; family Fabaceae; genus Phaseolus; species Phaseolus lunatus. Next base: position 35,278,574 of record CM023857.1, on the reverse strand, counting down.
CTTGCTTTATTTCTTGTACTCTCAACACCAGGGATCCCTTTTTCTCTTAAAGATCCACTTGCAACTAATGACTCGTTTTCCTTCTAGTAACTTCACCAATTCCCATGTTTCGTTTTTGTGAAGACTCTCAACTTCTTCTTGCATAGCAGCAATCCACTTTGTTGAGTCGTCACTAGAGATAGCTTCAGAGTAATTCTTGGGTTCACCTTCTTCACCCATTTCTTGTGCAATAGTTAAAGCATAAGCAATGTTGACAGATTCTGCAATTAATCTTTGAGTCGGTTTTCTTGGTCTCTTTTGTGGAAGCTCTTGAGCCATAGGCCACGGTTGTGGTAACCCTCGTCGTTGAGGTGGACATTTCTCATGTGGTCTCAAATGTTCATTTGTACCATCAATAGCAGTGGCTTGATCATCTTGGATACTGGAGGAATTGGGAACGTTTTCCTCATGAGCAGGTGTATTAATCTCAAACTCCACCTTCTCTCGAGCATCTTCATGGTCACCTGTATCAATTGAGGAAATGACAGTATCTTTTACAGAAGAGAACATAGCAATTTCGTTAAAGGTTACATTCTGACTATGAATTACTTTGTGAGATTCTGGGTCATATAAACGATAGCCTTTAACCCCTAAGCCATAACCCAAGAAAATGCACTTCTTAGCACGAGGTTCTAATTTTCCCTCGTTTACATGAGAATAAGCAGGGCAACCAAATATTTTAAGATTAGAATAATCAACAGGGTTACCTGACCAAACTTCTTCTGGAATGTTGCAATCAATTGATCTGTTAGGAGAGCGATTTATCAGATAACATGTCGTTGAAGCCGCTTCAGCCCAAAAAGATTTCTTCAAACCAGAATGGGAGAGCATGCAACGAACTCTCTCCAGGATAGTCCTATTCATCCTTTCTACAACCCCATTTTGTTGTGGAGTCCTTGGGATGGTGAGGTGTCTGGAAATGCCTTCCTTCTTGTAGAAATCATTGAATTCATTCGAACAAAACTCAAGGCCATTGTCTGTCCTTAGCCTTTTTATCTTCTTGCCAGTTTGATTCTCAATCAATAATTTCCACTCTTTAAAAGTTGAAAATGCTTCATTCTTATGTTTGAGAAAATACACCCAAAGTTTTCGTGAGAAATCATCAATAATTGTCATCATATAACAACATTTACCTCTGGAGGGAACTTTTGACGGACCCCAAAGATCCGAATGAATATAATCCAAGGTACCTTTGATTTTATGTATGGCTTTAGAAAAACTAACCTTTTTCTGCTTACCAAAAATGCAATGTTCCCAGAAATCAACCTTTCCAGTACAATGGTTACCAAGGTGACCCTTCTTCTTGAGGATTAGAATTCCCTTCTCACTCATGTGGCCTAATCTCATATGCCACAACTTAGTGTTATCTGTGTTGGGTGAGGCAACAGCTGCAGAACCTGTAACTGTTGAACCCTGCAGCACATACAAACTATCACATCGAATTGCCTTTAGTAGCACAAGAGCTCCTTTAGACACTTTTAAAACTCCACCTTCAGCTGAGTATCTACACCCATGAGATTCAAGGGTGCCTAAGGAAATGAAATTCCGTTTCAAATCAGGGACATATCTGACACCTGTTAAAGTTCGAACAATTCCATCATGTGTTTTGATTTTGATTGTTCCTACACCAACAACTTTGCATTGAGCATCGTTTCCCATCAAAACAAGACCATCATAAACTGGTTCATATGTGATAAACCAGTCTCTATTGTGAGACATGTGAAAAGTACAACCAGAATCAAGAATTCATTCATTTTTAGACCTTTGTTCAGTGTTGGAAGCTACGAAACAATCCCCATCAGATTCAGTTTCAACAATACTAGCTTCGACAGATCTTTCTAGTTGTTTACCATTTCCCTTATCTTCTCTATCTTGCTTATTTTTCAATTTATAACATTCAGAGATCTCGTGTCCCTTTTTCTTGCAATAACGACAATATTTGGAGTTCTTGCCTTTAGATTTTGACCTAGATTTATATTTATTGTTCCTACCTCTCTCTTGGTTTCTCCCTCTAACTACTAATCCTTCACCAGAACTTCCAGAATGAATTTCAGTATCAAATTTTTCTTTGGCTAGTAAATTAGTCTTGACATCATCAAAGCTTAAGGTAAGATAATTACCGTATAACATAATTTCTTTGAATTGTCGATACGAGGGTGGTAGAGAAACAATAAGTAGAACGGCTTTATCCCCATCATCAATTTTAACATCCAAATTTTCCAAATCAATTATGATGGAATTAAATTCATCAAGGTGAGATGGGATGGAAGTACCTTCAGACATTCAGAGTGTAAAAAGCCGCTCCTTTAACCGGAGTTTGTTTGCAAGACTTTTGGTCATGTATAAAGACTCAAATTTACTCCATATGCCTGCTGCAGTTTTCTCGTTGATGACCTCACGCAACACCTCACGGGACAAGCATAACTGGATTGTAGACTATGCCTTTTCATCCATCCCATCCCACTGCTCTTCCGTCATAGTGGTTGGCCTCGTCATTTTCCCTATCAGAACTTTCTTTAAACCATTCTAGGTGAGAACAGCTAGCATCTGGACTCGCCAGATAGCAAAGCTGATTTTACCATCAAATTTCTCAATATCGAATTTCGACATTATTGAACAACAAATCCTGGTTGAATTATCGAAAAAGCTCTTATGCCAATTTGTAGGGATATCGTGTGTGGAAGCGTAATAATTTCAACCAAAGATTATGAGAAATTAAAGTAACAAGAAAAATGAGAATGATACCATAATTTTTAGATGGAAAACCCCTTTAAATAGAGGTAAAAAACCATTGGCGAGAGAGCCAAAAAACCTTCAACTATAATGGTACTGAGAGTACAATGAATTCCTCTCAAACTAATAGATAAATAGCCCCAAAACAAATTCTCTCTATATGGGTTAAACACTTACACCCAAAGAGAAGAAATAGAGAGTATATGAAAAGAGAGAGAGGAAGCAAGTGTGTTGCTATTTTTGTGTGTGTTACATTAGTTGAAGGAAGTCACTATATATAGTGGTTCTAGGAAACAACAACAATCAAAAGCAATTAATTGAGAATGGTAACCTCCCTTTGATGACAATTAATTATAAACGGTAAGTAATCTCCCTTTGATGACAATTAATTGTGAACGGTAAGTAACCTCCTATTAATTTCAATTAATGACAAGAAAACGGAAAGAAAAGGTGAGTCATATCCCACAGTAGGTATAACTTAGTATTGGGAAGCCCATAAATATTATTGAAAGGATAATATTAACTACTAACCTGAATAAAATAAATATCAATATTTTTATCGCAATTAGATTTCATAATTAAAAATATAATTCTAAATATGATATATGAAATAATTTAAAAAATATATAATTTCATAAGTATCTTCTATAAGTTGATGAGATATTAAAATTTACTGCACGGAAGATTACAATAAGTAAACTGAAGTTTTTTAAACAAATGACGTCACATTGCTGATTTATAAGTTAAATAGATTTTAAAAAAATGCAATGTCATATTGTATGATGCTAGCTGTGTATCCTCAGTTGCACCTTGGATGTCAAACAATCATTTAATAATATATATATATATATATATATATATATATAATATAGTATTAGAAAACAAATAAGAGTACTAGTCAATTTTTGACATGTTATAGAAGTAATTCAATAATATATTTAGGATAATGTGTAAGTTATGTGTATGAAAAAAATATTGAATAAAAAAGTGATATTTGGAAGTAGTGGGTATGGTGTGGACTATGGATTATTATAAAGACGCAGAAAGAGAAAAGGAAGCAAGAAAAGGTTTGTTGAGTTTGTCTATGGCCATCGTTGATCTGGGTGAGAGATACGCGTATCCATTGCCTTCAGACATCTTCCCACCACACACCAATGCTTTGATACGGGTCGCTCTCACCTAGGCTAGTGTTGGCCAAATTTATTCACTCCTCACTTTTCACTTCTTCACTGTCATCTCATCTTTCTGTCTCCAATCTTTCCTCCACACAACCATTAACCATGATTTATACTTCTTTCTCATACATCATTTCTTGCTTTTATGTTTATCTATATATTTTGGCTTCTTATTTATTTGAATTATTGTGTTATGTTTGTGAAGTGAGGGCTTGAATGAAGAAAAGGGGTAAGTTGAAATGAGTTCAAGTAAACTAAGCTTCAATTATATCAAATTGAACTGGTGTCCTCTTACTTTTATGACATGTCAATTGTTGGAGCATATTTTGGATGATTTGCTTATTGAATTGTTTTTAAAGATCATATAGATATCGTATTGTTGCGATTGGTGTAAATTCAACCTTTATGCTTGCTGTGTTTCCCTTCAAGAAAGTTGAACAAGAAAGTCTCAAGCACCTCCTAATCCTTAAGACAGGTTTTGCTAGGCTTGCAATTGGTTGTCTTCTCTGGTGGAAATATGTCTTCTTTGGGTGTGATGTGCTGCTATATTGTTGAAAGGGATTTGAGGGAATATGGATGTGGCATTTGCTATTAGAAAATGTCTATGGTGTGTAAAGTTTGGGGACAAATTCCAATTCACTGGCACCCTTTTATGCTTTGGTGGAAGAAGAAACTAAACAGACCACAGACTGTGAAGGTTGCTATGGCTGGACACTTGAATGTGGCCAATGCAAATGCTACTTCCATGGAGAAGGACTGTTTTTTTAAACAATTTCAGAAGGTGAAATCTATTTGGCAAAGCAAGAAATGATGAGACACATGAGGCAAATTTGTTGACCTCCTCCCATATGTGTGTTGCTCCCTTTCAAAGCTGAGCTTTAAAAGGGTAATCTTTCTCTTCATCCTTTGTTTCAGAATATTGGAGAAGTGATGCCAAAGATATTAAAGTAGATGAAACATGAAGAATTCTTAGCAATGAAAGAGGGAGGAACGTGACAACAAGGACATCACAGAAGACACACATAATAAGAACAGAACACGAAGAGAAGGGAAGAAATAGTGTGCTTATTAAAGCCCACAACTGATTAGGAAGCGAACTATTTGCTATATACTTCATCTCCTATAATCTTTTATTTTTTGAGGGTACAAGTATTAATATGACAGCCTTTTGTTATTTTCCAAAATATTTTATTGACTTTAATTGTTTTTAATACCTTAAATAATATATTTATTGATTTAATTTATTGGTCAGACAAGACACTGGGTAAAGTTAAATTGTCAAAGAGCCTAAAATATTAGTATGTCAGTAAATTAATTGTTATAAAAAATAGACCAGATGGAAAACTTTACAATATCTAACTATATAAAAAAAATATTTAGCATGAAATGTGTTGATTGGAGAATGTTCCTCATCAGTTGAAGTCTCTTACTCTGGAGGTGAAACCAGAAGCCTTTCTTTTCTTTAGTGGGAAATTCCTTGTGTTTTTTAGTGGGTTAAAACAAGAATAAGTATATCTGTCTATGTTACCTTTGATGTCTTACCAATGAAGCAAAGCTCATAAGAGACTTCCTCCCTCAAACTGTAACCAAACGCCAAAGAATCATATTTAAATATGAATGTTCAAAAACAAAAGCAGAAGATCATCCATAATTTCAAAGCATGGAGAAGATGGAACATTTCAGCCATATCCACCCTCTACTGTTAAAGCAGGAAAAGATAAATAACAACAACCGAGTCCTTTGCTCAGGTTGTGAAGACCCAATTTCAGGTCCTGTCTTCAGTTGCGACCAATGCAACTATAACCTTCACAAAACATGCGCAGAAATGCCACGCCATGTGAAACACCCATTTCACCCTGAACACCCCCTAGTTCTCCTTTCCACTTCCCCTTATGAGGGACGCTACGTATGTGATTCCTGTAGAGGCATCTTCCAAAACTTCGTGTACCATTGTTATATCTGCAGTTATGACCTTGATGTGTCATGTGCTTCTCAGTGCAACCCTGATGATGGCCATAAGCACGAGTTCATGTCAGTGACAAATCCACAATCGTTTGTTTGTTATGCTTGTGGCTTGCAAGGAAACGAGGGTCTCGCTTGCCTATGCACCATTTGTCAGATTTGGGTTCATTCTAGCTGTGCTGAATTGCCTCTTGCTGTTAAAATAAAAAGCCATGACCACCCTTTGAAGCTCACTTATGCCCTTCATCACGTTTATGGTTTCTGGGGTAACATAACTTGTGGTGTTTGTAATGGAGCAATGAGTGCAGCTTTTGCGGGTTACTTTTGTTCAACGTGCAGATTTCCCGTGCATTTGAAGTGTCTACAACAAGATGAGTGGGAGGCCGTAACAGAAGATGAGAAATCATCAACGGACTATGAAACTGGTGAGTCCTTGGATGTTGATTTTGCTTTTAGTTTCTTTGGTCATGAACATTTGTTGAAGTTGACGGACGAAGAGAGTGATCTGCAATATTCTGGTAAACTCTGTGATGGGTGTATCCAACCCATCATGCCACCTTTACTTTCTTGTGAAGAAGAAAATTGTGGCTTCATTTTGCACCAAAGTTGTGTTGGATTACCAAGAACAAAGCTACACCCCTTTCATGCACACCCTCTAACTCTTCTCCCCAAGGCACCAAATTATGATGGTATTTATAGGTGTGATGGATGCAAAAGATTGAGCAATGGTTTTGTGTATCGTTGTGATGTGTGTCAATTCGACCTTGATGTTTGTTGTGGTTCCCTTCAAGAGAGAATTGAACATGAAAGTCACTTGCATCCCTTGCTCCTCAAGAAGACAACCGTTGGTAGGCAATGTAAAGGTTGTCAACGTTGGTCAAAGTATGTGTTTGTGTGTGATGTTTGTGAGGATTTTGCTATTGATTGTGGATGTGCTACTCTGCCGCTTAAGGCATGGCACATGTATGACAAGCATCCTCTAAGTCTGAACTACTTTGCTGAAGAGGGTTTGAGGGAATATGAATGTGGCATTTGCAATGAGAAAACTTGTCCGAAGCAATGGTTTTATTACTGCGATGACTGTGATTATGGTGCTCATCCTTATTGTGTTGAAGGCAAGTCTAGGCGTGTCAAGTTCGGAGGCAGTTTCCAATATGATGTTCACTCACACCCTCTAGCTTTGGTTGAAGAAACTGATCAAAACACTAAATGTGAAGCCTGTGGTGAATGCTGCAATGGCTGGACACTTGAATGTGACCAATGCAAAAGCTACTTTCACCGTGAAGGACAGTGCTTTTGGAAAGAATTTAAGAAGAGCGCCAAGTATTTGGAGTTGTCAGGAGTTATGAGACACAGGTATGCAGCAAACGTGTTAGCCTCCACCCCCAATGTAACCACAAAGTGAGGACCAGAAGAAAAACCAAACGTCTGTGCAAGTACTTTACTTTAGCTTGTGTTTGTTGTGCGACTTTATGTATATATTGTGTTTGGTTTGCAGTTACAAACCTGCGAATGTCCTTTCAGTGGAAAAAAGATAAATTCTTGTTTTTCGTTTACTTTTATGATTCTTCTTAAACTGGGAACTTGCAAACCCAAAATGCTTTTACATATTTAACAAAAAAATTGAATATACAAGCATAGCAAAAAATTGCGAGAAAAACGACGTGATTTGCAATTGTATTATTATATATATTAACTAAAATATACATAAATCAATTTAGTTTGTGTGGTGATTAGAAATCAGTTGAATTTAGTTTGGAAAAGAATAAAATTTTAAAAAATTCTAGCAAAGTTTAAAATACATTTAGTTCTAACATACTTATAACGTAAAATAATTTTCAAACAAGATTTTCTCAATAAAATTGAAAAAAAAAAAGTCATTAAACTGATATCTTGAATAAGAATAAATTAAAAAAGCTATAATGAATGGGAGCACAACATATACAAATTTGGAAGACATCCGTATTACACCCCTAACTTACCTTCTACGAAATTTTATTTATCAACCAAAGGATGCGAAATGAGTTTGGTTAAGCATATATATTTTCATAAGTTTGAAACATTTCTCAAAAATCGTCCAAGCATCCACGAAATTTTCAAACATTTTCATATGCATCCATATTTTATGTCAGATAACCTTTCTTAGTTTAAAGGAGCATATATTACATAGAACTAAGCTCGTTAACTTTGACAGGAAAAAACATGGCGGTTAAAAAAAACAATCGCTTTAAATGAGAAATCTCATTACTGTCCTTTCCATCGGTGATTAACAGTGAGAATAATGCGTATACAATCCTTGGTAATAACTATTAGCATAAAATTGAAAAGAGTCTCACGACGCATCATCAGTCTGCACCGTAAGGTCCTGTACACCCAAATCATGGTATAGACCATGCACAAATTCTAGTATTGGCCGATCGTTTGTCCCTTCCTTTACCTGTCAGCATCACCCACCAAATAGTCAACATTTACATTAAATCAACTAAATAAAAATAAAAGAAAAGAAAACATGCCACACTAACATAACCAAATTTTTAAAATAAAATTCAGGTCTCTCTGTACAACAGATAAACAACGATTCACTTGGGTACCGGCGTCAACTAGACAACGCGTTAGAGGATGTAAATCCAGACATATACTATTTATTATATCCTACTAATAAAAAAACTAATCAAGTTTTAGTTTTTGGTTACCACTAGTTAATATACCAGTATAGGATAGGAGAACAAATAATAAATTACCTGTACTATAAGTGAACCAACCACATGACCTGGCACTAATTCCCAGAAACGAACCTGGGAGACTTCCACTACATCTTCCCGAGCAGAAATCTGAACGGGATATACAATATGTAGAAGTGACACATTGATGTATCAACAGGTGACAAATTAAAAATGCAAAACTTAAATAACAGACTAAAGTGGGCAAAGTGTATCTATCACCACGGCCCCAAGATCAAAAAATAAATTGAAACTTAAATATCATTTAACAAGTGGAGCAAAACACATTTTGCTCAAGAAAAAGTAACAACCTGTCTCAAGCATTTGTTCAAAGCAGTAGTTGGGATGCTCGGAGGTGCCATTTGGAGCAAGATACCACCAGTTGCCCTAAAGAGAGGCAGAACAAGCATAAAAACTGCAACAGAAACAAGTCCTAAACACAAGACTTCAGCATTCTGAACCCTATAATGAAGGAAACAGAAACAAGTCAAATTACAATATCTAAAGTGATAATGTTAGGAAACTGTCAATTGTTTTTTCACGTTTTCTTTATATCATTCTAGATTATTAGACAAAAAATGAAATTATATTTACCTGATGGACAATAACCAGGATGCCAGTATCAGACCTGCACTGAGAAACCATTGAAGTATGTAAGCTCGATAATAATAAGTACATAGGAAAGGAAATTCATTAGCATTGATAGGGTGTTACTATCATACACGTGCCCAACAACATACATAAATCAAAGAATATCTACCTGCGAATGGAATCTGCAAGGACATGCAGGAAAACAGAGTGGTGATTCATATCTTCTGCATTTCTGTAAGCTGCAAGACATATTTCAGAAGAAACATTTTATGATGAATTATTACAAGTCAAGGCTCAAAATATGGAAAATGTTAAATCAAGTGAATTTGAGAACATCTAAGAAAGACTACCAAGATTAATCCGAGCATAGTTTCTGAAGAACCATACACCAACGAGATTCACAAATAAATTGGTCACTGCAGAAACAATCAAGTAATGCCTACAAGAAGAACATAGTCAGCATAAATAAAAATTAGAAGGAAAAAACAAAACTGTCAGAATGAAAAAAGGTCACAATTTAGACAACAATTCCTTCCCATGCTAAAAGGGACACAATCTACAAATGTGATGAAGGCAGCAGCAAAATCTAGAATACATAATTTGGAAGATAGATGTCTCAAACTCAATTGTAATTTTCAGCCATTTACAATAGGCCTCCTTAAGAAACGTATTAATTAGGTTGTCTTTAATGGCCATTAGTTCTTGTGGATATTTCCGAAAGTCATTGTTGTTATTTAAGTTTCTCTATGTTTATTAGAACAGGGGTATTTATTTTATCCTACTATTTTGATAAAGTTTGACTAGTTCTGCATAAGTGACGTGATAAGCCAGCAATTCATCTCTTTCTCTTGGGTACAATGAAAAGGAACCTTCATGTCTATGATCGACTCAACTGGTATTAGGGAAAACAGAGAAACAAATATGAATGCAAGAGTAGGGTAGAGATACACCAAGAATATTATTCAGAACTCTCTAGACAAGGTACCATGAAGATACAATTAACCACAGGCATATTCTAGAACACCAAAATTCTCTCCTCAATTAATTTCTAGTTGAGTTTTCTGCCTAACTACTCAGACCTGTCCTGTTCTACTAATAGGATCCTGTTCCACCTAGCTATTTCTTCCCCTCTCTCTAACTTCCTATTTAAACCCCTTAACATACCCTTTTTATTACTGAATGCCTATCAGTCTAGGTTAAGTACCTAAGTTGCTCCTTATATTATTTCATCATATGTCATTAGTTTTTTTAATTTTCTCAATAACAAATATTTGATCCCTTTCGAAGGAAGCATAGAACTTCTGCCTGGTCAACTTCTCAGCTATTCCAACAAATCCTAAATCCTAATATCACCGGACAGATACTGTTTATAGCCCCATCAAAGCCATGGATAAACTCTTAAGCCCTCATAATGTGCACAAGCTAGCCATATCCCACAGATCAATGCCCCTATATTATAATCTTGGTTTTCTGAACAAACCCTGATTTTGCTATCTTAAATCCTGCGCCTAGTGCTTTCCTTCATCACAATATGGATAGAACATATCAATTATGAGACCAATAGCAATCCTCTGCATGCATCAAATGGAACTCAGCTCAACAACAAAAAATTCAATTTTTACTTTGAAAATCATTTGGTCAATCTTTCTCCTGCTGGATATGTACAGTATTTTATTGTAAGTAATAAAACACAGACAGGCAACAATTATTGTGTGTACAACTTACTTGTGCTCTGATTCATCTTGTATGAAGGCATGAAGTGCCTCTACTGCTAGGGAGAATGACATAAACAAAAGAAACAGCTGTCTACACAAGCAGCAGAAGAGGAAAATTAAATATGTTAGCGCATATGGCGTAAATGTACCAAATAGAAGAGAAAGAATGAAAGATGTTTAAAACAGGTCATTTAAAACAGTCACAGAAATTTCTTTTAGCCCCTTATACAAGTGATCATTCAAAGACTCAACTCAACAAATAAAATTCAAACCATGTATTATCCACTCTGCATTTGCTTAGGGTCTGTTTGAATAAACTTTTCTGTAAGCTCTTATAAGTGAAGAAAATAATAAGAAAATGAAATAATTTTTTCCATAAGTAAAATTAACTTTTACACAAATTAAATTAGCTTTTGAAAAAAGTTAACATGAGAGTTTCAAAAAATTAGTTTATACATGAGCTAATTTTAGCTTACTTTATTTCATTTTTCTCTTATAATTTTTCTTTTTTAAGTGTTGATGGAGAATTGGATCCAAACACATCCTTAGTCAAAAGATAGCTTTCAGCAACTCAATTTAGTTAAACATGCCAATCCAAAAATTTATTATGCAATATCATTCAGCATTTTAAAAGATTTTAAGCAAAATAACAATTTCTACAATAATATAAATTCTGTGGATATTTACATTAAGGATAAAAATTACATGTTACCTTGTCAAAAACTACACAAAGGAACCAAACCTGGTTAGATATGAGCACCATAATCTCTACAGCTTCCTTTTACATGGTTATTAATTTTATTATAGAAGCATCATTTTAGTAAAGTAAAGGAAATAAGGAATACTTACGGCATTTGTAAATGCAGACAAGACTTCTAGCCTTTTATACCTGAAATTAAATCATATTAGTTAAAAAAACTATAGACAGGGTTGAAATGTGTAATAAAAAAGTAAATAGTAGTTCAAAAAACACCTATAGTATTACAAATGCTCATGTGCACACACAAGGAACAATTTATATTGAACATCATTATAATTATTTAAATTGACCGTCAAGATTTATGTAAGCGCTGATCGGAGAAGAGGATTGGCGACAACATCAAGTTGAGAATGCATGGAAGGATTACTATTATATACAGAAGGGGAAACTCCAAAGTTGATGTGTTTGAGACAGCACACCCGTCTTATTTATATTGAGAAAAAGAAATCAACACAGTAAATAAAGGAGATTTGATATCCTCCAAATAAAAATATTCCTAATAATATAAGATCTGATCCTTATTTTTATAATTATAAGAGAAACTTTCACAATAAGTTTTTGACTTTCCAACCTCTAAAAAAATAACATGTTTACTCTCTTTAATGTTATGCCAAAGTCATATCAGACCATGTTGGAGAAGGAAAAAATACATTTTTAAAATTCGACTCTTCACAACGGAGTGTCTAACACATGTCTTACGGATGTCAACATCGTGTTGTATGCATGTGTCATAAGTGTGTCAGTGTCGAACACATATCCTACCCGTTTCGCTGTCAAACATGTGTCCGACATAGGAACACACCATTAAAGAGTCATGTACTTGCTTAGCATTAAGTAATTGTTGGGACACCTTCATATTCTAGAATCTTGAATACAAAATATAAACACTGACGGAGACGAATGGAAAAAGTTATCTTTTAGTAAATAAGATGCATGCAAATACATATGGACACATGAATATGTGTGTCAGGTTTTAGCTGAGTACAAGTATAACAATAGTTAAGCTACTAAGTCACAGAAAAATTTCCTACAGTTGTCAGTTTAGCCACATCCTCAATAAATTCATCTTTTTCCTGTTTCAGAAAAGTTCATAACTCCATCCCTTAATCTTACATGGGAATTGAGAACCAACTCTGAGTACAGGAACTCAGGAGAATAAAAGTTAAAAAAGAAACATATGAGCTAAAGGTAGACTCTTCAGCCCACAAAACTAAGGAACGTCGGGTAGTAAAGAACTAAGTTGTTCCCTTTAGCATATGGGAAAAAACAATCATGTTTGGTATAGAATGTAGTCAGTGTACAATTTTGCCATAGAAATTCACTCATACCTTACGAATTCTGCAATTTCATAAATGGCATAACTATACATGAAAATTTCCAAAACTAGTAATTACAATCATAACTCTAACAGTAACAAAAGCCTTATCGGGTATTGCCAGAAGAACTGTCCAAGCAACTACCTCCCTACAGTGCTACCTACTTTAGGCATCAAAATTCAGCTATACAATAAACTGTGTCACGTAATTAAGTAGAAACAACTAAAGGAGCACAGTTGACAAGTACATGACAATAGATAAACAAATCTTACCCATAAGTATACTCTCGATCGGCCTTCTTCCTAGACGCAGCCATAACAAATAACGAAAATGTAAGAAGACCACATCCAAAAGTCAAGTGAACCGCATCAGACACCAAACCTGAAACGACAAAGGCATAGATCAAAACGTCAGCAGAGATTCGATATCAAACTCGGTCTGCATTAATAGTTACGCCAAAATCAGAGAACGGTTTTGAAAAGTAAAATTAATTTCAATGCATCACGTACAAAGACTCGTGAAATCACGCATATATGTAATAAAAAGTAACGAGGATAATTCAACGTTGATTGAATCTGACCTACGCGGCCTGTGAAGAGGCCAATGAGCAATTCAGCGGTGGAGTAGGCGACATTGAGCGAGATCATCAGGAAGAGCCTTTTCATATACCTGTGGCCAGACCTAACGTTGCGGAAGACGGAGAAAACGAAGGAGGAGAAGGACGATTGGCGGAGCGAGGCGGAGGGCTTATCGTCACGCGCGGACCAGTAGAGGTGGTGGTGTAGGCCGTGTGCGGGAATGTCTATCGGCGTGTGAGGTTGTTGGAAGGAAGATTGGCGCGAAAAGGCGAATCGGCGATCGGTGGCACCGCCGAAGCCGAAATCGCCGTTGATGGAAGTGAGAGACTCTCTGGCTTCCTCCATCTAGAAACCGGAAAAGATCGATGGAGGAGAAAATAAAACAATGGAATTTGGTTGGGGGTTTTGAAGTTTAGGTTTGAAGAAGGATTGTAATATAGCTGCGAAGGGAAAACAACCAGATTTTGTTCTGTTACTCAAATTGAAACTTCCCCTGTTCCAGGAAATGCCGCGATTGAAGTCAAAGTAAACTGTATTTTTTTTTTTTTAATATTAGAAAAAAAATAGTAAGCTGACCTCGCATGGTACTTGCTATTCACTTCATATCTAGTTCAATAACTCATCTAAACTACTAAAGTATTTTTCTTAGTTAACTACCAATAATTATAGTTTCCCATCTAGTTTGAGACGTAATAGTATAATATTGTTATTAATTGTCATATCTTATTCTCTTATAATATATTTTTTTATAGTTATGAGAACTCTTTTGTTCCTCGCTCACAATATAGTATTTTTTTTGAACTTACACTCTTAAACTCACAATAGCAATGTTGTACTAGTGACATCAACTGTATAATAACAAAGACTATGTGTACCAAGTTAAAATATAATCATGGTGTTAAAGTTGTTGCATTCTTAAATAAATAAAAATTATACACTAAATATCAAGTACAATTTTTGTCAATAGTAGCAACAATTTGATTTAATAATTGATATCAAAATCAAAGTTAAATTCGATTTTCAAACAAAACAATAGCTGAAAGAGAAATGGTTGCAGCGTAATCCAACAAATGTTGGATCTAACCAGCTATATGATACCAATTTGATGTTAGTTGGTGATCTTAACACTAATACTTTTTCTACACACCCACACGACGAAACTTAATAAAAGAAGAAAGAAAAGCACAAACTTGAATATATATTACGTTTACTTAGTGTTTTAAGAAATAAGTAACATAACGTTTATATCATTTACGCAAAATAATAAATAAATAAAAATGATAAAATTAGCATATAACTTCGTGATTATATATGTAAGGAAATCAACATGGAATGCCTTCAAAGCATAATACTTCATAAACTTGATTTAATTCTATCAACAAGTAATAATAAAAACAATAATTAATAAATGCTTTCGCCGTAATGTTCCATGATGTTAATTGTATGACAAATCTATTTAAAAAAAACGCCTGTGAATTTTCTACCCATATTTTTACAAAAAGAGTAATGGTCTCATTTCATCCCTTAATTACAAGTATTTATATACTTTCACCCCCAGTTATATTTTTCTCGTACTTTTTATACAATTAAATAAAAATATATTTTTCTTTCTAGAGTTTTAAGATGGTGCCATTGTCTTGGTCATGTTAACATATTGCATCGTACATGTTAACCAAAGTGCCATAAAGAGTGCCTGATTTAGAAAAGGGGGACATTTTCAAAACAAATTTAATTAATCTCGATGAACGTTTATGCTTACAATTCCAAAGCAGATAGCAAAACAAGTGTTATTCTTTCTTCTGCAATGGCAACTACCGACCAATTTGATATGGTAGGTCCAAAAGAGCAGTTGGGATTGGCAAGCAATGATGCACATTGGTGTAACATGTCAACTGGAATGGAAACACTGCTAGTCTACCTCGTTAAAATGTTGAGTTTAAGCTTGTGACAATGGTGAATTTAAGTCAACAGTCGGAAGTTCTTGCAGAAAACGTGCAATCTTCTCAGTAGAGAATTTTTTTTCCTTTCACTAACAATCTTCTGATATACACTACTGTAACAAGTGAAATGTCAAGAAAACCATGATCATAGATATTGTTGGCAAATCAATATGGAAAATAAATAAGAATGATGCTGTTGTATCTTCCCACAACTTGCTCTTAATAATCCTCTTAAATTAAATACACAAAAAGAATTTATATAAAAATAAATGCATTTAATATCTTCAATAAAAATATATAAAAGGGATCAATGTTACTCTTTATAATTTTGATGCAATGCTGGGGTGTCTTTTATGAGGTGATAATTGAAAATTAAACGCATGTGAAGATGATACCTAGTTCATTCTGTTCGTTATTTTTTCCTCCTCAGATATGAGATATGTGGCTTACCTTCTTATCATAACTCATGACTGCATGTGATGATCCAGTGTATAGGCACGAATATCAGAAGGACTTGTACCCGGCCTAACAACAAGCATCAAAATAATATTATACAGCATGAAAGGTCTAAGAAGCCAAGTATCAGAAATATTACGAAACACCCGTTGTTTTCATCAGTTTTGCGTTTGCAAAAAACATAACTGAAGGTGCAAACTCACGAAGTGTTACCCTATTTTGTCCTAGTCAATTTATGCAAATGGTAAGACTGCTAATTAAATCGACAGTATGAGCTTTTTACAAAAAAAAAAAAAAGTTAAAAGTATTACTAATGCACTCTCATCATGATTTCTGTTCATTCTTAAGCATAACTTCCAATAAAAGATTTCTTTTTATTGAATTGTTAACCAGCACTCATAACAATAGTTGGCAAGATCTCAACTTATCTATCATGCATTTTGCTAATTTTTATCCCAGGACAGACTGGACCCGAACAGCCATTAAACTAGTAACCAAACCAAGCAAACTAAATGAGATGAATGTGATCAACCCAGTTAACAGATTTCTGTCTTAACCGAAAGTACAATGAATTTCACATACAAAATAGTTTCCTGCCCTCAAACCAGACAATGCATTAGATTTAGAAGAATAATCCAGAGTTGGGAAGAAAATACCTTTTGTTGATGGTTCCATAATGGAATTTGAGTTTTCCGGTCTTAATATCCTCAACATACTGTGACCATGAGAAATAACACAAGTTATACAAACGAGTAGGTGACATATAAAACCTAAAGTCAGCAATCTGAAACGTCTGATTCTGAATCATACCAAACTTAAGGTAACCACCATTGATGAAAAGGATAGAGAATTAAAAGGTATTTCGTCAATTGGAAAAAGTTGGCATGCTGATGATTCTGGACCAGGTGAAAAATGCGGCTTCTTCAGCTTTGCCAAGAATATCAAATAAATCTGCCCCAAACATTCCATAATCATGATCAAAATTCTCTAGCTAGTCAAGGAAATAAACAAAAAAAAAAATAGAATAATAAGAAATTTCTCACTTGGCCAATTAAAGGAATATCCAGTTGGGCAAATGGAGAAATTACTTCTACATCTGCATTTGCTTCCTCCCTTGTTTCTCTTATGGCGCCATCCACGGCTGACTCTCCAATTTCCAAATATCCAGCAGGAAGTGTCCTTGTTGAACCAAAATACGAAATTAACATAGCTCATTGATGATAAGAGATACAGTATTTATAATATAAAAAAATTAGTAGTAACAGCATCTTTGTTTTAAAAGTAGTTCTGGGAACAGGAAGGTAACATGCACATAGATAGAAGCAACAAAAATAGGCAGTATAACACAAAAACCATTCCTACCAAAGGCCATGAGATGGTTGAATATTCCTCTTGCAAAGGAGCACCTTGTTATCATGTTCAACGAGGCAGCCAACTACCTACTTTGCCAACCAAAATCATGTCATGTTTAGAAGAAAGTAAATAATCATGTATCAACTGATGGAGTGAAAGAGCTATGACAAACAAAATAAATCATCAATTTCAATGTTGAAATTTACCCTCTCTCCTAAGTGATCACTAAAGTAAATAGCTATACACACACACACACAAGTAGTCTTTAAAAGTATTAGAAATGACACAACAAAGTAATCCCCCAAATATTTGAAGATCCTTCAAATTGGTCTTAAACTTGACTAAAATACATCAGCTTAGGAGCTACAGTGATGGATATTTAATACTTTGGTGATTACTTAAATAGCTTTAGTAGTTTAAGGACTACTTAGGACAGAGGATAATAGTTCGAGGACGAAATTGGTGGTTTATTCTACAACGGCTGTACAATTCTTTTCCAGTCAAAGGTTAGATAATCTCAAAACACAGCAAGGAGATATAACTTTTTTTTAAAATTAACAACAAAAAATTCGTGTTTACAAGTTAAAAGAGAGAATTCGTGTTTTAGAAGTTATCATGAGTCATTGTAGACATAAAGAAATATTATCATTTTATATAATTATAGTGGAATTATAAACATTAAAAGAGGTAAAAAAAATAAAAAATGCAGTAGGAGTTTCTGAAGAGTCCAACATGAATACAAATCCAATACAGGTACAGCTACCATTTTAAATTAACCGTGCTTCCTTTCAGATAACATATCTAAAAACATATGATACTCATCCTAATACTTATTTGTTATACATTTTCATTAACTATTTTGTGAAAAGAAAAATTACTTAAAGAATGAGAGCTATGACCATATACCATTTTAACTCATGTTATATGCAGATACCTTAACCTCCATACCACTTTGTTTTAAAAAAAGGAAACCTTGATCCTAAAGATGTTACAATGAACCTGTTTACTCAGATAAGTGAATATGGGAAAAAGTCAATATCACACTTCCTTTCTCTCAAATCTCTACTCATAATGCATCTTAAAACTCAAAGGAAAAGTAAGAACATTTAATTTAACAAGAAACAACAATTTCCTGTGCACTGTATTCTATACCATCCAACCATAAAAATCTTTCAGATTGAACTTTAGGTTATCCACACATAACTCTTCTATTCTCCAGTTACTTCAACTAAAGCCACAAACAACATCCTCAAGAAAACTTTAATGAACAGAAACAACTATTTTTCCATAAAAACAAAAAATGTAACAAAAGAGAAAGAAAAAAAAAACATTTTTAATCCACAAAGAGTACAAATCCAAATTTAAGGGTGAACAGAAACCACAAAATTAACTGCCCAGATAATTCGTATGACAAATAAAAGAATAAGCAAAACCAATTTCATGGGACAGAAATAAGTCATACACTACCTGCACTCTTGTCATGTTGCAAGTCACACACAGCTAAGACTCCATTTAGAAACAGTATCACAGCAACACTGATTTTGTAAATCAATTCATACACATTTAAAACGATTTACGTCAAACATACCAGAATACCCGCCATTACTTTACCAACAGCAAAAGTCTTATCTCACTAAGGGAATTCTAATCTACTGAACGTATGCACGACATCATTCGGTTGCGTTAAATACATATATACCCGTTATTACTTCACAAGCACTAAATCAAATAAACCAGAAGCTACAGAGATATTTCTAGACAGTCACCATCTTCGGATTTTGATACGCAATCTTCCCACAAACCGTACATATAGCTCTCAACTTTTCTTCCCCTTCAGGAATATCATGCTTCGTAGAACCACCACACCACTGACAGAACTTCATGTTTCGAACATTTCCCTACAATGTCACGATCAACAACATTCCAGCGAACCATTAAAATCCACAATTGCAAGATATTGCATCATCAACAACAATAGACATATATCATATTACAAAATTAACATTAGAAACGCGGGAAGAGAACTCACGGCAGAAGGAAGCGGTGTCGAGGAAGCGTGAAATGGCGCGAATCGAACCCTGCGAACGATGGTTTTGGTGGGAAGCAGTTTGGAATAAGGATTAGGGTGTGGAATTGGGGAAAATGAGAAGGATGAGATTGTGCGAGGTTTCTGAATCCATCGTTGACTTACCAATCCACATATCTGAATCTGGATTCCTTTCACCATCATTTTTGTTATTCAGTTTCGAATTGGAACACACGCAATTATACGCAACCAAAACCTTTTCAGTTTTCACTGTTCGCTTTTCAAAATCAAATCACCCAATTTAACGAACAGAAGAAACCACTTTGTTCCCCCCTTTACTTAATCCAAAATCTTCAAAATATAAGACATAAATCTCCTTACTTAAAAAATAAAGTGTTACTGTTTTGAATTTTCGAAAAACATTTTATTATAAATAAATAAAAACATCATCAGCTACACAAGTGGTTAGA